>CM029395.1:8995000-10344166 GCA_017139565.1 Luffa aegyptiaca
ATCTCTAGGATAATGTGAAAATCCAATTAATTTTTTTAAAATATAAAAATATTTTTTAAAATCTATAAAGTAAATGCAAATATATGTGGGAAGAAAATTCGAACATTATTAAGGGTTTTTCTCACTCATCCGTGTCTTTTTAAAATTGGAGAATTGGAAAAGAACGAAACTTAGAATTCTTTTCTCAATAAGAAATGGTGGGTACATCTCCAACCTCGACCCGACCCCATGCCATTCGTAGCAAAACCATAGCCAAAAATATTTTACATTTTTTCCCTTGGAAACACATCTATATTGTTAATAAATCAATTTGAAATCATTTGGATTCAAAGAAAGCAATGGAGATAGTGACTGTCTCTCATATTCTATATGTCTTTTTGTTTAGATTCCTTTTGTGGGATTTGGACTTTTTCCAGGTAATGATAGTTAATTAAAATAATACATAATGTTTTTAATTATTATCAAATTCCTATCCCGCAATTCAATTCGATAATATGGACTAAGCAGAGCAAAAGTGAGCATGACTCAACGATAATTGGCATGCAACTAGTAAGAGATTAGAGATTCGAATTTCCCACCTCAAAAATTGTTCAACTCCAAAAAAAAAAATGTGGGCTAAGCGGGTTAATTTTTGTTTATCATTATTATTATTTAAAGAAGACCAATTTTTTTAATCATACTGTATTCTTCAAAAGAAAGAAAAAAGAAAAAAAGAAGTCGATAGTTACTGACTTGCTTGGTGACGTTGATATTTCTCTAATTTTTAATTAAAAACTATTAAAGTTTTATTTAAAATAATTTTAAAGATATAATGTATTACAAATTATTATGTTATAAATATTTTTTTATATCTATTACGCATTTTATAAGTAAAAAATGTTAAGATAGTACTTTTAATTAGGGTTTTCAAAAGTTAGGATAGAAAACAAGAAAAACAATGGACTATTAGTTAACTTTTTTTTAAGAAAATCCTCTTATTTACTAATATCTTTTGGTTACCCAATCTAATTTTTAAACACATGTGAATAGATATCTTCATACATACAACTATTAATTTTTCTATGGCTAGGAGAGAGAAAGTAAAAAGTTTCAATTTCTTATTTTCTACTTTCTTTCTCCTAGCTAAAAAAAAAAAATGATGGTGGTATATAGAGTTGTCGGTGTGCAACTTCTAAAAGATGTTTTAAATTATACTCGAATTTTGAAAACTAAAAAAAAAAAAAAGTTATAAGTGTTTGTTTTTTCTTAGTTCAGTTAAAAGTGTTTTTCAAAAACTCATTTTCATTTTTAAAATTGTACTAAGGTTTCAAAAGTGTTATTGTAAAAAAAAAAAAATAGTGTTATTAAAAAAAAGATAAACAAAGAAGATTTTTTTTTTGGGAAATTGTGCTAAATGACTACAAAAAAAAAACATTCTTGATTTTTGGCTACGGAAGTTCGGATTTTGTAGGCATGGCTACCGAAATTTTAGGAACCGTTTCCTGGCTTTTTTTTTGGACGTTTTTACCCCTGGTATATACGACTATATACAAACGCCGTTAACAGTCTTTTTTGTTGCAAACGTCCCCTTTTTGCGTGGTGGATGGATCCCTACTTACATGGGATCGGTTGACGGTTTGTTTTGATCCTGATTTACCTATTTTTCAGGCTTAGGCTTTCTAACGGTAAAAAATTATCTTTTTCAGCAGCATGAAGTAGTCAACAGATGGATTACCCAAAAAAAAAATACATCAAACAATTACATAGTTATATGTAACAGTTCAATCTACACAGACAACAGACGTACGATATCATATATGTATATACTAATACATACACGTTCACAGACAGACAATGGAGGGTATATAACTGTTCAAACACACGTACGTACGAGCATATCAGTATATAGATGTACGAGATAGTAGTTGCACATATTAGTATATAAATGTATGAGATCATGGATGTATATACTAATACATACACGTTCACAGGCAGACAATGTACACAGGCTTGCCAATACATAGATTGTAAGGTGCAGGGGGGTATATAACTCCTCTCACACACTTTCATATGACCACACCACAACATACTTTCCAAAGGAGTTTACAACAATGATGGAATAGTATTTATCAGTACATACCGCTCTGGTGGATTCGACCTCCTCACTTTCATCCTTTTTTGTTCGTCTGTCCTTCTCTTTGGGTCTCTTCGCATCCTGGATGTTAATTAGGGAGTTTAATTCTCTAATTTGTAATTCACAAGGGGGATGATGTGGGTGATCTTTTTTACCTTTTTGTCTACCGTTTTCTTTTTCTTGCTAACTCCTTCGTCTCCGCTATCGCTTGAGGAGTAATCATCTTCAATAGAATGGTCTTCCCCCGTATCGGCGCTTGCGTCAACTTCTTCCTGTTTTTTAACATAATTACACGAGTAATTACAGCATGTTTTACACAACCTAAAGAGTAAATACATAGTCTTACCTCCACGGGCTTAGTCTTTTTTGGTCTCTGCTTACAATAGAGCGTAATATTCTCGGATTGCATGGAAGAAACAAAATCCCTAAAATCTTGGGGGAATGTATCAGTTTGTTGCTAATATAAGGGAATGGGAATGAAGTCGTTACCTTAGTTTGAATTTCTGAGAAATTGTACAGTCCTCGCGCAGAAGGAGAATCGATGGAGGATGTGGGGCGAGCAGGAGTCTCGACGGCGTGGCGGAAGAAGGTCGCCGGCACGGCGGATGTGGGTCGTCGGCGCGATACGAGAGGTAGGGATTGGTATACACTCTGTGTTGGGGGTGAAAAATGGTGGGAAATGGAGGATTAAGTCTTTCAAGGTTTTCGAGGGGAGGGAGACAAAGATGGACCGACGGGGGGTGACGCAATGCATGGTGGCGTTCTGGTGGGAGGGTGGGCGGTGATTTGACAGGTCATAATGGCAGCCTTTAAGGTCTTTTTTTTGTTAGTTGTTTCATGGCCAATTTTGTACAACATTTACTAAGTTGTTTTCTAAGGTTTTCTTATTTGCAGGTAATATATCCTCTTATTGAGAGGACTGTGTTTTTCAATTAACATAGTCCGAAGGTGTTTCTCTCTACTGGGGGGTTGAGCATTGTATTCCTTCCCCAATAAAGGTATCGACTCCTTTTTCCGGGAAACAATTTTTTTCAGTAGTAACAATATGATACATTTTTTTCTAGATTTTGAAACTAGTTTTTGTTTCTTTAATTTTTGACTTTCAAGCTTCCTAAAATTTCTCCAACTTATTTTTAGGGGTGCATTTTATCTCTCATAAAATCTGATTTTAATTTTTAACGTTAGGAACACGTTAGGCGGTTTGTTGGGGGGCATTTGTGTCTTTTACAAATAGAATTTTATTAATCAGTAAAACGTTTAGCCATTTATTTAATTTATAAACTTTTGTAGCCATTTTTCAAGCCACCTATTTATTTTTAGTCATTTTTCTTGTTGCCCCTTTTTTTTTTTTTTTGAGAAGTAAACAAAGAAGTTTTAGGTATATCTAATTCTTCTCAAAATTTGTCCCATCACGGCTTATCTCATGTTTATTAATTTAGCCCAAAATATAAAGAAAGCCCATTTAACGAGCAAGTCCATATAGATTGTAGCCCATTTGTTTATGTAGCCCACACATTTAGGTTCATTTGCAAATACTAGATTTCCCCTACCCAACTTTTGGGAAATCTTTTTATTAAAAAAAAAAAAAAAAAAAAACATTTGGGAAATCTTTTAAAATACTGAAATTATGAGAATTAAACCAATTTGGGATCGATATTTTAAAAATGTCTAGTTTTAAAAAAATTATTAATTTGGATAACTGTAATGGGTAGCAATATATGTTTTCCTATTTGCAAATATAGCAATTTTTTTTTAAAAAAAAAATTGCAAATATGGCAAATATGTAAAATGAAATTTTATTATTTCCGTTTTGCCCTTTATTCTATCAGTGTTAGACACTAATAAATTCTATCAGTGATAATCACAAATAGAATTCTATTAGTGTCACTAATAGATTAATTTTATTTATTATAATTTTATCTATTTTTTGTCATGGCCACCGGTGAAAAATGCAAATGGATGAATCCAAATGAAAAGAAATTGAAATGCTCAAATTGAACTAATTTTTTTTTTGGTATTAAAATCTATCAATGACTATCGCATATAGAATTCTACTTGTATTGAAGTCTATCGATGACTATCACTGATAAACATTAAAAGTAGTGACAACATGTACAAAATGCACAAAATGATACATCTAGTGATATTTAAGCATCAATAGAACTATCACTAAGCATCGATAGAACTTGAGATAATAGAAATCTATCAGTGATAGAAACCTATCACTGAATAATACAAATAAATCATTGATGGAATAGTAATTTGATAAATTTTGATAGAATGATATTCCTCATTTCAATATGTAACTAAATTTATAAAACTATCACTAAACATGATAGAAATTGAGATGATAGAAATCTATCAATGATAGGTATCTATCCGTGATAGAATCTATCAGTGATAATGATAGAAACCTATCACTGATAGATTTCTATCAATAATACAAATAAATCATTGATAGAATAGTAATTTGATACATTTTGATAAAAAGATATTCCTCACTTCAATATGTAACTGAATTTATAAACAAAAGACAATTAGAATATAAGATAAACTATTACTGATAGAAGTCTACCGTCGCTAGATTCTATTAGTGATAGAATTCTATCGCGATAGAAATAGAAGTCACACAAAATGTAGTCGTTGTCATTGTGTTGGTCAATAAAAAAGGTGTGAATATTAACAATCACCCAATAAGATGTACCAATATATAGTATTGAAATGATAGAATTCTATCAGTGATAGGTGATAGACTTCTATCACTAATAGAAACGAAAAGAGGGAAAAATGAGATTGGGTTGAAAATTCAAGCCGAATGGAATGAGTAATTGAATGGGCTGGGTAATCACATGGGATGGGTTTTTTAGTAATTTAGATGGGTTGGGTGTTAAATTTTGCTAATTTTGCAAATACTTTAATATGTTGCTAATTTTGCAAATACTTTAATATGTTGCTAATTTTGCTATTATTTTAATTGGGTTTGCTATCTGTGCAAGCGGCCCTATTAATTTTGTCTTGGCTCAAGATTTTCCAGCTAACTCTTCCATATTTTACCTTTTAAAATTATGCATATTAAATATTGGATTGTATGTGATTTTTCACATAATAAAATTTACCATTTTTTTTAAGACATGAAATTTACCATTAAGACAAATTATATTAATTTGTCATTACACAACTCTAAACCAAGAATTTAACCCTATAACAAGAAATTGGTGTGGTCAAACACCTTTCACTCTGCTCACTCAACCAAACCGTCAAACAGTGACGAGTATGTTCTTTTTTATTACACAAAATTTTCCAATTTTGTTTCTTTTGCACAATTTTTCACAATTTGTGTGTATTTATTTATTTTTTATTTTTATTTTTAATTATGTCAAACAAAGAATATATACTCTATTACTTTTATAAATCCTACCTATGAATCCACATATACTTATAAAACAAATTATAATGCATACCCCTATAACAAAGAATATATACTATATTGCTTTTATAAATCCTATATATGAATCCATATATACTCATAAAACACATTATATATACATTGTTTATATAACCTGAAAATATGACCATGTAATATATGATTATTCTCTATTGAAAATAAATCCTATAAATGAATGAAACTTGATAAATATTTTTTAACTACGTTATTTTTAATAAGCCCTACATGCCATATATATCGAATACAATATAACCCTCTGTTTGATAACCATGTTTCATAAGCCCTAAACACTAATAAAAAAATGGACATTCGACCTTTTATTAATGAGGAAACCAAAAAATATATATTCTATCAATACATAGTGAAGTCCAAACATAATATCATCTAGATCGCTTGTCGTATATATTCTATGAAACCCTATATACTTATTACATAGAAAATAAATGTTGATTGAGTTCTATAAACCCTAATAATTTCTTAAATGTTGAAGGTAAATTAGGAAAAAAAAAACCTTTGTATGATTTTGTAAACCTAATACATTTATTAACTCTAAAATAATAGTCGTATATGTTTTACCTTCTATGGCAATGAGAGGCAACATGGAGGTTTTAAGAACCAAAAGAGTTGCATATGTTGGGATTTATGCCCTAAAATCTCATAATTAATGCTTTTGTAATATAATTGTTATTTAAAAATTATTTGATAATTTTTTTATTTCTATTTACATTATCCATTATATGAAAAAACAGGCTAATGAATGTAATCTTGAACAGTATGTGGTTGACATATGAGAGGATCATGTCCAAGATATAACCTAAAGGGTATATAGTATATGGATAAGGTTGGGTGCCTTATCCTGGTAACACTATTGATATGAATCACTTTGTAATAGTCACAAATGATTTGATCCAAATCATTCATGTGGAGATATGTGATAGGGGTGCAAGTACCAATTGAAAAAACCGACTAAATTGGTTGTGCTGGCAGCTTCCCATACTGGGCCTCTAATTTGATGATGGAGGTGGCGAGCTGAGTTATTTGATTGCCCAGACTCTGCTTGCATGTCCTCGTCACCTGTTGGAATTTAAGAGAAATATCAACAAGAGATTTTACAATATCCTCGAGAGCCATACATGATGAGCTCAAGGAAGCTTGCTTCCAGTTGAATCCTTGGTTTTGATTCTGATTATGGTTCTGCCCATAACTGAAATTCAGATGATCCCTCCACCCTAGATTGTAGGTGTGGGAGTAGGGATCATACTAACGATGGTTCCCCTGGGAGTTACTTGCATACCCTCTGTTGACATATTTACCGCAAGCGTACGGGTCGTCACAAGTAATATAGTGATTTTGAGTATTAGAGTATCGTCTCCACAGGGCTTGGATTTATTCACTTAATTATTGCAACTAATCTTGCTTTACTTTATTTAGAGAACAAAATCTAATGCCGACAAGAATAACAAAAGCTAATCTAAAAAGCAAAAGATAAATGGAGGCACAATTTGGAGGGATAATTCTAGAGCGTTGATTCCATTAATTGGACCTTTAATTGCTTAACCAACTAGCTAATTCAGATTAATTAGTCATTCAATTCATAAGTCTAGAAGCCTAATATCAAGGACTCTCCTGTCGGTTTCCTCCTATCTCATGCCTTTTAATAAAGAATCTCCTTTCGGTTTCCTCTTTATTTACTAAGCATGGCATTACGACCCTTCAATAACAACCTCTAACGCTATTTATCTTATCCCGTGTCACTCTGGTAAATAAACGTCAGTCATGCATTCAGTTCTAGTCTAAGCTTCTCTCCGTCGAGTTTCCACTTAGTAACAATTCATTTAATCAGTGATCAAGTGATTAAAAGCATTAAGGACAAAATGCACAAATGAATGATAATGACAATCAAACTAAATTAATTTATTAATTGAGCAAAGGTTCAACAAACTAAATCAATCTCATAGAGTTTAAGAACTAACTACTCATAATCACTAAAATCCAATAGCTCTTAATCACAACTATTCTACAAACTAAAAGTAAAGGAAAATGGAAGAGAATTGCTCATAAAGTGTCGATCTCCTCGATCCCGCGACGACCTCCATCGATCCCGAGCTCCCAAGATCTTCAACAAGGCTCCCAAAACTCTCCCAAAACCCCCAATTTTAGGCTTGAATCGAGAATAGGGTGAAAACCCACAAATTGGCTCCCCAAACTTGGTTGCAAAATGGTCTATTTATAGGTGATGAGCAGGCACAGCGTTGCGACGCTGTTACATCAGCAAATTTGGAGCGCAAGTTGGTGTAGCGTCGCGACTCTGTCGCGATTCCAGATTATTCCTTCGCAGCTGCCTGGCGTCGAGACGCCCAAGGCTAGCGTCTCGACGCTAGGCCTCGGTCTTCAATGAATGGCCTGTTTTTTACTTCAATTTGGGCTTCCACTTTGCTTTTCTTGGGCTTTTGGGCTTAGATCTTCAATGTAATTCTTCAAATTGCTCCAAAAGTTTCCAAATTCATCCAAAAATCTCTCAAAACTCCGGTTTTGCTTCCTTGGCTTGGTTTTCTGAAATTTAAACATAAAATAGCATCAAAGTACAAAATTCAAGCACAAAACTAGCTAAAAATAATAGGAAATTGATAGCATTTATGCATGCTATCACCCTCCAACAACATTAACTTCTAATTGACCTTCTCGTAGCTGCAGGCAGACATTTGAAGCATGGCCTTGGACAGAACACACCCATAGGGCTTCAGATTTGCAATTTTCCTAGCCACAAGTGTTTTAACTAGATTAGTAAGTTAAAAAATTCAAACTTTTAAATCACTTACCTCACTGGTTGCCGCAGCTACTTAGGAAGCACTCCAGGAACTTGCATCTCAAATGGTTGACTGTTCTAAGCCATGGTGGAGATGAGAGCTTGAGCTTCTACAGTCGTTTTGTTCACCAGGACTCCCTCACCAGCCGTGTCAATCATGCTGCGATCCATCGATAATAAACCCTCATAGTGTTGGGGTTTATGTCCTAGAACTCAAGTTTTGTTATCCTTTATATAAATAAAGATGTTATTCATTGAAATTGTTTATTTATATCTTATAATCCAAATAGAAACATCCATGGTTATAACATGAGATACTCGAACTATATCATGAATATGGACAGGGATCAAGTTCAAGTATATAACCTAAATAGTCTATAGTAAATTAATAAGGTTGGATACCTTGTTCTGGTAACACTATGGATGCGACCTACTTTGTGAATAAGGCAAACGACGTGATCCTGGATCGTTCGTGTAATGACATGCGAGTATGGGCATCTTGTGTAAAAGATGTTTACACAAGACTGGACCGAGAAATAAGTCACTCTTACTTTATAACGTCGTTTACTGTTAAGACTGATTATTTCATGTGATGACCTAGGTAACTCGATCTTAATCCTGAGCTTACTATGAACTCCTGTTCGTTTAAGGTTATCCTTTGATCTGCATGGGTGAGAGTGGCCATAAAAGTACCATTCAATATTCCTACCATTTTGGGGATAACACTAGATGATCGGCTGGGGACATAGTAAAGCAAAACGGAATTCACTCCTACCCGATACAGGGATAGTAGAGAGGTTGTTCCCTTAAGTGCTGAGTTCAAGGCTTGAAAAGGGGCCCCACCCTCTCATTGGCCCAAGAGGGATCTTGTTTTATGGTTGGACCATAAACAAATTGTTCAATGGAGGACCAGTGGACTTAAGTAACTAAGATGTACTATAGGGGTAAAACGGACATTTGACCTTTCTATCGTAACGAACGACCTGTGAAGGATTGACTTACTAATCATGGTTATATCGAGTGGACGGAAATATATCTACAGTGAGGGGAGTTCAACTACTAGGCTATAGTGGAGTGTCCCGATAGTTAACGAATGTTGGTTAACTAGGTTAAAAGAGTTTGGCTAGATTAAACTCGTACCGTTGGAGCCCATGATCTGTAGGTCCATTAGGTCCCCTTGCTAGCTCGAGACTAACCTTTGGAACAATATGATGGATAAAATATGAATTACTTTAAGTTCATGTTGAGAAAAATGAATAGAGGTGATAGACATAGTCGAAACGTCGGGTTTTGTGAAAACCGAGTATGTGAGATATTTAATGTTTAAATATGATTTAAATATTGAAATACATGAATAGGGATTCATGGTTGAAAATGACATTTCGGAAATGTTCAGGAATGGTGGCAAAATATTAATTTAATATTAAGATATTAAATTAATAATTATTTTAAATTAGTTTTGAATTAATTTAAAATTGAAAAATTGAAAAATTGAAAATTTATTTTTCAAAATTCAGATTATTAAAAATTAAATAATTAAAATGAATTAATTCAAGATAATCTTGAATTAATTAAATTTGATTTTTTGGAGGTGGAGTGCATGGTGACTAAATCCATGCACTCCCCTCTCTTAAAACCCACTCCATACTCCACTAAATTGGAGTTGAATTGGTGTCAATCCCTGGGCCTTTTCTTCATGTTCATTCCCTCTATATAACTGAAGAAGAAGGCTAAAAGAATCAAGCTTGAAAAGCTACTAAAATTCTGTGAAAATACATACTCACATCACCCATCTTCATAAGCTTGTTATTCAAGCTTTTTCACTTCAATTCTATCACTTGAGGATCCCACAATCCATTCCAAAGGCTTGAGGATAGCAAGGAAGATCCTTTGGTGGTTCGTGACTCGTTGGTGAAGAAAAACAAGATGGAAATCCAACCAATTTCTCCATTGAATCAAGGTTGGTAATCTGTCTCTGTTTTTCTCCATATGAACAACATGTCTTAATTGATCAAATTGAGCTTCTTAACACTTTCACATAGAAATATTGGATCAACATTTGGTTAGCAATCTGGTGGTGCGGGAAACTACTGCACAAATGCTTGAATCACTCCCAATATTCATAAAGCGTCTCACTAGCAATCTGAGTGATTCCATAGTTCTCTTTACGAATATTTGCAGCTCTACTCGTTTGGAAGAATTTCTCCAAGAACTGCTTCTTCATCTCAGCCCATGATGTGATTGAGTCGTTGGGTAGAAAATATAGCCAATCTTTCACCTGGTTCTTTAGGGAGAATGGGAATGTGAGACTAATTTGTTCGTCAGTCACCCCGTTGGGCTTCATACCAGTGCACACAATATAAAACTTCTTGAGGTGCTTGTGTGGGTCCTCCCAGCGTTGCCCCTAAAAATAACCAAAAGATGGATCAACCCATCAAACTTTCCTTCCATCTCAAGATATGCACAGCGGTTGCTAATTTAGCTTAGGGTTGCAAGCTCTTTCAACGTGCACTCGGTCATAACTCCAACTGGCTCAAGGTTATTCTGGATCTCAACGTTCAGCACATCTTCTTCTTTTGCCTCTCTTCTTAAGTAAATACAATTTATATTCATGGGCACCCTAAACTACTTTTGTAGTAGTACTGGTGACTGGGGTCGATCACAGGGAGTCAATTTTGGCTAAATTTCTAGGTTCTTTTCTATTTCATATAACCGGAGGGGAGGGGGGAATTGATAATTGATAAAAGCATAAAAACACAAGAAAATAAACTGTCAGGAAATTAAATGCAGAAAAATAAAGGGGGTGATGGTAGATCTAACCTTGGTAACATGCAATTGATTCTCAGGAGGAAGTTCAACATATTTAATCACATATCATCTAATTATATTATTAATTAATTTTTGAATTTCGTACTTCTAGAAAGGCCAGAGAGTCAGTATTCCACTATCACGAACAAACCCAGTGCATCTAGCCAAATTCTAACCTAAAATTAATTAATTTCTTGATTAATTAACCTAGATCGCATTGGGAATTAGCCAGATTATTAGATTTGATAATCTATGGATAACACGCCTAAATTATCTCTAACAATGATTTTAGCCCTTAGATAGCAAGCAATTGGTATATTAGATCCCAAAACCTAAATTCCCAAGATAATGCTAAGCCTAATTTGCTACTAAATAGCGAATATGCCTAGAACAATTGCGGTCGGGTTTGTCAGGCCCTCTTATCAAAACTAAGCATTATAAAATAGAGTTAAACACCATAAAGCTAATTAATCATGCATTGGAAAACATGAAAATCTCATTAAATAGATGAAGCTTACAAGAACCAAATACCGATTATATGAAAATGTGCTTAGCCCGCCATTTGGAACAACGAACCTCGCTCCCGGGTTTGATCCACCACCCTAAACTAGTCATAAAACTAAGATTACAAGCAAAAACTAAAAGAGAACATTGAAATTGAGGGAAATGATGGTTGGAATCGGAAAATGTGCCAAAAACTAACCCAAAAATGGAAAAGAACGTTTATATACAATTGTTGTGAGCGTCAAGATGGTCTAGACGAAAATCCTTGCAAATGCGTGCGCGGCTACACAACGTCGAGACGCTTCGAATGGAAAAGATGCGCCAAACGATCCTGGAGCATCGAGACACTAAGCATCAGCATTACAGCACCCCGTAGCGCCGAGTTGGAGTGTTTGATGCTCCAACTTTTTCCCTTCAGCTTCTTTCTTCATCCATGCGTTGACTCAACTTTGACTGAGGGTAATTTGGTCAATTTAGCTTCTTTTTATCATGATTTTGCCCCCGCTTAGTCTTGAACACCTAATTTAGGTTGCAACATATTGTAGTCATTTTTCATGATTTTTCGTACTGATTATCATAAAGACAAGCAAAATTTAGGGAAATAAATGTGCACTAAATTGGTGCTATCAGCTGCATAATAGGAACTTTCTCTGATACCTCCACCTTATACATCTTGAGCAACTCACTATTAACCTTGTTCCAATTAGGCATCCCGCTAATATCATCAAGTAATGGTGAATGCTTTGAAAATGGACCCTTCCACACCTTCTTTATAAATAAAATACACGAGAAGTAAAGATATTCATTCGAAAAATTGTCTAGTATATCCTGACTATGAATAAATTTGGGTTTCAGATACTTATGGTCTATCAATTGTGATGATCCAAAAACGAAAAGCGATAAGAATTGGTAGTCATCAAGGCCCCAAACACCATGAGTACCTGAAGGCTCCTAACAATAAACCAATTGCAATTTCCTCATTAACTCAAGGTACTTCAAGAAAACCCTAATGGTAACAGCTGAGTAATCTTCCTCTTTGATTATCCCCAATTTCGCCAATCAATATAACCATGCTGCGAAATTTGTCTCGTGGCCAGTTCCATAGTCGATTCGACTTGAATTCCCAAAGCTATTAGTGAAGTAGAGTAAAATTTCCACGATGGCTGAATGAAGATCCTCAAGGATGAAGGGTTGAAATCCCTCACAGTGGAAGCACCCAAGACCACTCGAATTGAATTTCAATTGAGAAAAACCGATACGTTGGCAAAGTTAAAAACAGAACCATTCTCTAAATTTAACTATCGATTAAGTATGTTGTTCTACCCTCTAAACCATTCAAAGAATTTGTAAACTTACGTGTTGGAGACTGGGATTCACCACAACATAATGCTCCAAAATCACGTAGAACGATCTCCCTTTAAGACACCACCACTGTTTTCATACGCTATACTCTGAGATCTTGAGATCTTAATTGTGGGATCACCCGTCTTGAATCTTTGGGAAGTAAATTACAGCAAAAGGTTGTGAATTGAGAGAGCATGAGAGAACTTAGGAGAAAACCATATGAAGAGAGAAGTTAACTTCTACAAAGAGAGATGGATGACCATTGAATATCACGATTGGAAGGGAAGTTAGTCGATTTCGATTTGTAACTCCCACATGGCGTATTCCCAACGGTTGAGAAAATAATTATTATCAAATAATAATAATTCAAATAAAAACTATATATTATGAAACTAATTAATTTAACTAAGCCAACTTTAATTAAATTAATTATAACATATAGTTTTAATTCAATTAAATCATATTTAATTGGATTAATTAAGCCAAACAATTAATTCAATAATTAATTGTTCCCAATTTTAATTAAATATAATATATTTTATTAATTTTACATTTAAATCATATTCAAATGTGCCTCACGCTTTTAATTTATAGTTTTAATGTGCATCCAATGTACATTAATTATAAACTATAGTATTAAGTTAATTAAATCATATTTAATCAAATCAAATTAAATTAATTAATTAATTCTCCAATTAATTAATTTCTAAGTTAATTAAATATCACATATTTAATTAATCTCACATTTGAATCATATTCAAATGTATTTTTCTCTCTTAACCTATAGTTTTAATATGAATCTCATCCATATCAATTTAATCTATAGTTTAATATGAATCTAATTTATATCTAATATTTGAACCCCTTCAAATATTTAATTCTCTCATTAATTAATTTTGAATCATATCCAAAATTAATTTTAAATTATAAAGTTTAATTCAATAATTAAACTTATAATATAATGTATCTCTTAATTGAATCACATACAATTAACTAAAATTCTCTTAATGAACTTGAACACTTCAAATTCTTATTCAAGACTATTTAACCTCAGAACCCTTTACGAGCTAGCAGGTGGACCTAATGGACCTACTGACGCACGTGCTGCTAGCGCAACTAATAGCGAGCATAGCTAGCTATTTTTCTGTAATTAATTAAGCTAGTATTTTACAATTATTTGGCCAAATTTATGCATTTATATGTTTTATTTGTAGGAAGTATGTGTTTGAAGCTAAAGTGAGCAATTGGAGTCAAATGGAGTTTTCAATCTAAAAAAAAAAAAAAAAAAAAAAAAAATTCATAGCGTCGCGACGCTAGAACCAGCGTCGCAACGCTCTCGGCGAACTTCCAGAATCCATGATTTTGCGGTAGCGTCGGGGTCGCGACGCTACGACCAATTTTTGCCTTATTTAAAGATTGTGATTAGGGCTTTTATGGGGGGGGGGGGACTTTTTTGGTGACTTTGGAGCCGTAAAACAGAGAGAATTGGCTGCTTTGAAGGCTGAAGCAAGGGGAGAAAAGTGGATTTGAAGGCTTTGTTCGTGGAGATCGTGACGGGGACGTTCGGTTTCGGCCTACTTAGCGTTTACTTCTCTTTTCCCTTCTCTTTAGTAGATTTTATGATTTATTTAGACTTAGCTTATATCGTAACGCGGATTATGTGTAACTAAGTTTAATTCTTAGGGATTGATGTAGCCGTTGGGCAATTGTGGATTGATTTTATGGATTTATGTTATTGATTTCATTTATGCATATTGTATGTTTAATGCTTTCAATTTACCGGCCATGAATTGAATGTTGATTGTGATTAAATCTAACTCGGGAGAGAGGATTTATCTTAGAACTCACTATGCTTAACTAGGATTTAGCTAGAAATCGGGAGATAATAGTTAATTCTAGAAATCGTTAAAAAGGTTAACCTTAATGCCTTGCAACTTGCATGTTTAATGAATTTAGATAGGGATATCGGGTTCATTGCATGTGGGAGAATCATGTATGCTCGGGAGAGATATGTGTGATTTTAGTTCCCAAGATTTATGAATCATAGCATGTCATTAATCCATGAATTAATCCATAATCCCAATTGGTGAAATCAACTCCCTAAGATCGTTGTCTCCATTAGATTGTCATATTTTTTTATTGCTTTGTGTTAGATTTCCATTATTTCTCACTTCGTTTGGTTCCCTAAATAAATTTGGACAAGATTATTTTCGGTAATTAAATTTGATTAAAAATCCAATCTAGAGGACGACACTCGATTTCAAAAATCACTTTATTATTACTTGACCCGTGCGCTTGCGGTAGGAAAATTCCACATCAGCAACACCTGCTCGAGTGCAAGTATACACTATCAAGTAATAAAGTGGAAAGTATTCCGGATATCGTACCCAAGGGAGATGGTGACTAGTTGAGAAACACAAGATTATGTAAAAACGGGAACCTCCTTTAAATTTGCAACCACAGTTGATAACCAGAAAAATAGTTTGATTGAGGTTTTGATTTTAAGACAAAAAAAAAAAGGAAATAAGCAGGTAAAAGAAAACGGTAAAAACTCTATGAGATAAACGGGGGAAATCAAATAGTATCAACTTTAAGTATTAGATTGTGCCCACCTATGTGCCTGCAATTTACTCAGGCATTGCAGTCGGCTGAGAAACATTATCTATGTTGCCCACATAGATATGGTGCAGATAACATCTCTCAGTTGTGGCCGCAATTACCCTGACAACTAGATTGTGAGTTAAGTCCAACTTCTATTCAGCTCCGCTGTAGGTGCCTTTAGAAGAATAAGCCAACTAGACATCTATTTCTAGGGCTAGTTGAAACTTAGATAAATAACATTCACGACTCTTAAAACCCTAGTGGTTCCAATCCTATTTCTAGGATGCAAGAAGACAAAGTCCTATTTCTAGGATCTTTTCCACTATTGTTTTGCGAACCCGCGCCTTTAACTCCAACCTTTCCGCTATCAGTCAAATACAAACTATGTTAACCTAAGTGATCAGTTTAAGCTAACAATAAACTTTAATTTCAACAAAAACAAACAATGCTAAGAGGGAGCAAAGTTGCTTTTGCACAGGCGGGGCTTTCTCTACTCAAGTAATCCACATATTTGAACCCCCAAGTAGAAGCTTACCTCATAATTAAAGATAAAGTGCAAAACGATAAGTAAAAAGGACAACAAATGGAAAAACGCATAGAAATCATATTACTGGAATGAATGAAGTACAAAGCTTATAACTTACAACTGAAATAAAGGAAAACATAAACTAAATAAGCTGGAAACAGAAAAACTAAAACAGAAAATAAAAGACAAGACTCTATTAAGGATCTCTCCCTCTCTATCTAGCTTGCTTTTGCCATTTTTCAAGGAGAGACAAGCCTTTCTCTTCTTCTTTCGAATGGAAGAGCCGACAGAGGCTAAAAGACCAGGAAGTCGGAGTGGTTACAAGATGAGAAGAGAAAAACTTAAAAGTCTATCCTAAGGACGAAATTTCAAGCTCTCTTTGCTTCTTGCATCCTGGTCCCCTTTTGTAGACCTTGGAAGGTGAGGTTGGCTATCGAGATCAGTGTGAGAAGGCTTTGGAAGGTAAGAATCCACAATCTTCGGAGATTTGATACTAGATTGGAGATTTTCGGACGATTCTACGAAGATCTCGCGAATCTCGGTATTCTGTCGAAAAGTCCAGTTACAGCCGCATATCGGACGCATTTCCTTCTGTGTGCTACTTTGACAAGTCTGTCTTCAGCTAGGGCTACTTTCCTTATATGGCTTGCGGGCGCATTTTGATCGCATATCCCACATCCTCAGGTCCAGATGCAGGGGCAATTTTTCAATTTTACTTCTTTTGCTTCGCCAACCTTTAATCTCCTCTTGCAGGCGCATCTTCCTCGCAAAGTCCTCTGCACAAAAACATTAACTTGGATAAATTCTTTCAAAAATAATCTCTTTTTGTACACTTTAAGCTTAAATTCTATATTTCTAAGATTTCCCTCATGATTCTACAACTTTTGCTAAAATGACTTGAAATGATAAGATTTTTTAACTCAAAGTCTTTGTTTTCCAAACAATAACCAAGGTTTTTAAGGCCAAATAACGCACATAAATGAGCATTATCACCTACAGATCAGAAGCTCCAATGATACGAGATTAATTGGTTAAACTCATTAACCAAGTTAATCAACATTCTTTAACTGAGGGTCACTCCACTAAAGACCCATAGTTGCACTCTTCTCACTGTAGAATATTTCTGTGTCCACGGATATCGACCGATACCGGTAAGTCAATCCTTCATGAGTGTTCGTAACGCCAGATGGGTCAAATTACCATTTTACCCGTGGGTTACCTCTGGATTCTTAAGTACCACTGATTCCTTTAATGAACAACCTGTTTATGGTCCAACCAATAAATAGAAGTTCCTCTTGGGCCAGGAGAGGACGGGCGCCCTTGTTCAAGACCCGGAATCAGCCCTTAAGGGAACACTCATCTACTTTCCCCAATAGTAGAGGAGTGAATTCCATCTTGTAATGTTATGTTTCCAGCCTCCACTCGGTCTTGCCCCTGAAATTGTAGGCTTATTGAGTTGGCGAACAGGCCACTCTCACCCATAAAAATCTAAGGACAATCCCTCATGAAAAGGAGTTCAAAACACACTCACGATTCAGATTAAGTTACCTAGGTCATCCTATTGAAATAGAAACCTATCTAGTCAACGGTGTTACATCTAGTGGTTACTATTTCATGGTCTGATCTTATGCAAATTCATTGCACAGAATGCCCCACTCGCATGTCTACTACATGGATGTTTTGGATCAATACATTTGTATCGAATAAAAAGCGGGTCGTATCACATATTGTCACTAGGATAAGATACCTAGCCTTATCCCTATACTATAGATCTTTTAGGTTGTTACTTGAACATTGATCCCCGTATGTCCCCACATACTTGTTCAAGTTTCATTTAATCAACTTTGGATCTTAGTTTATTGGATTTAGGGTTAATTAATGCAAAACATAATATAACAAATTCAATAACACTTTACTGAAGAACTCAAATAACACTTTATTGAAATTAATTAATTTGTTTCATTTACTATCCACGAGTTTTAGGACATAAAACCCAACAAGGGTGACATCGAAGCATAAGAGAATCACAATTTTCCATCATTTGCTCATGCCATGTTTGATAAGAACGGTTTCCATATCGAGATGCCATTTTGCGCCGGTGGTATTTCGTTGATCCATTGAATCAGAGTATCAAGAATCGAGATGATGGAATTAACGATGTCGGATTGGTAACAAGGATCGAAAATTTTCCAGCCTCAAGCAGATTTGGAAAGAGCGACGATGAAATCGAGAAGATTTCTTCTGGAATTGGAATCATGGAAGTTATGCATATCATCGGGAGAATAATGGATTCTTTTGGAAGGAGGGGCTTGGAATTGGTAAGGGGGAGGGACGGTTGTTGGCCAGAATGCTGGCCGGTAGGGGCGGATCTATGAAGGGGCCAGGGCGGCACGTGCCCCCCTCAAATTATCCCGTCTTTATATTTTTAATATAATATAAGGGAAATTTTATAATATTAATATATAAAAATCGTAATTTACAATAAAAGTAAGGTTTAGATTGTTGGTCGGGGGGCACTATGTGAGCATGAGGTCAAGGTATCATAACACACAAGATGCAATAGTTTTTTTTCCAAATTTCCCATAGCTTCAATCAAACCTGCGACATCATTTTTCCGAAATTTTCCATAGATTTAATCAAACATGCGGTATCAGATGGGCTTAATTAAAGGTCCAGAACCAAACCTAGATAGCTTCAATCAAACTTACGACATCATTTTTCTGAAATTTCCCATAGCTTCAATCAAACCTGTGGCATCAGATGGGCTTAATTAAAGGTTTAGAACCAAACCAACAACAATTAGGTTAAAAATATAACCAAACAAGCCGACAACCGTTTCTCTTATAACCAAACCTGCTAGCAGCAATTTCTCTTATAAAAGAAAAATTGAACTTTTAGTTTAGATTGAATTTTCAGCTTTATCGAAAAGCCAAAAAGGTATGGTTTGTTTTTTTATTTGTATGTAATTATCATTTACTATTTATATAATTTGATATTGTGTTTTTTTCATTATTTTTAGAGTTAATACTAGAAGATATAAGTCATCGTCACTCGTAGTCAAGAATCATACCATCATTTGACACGACAAGTAAGATTCTAATTCTTATGAGCCTTTTAGTTCTAGTTGTTATAATTTTTAATTTAGGAAATTGTAATTAATGTTATTTTTATTAATATTTGTGTAGAATTAATTCGAAATCAAAATGGAGAGATATTATAAAAAAAAAAAATAACAACAACAGAGTCATCATCCCTAAGAAAGAAAAGTAATACTAGTTCTGATAGTGATAGATCTTATACAGAAGCCAATTTAGGAGAGCTACCTACAGATCCTGGTTTAAGAACTAAAATTTATGATTACAGTTTTAATATTCAAGATCAAGTTCGTAGAGCATATTTACAAAAAGGTCTTTTTCAGCCTCGAAATCATAAGTTTTCATTCAAGAAATTTGGAACAAAGTCTTTTAATCCATTTTAGTTTAATGAATATTCTAATTGGTTAGAATACAGTATTTCAAAGGATGATGCATTTTGTTATGTTGCTATTTGTTCAAATCGAAAGTTAGTGCATAATCAAGAGGTGGATGTTTTTTAAGTGAAAGGTTTTCTAATTGGAAGAAAAAAGAGAAATTGGAAATTCATGTTGGTGGTCCCAATAGTGCACATAATCAAGCTTGGGGTAAATGTGAGGCTCTTTTGAGACATAATCAATATTGAGACATTTTTTAATAGGATGTCAAATCAAGCACGAGTTGAGTATCAGACTCGATTAGGTGCATCAATTGACTGTATTCGGTTTTTATTACGCTAAGGGCTTCCACTCTGTGGGCATGACGAGCCTGAGGATTCAACAAATCAAGGTAATTTTCTTGAATTTTTACGATGGCTAGGCAACCACAACAAGGATATTGAAGCTGTGACTTTGGAAAAAGCTCCAAATAATTTGAAGTTGATTGCACCTGATATTCAAAAAGATATTGTGAATTCCATTGCAGTCGAAATTGTTGATGAAATTATGAGAGATATAAGTGATAAGTTATTTTCCATCTTGTTTGATGAATCCAAAGATATATCTGCAAAGGAGCAAATGTCAATTGTATTGCGATATGTGGATGAAGGTCATGTGATTGAACGATTTGTAGGAATTATACATATCGCTAATACATGTGCTATATCACTTAAGGAGCCTATTGATGAATTTTTTTTCTCAACATGGATTAAGCATTGCTAGTTTGCGAGGACAAGGATATGATGGAGCAAGTAATATGCATGGTGAATTCAATGGACTGAAAGCACTTATTTTGAAAGAAAATGAATGTGCTTTTTACATTCATTGTTTTTCCCTTTAGCTTCAATTAGCTCTTAGCTACTGCAAAAAATCATATGGAAATTTTTGGTCTTTTTTTATTGTAACAAATGTGGTTAATGTTATTGGGGCCTCAGCAAAATGTTGAGATATTCTACGAGAGAAACATAACTTGAAAATTTTTGAAGCTTTAGATAATGGTGAACTAGGTCGAGGATTAAATCAAGAGACAATGATTAAACAACCAGGAGACACACGATGGGGATCACATTGCAACACCTTAACGAGCTTTATTACAATGTTTTCATCAGTAGTTGATGTACTTGAGACAATTGTACAAGGTGGATCAAATTCAGAACAAAAATATGAAGCAGAGATTCTAAAAAGTTCGATCCAATCATTTGGCTTTCTTTTCATATACATTCTATGAAAATTATCTTGGGAATCACAAATGAGTTGTCTCAAGCATTACAAAGAAAAGATTAGGATATTGTGAATGCAATGAATTTAGTCAAAATTTGTAAAGAAAGACTGCAAACTATGAGGGAGTCTAGTTGGGATTCATTGTTGGATGTAGTTTCTAATTTCTTCAATAGCCATGACATTCAAGTTCTTAAGATGGATAATATATTTTTGATTCGAGGATGATAAAGACGAAAATCTCAACCAAATACAAATTTGCATCATTATCGTGTTGAAGTTTTTTATGTCGTTATTGATATGCAACTTCAAGAGTTGAATAATCGTTTTACTGAAACAAGTACTGAATTACTTCTCTGTTTGACATCTTTGAACCCAAGTAACTCATTTGCTGCTTTTGATAGACAAAAGCTTAGTCAGCTTGCTCAATTTTATCTAAGAGACTTTTCAGCTATTGAGCTCTCTGTACTGTGTCAATGTATCCTACGGTCTCCTCCATTAGGTTGCACTGTGAGATCCCCATGATCTGCCTGCGAGTCGCCCTGAGAGCGATCACCCTACGGAGGGCTTGATCATGGGAGTCGGAACAACGCAAACTCTAGAAATGGATAGGGTTTCTTAGGTCCATTTCCAACTTTGACTTTCCCTACGGTAGCATTGTTGGGGCCGACCTCTGAGATCTGAAAAATGGAGGGTTACACTTACGGGAAATTGTTAATGTGTTAATAATTTCCTGACAAAAAAAATGGTAGCTAAGAACTATTGGAATATGAGTTATTCTGGGAATAGGGATTGGCTGAGATTGTCTCAATTCAGAGGAGTAGTTGACTGCCCTACGGTAGCTGTTGTTCTAAACCTCTGAAGTATCGTTGCAAAATGAATGTTTACTCTATGGGTCGATCATTACTTTTGCTAAATTGATTGGATTAAAATAATACTATTATTTTGTGTAATGGGTTAATGCAACATCACTTATTAAGTTAATTTGTTTGTTCTCAGCATGAAACGTTCTTTGAATGACTCGAATAACGCCAATTATAAAACTGGTATTTCTAATACAACTAAGAAAATGAACTTAAACATTAATTGCGTGGAATTGGTCTTAACTGAGGACGATCCTCAAGCCCACATGTCTAATTCATCTGAAATTGCTCATGATGAATATGACATCGACTGCTTAGCACATCTCAATGAAAATAAATTTGATTTATTGGTCATTGAAACGTGTATAGTGGAAAATGATGATACAACCTAGATCCTTGATTCACATCACGTATGCTCTTCCTTTGAGGGAATGAACTCTTGGCAACAGTTGGATGCTGGGGAAATGACTGTCAGAGTTGGGACTGGGGAGCTCATTTCAGCTAAAGCAGTGGGAGATATTAAAATTTTATTTTCCAGGGAACGCTATATGTTATTAGATAATGTATATATAGTTCCCAAAATAAAAAGAAATTTGATTTCTATTTCTTGTTTGTTAGAACAAGGATATTGAGTGTCCTTTTCTGTGAATGAAGCTTTCATTACTAAAAGGGGTACTGATATCTGTTTTACAAAAATGGAGAACAATTTGTATGTTTTAAGACCAATAGAGTCAATGGCTATTTTGAACAATGAAATGTTTAAAACAGCTAGGACTCAACCAAAAAGGCAGAAAGTTTCTCAAAGTACCTATCTTTGGCACTTGAGACTTGGCCACATAAATCTCAATAGGATTAAGAGATTGGTTAAGAACGGACTTCTAAGCCAGTTAGAAGATGGTACTTTACCTCCGTGTGAGTCATGTCTCGAAGGTAAAATGACCAAACGACCTTTTACTGGAAAAGGTTATCATGCCAAGGAGCCCTTAGAACTCGTACATATGGATCTCTGTGGTCCAATGAATGTAAAAGCTCGAGGAGGGTATGAATATTTCATCTCTTTCATAGATGATTATTCAAGGTATGGTTATTTATACCTAATGGTCATAAGTCTGAAGCCCTTGAAAAATTCAAGGAGTACAGAATTGAAGTTGAGAACTTGTTAGGTAAAACCATTAAAACACTTCGATCTGATCGAGGTGGAGAGTATTTGGACTTAAAATTCCAAAACTATTTGATAGAACATGGAATCTCGTCTCAACTCTCAGCACCAGGTACACCTCAACCGAATGGTGTATCTGAAAGGAGAAACAGAACCTTGTTGGACATGGTTCGATCTATGATGAGCTATGCTCAACTGCCTAGTTCTTTTTGGGGTTATGCAGTAGAGACTGCAGTTTATATTTTGAATGTAGTTCCCTCAAAGAGTTTTTCTGAAACACCATTTGAGCTCTGGAGAGGGCGTAAAGCTAGTTTACGTCATTTCAGAATTTGGGGCTGTCCTGCACATGTGCTAGTAGCAAACCCAAAGAAATTGGATTCACGTTCAAAATTATGCTTATTCGTAGGCTACCCAAAAGAAACAAGAGGTGGATACTTCTTCGATCCACAAGAAAATAAAGTGTTTGTTTCGACAAATGCTACTTTCTTAGAAGAAGACCACGTTCGAGAACACAAGCCACGCAGTAAAATGGTGTTAAGTGAACTTTCTGGTGAAGTTACAAATGAAACAACAAGAGTTGTTGATGAGGTTGGACCTTCAACAAGGGTTGTTGATGAGCCCAGTACACAAATTGGACCTTCAACAAGAATTGTAGATGAGCCCAGTACAACAGGTCAAGCCCATCCTTCTCAACAGTTGAGAATGCCTCGACGTAGTGGGAGGGTTGTTACTAAACCTGAACGCTATCTGGGTTTAGCAGAAAATCCAACTGTCACACCTGATGATGGAGTTGAGGATCCATTGACCTTTAGACAGGCAATGAATGATGTGGACCATGACTAGTGGGTCAAAGCTATGGACCTAGAGATGGAGTCTATGTACAGCTTCAATCAAGTCTGGGATCTTGTAGACCTACCTGAAGGAGGTAAACCCATAAGGTGCAAATGGATCTACAAGAGAAAATGAGACGCAGCTGAGAAAGTACAGACTTTTAAAGCTCGACTTGTGGCAAAGGGTTATACCCAAAAGGAGGGGGTGGACTATGAGGAAACCTTCTCCCCAGTTGCCATGTTAAAGTCGATAAAGATTCTCTTGTCCATTGCCACGTTTTATGATTATGAGATTTGGCAAATGGACGTCAAGACTGCCTTTCTGAATGGCAATCTTGATGTGAACATCTTTATGTCTCAACCAGAGGGGTTCATTGCTCAAGGTCAGGAGCAAAAAGTTTGCAAGCTTAGACGATCCATTTATGGGTTGAAGCAAGCTTCCAGATCTTGGAATATAAGGTTTGACACTGCTGTCAAATCTTATGGCTTTGACCAGAACGTTAATGAGCTTTGTGTTTACAAAAGGATTATCAACAGTTCAGTAGCTTTTCTGGTGTTGTATGTAGAAGATATTCTTCTCATTGGGAATGATGTAGAATATCTAGCTGACATTAAAAAATGGCTATCGACTGAGTTCCAAATGAAAGATTTGGGTGAAGCTCAGTATGTTCTAGGGATTCAAATTATCAGGAATCGTAAGAACAGAACGTTAGCCCTGTCTCAAGCATCATATATAGACAAGATGTTGTCTAGATATAAGATGCAGAATTCCAAGAGGGGTTTACTACCCTTCAGGCATGGAGTCCATTTGTCTAAGGAACAGTGTCCTAAGACACCTCAAGAAATTGAGGATATGAGACGGATCCCTTATGCTTCAGTTGTGGACAGTCCTATGTATGCCATGTTGTGTACTAGGCCTGACATTTGCTATTCAGTTGGAATAGTCAGCAGGTACCAGTCCAATCCAGGGTTAGACCACTGGACTGCAGTTAAAAGCATCCTCAAGTATCTTTAGAGAACGAGGGACTATCAGCTTGTGTATGGCTCTAAGGATTTGATCCTTACATGATACACAGACTCTGACTTTCAGAATGATAAGGATTCTAGGAAATCCACATCAGGGTCAGTATTTACCCTCAACGGGGGAGCTGTAGTCTGGCGTAGCATCAAGCAAGGATGCATTGCAGACTCCACCATGGAGGCCGAATATGTCGCTGCTTGTGAAGCAGCTAAGGAGGCTGTATGGCTACGAAAGTTCTTGATGGATTTGGAAGTTGTTCCAAATATGAGCTTGCCAATCACCCTTTACTGTGATAATAGTGGTGCAGTAGCAAATTCTAAAGAACCTCGCAGTCACAAAAGAGGCAAGCACATAGAGCGCAAATATCATCTCATTAGAGAGATTCTGCAACGAGAGGACGTGATTGTCACGAAGGTAGCCTTTGAGCACAATATTGTTGATCCATTTACAAAGGCTCTCACGGCTAAAGTGTTTGAGGGTCATCTAGAGGGTCTAGGTCTACGAGATATGTACATAGAATAATCTAGGGCAAGTGGGAGAAGTGTAATGGGTATTGTGAATGCCCTAGTTTATTGTATTTATCTGTATTTGTACTTTTCATGTATTATACAGTATTAATACAAACCATTATTTCTACTTCAATGATTATTCATTCAATTTTGATTGTTGATTTACATTGCCCACTAGAGTTTTAGTTCAAGTGGGAGTTGTTGGGTTTTATGCCCTAAAACTCGTAGATAGTGAATGAAACAAATTAATCAATTTCAACAAACATTATTTGAGTGATTCAATAATTTGTTTATTGAATAATCGAGTTTGCATTAATAAACCCTAAATCCAATAAACTAAGATCCAAGGTTGTTTAAATGAAACTTGGACTAGTATGTGGGGACATACGGGGATCGGTGTCCAAGTAACAACCTAAAAGGTCTATAGTATAGGGATAAGGCTAGGTACCTTATCCTGGTGACACTATGTGATACGACCCACCTTGTATTCGATACAGATGCAATGATCCAAAGCATCCATGTAGGAGACATGTGGGTGGGGGTATCCTATGCAATGAGTTTGCATAAGATCGGACCGCGAAATAGTAACCACTAGATGTAACGTTGTTAACTAGTTTAGGTTTCTATTTCAATAGGATGACCTAGGAAACTCAATCTCAAATCCTGAGTTTGTTATGAACCCCTTTCAGGAGAGATTGTCCTTAGATTTGTATGGGTGAGAGTGGCTAGTTCGCCGACTCAATAATCCTACCATTTCAAGGGCAGGATCGAATGGGGGCTGGGAACATAACAGTACAAGATGAAATCCACTCCTTCCCCTATTAGGGTAAGTAGATGTGTGTTCCCTTAAGGGTTGATTTCGGGGCTTGAACAAAGGCGCGTCGTCCTCTCCTGGCTCGAGAGGAACTCCTGTTTAGTGGTTGGACCCTAAACAACTTGTTCATTAGAGGGATCAGTGTTACTTAAGGAACCAGAGGTAACCCAGGGGTAAAACGGTAATTTGACCCAGCTGGTGTTACGAACACACGTGAAGGATTGACTTACTGCATTGGTCGATATCCGTGGACACAGAAATATTCTACAGTGAGAAGAGTGCAGCTGTGGGTCTTTAGTGGAGTGACCCACAGTTAACGAATGTTGACTAACTTGGTTAATGAGTTTAGCCAATTAGTCTCGTATCGTTGGAGCTTCTGATCTGTAGGTCCATTAGGTCCCACTGGTAGCTCGTAATGAGACTTAAGGCAATTAAGTATAAATTGTAAATTGAAAGTGTTCAATTTATTTAGGGGAATCATATAATGAATATTGATACATTATAATATAAAGTTTATGAAACTTTATAATATAATTTTGAATTAATTTCAAAATTAATTCTTGAGAGAAAATATTTGAAAGAGTTCAAATAATTAATATGAATTGGATTCATATTAATATAAGTAATTTAATAAAATCCCTAAGATTAAATATGTGATATTTAATTGGGTAATTAATTAATTATGGAATTAATTTATTATTTATTAAAATTAGATATGAATAAGATAATAGATTTGATCTTATTCATGACCTTTTCCTATTAGGAAAAGGTCTTAGGAAAAGGTCTTGGCCTTTTCCTATAAATAGGACCCCTGGGGTGGTGTGAAAGGTATCTCATTCATTCTCCTACTCTCAGAGAATTCCCCTGAAGGCTCCCTCTAGACTCCCACTAGTCTCTTGCCTCTAGAAATCTCAGAGTCATACCGGTGTAGCCATAGTGGTGGTGTTCGCAGTAGTTCGTGATTATTTCACAAGCAGTTGATAAATTTAATCTGAGTCGTCAACGAGAGTAAGTAATTTATTACTATATAAATTAGATTTATATCTAATATTTTTGTATGCTTAGCCTTAATATAAATTTAGAATAATTCTAAGATTATTGCCAATGTATTGGTATTTTAGATTAAACAAAATTAATTACGAATCGGTCCCAATCACGCTTCCGCTTTACGGAATTACGGAATTCCAATCCTTCAGCTGCTTCTTGTGATATATTTCATTAGGGGTGTTCAAAATTAGACTGAAAACCGACTCGACCGACCGAAACCGACGTCGGTCAATTGGTTTCCTCTATATTCGGTCGAAGTTGGTTTTTTCAATTATAAAAACTGACTGTTGGTCGATCGGTCTACCAAAAATAGCAAAAATCGACCGACCAACCGACTTTAACCTTAGATTAAAAAAAAAGAAAAAAGAAAAGAAAAGTTGGTGTGACTGTGTGCAAACTGCACAACACTGCACACTGCATTGTGGAGTGTGCAGTGTGCAGTCCTTTCATGTGACTAAAGTCATGATCAGTGTGTTAAATTTCGGTCGACATACCGAAATTTCAACCGTCGACCCTATCGACATATCGATGGGGGAGAATTTCGATTTTCCCCCATTTTCAGCGAAATTTCGTGAAATCTCGAAATTTCGTCGAAATTTCGAGATTTCCAACAAAATTTCCCTTTTTTTTTTTATAATAAAAGCAACTTATGGTCAGGAGGCGCATCAATTGATTGAAGCGCCTCCCTGTGCAGCCGCCTGGCATTGCCAGGCGGTCTTTTCAACATTTTTTTTTTTTTTTAATTTACAATTTTAGAATCTTGTGTGCTAACTACTAATTTTAGTTTTTTTAACCTTTTTAATTTTAGTTTTTTTTTATACATTTTCGGTTTTGTTTTTCTTTTTTTGTTTTTATTTTTTTATTTATAGATTGTCTACAATTACACCTATTTTAATTAGTTTAACTTTTTAATTCATAAAATGATATATATTACTTTTAGTAATATAGTATTTTACATTTTATTTTATTGATGTGTATCTTTATAATATTTGTTTAAAATTATCCAATTGGTCTAAGTTTAATGTTTAATCGTCCATTCAAATATAATTATACATGTTAAATATCAATTAATTATAGTTTAATTAAGTCATTATAATTAAAATTTCATTCATTTAATAATTCAAAATTATACATGTTAAATATCAATTAATTATAGTTTAATTAAGTCATTATAATTAAAATCTCATTCATTTAATAATCCAAACAATTTCTATCGATTGTCATAATTTTTTCAAAATCTTTATTGGTATCAACATTTCTATAGAAATTTCAATATACCTATTATATGTAACTTGAATAGATGGTTAAAAATGATTAATTGTAATATAATTAAACTATAATTAAATTTGCATTTAATAATTCAAACAATTTTCATCAATTTTCTTTTTTTTTTTTTCAAAATTCCTGCACATATCGACATTTGAATTGACAATTTCATCTAGATATTATCTTACTTTTTAGGTATGATTATAAAAAAGGGTCCATTATAGTCTAATTTAGCCACAATTAAAGTTTCATTGACTAATTCAAACAATTTCCATCAATTTCCACGATTTTCGTAAATTTTCCCGGAATGTCTCTCGACATTTCCATCGACATCGATATTTCCATAAAATTTGGACCTCGACATTTCCATCGACATTGACATTTTAAACCTTGGTCATGATGACTTTTTTTGAAATGGTTATTTTTTTATTTCTTTTCTCTTTCTCCTCCCCTCCTCATGATTTTCTTCCATCTTTTCTCCTTTCTTCTTCTTTCCTTTCTCTTCTCACCTCTCTTCTTCTTCCCTCTTCTTTACTACCAATCCATTTTTTTCCTCTCTTTTCTCTTCTTTTTTTCTTTCTTTTTTTCTTCTCTTTCCCTTTTTTCTCTCCCTGTTTTTTTTCTTACCATGCTTGCAAATCTTTCTATCTTCTTCCGTTTTATTTCTCTTCTCCTATAGTTACTCTCTATCTCTTCTCTCTCAACCTTTGAATGTTTTTTTCTTCCATGTTGAGCTTTTTCCAGCAATATCTCAAAACTGACAAAACCGACCGACCGGCCGTGTATTTTGTCGGTCGGTTTCATGGAGCGTCTCAAAATCACGGACCGACCGACAAGCAACCCTATATTTCATTTTTGTACTTTCAGAGGACAAGGCTTTTGTTTAAGTTGTGCTCATCAATTCTATCTCCCTCGAATCTTCCCCAAAATCGCTTGCAGTAATCTTTAGTGCTCCATCCATTCCTACCATCCAAACACATAATATGAGAAGAGGGAAAAAATTTAACCCACAGACCCTTTGTAGCTTTACACTTCCAGAATAGGTGCTCCGCCATTTCCGATCTGTTCCTACAGATGAAACATATCGGGTTAATACCCATTCCACGATTAATCAAATTAGATAAGGTAGGAAGAACATTATTGTAGATTTTCCATCCACAATGCTTAATTTGGGGGGGGGGGGGGATCGTGGATCTCCAAAAGGATTTCCATAAGCTTTCCTGATGAAGATAACTTGAAGAATAAGCTTCATTAGACTGTTGAAGTTGATTACTGATAAGTCTAAATTGTTATACGTTTATATTCTCACAATTCGCTTATCTTAGTTGAATTCCTTGTGAAAAGTTCTTTAAAATGAGTATAATATGTGTATAGGTCCATGACGGAGGTTCGAAGTTGAAACAGAGCCTAAACGAGCGAAATTGGAGCAATTCAAGCATTTGAAACAAATTTTCCGAGGCCAGAGCGTCTCAATGCTTTATGGACATCAAATCTTCTCCAAAAACTCGAAGAAATTGTTGGGTTTTATGCCCTAAAACTCGTAGATAGTGAATGTAAACAAATTATATACTTGTTTTAATAAAATGTTATTGTTACATATTGCACAATTTGACCCAAATCCAATAAACTAAGATCCAAGGTTGTTTGTATGTAACTTGAACTAGTATGTGGGGACATACAGGGATCAATGTTCAAGTAACAACCTAAAGGTCTATAGTACAAAGATAAGGCTGGGTACCTTATCCTGGTAACACTATGTGATACGACTCGCTTTGTATTTGATACAGACGTATTGATCCAAAGTGTCCATGTAGTAGACATGCGAGTGGGGGTATCTTATGCAATGAGTTTGCATAAGACCGGACCGCGAAATATTAACCGTTAGCTGTAACACCGTTAACTAGTTAGGTTTCTATTTCACTAGGATGACCTAGGCAACTTAGTCTGAATCCTGAGTGGATTATGGACTCCTATTCACGAGGGATTGTCCTTTGATTTGTATGGGTGAGAGTGGTTAGTACGCCGACTCAATAAGCCTACCATTTTGGGGACAAGATCGAGTGGGGAGCTGGGAACATAATCACACCATATGGAATTCACTCCTTCCCGACTTTTGAGGAAGTAGATGAGTGTTCCCTTAAGTGGTGTCTCCGGGTCTTGAACAAAGGGCCCTACCCTCTCACTGGCCCGAGAGGGGTTTCTGTTTGATGGTTGGACCACAAACAGGTTGTTCATTAGAGGAGCACTGGTACTTAAGGAGGTAGAGGTAATTCAGGGGTAAAACGGTAATTTGACCTAGCTAGAGTTACGAACACTCGTAAAGGACTAACTTGCCGTTATTGGTCGATATCCGTGGACACAGAAATATTCTGCAGTGAGAAGAGTGCAGCTGTGGGTCTTTAGTGGAGTGACCCAAAGTTAACGAATGTTGACTAACTTGGTTAATGAGTTTAGCTAATTAGTCTCGTATCGTTGGAGCTTCTGACCTGTAGGTCCATTAGGTCCCACTGGTAGCTCGTAAAAAGACTTGAAGCAATTAAATATAAACTGTAAATTGAAAGTGTTCAATTTATTTGGGGAATTGTATAATGTATGTTGATACATTATAATATAAAGTTTATGAAACTTTATAATATAATTTTTGAATTAAATTCAAAAATTAATTCTTGAGAGAAAATATTTGAAAGAGTTCAAATAAATTTTAATATGAATTGGATTCATATTAATTTTAATTTTAATAAAATCCCTAAGATTAAATATATGATATTTAATTGGGTAATTAATTAATTATGGAATTAATTAACTATTTATTAAAATTAGATATTGTTCAGATAATAGATTTGAACTTATTCATAGACCTTTTCCTATTAGGAAAAGGTCTTGGCCATTACCTATATATAGGACCCCTGGGGTGGGGTGAAAGGCATCCCATTGACTCTCCTTCTCTCAGAGATCTCTCCCAAAAGACTCCCAGCAATCTCCTGCTTCAAGAAGTCTTAGAGATATACCGGTGTAACCAATTGGTGGTGTTCGCACAAGAAGGTTGCTGCGTTTTTCGATCTTATTAGCAAGAAAAGGCGAATCGATCGAGGCTTTCTACAAAAGTAAGTTTTCTATGAAATCCTTGATCATTAGGATCGTCTAGATTAGATCTAGTTATTTTTAGCATGTTTATAGCCGTTGTACAACCTATTAAATATAGATTTATTGCTGTAATATTTTTGCAAATTGTATTGGTATTTCAATTAGAATCTAGGACTCTGAGTAGGTCCTGTTAAATTCTTCCGTTGCGTAGGGCTTTTATCCCTTCAGAAATAGTGTCTCGATGCTGGTGCTCAACGCTGCAAGTTTTCAAATCAGCATCTCGACGCTAGGCAGCTTTGCAGATTCTGTTTCCTTATTTGCTCGACGATTTTTCCTATTTTGAGCCAGTTCTTCAGCACCAAATTGAAGCAATTTCACAGCCAAAGACCTCTATAAATATGTAGCTTAGGTTTAGGGTTGTATCATCATATATTCTCTCAATTGTAGTTGTTTTCTCTTTACTTTCTCTAGCACTTTTCCAGATTTAGTTAGTTTTTGGTGTGAGTTGATGATGTACCAAGGCAAAGAGCGAGGTTGTTCGTGTACCATGAGCGATTAGACTCTTCATTCATGTAGTTGGGACGTCGGATGTACATATTCTTTTAATGAAATCTCTTGTGCTTTAATTCTTCAAATGCATGTTTTTGTGATTCTAGTTCTATGCATATAAGTTTAGGTAATGCTAGGGAAAGATTAACGACCTTTAACTGCGGTTTGCTTAAACTTAATTGCTAATCTAAGTAGGTAATAGGAGAACGTTGTGATATTCCTCATGCGTCACCTAGAACTAGATGATTTAATCAATTGTAATTGAGGTTTGTTGTCCGTTGCATGTTCTATTAATTCGGCTTGATCCCAATGCGGTTTGAATTAGTTAACCGACCAATTAGCTAACTTAAACTTTTTCAAACTTAGTGTTCGTATGTTTGTGATAGTAGGATCATGACTTTCGGGTTTTTCCCGGAGTACGTCGAGCTTAAATGTGTAATTGATGTTTTTAGTGAGATTTATGATTTAATTGAATTGAACTGAATTTCAACAACCCCGATTGCATTAGTTTTAAGGTATTGATTCATCTTCTTGCTACTCTCTTGTGGTTTACTTTCGGCACTCATTTACTTTTGGTATTTCGTTTCCATATTTTCCTCTCAACCCCCCCTTTTGGTTACTTAACGAAAAAGAAAATTGAGATTTGCGTGAAAAGGCTTCCTGTGTTCGACCCCGACCACTATTGCTACAAGTTAGCTTTAGGAATCGTGGACTATAAATTTATTTGATAAGAGACCTCGACAATCTCTTCCATCAATTACCTAGCTTATATGCACTTTTTACAGAGAATTGGCCCTTTGAGTCAAGGTGCCATATAACCTCATCCTTTGTTAGAGTAGGACTCAATGAGAATATTTAGAACAATCGTGGCATACTCTTTCAAAAATGAGTTTTTAACCAAAGTTTCATTCCATCCACCATAGTCGTGGCATTGATGGATACTTGGATGTGCCCAAATTGATTTGCTGGTCAGTTCCTTTGGAATCCAAGGATCTGCTGAAGCATCAATAGAGAAATTGTTGCCAACTCTCCATCTATAGCCTTTTTTGAAGAGCTCTCTGCCCCAAATTATACTCCGCCAAGTGAAGAAAGGATTGTTTCCCAACGGTGCTCTAAGAAAGTTCCCAGTTTTATAGTATCTTCCTCTAAGCACCTTAACTAGCAAGCTTTGGGGGAGTTGAATCGATCTCCAACTCAACTTAGAGAGTAATGCCTGGTTAAAGGTTTCAATGTCCTGAAGGCCTAATCCTCCTTGCTAGCTTCATGTTAGCACATAACTTTTTCCAGCTTCGCCACTGAATTTTGTTTCTTTCCTCTATAGAGCACCACCAAAACCTGGCACACAAAGCATTCAAATCTTTACATAGAGACTTAGGGAATTTAAAACAGCTCATCGCATAGTTAAGGATGGCTTGTGCTACAAATTTAATGAGAACTTCCCTTTCTGCAGTCGAAAAGAGCTTCCCTTTCCATCCTTGGAGTGATCGCCAAACTCGATCTTTGATGTTGTTGAAAAATTTCCTTTTTATTTCGAGCATTTTGAGATGGGAGGCCAAGATATTGCCCCAGGCTCTTAGTGAAAGGAATCTGCATGATATTTTTAATATAGTTTTTCATTCCATCACTAATGTTTGGGCTAACCATAAACATTGACTTCTCAAAGTTTATTGTTTGTCTCGAGACTTCCTCATATGTACCTAAAACTGTCTTGATGTTCCTGCAATCTTTATCAGAGGCTTTAAAAAACAAGCGTTATCAGTAATTAGTCTCCTAGGAATGAAAGTTGATTGACTTGGAGAGATGATTCGTTCAAGAACTAATTTCAGTCTATTGGCAAGAGATTTGACAATGATTTTGTAGAGCACCGTGCAGAGACTAATAGGCCGAAAATCCTTCATAGATTTAGGATCTTTCACTTTAGGGATTACAACAATGTATGTTTTATTGACTGCATCCATCGAAACCCTTTCATTGAGAACATGTAAACAAAATTTACAAATATCCTCTGCAACAATGTCCCAGTATTTCTGATAGAACACCGCTTGTATCCCATCTGGCCCCGGAGCTTTATAGGATGCATACTTTTAATCACCCCGCAAATCTCCTCCTAGGTGGAACCTATGCAACAAAATCTCATTTTGCTCCTCCAATATTGAATTAGAAATAGCCGCCAAGATCTTCTCCATAGCCACTGGATTTGGATTTGAGGATTAGAATAGCTTGTGGAAATAATTATTGGTTGTTCGTTCCATCTCTATATCAGTAGAGGTCCATTTCCCATTTTCATCAAACAAATCCTTGATTTTTTTTTTTACTTTCCTTCTTTTATTTTCCTTCATATGAAACCATTTAGTGTTACGGTCCCCCCATTTCAACCACTCCTCCCTTGATTGTCGTTTCCAATAAATTTCATCGTCTTCTAAAAGTTGTTCTAAATCTCTCTCTTTCATCTTCAAATCTCTAACCCTTTATGGGTTTGTTCTAAGCATAAGGCTTTGCATCTCTCTTTCTATTTTTGTAATAGCCCCTCGAATAGACCCACCATATCTGTTACGACTCCATTGACCAAGCTTACTCCAACAAATCTTTGTTTTATAGTTCAAAAAGCTAACATCCTGTCTATCTCGACTTTCCCAAACCTAATTAACAATTTCTCTACAAGCCTCATATCTAGTCCAAGCTTCCTCAAAACATTTCGGGCGATTCAATGCATGATTAGATTTGATAATTGTGTCTTCTTGCCATACTGCTAAAAGAGGTTTGTGATTCGAAGCTAGAAAAGCCAAATGATGAACTGTGATCAGACAATACTTATCTTGTATTTCCTTATCAATAACAATCGATCTAATCTCTCCCACATAATGTCGTCGTTTACATGATTGTTACACCATGTAAATTCTGGGCCAGTGAATCCAGACTTTATCAATTGACAAAAATCTATTGCCTTTTTATTAAAATCGCCTTCGAGCAACCACGGAAGATTAGAATTTTCCTCTAATCTCCTTATAAGTTGCCACGTTTCATGGCAAAGATCCCAATTTGGATTGCCATAAATGCCTGAAAACATCCACATCCAACTGTCCTCCTTAATCGCAGCATCAATGTATCCTTTAGAGAAGGATCTAATAGTGACATCACAATCCTTTTGCTAAAGTAGAAGTAATCCACCACTAAATCCCACACTTGAGACAACAAAACCACAATCATAATTCAACTCTCTTGTGATACTTTCTCCTCTGTTTCCTTGTAACTTAATTTCCGTGAAGAAAACTAGTTGGGGATGGTGACTGCAAATGAGATGTCGCAGTCTTCTTAATGTCTGGGGGCTCCCCAACCCTTGGACATTCCGACTTAAGGTTTTCATTGTGCCTGGCAGGGTTTTCCAGCAACCTCCACTGATCTTGCGTCTGAATTTTCTATTATAGTCACTTGTCTCTTTTTGTTCATTCCTTCTTCCTCAAATCTGATTTTATGCTTTAAACCAGTGGTCACTTGCTGTGCTGAAAATCTGGTATCACTCGTTTCTAAAACATCATTTATTCTTTGGACTATCTTCCACGTTTTTCCTCCACCAATTTCCACTTTAGCTATCTGGGTTTTTTTCTTTTCCTTTGTTATCAACTTCAGACTCTGGGCTTGGCCCATCCTGATTCAAAGTATGGTTTTCCTCATCATTTTCAGCCTAATATGTATCAAGCTCCATTAAGGAAAAATCTCCCCTATCATTTACTTTGATCTAGTCCTCCACATTTTTTAGATCCAAAAGAGTCGTTGCACCGCTATTTTCGCCTTCAATCTTGGTAATTAATTCCTTATCTTTCTCAATTGCCTTGCTTGTGGATTTGATTGTTTGGCCCTTTGCCGAAACTGGTTCTTCCAACTTGTCGGACTGATTCAACTTGCTTGACTGTCCTTTTGCCAGTGAGATAATGTTATTTTCCGATTGATCCTTGTTGTTCTGACTTTGAAATTCCTCCTTCCCCTCGACCGTCCTCCCAAAATCTTCCACGCCCACACCCCGATTGATATAGAGAAGGATTGTTCAATATTTCTGTGTCCCAACTCTTTAATTTAATTGACTCGCGTAACCATGTTCTGTAAGGGAGATCATTTTCATCGGTATCCCCGCACTGCTCACATTCTTTAATGGTGTGTCCTAGGTAGCCACAACCATAACAAAAATCTAGAAGCTTTTGTATGTTATGGATATCCATTTGTCTTCTCCTTCCGATCTTGATTTCAAAAAGGTTCCACGTTTCAGCAGGGAGTCAACCTCAATTTGCACTTTAACTCTCAGCGAACATGCCCAAGTTTGATTTGAGTCCTCATCTAAATCCACTTGCTCCACCTTGTCGATCAGACTTCCAACTTCCATAGTCGAATTCCTAGAGAAACAAGCACAAGACAACTTATGAAAATGAATCCAAAATGATACATACCTAAAAACCATGTCCTCGACACTTATGTTCCCTTTAGGTTCCTCCGTCAGAATTACAGCTTTCTCAAAAAACCATGGTTCGGATTCCTTGATGCGCTTGACGGAAGAGATTGTGGCGGTCTCTTGTCAAATAAATTTATAATCCACGATTCCTAAAGCTAACTTGTAGCAGTAGTGGTCGGGGTCGAACACAGGGAGCACGATTATAACTTGTTTATCTTAGATTTATTGTGATGACCGGACTATTGCGGGGTTTTTATATTTGGAAAAGAAATAATAATGGAAAGTAAGCTAATTATGGAAAATATTGCAAAAGGAAAGTAAGAGAAAGAAATCAATACCTCAAAGATCATGCAACCGGGTTAATCATGGTAAGTTCAATTCAATTAAATCATTAATTTCACTAATAAGTCAAAACAAGTTTAAGTCCGGCGTATTCCGGCAACAAACCGAGAACCATGATCCAACTATCACAAACATGCAAACGCTAAGTTTGATTGTAGTTTAAATTAATTAATATGCCTATTAACTAATCTAAACCGCATTGGGATCTAGCCGAATTAATTCACATGCAACGGGCAACAAACCACAATTACAATTGATTAAATCATTTAGTTCTAGGGACGCATGCGTATAATCATAACGTTAACCTATTTGCTACTTAGATTTAACAAGTAAATTTAGAGAGGGCGCGGTCAAGGTTGTCAATCTTTCCTACCACAATCTAAACTTATATAAAAAGAACTAAAATCACATAAACATGTTTTGATAATTCAAACAAGAAATTTCATTAATAGAATATGAACTTACTCTTGGCACCCCGGTTACATGAATGAAGAATCTAGTCTCTCATGGAGCAAGAGCAAGCTTGATTCTTCATGGAATACATCAAGAAAGCAAGAAAAGACTAAAACTAAGAAGAATGGTGGAAAGGGGGAGAGAGATGGACTACAATGTTGTAGTGAATTATGTGTTGAGGGATGATTCTAAACCTACACCAAAGGCCTCCATTTATAGAGTTTATTGGCCTTCAATTCGTGGTAGAATGGTGCTGAATTGGGTCTTCAAACAAGGAAAATTCCAGCCAAAATTGGAAAAAATCAATTCTGGAAAATTGCCTAGCGTCGCGATGCTATGCCTTCAGGTAAGGAAATTATATTGCGTATCAACATAGCGTCATGACGCTATGGCTGTAGTGTCGCGACGCTCTTTCTTCTGCTTCACGCCCACGTTCTTTTCCTTATTTGAGCAGCGTCCCGACGCCTGGGTTGAAGGGTCTCGACGCTGTGACGCCTCCAAGGGCAGAATGGTCATTTTACGCTCCGGTTTCGCTCGTTTAAGCCCCAAATCGCTTCCAAAGCTCCGATGAGGACCTATAGACATATTATACTCATTTTAAAGCATTTTTCGCAAGGAATTCAACTAAGATAAGCAAATTGGGAGATTCTAAGTGTATAATAAATTGGACTTATCAAATACCCCCAACCTAAACCTTGCTAGTCCTCGAGCAAGCATAGAATAACATCAAGAATAATTGAGATTTATTTAGTTGCAATTCATATAGCTCCAACCTTAACATTCAAAAGAATCATTCAACTTATTCGAAGCATGCTAACACATTTAAGCAATAATTAAACAACTCAAAATTTTTCATGAATTTCTCTTGCCTGTGTGTGTGGGGAGCTTTCCTAAGGTGCTTTTACTAACCCGGGATAACCATATGAGAGCCTCAACTTATTTTCCTCCTACACTGGCCAAGGACCCAACCATTAAGTAATTAAAATAGTCAAACGAGTAATACATTACTAGGCGCCTAAAAATAGAACAAATTATGTTTTGCATTTATAAGATGGTACTAGCTTTCACACACCTATTGCAGGGACCCATAACCCGAGTTTAACCATTTGGTTGGCCTAACTGATCACAACAGGGGTAGCTCTTTTTACCTTAACATTTTTAAACATTGCAGAGCGCTCATAAGACGTCTTTTCTTTCTTTCGTCATTTTTTTTAATATATAAGAATGATTTTTCTTTTAAGCACACCAGACATATTTTCTTTTATCATTCCTAAGCAAGGCATTACAAGCAATCATTTTTGAAATTACCATCTAGTTAGATCTAGCCTATTGAGGTGACAACGAACATATGGAACCCATAAGATGGTCCTAAGCTTTCAAAACTACCTAAGGAAAAGCTAAGTGCTCAATATGTGCAAGAAAAATGTAGAAAAATTTTAAAAATTGGTCAATTTTTGGTAAATGCTTCACAAAGCTTAAAACAAATAGAATAGTTCAAAAGAATGTCTCATTGATCTTCATAACTAAACTTCAAGCAACCTAATAAACTCAACAATTCATCTCATTTTAAAATTGCTCGAACTCCGATTCGAATCAGTTCCCAGGTAGGAGGTGTTCCGTAAACCGTCATCTTAAATACCTCCAACCTTAGACAGAACTTCGCCTATTTGGGTTCTCATTTTTTAAAAAAAAAAAAAAAAAATTGCTTAAAATAATAGGTCCAATAAAGCATAAAGCAAACATGCATATGTTCCCACCCCCAACCTAAACATTACATTGTCCTCAATGTAAACTAAGCATGCAGCCTAAAGGACAAAAAGTAAAAGGGAACAGAAAACCTCCCCTGTTTAAGCATTGGATTGGAAAAGATGAAAACTTCCACAATTGGCAAAAATTGTAGAGATTTAGTGTGGGGGTCCTATAGAACAATAAAGAAAGACAATTAAGAAAACATGTAAAGGAATAAACTATTAAATTGAAAAGAAAGGGATAGAACTAATTGAGTTGCCTCCCATAAGCACAATTTTTTTAAATGTCGTTATGCTCGACGAGATTCTCATCTTCCTGTTAGGGCACATAAAAATTCTCATATTTCTTTGAGCCCTTCTTTCTTGAATCCACGAAACTTGCAAACAGAAGCAGGCTTGCCCATTTTTCATGGGACGCAGAAGATGCATTGTATTTTTTTAATTTTTGAATATATGAATAAGAGGAAAATTTAAAAGAAAAAGACTCAAAGGATAAAATTTTGTGAGACAACTTAGAAGATAAATCAGATGAAGGGGGATCAAGGGGAAGAACAAATTCAAACTCGTCAGCCTGAAACTCTATCACCTGAATTTCCTTGCAATCTGGTTCAGACTCTTATTTAACCTCACATGATTGATCATGAGATGGCAATGGACACTCAATTTCTTCATCATCAACCTTTGCAACAAAGGGAACTTCTGTTGTAAGGATTGTCTCTTGGGTCAGTTGTGCTTGTTGCTCTACATGCTTCTCCAGTTTTGTCACATATGTTTCTATCTTATCAATATTATTAGACATGTCTTTCAACTCAACTCGAGTACTTTCCTGAAACTGAAGAGTATATTTACCAAGCTCATAAATTTGATCCTCAAGAGATTTACCTGAATTGGAAGGTCGATAGTGCTGATGTGGTTGTTTGATTTGATATCCATGCACTAATTGCTCGCATAAAGAAGTTAGTATTGATAGTTTATTATCGAGCAATCCTACCTCCTTCACTAATTGGGCTTCTCTTTCCCTCCTTGAATGATATGCCATAAAAAATCGACTTAATTAAAAACAAACAAATAAGGAAAAATTCCTGCCAAAATTGGAAAAAATCGATTCTGGAAAATTGCCTAGCGTCGCAACGCTAGGACACAGCGTCGCGACGCTATGCCTTCAGGTAAGGAAATTATACTGTGTATCAACATAGCGTCACGACGCTATGGCTGTAGCATCGCGACGCTCTTGCTTCCGCTTCACGCCCACGTTCTTTTCCTTATTTGAGCAGCGTCCCGACGCCTGGGTTGAAGGGTCTCGACGCTGTGACGCCTCCAAGGGCAGAATGGTCATTTTACGCTCCGATTTCGCTCGTTTAAGTCTCGAATCGCTTCCAAAGCTCCGGTGAGGACCTATAGACATATTATACTCATTTTAAAGCATTTTTCGCAAGGAATTCAACTAAGATAAGCAAATTGGGAGATTCTAAGTGTATAATAAATTAGACTTATCAGCGCTACTTGATATGAACATTCTTAGCTTGAATTTGCATAAGAACATATTAAATCCCACATGATCAATGATTGTTTGCTCTTGATTCCATATTTTTGGCATTTTTGCTTTGAACAACTTTGTATTAATCTTCTTTTTTGTAAAAATTTGTAGAGAAGAGCATTCGCCAGTTTCTGCTTGGATTTATCAATCGCCTCTTCCTTTAGTGGGTAAACACACACTTTTTTCGTCTCCGTCACTTTCAGAACTTCAAGTTTCCTTATGAAAGAATCCTCATCAATTTGAACCTCCATGGAAACCTGCTTGATATAATGAGGATCACTCCAATAGAGAACACTCAGCCACTTGCAGAAATCCTGCCCCACTCAACACTAAGGTCGCCGTTTTTCACCGCTTCCTAGAGAGAAAACGAGGAACCCTTTGCACTTTTTCCTTAATTTTGGCAATGGTTTAGTTTTGTTTTGTTTAATGGTATTGGTTATTAGAATTTAAAGAAAGTTAATTAGCTTAGGACCTGTGATTGACGAGGGACGAAGGGTGGCGTGACCGTGTTTGCTTGCTTAAATTCTAAATTTGATAATATTGTTATTGCTATTTGCTTTGCTAATTACTAAGGGCTCGTTTGATAACGTTCTCGTTTCCCGTTTCTCGTTTTTGGTTTCTTGTTTCCTGTGTTCTTGTTTATTGTTTTTTAAGAACAAAAAACAGAAACATGTTTGAAAACTATTTCTATTTCTTGTTTCTCTAAAGAAAGAAACATAAACAGATATGTGTTTGATAATTGTTTCTCGTTTCTTGATTTTTAGTTGAAATAAAATTTGGTACATATAATATAAAAATTGTATATAACCAATGATGAAAATATCGATATCGGTATTAATATCGGTAACTCAGATTTACGGATATTTGAATATCGACGGATATTCCGGGAAAAATCACGGATATCACGGAAACTCATAAAAATATTATGAATTTTTTTTATGAAACTTTGGACTAAGCTTGTTTAAGTTATAAGCTATCAGTTTAAACATATATATCAATAATTATAAGTTAAATATGAATAGTTATACAATAATAGATAATGTTGAAGACCGAAAAATGAACATGAACTTGAATATTTTATTGATAAAAAGTTGTAGTCATACAAGTACATGTTTTAACCTTGGAAATGGAAAAGAATAAATTTATTTTCAAGTGAAGCAAGCAAAATTCACTTCAAATGTCATGTTTGAAGTAAAAAAACAATGAAAAAGTTGAAATGAAATGTGAGAAATATAAAAAAATATATATAGGAAATTATAGAAGGTCGCATGTAACGAAATAAATTGAGGAGGAATTAAGTAAAACTTTAAAAGAAAATGAGAATAAAAAATTTATCTAGACACAAAAATTAAAATTATCAAAGATATAAAAAATTATTAGAAATATGTTATTGATTTAAAAAAAAAATAGTGTACTGTATGAATTAATGTTGCACAAAACACAATATAATTGAAATAAAAATGAGTGAATTTAAAAAAAAAAGGAAAGAAGAAGAGTGGGGTTGTGGTGGAATGAAGAGAGAGAGAGGAGGGAAAGAAAAACAAATATAAAAAAAGTTGAACGCCATGAAGGAAGGAAGGGATAAAAAACTTGATTTAAAGCCAATGGAGCAATTTGGAATTATTACATGCTACAGCGTATAAATAAATATATCCTATTTTCTATCGATTTTTCCGCGTTCCAGCCGATTTTTCGGCGATAATTCCGCGATTTCTCCGCGTTTTTTCGTCCGTTTTCCGTGTTTTTTCTGATTTCCGTTCGATATACGATATTTTGCCGATATGTCGGCGATATTTTCGATATATCGCGATAAAATGGTAAAAAGATGTTAACCCCCTTTGTTAAGAATCAAAGCAGCTCTGATACCAAATGTTGTGAATCAAAGCAGCTCTGATACCAAATGTTGTGAAACTCCCAGGAAATGTATCTAACAACCTTGCTGAAAAACAAGACCTTTAGATCTCAAATCTGAAAACCCCAAAACCGATTTGAAAATCAACCCAAGGAAAGTAAAAACCGGATTACCTTGTCGATCAAATATCTCAAGGCAAGAAACTTGCTTGAGATTCGAATCACTCCACAAGCATGATTGATCAAGTCAAGCTTGAATGATTCTCAACATGCAATCTAAACTACATAGAATTGCAAAGAAACTTAGCTCTTAGGCTAAAGGAAAAGCTCAAAGGCTTATTTTACTACATTTCCAAGTCTCCTTTTTTTACAATGGAATTACATGGCATTATATAGCCTTAAAATTGAAACCCTAGACCTTCCATGAGGCATTTCAAGAGTTGTAACATTCCAACTTTATGACCATAATCAGCCATTAACTAAATGTAACCTAAAAAGTAAATAAAATGACATAAAACTGAAAATACATTCAAAAGGCACCATAAATCCGAGAATAGGAGTTTTCAATCAGCCAACTTAATGTTTGTAACCTCCCATGTATAAATGAAGCCTCACTTGAAGTATCTTGAAGTTCATGTTCCATAAATGACACTTTGAATTGTCTTCAATGAAGCTTGAGTGCATTTAATGAATCTCCATTTTGAAGCTTTTCTTTAGTTTTGGATAGCATGGTAGGATTCATATCATCCTCCTCTTCTTCAAGAGAATTCGTCCTCGAATTTTTTTTTTTGTGAATCATTGCTGCAAAAACACTTTAAGAAAACACAAAGAACCTCACAACACTCTTTTATGTGCTCACACTCATGAAAATTTAGGCCACTTGTTTTTGCACTCGTTTTCACAAATCACTCGGTATGAACTCGCATTCTCATCTCTCAATATTGGAAGTGGAAAAGCCAATGATAATTTGCAATTCTTGTAATTGAAAGCATATATCAAACAAGCTAAACCTCTAAGAAGGATTCCAAATTAAAATTATGAAATGAGAGAAATAAATGGACAGAATGTGAGAATATGGAGGATGGAATTCTGTTAATATTGAATACAAGTGTATGGTGCTGAAGGTGATTTATAACACTTTGGAAAGTGGAAGACCGAATTTAAGACCATTGGCTAGACTTTAAACAAAGGAGTTACAATCTGAAACTAATGGCTGGAAAATTCAATGAGCAGAAATGTAACTGTCCATATTTAATGCATAACAGCCAACTCTTGCTTAAATTGAATGTGTAACTGATATAATCAGCAAGTGAAAAGCCATATTAAAACACAATTGATGAATTTATAGCAATGCAATTCGGATCTATAAGGCTTTGGAGGCAAAAATGACAAGAACAAAACAAGAACACACATTCTCGGGTATAGCAGTTTTTCCAGAACAGATTTCAAAACTTCAGACGTTTCACCCTCAAGACATTTGAATTAGAAATCCATGAAGAAGGCAAAGTTGTAGCTTAAACAAAGATCTACAATATCATAGAAGACATTAAGATGAAATACCCTTCGGAAATATGAGTTTTTTGAGCATTTAGGCAGACTACGAAGCTGGACAGATTAAAAAAATAACTAAAGAAAGAGAAACAAATTCAAGAGAAACGCAAAGGAAACATATATCCGATCTTGAGCCTAAAGCTCTGATACCAAATGTTAAGAATCAAAGCAGCTCTGATACCAAATGTTAAGAATCAAAGCAGCTCTGATACCAAATGTTGTGAATCAAAGCAGCTCTGATACCAAATGTTGTGAAACTCCCAGGAAATGTATCTAACAACCTTGCTGAAAAACAAGACCTTTAGATCTCAAATCTGAAAACCCCAAAACCGATTTGAAAATCAACCCAAGGAAAGTAAAAACCGGATTACCTTGTCGATCAAATATCTCAAGGCAAGAAACTTGCTTGAGATATTTGAAACCGTGCCATGAGATTCTCCATGTCTTCATCTATATCAAGTCGATCCATCAACGTATCCATCTCCTTGTAATAATCCTCCACGGACTTACTTCCTTGTTTCAATGCTTGAAGCTTTTGCGCCATGTCCCGTTGAAAATGTTTTGGAACAAAACGCTTCCTCATGGCCTCCTTGAACTCGTACCAATCATCGATCGGTGCCTCAAGATTTCTTCTCCTACTTGACATCAACTTATCCCACCATGTTTGAGCATATTGTTTAAATTGAGCAACACATAATATTACCTTCTTTTCATCACTGAAATTATGGCAATTGAATACGGACTCCACTGACTTCTCCCATTCAAGGTATTCCTCCGGATCGGTTTTGCCATAGAACTTTGGAAGCTTCAATTTGATGTTACCCACATTTCGATCAACTCCCTCATATTGAGGAACTCGTTGTTGGAAAATATGATGTCCTCGTCCACGACCTCGCCCTCTTTCCATGCCACGACCAGCACGTCTTTGTCTTCCTCTTGGAACCGCTACCAAGGTAACTTGGTCATCATCTGGTTGATCGGAACCATCATCCTCATAGTCATCCTCTCGATCATTGTCAATACGTGGTGGTGGAACTCTCTCACGAGGTTGGTACTGAGCCTCCAACCTTCCCATGCGTTCGGACAACTCTTCTATACCACGAATCATTCTTTCCATGGTTCCTTGTTGTGCCTCTCTCATCCGTGCTTCAGTAATGTTAGGATCATTCTCATGATTTGCCATACTACAAAACAAAGTTAAGTGACAAAAAAAAAAATAATAATGGGATGTTATGAAATCAAAGTAGAGGACGAATTCGTCCTCCATATTCGAGGACGAATTCTCTTGAAGAAGAGGAGGATGATATGAATCCTACCATGCTATCCAAAACTAAAGAAAAGCTTCAAAATGGAGATTCATTAAATGCACTCAAGCTTCATTGAAGACAATTCAAAGTGTCATTTATGGAACATGAACTTCAAGATACTTCAAGTGAGGCTTCATTTATACATGGGAGGTTACAAACATTAAGTTGGCTGATTGAAAACTCCTATTCTCGGATTTATGGTGCCTTTTGAATGTATTTTCAGTTTTATGTCATTTTATTTACTTTTTAGGTTACATTTAGTTAATGGCTGATTATGGTCATAAAGTTGGAATGTTACAACTCTTGAAATGCCTCATGGAAGGTCTAGGGTTTCAATTTTAAGGCTATATAATGCCATGTAATTCCATTGTAAAAAAAGGAGACTTGGAAATGTAGTAAAATAAGCCTTTGAGCTTTTCCTTTAGCCTAAGAGCTAAGTTTCTTTGCAATTCTATGTAGTTTAGATTGCATGTTGAGAATCATTCAAGCTTGACTTGATCAATCATGCTTGTGGAGTGATTCGAATCTCAAGCAAGTTTCTTGCCTTGAGATATTTGATCGACAAGGTAATCCGGTTTTTACTTTCCTTGGGTTGATTTTCAAATCGGTTTTGGGGTTTTCAGATTTGAGATCTAAAGGTCTTGTTTTTCAGCAAGGTTGTTAGATACATTTCCTGGGAGTTTCACAACATTTGGTATCAGAGCTGCTTTGATTCACAACATTTGGTATCAGAGCTGCTTTGATTCTTAACATTTGGTATCAGAGCTGCTTTGATTCTTATCATTTGGTATCAGAGATTTAGGTTCTAGATCGGATATATGTTTCCGTTGTTGCATTTGTTTTCTTATTCTTCATTCTGAATTGTTTTTTGTTCTTGCTGTTCATTTGTTTTCATTCTGTCCAGAAATATAAAACTGAAAAAAAGTGTCATTTTCGTTCGTCGTTTCGTATTCTTGTCTTCTGCAATCTTATAGATCTTAATCTGATCTTCAACTTTGTCTTCTATGAGATCTTGAGATTCGGTTTCCTTCATATATAAAATCGGTCATTTTGATAGAATATTGCTGTCATTGGCTTTCATTCTGTCCAGAAATATAAAATTCAAAAAAAGTGTCACTTCCGTTTGTCTTTTCGTATTTTCGTCTTCTGCAATCTTGTAGATCTTAATCTGATCTACAACTTTGTCTTCTATGAGATCTTGAGATTCGGGTTGCTTCATATAGAAAATCCGTCATTTTGATAGTATATCTGGAAAAATCGAGAAAATTGAGATTCTGCAAATTGTTGTTGTTCTTGTTGGTTTTTGTGTCAAAGTGTGTTGGATCTGAATTTGCTGGTAATGATACTCTCATTTGTGTTAAATTTGACCGTTTGATATTTATTGGTTTCAGTTGCATGTTTAATTTTTTGAAATTAAACAGCCAATTGTAATAAATTTAGCGGTTACAATTTTGCACATTTAAATTTCCAGCCACTTGGTGTCAATGCCCATGATCTTTCTCATTTGTGTAACTACTATTGTTGTAAAGGCTGATTAAAACTTCATAATTCTTAATGTTAGCCTTTAGATATTTATTTGTGAAGAGTTACAATTCAGAGTTTGTTCTTTCCATCTAGCAATTAATATTCAAATCTGTCCATTCTTCTTTCTTAACTTGTTTCTTATTTGATTTTCGTTTTGCTCCATATTTAAGCTATTTGAATTGATTTTAGGTGTGTTGTCTATCACTTGATTGCAAACTTGCTCATTGGCTCATGTGAGAAATAATGTGCATTTGCTGAGAGTGTGTTTATTTTTTAGTGTAAACACGAGTGACTACACCTTTACGAGTGTAAACACGTGAGGGAGTGCTTGTGAGGTCCATTTTTTTTTGTTACGTTACGTAGTTTTACAGAAATGTCTCAAGAGGATTTTGCAAGACTTCACCGAAGCATGGAGCAAATGACCATGCAATTTGAGAAATTGGATGCAAGGATCAAATCCGTGGAGAAACAACCAGCCTACCTTATCCGAAAGGAGAGATCTAATCCAATGCACCATAAGGAGTATTGGGAGATCAACGGAAAAGAATATGGTGGAGGTTTCCAAGCTGTCCAACGGAGAAATTCAAGGGACATTCATAAAGTTGATCCCAACTTGCGCATGAAGCCTAAACTTCCTAAACTCTATGGAAGTACAAACTCAAAGGAGTACATTCAATGGGAAAGGCAAGTTGATCATGTCTTTGATTGTTGCACTTTAAGTGAGGAGAAAAAGGTAAAACTTATTGTTTCTCATCTTAGAGATTATGCCATTCTTTGGTGGGATAAATTGTTTTTGAGTTCAAGGAACCTTGAACATCCAATAGATTCATGGAATGATTTGAAGCAATTAATGCGGGAGCACTTTGTTCCTAAGCTTTTCTATAACTTGCGGACTTTGCGACAAGGGAGCAAAAATGTGGAGGCTTACTACATGGAGATGCAAAAATTGCTTGATGAACTTGATCTTTATGAGGATGAGATGACTACCATGGCTCGTTTCTTTAGAGGACTTAATAAGGAGATTGCCACCCTACTTGATCTTCAACTTTATGGGGATTTAGACGAGATGGTACATTTAGCCATAAAGATTGAAAAACATCTCCAAAGGAAGTCTACAAGGTACACTAAACATAAACCAATTTCCATTATTCATTCATCTTTGGAAAATGTTAGTTTACCTATTACAATACAGCCTAATATTGAGGTAGAAAGTGGTGAAATTAAACTTGAAATGCAACCAACACATGTTAATGATTTCTTATCTAGTAGGCAATTAGATTGCAAAGACTTGTTTGATTGTAACCCTTCTACTATTGTTATACCTACTCATGATGAAGTACATGTTGATGTGTGTGAGTTAGGGAAAAAGGCACAAAAGGCCAAGACAAAAGCATGTGAATTGATTGAAAAAGAATCTTGTGAGAAAATGAGTGAAAAGGAAAAGCATGAGATTAGTTTATGGCCTAAAGAGAAAAATGAGAGAAAAGCCAAGAATATGAGTTTGTGTGAAACAGTTTGTGAGGTTAAATATGTTTTGTTTTCAAAACAAAATATTTTTTATCTTTTATACAAAGGAACTTGTTTTCTCACCGGTGAGCTCAAACCATGTTTTTCTAGTGTTTCTTTTGAGTTCTTACAGGAAGCCAAAACACTCATTGAGAAGCTTGATTCAAAGTTTCCTTCTAAAGTCAACAATGGCAACCAACACATGGACATAAATGTCAATACATTTATTGAGAGGCAAAACTCCAAATTTGCTTCTAAGTTCATCCATGGCAGCAAGCATAAGGTGTTCAAACTGGGTGATTGGGTTTGGAAACACTATTGGAAGGATCCTTGTTCTTTTCATAAGAAACCCAAGTGGAGATCCAAAGGCGGTTTACCAATCACATCCCATGACTACAAGATTGCTCTACAAGGCGAGAGAGATGTCAGTTACATTTTCAATGCCGCTGATTTCCGTCCATTTGATGTAGGAGACCCTTTTGATTTGAGGACAAATCCTCTTGAAGAAGGGGAGAATGATATGAATTCTACCAATAAAGAATTCCAATAGAGTTGAAGGTATTGATTTCAGTTACTTTATTGGTAGAAGAGCTTCAAGATGGAACGCATTAAATGCACTCCGGGTTCATGAAAGCTGCATTTAATGCAAATCAAGCATCAATTAATGGAACTATACTTTAAGCTACATCAAAAGGAAGCTTCATTAATTCATGGAATGTTACACATAAAATGAAGATTGACCAAGACTTCAATTCTCGGATTTATGGAGTCCATTATGTAATTTTTCAGTTTTTTGAGTCTTTTCAATGTTACTTAGGTTACTTTTGTTAGTGGCTCTTTAATACATTAAAGTTAAGAAGGTTACACACTTTAAGGTGACCTAGTGGCTGAATTTAGGTTATATATTGGAGGCTATAAAAAGCCATCTTTGATGTAACCACAAATAAGATTTTGATGATGTTTCAATGAAATTGAGTCTTTTGAGCCTAAAGGCCATGAGCAACTTTCTTTGCATATCTTGTGTTTAGATTTGCATGCTAGGATCATTCAAGTAGCTTTGATCGAACTACTTGTGGAGTGATTCGAATCTCGAGTTTAGAAACGAGTTTTCTCTACTCTTGATCTTGATCATCAAGGTAAATCCGTTTCTATCTTCTTCCTTGGGATGAAATCATCTTGGTTTTGGGGTTTTTGATATTGAGTTCTATGGGTCTTGTTTGCTAGCAAGGTTTTTAGATCCAATCATCAAGGGTTTCTTATCATTTGGTATCAGAGCTGCTTTGATTCTTAACATTTGGTATCAGAGCTGCTTTGATTCACAACATTTGGTATCAGAGCTGCTTTGATTCTTAACACCCTTTATCTCTATCGGACTCGCGAGAAATTCGATATTTCGGCGATATTTCGCCGATATTTCCCGATTTTTTCATCCTTGTATATAACATACATTAAAATTATAGTCAAAGGTTGCTAGTGGCGGCTGGTCAGCGGAGGTCGGCGGCGGCCGGTAGTCGAAGGTCGACGATGGTGATCGACAGTCGGAGGTCGAAGGTGGCAGCCAGTCAGTAGAGATCGGTGGCGGCCGATTAGCGGTCGGTCGCGACCGGTAGTTAGAGGTCGACAATGGCGGCCAGTCGGCAGAGGTCGATGACGACCGATAGTCGCAGGTTGAAGGTGGCGACCAAGGTCGACGACGACGCTCGGTAGTCAGAGATCGACAATGGCGGTCGGTCAGCAGAGGTTGGTAGTGGCTGACAGTCAGAGATCGATGATGGCGACCGGTCGGTAGAGGTTGATGGCGACCAGTAGTTTGAGGTCAATAGTGCCAGTCGGTCAGCGGAGGTCGGTAGTCAGAGATCGACGGTAGCATTCGATTGCAACTGGTAATCAGAGGTTGACGATGGCGACTAGTCGACGGAGGTCGACGACGACCAGTAGTCAAAGGAGGACGGTGGAGGTCAGTCAGCGGAGGCCGGTTAGTGGAGGTCAACAGCGGCCGGTCGTCGGAGGTTAATAGTAGCGGTCGACCGTGGCCAGTAGTTAGAGGTCGGCGACTATTAGTAATCGGGGGTGGACGATAGCGGTCGGTTGGCAGAGGTCGACGGTTGCACTCGCCCTCGGCCGGTAGTCGGAGGTCAACGATGGCGGTCGATCGACGGAGGTCGACGACGATTGGTAGTCGGAGGTGGCGGTCGGTCAGCATAGGTCGACAGCGGCCGGTCGTCGGAGGTCGGCGACGATCGTTAGTCGAAGGTGGACAGTAGCGGTCGATCGGTGGAGGTCGAAGACGTCCGGTAGTCGAAGGTCGACGGTGGTGGTCGGTCAGCGGAGGCTGGTCAGTGGAGGTCAACAGTAGTCGGTCGTCGGAGGTCGACGACGACCGGTAGTCGGAGATGGACGGTGGCAGTCGGTCAACAGAGGTCGAAGGCCGTTGGAGGTCGACGATTGCGGTCAACCGCGACCAGTAGTCGGAGGTGGACGATGGCGGTCGGTCGACAGAGGTCAACGACGGTCGGTCGTCGGAGGTCGACGGTAGCGGTCAACCACGACCGATATTCAAAGGTCGACGATGGTGGCCTGTCGACGAAGGTCTGTAGACGAAGGTCGATAGTGGCGGTCGATCGGTGGAGGCCGGTAAGCGAAGGTCGACAGTGGTCGGGCGTCGGGGGTTGACGGTAGTAGTTGGCCGCGACTGGTGACCGGAGGTCGACGATGGTGGTCGATCAACGGAGGTCGGCGATGATCGGTAGTAGGGGTGGACTGTGGCGGTCGGTAGTCGGAGGTCAACGGTGGTGGTCGGTCGGTAGAGGTTGACGGTAGCGGTCGACTGCGGCTGGAATTCGGAGGTCGACGATAGCAGTCTGTCGACGGAGGTTGGCAACGATCAGTAGTCGGAGGTCGACGGAAGTCGACGACGACCGGTAATCCGAGGTTGACGGTAGCGGTCGGTTGGCGAATGTCGGCAAAAAGACCGATAGTCGAAGGTCGACGGAGGCGGTCGGTCAGCGATAACCGATAGTTGGAGGTTGACGGTGGCGGTTGGTCAGCGGAGGTCGATGGCGACCGATAGTCGGAGGTCAACGATGGCGGCCGGTAGGTGGAGGTCAGCAGCGACCGATAGTCAGAGATCGGCGGGGGTGATAAAAAAAAGGAAAAAAAGGAAAGAAATAACATAAATAATAAAAAATGAAAGAGAAAGAAATAACAAAAAAAGAAAAAAAAATTATAAAAAAGGAAAGAGAACGAAATAACGGGAAAGATTAAAAAAAAGACGAGGAAGTGGTTAAAAAAATAGAGGAAGAGAAGAGATTGTTGTAGGAATGGGAGGGAGAGATGGATACATGCATGAAAGATAGGGAAAAAAAACAGAAACAGAATTTGAGAAACAACTTTTTGTAGTTTCTCAAATTTTGCCTCTTTTTTAGAAACGTTTCTAGAAATTTAGAAACAAGAAACAGGGATGAATTATCAAACAAGTCTGTTTCTTAAAAAAGGAGAAACGGGAACGTTATCAAACGATTCCTAAATTACTTAATATTTATTATTTACCATTACCATTATGCAACAGTAGTAATGCTTTTGCTTTACTTTAGTAATTAGTTTACTTTTACATTTTTTTTTTTAGTTTTAGGGTGTGTTTGGTTTAACTTTTCAAGTGTTTAATTTTGAAAAAACGTCATTTTGAAAAAATTTCTAATGTTTGACAAGTACTAAAAACGACTTATTAGAAAATGAGATTGATAAATAAACCATTTTGAGAGAAACACTTGAAACCAACTTTTTTAAAAAGACTTTTAAATATACAATAACTTGTGTATAAAAACACTGATAGGAAATGCAACCAAACATATGAGTGTTTAAATTCTAAACAATTTTTATACAAAATGTTTTTTAAAAAAATGCATTCTTGAAAACACATTTAAATCAGAATGTATTCCAAACGGACCCTTAGTTTTAGTTTTAGATTTTTAATTTAGTTTTAGTTTTATTCATAATTTTTTATTTGGTTATTCAATTTTTAGTTAAGTTATTAGTAATTAGTATTTAATTTATTATTTATGTTTCACTATGACATTGTATTTTTTTTTAGGGAAAAATACACTTTTAGTCCCTGAGGTTTGGGTTAAGTGACAGTTTGGTCCCTGAGTTTTCAAACTCAACAAAAATACCCCTGAGGTTTGAGATAAGTAGCACTTTGGTCCCAGCCGTCTATTTTTCTGTTAAATACTAACGGTTGCTGACGGGGCACTATTATTTTAATAAAAAAAAATTATTTTTTATATTTTTTTAAATAAAAACATATTAAAATAATAAAATATTATTATTTTATTTAAATTCTTTCTCTCTCTCTTCCTTTCTTCTCCCCCATCTTCTTTCTCCCTTCTTATCTCCTTCTTCAGCTCCGGTGGCCGGCCGCCGCCGGCCGCCACCGGCTGCCAGCGAGCGGCGGCGGCGGCCGGCCACCGGAGCTGAAGAAGAAGGAGATAAGAAGGGAGAAAGAAGATGGGGGAGAAGAAAGGAAGAGAGAGAGAAAGAATTTAAATAAAATAATAATATTTTATTATTTTAATATGTTTTTATTTAAAAAAATATAAAAAATAATTTTTTTTTATTAAAATAATAGTGCCACGTCAGCAACCGTTAGTATTTAACAGAAAAATAGACGGCAGGGACCAAAGTGCTACTTATCTCAAACCTCAGGGGTATTTTTGTTGAGTTTGAAAACTCAGGGACCAAACTGTCACTTAACCCAAACCTCAGGGACCAAAAGTGTATTTTTCCCTTTTTTTTAAGAACAAATTTCACTATGACATTGTACATCGTTGATTGTTAGTGTAATAATTTGTATTTTGTAATAGTGTATAATACAAATTATTAAGGGAAAAATATACTTTTGGTCCTTGAGATTTGGGATAAGTAACATTTTGGTTACTGAGTTTTCAAACCCAACAATTTTACCCTGAGGTTTGGATTTCGTTACACTCGTGGTCCCTCCGTCCAATGTTCCGTTAATTACTCACAGATTGCTGACGTGACATTCATTTTTTTTATTTTTTAAAATAAAAAATATTTAAATAGTTTTTTAATTCTTTTTTCTTTTACCTTTTCCCCATCTTCTCCCTCTTCCCCATTGTCTTCCTCTAAACCCTAATTCTAGCCTACCGTCACGATCGTTGGCACTAACCACCACCACCATTGTCGGAAGAAAAAAAATTACCCATTTTTTCTCCTTTTTTCTTCTTTTCTTTCTTTTTGTTTTTTTTTTCACTACTGCGAGTCTCTCCCATCTCGACAATCTCTCTCCCCCCTCAACAATCTCTCTCCCTCTACTCACGTCGCCACTATCGTGCCGCCCCACCACCAAATCCACTGCTCCGCCATTGTCACTGCAGCCCGCAACAGACTTCTATCACTGATAGATTTCAATTTTTGAATAAAGAGTTAATAAACATTTACTCAATGTTAGCAATAATTACACTTGTGATTGAAGTCTATCGTTTACAGACTTTTATCATTAATAGGCTTCAATTTTGCTATATTTACAAATAGTTTTTTATTTTGCTACATTTGCAATTATTTTAGTCTATTTTGCTATTTGTGGAAACAATCCAATCCTATTTTCTTGTAAGATCCGTTCGGATAAGGGAAAACGGTAGAGATTGCTTCTTTGAAAATTTATGAGCCCGTAACATATCCATTTCAATTTTAATTTTTTTTTGAAACGGTCCATTTCAATTTTATTTAATTTTTGAGTACTGTCCATTTGAATTAATAGATTGAAAGTTTGAAATAATGGAGGTGAAATTTGAAAAAGAAAAAGGGAATAACTGAAAAACGTATATTTAGGATGAAAAAGGAAAAATAAGTGGGGGAAATAGAGTGACGGTGCAAATGCAATTGAATTCAAAAAAACTGTAGCGGCTAAAAAAAAACGGTCACATTGCGAGTCAAAAGTCCCCACCCGAATATTCCGTGGAATCCAAGGACTGAGTTTTGGTAAAAAGGAGAAGGAAAGAAGGGCAAAATGGTAAAATCGAAGACCGGAAAACCACATAATGGCGCATCGAGAACCAGAGATCCTTGTTTGACCAACGTACATTAAAAACCGGCCTCGAATGATTGGCTTTGATCCCTCTTTGACCGAACTCCAAAAATTTCGAAAAACGCCATCGCTAAACTTTTTCCCCCTTTTTTAAAACCTAATTTCTACAATCCCAAATCCAAATCCAAAGGAAATCCCACTCTCTCTCTCCCTCTTTCTCTATCTCAATCCCCCTCTCTGTTTGTTCGTTTCTTTTTGTTTTTGGATCTTTTTTTTCTTCTGGGGTTCTTCTATTGAGGCGTTTAGCAGCTGGAGGAGAGAGAAATTTGGGTTTCTCTCTCTTCTGGTGAAATCCCTTTTGTTCTTTTCGTTTTTCTTTTGTGCCCATTTCTCACCAGGTCCAGTTGGTGGTGTTCCTTCAGGGCTGGCTTTTCTGTTTTTCTTTTTTCGGGCGAATTAGGGTTTCGTCTCTCTGTTGGGGGTGAGACGACGCGGCCCAATTTATCGATAGCCATGAATATGATGCGTCGGCTTAAGAGCATTGCTTCTGGGAGGACTTCGGTTTCCTCTGATCCTGTGAGTATAATTTTAATTTTGTTCTTTTGGCTTTTGGGAAGGTGGAATTTGAATTGGGGATTTTTGGGAATTTTTTAAATGCTCGATCGACTGGGAAAGTCACCTGATAATTACATACCCATCATTTTGTTCTTTCCTTTTTTTTTTAAGCTTTCTAATTTTGAGCTAATTGATGTTGTAGTTTTCCCAGTTGAAAGCGATTCGGTTTGTTCGGATCCTTATTAAAGGTTTCGGTCACATTGGGAACAATTAAATTAATATTTAATTAATATCTTTCGCTTTCATCCCATATATATATATATATATATATATATATATATATATATATATATATATATATATATTAAAGAAAATGAATCTAGTATTGCTGTTACCCGATCACTTGGTTCGTCTGATTAATTTTATTGATAAATTGGAGCTTATTGGTGATCTTTATATAAGATCTATGACATGGTGTAACGTTATTGCATTCTTTCTCTTATCATAATTGAGATACTATCAATGCTTTGGTATTATGATATTTTCATTTCCATCAATTTTGATATTTTCTTATTTCTGTGTCGTTTAAGGGTGGGGATTTTGGCATAAAGCGTGCAAAAGTTGATCAGGAAACTGAACAAAAGGTCGGTGGTGTATCGGATGATGTTGGACGAGCTGCCTCTGGTTTAGAGCCAAATTCGGTTTCTACTTCTTTGGATAATGCTGCAAGCACATCAAACGTTTCATCGACAGCTGGAGCAGAGAAATCAAACATTTCATCAACAGCTGGAGCAGAGAAATCAAACATTTCATCAACAGCTGGAGCAGAGAAATCTGGTCTTGATCACCTTCCAAGAGAAATGGGTGAAATGAGAATTAAAGATGAGAAATCCAAGTCCAACCATGATGAAAAGGTTATTTATAAAAAACTTCAAATTTTTATATAGGTTCTTTCCTTCTTCTCAATACTTGTTATGCCATTTTCACCGTGTACATTGTAAAATCAGCATTCTATACTTAAGCTATAGTAGTCTAGATGTGACTGTCTTGTATACTTTGATATCTAGCCCGTGTGGAGAATTTTTGTGTGATGGACGTGGATACTTCTGTGCTATCTCTCAAGTCCTTGAAGCCATACAACAGGAACAAGTATTGAGATTCTGTTTGCTATGCTTCTGTTTTAGGATATGGAACCTGCTATCGTGAGTGGCAATGGAACAGAAGCTGGTCAGATAATTGCAACTACAGTAGGTGGTAAAAATGGAAAACCAAAACAGGTGAATTTTAAATATCTGCTTATTATACTTCATTTGGTGGCACTTCTTCTCCTCTCTGCATCTCCAACTAACGCTCTCGAAGAAAGTTTTGAGATATTGCGTTGTAACCTTTTCAATCAAACTATATGGTGTCTGATTTATTGTAAATTTGTAATTGAGGTAGAGTTATTTGAAAATTTTCTTTCCTATTGTCACTTTTTGCAGACAATCTCCTATATGGCAGAGCGCGTGGTTGGTACTGGTTCTTTTGGTGTTGTCTTTCAGGTACTTGATTCTGCTGTGCCTGTTCTGGGTCTTTTTAGATCCCAAGGTTGGTGCAACTTTTGAAATCACATGTACATTGTTGTAGGCTAAGTGCTTGGAAACAAATGAAGCTGTAGCAATAAAGAAGGTGCTGCAGGATAAGAGATATAAGAACAGAGAACTACAGATCATGCGCATGCTAGACCATCCTAACATCGTTCAACTAAAGCATTGTTTCTTTTCCACTACTGATAAAGATGAGCTATACCTTAACCTTGTCCTGGAGTACATATCTGAAACTGTCTACAAAGTTTCTAAGCATTATATCAGGATGAACCGGAGTATGCCCATTATTTATGTGCAGCTCTATACATATCAGGTAAACTTTCAATCAGCATTGAATTATTATAGATTTGACATCTTGAGAAGTATTTTAACTTTAAACGTATAATTCTTGCTGCATTTGGCTGTTGCAATCCTACTAATAATTCAGTAACTTCTGTTCTCACTTTTCCAGATTTGCCGGGCTCTAAATTACTTGCATCATGTTGTAGGGGTATGTCACCGTGATATTAAGCCTCAGAATTTACTGGTAGGTCCTTTTCCCTTTTTCCACCATCTGGCAATTCCTTTTATTTAGTTTTCTTTGTTTGTTTGCTTTCTTCTCATGATGAAAAACCGACCTTTCATTGGGAAGAAAATGAAATGATACAACAGAGAAGACTTAAAATGGCAGCCCAACAAAGGGAGCCAAACCAAAACCTAATCTAAACCTGAACTAACTATATAGAAAGGGATACAAATCTAAAAGAACAGGGCCTATGGATTATTACAGAACTCCTTTAAATTCCTAGCATAGCAGAAGACAGCTCATATCACAAAATGTTGAATGCAACATAACCTCCTCCATCATAAAACAACACTCTCTACTACAAGCCAAGGCAAACTAACAGCTCCGAAGATGATATCCAGACTTGAGTGTTCTTAATTTTTTAAAACTATGTCCATTTGGACTTGAGGGTTCACCATTTGGATAAATGTTTATATAATTGGTATTATGGAACATTATACAAGGGGATCTGGATGAGAATAAACAATGCCTGCATTGTGTTCCAGAAATTTATTTGCACATGCATGGTTGCATATGCTACAGCTCAGTTGTCAAATGTTGGCTAAAGATCTTAAACCCTGCACAATATGTTCTGTGTCTACTATAGCACACATTATATAAACAAGCTAAAACGGTAAGGAACTTTAAGTAAATATGCATGTTAGTTGAATTAAAATGTATGTACATCGAAGATCATGTGATACTCTAAGTACAAAATTAATGGCAGAATATGTCTCCTGAAAAGAGGTTTCTCAGATCGAAAGGGGTAGTTATTGACTGCTCATTTCTGGGTGCTCAATCGTGCAGGTTAATCCTCACACTCATCAACTGAAGATTTGTGATTTTGGGAGTGCAAAGATGTTGGTATGCATTTACATCTGAATTTGGATCTGATAATTATCTGATGAAATTTATTAATTTATGATCTGACATGATCTGATGTGATTTAATTTTTCAATTTCAGATGCCTGGGGAACCTAACATATCTTATATTTGTTCACGGTATTATAGGGCCCCAGAACTCATATTTGGGGCAACAGAGTATACAAATGCCATAGATATGTGGTCTGTAGGTTGTGTAATGGCTGAGCTTCTTTTAGGACAGGTAGGTCTTCATCTTAATTGCTTCTTCAAATATGAAGGTGTAGGACATAATCTAACTCTTATGGACTTGTGATTCAGATAAAAACAACTTTTTTATGACTTTTCGTCACATGTGCATCAAGAATCTGTTCCCTTTTTTTTTTTTTGCGTGCTGTGGTTTATGCCACAAAGAAAATTCTCTAAAATTTTCAGTTATTTCTACCATTTTGTTACTCTTTCTGATGTGCCGTGGACATGTAAATTGTTTGCAGCCTCTTTTTCCTGGTGAAAGTGGTGTTGATCAATTGGTAGAGATCATCAAGGTACAACCGACCTCCTGTTGACTTATTTCAACATTGAAGAACGTTTGGGAGTTGCTTCTTTTTTCTGTTTCACTTTTCTGATTTTTATTTGTTCCCTCCTATGAATTAGATTTTGGGAACACCAACCAGAGAGGAAATTAAGTGCATGAACCCAAACTATACAGAGTTCAAATTTCCTCAGATTAAAGCACACCCGTGGCATAAGGTCTCTTGCATTTTCATCCAAAAGTTTATAGTCATTTCTTTTGACTTGATTTTTTTTTTTTTTTTTTTACTAGTATTATTATGAGGGTGGAAATCTTATTGAATCTGTAATCTCCAGATATTTCACATGAGAATGCCTGCTGAAGCCATTGATCTTGTGTCAAGATTGCTCCAGTATTCACCCAACCTTCGTTGCACCGCGGTAAGAATTGTTACTTATTTAACGACTACTTTGTTTCTTTGGAATTGCAAATATTGTTATTCCCTTAACTGATGTGTTAGGATAGGATGGCATTCCTTTCTTGTAATCATGTTCTAATGCTACGCTGTTTTGCAACGTCTGACGAGTGCTGCTGTTAATAAAATATTTCTAATAGTTTTAACACCTCAAAGCAAGAACTCTATCAGTACGAATGGATTTTTTATGTGTATAAAGAAAGGAGGAAAAGTTACAAGTTTGGCATCTGAGTTTTCACTTTTGTGTTTTTCTTAGTCCCAAAGTTGTCATAACTGTATGATTTAATCTTTGAATTTTGTGGAATAGTCCCATTTAGTCTCTGCCGTTACTTTTATGCTATCTTAAGGTTGACTGAACTTTTCTTTTACTAATTTGATTATGTTCATGATAATGACATGCCATTAAAGAATATAATTATAAGAGAGACTAAAGGTCTGAAAAGCAATGGTGGGGACTAAGTGAATCTATTTCTCAAAACTGAAGAATTAAAGTACATGTTTTGAAATTTAGGAACCAAAAGATTTAAAAGTGAAAATTCAGAGACTAAAAGTGTAATCTATCCCAATTAAAGAATTACTTCAGCTACAGTTATGTCGATCTACAACACATTTTACTACACATTTCGCATGTTAGTTAAATTGTCTCTGCTATCATTTTCATCATAATATCACATTGAAGTATAATACTCACTGTCTTAACAGCGCAAGGAACTAGTATATTTTATCATTATAGTTGGTAATGGACAATCTAACAATTGAAGCCATTTTTTTCCCTAGTTGGAGGCTTGTGCACACCCCTTCTTTGACGATTTAAGAGATCCAAATGCATGCTTACCTAATGGTCAAGCTCTACCGCCATTGTTTAATTTCACAGCACAAGGTAAAACCTAATTCATCATCTTGTTCAATGCTTTAACCAGACTATTCTTGTTTTACTAATCCGGAATCGCTTTGCAGAACTTGCTGGCGCATCAGCTGAATTGCGCCATCGCCTCATTCCCGAACACGCACAAAATTAAATTAACATGGATTCGGCCTCCTGGATATTGTTGATCTTTGGCCAAACCAACCCCAGAAGATCATCCATTCGTAGTAGATCTGTCACCACTGTCATCAACAACCTGCTATTAACACGGAGAAGCAAAGGGCGAGAACCCACACCGGGCGAAGAAAGCAGGCGTGCTGGCTAACAAGGCTCGTCTAAATACTAATGTTAACACTCAGCTTCATGGCAGGTGTTCTTTTTGACAGTATGAGAATCTACATTTGGATGAATAGGGCCTTCTTGGATGTATGTATACTGTTCAATACGAGTTTTGCTTTAGCAGAAAGAATCAGACCAGCTCCCTTTCAATTTCTTTCTTATATCTGCCAATTTATTATGATAAGTGCTTTAGCAGAGCATTTTGAGAGAAAAAAAAAAAAAAAAAAAAAATTAATGGCGGAGATTTTTTAGACAATTACAATTCAAAATTTGGCGTGGGAGTTCAAATGTACGGTTTTTAGAAGTGGTGATTAACCATCGTCATAACCAAAGCAACATATTTTTTTTTATATAGTTTAAATGACTTGTATATATATATGTATTTTTTTTAATTGAAAAGGACTTATATGGTGTTTTACATGAGGTGGCTGTAATAAAATATCATGTGAATTGGACGGGATTTCAACATGGCTACAAGGATTGCTAAGATTTGAAATTTTTTATTTTATATTTAATCCTTTGACTTAAATAATAGGTGTTTTAACAAGCTTTCCTTCAAAAGTTTTTTTTTCCTCACAGAAAAAACACATGTATGGATGGGGGATTGAACCTCTAACCTCTTGGTCGGAGTCTAAGTTTTATGTTAGTTGAACTATGTTCTTGTTGGCTTCCTTCAAAAGTTGTGTTGTCCTTCCAAACAAATCTCACTTTTAGATGTTCTTTTGTTTTGTACCTTGGTTTAAGTAGTGGCAGATCAAGAACGATTTCAGGGGCACGAGTTCACATTAGATTAAATTGAGTTTAGTCTTTGAAATTTTAGATTTTTGTATATATATATATATATTGACAATATGCGGGATGGGAGATTCGAATCACATACCTCAAATGTCTGTTAGGTCTCTGAATTTTCAGTTTTGTCTAATATTCAATCCTTGAAGTTTCAATTCTGTACTCCTAAAAAAAATCAATTTTGTTTTCATAGGTTTTCCACATATTCATTTTTAAAAAAAAAAAAAAATTAAATGTTCTCCTAGAGATAAATTTTAATCTCTTGTCTACTATGTTATCAATTTTTTTTTTTTTTTTTGAGAATTACTAAGTTATCAACCTACTCAAATTGTTTTTAAAAAATTAATGTACTTAGATACAAAATTAAATTTTATGTTTAATATAGGTTTTAAATTAATTTAAAAAATTAACCATTTAGAATCATCCAAATAAATATATACACAAAAAATTAAGCTTTTCTTACCCAATTAATTTTTTTAAAATAATTAAAAAATGTGTGTAAAACTAAAAAAAAAATAAAAAATAAAAAATCAAACTAGTTCCAAAATATTAAAAGTTAAAATGATATAGAACTCAAATAAAAAAAAAAAAAAAATTAAAATCTATAATCTATCTATATCTATATCTATCTATAATCTATATCTATAATCTATAATCTATAATCTATATCTATAATCTATAATATATTAAAAAGGGAGGATCTTTGAAAAACTTTTTTGGACTATAATGTCCCTATTTTAATTTTTAAATTTTTTAAACACCATTTGTTTTTAGAAGAAACCGGTTAAACACCATTAAATAATAATAATAAATGGTAACCGGTTATAGATATTATTATTAATTGATTAAGAATTTGTTATTAATTATTTAATAAAATTTTGTCTCAATATGATATTTAAATTTAAACAAAAGAAAATATAAAATGCTATCAAAATAAGATTTTTATTCTGCCGTTTTTTTAAATAATTAAAGATAAAATTATATTATGAAAAATTTATGCATGATTTAATTAAAAGAAAACATTATAATTTAAGTAAATTCTATACTATGAAATTACATATAAAATAATAATTTTTTTTTTAATTGAAGGTATGAGAATGTAAAAGGTTGGAAGGTGGAAAGTTGAATGTAAAAGATTTTTTCTTCATTAAATTTTTATTATTTAATTATAAAATTAATGAGTTTACATTTAATTATAGTTATTAAGGGAATTTCAAAAGTTTTACAACATCATTCAACTCTTATACCTTACAACTATATAAAGAGCTCTTCCCTACTCTTTTCTATAACAGCTTGGGTCTCCTCTTATTAGTTTGTTTTTCTTATTCCCTCAATCAAAGATTTCGAAGTTTGCATGAATTGCAACGTGGTGTTAAAAGTACATAAACGAGAGACAAAGATGCTTCAAGAAAATGCTCGCAACCCATAGGTATCAATTCCTCCGATAAATGTTTTCAAGTTTATTTTATAATTAATATTTGTTGTCATTTTTATTCTAAATGTGTATGCATGGTTAGGATTATTTTAATTTTAACTTTTTAGATTAAAAAAAAAATCATCTTATCAATTTGATGTGATTAGCTCTTATGTTAATTCTAATCTATATTCTATAATTCATGATAAATAAAAAGTTGAATTAAGAAAAATTGATAAATAAAAAGTTGCAATCTTTAAAATATTTTTTTGGACCATTTATGTTATTTGATCTATTTTTATGTTTATTAAACATGTCATTTAATTCTAACGTTTAATAACATTAATTAATAAGAATGTGAAAAGCTAGGATTATGAGGAGGTTGAAAATATGTTGTGAAAAGTTTGGTTGTTTTATTTCTGGAAACTAATTATAGTTTTTTTTTTTTTTTAATTTTACATTTACTTTGACTAACCATAGAATTTCAAATGTGTTATAATTTTTTTTTTTTTAAAAAGCATTTTGAAAAAAATGTTTAATTTTTAATTACATAGTATGTCAAACTTGCCCTAAGTTATATGTTGAATTTATAATCAAACATAGTTTTTTTCTACATTTGCCTCATCCGGAGATGCAACATTGGAAAAATCGATAACAAGAATATCTCATCTTATCTTATCTTACTATCTTAAAAAAATGGCTTTGGGGGAGAATCACTTCTACCACTATATAAATACCTCTCTTCTACTTTTCTTTGATACATGAACATGAAAAGTTAGAATATTAAAACTTTTGCCAATTTATTCATAAAATTAAATTATAAAATTTATGAATTTCTACTTAATTATATAATGAAAATTTAAAAGTTTATCAAAATTTTAATAATTTAAAACTTTGTAATTGTGTAAAATATTTTATAAATCATTATTATATTGTAAATATAAATGAACCGAAGATTGGATATATGCTTAACTTTTTTATTTTTTGTTAACAAATAATATTAATATACAACAAAATGAAATGAAAATATACTAGGAATATGATAAAATAATGAAACCTACCACGTGCAAAGCACGTGTTAAAAAGTGAGGATATTGGAAAAACATTTTTGGACACTTTTGTCCTTCCTTTGATCTACTAAATTACAAGATATGCCATTAACGATTAATTATAAATAATATATTAATTAATAAATAAATAATTATCAATAATAACTTTATAGTATATCTTAAAGTTGGAATGCTAAAGGTTTTTCCTACCACTTAAATGAGTTTAATTTAGAATTCAAAAGGTTGGAATGCTAAAGGTTTTTCCTACCACTTAAATGAGTTTAGAATTCAAAAGGTTTTATAACCCTTACATTCTACTACTATAAAAATGGGTTTTCTTCACCATTTTTTCATCACACACCTACAACTTTGTTCTTTCTTTATTTTTGTTTCTCTCATTATCTTACTCTCAAAAGCTCTCCAAGTTTCATAGAACATCTCAAGATGTTGGTGTTACATCCAAGATGCAGATGCATGTGTCGTTATCTATATCTCATACCCTTGGAGTTGCAACATTATAACTCAAGTTTGATGAACTTGAATAATAGTGTATTTGTCTATCCATTGTGATCAAGTTAGCAAATCTATTTGAAGAAATGAATGTATAGCTAAGATCTTGATTTTTTTTTTTTTTTTTGTTTATTTTGTTATTTCTCTCTTATAATCCATGTACTTTTTTTTTTTGAAATGTTTGTTGAAAAAAATAAGAACTTAATTGATTCAAACAAAGTATGTTTCTTTTGTTGAGAAAATAGTCATGTATCTAATGTCACACAAATTTTCTAATTAATTATAAACAATACATTAATTAATTATAAACAATACATTAATTAATTATCACTAATAAATTAAGAATTATTTATCCACAATAATTTATATGGAATATGAAGGATTGAAATACAAAAAGTGTTCATTCTCAAAAAAAATTAAATAATCTTTCTTTGATTATAATTATAATATGAAATTAAATTAGTAAATTAATTTTATCTTTATTAAGGTTGAAAAAAAAAAGAGTACATAACAAAAAGTTAGCATTGAAATATTTATAATTTTTAATAAAAAAACAAGGTAATTAAAAAAGTTAGAATATGAAAAGGTGGTATTATTTATTTCTCAAATAATAAATAAAAAGGTGGTATTATTTGTTTCTCAAAAATTAAATGATTTTCACTAGAAATAATAAATAATAGAATTAAGTTTGAAATTCCCAAAAAATTGTAACATTTTCAAAAAAAAAAAAAAAAAACCCACAAATTTTGTTATTTATTTTAGTTATTTTTAATTTCCTTACGAAAGCCTTTCTAATATTGAAAAAAATTCTAGACTACCTTATACATTTTTTTTAGGATGACATACCTTATACATTCAAGTTTATAAAGACTTGCATAGATCAAATCTACATAGCAATTTGTAAGTTTAGAAGTTTATAATTTTAATTTGATGAAGTTGAATAATCGATTTTTTTAGTAGAAACTAACATGCAATTTTAAGGATACATACAGAGAGCTTTGATTTTTCTTAACTATTGTTTTTTAATGTTATTTTATACATACTACAATTTTTTAATTATTTTTTTATATTTTTTTATTATTGGACTTTTTTATTTAAAATGTTTGAATATGCTTTAATTTGTTTCTTTAGTGTGAAGGAGGGAGTTCAAACCTCTAACCTATAATTCAACCACATATATTTTACAAAATGCCTTAACACCTTTGGTTTTAATGATTTTTTAAAAAAAATTGTTTCTAATTCTAAATAAACCTTATTATACAAATAAATAAAAAAAATTATAAAATATACATGTTATTGTTAAACAAAAATGTGATAGGTATTAACAAGTTTATGAAACGAAAATTACATAAATTAATTTAAAGTATTTATAAAATTATAAATTATATCATATTATATTAGTAATTAATCTATCATTCCTATTTTTCATAGAATTATTTGGTTGTTATAAGAAAAAATAAGAATAATTTGATATACACGTGCATCGCACGTGCTAAGAAACTAGTCTATTAAAAAGCCACAAACTTTGGAAAACTTTTTTGGACTATATTACCCTTTGTCAAATTTTATAATTACAAATTGTGCCACTCACAATTAATTACTAATAATTATTAATTTAATAACATACCTTTAATAAAATAATGTAAAATATAACATATAACAAAAAAAAAAACGATTTTTAATAGCATGCATTTAATGACATATAACATAACGAATAAAATTGTATATAATCCTTTAAAATTTTTTTTATAGAAATGTTATATTTACATAAAATAAAATAAAATAAATAATTTAAAAAAAAAACGTAAATTATATATAATTAATTTTAACAAACTTTTTTGGACTATATTACCCTTTGTCAAATTTTATAATTACAAATCGTGTCACTCACAATTAATTACTAATAATTATTAATTTAATAACATACATTTAATGAAATAATGTAAAATATAACATATAAAAAAAAAAAACGATTTTTAATAGCATGCATTTAATGACATATAACATAACGAATAAAATTGTATATAATCCTTAAAAAAAAATTGTATAGAAATGTTATATTTACATAAAATAAAATAAAATAAATAATTTTTTAAAAAAAACGTAAATTATATATAATTAATTTTAACAAAAAAAAAATAGCAATATTGATGCAAAATTAAGAAAATAATTTTTAAAATGAGAGTATTTTTTTTTTTTTTGAAAAAAACCTCAAAAAATTTATTGCGCCACTTGGGCAAAATTTGATTGGTCATAAACGACCCATTTACACAGCCAACTTGGGAAATTCCTCACCCAAGTCTCATGATAGCTATTTGCTTTACTAAATTGAGCAATTTCATGAGCTACACAATTACATTTTCTTGGAATATAACAGAAAGAAATATTTCTAAAAGAAGGGACTATGCTCCAAATGGATTCAACCAGGGCTTCCACTTCCCACCAAATTTGGATCTCCTTATTGAGAAATTGAACAGCCAGCTTGCTATCAGACTCAACAACAATTCTAGAGCAGCCCATGGATTTGGCTATTTTGAGGCCCTCAAAAATAGCCCAAAGTTCTCCCAAATGGGCCTTCATGTCAATATCCACACACCTACCAGCAGCCACCATAATCTCCCCCTTCGAGTCTCTGCAAATCATTCCCATTCCCGTTTTTGGAGGAGAAGAAATGCATGCGGCATCAGTGTTTAATTTCCAGACGCCTCTGATAGGAGGTTTCCAACATTCATCTGTATTCGACGAAAGATACATAGAGGGTTGACTACCAATTTGGGCTCTCGAGTTCCTTTCGTTCGCTTTCCGGTAGGATTCGAGGTAATCTAAAATCCATTTGCTTTTTAATTGAACTGGAGGGATGCTTTCACCATGAATGTATTTGTTTCTATCGTTCCAGATGGCCCAGCAAGTCACCGCTACCAAACCAAGAGCTTCCTTTGAAGATTTTGAATTGATAAGAAACCATCTGTCCGAGAGGCAATCACCTAGGTCCTTGCCCAGAAAAACATCATTGTAAGTCAATTTCCAGATTTCTTTAGCTCTATTGCATGTAAACAAACAATGATCAGAAGATTCAGGAGAAGCATTACAAATAGGGCAAACAATCGGCACGTTTATTCCTTTTTTGTTAAGATTTACATTGTTAGGAATAATATTATTTAGGGATCTCCAACAGAAATGCTTAATCTTAGCTGGTATATTTAACTTCCAAAGATTATTCCAAATATTACTCATATTGTTAGAGCTTGAAGATATTCCCTCTCTTTTTAGATTGGAGAATAGTTTATAGCCACTTTTAACCGTATAGGAGCCCGTTTTGTCATAGTGCCATATTAGCTTATCTTCAAGATTTTTGTTTATAGGGATACTCCTAATAGCTTCATAGTCAGGACTTAAAACATTATCTTTTAATTTTTGTGAATCCCAACAACCCGAAGGAAGGATAAAATCAGCCACCTTCAAATTAGAGGATTCTGGATTAGTGCAGGTAGGTTTAAAGGTAATCTCTTTTGGGATCCAAGGGTCTAAAAACATTTTGGTTAATTTACCATTACCAATCCTATATCTAATACCCTTGGACAAAAGATCTTTGCCCCACATAAGACTCTTCCACAGAGGAGAAGGGTTTTTGCCAACATCAGCTTCTAAAATACTTGAATCTTTAAAATAGATGCTTTTAAGGAATTTAGAAATTAAAGAGTCAGGGTTATTAGAGATCCTCCAAACTTGTTTAGCAATGAGAGCCTTATTGAACCCCTCTATATCTCTAAAATTTAATCCACCCAAACTTTTAGGAAGACAAAGTTTATCCCATTTCATCCAATGAATTTTCTTCTTAGAAGCATTAGAACCCCACCAAAATCTTGAAAAACTTCTAGTTATTTCATCACAAATATGTTTAGGGAACCTAAATACACTCATAACATATGTTGGGATAGCTTGTCCTATACTTTTGATTAGTATTTCCTTCCCTACTATAGAAAAAAAATTCCTTTTCCAGCCTTGTACAGAGTTCCAAACCTTATCTAAGATATACCTAAAGTCCTTTGATCTATTTTTTGAAAAAACAGAGGGTACCCCAAGGTATTTTCCAAAATCGTCCACCTTTTTGACCCCTAAAATATTACTTAAGTAGTCACATCTATCTTTGTCAATTTTTGTAGAAAACAAAATAGCAGATTTTGAAAAATTAATAGATTCTCCTAATGCTAATTCGTAGATTTCTAGGATGTTTTTAAGGGCTAAAAGTTCACTCTCTTTAGCTTTACAAATAATGAGACTATCATCTGCGAAAAGGAGGTGGGAAATAATCGGACCTTTTGAACAAGAGAGCCCTGTTATAGTACCCTTTATGTTCTCCTTTGATATAAGATAAGATAACCCCTCAGCAACTAAGAGAAACAAATAGGGGGAAAGGGGGTCTCCTTGTCTTAACCCTCGATAGGACTTGAAACTACCTTTTTTTTCACCATTAATTAAGATTGAAAATTCTGCTGAAGATATACATTTCATTATTAAAGAAATCCATCTCTCATTGAAACCTAATCTAGACATAATTTCTTTTAAGTAGGCCCATTCTACCCGGTCATAAGCTTTGCTAATGTCTAACTTAATGGCTGCCATATTCCTAGCTCCAAATTTATTTTTTCTAATAGCGTTAATGCACTCAGTTCCAATTATAATGTTGTCTGTGATAAGTTTACCTTTTATAAAGGCTGACTGAGAATCTGAAATCACATTCTTTAATATAATATTCATTCTGTTAGCTAGGGTTTTAGTAATAATTTTGTAGTTCACATTGCAAAGGCTTATTGGCCTAAAGTCCCCTACTGTTTTTGGGTTTTGAATCTTAGGTATTAGAGCTATATTAGTAGAATTCCAATTCTCAATATTTTTATCCCCATTAAGGAAAGCTAGACATTCATCTACTGTTTTATTACCTACTGTATTCCAAAATTTTTGGTAAAAAAGGGCTGGAAAACCATCCGGACCCGGAGCTTTTGTAGGGAACATTTGATGGATGGCTATTTCTATATCTTTCCTTGTGAAGGGGGCCATTAAGATGTTATTCATCTCTTGGTTAACTTTTGAGGGGATACCATCTAAGGCTCTGTCTAGATTATCCTGGGAGGGGTTAGTAGAATTGAAAAGATTCTCAAAGTAAGATATGAAGATATTATCAATTTCTAAAGGGTCCTCAGTCCAGCAACCATGATGATCATTAATGCCTACAATTTCATTTTGTTTTTTTCTCATGGTTGCTTTTTTGTGGAACCATTTCGTGTTTTTATCCCCATGTTTTAACCAATCCTCTCTAGATCTTTGTTTCCAATAGATTTCTTCCTCTTCTAATAGTTTGTCTAATTCTAGTTCATAGCCATGAATCAAATTAAAATCCACAGAAAAACCATTATTATAGGCTTCCTTTAACATATTTTTGCATTCTGCTATTCTATTTTTCCTGAAAACATTAATATTCTTACCCCATTTACTTAAGGCAGAAGAACAATTTTTTAAATCAGAAACAAGAGGAATAGAGGAGGATAGATTACCTTTCCAGACTCCATTCTTAGATATGAGATCTCCACACTCTTCATAGTTGGTCCACAGCTCCTCGAACTTGAATTGTTTTTGATATCTTCTTGGCCTCCTTGCGTGTTTATTGTTGAGGCTAATTTCAATGGGTCTGTGGTCTGAGAAGCTCCAATCCAGATTTCTAGGCTTTATAAACTTGAAAGAAGCCTCAAAATTTGGATTACAAATGAACCTATCGATCCTCTCCCAAATAGTTTCTCCCCTCCTATTGCCATACCAAGTGAAAATGTCTCCTTGAACGTTCAAATCATTTAGGTTACATTCATCCATGCATTTTCTAAAATCCTCCATGCATCTGCTTTTTCTCGCAATGCCTCCAATTTTCTCCTCGTCCCTTAGAACCTCATTGAAATCTCCTCCTAATAGCCAGGGCCTTTCATCTGGAAGATATAAGCTACAAATTAATTCCCACGTTTTGTGCTTCTGACTTGCCCCTGGGAATCCATAAATTCCTGTGAATCTCCAAGTAACACCTTCCCATGTAATTTCTGCATCTATGTGATTGTTTGAATAGGATTTGATTAGAACCATACACTGATCTTTCCATAACATACAAAGGCCTCCGCTAGCACCATTGCTTCTCACTGTAAAGCAGCCACTGAATTTGCAAGCAGTTTTCACTCTCTCTGTGATTTTTACATCACATTTAGTCTCACAAAGGAACAAGATTTGGGGACTCCTTGATTAAACAAGGTCTTTTATTATACGGAATGTCCTTGGGTTCCCCAACCCACGGACATTCCAACTGATTGTGTTCATTGATCAGGGCAGGGCTGGTATCCAGCCACTGCCAAATTTTCAGAAAAAGGTCCCAATTCCATCTCATCATCTGCTCCTTCTTTCCTTCTTTTCCCTCCATTGTCATTGATTTCCTCAGCCTTCCTTTTTTGAGATCCCAGACTATCCTTTGAGCTTGTAGGTCTTAATTCCATATACTTTTTCCTTTTCCAACTCATTCTTTTCTTTGATGAACTAGCGCTCCCAGAAGCTTCATTACTCGGATCAACATTGTTCTCAACGGGTTCAATTTCCTTGATACTTTCTCTCAACTGGGCTGCTTTCCTTCTTATTTCTTCCTCAATCCTTTCTTTTCTTGGTAATACATCGGAGTATAATTCTTTCCATTTCTCCTGACTGAATGATAGATCAACTTCTTCATTTATTGGACTTGCTTGGTTCAGATCTACATCTAGTCCCTCCCATTGTCTCTTTTCACCTTCAGTATTTTCATCTCCCTTCTGGGCTTCCTCAGTTTCATCTCCATTGCTCTTGTTTGCATAGTTTTCCTTGAAATAAGAGGCGAAGCCTTGAAACTTCATCCAAGAACCATATTCGAAATTCCTTTCTTGCGTCCTTTCAGCATTTTTATCTCCATAGCAATCTTTGGCAACATGTCCTATCTTTCCGCAGTTAAAACACAGATCTGGAAGCCTTTCATACCTAATTGAAATCCAACAGTCTTTACAAATACCATTCGTTCGGAGCATAAAGCCTCTTCGCAAAGGTTTGGATATGTCTAGTCTTACTCTGATTCGAAGACTATTGCCCCAGGCTGAGCTATTTTTGTCGCTGTCCCAGTCTTGAAAAGTTCCCAATATGTTACCTATCTTCCTTGCTATGAACTCATTCCGGAAACCTACTGGTAGGTTGATAATTCTCAGCCATAAGTCTGTTTTGTTGAACTCCAGTTCGTTAATCCTTATATTTTTTGTTGGGGCTTCAAGAACAACAAGATTTCTATCGAATAACCAAGGACCATTGTTGTTTATCCATTCTTTATCATCTTTACTTTCAAAGCTGAATGAAAATGTATTTTTGCTGACTGTCTCTACGTGAAAATCCTTTCTTGTTTTCCATGCTCCCAACATTGCATTCTTGATAGCTAACTTGGATATGTTTCTGTTTGTCAGGACTTTTCCCACCAGATTGTGGTCTATGTAATTCTCAATCTTTGTTACTTCCTCTGGCTCTAAGGTAATCCAGGCTTCTTTCTCTTCTTCTATCAACTTGAACTTTTTCCATTCGTGTATCAATTCATCAATCTCCATTTCCAGGTTGTTCTCGCTCTTGTGTGTACTTCTTCACGGTATTTTTGTCTCCACAGTCACGCTGACTGACTCTACCTCAATTTTCAGAGGAAATTCTCCAAGAACCGAAATTGGTCTTGACCCCTACTTTGACTATTATTGTTAATATTCTTAACTTTAAAATGAGAGTATTATATCTATAATCTATAATCTATAATATATATTAAAAAACCATAAACTTTGAAAAACTTTTTTGGACTAATATATATAATCATTTTTAACAAAAAAAAATTGTAATAATGATGCAAAATTAAGAAAATAATTTTAAAAATGGAAGTATTATAATATAGAAAAAGTAGAATATGAAAAGGTAGAATTTAAATAGTTTGATTGATTTAGTTTATGTAAATTAATTAAAAAAATTAATAGTTTTTCCCATTTAATTATATTTAATAATGGATTTTGAAGAGTTTTTTAATCTAAAACAACTTCTTAAAAAAAATTAAAATCAATAATTAAAAAACGTAAATTATATATAATTTTTTTAAAAAAAAAAAAATTTAATATTGATGCAAAATTAAGAAAATAATTTTTAAAATTAAAGTATTATAATATAGAAAAATTAGAATATGAAAAGGTAGAATTTAAATTTTTTTGTTGATTTAGTTTATGTAAATTAATTATAAAATTAATAGCTTTCCCCATTTAATTATATTTAGTAATGGAATTTGAAGAGTTTTTCAATCTAAAACAACTTCCAGCTACAACTATATAAACAACTATTTCCCATCATTTTCTACAAAAACTTAGGCATCCTCCTACTTTGTTTCTCTTCCTCTCTAATCCACTCTCTAAAGTTTAAGTTTTATTGTGAATGCAAAGGTTTGTTAAACGCTAGTGAGACACTTAATGCATCAACAAAATGCTCTCAAGCATAGGTATCAATTTCTTCTATGGATATTTTCAAGTTATTTTATAATTAATATTTGTTTTTTTTAACACTTTCCATGTTACAATTCGTTTAATTCGATTTTTAAATTGTTCTAATTCAATTTGTTATTTTTTTTATTTGTTCTTTAGAGACAAAATTTAGTAGTGGATGAGATCACTCGATGTACTTTGGATGCAGTTCTTGCTCATTTGTGGGTGGGTGATCTCCTTAATGATAATGATATTCTTTCAGTTTCTTGGTTTATTTTCAAGCTCTTCTAGGTATCAAAATTTTTTCTATAAATATTAATATATATATATATATATATATATATATATATTAATTCCTCCATTCAATTTTATTTTTTATTTTCAAGATATTTTTAGTTAGTTTTTTTTTTTTTTTTTTTTTTTTTGACAAACATTTTGTTTTGCAAAGATAGTTTCAAGTTATTTTAGAATTTAATATGTTTATTAAATTATTTCATATTATTCTTTCTTTTAACAATTACAAAAACATAAAGTTATATATAAGTTTTTTTTCCCGATATCATAATCTAAAATTCATCATATGATTTTTTTTTTCATTACTATTGCATTTTTCTTATATATTTGATAATAGATTTTCTATTTGAAAAATTAAATGTTATAATTATTATTCCTACAACTATATATAAATGCTATAATTGATAGGATGAATTTAATTAAAATATTATTTTACAAATAAATTAGATGTATTTCTTTACGGAAAAATCAAATTAAATTTATGTTGAATAATTTATTTATTTTTTTGTTTAATTAATAGTATAGTGTATGATAATTATTGTTTAATTTCATGAAAAAAAAATATCATTCGACAATTTGAAAGGTTTAAAATGTAAAGATGATGTCCCTCCTTTAATTTTTTTTAATTATAAAATATGTGACATTTGATTATAAATAGTAAATTATTATTTTATATCAAATAAATAATAAATTAATTAGTTAGTTAGTTATTGATAATAAATTGTTAACTAAGTATCCATAATAATGATATAGAATATGAGACGTTAGAATACAAAAAGTTTTTCAATTAATTAGAGATTTATTTTTATCTAATTATAATTAATAATAGAAATTTAAATGGTTTGGAATTCTAAAAGTTTAGTAACTTTTAATTCTCTACCACCATATAAAGAGGTTTTCTTCTTCCACTTTTCGTGAACAAGCTTTCAAAGAGATTTTTTGAAATTTAGTTTCACCAAAAGAAACAGAAACCATTCAACCAAGTTGCTCGTTTGTTATCTAAATTTTCACTGATCTTAGCGAAAGAAGATGTTTGAGATGGAAGAATAGCATGATGAAATCAGTTGTGCAATGTCTATAGAGTTGGTTGAACAAGAACAACCCAGTTGAAGCGTCTACTTATTTCTTTCTTTTATGTTTTCTAATTTATCTTTTTCACGCTTCTTTGTTTAGCTTACGACATGTAGTCAAAAAATAAAAAATAAAAAATAAAAACTTCATTCTTTCTAAATTTTTAGCTCATTTAATACATTACTCTCAAACCTTTTCAATTTTTGAAAAGCAACTTGTGATATGTTACTTGGTACGTTCAAGTTGTGAGTGAATGTAACGAATATACTAGACTTCACCTGAGAAGTTAATTGTCTTCATAAGGTTGATAAATGAAGGGAATATAAAAGAATAGAATATGAATAAAGTTTTGCCTTTATTTACAAAAAAAAAAAAAATTAACACAATAACTATTACACTAATTATTTTTAATTATAAAGTATCGAAACTCTTGCAACTCCATCCCTATAATTATGAAATTATAGCTTTAGTGGAGTTTCTAAAGTTTATGTACTGTAGAACACTATAGTTCTTGGTAAGAGATATATATATTTTTCTTTCAATATCATTATTATTTGGATTATTTTATTATTAATTTTTAGATTGCTAATTTTTGTAATTCAAATGTTTGTGTACGCTAATTAAAATTTTTATATTTTATTTTTAAATTTTCTTAATTAAACTTTTATGTACTTTTTTTTTTGTTAGATCATGAAGGATACACACTTAATTTTTTTTTACAAAACATTAATATATTTTATTTCAAACCAGAAATATATCAATTAATATTTGTTTTAATAAAATCTAAATTATATCATATTAATTAATGATTAATGTGATCCATATTTTATATAATTTATATAGTAGTTATTCAAATCATGGTAAAATTTTTGTTTATCATAAAATAAATTAATCATTTGTAATACATAAAAAAAAAATTACTTAATATAAATTTGAAAACTATTAATAAATAAAAATGAGAGACGAAATTAAAACTTTTTAAACATTAAGATAAGATAAAATTTAATAAATTAAAAAACATAAACGTGCATCGCACGTGGTGAAAAACTAGTATATATAAATGGCGCTCAAGGGAAGAAAACTTTTGATTTCCTTTTTAGTCCCTTTTTAATTTTCAAATTCCTCACTTGTCCTTCATATTTAATTATTCAAATTCCCACAGATAGATCATTCCCACGTTTAAGAATTGGTTTAAAAAAAATTTCATCTTCATCCCCACATTTAGGTTTTTTATAAAAACATCTTTGATAAGATTAAGAATTGGTTTTAAAAAAAATCTAATCTCATATTTGGTAAGATTAAGATTTTTTTAAAAAAAAAATCTATTTTTCGTTTAGGTTTTCTTTAAAAAAAAAAAAAATCTCATCTTTGGTAAGATTAAGAATTGGTTTAAAAAAAAAATCTTCATCCCCACGTTTCGTAATTTTCTTTTTTTCAAAAAAAAAAAATTCTTTTTTAATTTTAGGTTCACATAATCCGTCTATATATAGTCCTCATACAATTTTTTTTCCATACTTCCATACTTCTCTCCAAACCATTTTCATCACTCTTGAAATCATGTCTTTCAAGGTGATCCCAACCAACAATCTTCAACTTGGTCAAGGAGAATGAGCGATTAAAGTCCTCATCCTAAGAAAAGGAAAATTTTAAGAATTTAAAAAACGTGGCGACGATGACCTACATATTTTAAAGATCATCTTATTAGATGAACATGTAATTATAAATATTTTTTATTATTTATTTATTTTTCATATACCAATTTTATTCATAATAATCATTTACTTTTTTTCTAACTTTTCAGGGTTCAAAGATTCAAGCAGTATTGTTCAATACAGTTGAAAAATTAGGTCACATACTTAAAAAAGATAAGACTTATATTATAACAAATGGTAATATAAAGTCTGTAGACACCGTATTTGGTCCGGCTTGATTTTCAGTAATAATGTTTGAAGTTTTCCAATATTTGGTGGTCAATTTGTTTTTATGACATGCCAACAAGAGCATAGCTCAACTGGCATAAAGTCTTATTGACAACCACATGGTCTGTGGTTCAAACCCCCTTTCCTACATATTATCAAAATTTTATTTTTTTATTTTTATTTTTATTTTTATTTTTTTATTTATTTATTTATTTTTTTTTTGGTCTTCCCCATTCCTATTCAAGGGGAAGCTTTCATGAAAAAAGGTCCCCCATTACCACCATTTCCCTATTCTAAAGGTTTTTCCATGGCCATTATTTTTTTTCTTTTTTTCTTTTTTTTCTTTTTCCCACCATTTTCTCATCCATCTTCCCCCCAAATTAGTAACCCTTCAAGTATAAAAAGGGGGGAGATGGAGGATGAAGGGGGGACAAAAAAAAAAGGAGAAGAAGTTTAGAGGAAAAGTGAGCTTGAGAGAGCTTAGGCATTTGAGCAAGAGCTTAGTTTAGAGAGTTTTTTAGAAGAATTTCTTTTGAGGGAGAAAGGAGAAGAAGAAGATTTGAGCATAAGCCTAGTTGAGAGAGTTTTTTAGAAAGTGAGCTTAGCTTAGAGAGTGATAGAAAAAGAGAGAAAAGAAAGTGGAAGAGGAAAAGAGGAAAAGAGAGGGGGAGGAAGGAGTATACGGGGAGAGAGAAAAACATTGGGTAAGAAAGAAGGAAAAAAGAAGAAAGAGAAAAGTAAAAAAGGTGGGGTTTTGTTTTTGTATTTCTTTTGGTTTTTTGTTTTGTTTTTTTTATTACTATTATTATCATTATCATTGTTCATTTCTCTCTCATTTTAGTTCACTTTTGCACTTTGCCAACTTTATTTTTTAAACTTTCTAATTTTTTTTTTTTCATTCTCCAATTTGCTTTAATCTAATCTTTAATTCTTCTTGGTCAATTTCAATTATTGTTATTGTTTTGATTTTCTTTTGAAAGGGATTATGGGAACTGAGTAATGTGTCTTCGTGGAGTTCAACTCCCGTGTAGGCGTATGAAAATTCTCATTTTCCCTTTTAAAAGAATTTACTCTTTGAATAATTTTCTTCTTTTACATCTTTTTTTTTAAAAAAAAAAAAAATTATTTTTAATAAACATAATCATGTACACCCATGTTTCCTTTAATTAAAAGGGAAATGAGGCATGATTTATATTAAATTGGATATCCAACTCATAATGTTTAATCCTTACTTTATTTCTAAAGTTAAGGTAAAAACGAATGAGACATCTTGTGTTCATTATTGCATTTTGGGTTTTTATTTTCATATTTATCATTTTTTTAAGAAAAATAAAAATGAAGGACTATTTTTATTCACTTAATTGGACAATTTAAGATACTGTGGTAATCGTTTTTTTAAAACGGGTGTTGTAGGGTGCTAATACCTTCCCTACACTCAAACGACTTCCGAACCTAATTTCTGGTTTTCTAAGACTGGTTTTTTTTTTTAATTTTATTTTAAAGGTGACCAATCACACCCTCGATGATTGGTGGCGACTCCAATTTTCTTCTTAAGAACCCAAGAAAGGATGTTGGCCGCTCCGCGTCGCGATGACGTTGCGACAGCTTGGCGACTCCACTGGGGATTTTTTAGGGTCAAGCCATGAATATCTTTATTGTCCTTTAAATTGAATTTTTCTTTAGGTCCCTTAGTTATTATTTTGTTATTTTTTTATTTATTTATTTATTTTGTTTTCCTTACTTTATAATATGATTTGTTTGGCATATTGTTATTCACTTGTCTATTACCATCTTGTTATGTTGTAATTGTACTTTATCTTAGTTATGTCATTCATCTGCATGTCATCTTATTATTACCATCTTTTTATGTTGTAATCCAACTTTATCTTAGTTATGTCACTCATTTGTATGTCATCTTATTAATCATGCATTTCACACACTTTCACTAGCCTCCTACCCGGGCTCTACCTTAGGACTAGACTCGGAGACTGAGTAGTGTGACCTTCGTGGAATTTCGATTCCCGTGCAGGCGCATGAAATTCTCCACTCAAGCCTACTACATCGTTAAATCGGTGGGTAAGCTTGGAGACCTTTTCTACTATGCCTTAGAGTTAAACTCCACTCATATAGTTCTAGGATTTGACTTATTACATGCATTATTGTCAAAGTTTATTTATTTATTTATTTATTTTTCTTCTTTCCCTTGTATCTTATATCAATTTTCAATTTTCACTCATTGAAAATATCCTTTAAAATCTCTTTTAATGTAGTTAAGAAAATTGTGCAAATTAAATTAACAGAATTTTCGATTATTTACATTGGCAGAAACTAAAGTATGAGTAAAATAAAATCACCCCCTCCAATACAAGAAATGGGTATAGAAAATCAAGCAACAGTGCGTCAATGGTCAGAAAATGTACAACAAATCCACGGAGATTCTTTAGTAGAAGATGTTATTTCTCAATTTAAGGATGTTAGTTTTCCAGAAAGTCAATCAGAAACAATGAAACAGGCTTGGGAAAAATTAACTGTAGATAGAAAGGCTAAATTTACAAGCAAATATGGCCATCTAGCTCAGCTCATGTATGTACAAGTTAATTATTCTGTATTAAAAGCTTTGGTTCGACATTGGGATCCGGCCTACAGATGTTTCACATTTGGCTCAATCGACATGACTCCTACAATAGAGGAATATCAATCCCTTCTGCATATGCCAGCACGAACAGAGGTTGAAGCTTATTTTTATGATCAAGAGCTTACAATGAAAAGAGCATTATCTACTCTTCTGGGCAAGATTCGTACGAGCGACATTGAGAAACAAGTAAAGATAAAGGGAGAGAACACATGCCTACCCCTGGACTACATCCTTACTCTTCAACAAAAATTTGCAAATGAAGACAAGGAATTAACTTTATTGGCGTTGTGTATCTTTAGTGTTGTTTTGTTTCCTAAAGTGTGTGGATATGTTGAGGAACGCATGGTCAAGTTATTTGCTAAGATAGAAATAGGAGTTGATCCCATTATTCCTGTATTGGCAGAAACTTTTCGTTCATTAAATTATTGCAGAACAAAAGGAATAGGAAGATTTATAGGGTGTGCACCATTATTGTACATTTAGGTCCTTAGTCATGTGAAGTGTCCACCAGAATTCAAATGTCCAGAGATCAAATTTTCAAGTTCCTGGAATAAGCTGCAAAATCCCATTTCAGAGTTCGTGCAATCAGGTTGGAGTTCATCCTCCCCTGAAAGGAGCGCTTGGGAAGCCTTTTTCTCCGAACTAAAGGTAGAAGATGTTATATGGAGAGCCCCTTGGATGTCAACTAGGCCAATGATCTATAAATGTGGTAAATTTCAAAGTTTACCTCTTTTGGGTCCTTGGGGATGTATAGCCTATGCTCCTTTATTGGTAGTACGCCAAATTTGGGTCCGACAATTCATCCCTGCTACGCATGAGTTGAAAGATTTCGAATTTGCTTATGATAAAGGCTTCTGTAAAGATAGAATTCAGAAAATTGTGAAAGCATGGAAAATGATCACTAAAATCCAAAGTGGTCAGTTTCATGATGATACCACAGAGGCGTACAAAACATGGCATGCGAACAGAGCTAAAACCGTGCTTGTGTCACCAAAAATGAAAACCAAGATAAAACGTAATGCAAAGGTGATACCAGATCAACAGACAGAACAAGCAGCACGGGAAAAGGAATGTGATGAATTGAGAAAAGCTAATTCATCATTGGTTCAAGAAAATGAAAGGCTGCAATTGGAGGTAAAGCAATGTTTGTTGCGCAATGTTGAACTAGAAAAAGAGTTGAACCGATTAAAGGGCAGTGTCAGCAAACAAGAACAGTTAGAAAAGGAAATTTCAGCATTAGACACAGAGGCCCGCGACCTGAACAGAAGAATGTATCGATTAAGAAGGGATAATGAAGTCTCCCAAGCAACTCTCAAGTCAAGGAATGACCAAGTTTTGAAGCAACAATCTGAGATTGCCTCACTCCATGAGTTGATGAAAGAGCTCGAAGATTGCATTAGTTTGAGGAACCAAACGATTACTAGGGTAGAAGAAAAGAATGGAACGCTATGTCGAACAATTAACGACCTGCAATTAACGCTCAAGATTAGAGAAGATCAACTAGGGGAGCTCATCAACGACAACAAGGGTCTAAGAGAGTCCGTTCAGTCACTCAATGTTCGCCTCGGTAAGTATCAGGATGCCACTGACAGATTAATGAAAGACTATACCTATCTAAAGGAGCAGTATGACAGATTGAGCGATGATTTTGGGTTTGTGAGACAGAACCACGCGACACTACGAAGTAAAGCGGAACATATGCTCACTCAGATTAGGAGAGTCACTCGAAGGGCAGATGAACTAGCAGAAGATGCACGTACTCTCTCTAAAGTCATAACACCTACACAGCCGAATAGCAAGAATGTGCTCAAGTTTCTGGGAAAGCTTCGTATAAGTTTAGAGTATTGGGGGCAATTTTATTAACTTTTTACTTTAGTTTATCTTTTTTTTAGATAGTCGAAATATCTTGTAATTCAATTTTGCACAAATTTTGCTACTACATTGTTTTATCATTTTCCAATTTAATATCAAAGCCATTTTTACTTTTATTTTTCCTCTTCAATTGTTTAAATGTTTCGTTTTGTCTTTCTCTTTTCTTACACTAAAATCTCTTTTCATTAAAAATATAAACAGAGTCATAAGATAGCTCGGTCACCTCGAATCCACCGCACCTACGTCACAAGATACAGGACAAGGATCATGGAAGAGCAAAGTACTGAGATGGAGAAAACAAGGAAAGATATTGAGGAGTTACGAGAAAAAATGGATGCCAATCTTGTCGCCCTGGAAAGAGGCAAAATAATACCTGATATTGCTCAGTCCAGCAATACAATGAATGACCCTCTAATCCGGCAATCAACAGAGGGTACTACTCCAAAATATCGTCCATTGTACAATATTCCAGTAGAGCAGCACCCATTTCCATTTTTCAAGAATGAGCAAGTGCCTGTACACAATCAACCTGGATTTTCACTACCTACAGAGGTACCTCCCAAGGTGACCATTACAGTTCTCAATTTAGATGATCCTGAAATCAGAAAAGAGCTAATGGGAGGTGAGAAAGTCTCTTCTAGTGAAAAACTTGAAGTCTTGGAGGAAAGGTTAAGGGCAGTAGAAGGAACAGACGTCTTCGGAAATATAGATGCAACCAAGCTATGCTTGGTACCAGATGTAATCCTCCCTCCAAAATTCAAGGTGCCCGAGTTTGAAAAGTATGATGGAGCATCCTGTCCTAAAAACCATCTCATCATGTATTGCAGGAAGATGGCAGCATACGTCCAAAATGACAAGCTGTTAATTCACTGCTTCCAGGATAGTCTTACTGGTCCAGCGTCTCGATGGTATATGCAGTTAGACAACACTCATATATGTTCATGGAAGAATCTAGCCGATTCATTTTTAAAGCAATATAAGAACAACATAGATATGGCTCCTGACCGCCTAGACCTCCAAAGGATGGAAAATAAGAGCACAGAAAGCTTTAAAGAGTATGCCCAAAGGTGGAGGGATACTGCTGCTCAGGTGCAACCACCTTTAGCCGATAAGGAGCTGTCGACCATATTTATGAATACTCTCAAATCTCCTTTCTATGATAAGATGATTGGGAGTGCCTCTACCAATTTCTCTGACATAATGACAATTGGAGAGAGAATCGAGTACGGAATTAAGCATGGAAAGATAACTGATACGGCTGGATCATCGACAGCGAAAAAGGCGGTTCCATCGAAGAAAAAAGAGGGGGAAGTTTAGATGATTGGTTTTAATTCAAGACAACCATACCCTAATGCCGGAGTGCCACAATATCACTATCCACCTCCATATGTTTACCCTCAACCCTATATCAATAATACGTCAGCCCAATACTCATCCCCTTACGTCCAAAATCCTCGTCCTACTCAAGGCTACCAGCCTCGGGATCAACAGAACACTCCTTATGTCCAAGGACACCAAAACAATAAAGGCATCCGTAGCAGACTCATTTTGATCCGATTCCGATGACATATACCGAACTTCTACCCCAACTTTTCCAGAATAATCAGCTGGCACCCGTGCCAATGGACCCAGTAAAGCCACCTTACCCAAAGTGGTATGACCCAAATGCCCGTTGCGACTACCATGCAGGAGCAATTGGACATTCCACTGAAAACTGTACTGCACTCATGCATAGGGTGCAAGCATTGATCAAGGCAGGATGGTTGAACTTTAAGAAAGAAAATGGTCCAGATGTCAACAACAATCCTCTTCCAAACCACCAGAATGCACAAGTAAATGCGATAGAGGTTCGTGGAACTGATTTGAAAAAGAATGCTAAGAGCATAGTGACTCCCATGGGAGAACTATTCGAAATATTATTCAGTAATGGATACATTGGTGTAGAACGCCTCCAATTAGATTTGGGTGTCAGAGCATACGATGACAGTTTGATGTGTTCTTATCACACTGGGGCAAAAGGGCATTCTATCGACCAATGTCCTCATTTTCGTCTGAAGGTCCAGGAGTTGTTAGATTCACATTTTTTAACAGTTTCTCAAAAGATGGTTCAACTCCCTCAGTATGGGGAAGTTGATATTATAGAAGAATGCTCAAGGTTTTCTCTCAAGCCAAAACCGTTAACAATATCTTATCGCGAGAAGCCCAGTACCCCAAATTCCAAGCCAAGACCGATTACCATCCAGATTCCGACTCCCTTTGAATATCAAAGTTCAAAAGCAGTACCTTGGAATTATGAGTACAAGGTAACTGTTGGTTCCGAACCCCTTCCAATCCATAATATCAGTGGGATAGGAGGTCTAACACGAAGCGGGAAGTGCTATACACCAGAAGACCTATTGAAACCCAAGGGTAAAGAAAAAGGAAAGGCCAAGATCACTGAAGATATCAAGGAAAAAACAGAAGAGCCCATTGCAGTGAAAAACCTGGATGTTAAACAGCCAGCATCTGAAGAGGACATCCAAGAATTTTTGAAGTTGGTTAAGCAAAGTGATTATAAAGTGGTTGAACAGTTAGGTCGAACCCCTGCAAAGATTTCCATATTGGCTTTGTTATTGGCTTCAGATACGCATCGTAGGACCTTGTTGGACATATTGAATCAAACTTATGTTCCGCAAGATATTACGGTGGACAACTTGGATAACATCGTTGGAAACATAACTGCATCCAGTTCAGTAACTTTCACAGATGATGAGTTACCACCAGAAGGCACTGGACACACTAAAGCCTTGCACATTACAGTTAAGTGCAAAAATTTTGCTGTGGCAAATGTTCTAGTTGATAATGGTTCCTCCTTGAACATAATGCCTAAATCCACATTGGAGAAATTGCCTGTTGATATGTCTCATGTAAGACCCAGCACTATGATCGTACGAGCTTTTGATGGGGCAAGTAGTGAAGTTGTTGGAGACATAGAAGTGCCCATTCAGATAGGTCCATGCACCTTCGATATAACCTTTCAGGTTATGAACATTAATTCGGCCTACAACTTCTTGTTAGGGCGTCCCTGGATTCACTCAGCTGGAGTGGTCCCATCATCATTACACCAAAAACTTAAATTTGTGGTCGACCGCAAACTAGTGATCATATCTGGACAAGAGGATATCTTAGTGTCAAGACCCTCCTCAATGCCCTACATAGAAGCAGCAGAAGAGGTTTTTGAGTCATCATTTCAAGCTTTTGAGATTGCAAATGCCACAACTTTATACGGAGAGATAGGGAAAATGGAGTTGCAACTTTCAAAACTCTCCTTAGCAGGAAGCAACCAAAGCCTCGAAAATTTGCTGAATATGTCGAAAAATATGAAGAGGTTTGGTTTGGGATATAAACCAAGCAAAAAAGATATGATTAAAGCACACAGACAGGAGAGAGAAAAGCGACTGGCTAGATTGGAGAGTCGTGAGCCGAAGTATCAAATGAATATCATTCCTCATCTTCTTGATACCTTCATCTTTGCTGGAATAATTCATCCGGAATCTCAAGACCCTGCAATCATGGCTATAATCGAACAGAAGAAAGAAGCGGGTCCCTTGGTTTATCTGTGCCCAGAAGACTTTGAACTCAATAATTGGACTGTAATGGAGCTGCCATCATTTGTTAATGAGATATCAAAGTAATTGTTAAGCTTTTTGATTGTTTTTTGTTTTGATGATTTATGTGTTCTATGTCAATATTTCATTTGTTAATGAAGAAGCATTTTTTCTTTCTTTCCTATCATCCAATGAATCTCTCTTGTCTCTACTTCTTTTAGCATTGATTTCATTTATTCCATTCCTTCCTTTTGTCTTCTTTCATCACACTGAATAATCGCTCTCTTAAACAGCGAAATTGGGATTGAAAGCGTTAATGATCTTAAATACGAACTTGATTCTCCTACATACGATGTTGAGTCCAATGAGAGAACAAGTGGTAATGAGGAAGATCTAGAACTTACTCCTGAATTGTTGAGAATGATTGAAGAAGAAGAGAGGATATTGGGACCACATGAAGAGTTGATAGAGACGATTAACTTGGGATCCCAAGTAGAGATTAAAGAAGTTAAAATCGGGACCAACATGTCTGCTGAAAGCCGTCAAGGGTTAATAACATTGCTTCATGAATACATTGATGTTTTTGTCTGGTCTTATCAAGATATGCCTGGTTTAGACACAAGTATTGTGGTGCATCATTTGCCACTTAAGCCTGAATGCAAGCTAGTGAGACAGAAGTTACGCAAGATGAAGCCGGATATGTTAATCAAAATAAAAGAGGAAGTCATGAAACAGATTGATGCAGGATTCTTAACAGTTGCTAATTATCCAGAATGGGTAGCTAACATTGTGCCAGTACCTAAAAAGAATGGACAAGTCCGAATGTGTGTTGATTATAGAGATTTGAATCGAGCAAGCCCAAAGGATAACTTCCCACTTCCTCATATTGATGTACTGGTAGATAACACAGCTGGATTCTCAACTTTTTCCTTTATGGATGGATTCTCAGGTTACAATCAAATCAAAATGGCACCTGAAGATCAAGAGAAAACTACATTCATCACATTATGGGGAACCTTTTGTTATAAGGTCATGCCGTTCGGATTGAAAAATGCTGGGGCAACCTACCAACGGGTCATGGTTACTCTCTTCCATGACCTAATGCATAAGGAGATCGAAGTGTATGTTGATGACATGATTGCTAAGTCAAAACCAGGGGAAGAGCATGCAACCATTCTCCGAAAGTTATTCGAGCGATTGAGAAAATTCAAGTTGAAACTGAATCCGAGTAAATGCACATTTGGGGTCACTTCTGGCAAGTTGTTGGGTTTCGTCGTAAGTCAGGAGGGAATTAGAGTTGACCCAGACAAAGTCAAAGCCATTCTAGAAATGCCACCACCACGTACTCAGAAAGAAGTTAGAGGTTTCTTGGGAAGATTGAATTATATTGCAAGATTCATATCACATCTTACAGCAACATGTGAACCAATCTTCAAGCTACTTCGTAAGAACAATATAGGCATATGGAATGACGATTGTCAAAAAGCATTTGAAAAGATCAAGCAATACCTACAAAACCCTCCTGTTCTTGTACCTCCAACTCCAAATCGTCCACTTATCCTATATCTTACAGTGACGGAAAATTCAATGGGGTGTGTACTAGGACAGCATGACAGTTCAGGCAGAAAAGAGCAAGCCATATATTATTTAAGCAAAAGTTCACTGATTGCGAAACCAGATATTCTCTTTTAGAAAGAACTTGTTGTGCTCTAGCTTGGGCCGCTCGCCGTTTGAGACCATATATGTTGTATTACACAACATGGCTCATCTCAAAGATGGATCCTATCAAATACATCTTTGAAAAGCCGTCTTTGTCTGGTAGAATTGCTAGATGGCAGGTTCTTTTATCCGAGTATGATATTGTCTATGTTACTCGAAAGTCAATAAAAGGAAGTGTACTAACCGATCATTTGGCCGAACAACCTATAGACGATTATGAACCAATGAAATTTGATTTCCCTGATGAATTTGTCTCCACTGTAATGGTGGAAAAAGAAATATCAGACGTGGGAACATGGACCATGTTGTTTGATGGGGCCTCCAATGAGTTAGGTCATGGGATAGGTGTTGTATTAATATCGCCTGAAGGAAAGTTGTTCCCTCTCACCGCCAAACTAAGTTTTGATTGTACTCATAATATGGCTGAATATGAAGCTTGCTCTATGGGTATCCAAACTGCATTGGATATGAAGATAAGGAAACTTCAAGTCCTGGGAGATTCTATGCTGGTGATTCACCAATTGAGAGGAGAATGGGAAACAAGAGACACTAAGCTACTGCCTTATAAAAAGCTTATATTAGACTTGTCTCATAAGTTTGAAGAAATCACTTTTGACTATTTACCAAGAGAAAGTAATCAGATAGCAGACGCCTTGGCTACACTTGCAGTCATGTTCAGCATAGACTCCAATCATGAGGTACAACCTATAAAGATAGGAAGGCTAGATGTTCCAGCCTCCTGCATGAATATAGAAGAAGAGTTTGATGATAAACCTTGGTACCATGATATCAAACGTTATATTAAATGTAGTGAGTATCCACTGAATGCCTCAGAAAATGACAAGCGCACACTTAGAAAGTTAGCAATGAAGTTCTTCCTAAATGGAGAAATACTTTACAAAAGGAATGATGATATGGTACTTCTAAGGTGTGTAGATACAAATGAAGCCAACACGATTATGAAAGAAATTCATGAGGGAATTTGCGGCACCCATGCAAATGAACACATGATGGCTAGACAGGCATTAAGGGCTGGCTATTACTGGTTAACCATGGAAGCTGACTGTATCAAATATGCGCGAAAATGCCACAAATGTCAGATTTACGCAGATAAAGCTCATGCTCCAGCATCTCAGTTGCACGTTATGACGACACCATGGCCATTTTCCATGTGGGGAATGGACGTTATAGGCCCTATTGACCCAAAAGCCTCAAACGGACATCGATTCATCTTGGTGGCAATAGATTATTTTACCAAATGGGTAGAAGCAATGTCCTATCGAGAGGTGACGAAAGGAGTTGTGATCAAATTCATCAAGAAGGAGATTATATGTCGTTATGGTCTTCCTGAGACCATAGTATCTGATAATGCACGAAATCTGAACAATAAATTGATGACTGAGTTATGTGAGCAATTCAAGATCAAGCATGTCAACTCAACTCCGTATAGGCCAAAGATGAATGGAGCAGTGGAAGCTGCCAACAAAAACATAAAAAGGATTGTGCAAAAAATGACATTGACGTATAAAGATTGGCATGAAATGCTTCCTTTTGCATTACATGGATATCGCACATCGGTTCGCACTTCAACTGGGGCAACACCATTTTCATTAGTTTATGGTATGGAAGCTGTTCTTCCTATTGAAGTGGAAATTCCATCATTAAGAGTCCTCATGGAGACTAATTTAGAAGAGGCTGAATGGGTCCAAAACCGTTATGAGCAGCTCAACTTTGTTGAAGAAAAGAGATTGACAGCATTGTGCAGAGGTCAACTTTACCAAAGACGAATGATGAAAGCCTATGATAAGAAAGTGCGTCCTAGAGTATTCAGAGAAGGAGATTTAGTCTTAAAACGAATTCTTCCCTTTCTAAAAGATCACCGAGGCAAGTGGACCCCAAACTATGAAGGACCATTCGTGGTGAAGAAAGCTTTCTCTGGAGGAGCTTTAGTCTTGACTAACATGGATGGTAATGAGCTGCCAAGTCCAGTTAATTCAGATCAGGTTCGAAGATATTACGCATAGGCTACTTGTGTATCAAAGGATTCAGCAAAGTTGCGGGAATTCAACAAGTGTCTAGGAGAATTACGCTTCAATTTCTATATCATGTTTAAGAGGTTACTTTTGTCTCAAGTTCTAGAACCTTAACATTGACACATATGTCTATTGAATTTTAGTCATAAATCGAAGCTCCCTTCTCGAAGCATGGCATATTTTGTCCATTTTTCTCCCTCACTCTCCATAATATTTCCTCAACTATGAATGTTTGGCATGTTTACCTTTATTATCATTACAATTGAATAAACAAAAAGTTACATAAACGCGATATTTCAAATCAATGGTGGTAACTTAAACGATTCGATGTGAAATACATATGTCCAAAGAAAGAATCCAAAGGCAATATTTTTCCAAGAGCGTTGTGATCATGAAGGTTGATGGAATATCATCATGGAGGACAAAACCGTCATTTCAACATGACAAAGTCTTAAACTGGGGCAAAACCATTATTATCACAGGAGCAAAGTCGTTATGGATACATTTTTGGTCATCAAACAAAGAGCAAGTTGTTTAGTGAGTTCATGATCCAATTAAGGTCTATTACCAAGGGTGATGTGAATGGGGTGCCCGAGCTATCAAATATCTTTTAAAGAAATTTGTATCATAGTTTTTTAATAGTGCTAAATCCGCATCCCATGCATTCAAGCATTCAAGTTTAGCGTGCATTGCAAAGAAAATTTATTTTCGGTTAAATCGAACCGACTATTCAGTCGAGGTCGAAGCCTGTGTCAATCCAGGTCCATTTCCAGTTTTTTTTCTTTCAGTTAAATCAAACCTGACTATTCAGTCGAGGTCGAAACCTGTGTCAATCCAGGTCCGTTTTAAGTTTTTCTCTCGGTTAAATCGAACCCGACTTTTCAGTCGAGGTCGAAGCCTGTGTTAATCCAGGTCCATTTTCAGTTTTTCTCTCGGTTAAATCGAACCCGACTTTTCAGTCGAGGTCGAAGCCTGTGTCAATCCAGGTCCGTTTTCAGTTTTTCTCTCTGTTAAATCGGAACCCGACTATTCAGTCGAGGTCGAAGCCTGTGTCAATCCAGGTCCATTTTCATTTTTTCTTTCGGTTAAATCGAACCCGACTATTTAGTCGAGGTCGAAGCCTGTGTCAATCCAGGTCCATTTTCAGTTTTTCTCCCGGTGAAATCGAACCCGACTATTCAGTCGAGGTCGAAGCCTGTGTCAATCCAGGTCCGTTTTCAATTATTATCTAGGTTAAATCGAACCAGACTATTCAGTCAAGGTCGAAGCCTGTGTCAATCCAGGTCCGTTTTAAGTTTTTCTCTCTGTTAAATCGAACCCGACTATTCAGTCGAGGTCGAAGCCTGTGTCAATCCAGGTCCGTTTTCAGTTTTTCTCTCGGTTAAACCAAACCTGACTATTGAATTGTGGTTGAGACCTGATTAAGTCAAGCTCATTTTCCTTTCTAAATTCAAATTTTTACCAAACATATCTTCAGCTCCCCAGTACTTAGTCTCTTTCCTTTGTCTACCCTTTCAATCCTTCAAGGATACACAAAGGGGGGCAAACTGTAGACACCGTATTTGGTCCGGCTTGATTTTCAGTAATAATGTTTGAAGTTTTCCAATATTTGGTGGTCAATTTGTTTTTATGACATGCCAACAAGAGCATAGCTCAATTGGCATAAAGTCGTATTGACAACCACATGGTCTGTGGTTCAAACCCCCTTTCCTACATATTATCAAAATTTTATTTTTTATTTTTTATTTTTTTTTATTTTTATTTTTATTTTTTTTATTATTATTTTTTTTTTGGTCTTCCCCATTCCTATTCAAGGGGAAGCTTTCATGAAAAAAGGTCCCCCATTACCACCATTTCCCTATTCTAAAGATTTTTCCATGGCCATTATTTTTTTTCTTTTTTTATTTTTTTTCTTTTTCCCACCATTTTCTCATCCATCTTCCCCCCAAATTAGTAACCCTTCAAGTATAAAAAGGGGGGAGATGGAGGATGAAGGGGGGACAAAAAAAAAGGAGAAGAAGTTTAGAGGAAAAGTGAGCTTGAGAGAGTTTAGGCATTTGAGCAAGAGCTTAGTTTAGAGAGTTTTTTAGAAGAATTTCTTTTGAGGGAGAAAGGAGAAGAAGAAGATTTGAGCATAAGCCTAGTTGAGAGAGTTTTTAGAAAGTGAGCTTAGCTTAGAGAGTGATAGAAAAAGAGAGAAAAGAAAGTGGAAGAGGAAAAGAGGAAAAGAGAGGGGGAGGAAGGAGTATACGGGGAGAGAGAAAAACATTGGGTAAGAAAGAAGGAAAAAAGAAGAAAGAGAAAAGTAAAAAAGGTGGGGTTTTGTTTTTGTATTTCTTTTGGTTTTTTGTTTTGTTTTTATTATTATTATTATTATTATCATTATCATTGTTCATTTCTCTCTCATTTTAGTTCACTTTTGCACTTTGCCAACTTTATTTTTTTTTTCATTCTCCAATTTGTTTTAATCTAATCTTTAATTCTGCTTGGTCAATTTCAATTATTGTTATTGTTTTGATTTTCTTTTGAAAGGGATTATGGGAACTGAGTAATGTGCCTTCGTGGAGTTCAACTCCCGTGTAGGCGTATGAAAATTCTCATTTTCCCTTTTAAAAGAATTTACTCTTTGAATAATTTTCTTCTTTTACATCTTTTTTTTTAAAAAAAAAAATTATTTTTAATACACATAATCATGTACACCCATGTTTCCTTTAATTAAAAGGGAAATGAGGCATGATTTATATTAAATTGGATATCCAACTCATAATGTTTAATCCTTACTTTATTTCTAAAGTTAAGGTAAAAACGAATGAGACATCTTGTGTTCATTATTGCATTTTGGGTTTTTATTTTCATATTTATCATTTTTTTAAGAAAAATAAAAATGAAGGACTGTTTTTATTCACTTAATTGGACAATTTAAGATACTGTGGTAATCGTTTTTTTAAAACGGGTGTTGTAGGGTGCTAATACCTTCCCTACACTCAAACGACTTCCGAACCTAATTTCTGGTTTTCTAAGACTGGTTTTTTTTTTTAATTTTATTTTAAAGGTGACCAATCACACCCTTGATGATTGGTGGCGACTCCAATTTTCTTCTTAAAAACCCAAGAAAGGATGTCGGCCGCTCCGCGTCGCGATGACGTTGCGACAAAGTCAATCAACAATCAATTTGTAAATGTGCATAATATAAACTGAAGTTACTGAAATTGACGATTCAATTCCTATTGTGTCAATGATTCGAAGTTTGAGTGAATTTCCTCCCAAAGAAGAAAAGAACATGTTAGGTAATGTATCTTACATTTTTTTAGATTTATTTATATTCATTGATATTGTATTAATATTATTTTTATTAACCCTTAATTATTTATTAATCATTAATATTATTTTTTGTTTTACCATACAGATCACTTGATTGGGATGATTATTAAATTTATTTATATGCATTGATATTGAATTAATATTACTTTTATTAACCCTTAATTATTTATTAATCATTAATATTATTTTTTGTTTTACCATACAGACTTGATTATGATGGTTATTTCAGTAAAATCTACTTCACAAATCAAACAAAGGCAATCAACCAAGTTTTTGCAGAAAAAAGAGGTTATTTTAATGAACAGTAGGTATGTTTTACCTAATTACTATTTTTGCATGAACAAAACTTTTCCTTTTCTTATATATACATAGATTTGTAAAATAATATCAACATTTTTCATATTCTTATATATATTTGTAAAATAATGTAGAATACAAACCATTAAAATGACATTGTGGGGAGATCTCGCTGAATTTGAAGGACAAGAGCTAGAGGGCAACATCCATGATTATCCAATCATTATTGCTTCAAATCTTAAAACATCAATATATGAAGGTATATTGATTTATCACCAATTCAAAGAATAACGCAAAATATATTATCTTTATTATATATATATTAATAATTATTTATTATATTTGTACTGCATTTTAATCCTAGGAGAAATAAGTATTTCTACCACATTCATCACTCATATTACCATTGAATTAATTCTAATTGGTTTTCGGTGGTTATAATAAATCAAATTTTGTGAAATCTAAATGTAGATCAATTGTTTCTATTTTTCAAAAATAAAAAGATAATTGAGTTTAAGTTTTGATTAAATCAAATCAAGTTTTAAAATTAAATTTGAAAAACTAAAATTCAAATTAATTATTTTTAATTTTCAAATTTTCTAATTTGAAAAGATTTATCATAACCACCAGATTCACTTGAACCCTATAAATAGTGGTCTAAACCACCACGGACGGAGATGGGGGTGGAGCTTTTGTGTTGCATGACGAATTAAAAAAATTGCACCAAACATCAACCAAGGAGACCCATTCCTACCCAATGTAAGTGGGAGGAGACCCATTCCTACTCCATCTTTAACGTGAGTAAATATATATAATTTTTTCTTCTTTTCTTTTCAAGTAGATTAATGTATCTTTAGGAGATTTTGTTAGTTTTCTTTATTATCGAGATTTTATTAGTTTATATTATATTTTCGCCACCAGTTTCATATGAATAAGAAATATTTTCTATTTATTTCTTTAATAGAATCGAGTACACCTTTGTGTGAGTTCTATTGTCTTTCTTATTCTTTCTGATTATCTTCTTCTTTTTTTTTTTTTTTTTAAATCGATCTATCTTCATTATGCTTTTCTCCGACCTTCAAAATTTTTCATATATTTTTGGGATTTGTTTTAGACAACATGATAGGAAGAAAATGATTTTTTTTTTATTTAATTAGTGCTAATTTAACGGTTAGATTAAACACAACTTTAATTGAATTATTAATTATTAATTGATTACAAAATTAAGATTTTGGAAAATATAAATGCTTACCTAGGTATTTTGAAAGACTTTTCATTACCTTCAATCTTAAAAAAAGGTTTAAGTGGGTTAGATTTTTTATATTTAAAAATTTTATGATAAATAAAATAAATATGATAATTTATACATCCAAATAATATTGAGAATTTAAATGTGCAATAAAGAAAAAACGTTTAAAATTTGATTTTGTATAAGGTATGATTTATATCCAGGATATTGGTTATAAACCATTTTTATTGGAATTGTTCAATTTGGTCACATACATCTAAATATGATCATTTTTTGCAATAATTATAAATTCATGCGTAGTATTTATTAATTTTTGTATTTTTTGGTACATTATCAAGTCACATTTCAAGTTTTCTAATTAACTACTTATACTTTAAAAGGTATTATAACATGTGCAACAATATCATGATTTATTAAAAAAATAATAAATTAATGCATATTTCAAATTGAGATCATGATTTATTTTAAAAAAAAATTAATGCATATTTCAAATTGAGATCATGATTTATTAAAAAAAAAAATTAATGCATATTTCAAATTGAGATCATGATTTATTAAAAAAAAAAATTAAAGTATATGTTAGAATATCTCATGATTTATTTATTCATTTTTGATAATTTGACTCAAAATGAATATCTAATTTTAAATTTTGAATTCAAACCAGATAATGTGATTTAAAATAAGAATCAAATTTCTTAATTTTATAAAAAATTTGATTTAAAATAAAATCAAATTTGAATTTGAATCTAAATTCTCTCTAAATATCACATCTCCTCCCCCTCTATTGATATTTCATCTACCTATCCTTGCTCTGTATATGAATAATCCCTTCATGCACACAACAAAAAGACTAAAGAAAAAGCGTGTTAGGTTAGTTCCTCAACAAACTATGTCGGCTATATCGAAATAGATTGTTTGTTTGATTCAAATTTCAATAAGTTTTAAATATTAAATTAGTTCAAATTCTAATAAAAATAATCTACTTGGGTTATTCAAATTCTAAATTCTAAAAGGAAATAGGAGAGACCACGATGATTCAAATCTAAAAAATATATAAAATGATTGAAGATATGTTTGATGATTATGTGTTGATTTAAATTCCAATCCATTGAATTGATTTTTATTTTAAAGAAGAATGAATTGATTCTTAATATCCTTATAAAATTAAATTATATTCAAACTATCAAGATTTTATCATCTTTAATATATAATTAAATTCATTAAATCTTATTTTAAAACTTTAAAAGAAAATTGTTAAATTTCACTTGCACGTGTTTATTACTAGTTACTAGTATATATAAATGGCGCTTAAGGGGGAAACTTTTGATTTCCTTTTTAACCACTTTTTAATGTTCAAATTTCTCATTTGTCCTTCCTATTTAATTATTTAATATTAAAAATTATATTTAATTATTTAATATTTAAGTATTTATTATTTTGAATAAAATTTAAATAAATGTTATAAAATCTCTATGCACAGATTCTAATTGAAAAAAATAATAAAATGATAAAATCTATAAAATCTCACGATTTATTAAAAAAATAGAAAAAAAAATCAACTAAAAAACGATTTTTTTTTCTTACATTTTCTGAGATTTTATGTTACTTTTCATTAAAATCAATTTCAACGTAAAATAATAGATTATGATCTATTGTCATTAGGTCTTACATCATTAGTGTATATATAGTCTCTCCCATAATTGAATTATTTCATACAAACTTATTTCGATATTAGAAGATTTTTTTTATTTAATTATTAATTCTAATTAATTTTCGGTGGTTAGGATAAATAACAAGATAACTGGTTTTAGAATTATTAATTCTAATTGATTTTCGGTGGTGAAAATTAGAAGATTTTTTTTATTTAATTATTAATTCTAATTGATTTTTTGTAGTGAAAATTAGAATATTTTTTTATGTAACTATTAATTCTAATTGGTTTTCGGTGGTTATGACAAATAACAAGATAACTGATTTTAGAATTATTAATTTTAATTGTTTTTCCGTTGTGAAAATTAGAGGTTTTTTTTAATTATTAATTCTAATTGATCTTCAATCTTGAAAATTAGATGATTTTTTTTTATTTAATTATTAATTCTAATTGATTTTCATAGTTATAATAAATCGAATTTTTAAAATTAAATTTTGTGAAATCTATATTTAGATCAATTGTTTTGATTTTTAAAAAATAAAAAGATAATTGAGTTTAATTTTCGATTAAATCAAATCAAGTTTTAAAATTAAATTTGAAAAATTAAAATTCCAATTAATTGTTTTTAATTTTCAAAATTTCTATTTTGAAAAGATTTTATCATAACCACCAGATTCACTTGAATCTTATAAATAGTGGTCTAAACCACCACGGAAAAGACAATCGAAAATCATCGATGAAAATAGGTGATATTGGTTATAAACCATTTTTATTAGAATGTGAGCTTCCTATACTTTTGATTTTGGTTCAATTTGGTCACTTACATTTAAATATGATCAATTTTTGCAATAATTATAAATTCATGTGTAGTATTTATTCATTTTTATATTTTTTGGTACATTATCAAGTCATATTTCAAATTTGCTAATTAACTTATTCTTTAAAAGGTATTATAACACATGCAACGCACGTAGTTCAGACTAGTTAATTAAAAAAATCTTCACGACTATATACTCATTAATATACGTTTATTGAAAACACGCATTATATTATCTCCACCCTAAGAAGTGACAATTCAATTTCTAGTAATTTTAATGGTTATTATTAATAATCATACTAATTCAATTTTTTACTTTTTAATTTATTTGCTTGGATTCTCAAATCATCAATATCTTCGGGTTTCAAAATACATTTAAAAATTTGTTTGGGTTATATTTAATTAAAATAAATCTAACTAACTGTTTATCTAAAAAAATAAATAAATAAATAAATAAATTTAACTAAGAGTTCAAATAAATGATCTTCAATATTAGGTTTGATTGATTGGTCGTCTATTTGTGTTTTTTTTTTTTTTTTTTGAGTACATCAACATTTGGGGGTGGGAGATTCAATATTGGGTTTGATTGATTGGTCGTCTATCATTATTTTGAAATCAACCTAAATTTATTATTAGTTTAGTACCTTATCTTTTAATGTATACAATCAAATACAATTTATCTTCTGATAATACTTTTGTTCTAAAAAGTATTTTAAAAACTCAAAACAAAATTTGAGGATAAAAGGGTCTTCTTTTAAACGAGTATTCCAAGTAGTAATATATAAATGTACCAATCACAAAAATTTAAAAATTAAAAATTAGAATAGTATATATAAAGAAAAAAATGAAAGGGAAATTGCAATGGGTAGCAAAAAACATTAAGATATTTGCAAATTCAGTCATGGTTTTTCAGATTTCCGAATATAGCAAAATTTGTTAAATTTAATTTCCGTTTTTTTACTATTCCAATTTTATCCTTGTTGGTGTATCAACTAATTTATCAGATAGTATATCAGTAGTATATGTGATATACTTTATATTTGTTAACTGGTATACTTAAAAATTTGATATACTTGAAATTAGTTTAACCCATAAGAAAAGTCCAAAAAGAACAAATTCATGCTACACTCATATTGTACCTCAAATGAATATTGATTGATGTATGATATATTGCTAATATATTAAAGGGAAAAAAATACCTTTTTGGTCCCTGGGTTTTAAGCAATAGGTGTGTTTGGTCCCTAAGTTTTCTAAATAGACCTTTTTAGTCCTCGAGTTTTGAGAAATAGGTTTAAAAGGTCCCTAAGTTCTCAAAATAGACCTTTTTAGTCCCTAAGTTTTGAGAAATAGGTTTAAAAGGTCCCTAATATTATTTTTTTCAAAATTTTAAAGTAATACTTTTTACTTTTTAATTTAAAAAACCATTCAATATTAAAAAATAATACAAAAATATTAATTAAAAAAAGATGAAAAATTAATATTAGGGATCTTTTAAACCTATTTCTCAAAACTCGGGGACTAAAAAGGTCCATTTTGAAAACTTGGGACCTTTTAAACCTATTTCTTAAAACTCAGAGACTAAAAAGGTCTATTTTGAAAATTCAGGAACCAAACACACATATTCCTTAAAACTCAGGGACAAAAAAGGTAATTTTCCCAATATTCAAAATACTACTAAAATGATACATTCATGTTTTGCCTTAAAATGAATATAATGATCTATCTAATATATTAATGATATAGCTGATATATATACTTGATTTGATGAACATTTGATATACTTGATACACTTGATATGAATGTTGATATACCTCATATGTTACTTCTCTTTACTTCTCTTTACTTCTTTTATCATGTTTTTTTTTAATTAAACCGTGTTGTGTTATTTACCTATTTTAAATCAAATGTCTGTCTTTTATAACCTAAATCTATACATATTATGAATGTTGATATATCATTGATATACCTCATTTGTTATATTAAATATTGATATAATTGATTATGAGTTGATATAATTGATTATGAGTAGTTAGGTACATCAATGATAGGGTTGCAGTTTTTTTTTTATATATAAAAAAAATCATTGATATATTTTTTAATTGTTGGTTTATTATCAAGGTTGTGAAATGCAAAATTTATTACAACAAAGTATATCATGTTGGTGTATATATCAATATTATATCGATGCTTTCATTCAAAATTAATTTCAAGTATAATGTGTTGATACACTAAGGGGTCGTTTGGTTTAAGGTATTATAGATGTCTGGGAATAAAAGGATGCCTAGGAATACTATGCCTGGGAATAAGATTGTTGGGAATCAAAGATAACTGTGTTTGGTTGTGTATGAGAATGTAATCAGGATTTTATGAGAACAAATTATGTTTGTATTTATTTTTTAGAATTAATCATGTAAACTTTATGTAATTATAATAAAATAATCAATAAAATAATCAAAATTAATTCAAAATCTATAATATATTAAAAAGCAAGGATCTGTGAAAAACATTTTTAGACTAAAATAACCCTTTAAATTTAAGATAATTGCATTAGTCAAAATCTAATTAGTTTTAAATTTCCCCTTTAAATTTAAGATAATTACATTAGTCAAAATCTAATTAGTTTTAAATTTCCGAAATCAGATTTCGTAATTGTTTGTATTAAAACAAAAAGATAAAAAAAAAAAAAAAATCAAATTTCATAATTATTTTGATTAAAAAAAGTACTAAAAAAAAATATAAGATTTTTAAAATTATATTAAAAAGCAAAGATCCGTGAAAAACATTTTTAGACTAAAATACCCCTTTAAATTTAAGATAATTGCATTAGTCAAAATCTAATTAGTTTTAAATTTCCCCTTTAAATTTAAGATAATTACATTAGTCAAAATCTAATTAGTTTTAAATTTCCGAAATCAGATTTCGTAATTGTTTGTATTAAAACAAAAAGATAAAAAAAAAAAAATCAAATTTCATAATTATTTTGATTAAAAAAAGTACTCAAAAAAAAATATAAGATTTTTAAAAAAAAAAAAAAAAAAAAAAAAAAAAAAAAAAAAGATAAGATGAAAAAATCAAAATTTCTAATGGTTTTAATTAAAAAAATAAATGATTAAAAAAAGAAAAAGAATTAAAGGGAATTTTTTTTATTTTATTTATTATTATTATTTTTTGTATTTCAGGTGTTTTTTTTACTTTTAGTTTTTTTTTTTTTGTTATAATTGGTAGTCATTTGCTCTCTAAATTGATTTTATATGGAAAACAATTTCAGTAATCGTCTGCTCTCTAAATTGATTTTATATGTACGTGCATTGTGATTTTTTTCTGGTAAATTATGTTACTAATTTTTCGTATTCTATTTGTTCCTCGAGATTCTTCTTTTGGAAAATTCACGATTTTATCTTCTTTTTCGTGCCACTTTACATTTCAAATAATTACAAAATTAGTTTTCAAATTCCAGAATCAAAATTTATAATTTAATAAAATTTAAAATAATATGTGATTTTATCCTTTAGTTTTCAAATTTCAAAATCAAAATTTATAATTTAATAAAAATTTAAAATAATATGTGATTTTATCCTTTAGTTTTCAAATTTCAAAATCAAAATTTGTTGTTTAATAAAATTCAAAAGAATATTTGATTTAAGTCTAAATTTCGTGTATAAAATTTCCATCTTCGCCGGTTGGTTTTCACATCTCCAACTATTTATAATTAGTTTCCAAATTCCATAATCAAAATTTGTAATTTAATAGAATTTAAAATATTATGGTGATTTTATCCTTTAGTTTTCAAATCAAGTTTCATTAAAATTTGATTTACTAATTTTTTTTTTCTTCCACATTTTGTGTCTACATGGATGGATTTTGATTTTGTTAATTTCATTTCTCTCTTTTTTTTTTAGAAAAACAAGTTTCATTAAAATTTGATTTTGTCAATTATTATTTTTAAACGTTATGTGTCTAGATTTCAATTTTGTCAATTTTTTTTTTTTTAAACGTGATGTGTCTAGATTTCAATTTTGTCAATTTTCTTTTTTTTTTTTTAAAAAAAATAATGTTTCATTAAAATTTGATTTATCTCTTTAATTTTTTTTCCACGTTTTGTTTCTATACGGAAGAACTTTGATTTTGTAATTTTTTTTTCAAAAAAATCATGTTTCATTAATATTTGATTTTTTCAATAATTTTTTTTTTTGTTAACGTTTTGTGGTTATTTGGACGAGTTTTGATTTTGTCAATTTTTTTTTAAAAAAAAAAACAACTTTCATTAAAATTTGATTTTATCAATTTAATTTTTTTTGTTCACCTTTTTTGTCTACTAGGAATGATTTTGATTTATATTTCGATTTTGTCAAATTTATATTTTTAAAAAATCAAGTTCCATTAAAATTTGAATTTTGTTTTTGTTTTTGTTTTTGTTTTTTTTTTTTGCGTTTTGTGTCTACCAAGAAATATTTCAATTTTATCAATTTTTTTTAAATCACGTTTTGTTTATGCAAGGATTGAGAACTCTCATTATCTCAAATGATTGACATAGAAGAACTAGAAGGAGAAGTATACAACATAAAAAATCAAAATATGATTGATTTTGAAATCCTGATGAAAGCAGATAAGTTAGTAGAGATAATTACTTATGTTAGCATTATCCCACTATTTACTAATATTGATTTCATTTTATAGATGTGGTGAGTAAAGTAATCCAAGTTAAACTGATATCTGTAGGAAGAACTAAGGTCAATTTTCTTTAAAAAAAAAAAAAAAAAAACTAATGTCAATCATGTAAAAAAAAAATTATATTAATGGACAATAGGTACGTATTAAAATGTATCTCAAACGATTGCTTAAACTATAAGAATCTATAGAACTAAGTTTAATTAGTTTTAAATTCACTTTACTTCATAATAATATAGTCAAATTATTTCACGTGCATCGCACGTGGTAAAAACCTAGTATATTAAAAAGCAATGATCCGTGAAAAACATTTTTAGACTAAAATACCCTTTTAAATTTAAGATAATTACATTAGTCAAAATCTAATTAGTTTTAAATTTCTAAAATCAGATTTCGTAATTGTTTTTATTGAAAAACAAAAAGATAAAAGATCAAATTTCGTAATTTTTTTAATTAAAAAAAAAGATTAAAAAAAATCAAATTTCGTAAGTAAGTGTTTTAATTAAAAGAAAAAAAAAGATAAGATAAAAAAAAATCAAATTTTTTAATTGTTTTAATTAAAAAAATAAATGATTAAAAAAGGAAAGAAATAAAGGAAACTTTCGTAAATATCAAAATCTAATATATATATACATATATTTTTTATTTCAGGTGTTTTTTTTTTACTTTTAGTTTTTTGTTATAATTGGTAATCATTTGCTCTCTAAATTGATTTTATATGGAAAATAATTTCAGTAATCGTTTGCTCTCTAAATTTATTTTATATGTATGTGCATTGTGATTTTTTTCTGGTAAATTATGTTACTATTCTATTTGTTTCTCGAGATTCTTCTTTTGGGAAATTCTCGATTTCATCTTCTTTTTTGTGCCACTTTACCTTTCAAATAATTACAAAATTAGTTTTCAAATTTCAGAATAAAAAATTATAAGTTAATAAAATTTAAAATAATATATGATTTTATCTTTTAGTTTTCAAATTTCAAAATCAAAATTTGTAGTTTAATAAAATTCAAAAGAATATTTGATTTGAGTCTAAATTTCGTGTATAAATTTTCCATCTTCCCCCATTGGTTTTCACATCTCTAACTATTTATAATTAGTTTCCAAATTCCATAATCAAAATTTGTAATTTAATAAAATTTAAAATATTGTGGTCATCTTATCCTTTAGTTTTTAAATTCCATAATCAAAATTAGTAGTTTAATAAAATTTAAAAGAATATTTGATTTAGTCTAAAAAAAAAAGAATATTTGATTTGAGTCTACATTCCGTCAATAAATTCCATCGGTTTTCACATTTACAATTATTTGTCTCCTCCCTTTGTCCGTTTTCAGGTACCTCCATTAAATTATTATTATTATTATTATTTCGTTTCATGATTTGTGTCTACGGAACCGTTTCATTTTTTTTTTTAAAATCAAGTTTCATTCAAATTTAATTTTGTCAATTTCAATTTTTTTTCACGTTTTGTGTCTACCAAAAAGATTTCGATTTTGTCAAAAAAAATTTTAAACAAGTTTCATTAAAATTTGATTTTGTCAATTAATTTTCTTTTCATGTTTTGTGTCTACCGAGAGTGATTTCGATTTTGTCAATTTCATTCTTTTAAAAAAAAATCAAGTTTCATTAAAATTAACTTTGTCAATTTATTATTTTTTTGTTCACATTTCATGTCTATTGAAAATATTTCAATTTGGTCAATTTTCTTTTTTTTTTTTTTTTAAAAAATCAAGCTTCATTAAAATTTGATTTTGTATATTTAATTTTTTTTTCACCGTTTGTGTCTATTGGGAACAATTTTGATTTAGAAATATTTCTTTTGTAAATTTTCATTTTTTTAAATAAGCTTTCATTAAAATTCGATTTTTTCAATTAATTTTTTTTTTTTCACGTTTTGTGTCTACAGGGGATTTCGATTTTGTCAATTTTATTTTATTTTAAAAGAAAAAGTAAAGTTTCATCAAAATTTGACTCTATCAATTAATTTTTTTTTTTACATTTTGTGTCTATCGAAAAGAATTTCGATTTTGTTATTAAAAAAAAAAAATAGGTTTCATTAAAATGTAATTTTGGTCATTAATTTTTTTTTCACGTTTTGTCAAGATTTCGATTTTGTCAATTTTTTTTTAAAAAAAAATCAAGTTTCATTAAAATTTAATTTATTTTTGTTTCATGTTTTGTGTCTACTAAAAATATTTCAATCTTGCCAAATTTAGTTTCTAAAAAAAGAAATCAAGTTTCATTAAAATTTTATTTTGTCAATTAATTTTGTTTTCACGTTTTGTGTCTGTTAAGAGTGATTTAAATTTTGTCAATTTTTTTAAGGCAAGTTTCATTAAAATTCAATTTTTTTCAATTTATTATTCTTTGTTCACATTTTGTGTTTACTGGAAATACTTCGATTTTGTCAATTTTCTGTGTTTTTTAAATCATGTTTCATTGTAATTTGATTTAGTCAATTAAATTCTTTTTTGCACGTTTTGTGTCTACAAAAAAGGATTTCGATTTTGTCAAGTTTCATTCAAATTTCATTCTATCAATGATTTTTTTTAAAGTTTTGTGTCTATCGAGAATAATTTCGATTTTGTCAAATATTTTTATTTTGTTAATTAACCTTTTTTTTTTCACATTTTGTTTCTACTAGAAAGATTTCTATTTTTGTCAATTTTCTTTTTTTTAAAAAAATCAATCATAAAAATTTGATTTTGTTAATTTGATTTTTTTTTTCACGTTTTGTGTCTACGGGAAACATTTTAATTTTTTCAATTTTTTCTTAAATCAATTTTCATTAAAATTTGATCTACTCAATTATTTTTTTTTTCTTCCACATTTTGTGTCTACGTGGATGGATTTCGAATTTGTTAATTTTCTTTCTCTCTTTTTTTTTTTAAAAAAAAACAAGTTTCATTAAAATTTGATTTTGTCAATTATTTTTTTTAAACGTTTTGTGTCTAGATTTCAATTTTGTCAATTTTCCTTTTTTTTTTTTTTAATAATGTTTCATTAAAATTTGATTTATCTCTTTAATTTTTTCCATTTGTTTTTATATGGAAGAACTTTGATTTTTGTAATTTTTTTCAAAAAAATCATGTTTTATTAATATTTTATTTTTTCAATAATTTTATTGGGAAGAGTTTTGATTTTGTCAATTTTTTTTTTAAAAAAATTAGTTTCATTAAAATTTGAATCTCCAACGATTGCTTAAACTATAAGAATCTATAGAACTAAGCTTAATTAGTTTTAAATTCACTTTACTTCATAATAATATAGTCAAATTGTTACACGTGCATCGCACGTGGTAAAAACCTAGTATTAATAAAAGTTAATGAATTAGTAATCATGAAATAATTTTAATTGGATAAACTATGTTAATTTAACTAAATAAAATTATTTAATTAATTGTTTTAATAAATATCCTTAACTACAATAATTTAATATATTTGTATACATAAAAATTAATTAGATAAATATTTTAATAATAATAATATGATTATTTATTTATTATATAGAAATCCAAAAAAATAATTAATTGATTATAAATAATCAATAAGTAATTAATTATAATTATTGAAAAATGAATTTTTATACTAAATTTATTTAAATAATTTTAATTCAATAATTAAAGAGAAAAATACACTTTTAGTCCCTGAGGTTTGGGTTAGGTTTCATTTTGGTCCCTAAGTTTTAAAACTCAACAATTTTATCCCTGAGGTTTGCATTTAGTAGCAATTTGGTCCTTCTGTTAATTTTTCAGTTAATTATCTAACGGAAAGTTGACTGGTTATTTTATTTATTATTTTTTTAAGCTGATGTGGCATTTCTTTATTAAAAATATATATTTTTTTAATTTTTTAAATAAAAAATTATTTTCCTTATATTTTTTATTTTCTTTTATTTTTTCTTCTCTCTTCCTTCTCTCACCTCCATCCATCTCTTCCCTTTTCCCCACTCCGACTACCACCCATCACCATTGCCGTCGTCGTTGAGATCCATCGTTGTCACCATCTTGATATTCTTTCCCTCTTTTCTTCTTCCTTCTTCTTCCTTCTCCCTTATTCTTCCCTCATTTCTTTTCTTTTCGTTCTTTTCTTTCGTTTTCAGTCCTCGGATCTAAAATAAAAGATGAGTTCTTGTTTGTTGGTTTTCGAAAATGGTCGAACTCGCAGATCTAAAGTCTTCCAAGTCGTGGGTGAGTAGATTTGAAGTTGATAAGGTCGTTGACATACAGATTTGATTCGAAAAAGAGTGGGTATCTTAGATTTGTAGTCACCGGCGAGCTTAGATCTGAAATAAAGAATGGGTTCTTGTTGTTTGGTCTTCGAAAATGGTCAAACTCGTAAATTTGAAGTTTTTCACGTTGTGGGTGAGCAGATCTGAAGAAGGAGACGTCTGATCGTCGGCGTTTGTTCGAGGAAGGAGCAGATCTGGAGTTTTTTGCGTCGTTGCACCAAAAGCTCGAGAACACGGGTCACCTCACGATCTCCAGCGTTTTTTCGAGGAAGGAGACGTCGGTCGGACGTCAAGCTCAGTTGCTGCAGTCACACGAAGTTCATGGGTTTGTTTTAGCAGGGGAAGCTCCGTTGCTTTTGATTTTTGAGGAAAAAAAAAGGAAAACAAGGGAAAGGAGAAGAAAGAAAAGAAGAAGAAAGGAATAGGAAGAAAAAAAATCCGGCGACGGCCGTCGGCGGTGGCAGTAGTGGCCGACGGGAGAACTTGAGGAGAAGAAAAAGTCTGGTGGTTGGACTTGGGCGGAAGAAGCAGAAGATGGGTGAAGAAGAAGGGTGGGGAGATATGACATAATAAAAAAATATTTTAAGAAAATAAAAAATAAAAGGAAAATAATTTTTTATTTAAAAAATTAAAAATTATATATTTTTAATAAAGAAATGCCACATCAGCTTAGAAAAATAATAAATAAAGTAACCAGTCAACTTTCCGTTAGATAATTAACTGAAAAATTAACAGAAGGACCAAATTGCTACTAAATGCAAACCTCAGAGGTAAAATTGTTGAGTTTTAAAACTTAGGGACCAAAATGAAACCTAACCCAAACCTCAGGGACTAAAAGTGTATTTTTCCCATAATTAAATATATTTTCGATAATGTTAACTAATTAATTATAATTTTAGTAAATATGTAATTGCATCCATTTAATAAACTTGAACTAAGTATTTGTTTAAAAAAAAAACTTGGAATTCTACTCCTTTCGGTGTAAACAATCAAGACCTGTAAAAGGGTTCTTGGAGCTATCCCCTGAAAAGGTGGGGTTGGGTCAGCTTTAGTGCTGAATACTAGGTGACGCAGTTGTGATAATAAGATTGCTACGTGAGGATAAGATAGACTGAAGTCCTGAAATGGAGGTAGAAGAGTTAATCAATGTGAAGGGATTGGAATTCCATAATTCCGAAAAGCGGAAGGGTAATTAGGACCGATTCGTAGTAAATTTTGTTTCTACCAAAATACCAATACATTGGCAGAATTTAGAAAACTATTCTAAATCAATTATTAAGGCTACGCATACAACCTTAGAACTAATCTAAAGGGGAGAAGCGAACATACTGTCGTTGTCGTCTCTGAAATATCAAGAACGTCTTTCTTGATTTCATAGGGACCAAGCATCAACAATTGGGACACCACCAATAGATCTTCCCCGCTATGACTCTGAGATTAGAAACGTAGTTGTGGGACTAGCTAATCTTGAATGGGAAAAGCTCTAGAGAGAAAATTCTCCCTAGAGTTCTTGGGTTGAGAGAATATGAGAGGGAGGCTAGAGAGAATGCAAGAGTGTATTCTTGTGGCCTTATGTTGTGTCACTTAACCCTAGGTTTAGTGTTCTATTTATAGGAGAAAGGTCATGAATAAAATATTCATTTAAAATCAATTATTTCCATAAATGATTTAATCTTTTCCATAATTAATCAATTCCATGACCAATCAATTCCATAATTGATTAATCTTTTCCATAAATGATTGATCACTTCCATAAGTGATTAAATCATTTCCATAAATGATTAATTACTTCCATAAGTGATTAATCATTTCCATAATTGATTAATTTTCAGTTAATTAATTCTTTAATTAACTAATCACCAATTAAATATCATATATTTAATTTCAGACCTTCTATTAGTTAATTAATTAATTGCCCAATTAAATATCATATATTTAATTTCAGACCTTCAATTAATTAATTCTATAATATGAATCAAATTCATATTAAAATTTGAACTCCTTCAGATTCTCTTATATCCTATAAATTTAGTATGAATCAAATTCATATTAATATTTGAACTTCTTCAAATATTTATTTCTCTCATAATAATAAAGTTTAATTTCAAATTAGACTTTACATTTTAATGTATCACTATACATTATATTAATTTGTATCTCATACAATTAACTTAATTCCCAATATGAATTTGAACTATTCAAATTCTCTCAAGATATAATTGATCCTAATTACTCTTTACGAGCTAGCAGGGGGATCTAATGGACCCACAGATCAGAAGCTCCAATGATATGAGATTAACTGATTAAACTCATTAATCATGTTAACCAATATTCATTAACTGTGGGTCATTCCACTAAAGACCCACAGCTGAACTCTTCTCACTTTAGAACATTTCTGTGTCCACGGATATAGACCTATACCGGTAAGTCAATCCTTCACGAGTGTCCGTAATCACAGTTGGGTCAAATTACCGTTTTACCCCTATGTTACATCTGTCTCCTTAAGTATCAGTGCTCCTCTAATGAACAACATGTTTATGGTCCAACCAATAAACAGAAAGTCCCTCTCGGGCCAGTGAGAGGGTGGGATCCCTTCGTTCAAGTCCCGGAGTCACCACTTAAGGGAACATTCATCTACTTCTCCTAGAAGTGGGAAGGAGTGAATTCCTTCTTGTGTTGTCATGTCCCCAACCTCCCACTCGGTCTTGTCCCCAAAAAGGAAGGCATATTGAGTCGGGGTATTGGCCATTCTCACCCATGCTAATCAAAGGACAATCCCTCATGACACACTCAGGATTAAGACTGAGTTACCTAGGTCATCCTATTGAAACAGTAACCTAACTAGTTAACGGTGTATATCTAGTGGTTTACTATTTCATGGTCCGGTCTTATGCAAACTCATTGCATAGGATACCCCCACTTGCATGTCTACTACATGGACGCTTTGGATCAATACGTCTGTATCACATACAAAGAGGATCGTATCTCATAGTGTTACCAGGATAAGGTACCCAACCTTATCCTTGTACTATAGACCTTTTAGGTTGCTACTTGAACATCGATCCCCGTATGTCCCCACATACTAGTTCAAGTTACATACAAACAACATTGGATCTTAGTTTATTGGATTTGGGTCAAATTGTGCAATATTTAAAATAACCCTTTATTGTAGAAACTCAATAACACTGTATTGAAACAAGTATACAATTTGTTTACATTCAATATCTACGAGTTTTAGGGCATAAAACCCAACAAAAAACAAGATCGAGTTTTTACTCTCACGTTCCCCTAAGTTCACACCGTGAGGTTCATGCTCGGCTTCGTGTCGCCTTAGGAGCGGCCTCCCTTCGGAAAGTATTTGCATGGATCAATAACAAGGTGAATGGGAAAAATGTCTATACTCAGTGGGAGCAGGACACGTGTCAACGTATCCCTCGGTCTCCACCCTTAGTTCGCACCGTGAGAGTCTTATGGTCCGTCTGCGTGTTGCCCTGGTGCAACCATCCCTTCGGAGGGCCTGATCATAGGATTCGGAACACCGTGAACTCATGAATAGGATAGGGTCACTTAGGTTAATCACCAACAGTTGTCTTTCCCTTCGGTAGCCTGTTGATGCGTGCCTCTGAGATCTGAAAGTGGGAGGGTTACACTTACGGGGATGAGTTAAATGTGTTAACAAATCCATGACCAAACAACGGTAACTAAACACCAACAAAATATGAGTTATTTTGGTGTTAGGGTTTGGTTGAGATTGTCTCAATTCAGAGGAGGAATAGTTGACCACCCTTCGGTGGCTGTTGTTCTAAACCTCTGAAGTATCGTTGAAAAAACTAAATCAATAGTTTTCTAGGGTTTCTTTGATTGCTTGTGTGTTTTTGCTGAATTTGATTGGATAAGATGTAATGGGTTAGTGCAATAAATAGTCAAGTAATTTGTTTTTCCAGCAATTCAATAATGAAAAATGTGCATTGTCTTACGCCTATTTAATTAATAACGATTATACAACAGAATTAAATGATTAATTTGTGGTAAATTATGTAAGATTAGTCTTAATAGATGAATGTTCTCATACCCCAAATGTCTAGTTCATTAAGAAGTGTTCCTAATGAATATGACATTGGACCTTGCTCAGCCAAAGAAGACTAGTCCAAAGATAGTAAATTTTGATTTACTAGTTTAGGAAGCGTGATTTGTAGAGAATGGTGATTCTGCCTGAATACTTGATTTATGGGTCACAAGTCATGTTTGTTCTTCTATTAAAAGGAATAAGTTCTTGGCAACAGCTTGATGCTAGTTGTATAACTCTCAAAGTTGAAACTAGAGAAGTTATCTTGACTATAGCAATGAGGAACGTTAAGTTATTTTTCCCAGTGGGAGAAAATACATATTATTAGATAATGTGTATGTATTTCCTAAGATTAACAAAAATTTGATTTTTGTATCTTATATGCTGGAACAATGTTGCTCTGTACCTTTCCCTGCTAACGCAGTTAATTTCAAGAAAGGGAGTTAACTTTTGTGCCAGCTGAACTGAAAAATAACATAAATATTTTAAGACTAATCAAGAGTAAAGCAGTCATGAACACTAAGTTGTTTGAGGCTGTTACTACTCAAAGAAATGAGAGGCAAAGAATTTCTCCTAAAGTAAAATACCTTTCTTTGGTGCTTAAATATAGGTCATATTAATCTCAATATGATTGAGAGTTTGGTCTAAAGTGGACTTCTAAGCAAGTTAGAAGATGACTCTTTACTACCTTGTAGGTCATGCCTTAAGAGCAATATGACTGATAGGTTCTTTTGCTTGAAAAGAACTATAGAGCCAAAGAGCCCTTGGAGCTCGTACATTTGGATCCTAGTGGTCCAATATGTTAAAGCAGTGGGAGGGCATGAATAATTCATCTATATTATAGATAATTAATCAAGGTATGGGTATCTCAACCTAATGCAACTTAAGTCTAAAGCTCTTGAGAAATTGGTTTGAGACTGAAGTTGGAAACTTGTTAGGTGAGATAATAAAAGCATTTCGATCTAATCGAGGTGTAAAGTATGTGGGACTTAAGATTCCAAGACTATTTAATAGAACATGGAATTACATCCCAACTCTCAAACTCCTAGAACACCTTAGGAGAACGGTGTATCAGATAGGAGAAATAAAACCCTATTGGATATGGTTCGATTCATTATGAGCTATGCTCATATGCCTGACTCATTTTGGGGTCATGCAGTGTTGACTGCAGTGTGTATTTTGAACAACGTTCCATCAAAAAATGTTTCTGAAACATCTTTTGATTTGTGGATAAGGCATAAAAGTGGTTTACGTTATTTTTGGGGACACTGTTCAAAAGTATAGCTATTCGTAGGCTGCCCCATGGAAATGAGAGATGTGGATACTTCTTCAATCCACAAGAGAATAAAGAATTTGTACCGACAAATGCTACATTCTCAGAAGAAGACCACATGAGAAATAATAAGCCACAAAGTAAGGTCTTTTTAAGTAAATTAACTGATGAAGCTACATAAATACTAACAAGAGTTGTTGATAAGTCAACAAGGGTTGTTGATAATGTTGAACCTTTAACAAGAGTTGTTGATAGGACCGATACAACTGGTTAGTTCATCTATCTCAAGAGTTAAGAGTGCCTCGATGTAGTGGGAGGGTTGTTCTACAACCTGACCGTTACATGGGCTTAACTGAAGCCCAGATCGTCATACCTGATGATGACATTGATGATCCATTGTCTTAAAGCAAGGCAATGAATGATGTTAACTAGGACCAGTGGATTAAAGCAATGGACCCGGAATTAAAGTATGTGATTTCAATTCCATCTAGGATCTTGTAGATCTATTTAATGGGGTAACGCCTATGGATTGCAAAAGAATCTACAAGAAGAAACGAGACGTAATCTTATGGTTAGACTTGTGGCAAAGGATTATACCCAGAGACAGGGGACTGTAAGAAATTCTTATCTCCTGTCGTCATGCTGAAGTCTGTTAGAACTCTTGCCTATTTTGAATGGATGTCAAGACTACCCTTTTGAATGGTAATCTTGAGAAGAGTATCTACATGTCTCAACCAGAATGGTTCATTTAGCAAGATCAAAAGCAAAAGGATTTGCAAACTTAAGTGATCCATTCATGGATTGACCTAAGCAACTCGATCTTGGAATATAAAATTTGATATTGTAATTAAATCTTTTGGCTTTGATAAGAACATTGATGAATCTTATCTTAACAAGAATATCGTCAATAGTTTAGTAGCTTTATTAGTGTTGTATATGATTGATATCCTAGTCATTGGGAATGATGTAGGTTATCTTACTGACTAGTAAAAGGAGCTAGCAGCTCATTTCCAAATGAAAATTTGGGAGAAGCCGAGTTTGTTCTTGGGATCCAAATTGTTGGGAACCGTAAGAACAAAAAGCTAGCCTTGTCTCAAGTGTCTTATATCTACAAGATGTTAGTTAGATATAAGATGTAGAATTCCAAGAAGGGTTCTCTACCTTTCAGACATGAAATTTTTTTGTCTAAGAAACTGTTTCCTAAGACACCTCAAGAGGTTGAGGACATGAGACGAATTCCCTATGTAGTAGGGATTGTCAGTAAGTATCAATCTAATCTAAGATTTGATCACTGGAAAACCGTTAAGAATATCCTCAAATATTCGAGGAGAACGAGGAACTATATGCTCGTGTATGGGACTAAGGATTTGATTCTTACAGGATACACTGACATAGATTTTAAGACTGATAAGGATTTGAGGAAATCTACATCAGTATATGTGGTCACTCTTTACGAAGGAGCTATAGTATGACACAGTTACAGTCTTTGACCATATAGGCCGAAAATATAGCTGCTTGTGAAGCAACAATAAAGATTGTATGGCTTAGGAAGTTCTTGACTAGTTTGGAATATGTTCCAAATGTGAACTTGCCCATCACACTTTATAGTGATACAGTGGTGCTGTGGCAAATTTAAAAGAACCTCGCAGCTCAAGACAAGTAGACACATTGAATTGAATAGAATATTACTGATTCATTCACGAAGGCTCTTTCGGCTAAAGTGTATGAGGGTCATCTAGAAGGTCTAGGTCTACGAGTTATGTACAAAGATGAAATCTAGGGCAAGTGGGAGAAATGTAATGGGTATAATGATACCATTATGTAATGGGTATATTGATGCCCATGTTTATTGTATTTGTACATTGTATATGTTTTATACATGTATTTATTCACCCGCTGCTGTATAGATTATTGTACATCCCACTAAACTAGAGTTTTAGTTCAAGTGGGAGTTTGTTGGGTTTTATGCCCTAAAACTCGTAGATAGTGAATGTAGACAAATTGTATACTTGTTTCAATACAGTGTTATTGAGTTTCTACAATAAAGGGTTATTGTTAAATATTGCACAATTTGACCCAAATCCAATAAACTAAGATCCAAGGTTGTTTGTATGTAACTTGAACTAGTATGTGGGGACATACGGGGATCGATGTTCAAGTAGCAACCTAAAAGGTCTATAGTACAAGGATAAGGTTGGGTACCTTATCCTGGTAACACTATGAGATACGACCCGCTTTGTATTTGATACAGACGTATTGATCCAAAGCGTCCATGTAGTAGACATGCAAGTGGGGGTACCTATGCAATGAGTTTGCATAAGACCGGACCATGAAATAGTAAACCACTAGATATAACACCGTTAACTAGTTAGATTACTGTTTCAATAGGATGACCTAGGTAACTCAGTCTTTATCCTGAGTGTGTCATGAACTCTTTCTCATGAGGGATTGTCCTTTGATTAGCATGGGTGAGAGTGGCCAATACGCCGACTCAATATGCCTTCCTTTTTGGGGACAAGACCGACTGGGAGGCTGGGGACATGACAACACAAAAAGGAATTCACTCCTTCCCACTTCTAGGAGAAGTAGATGAATGTTCCCTTAAGTGGTGACTCCAGGACTTGAACAAAGGGATCCCGCCCTCTCACTGGCCCGGGAGGGACTTTCTGTTTATTGTTGGACCATAAACAAGTTGTGAATTAGAGGAGCACTGGTACTTAAGGAGACAGATGTAACACAGGGGTAAAACGGTAATTTGACCCAGCTGTGATTACAGAAACTCGTGAAGGATTGACTTACCGGTATAGGTCTATATCCGTGGACACAGAAATGTTCTACAGTGAGAAGAGTTCAGTTGTGGGTCTTTAGTGGAATGACCCACAGTTAATGAATATTGGTTAACCTGATTAATGAGTTTAATCAGTTAACCTCATATCATTAGAGCTTCTGATATGTGGGTCCATTAGGTCCCTAGCTTGTAAAGAGTAATTAGGAACAATTATATCTTGAGAGAATTTGAATAGTTCAAATTCATATTGGGAATTAAGTTAATTGTATGAGATACAAATTAATATAATGTATAGTGATACATTAAAATGTAAAGTCTAATTTGAAATTAAACTTTATTATTATGAGAGAAATAAATATTTGAAGAAGTTCAAATATTAATATGAATTTAATTCATACTAAATTTATAGGATATAAGAGAATTTGAAGTAGTTCAAATTTTAATATGAATTTGATTCATATTATAGAATTAATTAATTGAAGGCCTGAAATTAAATATATGATATTTAATTGGACAATTAATTAATTAACTAATAGAAAGTCTGAAATTAAATATATGATATTTAATTGGTGATTAATTAATTAAAGAATTAATTAACTGAAAATTAATCAATTATGGAAATGATTAATCACTTATGGAAGTAATTAATCATTTATGGAAATGATTTAATCACTTATGGAAGTGATCAATCATTTATGGAAAAGATTAATCAATTATGGAATTGATTGGTCATAGAATTGATTAATTATGGAAAAGATTAAATCAGTTATGGAAATAATTGATTTTAAATGAATATTTTATTCATGACCTTTCTCCTATAAATAGAACACTAAACCTAGGGTTTAGGTGACCAAACATAAGGTCACAAGAATGCACTCTTGCATTCTCTCTAGCCTCCCTCTCATATTCTCTCAACCCAAGAACTCTAGGGAGAATTTTCTCTCTAGAGTTTTTCCCATTCAAGATTAGCTAGTCCCACAACTACATTTCTAATCTCAGAGTCATAGCGGGGAAGATCAATTGGTGGTGTCCCAATTGTTGACGCTTGGTCCCTATGAAATCAAGAAAGGCGTTTTTGATATTTCAGAGACGACAACGACGGTATGTTCGCTTCTCCCGTTTAGATTAGTTCTAAGGTTGTATGATTAGCCTTAATAATTGATTTAAAATATTTTTCTAAATTTTGCCAATGTATTGGTATTTTGGTAGAAACAAAATTAACTACGAATCAGTCCCAATTACGCTTCCGCTTTACGGAATTATAGAATTCCAATCCCTTCACAATGAATGGAAGAATTTCAACTTAATGGAGGTAGAAAAAGAAGACTTTTTCAAATTAAATACTGATGAAGAAAAAGAGATTGAAGGTCAAATAGATCAATACCTGGTGGGCAAGCTGCTGACAAACATGAACATTTCCAAGATAGCCATAAAGAAATGATTCTAACGTTGATATAATTGACAAGAACATCTTTCTTTTTAAATTTGAAAGCAAAGAAGACATGAATTGGATTTCAAAAAATGGTCCTTGGCTTTTTTATAGAAGCCTCATTGTTCTTGAAGTGCCAAAGACAAACCAAAGATCAGTAGATTTGGGTTTTAAAAAAGTTGAATTCTGGATAAGGATCATAAATCTCCCAATTGCCTATTGGAATGAGACTATTGCAAGGAAAATTGGGAACATCTTAGGCGAATTTATAAGATGGGATGAAAATCAGTATTCCAATCCATGGGGAAATAATATAAGGATCATAGTTCTTCTAGACATATCAAATCCCCTTAGAAGAGGTTTCATGTTAAGAACTAAAGAGGCAAAGGAAAGGTGCTAGGTTACCTTCAGATATGAAAGGATTCCTTATTTTTGTTTTCATTGTGGGAGAATAAGCCATGTGGTCAAGGAATTTTTGGAGATTGATGGAGGCAAAAACTTAAAGAAGGAAGATTTGGAATTTGGTGGATGGATGAAATTCCAGGGATTTAATAGGAATGTCAAAGGGAATGAATTTTCAAAGAATGATGAGAAAATGCCAGAAAATCAGGAGGCCGATGAAGAAGGAAGAGCGGGAAAGGAAAGAAGAACTGGTGAAGGTATTAATGTTGATCTTAATCAAGATAATCAAATTTACGATGGAACAGAAGATCTGGTGGAAGGAGGGAATGATTACCTTGTAGAAAGCATGAGAACAAACTTAGAAGATAGTAACTGGCTGGTAGATCAGATGGGAGAAGATGAATTAGGGAACAAGCAGAATTCTGAGATGGCAGAGGGGAAAGGCTCAGACCAAATGGAAATTTCAAATCAGACAAAGAAGAAGTCAAGATGGAAGAGAAGAATACGCACAGGAAGGAATGAGGAAAACTTTATACACGGTGAGGGATCAAGGAAAAGAAAGGGTGAAGCTTTTGGCGAGAATGGAAACAAAAAAGCAAAAGGAATGGAATTAGTTGAAGGGGATATGAGCGACAATCTGTATTTGGCAACGGCTGGAGAGCAGCCATGCCTTTCGCCATGAAAACAATATGTTGGAATGCTCGGGGTTTGGGGAACCCGAGAGCATTCAGAACAGTGAAGGACTTGGTGAAGTCTAGGAACCCCCAAATTCTCTTTTTAAGTGAAACAAAGTGTGATGAAAGAATAACAGAAAGAATAAAAGCTACTTGCAAGTTTGATGGTTGTTTTACAGTGAAGAGCCAAGGATCTAAGGGTGGTTTGTGTATTCTCTAGAAAGATCAAAGTTCAGTCATGATCAACAATTATTCTGATAACCATATTGACTGTGGAGTAACTTGGGAAGGAAAATCATGGAGATTCACAGGAATTTACGGTTTTCCAGAAGCAGGCCAGAAGACACAGACATGGGACTTAATTCGTAGACTTAATAATTCGGGAAGATTACCGTGGCTACTGGGAGGTGACCTGAATGAAATATTAAGTAATGATGAGAAATTAGGAGGCCCAAAGAGGAATTGGAAGCTTATCGAAGATTTCAGAATATGTCTTGATGACTGCAATCTCAGGGATATGAAACCTAAAGGAGACATCTTTACTTGGCATGGAAATAGGAGGGGCCACCAAATCAAAGAAAGGCTAGATCATTTTTTATGTAACATGAGTTTTGAATCTACTTTCAACTTCTCAGAAATTAGCAACCTGGAATGGATTTTCTCTGACCACAAGCCCATTGAAATCAGAGTTAATAACAGAGAATTCAAGAGAAAGGGGAGAACAAAAAACCAATTTAGATTTGAGGAGTTGTGGACCAAATATGAGGAATGCGGCACTTTAATCTCAGAAAATGGAAGATGGCAAGGTGACAATTCTCAATCCTTTTCTTTATCGAATAATTTGAAATCTTGTGCTGAGGTTCTATCTAATTAGGGTAAGAATTTAAATATTAATAGGAAGTTTAAGATAACAAAATGTAAAAAACTTCTAAAAGAGGCCTATAATAAATTCCCCTCTATAAATTTTGATGAAATTCATAAAATTGAGTTTGAATTAGATAGACTCTTAGAAGAAGATGAGATTTATTGGAGGCAAAGATCTAGGGAAGAGTGGTTGAAGTGGGGTGATAAAAACTCTAAGTGGTTCCATAAGAAAGCTACCATAAGAAGAAAGAAAAACGAAATAATTGGAATTAATGATTCTAATGGGTGCTGGACTGAGGAGCCATCTAAAGTAGAAGAAACTTTCATTTCTTATTTTGAAAACCTTTTTAAATCATCTAGCCCTGAATCCTCTCAAATTGATATAACCCTAGATGGGATTGTCCCAAAAGTTTGTTAGTCCATGAATAATAAACTATTATCTCCCTTCACAGTAAATGAGGTAAATACAACTATTAAACAGATGTTCCCTACCAAAGCACCAGGGCCTGACAGCTTTCCAGCTTTATTTTATCAAAACTATTGGCATATTGTGGGTCCGCAAACTACTAGTGAATGTCTTAAAATTCTAAATGAAAACAGAAGCATAGATGAATGGAACAATACTAATATATAGTTCTTATTCCTAAAATAGCTAGTCCTAAAGAAGTAGGTGAATTTAGACCTATAAGCCTCTGTAATGTAAATTACAAGATAGTCACTAAAACTATTGCCAATAGGTTGAAATTAATCCTTAAAGATATTATCTCAGACTCTCAATCTACTTTCATTCAAGGAAAATCAATAACATATAACATCATAATCGACCATGAATGTATTAATGCAATAAAAAACAACAAATTCAATTGTAAAAACATGGCTGCCCTTAAATTGGATCTTAGTAAAGCATATGATCGAGTAGAATGACCATATCTTAAAGAGATTATGTTGAGGCCTAGTTTTAATTCGAGATGGGTAGATTTGATTATGAGGTGCATTTCATCTCCTAGCTTTTCTATTCTAATAAACGGGGAAAAGAAATGTAGTTTTAAATCTAGTAGAGGTCTCCGACAAGGAGATCATCTATCTCCTTACCTTTTCCTTTTAGTCACAGAAGGATTATCTCATCTAATCTCAAAAGCAAACATGAATGGTAGTTTAACCGGACTGTCTTGTCCTAATGGTCCAACTATAACTCATTTACTATTTGCAGATGATAGTCTAATTTTGTGCAAGGCTGAGGAAAGAGAATTAGTAGCTGTTAAGAACCTTCTTAAAACCTATGAAAATGCTTTTGGAGAATCAATTGATTTCTCAAAGTTTGCTATTTTGTTTTTCCCCAAAATTAACAAAGATAGGAAGGATTTCCTTAGCTCAATCCTAGGAGTTAATAATGTCAGTGATCTAGGAAAATATCTTGGAATGCCTTCGACTTTTTCTAGGAATAAATCTAAGGATCTTAGCTATATCTTGGATAAGGTTTGGAAGTCAGTTCAAGGGTGGAAAGGTTCTTTCTTCTCTATAGCCGGTAAAAAGATCCTCATTAAAAGCATAGGTCAAGCCATCCCAACCTATGCTATGAGTGTTTTTAGGTTTCCAAAAAATCTTTGTGATGATATCACTAGGAACTTTGCAAAATTTTGGTGGGGATCTAGTTCTAAAAAGAAGAAAATGCATTGGTTCAAGTGGGATACTCTTTGTCTTCCTAAGAGTACGAGGGGCCTTAATTTTAGGGACATAGAGGGTTTCAATAAAGCATTAATTGCTAAGCAAGTCTGGAGAATAATGTCTAATCCTAATTTTCTTGTGGCTAAATTCCTTAAAAGCATATATTTCAATAATTCTTCTATTTTAGAGGTTGAAGTTGGGAGATCCCCATCCGTCTTATGGAAAAGTCTTTTGTGGGGCAGAGATCTAATTACAAAAGGGATTAGATATTGAATAGGAGATGGGAAAAATACCTTTATGTTCAAGGATCCATGGCTCCCAAAAGAATCATCTTTCAAGCCTATATGCATTAATGGAAGTATGCTTGACAAAAAAGTTGGGGATTTTATTACACCTTGAGGAGCTTGGGATTTGGAGGAAATAAAAAATGTGATCAATTTTGACTGTGATACGATAAGAGGTATTCCAATAAATTTAAACCTTAGGGACAGAATCATATGGCACTATGATAGGACAGGAAAAAATATATAATCAAAAGTGACTATAATCTATTCATGAAGATTAAAGTAGATGGGGTCTCTGCTAGTAATAATCAAATGAATAGAATATGGAAAAATCTATGGAATTTAAAAATCCCAACAAAAATTAAGCATTTCTGTTGGAAAGCTCTAAAAGATTCCCTGCCTAATAATGTCAATCTTCATAATAGAGGAATTAACATTCAAACCCAATGCCCTATGTGTAACCATGATAGAGAAGATATAGATCACTGCCTTTTCGTTTGTAATAGAGCTAAAGAAGTATGGAAACTAACTCATAATTATGTTTTTTTGGAGGACAATTTTCATGGAAGTTTTGCGGACAAATGGTGTAAAATCGATTCGATATCTACGCAAAAAGGCCTAGAGATGGTGGCTGTTACTTGCTGGGCGATATGGAACGACAGGAATAAATTCAATAATGGTGATTCTGTTCCTCCAATCCCCATTAAAAACAAATGGATTAAGGATTACCTTGACGCCTATCGACGTGCAAACTCTGGAAATCATTTGATTAATAGAGATCCTCTTCGCCAAGGAGTCGGTTCAGAAAGTCATCAAGCTCGATGGTCCCCTCCTCCTGACGGATTCTGGAAACTCAATACAGAGGCGGCTTGCTCAATTTCTGATCCTGCTACGGGAATAGGCTTCTTGTGGAGAGATAAGGATGGGAATCCCAGAGTAGTTTCATCTCTCTTTCTTGAAGCTCACACGAACCCTTTGCTAGCGAAACTAAACGCTATTCACGAAGGAATGAAAAGATCGATTTCTATGGGTTGTGCTAATATCATAGTGGATTCTGACTGTGAGCTGGAGATTAAATTCCTTACAAAAAAGGCAGAGGTTTGGGGTGAGGTGGAAGCCGGGGTGGAATCAATTTTGGAGTTGGTCCCTCTTTTTAGAAATATTTCATTTAATTTCACGCCCAGAAGATGTAATAATGCTGCTCACATATTAGCTAAAATAGCCAAGGTGATGAGGTGTAATGAAACTTGGGTTGATACTGTCCCAAGTTGGCTGTGTACTGAGGTCATTAATGACCAAGTTTTTCTTGCCCATGTGGCGTAATATGAGGTATTTTTTCAAAAAAAAAAAACTTGGAGTTCTTGACAAATTATTATTTATTTAATCTAATTAAATATTGTATTATATTATTTTTTAGTTTAATCCATTAATTAATGAATTAACTATATTAAAAATAAAATTGCATATAAAAATAAAAAAGAAGAGATGGGCAAAGAGAAAACTCATGCTTTTGCAAGGGCATAGAAAACCCTTGCCTATGGACATAAATGATGCTTGGGAATGCTTTATTCCCAGGGGCCCACCACAGAAACCTTGAAACAAACAAGGGTATCAAAAACCTTTGCCCATTCCCATCTCCAAAACCTTGCACCAAACGGCTCCTAACAAGGTATATCATTAGTATATCAGTAGTATAACAATGTTACAATTGTTAGTGTATCATGAAGGTCATGGAATGCAAAATGATTTATAAGTATATCAATAAGATGCATTTTCAAGTATATCATTAGTATATCAGTAGTATATGATCAGTACTCGCTAAAAATGCAATTTCAAGTATATCATTAATGTCTCAATAGTATATCATTAAGATGATATATAATTTATCAATGATATATTTGCCAACATGAGCATAACTTCAACTGACATAATACATGTACATTTGATCAAGAGGTTAGATGTTTGAATCTCCCACTATATATATTGTCCCAAAAAAATTAATATACTTAATTATTCATTAATAAATTATATAAAAAAATATTCAAACTAATGAAAAACTTGTGTGTATACTTCATGGATAAAGTATATTATATTCTCGAAATATAATCTAATTAGTAGATTAGTAGATTGATATACCAAATTTAAAGTAGGTGTAGGATCGTATGACAACACTAGAGGGGGGTGAATAGAGTTGCTTAATAAAATTTAAAACTTTTTGCTAAATTAAAATGAATTGATTTAAACTAAATAAATTTAATAAGCATTATAAAGCATAAAGTGTGCTAGAAATATTTGACAATTTTCCTAGGCATGCAATCTACTCATAAAAATGAAATAGCGGAAATTAAAAGAGTAGAGAGAGAGATAACACCGAAAAATTTTATAGTGGTTCGAAAATCTCTACTCCACTCCCCAAGACTCCTTCTTGGGTATTTTACTGCAAAGCTCTCTTACGGGTGAGAACCAAACCGACTCTTTTTCCAAGTTCAAGAGTAAACCTTTACCGATCCTTTTACAGGTTCAGGACCCAACCTATACAGATCTTTTTAAACGGGTTCAAGATCAAACCACTACGATCCTTTTAATCGGGTTCAGGATCAAACCACTACAAATCCTTTTTTGGGTTCAGGATTAAACCACTCGCTCAATTCCTAAGGTGCACCCACACCTTATTACAAGTTTCCAATAATAAATGAAAGAAAAGACTACAAATATCTCACAAAAGATATACCTCTCGAAGGCAAATTACACAAGATTGAGCACTCTAATAAAAACCTCACAAAAATAATAGAGAAAAATACACTTTTGGTCCCTGAGGTTTGGGTTAAGTTACAGTTTGGTCCCTAAGTTTTCAAACTCAACAAAAATACCCCTGAGGTTTGAGATAAGTAGCACTTTGGTCCCTGCCGTCTATTTTTCTGTTAAATCTTAACGGTTGCTGACGTGGCACTATTATTTTAATAAAAAAAATTAGTTTTTTAATTTTTTTAAATAAAAAATAATAAAATATTATTATTTTATCTTTTCTTTTTAATTCTTTATCCCTTCTCTCTCTTATTAATCCTCTTCCCCCATCTTCTTCTCAACCATCTTCTTCTCCAACTACGGCGGCCGGAGGCCACCGCCGTTCGCCGGCCGGCAGCCGTCGGTCACCGTCGTTCGTCGGTCGGCCAGAATTTTTTTTCTCTTTCTTTCTTTCTCTCTCTCTAACTCTTCTCTTCCCTTTCTTCTCCTTTTCTTTTTTTTTAAATAAAGAAGAGGGAGGGACTCCCTCTCCGGCACCGGCGACGGGAAGAGGGAGGGCCTTTCTCCCTCCTCTCGTCGCCGGCGTGAAACGGGAGGAAGGAGAGCCCTCCTCCCTCCGATTTCAGATCTGAGTTCCTTGCACCCAACGCATCTTTTCCCATTTTCTTCGGCTTCAGACCTTTTTGCTTCAGTTTAGACTTTTTGCAGATAAGAATGACTTCTCTCCACTTCTCTCTCTAAAACTCCAATTTCCATCTACAAGAACCAGTTTCCCTTTCCTTCTCGCTGCCTTCATCTTCACTATCTCTTTCACACCCATTCTTACAGTCCTTTACTTCCTCATTCAAGCTGGATATTGAAGACCATAAAGGTACTGTGCGGGAAATCAAGCCCAAGAGCAAAAGAATCATGGTACGATTTGAGGGTTTTTGTTTCTTTTTTGTGTTTCAGTTGTGGGCATTCTATTTTCCGATGTTTTTCTCAATCTGGGTTCGTTTTCTGTTTCAATGGTGGATTCTGATTTTGGGGGGTTTTGTGAAACAGCAAGCTAGGGGTCCTGACGATGAAGACAACTGATGGTCGCCATGGCTGAAACCTTTGCTTCGTGCTCCTCCCTCTCACTTTTCTTTATTTAAAAAACAAAAAGAAAGAAAAGGTGAAGAAATGCAAGAGAAGAGAGGAGAAAAAAAAAACTCGCTAGCGGCCGGCAGCTGCAGGCCGGCAAACGGCGCCGGCTGCCGGCCACCAGAGTTGAGGAAGAAGAAGTTGGAGAAGAAAGTGGAGAAGAAGAATAAGAATAAGAGAGAGGGATAAAGAATTAAAAAGGAAAAGATAAAATAATAATATTTTATTATTTTTTATTTTTTATTTTAAAAAATTTTAAAAATAATTTTTTTTATTAAAATAATAGTGCCACATCAGCAACCGTTAAGATTTAACAGAAAAATAGACGGCAGGGACCAAAGTGCTACTTATCTCAAACCTCATGGGTATTTTTGTTGAGTTTGAAAACTCAGGGACCAAACTGTAACTTAACTCAAACCTCAGGGACCAAAAGTGTATTTTTCCCAAAATAATACTAGGCTAATTTACGAGCAAGGGAGGACAAGAATTTTAGAGTAGGGAGACTTGAGAGAATAAGGCTTTGATAGCTTTTTGGTGTATTTTGGAGGAGAAGAGAATGACTCAATTTATAGATGGAGAAATTGAATTTTAGCCATTGGATTAAATTCAAAATGGATGGTGGAGATTTGATTTAATGAGAAAGGAAAAGATTTGAATTTAACATAAGATTTGAGAATATATTGAAATTAAGGGAATTTGACATTAGAATGAGAATTTGAAGGAAATCAAATTTGGAAGAGATTGGATTCTAAAATGAGTTGTAAAAGAAGGAAATTTGGGATAAAATTTGAATTAAAAAGAGATGTGAAAGGATTGAATTGAAGAGATAATGAGAATTAAAATTGGGATTAAAATTAAGAGAAAAATAGAGGAAATTGATCATTCACATCAGCTGCCACGTTGGATGCCACGTAAGTGCCATGTCACTGCCATGCTGGCTTTTTCTTCCAATCTTCTTTTGCTTGTAACTTTCTCGTTTGAACTCCGATTTCAGCGATTCAAGATGCGTTGGAATCGTCTTTCCAAGCTTTACATTATGAATACTTTAAAACACTAAAATCATTAGTAAATTAAAGTTTGTTATCATCAAAACATATAGTATGATTGAAGCTCGTAAAGCTAACAGTAGATTCGTTCACTAATATACCAAATTTAAAGTGGATCGGTTGACTGATGTACCACACTAAATGATATATGGTATATCAATAACATCATTGATATACTTCTTAAACCTCCGTGTTTTTAAGGGACCTTTTCGACTTTTCAACTTTAATGTTTGGGTTGGGCCATATTTTTTTTTTTTTTGCTATATTTGCAACATACAAAATCTGAAGGCACGGTTACAAATTCCCTTTCATTTTTTGCTAGTGTTGCAATTGGCCCAAAATGAAAATAAATTAAACCGCTTATATTATATTATGTATAAAAAATAGAAAATAAATTAAAATGTAATGTAAAGCAAAAAGTAAAATTTTAAACTAGAATAGCTTTTAAATCCTACAGTTGCGTATATATAAAGCAAAAGTAGAATTGCATTTGCCATAATTTAAAGGATGATTGCAGTAGTAGCATAAGGGAAATTCTCAATTGCAAATGTGTTTCCACTTTTTGAGCATTGCAATTATAGCAAAATAGTTCAACCCAACCTAAAATGCAAATAGAAAAAAGTCGAAAATACCCTTTCCAGTATTTTCGTGTGTTTTACTATTATGAAGTATATCAATAGTATATCAATATTGATATACTACTGATATACCTAAAATGAAATATATCTGATATACTGTTAATATAATTTACTCTAGTATATTGGTGTAATGATATTCCTAATATGAAGTATATTAACAATATATCATTATTTTATATTCCGTATATAAGATATACCTAAATTGAAGTACATCACTAATATACTACTAATATACTCTGATATATCAGTGGAGTATATCAACAGTATATCAACACTTCATATTCAATATAAAAATATACTTAAAATAAAGTATATTACTAATAATTAAAAATATATATCAATGATTTTTTTCTTTTTTAAAATAACAAGTCTATCATTGATGTATTTAACCACTCATAATCAGGTATATCAATGTTATTGATTATTTGAGTAATATAACAAATGAGGTATATATCGATGATATATCAACATTCATAACAAGTATATGAGACAAACATCTTATGTTATAAAAAACAAACATTTCGCTTAAAACATGTAAATAACACAACACAATTCAATAAAGAGAAAATGAAACATAACAAATATAAGTAAAGAAAAGTAACATATCAAGCATATCAACATTCATATATTAGGTATATCATTCTTATATCAATACTCATATTCAGGTATATCAAATGTTACACTTATCAAATCAAGTATATATTAAGCATATCCTTGTATTCATTCAAGTGTATCAGATTTGGTATATTAGCTAACTAATATACTTTATATTTCGCATATCAATAAATATAAAATATATCAAATATACTACTAATATACCGGTTGATATTGATATATTAGTAAAACTTTTGATATATTTGCAAATCTCAAAAAGCATAGCTAAATTTGCAAATGTCCTAATATTTTTTGCTACCCATTGCAATTTCCCAAATTTTAAACGCTAGATTATAAGACATAAGACAAAATAAAGGAAAAAAAACACTTTTGGGCCCTGAGGTTTTGGTTGGGTTTCATTTTGGTCCCTAAGTTTTAAAACTCGACATTTTAGCCCCTGAGGTTTGAATTTCGTTACACTCTTAGTCCCTCCTTCAATTTTTCTATTAAACACTAACAGAATGTTGACGTGGCATTAGTTTTTATTAAAATATATATATATATATATATATGTTTTTATTAATTTCTTAAAATAAAATAATATGTTAAATATTTTTTTATTTTTCTTCTTCCATCTTGTTCCTTCATCTTCTTCTTCTCCACCATTCTCTAAGACCCTAATCTCAACTCACCATTGGCAGTCATCACCGCCGTTGCCAATTTTTTTCTCCACCTTTCTCCTTTCTTTTCTTCTTTTTCTCTTCTTTTTCTTCCTTGTTATTTGTTTTTCTTTGTTTTTTTTACAACCAACGCGGGCACAAGTGAAGAGTTTGCACAAGTATCTAAAGGAGGAGAAAAGAAATGGAACGAAGGGGATTTCCCTTCGTAACCCCTTCGTTTCAAGACCAAATCGAAGAAGAGAGAGAGAGTTGAATGGGGAAGAGGAGGTGGTGGCGGCAAGGCTGATGGGAGAAAAGAGGAGACGAAAGAGTTGCGAGAGAAAGATCGCAAGGACGCTCTGCCACTACCAATACAGGGGAAGAGGGTTCTACCGATTATGGGAGCTTGACAGAAGAATGAGAGAATCAAAGCAGTCGTTTCAAATCTGCACCTGCATGTGCCGAAGAAACCGTTGGAGAACGCCCTCGGCACCACAGCTTGTCAGAGACGCGAAGGAGAAGCCAAATCTTCTGCGTCGTGCGTGCTTGCATGAAGGACTGTCGGAATTGTTGCGTTGTGCGTTTGAAAACTACTATCGTCGAAGATGGCAATCGGAGGCGAGAAGAATGATAGACAACTTGCTGGTTTGGACGAGGAAGAAGAAGAATCGAAGATGGTGGGAGATGGAGAAAGGAAGAATCGATTGAAGGAGGGAGGAAGATGAAGAGAAAAAAGAAAAAAGAAAAATAATAATATTTTTATTAATTTAATATTATATTATTTAAAAAAAAATAAAAAAATTAATTAAAAAATGGTATCATGTCAACAATCCACTAGTAATTAACGAAAAATTGGACGGAGAGACCAAAATGAAACGAAATCCAAATCTCAGGGACTAAATGTTGAGTTTGAAAACTCAAGGACAAAAATGAAACCTAACCCAAATCTTAGGGACCAAAAAATTTGGATTAGGTTTCATTTTGGTCCTTAAATTTAAAAACTCAACATTTTAGTCCCTGAAGTTTGGATTTTGTTTCATTTTGGCCCCTCCATCCAATTTTCCGTTAATTACTAACGAATTGTTGGCGTGACACTAATTTTTTTATTATTTTTTTAAAATAAAAAAAAATTAGAAAAAATACACTTTTAGTCCTTGAGATTTGAGTTAAGTTCCATTTTGGTCTTTGAGTTTTCAAACTCAACAATTTAACCCTTAAGGTTTGATTTTAGTTTCATTTTGGTCCCTCCATCAATTTTTCCGTTAAAAACTAATGATTGGTTGACGTGGCGGTATTTTTTTTATTAAAAAAATTATTTTTTAATTTTTTTTTTAAAAAATATATTAAAATAATAAAAATATTATTTTCTTTAATTTTTTTTAATTCTTCTCTCTCTCTTTCTTCTTCTTCAGCACATGTCCGACAACCGACGATAGGCGACCACCACTCGTCGGCGGTCGACCGTCACCGGTGACTTTTTTTTTTTTTTTTTTTCCTCCTTCTCTTCTTTTCTTCTTCTTCTCTTTTTCTCCAACTTTTCTTTCTTTTTTTTTTTTAAACGTAATGGAGGAAAGTTATTTGGCCAATCTCTCTCACTCCCTTCCTCTCTCTCCCCCACTACCGATTCAGATCATTCTCTCCCCCACTACCGATTCAGATCTTTCTCTCCCCCACTGCCACTCTTCTCCTTTCGCCTGTGTTTTCGCCGAAAACCCAGCCCCGATTCTTTTCCTTTCGTGTGCGTTTTCGCCGGAAACCCATCCCTGATTCTTTTCCTTCTGCGTGCGTGCGTTTTCACCGGTAACAATCTCGGTTTTCTTCCAGCTCCGTCCTCGAGCCGGCGGCCGCTGCACGGTCCTTGCGCCCCTTCATTCCAGTCGAGTTCGTTTCGTTAAAAAAAAAAGAGAATGAAGGGGGAAAACCCCCCTTCGAATAGTGACTAGAACGAACCCACGGGATGGTTACGAAGGGGGTTTTCCCCTTCGTTTTTTTTTTTAAAACAGTGAGTTTAGGGGAGATTTCCGGTGAGGAGGGAGGCTAAAACAAAGAGGGAGGAAAAGCCCACGAGGTCTATTTCGTTTTTGTAAAGAGAAGTTGGAGAAGAAGAGAAGAGAAGAAAGAGAAAAGAGAATAAGAAGAAAAGAAGAGAAAAAGGGAAAAAAAAGTCATCGGGGAGCGGTGTTCGCCGACCGCCACGCTTGTGTGCTGATGTTGAAGAAGAAAAAGAAAGAAGTGGAGAGACAAGAAATAAAATAAAAATAATAATATATTTAGTATTTTAATATATTTTTATTTTAAAAATTAAAAAATAATTTTTTTAAATAAAAAAATACCGCCACGTCAACGAACCATTAGTTTTTAACTGAAAAATGGATGGAGGGACCAAAATAAAACTAAAACCAAACCTCAGGAGCTAAATTGTTGAGTTTGAAAACTCATGGACCAAAATGAAACCTAACCCAAACTTCAGGGAATAAAAGTGTATTTTTCTCAAAATATTATTATTTTTTAATATCTTTATTTCTTCCTTTCTCTTCCTTCTCTTCTTCTTCACCACCACTGATGGAGAGGTTGTCGAAGCCTCTCGACCAAATAAAATTTGTAACCAGCTACCTAACTATTTTGCAGCAGTAGTGGTCGGGTCATTCACTAGGAAGGAGTGTTTTCTTATTAAATTTTGAGTTTTTTATATGGTGTCACAAAAATGAGCGATTTTAAGAGGAAGTTTGTCACAAAATAAATAAGAAAGACGAACACGTAAAACAACAGGAAAATCAAATAAGATGCAGAAAAATAGATCGAAAAGCTAAAATTGATAGAGGCAAACAATAAGAAAAGATCATTGGATTCTAAGAGGTTCGTTGGATTGATTGATTAATTGGTTTCCTCGCTTGCTCTAAGGTTAAATTCTACAAATTTCTATGAACCAAGTATGCTTCTTGGTAATTCGGATTCCGCATCCTCCTTACCTGTGTTAATCAATTAATTAATCTGTTAGCCCGCGTGATTAATTAACTAATTATTATTAATTTATGCTCGCTACCCCTCATGCTTTAGACTGCTAACCAACGAATCTAGTCTAACTAACCAAATAAATAATTTATTAGCCCGCGTAATTATCTACCAAATTAGCTGCATTACGATTAAAGGTTCGAAATTGCTAATTTAAATCAAGAAAATGTGTTTCTAAATTAATCTAGCAATTTCTTCATGCATCCTAGGTTCTATCAAGGCGAGTTATGCAAGTTCGTATTGAAAAATGGAAAGGAATGATTCGAACCTATTGACTATCTCAAATAACTAATAGATTGCCTAAGAAAGCATTCATAGACAATGATTTATACGGGAAACACATGGATGAACACAAAGATTAAGCAGAATTTAAATTGCACAAACAAGCTCAACCAAAAATTGCATCAATTCGATCCAACTACATCCCAAGAATCCAATGAAAAATAGTTTACGCTAGCATAATTGAAGAGATTTCAACAAAAATATAAAGGAAATACATCCTAAGAGGTCCTAAAATCAAAAGAACACAATGAAGAATGAAAGAAAATGAGTAGAAATCGTAAAAGAAATTGGAACTTCTAACCTACGATGCTAAAAATCGAACCCTAGTATTTATAAAATCGTCGGAGCATCAAGACGCTTGGAGGAGAGCGTCTCAATGCTCACCATTCTGTCCATCACACATTTTCAACCTATCGAGCCAACATCGAGACGCTGTGCCTTATTCCAACATATTGCTTTATTCTTCAGCATTTTCTTGAGGTTTTTTGTGATGAAATAAGACTGAAAAAAAAATGCAAATTCAAATCAGATAGAAAGGGAAGAGAAATGCACAAAGTGTTTATAGTGGTTCAACAATGAGTACAATGGTCTACATCCACTTTCGAAGGGCAGCACGAATGATCTTATTACTCATCAAAGAACCACAGAAAATGGGATTACAATGAAGGAGATTCACTCCTTTACACACAGCCTCACTTCCCTGGAAGAAATTTCCCACCTTACTTACTCTCTGCACATCATAGTACACTCTCATAACAAAGAAGGAGAATACAAGCTGATTTTATAATTCCCTTCTGTTACAACGGAAAAGAGGAGTGGGGCCCAGACACAAATACAAAATAAATGAGGAATGGAAATATGCTTCTAGAATACCAGCTCAGCTTCTTTCCCTTGACTTAACTCTGATGTGTATCAAATGTTTATGACATGGCAAAAGAGCTTTCACATTTTTGTTTAGGACTTGATCTTTTGACTCTTTGGCTCTATTTTTCAGGCTCGTCGCGATTTGCTTGAGTCTTTTCACCTTCTCTTCATTCGTGCACTTCAAGTTGGCTAAAAAACTCTCCAATTCGCCCAAATTAGCACCAACTCGTATGATCTGTTCCCAAAGTCTCCAATGCTCGAATACCTACAAAAATAGATATTTAAACAATAAAATAATTTTAATAAGTTTAGATTAAGGGCGATAAAATAATACAAATTAGGTGCTATCAAATACCACCACCAACCTGCTACTGCTGCTAGTGGCGACAATTTTTTTTTCTCTTCTTCTCCCTTCTTTCTTCTTTTCTTCTCCATCATTTCTTTTTTTCTTTTTCTTGATCTCTTCGTTTTTTTAAAGAATAGAAAGGGGAGGGAGGAGGAGCTCCCTCCTCCCGTTTTCAGCGAAGAGAAAAAGAAAAAAAAAAAGCCACCGCTGGCTGCCAGCGATATTAGCAGGTTGGTGGTGGTGAAGAAGAAGAAAAAGAAGAAAGAAAAAAGAGAGGAAGAAATAAAGATATTAAATAATAATAATATTTTTATTTTAAAAATTAAAAAATAATTTTTTTAATAAAAAAAATCAGTGTGACGTCAACAATCCGTAATTAACAGAAAATTGGATGGATGGACCAAAATGAAACGAAATCAAAACGAGACTAAATTGTCGAGTTTAAAGATTAAGGGATGAAAATGAAACTGGAAGGAAACCACAAAACAAAAAAGGTATTTTTCTCAAAAACAAATAATAATAATAATAAAATAATGTTAATCTCTCTGCATTCAGCCGAGTGCATCCCCATTTCATTAGTTTACTTTTGCAATATAATTTGCCACAAACTCGACCAAAAGCCTACGAGCAACGTCAAAGAATTATCACCTGGATTTTCTTCTTTAAATCCAAAATCATTTCCAGGTACATTTCGTGGACTGACCTTCTATCCAGTTTTTAGTTTTGGGTCTTTCTGATTTTAATTTGTTCAACTTCCCAATTCGTTACTGTTCGTGTTGGTTCCAAAATGAACTGGATGGATGGCAAGGGAAGGAAAAAGAATGGTTTAATGTTGAGAAGCTATTGGTTTTTTGTTGATTTATTACCAAGAAATGTTCTAAATTGTTGTTACTGTTTGAGATTTTTAGCTAAATTGGCGTCGAATTCTCTTTCTCGGGACCCAACTTCTCAGTCGGTTGGTTCGTCTATGTTTTGGGTATTGAGAAATTCAATCTATTTTGACAGTAAAACGTTTATATTTGTTTATTACGATCTTGTATATGATCTCAAACTGTGATTTCTGTCAGTGAAGTATTCAGTACTGAGGGAGTGACACCTGAATTTCGCCTTTATTTGACTGTAGGTATTACTTGGAAGATCACTGGTGTTCTGCAATATGTTTTGAACTCTTTATTGAACCAAAGAGTAAATAAATCTTGCTCAATTTTATTGATAGAAGGCAAGAGTATAAATAGCCTTTAGAGTATAGCAGATGACTTGGAAGTTGAGTAACAGAATGTAACAGAGAAACAATAAACTCAACTAACTAAACTTCTTAATCCTAATACTCCCCCTCAAGATGGAGCCATAATGTTTCTGATGCCCATCTTGGATAGCAAATAAGAAAAAGAAGCAAATGGTAAAGGTTTGGTGAAGACATCTGCTAACTGAAGGTTGGACCGAATAGGTAGAAGCTTGATTGTTCCATCGACGAGCTTGTCTCGAACAAAGTGGCAATCAAGTTCAATATGTTTCGTCCGTTCATGAAAAATGGGATTAGTAGCAATGTGTATGGCCGCATTGTTGTCACAGAACAAAAGAGACGGCAAAACAGAATCAATTTGCAGGTCCTTCAAAAGCTGTTTTAGCCATACAATTTCGGATGTAGTAGCAGCTAAGGCTCGATACTCGGCCTCTGCAGATGACCGAGAGACTGTGCTCTGTTTCTTAGCCTTCCATGAGATTAAAGCATCACCAAGGAAGATGCAAAAACCTGTGGTGGACTTCCGAGAGTCAGGACAGGATGCCCATTCAGCATCGGAGAAGGCTCTTAGTTGAAAAGAGGATGATGCTGAAAGGAAAACACCTTGACTGGAACATCCTTTCAAGTAGCGAAGCAAGAAATGGACAGCTTGAAGATGCGGTTGACGAGGCTTAGCAACAAATTGACTAAGCTTATGGATTGCAAAGGATATGTCAGGGCGAGAGATGGTGAGGTACAATAGTCTGCCAATAAGCTGTCTATAGTGAGTAGGGTCACTCAACAATTCTCCAGTGTCAGTGCTGAGTTTGCAGTTCGGATCCATAGGTAATGTGGAAGGTTTGGAAGCGAGAAGACCAGCATCTTCTACAAGCTGAAGGGCATACTTCCTCTGAGACAGAAAAATACCATCAGAGGAACGTGCTATCTCAAGGCCTAAAAAATATTTCAATGGACCGAGATCTTTTAGCTTAAAAGTTGTGTTGAGGTGATTTTTCAGTAGTTCAATATCAGAACTTGAAGCCCCTGTAATGATTATGTCGTCTACATAGACAAGTAAGGCAATGAAGGAAGGTCCAACTCCTCTTGTGAACAAAGAGTTGTCTGATTTGGACTGTTTGAAACCAAGGGCAAATAGAGCACACGAGAATTTGTCGAACCATTGGCGAGAGGCTTGTTTCAAACCATAGATAGACTTCTGAAGTTTGCAGACAAGTTTCTCCCCCTGAGAGCATGATTTACCATGTTTATAGCCTAATGGTAAATCCATGTATACTTCCTCAAATAAGTCCCCGTGCAAGAAAGCATTGTTGACGTCCAATTGGACTAAGGGCCAGTTGAAAGATGCCGCCACAGTCAATAAGACCTTGATGGTGACTAGTTTAGCAACAGGCGAGAATGTCTCAATGTAGTCTAGTCCCTCTTGTTGAGTGTAGCCTTTGGCGACAAGACGAGCCTTGAAGCGCTCTATTGAACCATCGGATTTGTGCTTGATTTTATAAATCCATTTGCAACCGATGGAGTGCTTGTCCTTTGGCAGAGGAACAACTGTCCAGGTTTGATTAGTTTCCATTGCTTGAAGCTCGGCTGCCATAGCATCTCTCCAGTGGGAAAATGGAATAGCTTGGTGGTAAAATTGGGGCTCATATGTGGTGGAGATATTTAGAACAAATTTTCTGAAATTTGGGGATAAGTTGTCATAAGACAAGTACTTTTGTAAAGGGAATTTAGTGGCTGTCTTTAAGGGGATATTGGTCTCAAGAAGACTGCAATGAAAGTCCTTCAGGTATGAAGGTTGTTTGGGGTGTCTTGTTGATCGCCGTGGGGGATTTGGACAAGGAGCAGGTGTGGAGGCAGCAAGGTTCTCAACGGAACCTGCAGTAACAGTTTGATCAACTGATGTAATATCAACTGGTGTGGTATGATCACAAGAATGCTCATCAGCAACTGTTGGAGCAGTGAGCGGTACCAAGGGAGCAGCAGAAGGAGCTATAGGTGAAGAAATGAAGGCTTGCGATGGCATACCACAGTAGTTGAAGGACTTAGGTAGAACTAAGTCGGGGAACGGGTCAGGTGCTTCTGTGTCCATAGTCTGCTGATGAAATGGAAATATCTCTTCGTGGAAAACAACATCACGAGATATGAAGAACTTCTTGTGTTCAATATCATATAGTTTGAACCCTTTGATGCCTTGAGGATATCCCATAAAAACTGAAGGAATAGCTCGGGCAGAGAACTTTGATTTATTAGATTGCAAGGTAGATGCAAAGCAAAGTGAACCAAAAACTCTGAGTTGTGAGTAGTCAGCATTTTTGTTGTGCAATCGATAGAAGGGGGTTTGCCAATTCAGAGCATGAGAGGGGGTGCGGTTGATCAAAAAACAAGCCGTTAAGACGCTCTCTCCCCAAAAATGAATAGGCAACTTGGACTGAAATATGAGGGCTCTAGCCACGTTTAACAAATGCTGGTGTTTCCTCTCTACAACGGAGTTTTGCTCGGGCCTTTCAACGCAGGAAAACTGATGTATTACCCCTTTGGTACGAAAAAACTCAACAAAGGATAATTCGGGTGCGTTGTCAGAACGAAAGGCTTTGATGGTAGTCTGAAACTGAGTTTCTATAAACTTGAAAAAATTTGGGACAATAGTGAGCGCATCAGATTTCTTCTTCATGAGAAACACCCAGGTATAACGAGTTGAATCATCAACTATAGTTAAAAAGTAACGTGAGCCAGAATGTGTGGGGGTTTGGAAGGGTCCCCAAGTATCACAGTGCACTAAATCGAAGGGTTTATCAGAGAGGTGATTGGCAGGGGAGAAGGAAAGTCGTTTCCATTTGGCAAGAGGACAAATAAGGCAAGGCTGTGTAGAAGTAGTTTTAAAAGACAAAAGACTTTGTATAGTAGTAAGGTGTTTGATTGAAGGATGACCAAGACGGTCATGGCAAACAGAGGAGCTACATTTTGAAACTGAATTACATGAAAAATCAGAATCACAAAGTACAGAGTTAATGACTTTTCCTGGGGTCGGAGAAAGATGAAGTAGGTAGAGACCTTGCCACAACCTAGCTTTGCCAATCGTCCTCAAAGACAACTTGTCCTGGATCAGACACAAATCACCATTAAAAGATAACAACACAGGCGATTTTGTAGTTAGGGCACTGACTGCAATGAGATTGAACCGAAATGTAGGAACAAACAAGACGTTCTTTAGCAGCAGATCAGGAGATAACCAAACATCACCAACATAATCAACCATTATTCTATTTTGATTAGGTAAAGTGACTGAAAAACCAGATACGGCCCTTAAAGAAGAAAAGAGATCTTGCGAATAGCAAATATGCGTTGAGGCGCCAGAATCCACAACCCAACTAGAAGAAGAAGGTATTAACGAGGAACAAGTACTTGCCACATGCGATTTGCCAGCGGAAACTGTCTCAGGTTCAGGTTTAGCAGCAGCTAAATGAGATTGTAGCATGGATAGAAGGCCTTGGCACTGTTCAGGAGTCAAACTTGGCAAAATGGACTCCGTTTTAGCGGGTGGAGGAGCGGGCTTCTGATTGCGATACCCAGGCGGGTAGCCATGGAGTTTATAGCAACGGTCCACTATGTGCCCCAAGATTCCACAATGGTTGCATTGTGGTCGTTCCTTCTTCTTGTTGGCCTGAGTTCGAGGACCAGAGTTAGAGGAATTGGAACTCGATGAATCGCCTTTCGCCAATAAGGCAGCGGCTGGAGTCGGAGCAGGGATGACAGTGGAATTGCGTTGTTCGACTTCTTGGGCAACCAAGGAAAAAGCGCGGGTGATTGTGGGCTCAGGCTCCATTAACAAGAGCTGGGTACGAACTTGACTAAAAGATTTGTTTAAACCCATTAGAAATGCCATCACGTGCTCTGTTTGAAAGTATTGCACCAAATCTTTGACTCCGCCACACGAACACTTCCCACAAGAACAGGCCGGACGATATGAAACGAGTTCGTTCCATAGAGTTTTCAACTTGGCAAAGTAAGCGGTCACGGAAAGTTGTTCCTGTGTCAAATTCGAGAGTTCTCGCCGCAACTGGAAAATTCTTGGACGATTCTTGCGTTGGTATCTTTGCTGGAGATCGAGCCACATATCACGGGCACTGTCGGAGAAGTTAATGCTCCCGGAAATCTCCTTCGAGAGAGCATTAAAGATCCAGGCCTTGACAAGGCTGTTGCAGATGTTCCAAGAGCGGAGCAAATCTCCAGTGGGTTGCGTAAGCGAGCCATCAACAAATCCAACCTTGTTCTAGATGGTGAGGCCAAGAAGGAAAGCCTGATTCCAAGAAGTATAATTGGATTCGTGAGTAATTCAGACACAAGGACAAGGTTAGATCCATCAGAATGATGGAGGTAATATGGGTTGGTGTACTGGTCTATGACAGACGGAGTTGTGGGTTGGTTCGCAGAAGTGGAAGAAATTGGATTTTCAGAAGAATCATCCTCGGCCATGAGCAAAGGGAGAAAAGGGACGCAAGAAGATACTCTTTGTTAGAAAAGAATGTCGACTGATACCATATTGAACCAAAGAGTAAATAAATCTTGCTCAATTTTATTGATAGAAGGCAAGAGTATAAATAGCCTTTAGAGTACAACAGATGACTTGGAAGTTGAGTAACAGAATGTAACAGAGAAACAATAAACTCAACTAACTAAACTTCTTAATCCTAATACTCTTATATATGTTTTTTTCTCCTTAAAATGAATTGATATAAGGAGCTGGAATTGTTGCTTACAGTTGGTTTTTGCTGTTTTGAGTAGCTATCTTGTGTTGGGACGAATTCAGATTCTAATCTGAGAATACTGAAGTTTTATCTTACTTTCATTTGTTTAGAGCTTGAAGAAATGTTAATGGGGCATACAGAGGGTCTATCACAACGCCAACACACGAAGGATCGTCTTCTGTCCGATCTGGTATGTGAGTTGGATATTGATGAAGCTGCAGATTGCTCCGAACAGATTCTGTATGAAGCGTCTTTCAAGGAATTTGGGAGATACAGTGTTCAATATGACACTATTATATGGTTTTCTATATCATTGCTGCTGGTTTTAGCTTGGGGTTTTGGGATAATCATGCTATTATATCTGCCATATAGGAGATATGTGCTTCAGAAGGATTATTCGTCACGGAAATTATATGTCACACCTAAAGAAATAGTTTACAAGGTTCACTTTTATGTTATTTGGTTTTCTCCCCTTCAGAAATTGTGGAACTGTATATTTTTCAAAAGAAAGAAAGTGGAGGAGCAGATAATTCTTGTACTCTCCTTTTTGTTTTTAACTTTCCTTTTTCTCTCTTTAAGGTTTCAAGACCTTCATTCATACCCTTCTGGGGCACCACGAAAATTGAGAAGCACGTTCCTCTTTCCTTGGTGCTTGATATCATTATTGAACAAGGTACTCATGCATCCCTCCTCTCGTGATCCTGCTGCTGTGGAGTATGGTTGCCAACTTGCTCGCATTTTTCTCTTAATTTTCTTTATCACGATTTCTTGATAAAAATGCTTCAAGGAAAGAACTTGAGTTATCTTGGGAAGACGTTTGCGAACCTCTGCTTGATATTCTCACTATAAATATCTCACTTCTCACATGTTTGTATATTGCTCTCTTAAATTCTTTTAATTAATCTTTTGTGCTAAAAAAATCTGGTGTATGATCAGGCGTTGAAGTATTAAGATTGTTTGTCCCATGATATTCTTATAAATGCCACTGGAGTCTGGAAAAAATAAGTGAGTATTTGCCATATTGATTTCATGTAGTGATGCAATACCTGTGTGTGAACCTTTGTTTTATTTTGTATTTTTCACTTTTTTGATATTTGTGAGTGTTTGGGTTAATTTTTGTGCACCTCGACTAATATTATAGTCGATCTTACTACATTGGACTCCAAAGAAACACGTGGAAGGTTGGTTTCAATTCATTTCTTCTTAACCCTTTACTTTTTTCTTTGGCCTCAATGATCACGTGGTCACTCCAGGGTGGTTATTTAAACCCTTGTTTGATACACGTAGGATATTCAATCTGAAATCATTCACTTATGACCCCCACCCCAGGCACTGAGAAGAAGCAAAGTGGTTTCAAGTATTTCTCTATAGCTTTTAATGTTTATAACAAATAATATTTAATATGATAATGGGTTTTCACACTATATTCTACCAACTTGAACATAGTTAAACTAATTAAGACATATATCCTTGACGAAGTGGTCAAATATTTGCATTTCTACACCATTGAAGTGTCGATGTCGAAGGAAATGTCGAGGTCTCAATTTTATAGAAATTTCGATGGAAATATCGATAAAATATCGATGTCGATGGACGTTTCTAGAAAAATATTTAGAACAAAGAATTCAAAAAAAAAAAAAAAAATTAAAGTAATAAATAAAGGTTTTACATTTTTAAAATAAGTTAAAATACTTATTATAAATATAATCTACATATTAATTACATTTTGTTGTTATTTTACTTGATTTTTCTATGGTATAATGGAAATGTCGATTCACTCCTCATGTCGATGTCGAACCCATGGACATGTGGAATGTCGATAGAAATGTCGACATGTCGACAGAAATTTAATACATTGCATTGAACTGAAATTAAAATTTTTAAAAATAATAATAAATAAAAAAAACTAGTATAGCAAGTTCTATGAGCATATGGTGACTACGAAATTTGGTCTCTTAACGTAATGATCCATGTGAACATCTACCTTTTTCTTTAAACATGATATTTCACTCTAATATTTTATTTTCATTCTTGAATGTACTTAATAGTTAATGTGACCTTATGGAACTGCATGTGTTGAGGAAACATAGTTTCTTCTTTTGTGTAGGTTGCTTACAGTCAGTATACGGAATCCATACATTCAGAGTTGAAAGCATAGCACGTGGAAAAGCTTCTCCTGTTGATGATCTGCAGGTTCAAGGGATTTCTAACCCTGGTCTCCTAAGAAAGGTTAGTTTGTATTCATCTGTTTACATTTCTTTAAGGAAGAACAATTCAATATTATTATCATCTTCATTATTTTTTTTGAGTTATTACTGGTTTTCTTTATATTTCTGTCAGAAGAGATGCTCATTTCTTGCATTTCAACCAGATCATTGTAAGAGAAGCTTCAAAAGTTATTCAAGATTTTGGCAGAAGTTGGAATAGAACTTCAGTAACTGCTGAAGGAGAAAGCATCCTTCCTTCGATATCAATGGAGGGACCAAACATTTTAAAATCTCCATCAAGAGGGTTGAAGGTATGAGTTGGCCTTTGCTTTTGATCCTTGCTAGTTTTGAGGCCCTTTCTTTCTTTCTTTCTTAGGTAGAGTCCTGTGGCTTTTCCGGAAGTCTGTCAATTGGTATGGTGGATAGGAAGTAGAACAGAAGTTATATTGGCTTTTAAGTTTTAAAGCTTCTGTTCCAAGTTGTGTCGGTGCCCTTGGTCATCATAAGAAAAATCTCTCTGGTGCTACTTGTTTCAGACAATTCAATTCCTTTATTTTTTGTCATCCGAAGGCTTTATGAAGATAATAACTTCTTCCATTTTTAAGGCACTCATAATTTGGCCAAAAAATGTAAAATTAAAATGCGAAGTATACATCCTTTCATTTGGGGAAATTCTTTTCTTTTGAAGATTACTAATGTGCAAACTGCAAACCAAGATGAAAAATTAGTCTGTCATCTAGATGAATTTTAGATGGTTACCTGAAAGTGACATCAACATTATAATTTCTTTCTTCTTGTGCATATTTGGACTTCTATCTGCTTAGTGCTTTGCCATCTCATGTAGGAGTCATTAATTTATGTCGGATGTCAATCTTTGATTGAGCCATGTGTTCGTCTGCTGAGTTCTTGCTATTCTTATAGCTTTTGTTTCCAATCCTGCAGACCACTAGCTTACCACATTATGTGTCGAAGGAACGAAGAAGTGTGTTGTCTCAGGAACTCCTGCTTCAGAAGCTGGAAGAAGTCAATATATCAGTCAAGGTATTATCTGTGGTTATTGCTGTAGGAGATAATTGGAATTGATGCTTATCAAGAGAATGATAGCTGCTTTTTGTAGTGGTTGGTGTAAACTAAATTAGAATGAAAAATGCTTGTTTTCTACCATCGACTCTTTATTTCATATTTGTCTTCCTGAAAACCATTAACACTTCACTAAAAGCATGAACCAGCATGAAGATACACATGATCACGTCATTTTTCAAGAAATCAGGATGGAAAAAATATTATGGTTAACTTATTAAAAATACCCCCATAGGATTGGTTTCAATTATATCCCAAAATTTGAAAAGCTTTATTTTAACCCTTAAAGTTTGAAATTTGTATCAAAACAACCCTCGAAGACTTTTTCCGTTAAATTCATGGACAGAAAATGACACGTTTGCATATATATTGTTGCTTATGTGAACAAATGTGAACACATACGTTCGAAAAAAAATAAAAACACATGCAAACATGTTATTTTCTGTCCATGAATTTAATGGAAAAAAGCTTTCAAGGATTGTTTTGAAACAAACTTTAAACTTTAGTGGTTAAAATGAGACTTTTCAAAGTTCCATAAATGAAACCAACCCAATAGTTCTCGGTATTTTTAATAATTTAACCAAACATTATGCTCTTTTGGCCTGTCCTGAGATTAGCATAGTGGGCCATAAACATAATGCAAAAAGCGATATTGTGAATTGCATGATATAGTTATCATCTGTTTTCTAGATTCTCTAAAAAATGTGTGTAGTTTAAAAAGAAAACAATAAAAATATCAGGTTCTCCAATGTCCACAAACAGCTCAAAAATAGTGTTCTCATTAGATTTGTTCAAGGTAGATGGAGTATCATTCACCGAATTCTTTTATTCTTTATTTCTTGCATTTATTTCGACTTCTTTTCTACATGACTTTGTGAACAGAAAATCGAGCTGCTTATCAACGAGCCCCGCCCTGCCCCAGAAATCAGCTGATAATCTGGTCTCTGAACGTATTTTGTTAGTTAAAGCTTGAGTGAACAGAGCAAAAGAAATTTGGAAGTGCACTCTGTATGTATAAGGTAGGAAAGTAGGTCTGTAAATTATGATTTCCTTGGCAACATCCCTTTCTTTGTATTGTATCCGGAATCCCGGATCCATCTCTTTAGTAATTGATTGGGCTGAGGCTGAGCTTTGTCTGCTACGCATGTGGCCAATGAGTTGCAAAATCTGTTTTAGTATTCATTCTTTCTTCTAGGGTTTTTACATGTGCTTTTGAGAGGTTTTTTTTTAGTTCAACAACATTTTAAGGTGAGAGGATTCGAATCTCTGACCTTTTGGTTGAAGGTACATGTCAATGAGCGTTAAGTTATGTTCACTTTAGCGTTGGAGTGTTTTTGTTAAGTATTATTTTACATTATTTGGAGCTTTTTTTTTCCCTAAAAAAAAAAAGACGGAAAGAAGAGATTGGAACTTACCATCCTTGAAGAGAAATCCTTGAAGCAAAGAAAGGGAAAATGCAGGTTAAAAAGACCATGACGACAAATGTTTGCGATCGAAAAGGAGTTTTTCTTTTCGTTTTTGTTTTCTTCAGCAGGAATTTTGGTGTTATTGTGTGTTTACACTAATTATTGTTCACGCTTCCTTTCTTAAAGAATGGTTGAAGGTTCTCAAATTGAAAGGCTATTGTTAAAACAACCCTGTAAAGTAACTGAGAATCACTATTCAAATAGATTTTCATCATTTAATTAGAAAATGAAACTCTGTTACAAAATCAAAAGTCAAAAAAAGAAAAAAAAATATCAAAAGAGGTTTCTGTTTTTCCAGAATGAACCCTCCATAAAGTTGTGGAACACTTTTTGGATCAAATTACTTCTGAATGGAATTAGCCAATTGGAGCAAAATTGGATAAAGCACTTATTACTATTTCAAATGTTCAACGAAGACATGCACAACTATGAGAAGAGGGTGCACAATTGAAATGGTCTTGAAAACAAGCTTTAATGTTTGAGTTAGTTTGAGTCTTGACTCTCGAGTCTAACAAAATTTTCGTAATTGTAGGGTGCATCTGAACCTCTTTTTCGTTTTCCAGAGGGATCGAGGCATTTGTATCGCTTATGCTGTGAGCTATAGCCAAGAAAGGTATAGGGTGAAGAACACATTTGGAGTTTATATGTTTTTTTTTTTTTGAATACATCAATATTTGAGGGTGGGGGGATTCGAACCTCTGACCTCATGGTCGAGGATACATGCCAATTACCGCTGATTATATGTTGATTGAATGGTCTAACACCTGGTAATTGAGGAGAAGAATTTTATTAATGGAATAAGACTCTGAAATTTTGTACTGTGAACTCCTCATTTAAATACAGACAGCTATTAACAAAATAACACAAAATTACACACTTAACCAATTAATCAAACTAATATTGGTTATACAAGTAACATGCCCCCTCAAGTTGGACGATGTAATACAAAAGCAGAAAAGGACTTGGTAAACATATATGCTAATTGAGAGGAAGAACACACGGGTAAAAGCTTTAGAAAACCAGCTGAAATTTTGTCTGGTACAAAATGACAATCGATTTTTATGTGTTTTGTGTGCTCGTGGAAAGTCGGATTTGAGGCAATGGATATTGCCGCAGCAGGTAATAATGAAGATACTTGGAGATCAGACAATAGTTGATGAATCCATACTAATTCACTCGTTACAACAAGTGCTCTATATTCTGCTTCGGCAAAGGAGAACGCCAAGATATTAAAGATTCACCAAGGAATATGCAAAAATCAGTTACCGAGCGTCGAGAATCAAGACTATATACTTCTTCTACAAGGTCGTCATTGAGAAAGGCGTTATTGACGTCCCTTTTAGCTAATGGCCAGTTATAGGAAGTAGCAAGTATGAGAAGGACCTTTACAATCACGATCTTGGCTACGGGAGAGAAAGTATCCATGAAATTGGTACCTTCTTGTTGAGTGTAACCTTTGACGACCAATCAGACTTTGTAACGATCAACAATGCCATCTGCTTTCTATTTAATTCAATACATCCATTTACTTTCTATGGCGTGATGTCCTTTAGGGGAAGGAACAATACTCCAAGTGTTTGTACGCATTCCATTGCTGCAATTTCATCATTCATGGCTTGTTGCCAATGAAAAAAAGGGGCAGCTTGATGGTAAAATGTAGGTTCATACTCAGTAGAAACATTTAACATATATTTCCGGTGTTGAACAGAGTAACGTTTATAAGACAAGTAATTGCTGAAAAAATAAGGTGCTGAAGAATTAACAGGTGCACCATGAGTGAAAATCCTTCAGATAGGAAGGTGGATAATGAGATCGAATGGAACGTCTGGGAAATGTTGAAGCAGTAGCATCACCTCACCACTAGGTGATATTGAAGATGAAACTTGAGAAGAAGAAGCAATGAAGCATCATTGGTTTGAATATCAGTCGAGCTATCAGTAAAATCATTAGTGTCTGAACAATGAAAATTCAGAGGATTAAAAGCTGCAGGTTCATTGTTAGACAAGCAAGGTGCTGAAGGAAAAATATCAGCAAATATAGAGTGTATAAAAAGGAAGAATAGTCAAAATCCTTCAAATAGAGTGTATAAAAAGGTGACTTGTTAGAAAGCAAGGGCATCGATGTCCTGTTGTTTAAAAAGGCTGCTGACAAAACACAATCATTCCAAAAAGTTAGAGGGACTAGAACAAGAGAGCCCGGGCAACATTTAAGAGATGTTGATGCTTCCATTCAACCACTGAATTTTGTTGTGGTGTATTAACACAAGAATATTGATGTTGTGTTCCAGTGGATGCAAGAAATTCAGCAAACGTTAGCTCAGTTGCGTTGTCAAATTGAAAAGTCTTAATAACTTTTGAAAACTGAGTTTGAAGAAAAGAGGAATGATATGTAAAGCATCACTCTTATGTTTCATTTAAGTAAACCCATGTAAAACGTAAACAATCATCGACTATTGTCAAAAAGTAAAAATATCCCGAATAAGTGGGAGTCCGAAAAGGTCCCCAAATCTCACAGTGTATCAAGTCAAATATTTGCTCAGATACATGATTATTTGCTGGAAAAGAAAGACGTCTTTGCTTGGCTAAAGGACATATATGTCAAACCCTACACAAAAGGAACCAGAACATTGTATAGGATTCTTTAAAGAACTCAATCTTGCAAAAGATGGATGTCCTATTCAACGAAACAACACAGTTAACCTTGCCAATCGTCTTCAACAGTGATTTGTCCTGGATGGCACAAGAATTCCCAACAAAGTTAATAGAATATTTGTCCTCTTTTAGCAACGCACTAACAGATAATAGGTTGTATGTAAACTGAGAAAGCAAAAGAACATCATGAAGTATAAGGCCTTTGGTAAGATGAATATAACCAATGAATTCTACAAGGAAATGTGTCTCATTCGGTAAGACAACAACAATGTTATGAGCAGATCTTAGTTTGATTAAAAGAGACTTATTATGACAAATATGACTCGATGCTCCAGAATCTATTATCCAACAATTGCCTTCACGAGTATGCATAGTTGAAAAAGCAGTAGATATAGTACCTACAACATGAGTAACATCAGCAGGCTTGGCGGCATTAGTAACTTCAGAAAGATGAGTTTGAAGCATCCACATCAAGTGAGTATACTGATCATTGTTTAAACTGGCAAAGAAGGCAGACTGCTTAGAAGAGCTAGTTGTATTTCCATTAGAAACAGCATTGGTTCGATTGTTCGAGCGATAACCGGGAGGGTATCCATGTAACTTGTAACATTTGTCAATTACATGGCCCTTAATTCTGCAATGAGAACAGATTGGCCGCATAGGACTCATTCAGACACAAAGAAGATCCTGACGTATTTAGAATCAAGATAAGCAACATACATATTTGGTTACTCATCTTGTTTCTTGTTTAAAAAAAAGAGGCAAAATTTGAAAAACTACCCAAAAGTAGTTTCTCAAATTTGTTTCCGTTTTTTTTTCTTTTTCCATCTTTCATGCATGTACCTATCTCTCTCTTCTCCTTCCTACACTCATCTCTTCTCTTTCTCTCCTCATTTTTCTCTCCATTTTTTTTTACCACTACCTTATTTTTTTTTCATTTTTTTCTCTTTTCCGTTATTTCTTTATCTTTTTTTCTTTTTTCCGTTATTTCTTTCTTTCTTTCTTTCTTTTTTTTAATTTTTTTCTCTTTTCATCAATGAGCTTTTAGTTATTATTTTCTATTTAAATCTGTATTATTTTTTGTTGATTTTTGTAGGGTTTTAATTTATTTATTAAATTAATTAATTAATAAGATATTCCACTTTTGCCATGGATTGAAAAAAATATATTTTTTTCTTTCTCCCTTTCTGATCTTACGTCTCAGGATCATTGACTAATGAGAAATACATTCATTTAAAAAAAAAAAAATTTTGATTATTCAATTCAAGAAATGTGGGTGTTGAAGGAGAAATTTTGGTCAATCAAAAAATGTCACATCATTATTTAAAAATAATGACGAAATTACAAATAATTAAATTTGGGATCCATTATAAATTAACATGTGTCCAAAATTTAATTTGAAGACAAATTTGGTCAATTATAAAATTTTAAGGCCAAATGTCCATTTGATCAATTAATTAAAAGAATTAATTTGATCAGATTTATTAATTTGATCAATTAATTAAAAAAATTAAAGGAAAAATACACTTTTAGTCTCTGAGGTTTGGGTTATGTTTCATTTTGGTCCCTGAGTTTTCAAACTCAACAATTTAGCCCCTGAGGTTTGGTTTTAGTTTCATTTTGGTCCCTCCATCTAATTTTCCGTTAATAGTTAAAAGATTGATGATGTGGCAATTTTTTTTTATTAAAAAAATTATTTTTTAAGTTTTTAACCAAACCTCAGAGGCTAAATTGTTGAGTTTGAAAGCTCAAGGACCAAAATGAAACCTAACCCAAACTCAGGGGCTAAACGTGTATTTTTCCCAAAAATTAATTTGATCAAATTTGGGTCTTTTAATATTTGGGTCATATTATTTTTGGGTCAAATATTAACCAAACCCAAGACCAAATAGTTGAACCTAAGACCAATAAAGCCTAAGTCCAAGTTGTTAGACCCAAAAGTCACCAGGACCCATCCATGAAGAACTTTATAAATAGAGGGGTTCTCCTTCATTTCAAGGGTTCAGAAATTCTACACTCTCACAAAGACAAGAGGTTAAAAAATTGGAAGCCTCAACTAGAACAAGAGAATCCAGAGAGACTCCATCAAGTCTGAAGACTAAAGACTCTCTGCAATTCATAAGTTCTCAAGTGTTGAACACTCCTTGAAGACTCCAAGGCTTCAAGACTTCAAGACTCTAAGGCTTCAAGACTTTAAGACTCCAAGACTTCTTGAAGACTAAAGACCCTTTAAGACTAGAAGACTTCAACAATTCCTTGTAGACCAAAAACTCTTTAAGACTCCAAGACTTGAAGACTTGAAAAGCTCCAAGAATCAATTGAAGCTTCAGACTCGAGAACAAGCGTTCCAGCCCTCGAGTGAAACACATTCACACACAAGAGAGAGAATCAGAGAATTAAAGTTAGAGATTGTACACCCACCCACATACAACAATAATACAAATAAAAGTTTATTCCACATGTCTCATCTTTGAAGTTACATGGGAACAGTGGGTATATAAGCTTGATTGTCTAACCTTAAATAAATGTCTCACTGATAGACGACTTGTCGAGGGTCATATCAAATAAATTTATATTCACCGGTTCTTGGCTACTTTGCAGTAGTAGTGGTCGAGGTCGAACGCATGGAGCAACTGAATTAATTAAGTTAATTTAGGATTCTTCGATTAATAACTAGAAGGGGGGTATGGCATAAAGGTTGATGCAATAAAAGTTTAAAAATAAAATGCAAGAAAATAAAATTAACAAAAATTAAAAATGGTGGATAAGCTAATCTTACATCGGGATCGTGTAATTGGGAAAATCTGATTTCAGTTTGGTTAATTTTATCCTTGAATTCTCATTTAAGCTAATTTGATCCTATGATGTCTAGCTACTTAACCGGAAAAGCAGGCAAGCTTAAGGATCCCTACGGTGACTAATTCGACCAGTGCATCGAAATTAATTCCTACCGAAAATCTAATTAATTGATCAGATTAAAAAAACCGATAGCATTAAGATCTAAGGATCGCTAGATGACTAAATTATAAACTAGGAAAAGCCTAAATTCACCCCAGCCAAATTATTGTATTCTAACTCTAACATACAAATATCGATCTAGGATAAAAAGTCAAATCACCATATGATAGAATTAATGCTACAATTTAGCCGATAATTTAAATCAACAAGAAGTTTGTCAGACTACTTAATTAATCAAAATTATAATGAATTTGGAATACAATAAAACATCACATAATCAAATTTTAGAAATTGAGTGCAAAATCTCAAGAACACAACCACCTAACTTACATCAAAAAGTCCCAATCACAACGATCTAAGCTTAGCCCGTCATGGAGATGTCGAAACTAAGCTCCAATGCTCGATTACCCATCCTAAACTAAGAAAGATAAATCTAACTAATGAAATACAAGGGAAACTGATAAAAATACAGATGAAAACAAGAAGAACGAAGAAGGAACGAAGAAAATCGGCTGGAAAACGGGCTCCCCAAACCTAAAATCAAAGAGAAGTATTTATAGCATCAGGTGGTAGTGTCGAGACGCTGCGCCCAATGTCTCGACGCTACGGGCAGAAATCATCTTCGCAGCGCGCGCTCGCGATAGCATCGAGACGCTTGCTCTCAAGTTTCAGTGTTTTGGTTGTGTTGACTGCGAGTTGACCAAGGGTATTTAGGTAATTTTACATCATTTTGATGCTCGATTTCATCCCAAACGGTCTCGAACTCATGTTTTAGACCTTCAATGATATTATACTCAAATTAAAGCATTTTGCACACATAATACAACGAAGATAAGCAATTTAGGAGGAAATAATTATATAACAAATTTGCTCTATCACTCACTACCACAAACTCACAAAAAATATATATCGATAACATATTGTGCAATAAATAATGTGTTGGGTTTTATGCCCTAAAACTCGTAGATAGTGAATGTAAACAAATTGTATACTTATTTTCAATAAAGTGTTATTTAAGTTTCTACAACAAAGTGTTATTGTTAAGTATTGCACAATATGACCCAAATCCAATAAACTAAGATCCAATGTTGTTTGTATGTAACTTGAACATATATGTGGGGACATACGGGGATCGATGTTCAAGTAACAACCTAAAATGTCTATAATACAGGGATAAGGTTGGGTACCTTATCTTGGTTACACTATGTGATACGACCCACTTTGTATTTGATACAGACATATTGATCCAAAACGTCCATGTAGTAGACATGCAAGCGGGAGTATCCTATGCAATGAGTTTGCATAAGACTGGACCACGAAATAGTCAACCACTAGTTGTAACACCGTTAACTAGTTAGGTTATTGTTTCAATAGAATGACCTAGGTAACTCAGTCTTAATCCTAAGTGTGTCATGAACTCCTTCTCACGAGGGATTGTCCTTTGATTAGCATGGGTGAGAGTGGCCTATACGCCGACTCAATATGCGTTCCTTTTTGGGGACAAGACCAAGTGGGAGGCTAGGGACATGACAACACAAGAAGGAATTCACTCTTTCCCACTTCTAGGAGAAGTAGATGAATGTTCCCTTAAGTGGTGACTTCGGGACTTGAACAAAGGGATCCCGCCCTCTCACTGGCTCGAAAGGGACTTTCTGTTTAATGGTTGAACCATAAACAGGTTGTTCATTAGAGGAGCGCTAGTACTTAAGGAAACATATGTAACACAGGGGTAAAATGGTAATTTGACTCAGCTGTGGTTACGAACACTCGTGAAGAATTGACTTACCGGTATAGGTCTATATCCATGGACACAGAAATGTTCTACAGTGAGAAGAGTTCAGCTGTGGGTCTTTAGTGGAATGATCCATAGTTAATGAATATTGGTTAACTCGATTAATGAGTTTAGTCAGTTAACCTCATATCATTGGAGCTTTTGATATGTAGGTCCATTAGGTCCCCTGCTAGCTCGTAAAGGGTAATTAGGAACAATTAGTCTTGAAAGGAATTTGAATAGTTCAAAATCCATTATGGGAAATCAAGTTAATTGTATGAGATACAATTAATATAATGAATGTGATACGTTACAATATAAAGTTTAATTTAAGATTAAACTTTATTAATTGAGAGAAATACAATTAAATACGATTTAATTGTAGGCTTAAATTAAATATGAGATATTTAATTTAGTAATTAATTAATTGGAGAATTAATTAATTATTTAATTTAATTGAATTTGATTTAATTGAAAACTATAGGTTATGTGGGAGATATTCATTTAGATATGATTTAAATAAAATTAATTAAAATGTATTTAATTATTGATTTAATTAATTAATTAAATGAATCCTCATCCTATTAGAATTGGGAAGAGTAATTAATTAAATATATCCCTAACCTATTATGGATAGGAAAGAGATATGACACTTTATATAAAGGACATAATGCCTTCCCAATTGATATAACTCATAACACAAGACTTTACTCTCAAGCAAAATTTCTCTCTAGGAATTTCACAACATTCTAGTGAAATTATTTTTCCTAAAATTCAAGAAACCAAGTCCCACAACTTGGTTCCTAGTCCTAAAGATATAGCAATGGAAGATCTCGGTGGTAGTGTCCCTACTGTGATCATATTATTCTTGGTGGGAGTTCATTGAAGAAAGTATTCAACAAGTAAGTATTTCATTCTTTTAATTATTAGATTTAGATCTTATGCATGCTTAGCCTAGATTATAAATAGAATTGTTCTGTATGATTTGCCAATGTACTGGTATTTTAGAAAATTTAATTAAAATACGAATCGATCCTATATGCTTCCGCTGGGAATTTAGGAATTCCAATCCTTCATAATGGTCGTTGAAAGTTTACAAAATTTATAAACAAAAAATTAACAGAAATTTTGCCAGATGACCCTCTTTGAAACCCATTTTTCGTAAATGTCCAAGATAGGTAAATTTTTCTGATTTAGATTTTCCATTTTTTTTGTGACAGATTTACCCTTTTTGTCTTTATCTCTCCTCAATAACTATTTTCCATACTATCTCTCATCATTAAGTTTGCTTATATATTATGGATCATCTCTCCTCATTAAGTTTGCTCCATACTATCTCTCTTCATTCAATAATATCTCACCAAAAATTTACTGATTTTGAGGCATTTATGGATTTTTTTAATAATAAATACGTTTTATCTCTCTTCATTCAATAATATATATATATATATATATATATATATATATATATATATATATATATATATATATATATATTTACGTTTTAATTTTTAAATTTTTCGTTGTTCTGAAAATTGTGTGATACATTATTTGTCTTTTTGCCTTCCATTTTTTGAACTTTTGGGATTCTGACGATTTAAAGTCGTATTCCAATTGAGAATTCTCCTAAAAACCAATCAATGATCTTTCTTCTCTCTCTGTTTCTCTCCCTTTCTCTCTCCAGTAAAACCCTAGATCTGAATCCATTGTCGACCCTGCAGCTCCGTCGCCGGCCTTCCGACGCTCATTGAAGAACTCTTCGTCTTGTTTTTTCTTGATAATTCGTTTCATATTATACATTCCATGGTATTTATTAAAATAATTTATCAATGAATTGTATTTCCCCAATATTCTTTGACTTCTCTGTCTATTATCATTGTTTACAATTTTTTTTACTCTAGTCATAACCTAATATATATAATTCATATACACCGGGATATAATATGCAAATAGAACACTAAGACATACATTCATGGAAACAATCTCAGCAATCATATATATATATATATATATATATCAACATACAATATATAATCAGTATAATAAAACTATACATCCGTATTTATCAGATATCAAATGTTTGCAATTTTTTTTACTCTAGCCATAACCTAATATATATAATTCATATACATTGGGATATAATATGCATACAGAACACTAAGACATATTTTTTTTTTTTTAAATAAACACTAAGACATATATTCATGGAAACAATCTCAACAATCATATATATATATATCAACATACAATATATAATCAGTATAATAAAACTATACATCCATATTTATCAGATATCAAATGTTTGCAATTTCTTTTACTCTAGCCATAACCTAATATATATAATTCATATACACCGGGATATAATATGCATACAGAACACTAAGGCATATATTCATGGAAACAATCTCAACAATCATATATATATATCAACATACAATATATAATCAGTATAATAAAACTATACATCCGTATTTATCAGATATCAAATGTTTGCAATTTTTTTTACTCTAGACATAACGTAATATATATAATTCATATACACCGGGATATAATATGCATACAGAACACTAAGGCATATATTCATGGAAACAATCTCATCAATCATATATATATATATCAACATACAATATATAATAAGTATAATAAAACTATACATCCGTATTTATCAGATATCAAATGTTTGCAATTTTTTTTACTCTAGCCATAACATAATATATATAATTCATATACACCGGGATATAATATGCATACAGAACACTAAGGCATATATTTATGTAAACAATCTCATCAATTATATATATGTATATCAACATACAATATATAATCAGTATAATAAAACTATACATCCGTATTTATCAGATATCAAATGTTTGCAATTTTTTTTACTCTAGCCATAACCTAATATATATAATTCATATACATCGGGACAAAATATGCAAATAGAACACTAAGGCATATATTCATGGAAACAATCTCATCAATCATATCAAAAAAAAAAAAATGATAATAGGATGGAATGCAAAACGACAAAAAAGGAAGAAAAAAAAAAAGATTACACAATTTCCCTAAAGCCTTAAAAAAAAAAAAAAAAAAGCAAAACGGCATAAAAATTATGAAAAAAAAAAGTTTACCCAATTGCACAAAAAGGAAAAAAAAAAGTAAAATATTGACGGGAGAGAGAAAATTTTCAGCCATTATTGATGGGAGAGAGATGTTTGACCATTATTGGTGGGAGAGAGAAAATGACCATTAATAATGGGAGAGAGAGGAAATGACCATTAATGATGGGAGAGAGAGAAGATATTCAGCCATTATTGAGGAGAGATGAAGCAAAGGACTTTTTGGTAAAATGACCATGACTTTCATGTAAAAAATGGAGGCCCAATGTCTATTCTTGAAAAAAACAGTGTAGTTGGACAGATTTGATAATAGGCTCTCCAATTTGGGCTATATGTGTATTTATCCCAAAAATTAATCTAATTGAACTAACCCATGTAAGCAAACATCATTAAAGATAAATTGGTTGGAGTGATAAATGACATGCATTGCAAATCAAATTTGAACATTTGAAGGATAAAATTTATTATTATTTTGTGTTTGGGCTTAATAAACATTATAAACTCTATATAATAGTTTTATATTTATTTTAATGTAATATATTATTTTATATTATATATACTTATTAGATAACATGGGGTTCCATTTCAAAATCAATTGGCAATGGGTGGAGTAACCCATGTATGGTGTCTCTTTGGGTTCACCATTCTTGGACCGAATTAGGGGTGTGCACGATTCGGTTCGATCCGGTTTTGGCCAAAAGCAGTGATTGAACCGAACAACTTGGTTCTGGAACGTCTTAAACTGAAAAAATTGAAACTCCCTTGATTTCGATTAAAAACTGAACCGATTGGTTTCGGTTTTCACAGATTCGGTTCGGTTTTTAACCGACTTTTGTCTCCATTGGGCACTGTGACAAAAATCACCACGAGATACAGTGAGAGAGATGGGCCATTGAGCCTGGATTTGAATGAGAATCTAAGAGAGGAAGAGTTAGAGAGTGAGAGATGAAGACACTAAAATTTCCAATGGGAGTTTAGCCACCGTCGTCTACATGCTCCGACGAATTAAGAGGCGAGAAACATTTGCATGCTTCAGCGAATGACGAGATGAGAAACAGCGTTGGTGGCCATGAGAGAGTGATTGAAGTCGGCGGTTGGTGGTAATGAGAAGGTGAAGGGTGATGGAGGAGAGAGTTGAAACGTGGGTGATGAAAGGAGAGGGAGAGAGATGGAGAAGGAGAGAGAGGGAGGAAAAGGTCTGACGGCTGGTGGAAAAAGGTTGGAAGGTTTAGGATTAGAAACCCTAAAAATCTAGGGTTAAAGAATGCTTTGGGCTTTGTGGATTGTGGGTCTTGGAATTTTAAACAAATAAATGGGCAGCTTATTTAAAGAAGTAGGTTCAGTTCGATTTTCATGGTTTTTTAAAGTATGAAACCATAAACCGAACAAAAAATATCGGGTTTTTAAAAGAAAAAACCGAGAAAACCAAAATTTTTTAATAAACCGAACCGAACCGAACCGATTAATCTAGCTCAGTTCAGTTCGGTTTGTCGGTTCAGCTCGGTTTTTGAACACCCCTAGATTAGATCTTTTTTTTTTCTTGGACTGAATACCCGTTTGGGTTTCATGGGCTTTGATACCATATTAGATAACATGAGTTCCATCTCAAAACCAATTGGCTGTGAGTGGAGTTAGGGGATATTCGATGCAAAACTCCAAGAAGGGTTTATTACCCTTCAGGCATGGGGTTCACCTGTCTAAGGAACAGTCTCCTAAGACACCTCAAGAAATTGAGAATATGAGACACATTCCTTACGCCTCATTTGTGGGCAGCTTAATGTATGTTATGCTTTGCACTAGGCCTGACATATGTTATCCAGTGGGAGTAGTCAGTAGGTACCAGTCTAATCCAGGGTTAGACCACTGGGGAGCGGTTAAGAATATCCTCAAGTATCTTCGGAGAACGAGGGACTACATGCTTGTGTATGGGGCTAAGGATTTGATCCTTACAGGATACATCGATTCTGACTTTCAAGCTGACAAGTATTCAAGGAAATCCACATCAGGATCAGTGTTCACCCTCAATAGGGGATCTGTAGTTTGGAGAAGCATCAAACAAGGATGCATAGCAGACTCAACCATGGAGGCTGAGTATGTAGCAGCTTGCAAAGCAGCTAAGGAAGCAGTTTGGCTAAAAAAGTTCTTGACAGATTTGGAAGTTGTTCCAAATATGAACGTGCCTATAACACTATACTGTGACAACAGAGGGGTTTGTGCAACGAGGAGATGTGATCGTCACCTAATACGGGAGATTTGTTGGGATTGGTGCCCCAAAACTCGTAGATAGTGAATGTTATACAAAATTATATACTTGTTCGATAAAGTCGTTATCGAGATTAATTCAGTTAAGTCATTACTGAATAAGTAAATTGCACATTAGATAACCCAAATCCAATAAACTAAGATCCATGGCTATAGGATGAACACTTGAGCTTTATGAAGAGACATAAAAGTGGATCAAGCTCGAGTAATAGCCAAAACGGTCTATAGTATAGGGATAGGTCTGGGTACCTTATTCTGGGACACTATGAGACGCGACCCACTTTATAAATAGTATAGACGATGTGATCCTAAATCGTCCATGTAGAGACATGCGAGTGGGGGCGTCCTATGCAATGAGTTTGCATAAGACCAGGACCGAGAAATAAGTCGCTCACGCTTTATAACACCGTTTACTGACGAGACTGACTATTTCATGTGATGACCTAGGTAACTCGATCTTAATCCTGAGCTAACTATGAACTCCTGTTTATTTGAGCTTATCCTTAGATCTGCATAGGTGAGAGCGGCTTAGTATCGCCGACTCAATAAGCCTCCCATTTCAGGGATAGGAACGGGTAGATAGTTGGGGACATAGTCGTGCGAGAAAGAATTCACTCCTACCCAAATTAGGGATAGTAGAGAGGTTGTTCCCTTAAGTGCTGACTCCGGGGCTTGAACAAAGGGATCCCGCCCTCTCATTTGCCTGAGAGGGACTCGGTTTATTGGTTGGACCATAAACCAATTGTTCATTAGAGGATCAATGGGACTTAAGGAACTAGAAGTACTATAGGGGTAAAACGGTCATTTAACCTAGCTATAGCTACGAACAACCTGTGAAGGATCGACTTACTGAACATGGTTAAATCAAGTGGACGGAAATATATCTATAGTGAGGGGAGTGCAACTACCGGGCTATAGTGGAGTGTCCCGGTAGTTAACGAATGTTGGTTAAGCTTGGTTAATGAGATTAGTCGGTTAGCCTCGAATCGTTGGAGCCCATGATCTATAGGTCCATTAGGTCCCCCTACTAGCTCATATCGGAATAAAGCCAAGAACAATAAGATAGGATTCTTTGAATTGTTCAAAATCGGGAAAAATGGCATTTTCGTAAATTGTGTTTGACACAATATTTAATTATGAATTAAATTGGAAAATGAGAGATTATGTATTTAAAAGTGTTTTAAATACTAGGAATCATATATAATTAGATTGCACAAGGTGTCAATGATTAATTGGATTAATCATAACAAATTAATTGGAAATGTTTCTAATTAATTGCCATGAAATCAATTTCAATTTGGAATTGGAATTTGAATTAGAATGCAAGCAAAATCTGCTTGAGGATTAAACTTAGTGGATTTAGATGGATTTCCACTCTTGCATGTTGATACAAAGTGGAATACAACACATCCATGCACTTGTTGCATGTGTTGTGACTTCAACACCTAGAATCCACTTTGGCTTGCATTACCACCATGTGTCTTGCATCTTGAGGCCTTTCCTTGCATGGAATATATCTATAAGTAGATGCAAAATCAGATTAAGAGTTAAGAGAGCCATTTCCATATTGTTATGCTGCTGGATTTTGGTCTCAAACTCACTCATCTCCATATATCTCTCTAGTGATTGAACCTTCAAGCATTCCCTTCCCATTCCCTATCTCTATAGACTCCTACAAGTCGTTCTTGGCCCGGAGAATAGTAGGGAAGACACTAGAGGTGGTCCACACACCGTTCGTGATCAAAGGAATCAAAGGGAGTTGTTGAATCGGTCTCCATAAAGGTTGGTACAAATTCTGCTCTCTGTTTACGGTATTTGGACAACATGTTTTTATTTTCTAATTTTCTTTAGTTTTTACACAGTTTCATCATATGAAAAGCTACCCACCAAGCTAAAATTAATGTATGTTAGGTGCCTTAATCATGCTCTGATACCAATTGAAGGTGTTCATATAACACTTGCGGAAGCAATTTTAGGATCGGAGGTACTTAACTACATCAATTTTAGAAAATGAAAACATGTTATCCAAATACCGTAAACAGAGAGCAGAATTTGTACCAACCTTTTTGGAGACCGATTCAACAACTCCCTTTGATTCCTTTGATCACGAACGGTGTGTGAACCACCTCTAGTGTCTTCCCTACTATTCTCCAGGCCAAGAACGACTTGTGGGAGTCTATAGAGATAGGGAATGGGAAGGGAATGCTTGAAGGTTCAAGCACTAAAGAGATATATGGAGATGAGTGAGTTTGAGACCAAAATCCAGCAACATAACAATATGAAAATGGCTCTCTTAACTCTTAATCTGATTTTGCATCTACTTATAGAGATATTCCATGCAAGGAAATGCCTCAAGATGCAAGACACATGGTGGTAATGCAAGCCAAAGTGGATTCTAGGTGTTGAAGTCACAACACATGCAACAAGTGCATGGATGTGTTGTATTCCACTTTGTATCAACATGCAAGAGTGGAAATCCATCTAAATCCACTAAGTTTGATCCTCAATCAGATTTTGCTTGCATTCTAATTCAAATTCCAATTCCAAATTGAAATTGATTTCATGGCAATTAATTAGAAACATTTCCAATTAATTTGTTATGATTAATCTAATTAATCATTGACACCTTGTGCAATCTAATTATATATGATTCCTAGTATTTAAAACACTTTTAAATACATAATCTCTCATTTTCCAATTTAATTCATAATTAAATATTGTGTCAAACACAATTTACGAAAATGCCCTTTTTCCCGATTTTGAACAATTCAAAGAATCCTATCTTATTGTTCTAGGCTTTATTCCGATATGAGCTAGTAGGGGGACCTAACGGACCTATAGATCATGGGCTCAAACGATTCGAGGCTAACCGTCTAATCTCATTAACCAAGCTTAACCAACATTCGTTAACTACCGGGACACTCCACTATAGCCCGATAGTTGCACTCCCCTCACTATAGATATATTTTTCGTTCACTTGATTCAACCATGTTCAGTAAGTCGATCCTTCACAGGTTGTTCATAGCTATAGCTAGGTTAAATGACCGTTTTACCCCTATAGTACTTCTAGTTCCTTAAGTCCCACTGATCCTCTAATGAACAATTGGTTTATGGTCCAACCAATAAACCGAGTCCCTCTCGGGCCAATGAGAGGGTGGGATCCCTTTGTTCAAGCCCCGGAGTCAGCAGTTAAGGGAACAACCTCTCTACTATCCCTAATTTGGGTAGGAGTGAATTCCTTCTCGCACGACTATATCCCCAACTATCTATCCGTTCCTATCCCTGAAATGGGAGGCTTATTGAGTTGGCGATACTGAGCCACTCTCACCTATGCAGATCTAAGGATAAGCCCGAATAAACATGAGTTTTATAGTTAGCTCAGGATTAAGATCGAGTTACCTAGGTCATCACATGAAATAGTCAGTCTCGTAAGTAAACGGTGTTATAAAGTGAGAGCGACTTATTTCTCGGTCCTGGTCTTATGCAAACTCATTGCATAGGACGCCCCCACTCGCATGTCTCTACATGGACGATTTAGGATCACATCATCTATACTATCTATAAAGTGGGTCACATCTCATAGTGTCCCCAGAATAAGGTACCCAGCCCTATCCCTATACTATAGACCGTTTTGGCTATTACTCGAGCTTGATTCACTTTTATGTCTCTACATAAAGCTCAAGTGTTCATCCTATAGCCATGAATCTTATTTTATTGGATTCAGGTTATCTAATGTGCAATTTACTTATTCAGTAATGACTTTACTGAATTAATCTTGATAACGACTTTATCGAACAAGTATATAATTTTGTTTAACAATCACTATGTACGAGTTTTAGGGCATCAATCCCAACAATTTCCCACTTGAACTAAAACACTCGTTCAATGGGATGTACTATAATCCATAACAACAGTGGGTGTATAAAGACATGTATATTACTTAAAACGTATTTCAATGTACAAATACAAAAAACCAGGGCATCAGATACCGGTTACAATTCTCCCACTTGCCCTAGATTACTTTTCCGTACATATCTCACATACCTATACCTTCTAGATGACTCTCGAACACTTTAGCCGTGAGAGACTTTGTGAATGGATCAGCTATGTTGTGCTCCGACGCTATCTTTGTGACGATCACGTCTCCTCGGTGCACAATCTCCCTAATGAGATGATATTTCCTTTCGATGTGTTTGCCCCTCTTATGGCTGTGAGGTTCCTTTGAGTTTTCAACTGCGCCGCTATTACCACAGTACAAGGTGATAGGCAGATGCATATTCGGAATGATTTCCAAGTAAGTCAGGAACTTCCTGAGCCATACTACCTCTTTTGCTACTTCGCAAGCAGCTACATATTCGGCCTCCATGGTCGAGTCTGCAATGCATCCTTGCTTGATGCTACACCATACTATTGCTCCTCCATTCAGAGTGAATACTGACCCCGATGTAGATTTCCTCGAATCTTTATCGATTTGAAAGTCAGAATCAGTGTATCCTTTAAGGATCAAATCCTTGGAACCATACACGAGCACATAGTCTCTCGTTCTCCTTAGATACTTGAGGATATTTTTAATGGCTGTCCAGTGATCGAATACTGGATTTGATTGATATCTACTGACAATCCCTACTGCATAACAAATGTCAGGCCTTGTACACAATCATGGCATACATTAGACTGCCTACTGCAGAGGCATAGGGAATTCGTCTCATGTCCTCAACTTCTTGAGGTGTCTGAGGACACTGTTCCTTAGACAAATTAATTCTGTGCCTGAAAGGTAATAGTCCCTTCTTAGAATTTTGCATTTTATATCTAACCAATAATTTGTGAATATAAGACGCTTGAGACAGGGCTAGCGTTTTTCTCTTTCGGTCTCGAACAATTTGGATCCCTAGAACATATTGCGCCTCACCCAAATCTTTCATTTGGAATTGAGTTGCTAGCCATAGTTTAATGTCAGTGAGATAACCTACATCATTCCCGATGAGTAGGATATCATCCACATACAGTACTAAGAAAGCTACGGAGTTATTGATGATCCTTTTGTAAACGCAAGGCTCATCAACGTTTTGTTCAAAGCCAAAAGATTTGATTGCAGTATCAAATCTCATGTTCCAGGATCTAGATGATTGTTTTAACCCATAAATGGATCGTTTAAGCTTGCAAGCTTTTTGCTCTTGATCCTGAGCAATGAACCCCTCTAGCTGAGACATGTAGATACTTTCTTCAAAATTGCCATTCAGAAAGGCAGTCTTGACATCCATTTGCCATATTTCATAATCATAAAACGTGGCAATGGATAAAAGTATCCTGATCGACTTCAACATGGCAACAGGGGAGAAGGTTTCCTCATAGTCAATCCCCTCCCGCTGGGTAAAACCCTTTGCCACAAGTCGTGCCTTAAAGGTCTGTACCTTTCCAGCAGCGTCTCGTTTTCTTTTGTAGATCCATTTACACCCTATGGGTCTAACCCCTTCAGGTTGATCTACAAGATCCCATACTAAATTAAAATGCATGGACTTGATTTCTAAGTCCATGGCTTTAATCCACTCGTTCTTGTCAACGTCATCCATTGCCTGTTTAAAGGTTAATGGATCCTCGATCCCGTCATCAGGTATGACGACTGGAGTTTCAATTAAACCCAAATAGCGATCAGGCTGTCTAACAACCCTCCCACTACGTCGAGGTTCTCTTATTTCTTGAGAAGGATGCGATTGACTCGAGGTGCCAGCATCATCAACAACTCTTGTTGATGTTTCTGTAGCTTCGTTAGAAAGTTCACTTAAAATGACTTTACTTCGTGGCTTGTGGTCTCTAAGGTGGTCTTCTTCTAGGAATGTAGCATTTGTCGATACAAGTACTTTATTTTCCTCTGGATCGAAGAAGTATCCACCTCTCGTTTCTTTGGGATAGCCTACAAATAGGCAAAATCTATAACGAGGCTCCAATTTCTTTGGGTTTGCTTCTAGCACGTATGTCGGACATCCCCAAATTCTGAAATGTAGTAAACTAGCTTTACGTCCTTTCCAGAGCTCAAACGGTGTTTCTGAAACACTCTTTGAGGGAACTACGTTCAGAATATAAATTGCAGTCTCTACTGCATAACCCCAAAACGAGTTAGGCAACTGAGCATAACTCATCATCGAACAAACCATGTCCAACAAGGTTCTGTTTCTCCTTTCCGATACACCGTTTTGCTGAGGGTTGAGAGTTGGGACGTAATTCCATGCTCTATCAAATAGTCTTGAAAACTTGAGTCCATATACTCTCCACCTCGATCGGATCGAAGTGTTTTTATCGTCTTACCTAATAGGTTCTCAACCTCGGCCTTGTACTCCTTGAACTTTTCAAAGGCTTCGGACTTATGATGCATTAGGTAGAGATAGCCATACCTCGACTAATCATCAATGAAACTGATGAAATATCCGTACCCTCCTCGAGCTCTAATGTTCATTGGTCCATAGAGGTACGCATGTATGAGCTCTAGGGGTTCTTTGGCAGGATAACCTTTTCCGGTAAAAGGTCGTTTTGTCATCTTGCCCTCAAGGCATGACTCACATGGAGGTAACGAGTCGTCTTCTAACTTGTTTAGAAGTCCACTACTTTTGACCAATATCCCAATCCTATTGAGGTTGATATGGCCTAACCTCAAGTGCCAGAGATAGGTATCTTGAGAAACTCTTCGCCTTTTAGGTTGAGTCTCGGCAGTTTTAAACATCTCATGATTTAAAATAGCTTTAGACTCAATTGGTCTTAAAACATATAATTTATTCTCCATGTTTGAAGAGCAAACATCAATACCTCTTTTAGTTATGAACGCTTCATCAACAAAAAAAGAAATTGAATAACCTTGTTCAATTAAACAAGATAAAGAAATCAAATTTCTTTTAATTTTCGGAACTATGTACACATTATCTAATATTATGTAACGTTCCTTGGTGAAGAATAATTTTATGTCTCCCACTGCAATAGCCGAGATGACTTCTCCTATTCTGACTTTGAGAGCCATCTCTCCAGCTCTTAGCTGTTGCCAGGAACTCATTCCTTGAAATGAAGAACATACGTGATTAGTGGCACCTGAATCTAGTATCCAGGCAGAATTGTCGTTCTCCACTAAACATGTTTCCAAGACTAATAAATCGTATTTAGAGTCGTCGATCATGTTTTTCATGGCTAAGCAGTTAGTTTGAGGACATTCCTTAGTTGAGACCAAACCTAAATTGTTTGCCACGTGTTTATCATTCAAGTTAGTATTCTTAGTCGTATGTACTAAACCGTTTAATTTGGCATTTGACAAAGCACATACGTATTTTGACATATTGCTGAAACAAACAAATTAATCCCTATTAGAAACTTGCACTAAAACCCATTATACATATTATCCAATCAGATTTGGCAAAAGCAATCATCGACCCATATATACTATTGATTTATTTTGCAACGGTACTTCAAGGGTTTAGAATAACCGCTACCATAGGGCAGACAACTACTCCTCCTCTAAATCGAGACAATCTCGGCCAAATACTATTACCAGAATAACTCTTACTCCAATAGTTATTAGCTAATTTTAAATTTGGTCAAGACAATCTTGTAAGTGTTACCCATCATTTTCAGATCGCAGAGGACGGCCCCAACAACGCCATCGTAGGGAAGAGCTAATGTTGGGAATGGCCCTAGGAAACCCTATGCATTTTTGGAGTTTGCGTTGTTCCGAATCCCATACGCAAGCCCTCTGTAGGGTGATCGCTCCCAGGGCGACTCGCAGGAGGCGCATGGGAATCTCACAGTGCAACCTAATGGTGGAGACTGTAGGATATGTTTGACACGTTTCCTTCACCCACTTACTATGAACAGTTTCCCCATTCACCTTGATATTAACCCATGCAAACACCATCCGTAGGGGGACGCTCCCAGGGTGCCTCGAGGCCAAGCATGGATCTCACGGTGTGAACATAGAGGGACGTGAGAGTAGAAACTTAATATGAATATTTCGTTTCTATACTTTTCCTCCCATTAAAGTGTCCTAAGGTTTTAGGGTCTATTACTTAGGTAAATTCCGACTAAATGAATCTATCTAAGTCTATGCCTTATTAAATAAGGTCTTTACACTAAATGTCTAGGTGAATTAAACACTTTTAATAACCTAGTAACATTGCATGCTAGTAAGACTATGGTTAATTCAACTCAAGTTCCGGACCATTTGCCAGGAGAATTCCCTTATAACCAAGGTCTTATGTCCTACTTACTCGAACTTTAAAACTATTTAAAAATCTAAGTAAGACATATTTCTAATCCTATTAGAAAAGGTGATCTTAGGTCTATTTCATTTTAAACCATTTTAAAGAATGACAAGATCCTATGTTAGCATGCAACTCTTTGTTATAGGTTTTACGGTTTCTATTCATTAACATTTATAACTCTTATAACTTTTTAATGAATTAACCCTATAACATGCTTTCTAATGGTGATTTAAAGCATATAACAATCAATCATTCAAGTTATATATAAAGCACCATTTAGAAACAACCTATGTCTAGGTGTGTATAACCCTTTATACTACGATGTCTAGGTGAAAACACTTTAAAACCTCACATCGCTCACGCATGCTCATAGAACTCGAGTTAACTTAACTCAAGAACCGACTCGATGCCCAGGTAGGAGGTGTTCCGTAAACCGTCAACTTAAATACCTCCAGCCTTAGACAGCATCTTGTCGGGTGAGTTCTCTTGTAACCGTTGTTTTACAAGATATCGACCTAAACTATGCAAGTTGATCGATTTGGAGGTTCATTAACCTAAGTGAGCATGCACTTTATCTTGTTATAGATTTTAGATTTTTCTCGGTTTATAACGCTTATAACGAACGAAAAAACCCATAACTAGCTTTATTTGAATATAACCATTATAAACAAACTAAGGAAGTTTCATGCTACATGTTTGGTTCATTTTCATTTTATTAATATAACATTTATATTAACCAATCATAAATGAAATTAAACCATCCAACATGCATCTCCTAAATTAATATAACTATTATACTAATTTCATGAAACTTTATTCATGCATTCAATTAATATCATAACTCTTATAACATATTAATTAATGCATTATTCATGTTTTCCCATGGTGAGATTTTAAATCTAAATGACATACATTATGCACATAAAATACTATTTAATTAAAACATACATTCAATAATGCATAATTAATTAAATTAACTAAAGTGAATTGGTTTTGGGATTTTTAATCAAGCAAAAACAAAAACTAAAATTATTACAATAATAATTTCAAATAGGGCTTGGACCGCTCCCGAACCATTCGAACCAACCCGAACCGCCCTTGGATTGTTTGAACCGGACCATTTTGTCTTTAAGTGAAGAACATACTTGGGCTGGAACTAAAAAACAGTATGCTGGAATTTTCGGCCAGCAGCAAACAGTCTCCGAATTTCTTCAAATTGACGGCCTAAATGGACTCTATTGACTCTCAAATTTTACAGACTCCATATGAACACATTAATGCCCATAAACATGTACGCAATTACAATTAATTCCAACGAATTGAACGAGAATTAAATTCAATCCAAAACAAATTTTCTTTAGTTTTTACACAGTTTCATCATATGAAAAGCTACCCACCAAGCTAAAATTAATGCATGTTAGGTGCCTTAATCATGCTATAATACCAATTGAAGGTGTTCATATAACACTTACGGAAGCAATTTTAGGATCGGAGGCACTTAACTACATCAATTTTAGAAAATGAAAACATGTTGTCCAAATACCGTAAACAGAGAGCAGAATTTGTACCAACCTTTTTGGTGACCGATTCAACAACTCCCTTTGATTCCTTTGATCACGAACGGTGTGTGGACCACCTCTAGTGTCTTCCCTACTATTCTCCGGGCCAAGAACGACTTGTGGGAGTCTATAGAGATAGGGAATGGGAAGGGAATGCTTGAAGGTTCAAGCACTAGAGAGATATATGGAGATGAGTGAGTTTGAGACCAAAATCCAGCAACATAACAATATGGAAATGGCTCTCTGAACTCCTAATCTGATTTTGCATCTACTTATAGAGATATTCCATGCAAGGAAAGGCCTCAAGATGCAAGACACATGGTGGTAATGCAAGCCAAAGTGGATTCTAGGTGTTGAAGTCACAACACATGCAACAAGTGCTTGGATGTGTTGTATTCCACTTTGTATCAACATGCAAGAGTGGAAATCCATCTAAATCCACTAAGTTTGATCCTCAACCAGATTTTGCTTGCATTCTAATTCAAATTCCAATTCCAAATTGAAATTGATTTCATGGCAATTAATTAGAAACATTTCCAATTAATTTGTTATGATTAATCCAATTAATCATTGACACCTTGTGCAATCTAATTATATATGATTCCTAGTATTTAAAACACTTTTAAATACATAATCTCTCATTTTCCAATTTAATTTATAATTAAATATTGTGTCAAACACAATTTACGAAAATGCCCTTTTTCCCGATTTTGAACAATTCAAAGAATCCTATCTTATTGTTCTAGGCTTTATTCCGATATGAGCTAGTAGGGGGACCTAACGGACCTATAGATCATGGGCTCAAACGATTCGAGGCTAACCGTCTAATCTCATTAACCAAGCTTAACCAACATTCGTTAATTACCGGGACATTCCACTATAGCCCGGTAGTTGCACTCCCCTCACTATAGATATATTTCCGTCCACTTGATTTAACCATGTTCAGTAAGTCTATCCTTCACAGGTTGTTCATAGCTATAGCTAGGTTAAATGATCGTTTTACCCCTATAGTACTTCTAGTTCCTTAAGTCTCACTGATCCTCTAATGAACAATTGGTTTATGGTCCAACCAATAAACCGAGTCCCTCTCGGGCCAATGAGAGGGCGGGATCCCTTTGTTCAAGCCCCGGAGTCAGCACTTAAGGGAACAACCTCTCTACTATCCCTAATTTGGGTAGGAATGAATTCCTTCTCGCACGACTATGTCCCCAACTATCTACCCGTTCCTATCCCTAAAATGGGAGGCTTTTTGAGTCGGCGATACTGAGCCACTCTCACCTATGCAGATCTAAGGATAAGCCCGAATAAACAGGAGTTCATAGTTAGCTGAGGATTAAGATCGAGTTACCTAGGTCATCACATGAAATAGTCAGTCTCGCAGTAAACGGTGTTATAAAGCAAGAGCGACTTATTTCTCAGTCCTGGTCCTATGCAAACTCATTGCATAGGACGCCCCCACTCGCATGTCTCTACATGGACGATTTAGGATCACATCGTCTATACTATCTATAAAGTGGGCCGCGTCTCATAGTGTCCCCAGAATAAGGTACCCAGCCCTATCCCTATACTATAGACCGTTTTGGCTATTACTCGAGCTTGATCCACTTTTATGGCTCTACATAAAGCTCAAGCGTTCATCCTATAGCCATGGATCTTAGTTTATTGGATTTGGGTTATCTAATGTGCAATTTACTTATTCAGTAATGACTTTACTGAATTAATCTCGATAACGACTTTATCGAATAAGTATATAATTTTGTTTAACATTCACTATCTACGAGTTTTAGGGCACCAATCCCAACAGGTTTCTATTTCATTAGGACGACCTAGAAAACTTAGTCTTAATCTTGAGTTGGTTATGGACTCCTGCTCATGAAGGATTGTCCTTTGATTTGTATGGGTGAGAGTGGCCAATACATCGACTCAATAAACCTATCATTTTAGGGACAAGACCAAGTGGAGAGCTGGGAACATAATCATACAAGATGGAATTCACTCCTTCCCGACTTTAGGGAAGCGGATGAGTGTTCCCTTAACTGGTGTCTCTGAGTCTTGAACAAAGGGCCCTACCCTCTCAATGGCACGAGAGGGTTTTCTGTTTGATGTTTGGACCACAAACAAGTTGTTCATTAGAGGAAAACCAGTACTTAAGGACATAGAAGTAACCCAAGGGTAAAACGGTAATTTGACCCACAGGTGTTACGGACACTTGTGAAGGACTAACTTGTTGTTATTGGTCTATATATGTGGACACATAAATATGTCTGCAGTGAGAAGAGTGCAACTGTGAGTCTATAGTGGAATGTACCCACAGTTAACGAATAATGATTAATTTGATTAATGAGTTTAACCAATTAATCTCATATCGTTGGAGCTTCTGATCTGCAGGTCCATTAGGTGCCACTGGTAGCTCGTAAAGTAATTTGAGGCAACTAAGTAATAAATGTAAATTGAAAGTGTTCAATTTGCTAAGGGAAACAATATAATGTATGTTGATACATTAGTATGAGATAAATAAATATTTGAAGAAATTCAAATATTAATATGAATTTGATTCATATTAAATTTATAGGATATAAAAGAATTTGAAAGAGTTCAAATTTTAGTATGAATTTGATTCATATTATGGAATTAATTAAAAGCCTGAAATTAAATATATGATATTTAATTAGGTGATTAATTAATAGAAAGTCTGGAATTAAATATATGATATTTAAATTGAATAATTAATTAATTATAGAATTAATTAATTGGGTAATTAATCAATCATGGAAATGATTAATCACTTATGGAAGTAATTAATCAATTATGGAAATGATTAAACTACTTATGGAAGTAATCAATCATTTATGGAAAAGATTAATCAATTATGGAATTGATTGGTCTTGGAATTGATTAATTATGGAAAAGATTAAATCAGTTATGGAAATAATTGATTTTATATGATATTTTAATCATGGTCTTTCTCCTATAAATAGAACACTAGTGTAAGAACCTGACTCGTAGAATAAACTAATTGGGTTCAATACTCATGCATACTATAGAGGCCCACCAAACATTTGAAAAACATTTATACTTTAAAGTAAAATGAGACGAACAACACTCCAAAAACAGTTGATAATTGGGATCCCATAATAAATACAAAATCACAAGTCTTGAAATTTAAATCTAAACAAAATACTTTGTGGCCTCTAAAGTTTTAAATAAAACATAGTCCAATTGAGAAATTTAAAATTACTTTGAGTGCGGAAACGTAAACGAGAAAACATGCTCTCTAGTCTCCCATGGCCATTCCAGCAAGCCCAATCAATCGCCCAGTGCGCCTTTGCCTTTACCTGAAAAATATTTTTTAGAAAAGAATGAGTATTTAAAATACTCAATAAGTGGCCCTACTATTGAGATTGGGTCACTAGGGGTGAGCATCGGTCGGTCGAGGTCGGTTTTGGCCCCAAACCGACCATGTCGGTTTCCAAATGCTATAAACCGACTTTTTTTTTCGCTTAAATTTCGCCGACCGATCGATCGACCAGTCGGTCGGTCGGTTTGATCGATTTAAACTGATGGCTGTGAATAGAAGGGAGTGGAGGAGATTGAAACGGAGGGAACGACACAGCTAAAGCAGCGGCACGACGAATCAAAGCTTCTCGGGTTTGGCTTGGACTATGTGAGGGAGAAGAGAGAAATCGAACGATGGAGGGAGCGGCGGCGTCAACGGAAGGAGCGACGGCGTCAAAGGAGGGAGCAGCGGCATCAACGGAGGGAGCACGACGTGGGTTTGGATCGTGTAAGAGAGAAGAGAAAAATGGACATGGAGGGACTTTGATCGTGTAAGAAAGAAGATGAAATTGCATGGGAAAAGAGAAACAATATTAAAAAAATAATGATTACCTATATATAGGTATTCATTACCTATATTTAGGTAATCATTTAATATTTTCTTTTTTATTAAATGTGTACATGGGAAATCGATGCAGCAGCTCACATTTCAGCTTTTTCTTTTTCTTTTTCTTTTTCTTTTTTTAAATTACTGAAGGCATTCGGTCGGTTCAGTCGGTTTGGGCCTTTTTAGGCCCACCAGACCGACCGACTAGTCGGTTTTTCTTAGGGAAAAACCGATTCCGACCGAAATTGTTAGAAAATCGACCGACCGACGTCGGTTCGGTCAGTTTTGGTCGGTCGGATCGGTTTTTCAGTTTGTGATGCTCACCCCTATGGGTCACGCCTTTGCATGCTTCTAAAATCAATAATAATCACATTTTAGTGGCTCTAAAATTATTTCTCTGTAAACTTTTTAATTATTGAGATATACATCAATTTCATGCATATCTTGACACATCAATTTCATGTGTCGCCTATAGTGCAACGTCAATTCCTTGAACCTCAACTCAGGTATATCAATTTCATGTCCCTGAGTCTTGTGTAGGCATCTCTTAAAGTACATCAATTTCATGTACCCTTTCAAAATTCAAGAAAACTCAAAAGGTCATTAAACTCATAAATATTATGATATTTTCGAGAGACTGCCAACTCAGTAAATTTCAAAACTCGACATTCGTAAACATTCATAATAAATTTCACACCTAAATAATTTCATACTAACCATTTTACATAAACATATACATATTCCAACAACTTATAAAACAAATAAATTTTGGAAAATCAATGTAATCCCCCAGGATTTTAAAACTAATCCTAGCGACATTACTAACTCCTAAACCAAACTATCTGAATGCACCGAAAATTTCGGCAACATAACGGCATACATAGGACTAAACCAAAAATTTTCTTTAACCTATTAAGCAAGAAAACATACTTCCAATATCAAACTACTCACAACCACACATCAACGCCTCAGATTCACAACAAATCTTCCACCACAAAGCGAGTCAGATCTCACATTCACAACCAACGATAAAAAGATTCATGCTAAATAAAGACATTCAACTCAATTACTAGAAACAACTTAATGTTATTAACTGGAAGGAAACAAAACTCAAATGAAGCTAACCATAGCTAGGACTAACTTCTCAATTTTAAAATAACTAGACAAGCCCTTAACTGAATAAAACATAAACACTATCCTATACAACTAGAAGAGTAAGATAACAACTATAACAAAACTATATAACCAAAACTTTAACACAAATATGCCTAGACCAGTGGAGTCACTCCTCGTGCACCTCCTCAGCACCACCGGGCTCATCGTATGCAAACTCACCTGCATCATATAAAAATGTTGGGGGAAGAAAGGGGAAGGGGTCAGTACAACCACGATACTGGTAAGCAACTCACACCCGATGAGCCATCAAGCAACAAACAACAAAATCAACATGCTAGGCACACGCATCCAACATACTTTTAAGCAATAAACAAATCACATACTTCTTAAAGCAATAGACCAACAACAAGACTCATGCTGACTCAACAAGATGCCTTCATGCATACACACGACATGTGATAGCGCGTATAGCGAGCTATGTTTCCCGGTACATTTTAGTTAGTTTTTGAGTAATTTGTGGCCATTTTAATGCACTTAAATGTTTATTTTGTAGAAATTGGTTTATTAGAGCTAAAACGTGAAATTGGGATTGATCGAGTGTTCGGGATGCCAAAAGAAGCTAAGGATCCGAAAAGAATCATGTTGGAAGCTTCTCCAAGTGGGCTTGGCCGAGAGCTAGTGTCGAGACGCCACCCTTGTGGCGTCTCGACGCTAGCTGATTCCTTAATCAATTTGGGCGGCAGAGGTCACAGCGTCTCGACGCTGTGACAAGAGCGTCTCAACGCTGTCGGGTTTTCCATAATCAGAACGCGCGGTAAAGGCACAACATCGCGACGCTATGTCCACAGCGTCGCGACGCTATCAGCAGATTTTCTATATAATCTTCTTTTCAGCTACGGATTAGGGGAGTCCAATTGGTTAGATTTTAACCCTAATTTTGACTAGAGACCTTTGGTGGGAGCTGAAGCAAGGCCAAAGAGCGGAAATCAAGCGAGAAGACGTGGAGATCGTGACGGGGACGTGCCGGTTTCGACGGATTCGAGTTTTCCTTTCTCTTTCCCTTAACTCTTGTAGTTTTTATGGCTTTTCTTGCAATTAGTGTTTGTGGTTTAAAGACTATGAACTAGTTGTTTGTCTTAGGGATTGATGTAGTTGTTTTAGTTGTTGGGTTGATTTTTGGTATGAATGTGCTTTTATTTTATGCATGCAATTTTGTGTAATGCTTTCAATTACTTGATCACTAATTGAATGATTTAGGTGTTGAATCTAACTCGGGAGAGAGGATTTGGCCTAAGACTTGTCTTGTTTAATTGCATGACTAGAGTAGAAATTCTAAGTTTGTGACGGGATTTGGAATATCTTTAGAAGTATAACAAGGATTAAACCGAATAATGTCTTGCATGTTAATGAACTTAGATAGGGATATCAAGTTAGTTATATGCATGAGAATCAATTATACTCGGGAGAGGTAATCGTGATAAAAGTTTCCTTGGTTTGTAGAATAATTGCACGATCAATTCATTCCTATTAATCAATCCTCAATCTTAAATAATGAAATCAATTCCCTAAGAGTCTTTCCATTTGAGTCTCCACCTTTATTTTATGCTTTTTGTCTTTACTTTTATCTTTATCTTTGAGTTTTGCTCCCTAAATAAAATTGAATAAAAGTATTCACGGTACTTAATTTGCTAGAAAACCAATCCAGAGGACGACACTCGTTTAATCACAAAAACACTATATTATTACTTTACCCGTACCCTTGCGGTATGCAAATTGCGCATCAAGTTTTTGGCGCCGTTGCCGGGGATTGGCATATTTAGTTAAATTAATATTGTGGAAAAATTGTTCGGTCTTAATTTAGGGTGTATTTTTTATTTTTTAGGTAAATTGCATTTTTTTTCCCTTTTTTGTTTTGTTTCCATATTTGTTTTTTTTTTCCTTTTTAGTTTTTAGTTCCCATAGTTGTAATTTTCCTTTTTAGTTTTTCCTTATTTGATTGATTTTTTTTCCTTATTTGTTTTTGTTTTCCTTTTTTGTTTTTATTTTTTTTTATTTTTTTATTTTTCTTTCCTTTTATGTTTGAGTCTTGGTCATTTGTTCTTGTTGTGATGTTATTTGGTGTTTAATTGAGAGCCTAATTTCCGTTGATACTTTAATTGAATTGAATGGCTTTTTATTCAACACCATATTCCAATTTTTCATCTTCAAGTTTTACCCCTTTAAAAGAAAATTCTTCCTTAGAAAGCATAGTTCAAAATTATATTGAGGAGTCTAGAGCGTGGAGTCTAAAATTTGATGAAATTATAAAAGGACTTCAAACCCTAGAGGAAGTTAGTGAGGTGGGATCCACTTCCATAGGTTGTCTAGTGAGTCATGTGGCCGATGATTCATTGGCACCCATTCATGAGCTTAGTTTTTTCGATCTTGCTAAGGATGAGCAGTTAGGGGTGAGTTGCATGAATAGTGAGGAAGAATTGGAGAGTTGTAGCACCTATCAAGAACATGTTTGTGAGGAAGAAAAAGAAAATGAGCTTGTAGGGTCAGAGGAAGTTCAGGAGGTAGAGTTTGAGGTTGAAAAACCTTCGTCTGTTTTATCTTCTCCATCCTTTGTAGATTTTGATTGTTCTTTTTTCTATTCTCACGAGTCAGTCTTAGAGTCAGAGTCTCTTTATTTTGATCTTTCTCCTTTTATACTTACTTTAATCAAAAATACCAAAAATAATTCTGTTTCAGGGGCCCATGAGAAACTAGTAAGCTTGCTAGTGATCGTGAGTTTTATTGATTCAAGGAAGAAGGGCCCAAAGAAATACGAGAATTTTTATGTGCCTTGACAGACTGCACTAGCACGTCGAGCTAAAGACAATAAACAAGCGCTTATGGGAGGCAACCCAAGTAAGTTTAGTTGTTTTTTTCTTTTTGCTTTTGATTTATTATTTGTTTTTGTTTTGTAGGTCTTGGTTCCAGCTTCTCCTTTGCTCGCAAGCTTCCATAAAAAAGGTCATCATTCCAGGGCAGTATTGTTCACCCCTTCCATTCTTTTATTGTTCTCATGCTTATGTATGCTTTAGATTTCTATACATTGAGGACAATGCATGTTTTAAGTTTGGGGGTGGAATAGCATGTTTGTGGAGCCCTTGAGCATCTGAGTTCGGGCTATAGTTTTGAGCTTTCTTTGAATTGAGCATACAGTTGTTTTCTAGATGCTATTTTTGCATGACTATGATTTCCTAGGATAGGCTTTCTTGTCAATTTTCAAGCTTTCGATGAGTTGTAAGCATGAGTGCCCAAAAAGGGAGACTTTTTAAACTTTTTCTAGGAGATGTCTTGCATGAGTAGAGTATTTGTCTTGGCTAGATTTGGATTTGAATGCTTAGGAGCGAATTATTAGGTTCATATGCTTGTTGTCACCTCGATAGGTGTAGGGAAGAGCTAAAGAGTTAATTTTTTGCAAATTAGCATGTTTGATCTTGCTTAAGAGGAAAGAAAAGAATATATGCTTATCATGCTCATAAAGAAAAATCATTCTTGTTGTTACAATTTGAAAGAAAAAAAAAAAGATAAAGTCATGACTTATGAGCGCAATGCAATGCTTAATAAAGTTTTGGCAAAAAGAGCTACCCCTGTTGTGATCAGTTAGGTCAACCAAAGGGTAAAACTCTGGTTAAGGGTCCCTGCAATAGGTGTGTGAAAGCTAGTGCTACATAAAAATGCATGTTGTAATTTTCAATTATAAGCACCTAAGTATGGAGGAAAACAAACTAATTTGTTCCATTGACTCGTTAGTGAATCCTTAGTGCTAGTGTAGAGTGAACATGAGTTGAGAGTTTAGTAATCCAATCCCGGGCTAGTAGAGTCTGATCTCGTTAAGTTAGATCTCGCTTGTGCAAGTTAATTTTGGAAAACTTTTGATTTGTCTCCCTCATTGGTCCTTATGTGCATGTCTCTTGATTGCTTGATTATTGACTTTTGAGCCTTGAGGATTGAGTCATGTTTGTTGCATCCATTCTTCCATTGTATGTTTGATTTTAGTTTGCTCGAGGACTAGCAAAAGCTTAAGTTTGGGGGTATTTGATAGCGCGCATAGCGAGCTATGTTTCCCGGTACATTTTAGTTAGTTTTTGAGTAATTTGTGGCCATTTTAATGCACTTAAATGTTTATTTTGTAGAAATTGGTTTATTGGAGCTAAAACGTGAAATTGGGATTGATCGAGTGTTCGGGATGACAAAAGAAGCTAAGGATCCAAAAAGAATCATGTTGGAAGCTTCTCCAAGTGGGCTTGGCCGAGAGGTGCCGTTTGTGGCGTCTCGACGCTAGCTGATTCCTTAATCAATTTGGGCGGCAGAGGTCACAGCGTCTCGACGCTGTGACGAGAGCGTCTCAACGTTGTCGGGTTTTCCATAATCAGAACGCGCGGTAAAGGCACAGCGTCACGACTCTATCGGCAGATTTTCTATATAATCTTCTTTTCAGCTACGGATTAGGGGAGTCCAATTGGTTAGATTTTAGCCCTAATTTCGACTAGAGACCTTTGGTGGGAGCTGAAGCAAGGCCAAAGAGTGGGAATCAAGCGAGAAGACGTGGAGATCGTGACGGGGACGTGCCGGTTTCGACGGATTCGAGTTTTCCTTTCTCTTTCCCTTAACTCTTGTAGTTTTTATGGCTTTTCTTGCAATTAGTGTTTGTGGTTTAAAGACTATGAATTTCTAGTTGTTTGTCTTAGGGATTGATGTAGTTGTTTTAGTTGTTGGGTTGATTTTTGGTATGAATGTGCTTTTATTTTATGCATGCAATTTTGTGTAATGCTTTCAATTACTTGATCACTAATTGAATGATTTAAGTGTTGAATCTAACTCGGGAGAGAGGATTTGGCCTAAGACTTGTCTTGTTTAATTGCATGACTAGAGTAGAAATTCTAAGTTTGTGACGGGATTTGGAATATCTCTAGAAGTATAACAAGGATTAAACCGAATAATGTCTTGCATGTTAATGAACTTAGATAGGGATATCAAGTTAGTTATATGCATGAGAATCAATTATACTCGGGAGAGGTAATCGTGATAAAAGTTTCCTTGGCTTGTAGAATAATTGCACGATCAATTCATTCCTATTAATCAATCCTCAATCTTAAATAATGAAATCAATTCCCTAAGAGTCTTTCCATTTGAGTCTCCACCTTTATTTTATGCTTTTTGTTTTTACTTTTATCTTTATCTTTGAGTTTTGCTCCCTAAATAAAATTGAACAAAAGTATTCACGGTACTTAATTTGCTAGAAAACCAATCCAGAGGACGACACTCGTTTAATCACGAAAACACTGTATTTTTTATGTTGCCGGTCTTAATTCCACATGGTTTCTGCGCCATGCTCGCTTTCTTAGCACATGATTTACGTGTCATGTCACGCACCAAAACATGATTTTCACGTCATGTAACGCACTCACACCCAGCACATGAATTACGCGCCATGCGCAGCGCACACTCACACGTGATTTACACGTCACGCTCCGCACCAATAACATGATTTTCGCATCATGTAGCGCAATTTTAACACGTAATTTCCCCTCACGCTCCGCTCACAAAACCCAGCTCACCTCTCAATGAGCACACAAGACCATGCAACTTTGACTCTCATGCAGCATAGTCAAAACGATATACAACATGCTCAAGATAACCAACAGTTCATCATGCTTTTAAATAAATCAAACAACATTTTTAACACATATCGCAAGTTATATAACAACCAACAATGCATACTAGAAAAGCGAGTAACAATCAACATGCTCATGTAATCAAACAGACTCAATCGAGCAAGAACTACTTACCAAAAAGCTTACGAGCGCTCCTAAAGAACTCCTTAAATAGCTCAAAAGATCCAGATAAACTCCTAAACAACAAGGATAACTTATAAAAATTAGAACCAACCTACTGAATACTTTAAACATGCTAGAAAGGCCTAAATCAACAGAGGAAAGTTTAATTCCTTGCTGGACAGCCACTCAAAATTCCCCAAAATAAAAACCCAAAACCTTTAGACCATGGGCAACCATGTCTAAGGCACAACGGGCAATAAGTATTCACTGACTGGCTATAATCAAGGCTTTTCAACCGCTGGACAATAAGTAAATGACATGAATTCGCATTCTAAGGACTCCTAGAGGTTGGGCAATGCTACTCGGGCCTAGACAATTGATAGATGATAATTTAGCATGCTTTTTAAACCATGAATAGCAAGCAAACACTCATTAATTCATGATTTAAGAACCTACAAGGGTTGGAGCAACGCTTTTAAAGCCTAAATAACTCATGGGTAACGATTTAAAACATGCTTCTAAAGCTTAAACACCTAACGGGCAACTCAACTTAAAGCTATCAAGCTTAGGGACAACGATGAAACTTACCCAAACAAACCCGCTTTCACTCTAGACGGGTTATATAAACCTCAACCATCGTGCTAGAACGCTCCTTGGGCAGTGGGTATTCAAGCTTAAGTGATTCGAACCCCAATCGACCACTTAGACGTGTTGCAGAACAAGAATTCACCATTAACTTAAAATTCCGGCACCTAAACGACATGGGCATTCTAATTTAAGCTCTAACCAAGAATGGGTAAGATGAATTTGAATTTATCAAAACATGGGCAACGACAAACACTCACCAAGAGAGCCTGAACACGCTGAAACGGACCTTAAATCAGCCTGAACGCGCCCAAAACGCCAGAACAATGAAGATTCAGCCTTCTATTCACTAATCTGACCGAAAACAAGAGGAAGAGATATCGATTAAGGTCGCGACTACTGAAATTAAATGAACACGAGAGACAAAGAGACTTACGCCACGAGTTGGAAGAGAAAAACCCGAGCTGCGGTCTGCTTGCTTGTGCGCGTGCAATGCTTGCTAGAGGGAGGAGCTACGACGCTGCGGGGAGACGACATCTGCGCACAAGAGACGAGAGGAATAGATATTACCGTGTGAGAAACGAAGGAGAAAACTCGAGCTTTGGGTTTCCTCGCAGCTGATCGACAACACGAAGAGAGGGAGAGAAAGAAGGGTGGCGACGGCGGCGTGACTGGAGGAGATCAGGGGCAGCGACGGGATTGAAGGTTGGGCTGCGACTGTACGGCGGTGATCAATCTCCGACGGTTCGTGGGTGTTGGCTGGCGAGAAGAAATCACAGTGAGGGGGGTTGGTGGCTTCTTGCGTGAAGATGAAGGGGAAAGAGACAAAAAGAGATGAAATTAGGGCTTTTGGGGTTTTCTTGATTTCTATTTCCTTTTCTTTTTCTTTAAATAAAACCCAAGAATGAAAAACCCATTCTAATTAGGATTTATGATCTTATTTAGGATTTTATCTTAAAATCCAAAACTTGATTCTTGAAATATTAGGAATAGGAAATAACCCAATTGATTTGGGATTTGGGTCTTTTGATATTTAAAATAAATATCAAATATTAAACCTCCAATCTTTAGGAAATTTAAAGATTTAAAAAAATATATTTTCCCTAAATTATAGAAATTTAATTTAACGACCTGACGCTAAGCTTAAATTCTAATTTTTCAAATTAGAATAAAACGTCCAATTAATTCCAAAATGGCTCGATTTTCAAACGCGGGGAGTTGCAATCAAACCTGCGCTCCCAATAAAAAAAACAAATAAATAAATAAATAAAAATAAAAATAAAAACTTCAATAGTAGAGCCACTTACCTGGCTTATGAGTTAAAATAACCAAATCACTTAATCCTCTTCCAAAAGACTCCTTATCCAACCTACAACAATAATTTTCTCGAAAATAAATACTCCTCTTGGCAAGTTAAATTGTAGGCTTAATGACTTACTTATCCAAGTGAAACCAAGAATTTTGCCTAATCAATTCCTTCCTTAAACTTCAAAGACTTCACGTAAATAATAAAGAAAGTCTAGAATAACTCTTACCTACAAACTCCAGTTGAAACAACTCAAAAGCTTGTTGGACAGCACTTCGAATGAGTGAAAATCTACAATTATGAACTCGAAATTGGATGGGTAACGTTGAAACAAGTCCAATAAGGAATGGGTCGACTCCGATTTACAAAGTAAGCTCAATTGGAACTCAAGCGGACAAGAAAAACTCACCCAACCTAGCAATTCCTTTGCTGGACAACAGATTAAAGAGTCGAATAATAAAATTTAAACGTCGAAGACAAGCTATGGGGTCTGAAAATTGGTTCAAGAAACATATGGGCAAATTTTACTTCTCAATAAAACGATTAAAAACTTCAATTGAACCAAGGATCTAACTGAAACTCACCTAAATCAACACCCAAATCACACTCACCACTGCTGCAACTCACAACCGACGGCGGCGGCGTAATGACTGCGAGACAACTGCATAGGCGTCGAGAATCAAAGTTGGATGCGTGTGTCATTGGGTCTCTAATAGCAAGCATAAATGTTGTTATTTTATCCTTAAATTTATTAGCTTTTGTTGTGCTTTTATTGTGTTTTTATCATACAAATCTATTTAATTGTGTAATTTTGTCCCTGGGAGATTTTATGGGAATTTGGAGAAAAAAAAGAGGAAAGAAGCCCAAAATGTTGGAGTTAGTCTTTGAAGATCAAGTTGGGTCAAGATAAAAGAGTCCAAGACCCATTATGGAAAACATTTGGGCCAAAAGAATGGAGGAAAGCCCAAGTTTCAGCCCAAAACCGCAAAGTGGAGTTCTAGCCGAAGGACAGTGTCGAGACACTGTCCCCTAGCATCTCGACGTTGCACTGACTTGCCGCCCAAGAAGAGTACGTCAGTGCGTCGTGACGTTGTGACGTCAGCGTCGCGACGCTGTCCCATTTCCAGCCCCATATAAACCGCGGCTCACCTCCCATTTTGAGCATGAATCATCACTACAATCCTTTTCTTTAGTCTTTCTAAGGCTCTTGGAGCCTCCCTTGAGGGTCGAGTTGTGAGGAAAGTGAGAAATATTGTATAGAGCATTTTTGGAGTGCTCGGGAGCTTGTAACGGAGAGGATCCAAGGCGCAAGCAAGGGGTCTCTCTACAGTTCATCTCCTAAACTCTTTAATTGCTCTTTTATGCTTTTTAGTATGTATACTCGGGAAGTTTTGACACTCATGTAAAGCTAAATCCCGATTTTGGGTCTTGAAATGAAAGATTATAGTTGATTATTATTTTAATTGCCTATCTCTGTGTCCATTATGCTGATTATTTGTGTGGGTGCTAGTAATGCTCTATAGAATCTGGCCAATTTTATAGTGATTAGGTTCTTAATGGAAACTCGACGAAGAGAAGTTAAGATAGATCATAACCCACTCAACTAGGCTTAACTACTCGTAGTGACAGCGAGAGTAGTTGGTTAGGCTTAGAGACCGAAAAATGAATCAGGGCTAATTAATTAACCCGGTTAATAACTCTAAGGACACTTAGGTTATTAATAAGAGTTAATTATAATTAGGGGAAACCGAAAGGCGAACCTATGTAATAAACGGAGATTCTAGGTTTATAATTAGTCGGACGCAAGATAGGATAATTAGAATAATTAATTAGCTCAAATCCGGATTTCAAGACCTCACCTCTCAATAGACTCTTTCTCCATCTTTGCTAATTTGATTGATAATTTTGATTCTTTAATTGCTTTAATTTTTAATTGCATTTTATCATCATGTCTGGATCCCTAAATAATATCCTGTCTTAGTATTTTTAGTGTTCGGTTCATTATCTTGTCTAAGCTTTAATCCTCCCTGTGGAAATCAATACTCGGTATTACTTTACCGTTTTATCTTACTTGGGCAACCGTACGCTTGCGATATAGCATCAACAGTCTCTTTGTTGTGAGTTCGACTGCGGGGCTTGCGACGTGACTTGCAACCGCTCAAGGAAGGCGTGCGACGGTTGTTGTTGCCGGAGAGAACACCTGCGTGGTCTGCGAGGCTGAAAGCAAGGGTGAGGGTTGGCTGTGAAAGGGAGAGAAAGAGCCGAGATGGTGAGGAAGAAAGGGAGAGGGAGGCGCACGACAGAGGGGAAGACGGCTAAGAGAGAAAGAGTTTTAATTTAATTTTATTTATTTATTTTAAATACATATTTATTATCTAGGGTTTCCTTACATAAAAGATAAAGGAAAATCCTTTAATGAGAAACCTTCAAGTAACACATAAAAACCTCCCTTTTCTTTCTTTCTTTCTTTTTTTTTCAATTAAGCCTCAAATTTATTTCAAAATCCTAAAAACCAAGTCCCCCGCTAATTCTTTCTAAATTCAAGAACACATGAAATCAATTAGATCTTGAGAGAAATTATATACATTTTGATACGAACAAAAGTTTATACTCGAAATCTGTTGGGTTTTATGCCCTAAAACTCGTAGATAGTAAATGAAACAAATTAATCGATCTCAATAAAGCGTTATTTGAGTGATTCAGTAATTTGGTTATTGAATAAACGAGTTTGCATTAATAAACCCTAAATCCAATAAATTAAGATCCAATGTTGTTTAAATGAAACTTGGACTAGTATGTGGGGACATACGGGGATCAGTGTCCAAGTAACAACCTAAAACGTCTATAGTATAGGGATAAAGTTGGGTACCTTATCCTGGTGACACTATGTGATACGGTCCACCTTGTATTCGATACAGATGCAATGATCCTAAGCATCCATGTAGGAGACATGCGGGTGGGGGTATCCTATGCAATGAGTTTGCATAAGACCGAACAGCGAAATAGTAACCATTAGATGTAACGTCGTTAACTAGTTTAGGTTTTATTTCAATAGGATGATCTAGGTAACTCAATCTCAATCCTAAGTCTGTTATGAACCCCTTTCAGGAGGGATTGTCCTTAGATTGGACCCTAAACAACTTGTTCATTAGAGGGATCAGTGGTACTTAAGGAACTAGAGGTAACCCAGGGGTAAAACGGTAATTTGACCCAACTGGTGTTACGAACACACGTGAATGATTGACTTACTGCATTGGTCAATATCCGTGGACACAGAAATATTCTACAGTGAGAAGAGTGCAGCTGTGGGTCTTTAGTGGAGTGACCCACAGTTAACGAATGTTGACTAACTTGGTTAATGATTTTAGCCAATTAGTCTTGTATCGTTGGAGCTTCTGATCTGTAGGTCCATTAGGTCCCATTGGTAGCTCGTAAAGAGACTTGAGGCAATTAAGTACAAATTGTAAATTGAAAGTGTTCAATTTATTTAGGGGAATCATATAATGTATATTGATACATTATAATATAAAGTTTATGAAACTTTATAGTATAATTTTGAATTAATTTCAAAATTAATTCTTGAGAGAAGATATTTGAAAGAGTTCAAATAATTAATATGAATTGGATTCATATTAATATAAATAATTTAATAAAAAAAAACCCTAAGATTAAATATATGATATTTAATTGGGTAATTAATTAATTATGAAATTAATTAATTAATTATTAAAATTAGATATGAATAAGATAATAGATTTGATCTTATTCATGACCTTTTCCCCTTTTCCTATAAATAGGACCCCTGGGGTGGGGTGAAAGGCATCTCATTCATTCTCCTACTCTCAGAGAATTCCCCTGAAGGCTCCCTCTAGACTCCCACCAGTCTCCTGCCTCTAGAAGTCTCAGAGTCATACTGGTGTAGCCATAGTGGTGGTGTTCGCAGTAGTTCGTGATTATTTCACAAGCAGTTGGTGAATTTAATCTGAGTCGTCAACGAGAGTAAGTAATTTGTTACTATATAAATTAGATTTAGATCTAATATTTTTGTATGCTTAGCCTTAATATAAATTTAGAATAGTTCTAAGATTATTGTCAATGTATTAGTATTTTAGATTAAACAAAATTAATTACGAATCGGTCTCAATCACGCTTCCGCTTTATGGAATTACGGAATTTCAATCCTTCAAAATCAACCCAATACTGGAAATGAATTTTAACTAGAAAATTAGGGGCGTTACAACTAGACCTAAATGTTTGAATTCCCATTGCTCATATTCACAATACAAGACTAAAGACTACCTCTTTTATTCTCTCAAGCCTCCCTCTTAGAGAAAGACTCCCACCAGTCCATTGTCTCTTAGACTTAGAGACATACCAGTGTAACCTCATTGATAGTGTGTTTTGGAGAAGAAAATTCCAGCAAAGGATTCTTGGAGTTGCTACGTTTTCTACGTCAGAGCAAGGTTGACGAGAATCGGTCAAGTTCACAACGAAGGTTTGTATCGATTCTTTCTTTTTCCTTTGAAAAGCATGAAAGTAAAAATAGTTTTATTTTTCTTGTTTTTCCAGCATGTTTATAATAGATTTACAACGATTTTAATGCATGATTAAAATAGCGTTTTGTCTTTTCGTATTAGTATTTTAATGTTGATTAATATACGGTGTGAGATCCTCTCGATGCGCTTTCGCTATGCTGGGGCCTCCGTCCCTTTATTAAAATAGTCTTAAATTCTAAATTTTAAATTAATTAAAACTACATACCAGGTATGTAATTCTTCAACTTCATGAATTTCAGGATTTATTTGGATGGAACTAATCATTGTAGTTGCTAAACTAAATTCATCTACAAACACAATAACAACAATAACAATAGTAATAATAATAAAAATGATATTATATAAATATTAACCAATTTTATAATACCTTCTTACAAGTCCCCTTTACATTAAGAAAAACTACAACTTGTTTTTTGTCAACTTCATCTTCAAGTAATTGTCCTTCATTTTCTGTCAAATCTCCCCATAAACCGATCTTCATAGTTTCCAACCTATTTGAACATTGAAAAAACACATAGTATAAATGTTGGAGCAAATGACTCAATTTAAAGATATGACACAAGCAACAAATATTTTTTTCTCTAAAAAACACACACACAAGAAAATAAATGAAAGTGTGAAGCTACTATATATGAATAACACATGTTCGATATAACAATTTATTAAATGTTTTAAAAACTATTTTTTAGAAATTAATAATATGGTTTAAAACTTATTTTTCCCTCCTGGATAACATATACCATGAAAAAAAATGGTTCATACCTTGAATTGACCAAAATAATATCCCTCTTTTTTATGCTTCGAGAATCATCTCTTTGACTCTTGATATTGATAATTGCCAACACGACAGTCACAATTCCAATGACATCTGTAATAACATAAAATATTTAATATTAAATATAAAAACTCTAAAAAGACTTTAAATGTTACTTTAAAAAAAAAAAAAAAAAAAAAAAAAAAAAAAAAAAAAAAAAAAACATAGTCTTCTCTTTATCCAGTGCATTGATAATTTGCTTAAATTCAATGAAATTGTAGACAACATTTTTTGTTGAAATTATTTCATTGGATTCTCGAACTTCTGTTTTAGTTGATATAGATAATTCAATATCTTGGTTGACATTGAGAAATCTATTATCGACCGGTTTCACATTTCCATTGGTAATGAAATATGATTCGTTTTTCTTCAAAGTGTGTTCCAATCTTAAAATATTTTCATTATACATGACTGCTTGGATTTGAATTCCCTATAAAAGTGAAATATCATAATATAACATGTCTTATAAAAGAAAAATTGTAACAAAAGGTTTAATTGAATATTACTATTATAAAGAAAAGAAAATGAATGTTCATTCTATATGGAAAAAAAAAATTACCTCTTCATCAATCAGAATTAACTTCAATATTTGGAGTGGACCTTTATGGTTAGTGTATGTCTCCACTGACCCTTTTTCGAATAACCATGACTTTTACACGCCATTCCTTTTGAAATGGCTCCAAATTTTTTAGCAAGATATAATTTTCAGGAGACATTTTGATATAACAATAGAAATTGAAAATAGAACAAAGAAAAACCAAATGCCAATAGAGAGTAGAGGAGAATGATGAACGCTATATGAGTGTGACCTAAAATTATCTATATATATAGTGATAAGATGAGAATTTTAAAAGTCCTTGTAGTTGAGTGATTGAGGAAGATGAAAATGTTGAGGAAGATAAATAGGTTTTAGGTTAAAAATCACTTCAGGTCCCTAAATTTTCATGAAAGTAACAATTTGGTCCCTGAACTTTGATTTGTGACGATTTAGTCCCTGTACTTTCAATTTTGTAACAATTTAGTCCCTAAACTTTAATAAGTAACGAGTTAGTCCCTGTACTTTCAATTTTGTAACAATTTAGTCCCTATACTTTCAAATTTGTAACAGTTTAATCCTTGTCGCAATAAAAAAATCATCAAAATTATGTCGATTTTTATTATTTAATGATTGAAATTTGTAGCTTATAAACATATTGGGCACCAAATTAGTTCATTAATCTATCTAGGTAAGATATTTCATTAAATCTGTACCTTAATTTTTCACAATAGGGACTAAATCGTTACAAATTTGAAAGTACAAGGACTAAATTCTTACTTATTAAAGTTCAAGGACTATATTGTTACAAAATTGAAAGTACAGGGACTAAATCGTTACAAATCAAAGTTCAGGAACTAAATTGTTACTTTCATGAAAGTTCAGGGACCAAAAGTGATTTTTAACCTAGGTTTTAATTTACGCCATTATCAAGGTGGAATATTGTTTTAAGTGAGGTGATAATTGTGTGAGTGTTAGATGGAGGAATATAGGAAGTTTTTCTTAGAAATAATTAGCAAGGGCTAGTGAGAGAGGAGAAACCAGTCGTATATTGTAAGGGGGAGAATGAGAGAAATAATGTGGATATTTATGTGGGTTGTGGAATCAATTTATGTCATTTATGGGCATCAGTGAGAGAGTGGAAGAGATTGAGAAATAATGTGAATATGGTGGGAGAGGGAAAAACCCGTAGATTGAAGGGAGAGAGAGAAAAGTGGATTGCATGAGAGAGTGAAAAAATGTAGATTGAAGGAATAGAGAGAAAAGTGGAGTACATGGGAGAGAGAGAAATTAAGACTCATAGATTAATTTTGTCCAAAAACACATAATTTACAACAATGAATTAAAAACCGTAGAGAAAAAGTTTTTTATTTAAATGTAGTAAAAAAGTGTTCTTGATTTAAATATCTATTTATGGCATTAGTGTGGCATTGGAGGAGAGTGAGAAAGAATTTGGAGGACGTGGGGAGTGCAAAAAACGTGTGTACGGGGAGAGAGAAATGAAAACTTAATGGAGACAGTTAAGAGAGATGAAGGACAATTTGGGTATTATTTGAATAATGAACGGTAATTTTGTCCAAAAAAAGTTTCTTCCACATTCATACTTTTATTTATACTAGTGTATTACCATGTGCAATGCACGTGTATGTTTTTTGAACTTTAATTATTAACAATCTGAGTAAAATGATATTAAGTATAGTTATTTTTTAAATTATTTAAGATTGATTTTTATATATATTTGTTTCATAATAACACATGTGTTGTTTGAGATATACGTCTTATAGAAATTTGGTAAAATAATGTATTTGGAGTCTATATATGAGGATGGTTAATGTATTATAGAATTTATATAAATTTTATTTTATTTAGTTGTAGGTGATTTTTTAAAATATATAATAGAAGAAGTTAGTATTTTGTATAGAAACCTGAAATCATTAAATTTATAATTGGATATATATAAAATCATATAAGCCTATTTCAAAAAAAAAAAAGGGTAAGAAAGAAGATCATATAAGCCAAATTGAGCACAAAATTGTCTAATACATGCATTAACTTAGAAATTTGTTGATTCATCATATTAATAACATTCTTTATAGATTTTTTTTTTTTTTTTTTTTGGTTTAATTACTAACTTTTTTTTAATTTCTTTACTACCAATTTAGCATTAGGGATGGATTCATAATTTTATGTCAAGGGCACAAATTTGCAACGGTTTGTTATCAAGAATTGACAATAATAATTTAATTTACATTTATATAACTATTTTATAGTCCTTTTTTTAATTTTATTTTAGATGTTTTAATTTAAGTTTATGCTTTCATTTAAAATAAGAATTTAAAATGATGTACAACTACATCTAACGGTATTTTAAAATGATCTTCTTTCATTTTTCTTTATTTGTCAGTCGTCATAGCGCATCATATTCTCTCTACATTTAAGTCGTTTACTAACACTTGCTTCCCAATCTCTCTATAATGCATCATACTCGTAGGATATTAAATATCCTAGGTAGGTCGCCACCATGGATTGAACTCATTCCCTTGAAGCCTTTTATTTTTTCTATGGCCTTATTGACCATTAGAGCCAACCCATGATGGTTATGAGATTTCTAATGTTGCAATTAATTTTTCAATTATATCCTTTTGCATTGCATTCATTCATCAATTTTGTTGGAGCATTTAAATTTCATTCATTCAAACAAACCTTTAAACAAAATTATATATTTTTATATTAAAAAGTCATGTAGTATTATTATTTTTTTTTCTAATTTCAATTAAAATTATAACTATAAAATGCAAAAGTCTTAGCATGCAAAATTTTAGTAATTATTTTTTAAGAATAAAATTTGTGTAATTAATAACATTAATTTTAGAATTAATTTATAATATTGAAGGCTAATTTTTTCATATCTCCTTCATTTATCACTTCATGTACTTAAATTTTATTTATCTAAATTAATTTTTCTACTGGTTTAATTTGTTTATTGTAAATATTTATAAACTTTAAACTAATTTGAAATTTATTAAAATGAAAACTAATTTTAATCTCTCAATCTAAAAATATATAAGTCAATATGCTTTCATTTTCTAAATAGTATTTTGTTAGTTTTGACCTATATTATATTTAGTTGCTAAGTAAAATTTAGGCTTTTCATTATCCTTATAAAAACAATGTTTCAAACTATCAAATAGATTTTACCATAAACTCAGAAGCAAATTTTAATTTTGTGTTATAGTTTAAATTAATAAATAATAAATTGACAAAAAGAAGATAGTATATAATGTCCTAACATGCTAAATTTATTATGAAATATGAACCTACATGAAATTGAATTAACGAATTCAAAGATATGCACAATCTTTTTAACAACAAACAATGAATTAATTATCAAATGACAATAAGAAAAAAAAAGTAGTAAAATTTCTAATGCAGTATCTATATACACATGCTTCAAAATAGATATATACTCACTTGGTAATTGCAACACCATTACTTGACTTCATCAAAGTGGAACTTTAGCATCCCAAACAAATTCTAGCATCCAAGATATATATTCATCACAAGCATCTCTTGCGACGTGAATCTACAAAGTAAAAGATGGAGTTGATTTCAAGATTTGGAGAGACTTTGAGAGTAAGGAATTGAGAGAACTTGATGAAAAAATGGTAGAAAAAAACCTCATTTTATAGTGGTAGAGAATTAAAAGTTGCAAAACTTTCAAAATTCCAAAACATTTTAAATTCTAATATGAATTATAATTAAAATTTTAATTAATGGAAAAAAAAATTGTTTTCTAATCTCTCATATTACATGTGATTATTATTATTGATAATTAATCAATAATTTATTGTTGATAATTAATTAATGAATTTACTATTTAAAATTTAGTTTTCAATGACATGTTGTATAAATAAATAAAGTAAAGACGGATGCCATCAAATGATATATTTTTTTTAAAAAAAATTAGATAATAATTTTGATGCACTATACATTAAATAGTAAAAATTATTTAAAATTTTAAATTTATTATTTGATTTTAAAGTGAAATCTCGTTCATTTATTAAATAATATTTAAAAATAAATTAATATTTAAATAAATTTGTAATTAATAGAAAATGGTTACACTTTTTTTTTTTGAACAAAAGAAAATGGTTACACTTTTAGCATATAATAAATAAATAATTCCTTATGTTCAAAAAATAAATAAATAAATAAATAATTCCTTCATTTTTTTGAAACAATAAATAATTCCTTCATTATTAATAATTAATTACTAATGAAAATGGCATGTTTGTAAATATATAAATTAAATAAGAGACATAATGGTCCAAAAAAATTCTTTTGCAGATTGTAGCTTTTTAATATATTATAGATTATAGATTATAGATATTATATATATATATATATATATATATATATATATATATATATTGCACTTGTTATCATTTATTTTAAAATAATTAAATTAATTAATAATAAACGTTAGTGCTGATAAATTTAGAAATTAGAGTACAGTGAAATAGTTTAATTTTATGTGAAAAAAATTGTGAAACAAATTTTGGTTTTATTTGTATGTGAGTTAAGTAGGTTTTTTTAAAAAAAAAAAAAATCTAAATACCTATTTATGATATTTGTATGTCATTTGTTCTTGGGAGAGTGAACATTTGGATGGATGAAAGATAGAAGAGAGGAAAGTTAAATTGAGAGAGAGGCGTGGAGATAAGTGGGAGGGAGATAGAGAAAACAAAATATAATGAAGTTTTTTTTTTTATGAAGGTTTTTTTTTTTTTTTTTTTTTTTTGAGAAGATGAAGGTTAGTAATTAATTAGTAAATAAAAAGAGATCTTTTTATATTCCAACCATTTAAATGTCATCATGTAAATTAAACTAAATACGTTATTCATCTTCTTTTTTTTTTTTGGTGAGGGGCACGGTTTGTAATTATAAAATTTGTTAAGAGTAATATGGTAAAAAAAACAAGATGATGACTTTTAATATATTATAGATTATAAATGAAAAATAGGTTATTTTTTAACTTCTAATTTTATATTTTTTTAGTCCCTAATCCATCCATCCTCTTTTAAGACTTCATAAATTTAGTAAACATTTTATCTAACAGAACACTAACCTCTCAAATCTGTGCCTAGAGATTAATTGGACAACTTTTTTAAAAATTAAGAGATCTATTGAAGGAGACTTTGAAAATTCAATATCACAATTGTAACAATCTAACCAACTGAGTAGTAATAATAAAATTAAAAATAAATCAAACCCTATTCTTAAAAGAAAGAAAATAAAATATTAAATATATCTTAATTAAAGAATATTTTGTTAAAATAAAAATCCAAAAAAAAGGGAAATGGTGGAGCTGGCTGAGCCCAAGAGACTAATAATAGGAAACAACCAAAAAAAGAAAGAGAATAATAGAAACCGTAAAACTAAGATCCCAAAAGGGAAGCAAATTAACAAACAAATCCTAAATCCACTACCGGTAACAACCCTATTATGACGCGCCATCCAACAACCCCATCTCGCATATAAAAACTCCAGCAGAGGGAAAGTGAAAAAGCAGGAAGGAGGATCAGCACAAAGATCAACAAACTAGGGAAAAAAAGCCATCAACAACACAAAATTCAAAAGACAAAAAAAAAATGGAGTGTTGTGGGCGAATTCCTAGTGCGTTGGTTGGCCTAGTAGCCGTCTCCCTTCTCCTCGTGGTGGGCGTGATCCCTCAGGCTGAGGCCAACACTGCTGCTGTGACTGCATTGGTGAACCATGGCGGCCAAATGCTCCGAGGCAACGTGCAACTATCGGTGGTGTTCTACGGACGGCTCGGCCGTGTCCAGAAAAACACTTTGAGGTCATTTCTGAGGTCGTTGAACTACAACGGGCCGGTCGGGACTGCCAAATCGGTGTCGGCTTGGTGGCGCATGGTCAGCTCCTACCAACCCGCTGGTGGGGATATTATCGTCAATGTGGTGAAGCAAACAGCAGATCCTAACTACTCTCTGGGAAAAATTCTGACTCGGGACTTCATTAAGACTCTAGTAAAGAATGCAGTGGTTGGGTTGCCACGTGCAGTGCCTGTGATTGTGGCTGCGAGAGACGTTACAGTGGAAGGGCTTTGCATGGGAAAGTGTGCTTCGCATGATGTGATTGAGAACACACCGTACGTGATCATTGGGAACCCAGAGACCGAGTGCCCAGGAGCATGTGCATGGCCATTCCACAGAGCCGACTACGGCCCAGCAGGTGCCATTCTTAAGCCACCAAGCGGCGATGTCGGCGCCGATGCCATGGTCATCTCATTGGCCTCCGGCCTCGCCTCCGTCGTCACCAACCCATTCAACACCGGCTTTTATGAGCTTGGCGAAAAGGCCAACATGATCGAGGCCACCACCGCTTGCCTTGGCATGTTCGGTACTGGAGCCACCCCTGGCAACACTGGCAAGGTCATCGTTGACCCCCGCACTGGCGGGGCTTACAATGTCGTTGGCTTTAGGGGCAAGAAGTTCCTTCTCCCTGCTCTTTGGAATCCCAAGACTAAGTCTTGTTGGACGATCATGTAAACCAAGAGCCCCCTACCCATATATTAATCCAACTTTTCTTTTCTTTTTTTTCCCCTCATTCGTTCTCATTCATATTAAACTAAGACTAAGCCTAAACTAACTGAAAATACACAAAAGGTAAAAAGTGTCAAAACAATAAATTCTAACCTAATTCAACTAAGAGAAAATGATCTATTTATTAGCTTTTCAACGCTAGCCTTAACATGTCGATGCTTCGAACGAAAGTTCATGAAATGCGATTTTCCAACGTTGAGACACAAGCGCTCAACGATGTGGATCGTTGCCCAGCATCTCAATGCTTAGTCTCGGGTTTGCAAGCAGAATTGAAGCTTCAATTGGTGTTTATTGCCACCACCTCCTTGGGAATATGACCTTCTTCTCCTCTTCAACTCCATTATTTGGCTAAGTGTTGATCAAATAAGCTCGTTTTAAGACATTTTTTCATCCAATCTCTTCCAAAGCCTCCACAAGCTCAATTACCAACAAAACATAAGATTAAACATTAAATTCAATTGAACTAGCTCTAATTAACAGGTAATAATTAGCGCTCCCTAGAAATCGATTTTCATCTTTCTAGAGGAGATTTCAAAACAAAAATCCAAAGCCGACTAGGAAGATTCAAACTTTAAAGATAATAATAAAAAAAAAACATATATATAATTGCTCCATTGAGAGTCATTACGTGAGAATTTTCCAACAGATCGAACAAAACAAGAAAAAATGAGGCAAATCAGTCCAATAGGGTGATAACACCCTATAATGTATAAGGTAGGAAAGTAGGTAGGTAAAGTATAATTAAGTTGATAATCCAAATAACATGTCACAACTCACAACTTTAATAGATAAGGTTAACTTTATGAACTTATTAGAATCAAAACCAAAAGTCTTTAAGAGTCAAAAACTAAATAGTCATAATTAAGTTCGTAATTCAACATTTTAAAATTTATGAGTTTTGAGAGGTGAGTTTAAAAGATAGCAGGAAGAAACTCATAAGTCATACCAATCAAAAAATCAATGCAAGATTGACATAAACTCAAGTAGCTTTGTATTAGATAACATGAGGTTCCATCTCAAAATCACTTGACAATCACTTGACAATGAGTGAAGGTAACACATGTATTTATAAATTGTAAGGTCTCCATTTATTTTTTCAATGTAGTATCCTCAACACTTTGGCAATCAATTGACATCTCGTATTTCTGAAAACACACACAAACACACACAATGCTTCAACTAAAAATAGCGACTTGAGCAGCTAAATTAATCGAAGTACAGCACAAATCAAGCAACTTGATTCAATAGCATCCGTTCATCTTCTTTTCATCTCAGTACACAATTCAAATCCTTTGGCTAATACCAACCTGCAGCTAAACAGAGCAAAATGAATTATAATTAAAATTTTAATTAATGGAAAAAAATTTTGTATTCTAATCTCTCATATTACATGTGATTATTATTATTGATAATTAATCAATAATTTATTGTTGATAATTAATTAATGAATTTACTATTTAAAATTTAGTTTTCAATGACATGTTGTATAAATAAAGAAAGTAAAGACGGATGCCATCAAATGATATATTTTTTTTAAAAAAATTTAGATAATAATTTTGATGCACTATACATTAAATAGTAAAAAATATTTAAAATTTAAAATTTATTATTTGATTTTAAAGTGAAATCTCGTTCATTTATTAAATAATATTTAAAAATAAATTAATATTTAAATAAATTTGTAATTAATAGAAAATGGTTACACTTTTAGCATATAATAAATAAATAATTCCTTATGTTCAAAAAATAAATAAATAAATAAATAATTCCTTCATTTTTTTGAAACAATAAATAATTCCTTCATTATTAATAATTAATTACTAATGAAAATGGCATGTTTGTAAATATATAAATTAAATAAGAGACATAATTGTCCAAAAAAATTCTTTTGCAGATTGTAGCTTTTTAATATACTAGTTTTTCACCACGTGCGATGCACGCTTGTGTTTTTTAATTTATTCAATTTCATATTAATATTTAAGAACTTTTAATTTAATCTCATATTTTTTTCTCATTAATAGTTTTCAAGTTTATATTCTTCAAAACAAAATAATGATGAACGTTAGATTATGCAAGCTTACCTTAGCGGTAATTGACATGTATCCTCGACCAAGAAGTTAGAGGTTCGAATCCCTCCACTCCCAAATGTTGATGTACTAAAAAAAAAACGTTAGATTATGCAATTTGAAAAAAAGAAATTATAAGCATAATCAATATAGCAAGACAATGAATAAAATGAAGACAAACACACCGTACCTGAAGAAAAAGAATAAGAAAAAACACACCGAAGAAGAAGATAAACTCTAATATTTGTAAAAAGAAATGTTGAATTAATGGTGCTTTTTATATAGTCATGAAAATAAAAAGATGAAGAAAATGAAGAAAAGCACACCTAAGAAGGAGAAGGAGAAGAAAAAAGCACACCGAAGAAAAAGATGAACTCCAATGTTTATGAAAGGATGTTGAAAAGTGCTCTTTATATAGTCATAAAAATAAATAGTTACAAAGCTCTTGAGTTTTATCATTAAATATAATTTAAGTTAAACTCATTAAATTTTAGAATTAATTTAGAAAATTAAAGGGTTAAAACTTTTCATATTCTAACTCTTATATCTCAAATACATATATGTTAATTAAATGATAATTAATAATAAACAACTAAATAATAAATATTTTTAATAAGTTACGTTAGTGGATGTGTAGTGTGGCAATAAAAAAGTCTTTAATAAATTTTTTTTTATTAATTTAGATACAATTTAATAAGGTGTTCATTGAATTTTATATTTTAACTAAATGCTAATAAATATAAAATAATTATAAAGAATGATAATAAATGAAAAAAACCATTAATATTTAGTAACTTAAAAAAAAAATTATAAGCATAATCAATATAGCAAGACAATGAATAAAATGAAGACAAACACACTTGAAGAAGGAGAATAAGAAAAAATACACCGAAGAATAAGATAAACTCTAATGTTTTGTAAAAAGAAATGTTGAATAGTGTTCTTTATATAGTCATGAAAATAAAACGATGAAGAAAATGAAGAAAAACACACCTAAAGAAGGAGAAGGAGAAAGCACACCGAAGAAAAAGATGAACTCCAATTTTTGTGAAAATATGTTGAAGAGTGCTCTTTATATAGTCATAGAAATAAATAGTTACAAAGCTCTTGAGTTTCATCATTAAATATAATTAAAGTTAAACCCATTAAATTTTGGAATTAATTTCGAAAATTAAAGGGACGAAACTTTTCATATTCTTTTTTTTTTTTTTTTGTTAGAGAGAGAAAAGCTTCCTGTTTCATTTATTTCTCTAGTACTCTTTTTTTTTTTTTTTTGAGAAAAACCACAATCATTTTCATTCATTGGAATTAAGAATAGAAACAGTACAAAGACCATGAGTTGAATCACTCATGGATACAAGCTCTCATGGAACATTGTTTATCCAAAGCATAGAAGTGCGCTTAGCTAAAGCTTCCTTAGCTAAGAAATCTGCCCGCCTATTGGAATCTCGATTAACATATTTAAAGGCCACAGTTTCAAAGGATTCAGACAAACTCCTAATTTCTAACTCTTATATCTCAAATACCTATATGTTAATCAAATGATAATTAATAATAAACAACTAAATAATAAATACTTTTTAATAAGTTAGGTGAGTGGATGTGTAGTGTGGCAATAAAAAAAATATTTAATAATTTTTTTTTTATTAATTTAGATACAATTTAATAAGGTGTTCATTGAATTTTATATTTTAACTAAATGCTAATAAATATAAAATAATTATAAAAAATGATAATAAATGAAAAAAAAAAACCATTAATATTTAGTAACTTATAAAAAAAAAAAAAAAAAAAAAAAACTATTTAGCGTGACTGTGGGTGGATAGTGAAAAGGTTTTCAAACTTTTTGGATTTCAACCTTTAGTATTTCATATGTATTTATTATTGATAATTAATTATTATGAAAGAGATGTCAACTACCAACTCATGAGAAAGGTTTTTGATATCTCAATCATATAATTAACTCCTATAAATGAATTTATTAATTAGTTTTATATAATAATATAATATTTATATAACTACGTATCCTTGTTTATCAAGTGCACTATTTATTTTCCTGACCTCAGAGGGTTCAATCCCCCACTCTTACATGTTGTAAAAAAAAACACTATTTATTTTAAATAAAGCATAAATATGAAGTAAAATGTTTTAGATGATTATTTTATTTAGCAATGTAATTTTTTTATGAGAAACTTTTTTATCTTACATTACATGTTTTATTTTTTTAATTGAAATAACCGAAATTTAAATTGATTTGGGGAGTGATATTAATTATAATGATTTTCTATTTAATTTAAAATATTTTTATTTTATTTAGACTATTTTTTGAGTTGGTTAATTTTTTTGTGTCATTATAAAAATATATATTTTTTCCATATATTGTGCTTATAAACAATTTTGGTCAAATGGATTTGGAATTACTACCTCTTTTAGGATGTTTGTCAATAGATTTTTTCAATTGGCTATCTTAGAAAATGATCTCAATTCTAACATATAAAACTAAAAAAAAAAAAAAAAGAACTTATAAATTGAATCAAAGCAATTGAGTATGTTTGGTTACTTAGTCATGCTGGTCTACTTAAATCAAACAAAACCATTAAAAGAAAGTTCTACGTTGAATTACATCGAACCATCAATATTTATATTTTTTTATTATACAAAAATTAAACATATATTAAAATAAATTTAAATTTTTAATAGCAATTTAGTAATTATTAATGTTAATGCAATTAGTTCGTGCAAAATATATATATAACTACGTAGTATTTTTATTAATAAGTAAATATATAACATTCAATGGAAATCTTGTAACCGGGAGCTAATATGTTTTCAAAACCCTAATTATGTATAACTTTATCTCAAATCTCAATATTATCAAGTCACATTTTCATTCTCTCTGTTGTCTTATTATAAGTTTTTTTTTATTAGTTTTATTTATTTGTCTGTCGCATCACACTATTAGTCGTCATTATCACTACTCTCTAGTAAAACATATGACTTAAGAAAGAAGGATGGAACCAAAAGAAATATAATCTAATCCCAAGAAGTTCACAACCCAAAATAGAAAGAATAAATATTTATAAAGTTACCGAATCTATATTTGATTTGGAGTTTTGTTTTTTCTCATCTAAATTGAAGTTGACGTTCCATAATGGTCAAAAAACTTGATCATTTATTCTTCTTGCTTTGCATATTAGTATCATTGAAAATTCATTTCAATGGGATGAACTCTTCTATCACAATGAGCTATATAGTAAAAAACAATATAGTAAGTGTTGACGGTCGATTTTGGTCAGAGGAAACTCACCCACTACAAGATTTCTGGGATATGCCAACGAAAAAAACCGTTAGGAGAACTCAAAAAACCGTTGGGGTAGCTAATGCCAACGGTTTTTTTTATCGTCGGACTGGTCGTCGAGAAAACCGGGTCGGGACAGCTAATGCCAACGGTTTTCAAAAAACCGTTGGGATATCGGAAGGAAATTCCAACGGTTTTAAAACCGTTGGAATATCCCTGAAACCCCAACGGTTTTGGAAAGCGTTGGCATTTTGCTATATACCAACGGTTTTGGGTACCGTTGGGAAACACCACAACTACCAACGGTTTTCCAGTCGTTGGTATTTATGATATTTTCCTACGGTTCCTAAACCGTTGGGTTTGCTTTTATACCCCAACGGTTAATAACCGTTGGCATTGCTTAGTTTTGCCAACGGTTTTTCTAAAACCGTTGGCGTTTTTCCTTCAACTTTCCAACCCTTTGACCGATTCGCTTTGTATATTTGCCAACGGCCTAAAACCGTCGGCTTTTCATTTTTTTTTTTTTTATATATTTGTATATTACAAAAACACTCGTTGAACTGGCATCCTGGATAAAAAAAAAAATGATAGTAATGTACGAATGAACTTCTAAATTCAACAAAAAATCGTTTCTTTATCAAGCTTAAAGTTAACAAAGTATCCAAAAGTTGATAAACAAGAGAAATTAACAAAGACTAGTACAAAGTTTACAAGAGAAGTTAACAAAGTCAAAGTCGTCTAAAGTGACTGAACTGGACTTCAAAAGTAAACCTCAAAATGTTCCCATCTTCATGTTAGCTCCTTCAAAAGTAAAGTTCGACCTGGCATCCTGAATAAAAATAAAGTTGTCAAAATTCATAAGCATAAGCTTTTTTAGTCCATTGCTCAACCAAAAAGTGTTGACCGATAAAGAAAAAGTTTGCAACTCTATGAAAGCAAACAGTTTTAACAGAAAATTCACAACAAGCCATAGACATGTTAGAGCAAGCCATAAACTAATGGTTACCTCTTTGACGAGTATACTCCACCTGTGGGACTAAAAGCCAAATTGGAATAAACTTGAAAGTTCCAAAGTGAAGATGTGATTTAAACCTAAAATAGGTAAAGAAAAAGATGGTTATGAGTTAACTACGTATTTGTTTTAATTAATGACTGGGCCATTCAAATGAATAATTTAACCAATAAGAGAAAAAAAAAAGCATAAAGAAATTTCATTTAAGAAAAATAAACAGAGTGTTTGTTGCACTTGCACCCAATCCATCCTACGTCCTTTCTCATCCTATTAGTTTGCTTAGATTGTAGATTAACAAGAGCATTTTCATCTCACCACTGCAGTACAAGTTTAACTTCAAACCATAAATCTTCAACATAGGCAACTAAATCCACTAACACCAAACATAAAATGTTCACAATTGATAAGATTGAAAATGAAGATTGGAATTAAACCTGCAAAAAGCTTTATAAGATCTTCACAGCCAACCAAAGATTGCAAGATTGAGGCAACTACAAAGTAGGATATTGATAAGACTATCAATCAAAATGCAAACCATAAATCAAAATGGATATCACTTAAAAGATCAACAATCTGACAACGCAACAATGTTGCAAAGGGAACCCATTAGAGGAATAGTAATCATATTATTTCAGCCTTAACAATTAGAAAAGGGCATTGATCTTAGGGGTAAAAATTGAACTAAAATAAGCCATTAGTACAACTTTCAATCACATGCTCTAGAAATCCCTCTTTGTCAAAACCAAAAGACTCACCAATTGAATGAGTTTTAATGAAGCTTCATGCCATGGATTTGGATGCCATTGGGACCCTATGTTGAAAGAAACCACATGTGAGAAACCATGAAAAGATTCTGAGGATGAGAAATCATCGAAGATACGAGGGATGCTAAGAATTTTTCTTTTCTTTTTTAAGAGGGATAAGATTGAGGCTGAAGCTTTATGCAACAAAAAGGAATCGAAGAAGATCTAAGAGATTTTGAAATATTTTTTATTTAGAAAGAGATGCTAAGAATGTTTTCTTTTTCAGAGGGAATGCACAAAATAAAAAATACGCTCTGAGAGGTATTGAACTTAACCAAAGTCCACAACTCTCCCAAGCCTCTCAATATTCCATCTCCAGAAGTTCTTCTATCCCGCTCAACCAAATATTCCAAAAGAGCAGCAAAATAAAGGCACAACAAAGAGCCTCCCTCTCATTGACAAGAACTGGCACCAAATCAACCAAAGTAGGTTTAGTATGGTGGCCAATACTGAAATATCCTTTACAGAGGTAAATGGGCGCTTTGGAACTTCTTTCCAATGTAACATTAATATAATGGTGCAAAGTTCAACAATCAAAAACAAAAAATTCAGAAAAACCAACCACAGATCAACAATTATCAATTTATCACTTTTGTGAAATTGATGCCAGTTCAAAAAATACATAAAACCCAAAGCACAGTCAATCATGTAGAATCCGAACAGTAAAACCAACTCATCCTTCAACATTAATATGATGATGCTCATAATCGGTAAACAAAACAAAAACATACAGCAAGCAACTGGAAACAGAGTACAAATTATTAACACGAGTCGCGCCAAATTCTTCAGAAACAGTAACACAAGTACAAAATCATCCTCATCGGAAGACCTAATTCTTAGAAAAGCAATACGTGCAAAAAACAAACACTCTACAAATAGATCTAGACAGCAATTAGAAAGCCTCAACGAATCAAACAACAAATTCAGATGCGATTAGGCGTACAAACAAGAGGAACTCGCACAAAATCCCTTGATTTTTCCCTTTTCATAACTTTCAGAGTCAGTAAAATCACTCCACAAAATGTAAAAACAAAATTTCTCTTTAATAATCATATGAAATAGAATACGATCCGCAAAACCTTAAGAACAAAAAGAAGAGGATGAAAGAGAAGATCAAACGGAGAACGAGGACAGGCTACTTACGGATTTTATTTTCTATGATCAGTTACCAAAGTCTCAATGAATCTCAATCGATCGAACCTCGGCGCGAATTTCTCCTTCTCCGATGACGAATCCGAGTCGCAACCTCTGTTTGCACTATAATAGATTCCGAAACGAAGCCCTAAAAACGCAATCCGCCAAATCAAAAGGGGATTAGGTCATCAAAATTCCTCAAAACGAAATGGTCAAAGTAGGCTCCATCGATGCAGAAATTGAACAATGGCGGGCCATAATTCATTCATAAATAGCAAAGATTGAGAGAGAATGAACCTGCCAAACACGAAGAAGCCTCTTTTTCGCGTCCAAGGAGAAGAAACCCAAAAACGAAATGGTGGAAGAAACCCAAAAAAAAATGGTTTGGAGAAGGGAGGCGACAAGATGGAAGCTACCACGACAGCGACCGGAAGCGACGGAGGACGGCGATCGAAGAAACGGCGGACTCAAGCAGTAAATCAAAGTGGTCGTGGTGTCTGGAGAAGAGAGGGAAAATAAGAGAAGAAATCGATAGAATGGGAAAATGGAGGGAAGAAGAAATCGATTTGGGAGGATTTTTAATTTAGAATATACCCACGGTTTAATTTTACCGTCGGATTACACCCCTCAATCACCAACGGTTTGAATAAACCATTGGGAAATAAAAACCAACCCCCACGGTTGACGCAAATCGTTGCCAAATAGAGACAAACCACCGACGGTTTACTCAAACCGTTGGCTATACCAAACCAAGACTTCAAACGAGATTTCCTACTTATCTACCCACGGTAATGGAAATTGTTGGCATTTTCCAGATATCTGCCCACGGTTGTTCTAAACCGTTGGGTTTTCTCGGACATATCCCAACGGTGTTAAACACCGTTGGTATTTCCATCACATACACCAACGGTTTTAGTCATCGTTGGCTATACCAATGAATCAAATAAACCAAGACTTCAAAGGGCTTGAGATTTCCTACTTATCTGCCAACGGTTTGAAAAACCGTAGGCATTTGCGAGATATATGCCCACGGTTTGTCTAAACCGTTGGGATTTCTCGAATATATACCAACGGATTTGGGAACCGTTGCCATTCCCCTAACATACGCCAACGATTTTAGTCACCGTTGCCATTTCACAAATATACGCCAACGGTTTCTTAAACCGTTGGCAATTCCTTCATGTGCCCACGACTATTTAACCGTCGGGAGAAAAACCGTCTGGAAATCTTTTAATTCTTGTAGTGACCTGACCTTCACGTGCCACCAACGGTAAATTTGTAGATGAGGGGGAAGACGTGGCCTGCAAAAGAGAAAACCTGCACACCGGTGTGGTGCTAGCCACACCGCCTCCGATGCTTAAGTCAAAAAACGGAAGGGAGAGCTAGAGAGCAAGAGAAAGAGAGTAGAGAATAAAGTTCGGATCCCCTTCTTCAGTGTCGAAGAGGGGTATAAATACCTGCTCATGCTCCTAGGGTTTCTAGGAATTCGGAGGCGTTTCAGGACAAACCAGGCGGAACCGGGGCGGCCAGAGACGGGAGGGACCGAGCGGAGGCAAACGGACTCGGCCCGCGCAAGCGGGCCGACCATTGGGCCGAGGCCGACCGTACGGGTCGGGCCCCGTTGGCCCGACCCGTTGGTCCGGCCTTCATCTGGGTCGTCCCCTGGTCCTATCTCCGTCCGGTTGTCCTCGTCAGCTCCTTGTACACCATGGTGGTCCAAAATTACCTATAACATTAAGCCCCCACTCTTGAATTGGGATTCAGGGTGACTTATTGCTATAGGCTGAGCTCCTTAAGCCCGATTTAAGAGTAATGATCCTTGCTCTGTGTTGACTTATGTGCAGCCTTGTTGTCATCCTACAAAATAGGATAGAAATAGACGCTCCCTGCATAGGGGTTAGGTGAAATGGAGATGAAAAAGGTGAGAGATTACAAAAGTGATGCTGGTCGGCCTCGGCCTCGGGAAGAGGCTGAGCACATCTATCTAGCTTTTAGCTTGTCCGGTCGGCCTCGGCTTTGGGAAGAGGCCGAGCATTTTTCTAATTTTGCTTAGGGTTGCCCCCGAACCCCCACCGGGCGCTTCGCCCCTGGACCCCCGTACTTGGTCACTCGGAGTGCATCATTCCGGATCCAGGGTTTATCCACAAGTAGAAATAAGAAGAGGCTAGGGTCGGCCTCGGCCTCATGCCCCTTTTAGCTCACAACTTAGCTTCCTGCATTCATATGTTAGTCCTTGTAGGAGAACAATAAGAAAGTAGGCTAGGACATGAAATTTTTAGTAAAACATGTGCTTTTTGTTTGATAGGGAGTGCATATCCCCTTTGTAGCCCCCAATTTTAAATAAAATTTCACTGAAACATCAAGTATAGCTGAGTAAAGAGGAGGATACCTTTTAAGTTTTATGCTCGGCCTTGGCAAGAGGTGCTCAATTTCTGCCCCAACCAGGTGAGCTAGACTTCAGTGGTCCAGGCTCATGCAATCTCAAGTTTGGATGAGGCAAGGTAGACTCGGTAGTCCAGGCTCGCCCGATGTGAGGATGCTCAGGCCAGATGAGGTGAGGTAGACTCGGTGGTCCAGGCTCACATAGTCTCAATCTGGATGAGGCGAGGTAGACTCGGTAGTCCAGGCTCGCCTGATATGAAGATGCCCAAGCCAGATGAGGTGAGGTAGACTCGTTGGTCCAGACTCACGTAATCTCAATCTGGATGAGGCGAGGTAGACTCGGTAGTCCAGGCTCGCCTGATGTGATGATGCTCAAGCCAGATGAGGTGAGGTAGACTCGTTGGTCCAGGCTCACGTAATCTCAATCTGGATGAGGCGAGGTAGACTCGGTAGTCCAGGCTCGCAAAAAGTGATGGCTCGTGAGGTAGACCCAGGGTCCAGGCTCACATTGTCTCAAGCCGATGGGGCGAGGTAGACTCGACGGTCCAGGCTCGCATTTCGTGATGCTTGAATCGGTTGTCTTGTGCACACTCCTGAATACTGAACTTTAATGGTGAATCAATAGGGCTTCGACATTAATTGAAATTTTACACTTGAATGAAATCAAATAAGAAAAACTACTCAATCTATACTAGAGGAAGAAACAAAAATAGACAATGTCTAATTACATGATAAAATGCAATAAATAAGAGGCCCTAAAACTCCATAAGTTCAGATTCAGTATCGGTGGAAGTGTGTCCTACTCGGCCTCGGCCTTTCCTCTAGTCAGCCTCGGCCCTCTGTGGTTTAACTGTTTTCAGCGCGGTCCAGTAACACTCTCTTGATTCCTTCTGTTCTCCTTTGACAACTCCCACACCATTCGGAGTTGGAAACTTCAGCAACTGATGGTAAGTTGAAGCTATGGCCTTCATCTCATGCAACGTTGGCCTTCCTAGGATTGCATTGTAGGCTGACATACAATCCACAACTAGGAAGTTTATCATCTTTGTCACTGCATTCTGTCCATCTCCAAAGGTCACAGGAAGTTCTATGCTACCTTCTGGGGTCACTCTCTCTCCTCCAAATCCTACAAGTGGGTTAAGGCTTGGCTTTAAGAGTTCCCTCTCTAACTGCATTGCTTTAAAGGCTGTTAAAGAAAGGACATCAGCCGAGCTTCCTCCATCAATTAGGATCCGATGGATTTTTACATTGGCTACAATTAGAGTGACCACCAGGGCATCATTATGTGGCTGATGAATGCTTGCTGCCTCAGCCTCGGTGAACTCCAAAGGGGGGGGGCACCTTTGATAGATGGACAGAGTACATACCTCGATACCCCGGTTCGAACATTGCTTCCCTGACAATAGCTTTCCTCTTCCTGCTTGAACTTCCTCCAACTGGTCCTCCAAAGATGGTCCTGATCTCCCGTAGGGGTTCTTCTTTGTCTCGGCCATCTTTGGTCGGCCTCGGCCTTGGGCTCACCGATGAACTCCTTCAGATACTCATTCTGGATCAGTGCTTCGATTTCATCCTTCAACTGAATACAATTCCTGGTTGAATGTCCATGGTCCCGATGGAAAAGACAATATTGGCTCTTGTCTCTTCTATCAGGATTCGACTTCATCCTCCCCAGGAATTTCAGGAGTCCCGTATTTCGGATCTCCATCAGTACTTGCTCCTGTGGAACAGCTGTTGGCGTATATTTCTCGAACTTACCAAAGGGATGTGCTCGGTCTGGTAGGCCTCGGCCTCCCTCGTCGGTCCGCTGCTTTTTATCCTTCCTACTGTCGTGGTCAAATGATGAAGACCTCTTGTGTTCACGTTCTGACTTCTTTGACTTGAGCAACTCTTCTGCGCTCATGTATTTCTGTGCCTGGGAGACAAACTCTGCGTAGGTTCGAGGTTGGCTCTTACCTATTGAATTGAGCAGTCTCTCATCCTCCAGTCCGGCTGTTATGGCTACCAGGGCTGCTCCCTCGCTGTACCCCTCAACTTGTAGTGTTTCGTCATTAAAACGTGTTATATAATCACGCAAGCTCTCACCTGGCTGTTGTTTGACTGTTAAGAGGTTGATGTGAGGCTTGCGCTGTTCTCTGGCTCCCATGAACTGTGCAAGGAATGCTCGGGCTAATTCCTTGAAAGAGCTGATGGACCTTCTCGTCAACCTTCCAAACCAATGCTTGGCCGATCCTGTCAGGGTGAAAAAGAATGCGCGGCACCTGATTGCGTCTGAGACACCGTGGAAGTCCATCCAGTTTTGGTAGGTGTTCAGATGCTGCACGGGGTCTTTCTTGCCATCGTACGGTGTGAACGTGGGTACCTTGAACTTTTGGGGCACCTCGTCTTTCATGACTTTTTCTGTGAAGGGCGGGTCGACCCGATCGATTAGTTCTTCCAAGTCTTGGTCTCCGAGGTCCCTTGACTTCTGCTGGTCTCCCTGAGGATTTCCGAGCTCCTTCAGTGCGTTCAGAAGCTCGGTCTTCCAGGGGAGATTGTCTTTCTTGGCCTCGGCCTCGGCCAACCTAGCCTCGGCCTCGGCTTCTCTGGCCTCGGCCTCGGCAGCCCTGGCTTCAGCTTCGGCAGCTCTGGCCTCGGATTCGGCAGTTTTGGCACTTCTGCGCTTCTCCTCGATCAGATTCCTCAGGTCTGTCTCAGTATGACCATAGCTTGGGGTAGAAACTGTGTAGTCACGTAACCTAAGTGTGCTTGACTCTGGACTCCTCAAAATTGTACGATCAGTAGGCTTGAGCCCCCTGATCTTGCTGGTCATGCTGCTAGTCTTCTTTCCCTTCGATCTCGTCTCTGATTCTGCAGTGTGCTCCATGGGCTCCTTCCCCTTCCTCGGATCCCTAACCAACCTCTCATTAGGGGTTTTAGTGCTAGGACTAGGTTTATCCAAGATACGAAGTATCCTGGACAAATTATGATCCATCGCACTTACTTTGTTTTTTAGAGCAGCAAATTTTAGATCGGCTTGCTTCTCTCGGGATGAGGGCAGTGGAGACCGAGGACGAGGAGATTCGGTCCGAGGCCGATCTTGGCCTTCTTCCCGTGACCTCCGCTGGTGGCGGTCACCATCCGAATTTTCTGTGTTTATGTCTTGATTTATCTTCTCCATCCCCTTACTCATGGAATGACCGATATGCAGATTTGGCAAGCTTTCTTCCCCACAGACGGCGCCAACTGTTGATGGTTGATTTTGGTCAGAGGAAACTCACATGACCTTCACGTGCCACCAACGGTAAATTTGTAGATGAGGGGGAAGACGTGGCCTGCAAAAGAGAAAACCTGCACACCGGTGTGGTGCTAGCCACACCGCCTCCGATGCTTAAGTTAGAAAACGGAAGGGAGAGCTAGAGAGCAAGAGAAAGAGAGTAGAGAATAGAGTTCAGGTCCCCTTCTTCAGTGGCGAAGAGGGGTATAAATACCTGCTCATGCTCCTAGGGTTTCTAGGAATTCGGAGGCGTTTCAGGACAAACCAGGCGGAACCGGGGCGGCCAGAGACGGGAGGGACCGAGCGGAGGCAAACGGACTCGGGCCGCGCAAGCGGGCCGACCGTACGGGTCGGGCCCCGTTGGCCCGACCCGTTGGTCCGGTCTTCATCTGGGTCGTCCCCTGGTCCTATCTTCGTCCGGTTGTCCTCGTCAGCTCCTTGTACACCATGGTGGTCCAAAATTACCTATAACAGTAAGAAACAATTGACTTTGAATTGTATTTATATTTTTAATTTGAGAAGAATTTAAATAGTTAAAGTTGACAATATATATTTTTAAGTATGAATAATTAAAACTATTTCTTTTCTGTAAACTTACCATTTTTTTTTATCATTTCAATGACCTCCCCATTCTCAATTAATTGAAAACTATGCAATTATTTAAATCAAAACCTCATAAATTAAAGTTAGTTTTTTTTTCCTTTCGTTTAACAGTGTCAATTTATTATTCTATTTATTTCAAATTATGATTGTAATTAATTTAAAAATAGAATTGTTGTCAATAAATAATTTAAATTAAAATGGCATAATGAAAATCTCAAATTAAATATGATTTTTTTTTTTTATTATTTGTAATACCATCACTTTGTTATTGTAATTATTTGGATGGTTTTACAATTTTTTTTTCTTTTTTACCATTACAGAAAGGACAGGATGGTACTTTAATTTGTAGGGGTGTGATGAAAAAATGGTGAAGAAAACCCATTTTTATAGTAGTACAATGTGAGGGTTATAGAACCTTTTGAATTTTAAAACTCATTTAAGGGGTAGGAAAAACCTTTAGCATTTCAACCTTTTGAATTCTAAATTAAATTCATTTAAGTGGTAGGAAAAACCTTTAGCGTTCCAATTTTAAGATACTATAAATTTATTATTGATAATTATTTATTTATTAATTAATATACTTTTTATAATTAATCAAATTTTTAGAATTAGTTTCTAGAAATAATTAGGTAATGTAAGCTCAGACTTTTCAAATTCTTTTCAATTAAAGTTATTAAATATTAAAAATGTCATCATTTTCAAATTTAAACTTTTTTTTTTGGTAAAAGTTTTGGGGGAAAATTTAAATTTACAAATTGGTAAACGTAAATGTTAAAAAAACCAAGGAACTTATTAATCAGGGTTGCTATTTAATTAAAGTAAAAAAAAAAAAATGGAAACGTTCAGTGGTGCAAACGTTAAGCTGCAATTTTTTTTTTAATTCTTATTTAAAGATAGTATTGTTAATAAAAATGACATATTCGTAATTCACTAAAAATAAGAAGGATAAGATGGCCTATAAATGTTTTTCAAAGATGTTTGCTTTTTAATATAGTATAGATTATAGATATAGTATAGATTATAGATTATAGATTATAGATATTATATATATATATATATATATATATATATATATATATATATATATATATATATATATATATATATATATTTTGCACTTGTTATCATTTATTTTAAAATAATTAAATTAATTAATAATAAACGTTAGTGCTGATAAATTTAGAAATTAGAGTACAGTGAAATAGTTTAATTTTATGTGAAAAAAATTGTGAAACAAATTTTGGTTTTATTTGTATGTGAGTTAAGTAGGTTTTTTTTTAAAAAAAAAAATCTAAATACCTATTTATGATATTTGTATGTCATTTGTTCTTGGAAGAGTGAGCATTTGGATGGATGAAAGATAGAAGAGAGGAAAGTTAAATTGAGAGAGAGGAGTGGAGATAAGTGGGAGGGAGATAGAGAAAACAAAATATAATGAAGGTTTTTTTTTTTATGAAGGTTTTTTTTTTTTTTTTTTTTTTGAGAAGATGAAGGTTAGTAATTAATTAGTAAATAAAAAGAGATCTTTTTATATTCCAACCATTTAAATGTCATCATGTAAATTAAACTAAATACGTTATTCATCTTTTTTTTTTTTTTTGGTGAGGGGCACGGTTTGTAATTATAAAATTTGTTAAGAGTAATATGGTAAAAAAACAAGATGATGACTTTTAATATATTATAGATTATAAATGAAAAATAGGTTATTTTTTAACTTCTAATTTTATATTTTTTTAGTCCCTAATCCATCCATCCTCTTTTAAGACTTCATAAATTTAGTAAACATTTTATCTAACAGAACACTAACCTCTCAAATCTGTGCCTAGAGATTAATTGGACAACTTTTTTAAAAATTAAGAGATCTATTGAAGGAGACTTTGAAAATTCAATATCACAATTGTAACAATCTAACCAACTGAGTAGTAATAATAAAATTAAAAATAAATCAAACCCTATTCTTAAAAGAAAGAAAATAAAATATTAAATATATCTTAATTAAAGAATATTTTGTTAAAATAAAAATCCAAAAAAAAGGGAAATGGTGGAGCTGGCTGAGCCCAAGAGACTAATAATAGGAAACAACCAAAAAAAAGAAAGAGAAGAATAGAAACCGTAAAACTAAGATCCCAAAAGGGAAGCAAATTAACAAACAAATCCTAAATCCACTACCGGTAACAACCCTATTATGACGCGCCATCCAACAACCCCATCTCGCATATAAAAACTCCAGCAGAGGGAAAGTGAAAAAGCAGGAAGGAGGATCAGCACAAAGATCAACAAACTAGGGAAAAAAAGCCATCAACAACACAAAATTCAAAAGACAAAAAAAAAATGGAGTGTTGTGGGCGAATTCCTAGTGCGTTGGTTGGCCTAGTAGTCGTCTCCCTTCTCCTCGTGGTGGGCGTGATCCCTCAGGCTGAGGCCAACACTGCCGCTGTGACTGCATTGGTGAACCATGGCGGCCAAATGCTCCGAGGCAACGTGCAACTATCGGTGGTGTTCTACGGACGGCTCGGCCGTGTCCAGAAAAACACTTTGAGGTCATTTCTGAGGTCGTTGAACTACAACGGGCCGGTCGGGACTGCCAAAAGAAGCAAACAGCAGATCCTAACTACTCTCTGGGAAAAATTCTGACTCGGGACTTCATTAAGACTCTAGTAAAGAATGCAGTGGTTGGGTTGCCACGTGCAGTGCCTGTGATTGTGGCTGCGAGAGACGTTACAGTGGAAGGGCTTTGCATGGGAAAGTGTGCTTTGCATGATGTGATTAAGAACACACCGTACGTGATCATTGGGAACCCAGAGACCGAGTGCCCAGGAGCATGTGCATGGCCATTCCACAGAGCCGACTACGGCCCAGCAGGTGCCATTCTTAAGCCACCAAGCGGCGATGTCGGCGCCGATGCCATGGTCATCTCATTGGCCTCCGGCCTCGCCTCCGTCGTCACCAACCCATTCAACACTGGCTTTTATGAGCTTGGCGAAAAGGCCAACATGATCGAGGCCACCACCGCTTGCCTTGGCATGTTCGGTACTGGAGCCACCCCTGGCAACACTGGCAAGGTCGTCGTTGACCCCCGCACTGGCGGGGCTTACAATGTCGTTGGCTTTAGGGGCAAGAAGTTCCTTCTCCCTGCTCTTTGGAACCCCAAGACTAAGTCTTGTTGGACGATCATGTAAACCAAGAGCCCCCTACCCATATATTAATCCAACTTTTCTTTTCTTTTTTTTTCCCCTCATTCGTTCTCATTCATATTAAACTAAGACTAAGCCTAAACTAACTGAAAATACACAAAAGGTAAAAAGTATCAAAACAATAAATTCTAACCTAATTCAACTAAGAGAAAATGATCTATTTATTAGCTTTTCAACGCTAGCCTTAACATGTCGATGCTTCGAACGAAAGTTCATGAAATGCGATTTTCCAACGTTGAGACACAAGCGCTCAACGATGTGGATCGTTGCCCAGCATCTCAATGCTTAGTCTCGGGTTTGCAGGCAGAATTGAAGCTTCGATTGGTGTTTATTGCCACCACCTCCTTGGGAATATGACCTTCTTCTCCTCTTCAACTCCATTATTTGGCTAAGTGTTGATCAAATAAGCTCGTTTTAAGACATTTTTTCATCCAATCTCTTCCAAAGCCTCTACAAGCTCAATTACCAACAAAACATAATATTAAACATTAAATTCAATTGAACTAGCTCTAATTAACAGGTAATAATTAGCGCTCCCTAGAAATCGATTTTCATCTTTCTAGAGGAGATTTTCAAAACAAAAATCCAAAGCCGACTAGGAAGATTCAAACTTTAAAGATAATAATAAAAAAAACATATATATAATTGCTCCATTGAGAGTCATTACGGGAGAATTTCACAACAGATCGAACAAAACAAGAAAAAATGAGGCAAATCAGTCCAATAGGGTGATAACACCCTATAATGTATAAGGTAGGAAAGTAGGTAGGTAAAGTATAATTAAGTTGATAATCCAAATAACATGTCGCAACTCACAACTTTAATAGATAAGGTTAACTTTATGAACTTATTAGAATCAAAACCAAAAGTCTTTAAGAGTCAAAAACTAAATAGTCATAATTAAGTTCGTAATTCAACATTTTAAAATTTATGAGTTTTGAGAGGTGAGTTTAAAAGATAGCAGGAAGAAACTCATAAGTCATACCAATAAAAAAATCAATGCAAGATTGACATAAACTCAAGTAGCTTTGTATTAGATAACATGAGGTTCCATCTCAAAATCACTTGACAATGAGTGAAGGTAACACATGTATTTATAAATTGTAAGGTCTCCATTTATTTTTTCAATGTAGTATCCTCAACACTTTGGCAATCAATTGGCATCTCGTATTTCTGAAAACACACACAAACACACACAATGCTTCAACTAAAAATAGCGACTTGAGCAGCTAAATTAATCGAAGTACAGCATAAATCAAGCAACTTGATTCAATAGCATCCGTTCATCTTCTTTTCATCTCAGTACACAATTCAAATCCTTTGGCTAATACCAACCTACAGATAAACAGAGCAAATTAATCACGTCACTCAATCCAAAGTAGAAGCTCTCATGAATTTATTCAGAAGGGTCTGAGTGTGAAGGACCTAGTTGTGCTATCAGATACTCATACGCATGTACCTAAGGTGTAAATAGAAATATTGATAAAGGTATGTTAGCCGTTAGTTAGGAAGTTGTTAGAGTATGGAGTTATAATTAGAGGGGGAGGGAAAGTGGAAGCGACGGAAATGAGTTAGTGAATTAGTCTTGAGTGTTCTCAAGAGAGGGAGAGTCCAAGTACCTCGAATACTTACTTGGGTTTATCGTATAGTCCTTTACCTTTTATATCGTAATACATTGTGGTTCTATTCTAATTCATATCGGGTACCTTGATTCCCCACCTTCTTTCTAGCCTTTTCTTGTTTTTGAGTGATTAAAAATCTGAGGCTTACCTTAATTACATGTACTGCGTTTCACTAACTATGTTTAAGATTTAGATTAGAAATGGAGTTTGCCTACTGTTTGCAGAAGAATCCTACCCTAATCCATGACGAAAAAGAAAATTCTTAAAATGGCAAGGATTATCCATCACACTGCTAACAATTCAAACAAAATACCGTGCATTAAGGGGGTGTTTGATATGCATGGGTTTGGATTGGATTGGTTTGGGTTCCAAATCCAAACTCAAACCCATGTTGGACCAAAGGGTCAAATCTAACCCATGGGTAATCCTAATCCAAACCCATTCCAAACCAATGTTTTCTCTTTCTTTTATGAAATTGGTAGGACTCACCATTTCTCTTTTATAAATTTTGGTGAGTCTCACCATCTCTCTTCATTTTTATTCATAATTTTGATGGAGCCCACCATTATTCTCTCAATTTTCTCATAATTTATTTCTTCATTAATATATATTTAATTAACAATGGTATAATAATTGTAAAATTTTATAATTTTAAGACGAGGAAAGTATATTTTAGACGATGATTAAAATATCATTTTAATTTGATCCCTATATTTTTCAGTTTTGTTTCCTTTTAGTCTATACTTTCAAATACCCAATTTTGATCCTTGTACTCTCAATAAAGCTTAAAATTTGTCCATATAATGCTTCTCAAAAAAAAAAAAAAAAAAAAAAAAAAAAAAAAAAAAAAAAAAAGTCCATATAATGAGTTTATTGTTAATTTTTGGGAAAAAAATACACTTTTGGTCCCTGAGGTTTGGGTTAGGTTTCATTTTGGTACCTGAGTTTTGAAACTCGACAATTTAGTCCACGAGGTTTGGATTTCGTTTCATTTTAGTTCCTCCATCCATTTTTTCCGTAAGTTACTAACGGATTGCTAACGTGACACTATTTTTTTTTTAAAAAAAAATTATTTTTTGATTTTTTAAATAAAAATAATAAAAAAAAAATATTATTTTTTTAATATTTATTTTATTTATTTTCTTCTCTCTCTTCTTCTTCAATAACACCACTACCAGTCCCTTGTCGCCGACAGCCACTGGCTGTCGATGACCGCCACTGGCCTACAACCAATCGACGACGACGACAAATTTTTTTCCCCTTTTCTCCTTTCTTTCTTTTTTTCTTCTCATTTCTCTTCATTTTTTTAATCGAAAGGAGGGAGAGGGAGAAGAGAGAAGAAAAGAAATAAAATAGGAGGGAGGACCCGATTTTTCGTGGGTTTCGCGAGCTTACTTTGTCCTCTTGATTTTTCGTTCTCTCCCCCATCCCTCTCTCTCACATTCGTCTCCCTCTGTTATCTCTCTCCCTCGATCGACAACGGCTTTAGCGTGGGTTAGCTTTGGCATTTCAGATCTGGCATTTCGTTCAAATCTTCGCTCATTTGTTCAGCGTTTTAGATTTGGCATGGAAGCAACATGCTGTCGATAAGGGTTTTGACATAGCTCGCACCATCGCTCACAGCCGCAACCCACTGCCCCTTCACACGTTCAGCCACCATCACTCATAGCGGGCCTGTTCCTCGCCACCAATTCACTGTTTTTTTAAAAAGAAAATACGGATGGAACAGAGGGACTTTCCCCTTCATTTCAGTACTTTTTTTTAAGAAATAAAAAACAAAATGAAAAGAAGGAAGAAGGAAGGAGAAGAAGAAGAAAAAAGAATTTTACCGGCGACGACGGTGGTGGCCGACGACAGTAGCCGGAGGAGGAGGAAGAAGGAGGAGAAGGAGAGAGAGAAAGAATAAAAAATAAACTTTTATTAATGTAATATTATTTTATTTTAAAAATTAAAAAAATATAATTTCTAAAATAAAAGATAAGTGTCACGTCAACAATCCGTTAATTATTAACGGAAAAAATAGATGGAGGGACCAAAATGAAACAAAATCCAAACCTCAATGATTAAAATGTCTAACCCAATTCTCAGGGACCAAAAGTGTATTTTTCACTTATTTTTTCTTTTAAAAAAGTAGTCTTTATTAGTCTTCCTTATATTTTATAAATTTTAGAAAAATGTTCACATTGTATTTCTCTCTTGTATAAAAATTATTATTATTATTTAATCGATTCTGATAAAATTTAACTTTAAACTTATGATAATGACAAATTTTAAGCTTTATTGAAAGTATAGAAACAAAAATGGAACAAAATCAAAAGTATAGAGACCAAAATGATATTTTAACCTTTAGACAACTTACTCATATCAATATTTTTAAAATAACATTTAATTTTAAATTATTGTATCAAAACTAAAAAATATTTTTTTTTTATTTTGAAATTACTAATATTTAAAATAACAAAAATAAATTATATTTTATTTTGAATTTATTAAAATACAATGAATACTATTTAATTTTAAATTAACTATAGTAAAGAGCTACACTAAAAAACAAACGTTTATTCGAACTAATCTTTTCTATACTGCAGCTTACTTCAATTTGAACATGGTTGGAACAATTTCATAATACAAAATAAGACAAAATATTTGCTAGGTAGATCAAATCTAGTAAACTAAATTATAAGAATTAGAAATTAAGAAAAAAAAAACAGTTAAAAAAAGGGAAAAAGAAAACAATCAAGCCAAACCCAACCCAATCTTGCACACCAAACACATGCTTCACAATATAGTCGAACCCAACCCAATACACCAAACACAAATTTCAACAACCCTAGGATTTCTCACTCTAGACAATGAATCCGACCATACTTTGACTCCCAAGATTTCTGATTCCGAACCAACACCAAATGTCCCCTCAGAGTTATCTGACGAACCAACTCAAGCTCCTCTAATCTGTGCATGATTAGGAGGCCATACAATTGTTATCTCTCGCTGTTCTTCCTTCAGCCATCGCCTCTACAATTTCAATGAATAGGGTTATTCTGACCCCACGCTGGACCCAACGTACATACCACATGGGAACCAAAAATGCAAACCAGGTGATAAGAATTCATTGGAAGAGATGGATACAAGAAGCTTCAAAACATTTGATGGCTAAAAGGAGAGGTCTCTTACAATCTGATGCTGTTCTATTTGATGATAGTGAGACCAAGGCTTACGTGAAATTTCAGGTCAGTACCATGGATTTACCTTCTTCAAGGACTTTGGGGAATCCATGGTGATACTGGGAAGGATGGAAATAATTTTTTTTTTTTTTTTGATATCCGTGAGTGTCCGGACCAGCTTACGCACACCTCGACTAATCTCACGGGACAACCGCCTTACCCTACTACATTTGGTTGCCAGGAAACTCGTAGGATATCCTAGGTAGGTGGCCACCATGGATTGAACCCATTCCCTCTAAGCCCTTTATTTTTTCTATGGCCTTTATTGACCATTAGGGCCAACCCATGATGGTTGGGAAGGATGGAAGTAATTACAGGTCGTGCAGGAGAAATCAGGAATCAATGTGGAAGAATTAACCAAGGATTACTTTCTTTTGCATCAAATTCTAAACATACATATAAGAAATGAAAAGAGCAACTGTTTGAATTTAGTTTGTTCACTTGTATTTTGAGTTGTGCAGGAAAATCTGTAATTGGTGTGGGTTCTACAAGTATGTTCCAGTTGTGAAAATTCTTCTGCAAGATTCTTTGCAGATACAAGTTTTATATAATCAGTAGGTTTCCAGAATGAACTCATTTAAGCAAGCATTATTAACTACTAATTTAGCAAGTAGACTCAGACAAATGAAGCAGGTAATATGAGTTCCACAAACTAAACCATAAGACATAAAACGCCACGAATCACTTTGAAGTTTGAGCTGAATAATTGATTAGGGTAGATACCAAGTTACAATCACTGAAAATGAACAGGAAAAATTTTAAACTGATCTTCATCCTCTATCTTCATATATAGAAGAAAAGGTGGAATCAATCACTATGTCTCATAAGAAGCTGTTACCAGTCAATGAGAAGGCTTTTGTCTTCGAATATTTATGAAATAGAGTACATACAGAGCATGAAGACGAACCACCTAGATTGCAGTGCTTAATAATTGAATTATTATATACAGAAACTGAGTACTGATCTAATCAATAGTAAAGGATATTCTTTTAAGGGAAAGAAACATAAAGCACAATAATTATCAATTAAGAGGTCAGCTAAGGATCTAAAAATGCTAGTCATAGCAGCACTTACTTCCACTCTTCCATGAACTGCATCTCCAAACTCACATGACGTCAGTCCATAGCAGAGACTAAAGAAGCTTGAAGTTTCTGATTTCATTTTTTCCTCGATGCCTGAGAAAGCTTAGCGACTTGCCTTCTCCATGCAGAAATTGGTATCTAACCAAAAAAGAAAGAAAAATCCCCAAAAAAATGGTTCAATCATAACGTATAAGTTCAATTCACTATTCTTGAACTCTCAAAATGTAGTAAATATGCAAAAGCGAAACCAATATATAATCCTTACAGCAGGAAAGCCACCATAATCCCCAGGTTCCTTAATGTCTTTGGTGACACAACTCAGGGCAGCAAGTCGGACCTGCAGACTTCTACCAGTTAGACACCTTAATCCAAGACTTTTATTGGGGAAAGCATAGCCACAGAATATATCTAGATCCATTTGGTTTTTTCGTAGTAAATAGTAAATCCAACTTGAAGAGATTTACTTTTGATCCAACTGATACATGATCACGGATAGCTACTCTACCACCCAATGTTACATAGTCCCCTATCCTGAAAGAAATGAGCCACCCAAAGTCATTGCTGGAAGAAGTGAAACCATCAAAAAGGCTTTCATCAGAAACTGAACCTAAATTGAATAAGCAATTAAGAAATCACAACAGAGTTTAGGAGAAGCAAAAAGATGTACGTCACGGATCCTGCAATTCCCACTTGTCCACAAAGCATGCAGCAATCTCCAATAATTACATTATGACCAATCTAAATAGCCAGGAAGAGATTGATAGTCACTATGATAATTTCGACTATGAAGTACTGGTGTGTGTGGGCAAGGAGTGTGGGGTGGGGGGAGGGGAAAAACCTGAACCAAATTGTCAATCTTTGTATTATTGCCTATGACAGTATCTCTCCAGCTGCATAGACAGATTATTATATTAGTATTTCAGCACAGCCTACTCCCAAAAGCAACATCGGCCAAAAAAATATAGACAGCCCATTGCAGCAGTACCTTCCTCTGTCAATGCATGTATTTGAACCAATCTCTACATTCGTCCCTATCTTAACATTCAGCATCTAAGAAAGAAAAGAAAATATATGACAACCACTTCAACTGCTAATATAAAAGAAACTTGATATTGGGAATACCTTTGCCATTTCTACCTAACATAACTATCCATCCTGATACCGATAATGTAGGAATAAAAGTCCCAAAATCATAAGTATTTATCAAGCATAAGAGAATGACACTTGAAAAGCACAAGCCGAAGTGTGTCAAATCAAGTAGTTCATTAATTCATGAGTGGATGCTATGGTGATGTAGCTAATAAAGAGAACTAACACAACAGATTTGTTAAACGTTCTGTTCTTAAATTGTTCAATCAACGGATGGAGAAATAATGGAAATAGAGGTTTATGATACAGACTTGAGGTTTCTTTCTCATAGTCCCATGCTCATCCACAAAAAATCCAAATCCTGCAAGGAGCAAACATTGGAATTAGCATTTTTATTTTGATGATTCCCCCTGGAATTAAACAATTTATTTGATGAATAAAGATGGCTAAAATATCAGAAATACTGCAGTATGGAGGACATTCACTTGGAATTTTAACATATAGGCATCAGTGACAGATAATTATATGCAAATACACAAACAATCTCAAGAGTTTCGGTTATTAGTAGCTAATGTGTTTCAATGGATATTTTTCCACTTTCAATTAGAACCCTAACTGACGTCTATACTATTAGTAGGCACTACATGTAATTTTATCCATACAACTTGAGAAGACTGAGATTTGAGTATTTGGGTTGGTAAGTTAAGTCTCTCCTCTGCTATTTTTGAAATTAACACACATTACCTTCTTTATGCAAATAAACTTATGGTTTCTCTAATTCCCATGAATTCCATCAATTGAGTTTATGAAAATCAGCCTTACCATCTTGACCAATGCACACTCCATTGTGGATAACGCAAAAATCACCTACGGTGCAATTACTAAGTGCAACATTATACCTAGAGAATGCAAAGTAATTCCATTACAAAAAAAGGAGCAAAAAGCAGAACACGAGTGTAAGAATTCGTCATTCAAAAACTATGGAAAGCTTTGTTTGAATCCCGTCAAGAAGATAACACACCCGATCTTCGTTGATTGACCAATTGTAACAGCATTTCCAATGACAGATCCTGATCCAATATGCACACTTGCACCAACGACAGATTTTGAGTGAACCACAGCGCCAATCTCAATGAGTGCTGTTCGATCAATGCAAGCGGAGTGGTGAATAGTCCCACCCCCATTATGCCATGTCCGAAATCCATGGCAATTTACGGCAACATCATTTTCTACTTTGCAAACAAAAGAAAGGGAAGTTTAATCGTAAAATCTGAAGTGGTACCAGATAAACTACAGTTGAGAAGATTTAACATTTGCCAAAGGTCTTAAAAATCAACATAACTGAAATGCAAGGGCTAAACAAAAACTAAACCCCTTACCAGAGGTGAGAGAGCAAGCACTTGACTGAGTCGAGGAGTCGGAAAAACTACAAAGGCTACCGATGCGAAAAGGCAATCGAGTTCGAAAATTCGGTGCGACAGGAATACTTGAAGAAGACAAGCACCGAGCAGCACCGGCAGAAGCTAACCGTCTAACAAGGACTTCCATAGCCAACAGAATCAGGGAAGTGCAGCCTTCAACGATGAAGTAACTGCTAATTAACTTCCTCCAAAGCCTTGGACCAAAGGGACTGTAACTCAGTGTGTAAAACAGAAAGCAATTTCCAGCAACAAATTAACGAAGCAAGAGAGAAGCAAAACCCCAAGATATCTAGTGGTTCAACCCTTGTACTTTGAGAACCAGCTTATGAGTCTTTCATTAACAAGCATGAAGTCAAAAATAATACAGAGTACAAAGGAATTAAGGGTCTGTTTGATAGACAATCCGGATTCTGTTTTATGTTTTCAGGTTTTGAATTTAGTGAATATGCGTTTGGCAGATGTGTTTTTGAAAACTGTTTTTGGATTCTGTGATCCAAATAGTGGAAATTCTGAAAACAACCTTTTTATGTTTTCAGTGTATCCAGATTTTGAATTTGAAAATTTTAAATGCAGAATTAAATTAAAAAAGATAAAATTTTAATAAATATAGTATTTCACGTTATAAACTCAATTTATTTTTGTGAAATTAAAATTTGTATAATATAATGTATTATAAATTATATGATATTGTAAAATAATAATTATAAAAAATCACCAACCAAACGGGCCCTAAATTTCCCAATGTGAAATACCTCAACCTTGACCGATTGGAGCGAAATTTTTGACATTCTACACAAACCGAAAAGAAAAGGAAAGAAGAGAAAACTCTTTGGGTTGTTTGGCCCATGGTTTCGGAATCAGAATCCTGGAAATAAGAACCCTGGGTTTGTTCTGGCGTGTTTGAAAACCTGGGAATCAGAAAATAGTGTTTGGGGTGGTGTGTTCTGAACCCTGAGAATCAGAAAACAGTTTTTGGGGTGCTGGGTTCTGAACCCCGGGTTTGGACAGTTTTTTTTTTGCTTTTATATTTTATTATTTTTTTTCTTTTTTTGGTGAATGTTTTATTAATTGTAAAACCCCTTGTGTAACATATATTAATTTTTAAGAGAATTTTGAATTAAGCATTTAATTTATGGTATAGACGAAGAATAAGAAAATTGTTTCTAATAATCAAAATATTGATTATCATTGACAAATTGACAAACATAACATGAAATTCTTAGGCCCCATTTGAAAATTTAAAAGTTTGAAAAAAAAAATATATAGTTTTCAAAAAATAGTTTTTGTTTTTAGAATTTGTCTAGGAATTCAAATGTGTCTTTAACAAAAATGAAAATCATCCTAAGAAAATTGAGAGAAAACAAACATGATTTTCAAAAATCAAAAACCAAAAGCCAAATTATTAAACGGGGGTTTAAGTTTGGTTATTTTTTCCATGGATCCACATGCAAAATTTAAATTCAAAACAATAGTTCATTAATGTTAAATTAAAGTAATTATTGAGACCAAAAAAAACATGGTTCATGGAATAAGAAAATTTTGGAACATATAATCACATAATAAATAAAATGGAATCTATAGGTTACTTTAAAATGACTAAATTAAATATAAAATTATGTATATTTATATTATTTAAATATAAATAAGTTCAAAATAAATATCATATGTCAAAATAAACTTAGCTTAACAATAATTGATATATGCCCTCGATCAAAAAGTTAGAGATTCGAATATTCCCACATCGAAATGTTGTTGAACTAAAAAAAGTGTACATATAATTTTTTTTTTTGTTTTTGTGTATGTAATTTAAAATTATATACTTTATTTACTATAGCGGATTTAAAATTAAATATTATTCATTTTATTTTAATAAATTCAAAATAACATACTATTTATTTTTGTCACTCGGAATATTGTTAATTTGAAAATAAATACATATTTTTTTAATACGTTAACTCAAAATTATATTTTATTTTAAAAATATTTATATGGGTAAGTTGACTAAAATATCTTTCCTTAGGTTAAAATTATAAAATTATATATATATATATATATATATATATATATATATTAAAATATTGTTAATTTAATATAGAGAAATGAAAAGAATTATGAGAAAAATGGAAAGAGAAATGATGGGACCCACCAAATTTATGACAAAAATAGATAAAGTAATAGTGGGTCCCACCAACTTTATGGAAGAAAGAGAAATCATAAGTTTGGAGTGGTTTTGAAGTGGTTTGGAGAGAAAAACCATGGGGTTGGGTTTGGAACTCATAGTGTTGTGATTACAATGGGGCAAACATAGTTTTGGGTTTGGAACACAAAACCACCCAAACCCAAAACCATGGGCCAAACACCCCCTTTGCTTCTTAAAAAAGGGTTATTTGTTTTTTCATTTAAAAAATGGTCAATTACTATTTTTAATAGGTTTATTTTACAACTAATGGGACGAAAATACCTTTGAATGAAAATATCCCAATTTAAAATTGATTGTCTAAAATAAATAAAGATTATGTAAAATCAAACCATATCTATTAATAGTCAAATCTAAACTACTCTATAATTGTGAGATAAAAAAAAATAGGAAGATTACAATATATCTTAGCATCATAAATTTGAGCAACTATTCAAATTTAAAATTAATTTTAAAAAAAAAAAAAAAGTAAAACTTGAAACAAATGTTACTATAACAATAAAAAGGATTCAAGTTTAAAAAAAGAAAAAATGTGCAAATATAGTGTATTCAATAAACTAATTTCAAAGTGTATTAAGTAAACTACCCTATTAGAGAACATGCAAATAATTTCATTGTGTATATATCAAATCATCTTGAAAAACGAGAAGAAATCATTACTCACAAATGTTACTGGAACAATAAAAAATATTCAAGTTTACAAAAAGAAAAATTATGCAAATACAGTGTATTCAGTAAACAGATTATGAAAATACAATGTATATAGACAATATGGGAGTAATTTCACCATGGCAAACATCAAATAATCTAAAAAAATGGAATAAATCATTACTCACTATTTCCCTTAGCTTAATTCAAAAATTAGGATTTAGTATTCACCTTGTTTTTCAAAAATTTTCTGAATCCCTTGAGTTTCTTCCAATTTTCTTGAGTTTTTGCGGATTTTCTCATTCTCATCTTCTTCCAAGAATTGCAAAATTCTTTAGAAACCTCCGATTTTTTTTCTGACTTTGGGCATCTTTCTCTATTCTAATATTCTTCCAAAAGCTTTAATTTGGAAACCATTGAAGATCTTGAAAAAAATGAAAAATACTTTGTGTTGAAAAAGAGGATACGAAGAGGAAAATAATGATAGATAAATACAATATTTAACATTCTATGTTTCAAGATTGATAACCCTGTCAATAATGGGAAGTAGTCCAGACCTACAAGTCAAACAAGACTATGATTTCTGGGTTGTTAGAACAATGGAGATGTTGAGTTCGATAATAAAGATGCTAATTGGGATAATGAAGATGCTTGATTTGAGGATTAAAAATGACAAATCTTAATACATGTTTATTTTTAGCAGATATGACAAACCAACTATATTTCATAAATCAAGGAAGAAAATGATTTTTTAATAGAAAAATAGTTTAATTCTACCATGAAATTAGGCGTGGGAGGGATATAATTGGAAGAGTAATTCGTGAGGAAATAGGTTAAAAAAAGGAGTTAGTCATTTTTTATTGAAAAAAATTGTTTGGTCATTTTTTAAAAAATACCGTGTGTATTTGGCCATTTATAAGGATTTCCCTTTGATCTACCTAGCAAATATTTTGTCTTATTTTGTATTATGAAATTGTTCCAACCATGTTCAAATTGAAATAAGTTGGAGTATAGAAAAGATTGGTTCGAATAAACGTTTATTTTTTAGTGTAGCTCTTTACTATAGTTAATTTAAAATTAAATAGTATTCATTGTATTTTAATAAATTCAAAATAAAATATCATTTATTTTTGTTATTTTAAGTATTAGTAATTTCAAAATAAATAAATAAATATATATATATATATATATTTTTAATTTTGATACAATAATTTAAAATTAAATGTTATTTTAAAAATATTTATATGAGTAAGTTGTCTACAGGTTAAAATACCATTTTTTCCAAACATAAATAAGAATATAGGTTTATTATTATTGAATGTATAGGTGTTAAGGTCATAAAATTCTATTTTTCTTTATTAAAAATGAAGAAACGGAAACAAGAAACGAGAACGTTACCAAACGGGCCCATATACTTTTCATTTTGTTCCATTTTTGTTTCTATACTTTCAATAAAGTTCAAAATTTGTCATTATCATTAGTTTAAAGTTAAATTTTTTCGAAATCGATTAAATAATAATAATAATTTTTTTACAAGAGAAAAATACAATGTGAACATTTTTCTAAAATTTATAAAATATAAGGAAGACTAATAAAGACTACTTTTTTTTAAAGAAAAATTAAGGGAAAATACATTTTTGGTCTCTGAGGTTTGGGTTAGGTTTCATTTTGGTCCCTGAGTTTTCAAACTCAACATTTTAATCCCTGAGGTTTGGATTTTGTTTCATTTTGGTCCCTCCATCTATTTTTCTATTAATAAGTAACGGATTGCTGACGTGACACCTATCTTTAATTTTAGAAAATATATTTTTAAAAATTTTTAAAATAAAAATAATATTAAATTAATTAAAAAAAAATATTTTTTATTCTTTCTCTCTCTCCTTCTCCTTCTCCTCCTCCTTCTTCCTCTTCCTCCAGCTTCCGTCGCCGTCGGTAAATTTTTTTTTTCTTATTCTCCTTCCTCCTTCATTCTTTTCTTTCTGTTTTTTATTTCTTTAAAAAAAAAGTATTGAAATGAAGGGGAAAGTCTCTCTGTTCCAACCGTATTTTCTTTTTTAAAAAAAAACAGTGAATTAGTGGCAAGTAACGGGCCCGCTATGAGTAACGGTGGCTGAACGCGCGACGGGGCAATGGGTTGCGGCTGTGAGCGACGATGCAAGCTATGTCAAAACCCTTATCGACGGCATGTTGCTTCCAGGCTAAATCTAAAACGCTGAACAAATGAACGAAGATTTGAAACGTTGAAACGCCATATTTGAAACAAATGAACGAAGATTTGAAACGCCAAAATGCCAAATCTAAAATGCCAAAGCTAACCCACGCTAAAGTCGCTGTCGATCGAGGGAGAGAGATAACAGAGGGAGACGAATGTGAGGGAGAGGGAAATAGAGATAGGGATGGGGGAGAGAACGAAAAATTAGGAGGAAAAAGAAAGCTCGCTAAACCCACGAAAAATCGGGTCCTCCCTTCTATTTTATTTCTTTTCTTCTCTCTTCTCCCTCTCCCTCTTTTCTATTAAAAAAAAAAAGAAAAAGAAAATGAAGAGAAAGGAGAAGAAAAAAGAAAGAAAGGAGAAGGGAAAAAAATTTGTTGTCGTCGTCGCCGGTTGGCCGCCAACCAGTGGCGATCATCGGCGACTGGTGGCTGTCGGCGGCAAGGGACTGGTAGTGGTGTTATTGAAGAAGAAGAGAGAAGAAAAGAAATAAAATAAATATAAAAAACAATATTTTTATTATTTTTATTTTAAAAAATTAAAAAATAATTTTTAATAAAAAAAAAATAGTGTCACATTAGCAATTCATTAGTAATTTACGGAAAAAATGGATGGAGGAACTAAAATAAAACGAAATCCAAACCTCGTGGACTAAATTGTCGAGTTTGAAACCTCAGGGACCAAAAGTGTATTTTTCCCCCAAAAATTAACAATAAACTCATTATATAGACAAATTTTAAGCTTTATTGAGAGTACGAGGATCAAAATTGGGTATTTGAAAGTATAGAGACTAAAAGGAAACAAAACTGAAAAATATAGGGATCTATAGTTTAAAGGCTAAAAGCTTGATACTGTTCTTTGTTGACTAATACATTTCCGTTGTCAAAATTGCAATTAGGATCAATAGGAGTACTAGCAGGTTTACACCCAAGTATACCTGTTTCTTTCAGGAGGTCAAGTACATATTTTCTTTGAGAGATGTACAAACCTTGTCTTGAGCGAGCAACTTCCATGCCTAGAAAGTATTTAAGTTGTCCTAGATCTTTTACCTCAAACTCTTTAGCCAAGAGTAATTTGATATTTTGTATTTCTTCTTCATGATCACCTGTGAGAATAATATCATCCACATAGACAATAATAATGGAAATTTTCATTTGAAGAGAATGTTTGACAAAAAGAGTGTGATCAGATTGACATTGAAGATATCCTTTGTCTTTTACAACTCTTGAAAGCTTTTCGAACCACACCCCCTTGGGGATTGTTTTAGGCCATAAAGGGATTTCTTAAGTTTGCACACTTTATTAATGGTTTTCGTTGTTTCCATTCCACAAGGTATATCCATGTAAACTTCTTCATCTAAATCTCCATTAAGGAAGGCGTTTTTTTATATCCAATTGGTAAAGGGACCAATCATTATTAACAGCTAGTGAGAGTAGGACACAAATGGTGTTTAGCTTTGCTATTGGGGCAAAGGTTTCTTGGTAATCAATATCATATGACTGTGTGAACCCTTTTGCAACAAGTCTTGCTTTAAACCGGTCTATCTCCCCATTGGCTTTGCATTTAATGGTAAAAATCCATTTGCATGCCTTTGGGTAGATTTGTTATCTCCCATGTTTTGTTCTTCTCCAAGGCCTTTATCTCTTCCATGACAGCCTTCTTCCAATTTTAGTCTCTAAGTGCCTCCTGGATATTATTAGGAATTTTTATGGTAGATAGGCTAGTTTTGAATGCTCAAAATCGTGGAGAGAGCTGTTTATATGAAGATAGTTTTGTATAGGATGATTATTACATGCTCTTACTCCTTTCCTTTTTGCTATAGGGAGATTTAAATCATCTATATGGGTTTCAGTTCGGAGAGTGGAATTAGTGGTTGGATTTTCTTGTATGTTACTAGAGGTTTGTTCGAGAACATGTTCATTTTCAAGGATATTCTTCTTCCTTCTAGTATAGACTATGGGTCTTTTGTAGGCTCTAGAGTGTCTTGGTTAGTGATAATAGGATTTTGGGTAGGCTGGTCAAATTGAGTAAACTCTTCAATAAGGATCGAGTTAGGATTTTCTTCATTTCCACTTTGGGAAGGTTGTGCAGTGCTAAGTTGTCCAAGGTCATTGGTTTTTTGAAAGTAAGGTTTGTTCTCAAAGGACACATTCATGGATACATAGAATTTCTTGGAGGACGGATGGTAACATTTGTATCCCTTTTGGTTTGAGGCATAGCCAAGAAAGACACATTTGATTGCTTTAGGATCTAGTTTACTCCTATTAGGTTATGATCATGAACAAAGGCAATACAACCAAACACCTTCAAGGGAATTTGAGTGAAGATCCTAGTATTTGGAAAATGTTCAAGGAGTTTTTGCAGAGGGGTTTTGAAGTCTAAGGTTCGAGATGGCATTCTATTTATGAGGTATGTAGCTGTTAAAACAGCATCTCCCCATAGGTAACTAGGGGTATTACAGGAGAACATTATTGCCCTTGAAACTTCTAGGAGATGTCTATTTTTTCTTTCAGCAATTCCATTCTGCTGAGGGGTGTCAGTGCAGGTGCTTATGTGAACAATACCCTTTTCCTTTAAAAAATTCCCTAAGGTAGTATTAAAGTAATCTTTTGCATTATCAGAATGGAGAATTTGAATTTTAGTGTTAAAGAGATTGAGAATCATGGCATATAGGTTTTGGAACAAGTTGGTGACTTCAGATTTTTCTTTCATTAAGAAAACCCAAGTAAGTCTAGTGTGATCATCTATAAAAGAAACAAACCATCTAGCTCCTGATATATTTTTAACCCTACTAGGCCCCCAAACATCATTATGCATCATTGAAAAAGGATGAGAGGGTTTATAAGTACATACCGGATAAGGAGGTCGAGCCAACTTAGCCAATTCACATTGAAAGACCTGAGAACTTTTATTAAATGAAGTTGGAAACAACCGTCTCAAATACATAAAATTAGGATGTCCTAAACGTTGATGCCATAACATTATTCTATTATGATAATCATCCTTTGAAACAACAAAATTGAATTTACTAACACCTAACTCCTCCTTGATTGGAGATTTTGGGATATTTAGAAAATAAAGTCTAGAGAAAGCTTCAGCATTGCCAATCGTCTTCCCCAAGTTCAAATCCTGAAAAACACAATGGTGTGAGTAAAAATGTGCAGTGCAGTTCTTCATTTGAGTAAGTTTACTTAATGAGAGGAGATTGTATTTCAGGTTTGGAACATAAAGAACATTTCTAAAACTAGATCATTAGAGACACAAACATTGCCAGTTCCTACTACCTTAGAGATAGTTCCATCGACAATTTTGACTTCAGATGGATTGATACAACGAGAGTAAGTAGTTAACAAAAATTTATCACCTGTCATATGATCTGAGGCTCTAGAGTCTACAATCCATGTACTAAAATTATTTGTTGTTATTTTAAGAGCACGAAGGAAGTTACCTATTTGGACAATTGATGCCATATTTGTCTCGCATGTCTTTTGAGTAGAATTGGATTGTCCAAATAGTTTTTGAAGAAGTTCCAACTGCTCTTTAGTAAATAGATTATTTTCAGAGATGACATTACCTTCAGATGGTGTGCTAGTTTGTAAGACTTTTCCTCGTCTATCACCAATTCCTTTATTTGGCTTCCAATCAGGTGGTTTTCCATGAATATCCCAACAGACTTCCTTAGTATGTCCTAGTTTTTTGCAATGCTCACACCATGGTCTACTTTTCCGTGTTCGACTGTCATTTCTAGGGTAGTTTTGAGTTCGATTATAACGACTTTCATGAGAATTAGCAGTGCGTACCTCATTGACCGACCCGTGAGAATTTCTAGCAACTAAGGCAGACCCCTCAGGTTCGGGGTTTGTACCCAACATAAGCTTTTTCCAGCTTTCTTCCCTTCTTACTTCTGCAAAAGCTTCTCTAATGTTAGGTAAAGGTTTAGTAGCTAAAATTCTACCACGTACCTCATCTAGCTCTTTGTTAAGGTCGAGTAGGAACTTGAACACTCTCTTCTTTTCAATAATTTCCTTGTATTTTGATGCATCTGAAGTGCAATATCCCAACTATATTTTTCGAATATATCTAGTTGTTGCCAAAGACGGGAAAGCTGAGTGAAGTAGTGAGTGACTTGCATATCACCTTGTCTTATCTCATGAAGTTTCCCTTCTATTTCAAATGATTCGGATGTATTTTTAAGGTCAGAATATGTTTCACGAACAACATTCCAAATCTCCCTTGCAGTAGTGTAAAGCAAAAAAATTTCTCCAATTTTTGTAGTCATAGAGTTGATCAGCCAAGACATTACCATGTTGTTTTCTGCTTTCCATATCTTGTAATTTTGTTTTGTGATGGCAGGAGTTGAACACTTGTCGGATAGGTAGTCTTCCTTTCCTTTTCCACATATAAACATCATTACAGGTTGTGACCATGAAATGTAGTTCTTTCTATTGAGCTTATGATTGGTTATTTGTAAAGTTACTCCTTCTGATGTAGTATTTGTGGAGGAAGTGGCCATTGATCTATTGTTCTAATGTAGACAGAGAGAAAAAAAATTTAAAAAAAAAAAATCAAGGAAGGCTTCTGGAAATACAAAACCTGGGTTGGACAAAAAACCCACGAGTGAGCACCACAAAAGTGACCAAACTTGCGTTGAATTAAACCCACGAAGCAGCCATGAATTGGAAGTGACCAAACTTGCGCTGAATTAAACCCACGAAGCAACCACGAATTGGATCAGCCACGTCCAGTTCAATTCCAATCTCCACAAAAGTGAGCAACACCCACGAAGTAGGAAACCCAAACATGCGCTGAATTAAACCCACGAATGCCAACCTTGTCCTTTTCTGAAGGATGATGAAATACGGAAAAATGGTATTGTGATTTTTAATTTTTTTTCGAAGTCCAGTGTCTACAGGAAAAGATGAAGCCCAGCGATGACTTCCTCGAACACAGGAACAACAAGTTGTACGCGACAAGAAATCGCTTCGGCTGTGAGCAACTTAGAGGGTTTGGACATAAACCCTAATTTTCCTTTTTCCTCTAATGCGAGGTAAAGGAGAGATATTTTCTTGAGCTACAGTTGGCTCTGATACCATATAGTTTAAAGGCTAAAAGCTTGTTTTAGCATTTATCAATACATCTATCATATTACAAACCTAGGATTTAAAGAAAAGAGACCTATACAATTATGGAAACTAAATGGTAAAAAAATACAAGGAAAGAGAAGAAATGGAAATGATACATATGGAAAGAAGAATTAAAGGAGAATATTTACAACTAAGGAAGGAGGATAAATCCATGAGAATCAAGGATATGGGCCTTATCAACGGGATCAAATTAAAATGATATTTTAATCATCATCTAAAATATACTTTCCTTATCTTAAAATTATAAAATTATATATATATTCTACCATTGTTAATTAAATATATATTAATGAAGAAATAAATTATGAGAAAATTGAGAGAATAATGGTGGGCTCCATCAAAATTATGAATAAAAATGGGGAGAGATGGTGAAACTCACTAAAATTTAGGGGTAACTACATAAATGGACCAATAGTAGCCCATTTGTTTTAAAAGTGTCTATACATTGTTGTCAGCTCACAACCAGATATTAATGGAGTTTAAGAAGTCCATTTACGTATTTGCCCTTACCGGTTGACAGAAAAAACAAATATAATACTAAAATAAATCAATAAAATAAGAGTTACCAAATTAAATAAGGACATTTAGGGAAGAATAAAAATTGAATTAATGCATGAAATCTTGCCATTGATAAATTTAAAAGATTTAAACAAATTTGAAATTAATGGGTTAAAGGAGCCCATCCACCATAATTTTTGTACAATTTATAAAAGAGAAATGGTGAGTCCTACCAATTTCATAAAAGAAAGAGAAAACATTGGTTTGGAATGAGTTTGGATGGTAACCCATGGGTTAGATTTGGCATCCAACCCTTTGGTCCAACATGGGTTTGAGTTTGGATTTGGAACCCAAACCAATCCAATCCAAACCCATGCATCAAACACCCCTTTAATGCACGGTATTGTTAGCAGTGTGATGGATAATCCTTACCATTTTAAGAATTTTCTTTTTCGTCGTGGATTAGGGTAGGATTCTTCTACAAAGAGTAGGCAAACTCCATTTCTAATCTAAATCTTAAACATAGTTAGTGAAACGCAGTAGTACATGTAATTAAGGTAAGCCTCAAATTTTTAATCACTCAAAAACAAGAAAAGGCGAGAAAGAAGGTAGGGAATCAAGGTACCTGATATGAATCGGAATAGAACCATAATGTATTACGATATAAAAGATAAAGGACTACACGATAAACCCAAGTATTCGAGGTACTTGGACCCTCCCTATCTTGATAACACTCAAGACTAATTCACTAACTCAATTCCGACGCTTTCACTTTCCGTTTCCCTCTCCCTCTCTTTATAACTTCATACTCTAACAACTTCCTAACGGCTAACATACCCTTATCAATATTCCTAATTACACCTTAAGTACATGCATATGAGTATCTAGATGGCACAACTAGGTCCTTCACACTCAGACCCTTCTGAATAAATTCATGCACATGAGAGCTTCTACTTTGGATTGAGTGAGACGTGATTAATTTGCTCTGTTTATCTGCAGGTTGGTATTAGCCACAGGATCTGAATTGTGTACTGAGATGAAAAGAAGATGAACGGATGCTATTGAATCAAGTTGCTTGATTTATGCTGTACTTCGATTAATTTAGCTGCTCAAGTCGCTATTTTTAGTTGAAGCATCATGTGTGTTTGTGTGTGTTTTCAGAAATACGAGATGCCAATTGATTGCTAAAGTGTTGAGGATACTACGTTGAAAAGATAAGTAGAGACCTTATAATTTATAAATACATGTGTTACTCCCACTACAAGAAAAATCTCATACGATAGCATTGAAAAAACGCTATTGTATCCCTAAGATAGCGTTTTTGGAAACGCTGTCATAGCCGACGTTATTGAAAGTATCGAACTTTTAATAGCGTTTTTTTCCCGCTATCAAAATCGTTGTAGAATGTCTATTTTAATTGCGTTATTTCAATGTTATGGAAACCTTTCATAGCGTTATAAAAAACGCTATGGTTTCTCTTTGATAGCGTTTTTTATAGCATCAGAAAAACGTTGTCGAAAACTTATCATAGCATTTTTACCACGTTGTTGTTGTCGATGTTATTGAAAGTCTCTAACTTTTCAAAGCATTTTTTTGACGCTATCGAAAGTGCTATAAAAAGTCTATTTTTATTGCATTATTTTAATGTTATGGAAACCTTTCATAGCGTTGAAAAAATGCTATGATTTCTCTTTAATAGCGTTTTTTATAGCCTTGAAAAAACGCTATAAAAGACATATCATAGCGTTTTTAAGACGTTGTTGTAGCCAATGTTATTGAAAGTCTCTTACTTTTCATAGCGTTTATTTGATGCTATTGAAAACGCTATAAAAGGTAAATTTTTTATTTTGGAATTCTAATGTTACAGAAAATTTTCACAGCATTTGGAAAAAAGCTATGATTGGTCTTTAATAACATTTGTTTATAGTAGTGAAATAATGCTATAGAAAATATATATATCTATATATATGTATTATATTGTTTTGTTTACATTTGTATTATTTGTTTCAATTGTTTTTATATTGAAAAATCAACTTAAATTTGTTTAAAATGTATTTAAATACATTTTCAAAAGTAAAAATATAACTAGACAACAAAAAAAAAATGCAAATCTTCAAATTTCTCATAACGATACACATAAAATCTTCAAATTTCTAGCACAAAAAATTAACATACTACATTAATAAAATCTAAAGTGTGTTATAACAAATAAATTAAAGTACTTACATATGAAGAAAGTTGTAAATTCATAATCTAAATAACTAAAATGACTACATATATAGTCCCAAAAAGTTCATACACTCAAGAACTAAGAGAGTTACATCAAATGGATGCGTACTTATAATTCCCCCATGAATATGGGGCTGCATGTGTGTCATCCTTTCATTCACCTAATAAGTTAAAAACCAAAATATCTTTTATAAATCAAGATTTAAACTCTAACCCATGAACCAATATTGCAAATAAACATTAAAACTCATACAAACAAATTCAACTTAACTTGAAAGTGACTTTACTTACATATTTTAACTTTATCAATTGGTCATGCAATTGTAGTACCCACAACATCATCAATAACAATAATATCAAATGTAGGCCTCCATAAAAATGAATTAGCCATGCAACTTAGAAACTCCACCAAAAATCCAACAAAAGAATCTCAAAATTAAACTAATAAAAACAACCACCCAACAAAACATTAAACTAAAAAAAGCCAAGATTAAAACTGAACCACAAAAAACAGAGCAAACTCCTCACCTAGCACACAAAACGGAGCTTAGAATCTCCTTAAAGTCGTCAAGATAACATCGACCAAAGAGAGTTGATCCTATGTGTCTGCACGTTTAATGGTCACAAATAAATAGAGACATGCAAATAAAAAGGATTTGGATGATACCTCAACAAAGTAGATAAACCTTGGACAATACCCCCTTTGTTGTCCCAGCCAAACAAGTTACATTACCCCTTTGTTGTCCAAGTCCACCTATGATCGCCTATTCCAAGTTCTACAAAAATTTCTTCAAGAAATAAAATAAAAAATAACAAAATTACCATAGCAACCGGTTCAAATTCAGATTCTGACCTTACACACAGGGACCACGCTAATGGAATTGTTTATCTAGAATGGATTAGGGCACTCCAAATCAAAATCCCTCTACACCAATTCTAGCCTGACCTTATGATAGATACCTCAAAGAACCGAGAGCTTTCTCAAGTGTTGGAACTCGTTCGTCAGCCTCTAGTATTTGTTGAGTGCTTTAGCCCTACAAACTTTTACCATTACCACAGTTATTAAGGCATTAAACATGCTATCTTTATTTTCAATGGTCATTAAAAAACTTTCGAAAACACAAACCAAACCACTGCAAAGACTATGACTAGAGACACCCATAAACTAATCTACCATTGCAACTTAGGAGTCTTCTTTTAAAAACCTAGTATATGCAATCGAACAATCTATCACAGACCAACAAGTTTTAAGAAATTGGAGATTGTATAAAGATATCATATAAAGGGGAAAAAATGCACAAAGTTGGAGATTAAACCAAGAGATGTAATACAAGTGAGATTGTTGTTTTTGAACAACCCAACACTTCAAAGAAAGAGAGCAACCTAAATGTAGATTTTAAACAAGCTAAGTCCAAAACACATGGTGAAAGCTACTTCTCCTTTGTAACCAAATAAGGATACAAAGCTAGTTAGAACAGTCAACCTCGAACTCCTTCAATATATTTGTGAGTTTGCTCTAAATACTATTTTTAGGTTTGATATAACATAGTGACAACATCAAGGAAAAGAAAAAAAAAGTACACCAAAGTACACAAGATTTATAGCCAAAATGTTATCCAAAACATATTTATACTTAATAGAATCAGACTATATGGTGTAAAAAAATGTTATTTAAAATACTTTTTAACAACAGTAAGATATCAAAATATTTTTATTGCATTTTTTCCCAAAAACTTCTTAAACAAGAAGGTATCCCAAACAAATCAGCAGTATGGTTTTAAACTAACAAGATCGAATTCCCATGGAGCCATGCCAATAAACGAAGCAAATTTGAAACGGGGTTAGGAGAATTTTTTTCTCAATCTTCTTTGTTTCAAGAACAAGAAATAAATTCTGCCCAAATCATATTCTTGAACTCATACAATCACCTTATACATTTGAAGAGGTTCCATAACAGGAAGAAGCATATAATACACGCAACAATAATTATTTTGAAACACTCTAGACATAGGACCATATCTTCATTTGTGACCCTTTTACAGATAGAAAATATCTTCACCTAAAGGACTAGCCTCACACTCTGTTTTAAGACTATCCTTTCAAGGAGACTAGACAAATGCTTTGGCTCAACATCAGTCTGCTCTTTACCGTTGTAGCAGTCAACTAGCCTATCTTTTGTGTTATGTGTATATATATTCAACATTGGTTGTTTTAAAAAGACAATGAAATGAGATAGACAATGTTATTTTCTTTAATCTGAAATTGAAAATTCTCACTTTTCCTTCTCCTTAAGACCATGGCCACAAAGAATCTACTCTTTGTTGTTTGCCACTAAACAATGGAACGCCCAACTAAAACCAAACCCTTGTACATATTGAACCAACATTTTTTACTATATGGGTAGAAAAAGAATGAATGCATCTACTTCTTGAAGCACTAACCACCACCCTATACTCAAATCATTGGCTACCATAACTGCAGGATAGCCATACAACAAATCTAAAAATAGTTTACTACCATTATATATTACAAAAGTATAGAGTTCATACCTATTTAGTAGTTCCTTCTTGTGAAGTGAAGCTAGTCAACTCCGCTACGATTCGAGAATCAACTTCATTCAAACTCTCTAATAGAACATATTAACGACAAACAAATTTTGTAAGATTCCACTAGGGACAAGAGGACCCAATTAGCAAGGGCTATTTTGTTGGGCACAAATTTTGTAAGAAATCATAAAGCAGTAGATTGATATTGTTAGAAGTGGTTACCTGGTTGTGTTGTAACCAACAAGCTCCAAAGATAAAATCTCCTAACAAGAAAAATAAAAATCACATAAGTTCTCAACAGCCTATAAATAGAGAACTGTTGGTTTCTGTATTTTATATTTTCCTTAATTAGAGTTATTTGTTGTAATTATATTGTATTTATTTGTGTATCTTTTCCTTTTTGGGAATTAGGTCTTTCTCTCCTTCTTAAGTAAGCCCATTTTGTACCTAAAAAATGAATTATTCAGATTATTGAGATTATTGAATAAGAAAAACCTTTTGCACATGGTATCAGAGCAAAAGCAAGGTAAAACCCTAAAATATCTGACCTAACCCTAGCCGCTACAGTAGCCGCCGCCGCCGCCGTCTGAGTCGCCGTCGTCCGCCTCTTACCCAGCTCCGCCGTCCGACTTTTACCCAGCCGCCGCCGTTCAACTCTCGCCTAGCCGCCGTCATTATCCGAGTGCAAGAAGATCCGCAGCAGTCGTCTGACCCAATCGCGACCCACGACCCGGACTCAACCCGCGATTTTGCGCCGTGACCCGAACCTCGCATCACCTCTGCAAGTCGTCCCTTTCTGTCCACTCCGTGACTCGCGGTGTTGCTCCGTCAAACTCCGGCCGCTCGTTTCCGTTAACTCCGACCACTCACCTGGGATAGATTATTGTTTTTTCGGTTTTGTTAGGCTGTTTGATTGGTGTTGTTTCTGTCCACTCGTCAACTCCGGCCACGTTTTTTGCTGCTTGTTGCTGCTGTTGGGCTGCTTGAAGATTTTTTTTGGGTGTATTTCTCCTTCACAGCTGGTTCTCAACTCTCCAAAATAGTAACATGTCCGAAGAGAAATCATTGATGTCTAAAATCTCGGACTCACGTACTCATCCCACTGTCCAAATTACAACCATCCGTCTTAATGGGGACAACTTTCTGCTTTGGTCCCAAAGTGTTCGGATGTATATTCGAGGACAAGGGAAGATCGGTTACCTTACTGGAGAGAAAAAAATGCCGAAGAAGGAGGACCCTTTGTTTGCTACTTGGGATGCTGAAAATTCTATGGTTATGACGTGGTTAGTGAACTCTATGATTGAGAAGATAAGTCGCAACTATATGTGTTACTCAACTGCAAAGGATTTATGGGACAGTGTAACTGAGATGTATTCTGACTTGGGCAATCAATCTCAAATGTTTGAATTGAATCTCAAACTGAGAGACATTCGTCAAGGCGGAAATACAGTGACCGAATACATTCACTCCTTGAAAACAATTTGGCAGGACCTAGATCTGTTTGACACTCATGAATGGGAATCCACTAACGATCAAACTCATTACAAGAAAGTGGTAGAGGATGATCGTATTTACAGATTCCTCGCTGGCCTTAATGATGAATTTGATGAGGTTAGAAGTAGAGTTCTTGGTAAGAATCCTCTTCCAAATATTAATGAGGTTTACGCTGCAGTTCGTAGGGAAGAGAGTCGTCGCAATGTCATGCTTGGCAAGAAATCTGTCAGTACAGTTGAAACATCTGCTATGGTGGTTGAGACTACTGCACATAAGGCTTCTACTCAACCCACCAAACCTCGAGTATGGTGTGACTACTGTAATAGGCCCCGACACACCCGTGAGACGTGTTGGAAAATCCATGGAAAACCTGCAAATTGGAAGAGTACTAAGCAAAGTGATAGGAGTAACAGTCAGTCCACTTCCACTGCTAATGTTGTTGACTCTCATCCATTCAATCAAGAGCAAATTGATCAACTCCTGAAGCTGCTAAAGGTCACTTCGTCATCTGGTAATCCTAGTGTTTCCTTGGCACAAACAGGTAATTATCCTCTAGCTTTATCTTGCCTTAATTCATCTCCGTGGGTTATAGACTCCGGAGCATCTGACCATATGACCAGTTCCTCCCTTCTGTTTACCTCATACTCTCCCTTGTATTGCAATGAACAAATTCGAATTGCCGATGGTAGTTTTACTCCTATTGCAGGAAAAGGAACTATCTCGTTGACTAAAAATATTACCTTACAATCTGTTCTCCATGTTCCTAAATTAGCTTGTAATTTATTATCTGTCAGTAAAATTTCTAAGGATGCTAATTGTCGTGTTACTTTCTTTGAAACTCACTGCATCTTTCAGGATCAGGACTCGGGGGAGATGATTGGGCGTGCTAGGATGCTGGATGGTCTCTACTATTTTGATGATTCTCCAACTAGTGATAAAAAAGCTCAGGGCCTAAGTAGTGTTAGTTCTCCTTCTGTTAAAGAAACAATCATGCTTTGGCATCGTAGGCTAGGACATCCCAGTTTTTTCTATTTGAAGTATTTGTTCCCAAACTTATTTAAAGGAATTGATTGTTCAATTTTTCATTGCGAAAGTTGTATCTTTGCCAAAAATCATCGTGCCACATATTTACCAAAACCTTACAAGGTTTCCAAACCATTTTACTTAATTCATAGTGATGTTTGGGGTCCCTCTAAAGTTTTGACACCTAGTGGAAAACGCTGGTTTGTTACTTTCATTGATGATCATACTCGGTTAACTTGGGTTTATTTGTTAGCTAAAAAGTCTGAGTTCAAAGATATCTTTATTCGGTTTTACAATATGATTGAGAATCAATTTCAAACTAAAATCAGTATTTTACATTCTGATAATGGGACTGAATACTTTAACACATATTTAGAGGATTTTTTGAAGGATAAAGGAATTTTTCACCAATCTACCTGTCGTGATACTCCACAACAAAACGGGATTGCTGAGCGAAAAAATAGACATTTACTTGATGTTGCTCGTGCTATTATGTTTTATATGCATGTTCCTAACTATTTGTGGGGAGACGCAGTCCTTACCGCTGCTTATCTCATAAACCGGATGCCTTCTAAGATTTTGGCTTTTAAAACTCCTCTTGATCAATTTAGAAATTTTTATCCCACTGTTCGTTTGTATTCCGATTTACCGATAAAAATTTTTGGGTGTACTGCATATGTTCATCCCTCTAGTCCTTCTCAGTCTAAACTTGACCCCCGTGCTGTTAAATGCATTTTTTTAGGTTATGCTTCAAACAAAAAGGGTTATCGATGTTTTGATCCTTTAACCAAAAAACACTTTGAAAGTATGGATGTATTGTTTGTGGAGAACCAACCTTTTTTCAACCAAAATTCTCTTCAGGGGGAGATTTCTAACTTGGAAGAAAATTTTTGGGATACTTCTCCCCTCCCTAAACTTATATGTCCTGAGACTACTAGCATTTCTATGCCAAATATGGAAAGTTCTATTTCAGGGGGAGAAATACTACAAAATGATCTCACTGATCGAATTCCTGAACTTCAGGTTTATACTAGAAGGACATTACATCAAAAAAACGAGGATCAGATAGTGGACTTGTCACAATACCAATCTAATGCTCCGACAAATGATACTGAAGATTCAGGTAACCAACCTACATCTGATATATCTGACCTTGATATCCCAATAGCCCATAGGAAAGGTGTCCGTAATTGTACCAAATACCCTATTGCAAATTACCTTTCTTATCATAGATTGTCTGATAATCATAAAGCCTTCACCTCTAGGATAACCAACCTATTTATTCCAAGGAACATACAGGAGGCCCAAAATGATCCGAATTGGAATTTAGCAGTTATGGAAGAGATGAATGCGTTGAAACAGAATTGTACATGGGATGTAGTTGAACTACCAAAAGATAAGAAAACGGTAGGGTGCAAATGGGTATTCACTATAAAGTGCAAAGCTGATGGTGATATTGAACGATACAAAGCCAGATTAGTTGCTAAAGGCTTTACTCAGACCTATGGAATTGATTATCAAGAAACATTTGCTCCGGTGGCTAAGATTAACTCAATAAGAGTACTTTTATCTATTGCGGTTAATTCAGATTGGCCTCTTTATCAGCTTGATGTAAAAAATGCATTCCTCAATGGTGATCTTGAAGAGGAAGTATTTATGGACTTACCACCAGGTTTTGAAGTGGATCTTGGAGCTAACAAAGTTTGCAGGTTAAAGAAATCTCTATATGGCCTTAAACAATCTCCTAGAGCGTGGTTTGAACGGTTTGGGAAAGCTGTTACTAGCTATGGTTTTCTTCAGAGTCAAGCAGATCATACCATTTTCTATAAGCACACTGGAAATGACAAGATGGTTGTTTTAATAGTGTATGTTGATGATATCATTCTTACAGGTAATGATGAGGTCGAACTGAAGTGTTTGAAGGAAAAACTAGCCAATGAATTCCAAATTAAAGACTTGGGAATTTTGAAATATTTCCTAGGGATGGAATTTGCTAGATCAAAAAAGGGTATCCTTGTCAATCAAAGGAAATATATTATTGATCTGCTTCAAGAGACAGGCTTACTTGGTTGTAGGACAGTAGAAACTCCTATTGAACCAAATTTGAAATTACAAGCTGCAACAGAGAAAGAGGTGAGAGACAAGGGAAAATACCAAAGACTTGTGGGAAGACTTATTTACTTATCTCATACTCGTCCTGATATTGCTTTTGCAGTTAGTATGGTTAGCCAATTTATGCATGCCCCAGGGTCAACTCACTTTGAGGCAGTTTACAGGATCCTTAGATACTTGAAAGGAACTCCAGGAAAAGGCATATTTTTTAAGAAACATGATCACTTACATGTTGAAGTTTACACTGATGCTGACTGGGCAGGTAGCACAACAGATAGGAGATCTACTTCTGGTTATTGCTCATTTGTTGGAGGAAATCTAGTTACCTGGCGTAGTAAAAAACAAAGTGTGGTAGCCAGAAGTAGTGCAGAAGCAGAGTTCAGAGCTTTAGCTCATGGCATTTGTGAAGGTATTTGGATAAAACGACTGCTTGAAGAATTAAAATTTGTCCAAATAAAACCTATGCGTGTTTACTGTGACAATAAGGCAGCCATCTCCATAGCTCACAATCCAGTCCTTCACGATAGGACAAAGCATATTGAAGTTGATAAACACTTTATAAAGGAGAAGATTGATACTGGAGTAATATGTATACCCTATCTCCCTACAACGGAGCAAATTGCTGATGTGCTTACTAAGGGTCTTCCAAAACTACGATTTGACAAGTTGATTAACAAGCTGGCAATGGAAGATATCTTCAAACCAGCTTGAGGGGGAGTGTTGGTTTCTGTATTTTATATTTTCCTTAATTAGAGTTATTTGTTGTAATTATATTGTATTTATTTGTGTATCTTTTCCTTTTTGGGAATTAGGTCTTTCTCTCCTTCTTAAGTAAGCCCATTTTGTACCTAAAAAATGAATTATTCAGATTATTGAGATTATTGAATAAGAAAAACCTTTTGCACAAGAACTAATTTCTTGTAGAGAGATTAAGAGAGAAATCTATGAGAAAGATTGACTTACCTTGTAATCCTTAAAATTTTGTCTAAGGAATAAAACAACAGCTCCCTTCAACAGTGGATGTAGGCCTTGTTGTCGAAGCACTTAACTCCTTGTGTTCTTCTTCTTCTTTTCACACTCTCTTCTCTGTTGAGTTGTTTTATGGTTTTCTTCTTCTTCGATAAACAGAGAATGCTCTTTGTTTTTGTGATTCTTTTGTTGAAATGATTTTGGAAAGACAAGCTTCTACATGTGAGGGAAAGAAAGTGTGTTTGAGTGTGTAATTCGTGTGTTCAGTTGCTTAACAAGTGGCCAACACTTACAGATACCATATGTTGTATAAGAATGCAAAAGTGAAAGTAGGTTCAGAAAAGAAATTATATTGACAGTTTGGTTTACTCAAACCAGAACAAGGAAAGCTTATTGTATAAGTTCAATTCATTCACAATCAGCTAGCATAACAACAATAGAAATATTAGGAAACTGAAATACTATAAGCATTAGGAAAACAATAGAAACCAAAGAAACTAACCATGCTTGGTAAATTTTAATAGATATCATCATAATAAACCAACAAAAAGGGAACCACAGTGCTTCATGTTGTAATTATTCACATAAACATCTCAAATGTAATTCCACGGACCATGTTAAGCCGCAAAAGACAAACATTTAGAAGAGAATGAGGTTAGTTTTTTGCTTTTCATTAACATATTAGATGATAGACAACCACATTTGTAAATTCTTGTATATGTGATGGCCACCTAAAACAAAGAATCTCAAGACAATATTTCAAGCCATCTAACTTTCAAACTTGAACATATGACTAGACTTACCTACTAGTCATAAGTCATTTTAACCCAACTTGAAATTGATCAACCAAAAACACCAAAAAGAACAAAAACCCATTTGAACAACACAAATCATTCGAAGTGGGTTCAGGACTACCCTGGCTCCTTATCCCCAATCCTACAGAAAGTTTTTATCCCCACAAGAGATTGTCGCAGATAGGGATAAAACTCTTCAGGACAGATCCTGAGAGCTCCATCCATGTTCCCAACCCCAACTCCATAGAAAATATCAATCCCTATATCTTCTTCAGCTATAGATAATCAAGCATCACCCATCCCCATTCAAAGAGAGAGTTAGTGCTGAAAACCTCATCCCAATGAATGTTTCATTTCAAGTTAACTACACTCATACGCAATACAAAACCGAATCACCTAAGAAAAACAGATTATAAATCTCCAAACAGATTGAAGACTTAACAGTAAGTTTCATACAAATTTTGAAACATAACTTAAAAGGATATTCGAAAGTATAAAGGCTTACTTGATTCCAATATCAATGTGGTCCCGAAGACCAAAGTCAAAGCATCCAGTGTCACTGAAGTTCCTGCGAAGCAACTCATACTCCGTAACCTTCAACCCACTTTCCAAAAGTTGCATCGCCTTCTCACCTCAACGATGACATAGCAAGTAATCTTCTCATTACGTCTAATTTCAAATGAACATACAGTGTATCTCGCTATTGACCACAATAACAACAAAAGAAAAGCCACATAACAATTACATAGGATATTACATCCAATATCAAGCTATATCTTTCAAAGATTAACTTTAGTTAAATTTGAAAACATAAACTCATAAACTCATCATTGGAATAGGAACTCGTCCAAATAGTTTCTATGAGTGGAATCTAACCTGCGTTTTTCCCCACGTTTCAATTTCAACTAGGATTGTTTTATACTAACACCAAGCTCCAAACCCTTCACCATCAATTAAAATAATTTTTTTTCACTTTATCTAGGAAATCTTGTGCCTGAAAGTGCTATAATAGTAGTTTCATCAATAAAAACTCATTGAAAGAAATATGGTTTAATTTCTAGGATTTTCTTTAGCGATTATTTATATGAGAAGGTGAAGTCTTTACCAGTGAACATGAGGATTTCATCTTCTACAACCATGTTACAAGAGGAAGAGACATGCAATTGGGTAATTTCAGAAGAAGTTATATTTATACAAATTGAAATTAGTTAGCAACTTATTTATAAGATGGGAAAGGAGAAAAGAAAATGAAAACTAAAGTTGTCATGTTTGAAATATAATAGTATTAGGGAAAAAAAAAAAAAACTCACTAGAATCTCTACCAGCCAAAAAGAAGGTTATTCACATGATTAGTATGTTCTATTTATTAAGAATTTATATGCAATGATAACTTTGGTCTACCCAAGAGAGCCAATAGGATCAATAAGGTACAAGAAACAAGTGGTAAGACTAAGATAAATAAAAACCATGCTCATAAAACTCCAACTACAAGTCTCAACTCTATTTGGGACATAAAAAATTCAGGACTCTCATACTACAAATTTGAACCAATTGATTCCTTCTAAACTCTAATTTTTAGTCTATTTTCAAGCAAAATTAATTACATGTGATTCATCCAAATTCCAAAACTAGTACATAACAAACTAGCAAGCATATGCTCTTTTTTTTTCCAGAATTTTTTGACTTACCTTTCAATCTTTTCTTTACAAATTTTCCAACACTACAAATCTAAATCTATGCTTAAAATGTAACAAACTCTAAATCCATGATTTTACTAACAACTCTAAATCATGTGGTTCATTGTTATAAATACCCTTTAGTCAATTAGTTATTACTAATTAAGTAAGCTTAGATTCTCAACTCATTAACAAAAGTCATATCACTCAATTTGTTCTTTTAAAAGTGTAAAGCAACTTGAAATTTATAACATTTTTCTACTAAACTAATCGACGGAATTTTTGTTTGAAGATTAATGAGCCAAATCTATTTTAAAGTTAAACTAGCCTCTAAACTCAAAGTGTAATAGAAACATCGGATCACTAGCTTACATATTGTGGAATTGATGTGTTTGAACTACCTTGAAGCTAAACTGATTGGTAACTTTAATTTCTACTTTCTGACTGGTTGGTGGTTTGGAAAGCCACAAAAGAAGTAGAAAAATTGTTCATTCTTTTTAAGGCGTTGAGTTTAAAACAGATTTGAAAGATTCAGAGAAAAAGTTAGCAATATTAATTGAAAAAATCAATGAAATGGAGAGGAAAAGATTAAAGAGAGAAAATATTAAAAGAAAGCACAAAAAAAAAAAAATGTAACTCACAATCTGCTTCAAAAATCGTTGAATCCCTAGAATTACAAGTGCCGACAGCCGCAAATGATGATCTTTCCAGTTTCAACCATGTCGTACATCGAGGTTGCGGCACCGATTTTTAGCACCAAATGCTTATGGAATTTTGCGGCAAGACTGAGATTGTGCCACCGATTGTGATTAGCACAGATTGATTTTTCTCCAGCCGACTTGTTGTGATTGGCACCGATTCCACCGACTGGGCCTGGTGATGCAAGCAGTGAGCGATGGCGAAAAAAATCACCAATTAAGAATCCTGTGCATTCGCAAGTGAGGCGATGGGAGAGGTGATAAGGTGACAAAGGCAAACGATGATAAGACCTCAAAGGCTCCATTGGAGTGCTCTGATAGCGAGGTTGTGGGTTCTTCGACGGGGTTGGTGCAGTCGGTCACAGAAGGTTCGGAGGTGTTGTTGGGCATCGTCCCTGTTGTGAGTGAGGAGGAGGATGGTTTGGTTGTGACTAAGGAGGCGGAGAAGTCGTTCAAACTGGATGTCCTGTTGCTGTCGTTGGTGAGGTGTACTGGTGATGAATCTTCTTCTTTTGTGCAGGCGGTTCGGAGGTGTTGGGCATCGTCTCTAATGAAAGGCAAAGATGAAGATTAAGGAGATAGAGGAGCCGAGATATTGAAGGAGAAGATGAAGATGAAGGAGATAGAAAAGATGAATGTTGGGGTAGAGAAGAAATGCGCAAAGGGTATAGAAAAGAAGAAGTGTAACCAGCGCGCTTAATTTTTTTAACTTTTCCTGATTCCCGCTTTTTTCCTTTCTTTTTTCCATAGCTTTTTATATAAAAAGCTATCCTCAAATGCTATTAAAAGTGATTTTTGTTATAGTGTCCACTCATTGCCAATTGATTTTGAGATGGAACTCTATGTTATCTAATACAAAGCTACTTGAGTTTATATGTCAATCTTGCATTGATTTTTTGATTGGTATGACTTATGAGTTTCCTCATGCTATCTTTTAAACTCACCTCTCAAAACTCATAAATTTTAAAAGGTTGAACTTAATTATGACTATTTAGTTTTTGACGTAATGCTGTGGTAGTGGGTGAAATGTGTTGGAATATAATATCAAGAAGATTGTCATTGTTGTCTCAATGGAGGATGAAAAATGCACTAGAATCATCAAGACGAGATTGTCGTGTTTGGAATCATCAACATCAACGTTGTTGTTGTCGTCATCGTGAACTTGTTTGTTGTCTAGTAATCAGCCATTGCGTTGTGCGTGGGGAGGAGTTTAGCATGCTTTAATTTCATTGTGAACTCATTGTTGTTGAAGTCCGTCAACTAGTAATCGATAATGGTGTTGTGCGTCGAGAGGGTTTAGGGTTGGCGTGCATCTACTGGTTTTTATTTAACATAACATAAAAATAAAAAGAATTGGTTTCAATTATATCTAAACTTTGAAAAGTTTCATTTTTAGTCCTTAAAATTTGAAGTTTGTTTCAAAATGACCATCGAAGACTTTTGTCATTAAATTCATGAATGGAAAAATGATATGTTTGCATATTTATTGTTGCTTATGTTAACAAACTTTGATACATACATGGGAAAAATAATAATAAAAACACATGCAAAAACATCATTTTTCGTTCACAAATTTAATGAAAAAAAAAATCTTCAAAAGTCGTTTTGAAACAAACTTCAAACTTTTAAGGGTTGAAATGAAACTTTCCAAAGTTGTGTGTATAATTGAAACCAATTCCAAAGACATTTTTAATAAGGGTAATCCTTGTAAATAGCCAAAAGAAAAGGCTGGTTTAGAAAGATAGGCAAAAAAAATTTAGAAGAAAAATGGCCACACGTGATGTTCACATGCTCCAAGTTTCTCCCTAGTTTTCCAATTTTACCCTTTTTACCAAAATCACATATGGTGTATCTAAACAACTCTCTCTCCAAATCTTTTTGTTTTCAATCCTCGTTTGCTTTTTCAAACCCAAAATCTTCAATCTTTGTTTGCTTTTTCAAAACTGAACTTAGCCCAAAATCTTCCATCGCTCCTATAAGTCTCTTCCTTCTTTCTTTTTTTTTCATGATTTCGCATTTGCAATCTGACAATGAATGACTTTCTTCCTTGCAATCTGGTTTTACAAGTTCCTAAAAACAACATCGTTTGGTTTGTCAAAGCAAAGAACAACAATCCTATTTTGGCACTGAGAGGATTGAAGATTGAGTTCACGACTTCCAACAAACCAGTTCTTCAAAATGAGAAGAAAAAAAAAACTAGCGGTGATCATGTTTTTGTTCTTGGGTGGGTATGTACGGTGGAGGTAGAAAGAGAGGATTTTTGCACATGGTGGTTATTTGATTTGCTAAAATCATAAATCAAGAAGAAGAAAAAAAAAAAAAAAAAACCAGCAGCAGAGTTGAAAAAAAGGGAAAAAAAGTGTCAAGCGGTTGAAAATTCAAGGATGGTTGGATTTGGAGGACATTTGGGGAGGAGGTAAAAATTTTGAGTTTGAATTTAGCAGGTGCAAATTGAGGTGGTGGAATCAAGACAGTTGCAATTGAAGGTAAAAAAGAGGGGTGTGAGAAAAATCTTCGAATTTTTTTGTTGTAGAGAAGGAGGCAAGTAGAAATATCTGGAGAATTCTTGATGGTCTTTAAATAAGAGTGATCTAGTTTGGAGTTTCTGTGCAAGATGGTGGCAAATTCGTTGCTGACCATGGATATGAATTTTTGTGTTTGTTCCTTGGTAAGTATGTATAGAGGAGGCAGAAAGGGTGATTTTGTTCATTCTCTGTGCAGATGGTGGCGAATTTGTTGGTGGCCATTACCAAAATATTTTTTAGGTTAGTAGATATATATTCTTAGTCGAGCTATAGAATGCAGAAGAGAAATATAAATTACAAGGTATTTGTGTGGATTGATGATTTTTTATTTACGAAGATATAGACACTCTCATTGTCATACTCCTTATCAATTAAATACAACGTATTTTTATGGCTAACTCAATGTTACAGAAATATTCAATAGGAGTAGCAACATAATTTCTTTTCATAGTTTTTTGATACAAGGTATTTGCATATCTTAATGCCTGAAATTTAAATTAGATTTTATTCATTAAATTAAATACATGATATTTTTTGTGTCCGGAATGCATGTCTAATGTTTTTTTTACATATTTTACATGTTCTTGGTGATTCAATTTTCTTGATTTTTTATTTATTATTATGTATTGATATTAAATTATTAATCCATTAGATATAAATTTTTAATTATGGTGTATTTTCAATTTTTTGGTTGCTTAATGGATACTTGATTTAAGGGTTTTGATTTGAATTTTAGAATTTCCTTTATTTGATTCGAATTCAGATTTTATCTAACTGCCCTATTTAAGGGTTTTGATTTGAATTTTAGAATTTAGTTTCTATGGTTTGAATCTCAGATTTTATCTAACTACCCTATAATCCAAAAGATTCTGATATATTTTTGCATCAAGGGTATTTTCGTAAGTTGTTAATTCACATTTTAAAATTCAAAAAATTGATTTGGCCATTTATCTAAAGAATAAAGACAGTTGCTATTTTTCAAAACGGGTTTTTTTTTTTCGGCCATTCTTGCTGTTAACCCTTTTAATAATTGGTTTTATTACAAGTTTAATGCAATTGGGACTTATGGGCCCATTTCATTGTTCATTTGTAAAAATGGACCCAGTTTTTGAAATCTCTTATTTTGGGACCCTTTGTTGACTTTAGTGAGGTCAGTAAAGGTGTAAAAAGTTCATTATAGCCTCTCTTCAATTTTCAAAATAGGAAAATTAGTTCTCACCAACCACATTAAATTTTCCACCAATTCATCCATCTACAATATATTCTTAATTTATTTTTTTCAAATTTGTTAAAAAAAATAAATTTTAAGTATAATAAAGAAACTTTTAATTATTCAAAACATTAAAAAAAAATAATAAAAAAAATAAACAGAATCTGCGGCATACTTTAAAAAAATATTTTCTAAAATTAAAAAAAAAAACAAAAAAAAGAAAACGAAAACAGAATCTGCCACTTGCATGAAAAAAACGATTTTCTACCATTAAAAAAAATGGAGCCTTTCGGCCGGGAATGCATGAATCCCGGCCGAGATTCATTATTTTCGGCCGGGATTCATTAATTTGGCCGGATTTGCATGATTTCAGGCCAAAATTCGACCAGGAATGCATGAATTCCGGTCATTTTCGACCGGGATTTACTAAATTCGGTCGGGATTCATTAATTTTGGCCGAATTTAGTCCGTGGTTGCATGGTTATTTGTCAAAATTCGATTGGGATTCATTAAATTCTTGGGCAATCGGATTTTGTCGAGCGTGAGAGGGAGAAGAAGAGAAAGAGACCTTTGAAAGCGTGAGAGGGAGTGAGAAAATGGCAAAATGGTATTTTCGCAGCTCAAAGAGTCCCCAAATAAGAGATTTTAAAAAAGGACCCCTTTTTACAAATGAAATATCAAAGGGGTCCATAAATCCCAATTGCCCAAGTTTAATCCCTAAGGCCCCGTTTGATAACCATTTCGTTTTTGGTTTTTGGTTTTTGAAAATTAAGCCTACAAACACTACTTTTACTCACAAGTTTATTTGTTTTGTTATCTACATCTTTCCCTTGTTTTCAAAAACTAAGTCAAATTTTGAAAACTAAAAAAAGTAGTTTTCAAAAACTTGTTTTTGTTTTTAGAATTTGGCTAGGAATTCAAATGTGTCATTAACAAAGATGAAAACCATTGTAAGAAAAGTGGGAGGAAACAAGCATAATTTTCAATAACCAAAAACAAAAAACCAAATGGTTATCAAACGGGGCCTAAACTTTTAGGGTTGTATCAATTAGGTGCGTAACTTTAAAAAGTGTCAAAACTTTCATTTTGTTTCTAATAGGTCCTGAACTTTAAAAATGTTTAATGGATAATTTTGTGTCTGGTCTCTGACGTATTCGAGATTTTTAAAAATTAACTAATCTACTATTTATAAAATTGAATTGTATGCCTATGAGACTCTAAACTTCCAATTTTACATTTGGTAGGTTTGTGGATTTTAAAAAATGTCGAATAGGTCAAAGACCTATTAGACACAAAATTAAGGGGCCGTTTCGCCCACTGTGTTGGTTATAATAGTGGGGGCTATTATAACCAACCCAGTGTTTGCGCATCAACAAAAATAAGGGGTGGAGTTGGTTATCTTTCCCCTCCATGTTGCTACAGTAACCACTATTCAACTCACCCAATTATTCTATCCATTCTCTACAGTAACTCTTTTCTCTCTTCTTCCATGTGACTGATTGACTTTTCTACCGACGACTTTTCCGGCGACCACCGACAACTTTTCCGGCGACCGCCGTCGACTTTCCGGCCACTTTTCCGGCGATCACCGACGACTTTTTCCGGCAACTTTTTTTTTTAAAAAAAAAAATCTTTCTTCTCATTTTCATTTCGAAAAATATAAAAAATGAAAATAAAGAAAGAAAAAAAAAAGAAAAGAGGTAGAAGAAAATGAAAGGAAAAAAGAGGGGAAAAAATTTCAGTCGCCGAAAAATTTGTTGGTGGTTGTCGGAAAAATCGAAAAATTTCTAGGGAGTTAGATACTTGGTTGTCTTTGTACATATATAAATATGGAGTTTTATTACATAATTACTTTTGATAATGAAGTATATGAATGTTTACCTTCATCGTACCATATTTTTCATTTCAAATTATACTTATCGTATTTAAGTTTACTGTGATAATAATAATTTTTTAAAAAAATACTACTCAAGTTTTTATTTTATGTGATTTCTATTTTATTTGATTCTTTTGATAATGAAGGTAAAATGAGTTTTGAATAAGCATCACCATTTTTATGTTGGAAATACATAAATGAAACAAATATGGTTATGGTTTTTCTATATGAAATTATAAAATGACTTATTTTGTGAAAAACTCATGACTCTAAAACAGAGAAAATCAACCCTTACTTTAGGTTATTTTTATTTCCTTTTAAGTTAAACACATAATTTAACCCATGTACCCAAAACTTTATTTTTTTTACAACTAAACCCAATATATTTTTTTTTATTAATATTTGAAGTACAAAGTTGTATGAGGAAAATAAACAAAAAAAAAAGTCAGGAAAAAAAAATAGTCAGCTTGAAACATACAGACTATTTTATCCCAGACTATAATAATCTGCACCCCAAACACAAACTATTTTATCCAAGACTATAATAATCTGCACCCCAAACACAGACTATTTTATCCCAGATTATAATAATCTGCACCCCAAACACAGACTATTTTATCCCAGATTATAATAATCTGCACCCCAAACACAGACTATTATAATCCCCAGACTATTATAATCCCCCAGCTATTATAACCAACTCAGTGCCCCAAACAGCCCCTAAAAGTTGAGGGACCTATTTGTTAGTTTTAGGGCTTCAATCAAACCAAATATTTTGATGATAACAAACTCAATTTTTTGTACTAACATTTTCAGTGCTTCAAAGTCTCTATCTTGTAGAGCTTGAAAGACAATTTTCAACGCGCTCGAATCGCTCGAATCGAGGTTCAAACGAGAAAGTTACAAGCAAAAGAAGATTGGAGAAAAAAATCCTACGTGGCAGTGACACGTGGCACCATGATGACGTGGCATCCGACGTGGTGGATGACATGACACACAACGGTCCAAATTTGATGATGTGGCATTCCAAACGGTCACCTTGCTGGCGTGGCGATGACGTGTCAAATGACGTGGCTGTTTAATAATAATAAAAAAAAGTCCAAGTGTCAAATTTTTTATTATAATATTATTTTATTATTAATTTTGATTTTATTTTGATGCAGCCAATCAGAGATCGACATGTGGCAGCCAACGACTAGTTTAGCCCTTTTTGGTCTATTTAAGACTCGAAACAAATTCCGAAAAAATGGGAAAAAATTCTCAAAAATACTACTCATCTTGGAGAGCATTTAAACCATTTTTTAGAAATTTTTTAGCTTCAATTTTTAATTTTCCAAATTTCTCCAAAATTTCAACAATTACACCTCATTCAAATTTGAATTCTTTCCAAATTTCATATCCTTTCAAATCCCCATTTTATTCTCAAATTCTCCTAATTTCAATTTTTCAAATTTCATTTTTAAATTCAAAATTCTTTCCTTTCTCATTAAATCAAATCTCCACCATCTATTTTGAATTTAATCCAATGGCCAAAATTCAATTTCTCCATCTATAAATTGAGTCATTCTCTTCTCCTCCAACATACACTCAAGTTATCAAATTATTCTTGTCCAAAAGCCTCCATTGCTCTTCAACCGGCCTATTGTCATTTTGTGAGGAAACTTTTGATTGAGAATTATGAGTGATCATTCTTATGTATCTTGCCTTCAAGAGGTATTTTATTTCGTGAGCTTCTTTTCTTCTTTTATTTATTATTGGAAACTTGTAATAAAGTGTGGGTGCACCTTGGGAATTGAGTAGGGTTGTTAATCGGTCGGTCGGAGTCGGTGTTGGACGAAAACCGATCGAAAACCGACCTATCGGTTTCGCTCGGTCGATGGTCGAAAGTTTTGGGATGGTCTCAGAAACCGACCGACCAAGTACACGGTCGGTCGGTCGATTTTATCGATTTTTGCGATTTTGAAAGTTTCTCCTCGGAAGTTTGGTGAGCATGGTCTGTATCACAGTGAGGAAGAGAAAAGGAGGGAAGAGAATATAGGGGAAAAAAAGAAGGAAAGGAGAGTTAGATAGGGAAAGAGAAAAGGAAAAAGAAAAGAGAGAAGGGAAAATAGGGAGAGAAAGAAATCCGGTGAGGAAGAGGGGAGAAAAGAGAGAGAGAGAGAGAGAAAGAGGAGAAAAGAGGGAAGGAGAAGAGACATGAAAAATGAGATGAAGAAGAAAGAAAGAGAAAGAAAAGAGGGAAGGTGAAGAAAGATGAAAAATGGGATGAAGAAGAAAGAAAAAAGGGAAGGTGAAGAGAGAGAAGGAAAGAGTGGGAATAGAATACAAAAATAATAAAATTGAAAAAGGTAATGATTACACCTTGAAAAGCAATTCAAAAGACAATGCATAAAAAAGAATTGAAAAGACAATGTACTCGCTGGCATGTAAGACTACATATGGCATTTTTCTATTTTTTTAAATTACTATATTCACATTGGTCGGTCGGTCGGTTTTTCCTATTTTTGGATGAACCGACCAACCGACTGTTGGTTTTGTCAATGGAAAACCCGACTCTAATCGAATGTGACTAAAAACCGACCGACCGACATCGGTTCAGTCGATTTCGATCGATTGAGTCGGTTTTCGGTTTTGATTTGAACACTCCTAGAATTGAGTGAGTGGTTTAATCCTAAACCCGAAAAAAAGGATTTGTAGTGGTTTGATCTTGAATCTGATTAAAAGGATCGTTGTGATTTGATCTTGAACCCGTTTAAAAAGATCGGTATAGGTTGGGTCTTGAACCTGTAAAAGAATCGGTAAAGATTTACTCTTGAACCTGGAAAAAGAGTCGGTTCTCACCCGTAAGAGAGCTGTTGCAGCAAAATACCCAAGGAGTCTTGGGGAGTGGAGTAGGAATTTCCGAACCACTATAAACTTTTCCGGTGTTATCTCTTTCTCTCTACTCGTTTAATTTCTGCTATTTTATTTATCTGGGTAGATTGCATGCCTAGGAAAATCATTATATATTTCTAACATATTGTCTATTTTAGAGTGCTTATTAAATTAGTTTAAATTAAATTAAGTTAGTTCAATTTAGCAACAAAAAAAAAAGTTTTAAATTTTGTTAAGCAACCCTATTCACCCCTCTAGTGTTGTCATACGATCCTACACTATTGGTCATAAAAGTGAAAGTTTAAGGACCTATTAGATACTTTTTAAAGTTAAGGGACCTATTGAAAACAAAATTGAAAATTCGATGACTTATTTAAAACTTTATAAAGTTCAGGGACTAAATTGACACAATCCTGAAGTTCAAGGATTAACACGTGTAATATAACCAAATAAAAACTATCTTAAATGCCTTTACCCCTTGAATTTATCGGCAATTATCCATTCAATAATCCCTTGTGAAATGAAGCTCGCAATTCACATGTAACTCCAATTATAAGTGTCAAAGTGAGCATAATTGGCATGTAACCGACTAAGAGGTAAAAAATCGAATTCCACCCTTAAATGTTGATCTTCAACAAATAATAATAAATAAATAAATGGATTATTAGAGAAGAAGACGTAACTGAGTCTGAACTCTTCGCCAAGGAGATCCTTCGTTTAGGTGGTTTGGTAAATGTGTCGATTTACGAGCACATTTTTAGAGAAGGAAATCATTTTAGCTCATTCTTTTGCTCTCAAAGCAGCTTCCACTGAGGAAGTTTCTTCTGTGTGGGAGAGAGATTTTCCCGTAGTGCCTTCCTCTTCGGCTTGTGAAGAGGGTTCTTTTGATTCGCCCATTTCTGATAACAAACATGAGCAAGAAGAAGGTGCTCGTAGTGGGCGGTACAGGTTATTTAGGTCAGCATCTTCTCGCGGGATTTTCCGACATCGATGGAGTTCCATATGATATCGCATTCACTTATCACTCCTTTCCGCCTGAAGATTTGTTGCGAGCCCTTCCTCATCTGCTTGCATTTCAAGTTGATTTGAAATCTGGTCAAGGATTCGATGACATTGTCGAGAAATTTGGCCAGGTTTGGCCTCTGTCTTTTGCCGATTGAAGTTATCGTTTTGTTTGTTTTTGAGAACTGTAATGCTCGGAGATTTTATTGTGTGCTATGATGGAGCGTCGTTTTTGCAATAGATGTAGAATTATTGATTCTTGTTGCTTGAATTTAGTGCTGAAATATGATTCCGGTTACCAGCCCGATATTGTTGTTAATTGTGCTGCTATCTCTGTACCTCGTGCCTGCGAAACAGACCCCGCTTCAGCATTGTCTATCAACGTGCCTACTGCCCTAGGAAGTTGGCTGTTGAGCTTTGAAGAAAGTAATACCCTTCTCATTCATCTATCAACTGATCAAGGTACTCTATGTTTCTTTGTTATTATTATTTTTATTTATTTTATAAGTTTGTTTATGTACCTCTTAAAGTTGTGTCTATTTAGTGTCTAATAGCCATAGTGAGCATAGTCAAGCATTAATTGACATATATTGATGAAATATATGTATATATAAACTTAGTGCTATTAGTACTTGCACCAATCAAAGACACATGGACTTGTCTGAAATGAACTCACTACATAACTCTTAAATAATATGATTAGCGTGATCTCTAAATGCTAAATTTAGAGCAGACACAAATTGAGAGCTTCTAACGTATTAAAAGAAGTATATAGATTAAATAGACACCATCTTGAAAGCTCATAGGCCTTTTAGAAATTTTTAAAATGTTAATGATTAAGGGTGTGTTTGGTTTAACTTTTCAAGTGTTTAATTTTGAAAAAAAATCATTTTGAAAAAATTTCTATTGTTTGGCAACCACTAACAATGACTTATTAGAAAATGAGATTGATAAATAAACCATTTTGAGAGAAACACTTGAAACCAACTTTTTTAAAAAAGAGTCATTATTATACAATAACTTGTGTATAAAAACACCCATGAGGAAATGCAACCAAACATATGAGTGTTTAAATTCTAAACAATTTTTATACAAAATGTTCTTAAAAAAATGCATTCTTGAAAAACATTTAAATTAAAATGTATACCAAACGGACCCTAAATAGATACAATTAGGGAGCCCAACTTGTAATTCAACCTTTTTGTTTCGTCTTTTCTTGTATTTTGAGTCTATAATACTTCTTATTCTTAGGAATTATAATCTCAGTTCAATTATTTAGGCGGCGTAATCTGAAGATTTTGGTCTTTTGAATATAATTAACCTGAAAATTTTCATTTACTACTTGCTTCCATTTTGTTAAGTAAAACTTCCATTAATTAACTGGGTAGTGCGTGATGTTATTTTCCCACTAGTTTATGAAGGCGTGACATCATTCTACAAGGAAGAAGATGAAACCATTCCTGTGAATGTTTATGGGAAGTCAAAACTAGCAGCTGAACAACATGTTTCTGAGAAATTTTCCAACTTTGCAATTTTGAGATCTAGTATCATTTTTGGTCCTCAGACCATCTCACCTGTTTCTAAATCTCTTCCAATTCAGGTACATGGTCATGCGTTATATCGTACTTCTGAAATTTCCTGATACATTAGTGCGTTTATAGACATTTTGAATTGTTAAGGCAAATGTCTGCAAGTTCTAGCATATAAATCTGGCCATTTTAAAAACAATTAGTGAAGGGAATTATGTCATCGTACATTGTGAATAAACATTAACTTATATAGCCAGCTAACTTAATTGATCCTTTGTTTGTACAGTACAATAATCTTGTGATAACCTTTCTCGACCTATTTGTTCATGGCAATTATGTATGCATTTGATACAGTGGATTGATGCTGCTTTATCTAAAGGAAGTGAAGTTGAATTCTTTCATGATGAGTTTCGATGTCCTGTGTATGTCAAGGATGTCGTGAATGTCATAATAACATTGATTAAGACATGGATATCAGGTATGGATTTTGTAGAGTTTTGATAAATGATAATATAAGTGGTGCTCCCCAGGTCCCCTTCAGTTAAATCCTTTCATGTTGAATAACATATTGTAGTATAAAAAAACATGGTGCATACAATGTGTAGTTCACAATTTTTGTCGTTTTCCTGTGAACTGGTGAGAGGAACTATTTCTCTTCTGAATTTGTCTTGTTTTCGTCCATTCTGTTGGCATGTACTGCATTGCATGACTGATAGTTGTTGTTCTATCATTTTTCTCCTCAGTTTGAGCATGTTTGTATTTACTTTTCCTTTATTATATTAATTTAGTTTCTCATTTGTTTGCAATTATGAATGGCTGAATTCCAGAGGACAAGCAAATGCAATTGCTGTTAAATGTTGGTGGACCAAATCGTGTATCTCGTGTTGAAATGGCCGAGACTGTTGCAGAAATTAGAGGGCACAACAAATCATTGATCAAAAGAGTGTCTGCATCATCAGTATGTTTGGCTCTTGATCTTCTTTATATTTTACAAATAGTCATTCTAAGCAGTATTGTTTTTATCATAGATCAAATCATTCAGTATCAGCATATGATTATTGAACTCGCACATTCATTAGCTCCTCCTTGAGAAATATTGCTAAAAACATCTCAGACGGCCTTTGCATTTTCCTTGTACATGCTTTCAATTAACCAATTGTTCTACAACCTGTGATATGTCTAATAGTTGGTTTATTATTTGTTATTGTACCATAGGTGTCCTATTTTACATCAGCCTATTATTTTAGTAGGCTAAATATATTGCTATGAGCTAGAAATTTAAGATATTATGGCAGTTTTCCTGTAGTTGATTGTAGAATTCTTTCTGTGGACTTGTTTTTTTTTTTTTATGGCCCTTGTACATTCTTTCCTTTTACTCAATGAAAACTCGGTTTCTTACCGAGAAAAAGAAGATACCTTTGTTATTTCTACCTGGTTTGAGTTTGGTTTGAGTTTAATTTTCACTTGAATCTTTCAGATTGATCGAGGGGTAAAATCTCCTGCAGACATTTCAATGGACATCACTAAACTGGTTGAGAAACTTGCCATTTCTCCTGTTTCATTCAAAGACGGTGTCAGATTGACACTTGCAGCCGAGACTAAAGTGTGATATGCAATATAGTCATTGCTGCTTTGGTTTTGAAGACTCAATACCCACATATTTGTTTATTAAGGTCTATAAAGTGCTTCAAAATGTTCCAAACTAATTCTAAACCTCCACTGAAGGAGAAGATGAATGTTGTTCTTTTCTAGTACGGTTGAGTTCAACATTTCCCGTTCTTGTTTTTTGTATGAAGGCTTGCATCTATTTTCGTTTTTCAATCATCATTCTTAGGATTTTGGGAAATCCTTAGAAATGGCCAAAAATTACAGAGTAGTTTTGAAAAATAGCTAAACCGGATTTTTTAATGAAAAATTGCTAAACCGGATTTTTTAATGAAAAATGGCCATACCGGTTTTCTAACTTATTTTCGTGCGATTCAAACTTCCATTTTTACCTTTTGAGTCATTCCCCACATCTCTCCTATATTTGTGCAGTCGTATTTGATGAAATTTTTTATAAAAAAAAATCTGGAACTTACAGAATCAATCTTCTCTGTCTTCCCATCTGCAATCTGAGAAACTATCCAAAATATATGTTTTTTGGCTTTGGTTGTCTAGAAGATTTTTACAGCATCAATTCTCTCTCTTCATCGTCTCTTCGAACAAGGTTTGATCGAACACCCTAGGGCGACCATAGGTATGGTTTGCATGAGTGCATTTACTTTTTAAAAATCACATTGATTTTTTTGTTCGTTAGTGTAATTCTTGCTCTTTCATTTCAAAACTACATGTATTCTATTCTCCTTTCTTTATGATACGATGGGGTGTGGGATAGTTGCAATCAATACACTAGATTCAAGGTGTCAACAGTGTGTGTGGATTCAAATTGTTCATTCGAACAACTCATCAATTGCATAAACAGCAAGCTTTCATCTCAGAATAATGGAAAAATTAACCGTCTTTCTTTGTGTAGCAATATTTCTGGTAAGCCCACAGTGTTTAGGCTTTGTGAGGATAGAGACGTTGCATAGCTATTATCTTCTATATCCAACAGCTCCACCAATGAAATCAGTATCGTAGTAGACTTTGTCCATTCTAAGACTGCAAATACAGCGTGTATGCAACAAAATCCTGATACGTCTCTCATTCTCTCCCAGACAAACACACAGATTTAAGTTCATTGATTCCAGTGATATTGATTCCTTTGCAGTAAACTTACCTTTGGAAGAGAAGTATGTGTTCCAATCAAGGTTTGATGTGAAGAAAGTCCTATATATATTTGCTATAAAACATAGTTTTCAATTTAGGATTGTGAAGTCAAATAGTAAACAAATAGTGGTTAGGTGCAAGGAACCATTTTGCGATTGGTATGTTAGACCTTCCCGCTTTCAGAATGGTGAACATTGGGTCGTTCGAAAATTTGTTGACAAACATTCATGTTGTCTTGATGTGGTAAAAAATGACCATAGGCAGGCCACTTCTTTCATTGTATGTGAGATTGTTAAGTCCATGATTAACTCGAATGACAAGACAAAGTGTCGTCCTCGTGACATTATCCTTTATATGAGAAAGAAGCATGGAGTTAACATTAGTTATGATAAAACTTAGGGGGCCCGTGATCTTGCCTTGAAATCTATTAGGGGGTCTGCTGAAGAGTCGAATGCCCTTATCCCCACATTTTCTACCTCATTGATTGAAAAGAACCCAGGTGCGTGATTTTAATTATTAAATATTTGGCTTGTACTAAAATATATACAGAGTATTTGTTTCTCTCATTCTCACTTATGCTACTGTATTTTCTTTAGGAACATATACAACGTATGAACTTGATGATGATGGAAGGTTCAAATACTTTTTCATTCTCTGCCTCCATTCATGCCAAAGTGAGTTTAGCTCAGCAGTAATTGGCATATACTCTCGACCAGTAGGTCAGAGGTTCGAATCCCCCCACCCCCAAATGTTGATGTACTATGTTATTCCTCTCCTTGAGTCAATACGGAGATTGTTGCAAACATGGTTTTATGATCGTCGATGTTTCTCTTCCTTTCAACAAACACACCTTTCTCCATCGGTTGAAAAAGTTCTCAGGGACATTCTAAAAGATAGTTGAACAATGGATGTGAGTTTATGATTTATTAACTATATATATTCCATATCATTTATTGTTTACTAATAAATGTTTTTATTTTTTGTAGCTATATCACGTTAATCAGTATCAACTTGAGGTTCATGATCGCAATAAACAATTTGATGTCGACATTCTCAATCGAACATGTACTTGGGCAATGGGATTTGGATATGATTCCATGTAGTCATGCATGTCTTGCTTTATGTAGCAGGAACCTTGAACTACACTTGTATGTAGATAAGTTTTACCATCTTTCAAATTTGAATTAGCTATACAGTGTAGATGTTTGTCCAATTGGTATGATCCAACAACTTGCCCATCCTCCCTCTGGAGACGAATGCATCATCCAGCCTCCTAACGTCAAGTGTCAAGTTGGTAGGCTGAAGAAGAAGAGAATGCAATCAAATTGAAAGAATATCTAGAGTAAAGTGTGGTTGGTGTCGTCAAGTCAGACATAATCGTAGATCTTGTAAGAATCCTCTATCAAATTGAGCAGTCAAGGCTATATCTTTATATGTCAACATTTAATCGTTTTCTTTTAGGACTATGTTAATATTTTGAACTTCTTGTTATTTTCTTATTTCTAAGTTAGTTATTTTCTCATTGCTTGCGTTGCATTCACACTTCCATCTACATGGTATTTGTACTGCTACCAAATAGAAGTTGGGGTCGTTTTATACTTGCACGTTATTTGTAATGTTTGGAATGTGTTGGAATTTGGTGTTGAATATAAATGATTGGAATATGTTGTTTAATCATATAACAAATACAATATACTTTGTCTTCTAGCTAACAAGATCTTTGCATTTTTATCTTATGTTTCCAAGTGTACATTAAGACGGCAGCTAACAACCATGTTTTTAAGTTAACGACAATTTTAAAGTACGTTTACTAGCAATGCCAATCACTCCAAAATAACTAGTACAAATAGAGACACATTTTTTACATTCTCTAAATCTCCAAAAATGAGTAAGGACCTCTTGGAAATACCAGCAAGCATCAAACTTCTATGGGATCTTGCAAAATTAAGTAAGAGCAAACATTAAACTACATTGGAACTGAACTTACATTGTATTCCAACGAATATATATTGTATTTCCATGCCAACAAATGCATTGTCATTCCAACAAGTCAGAATGTAATTGGGAAACTTTATCAAACAAATATATATTGTCATTCAAGTAAGTCAAAACATAAACGTAGATCCAGATCAAAAAAGCCAAGCTTTCAAAGTTGAGTATCTAAAAGTCAAGCTTTCAAAGTTAAGTAGTCTAAACTATTACATAACCAAAACATTAAGTCTAAACTATTACATAACCAAAGTTCACATATTCAAAAAGCAAAATAAAGATTAAGTCTTACATAAGCAAAGTTCATCATTCCTAGAAAAATCCAAAAGGCAGCTATTTTTGTGTCGGTTGGGTGAGATTGAGATTAAAAGATGGCTCATAGATAACCAATGGAGGTTTCGGCGGTGCTTCCCATGCCCCAGTCAATGCATCTATATAAGCTTCTGTTGCCTTTAATGTCCTCTGTTTGGCATTTTTATATTCCTTTGGTCACTCCTCTTGTTTTATATTTGGATTTATCTAATAAAAGAAATATGCGTAAATACATAGTAAATATAATTCAATGTCCATTAACATTTATAAATATATTGTAAATATACCTCTCTTAATACTGTTGTCTTCCTTCCATCAAAGGCTTTGTTTAGACTTAATGCATCCTTTGTTCTCTTCACCTATAAACGTCGTTAATTGTACATTATTGTTTCTATTTTGTGTGTAACTATTTATAATTAATATACAAATTTCACTTATCTCAGGACTCTTTCCTATAAATAACTTCCTTGGTCTTTCAAATTCATGTCGTGGTGGAATGAAGTGTTTCTTGTTAGAACTTGTTTGTCCCTTATCCTGTTACAATAAAATCAGTAGGAGGCATCATATAAGATAACATTAAGATAGTCAAAGTTGTAACCTATTTCTACCTTTGGTTCAACTTCGAATGTCAGTTTTCTTGCTCTTTTTGCAACTGGTCCTTTGTTTATCAATGTTCCGACTCCCATACATATGTCGGATTCATCCTATTACAATAGATTGACAACAAATCTTTTAACTATTTAGATATCATTATCATACAATTGCAACACGCTTTCCCTTTAGGGTTTTCATGAAGTCCTCATAAACAGCGTCCTCATCGATTGAACGTATTACATCATTCATCACCTCGTCTGCATCCTCAGTAGTATCCTTTTCCTGCTTCATTTACCATAAGGCCCAAAAATACAATGTATATACAGTAATATATAGGAATTTTAAACATTTCTTACCTTGACATCTGTATTTTTCCATTGGTTTTGATCATCTTTCCCTTAATCTTTTTCTTCTCCTTGTTTAGTCTGTAAGAGGGAGATAGCAGAGGCACCTAACAGTGACGTCTGTTGTGGTTGGCCTGAAGGGTCCTCATCTTCATCATCATCCCTTTTGCCTTTGATCTTTGGGTCGTCTGCATTTTCAGGAAACTCTTTATCATGTTCCAGCTCTTTTTGTTCTTCCTCCAACTCTTCCAGCTCTTTTTCAAATTCGGTTGCTTCCTGTTTAATTTTTAAAAATCAGATGCATTCATATTCAGATATATCACAAATACAGTATATTACAAATACAGTCGATCACAAATATAGTGTACCTTGTATAAATCATGGCTCGCATCGTCATCCCTCATCATCCGTTCTGTTTTAAGATAATTCACCAATGAATTGATTGCTTCTATCACTTGATCTAATTTTCTGTTGAGGTTATTCTCTATGGAGTCTAGTCTATCTCTTATGTAGGAATTTTCAAGTATGGTTGGTGTCGATCTATTCGAAGTTAAATCTATTAGATTGGCGCCATACTTCTGTTTTGATAGCTCCTTCACCAACTCCCTTCTAAACTCAATCTCCTTATCAACGAAAGGTTTAAAGTAAGTCATTCCCATTTCCCCCTCAGTAGCAATCATAGGGTAAATCTCCAACTATTTCACGTAATAAGCAAAAGGTATTTAGCAACAAATTTACAGTGTATAATTTACATAGCTTAAAATTTAAAGAAGAATAAGAATTATCTAAATTACCTCATTAGACTCGAACCCCTTCCTTTCTAAGTCTTTCCATTTTGGTTGCGTGTCAGCAACCCAATTGAGGATTCTCGGGGCTCGCGAAGTCATTCTTCTTGCATAAGAATTCTGAGTTGAACTAAGGGTTGGGATTGTTTCATACGCCCAAACTAGGATTGGGAAAATGAACCCCCCCCCCCCCCCAATTGATATCCCAGTTGCTGCTTTACTTTTTATGGCTTTTTGCATGAATTCTACTAGCAGTTCAAATGCTACTATCCCCCAAGGATATGACCCAAACAAATCTTCATCATCCAGCATAATTACATGTTCCATTTCAATGTTTAGTGTATCTTGTTTGGCAAGTAGGAAATTCTCCAAAAAATATAGAAGAGAGACACCTTTAACATTTCATCATCAGTGCCACTCTTACTAATATTTAGTGTCATATTCAAGATTTTCCTACTTACTGACTTCTCTAACTCAAAAAAAAGTTTTTCGAGTATATTGGTCTCCTTTTATATTTTCTAGATCAATCTTTGGAATTGGCTCACAGTTGAGTCCCGTTATCAAGGCATATTCTCTTAGTCTAAATGTACAGATCTTTCCTCCTATCAAAAAGTTTAGTTCGTTCCTTTTTTGTGGCCTACATTGCCTCTGAATTAGATGCAATAGCAGTTGGGAGGATTGATTAGTTATTCCAAAGTCTAGATAATTCACAAAGCAGTTGTTTCTAAACCTTTCTTGTACCCTATCTGGTAGTATTGATTTTATTTTCTCTAATACATCATTCCTAAGTTGCAGGTTGATTCTCAAAGGTTGAATCCTCTTTGACTTTGGCATTAAGTATTCTCCATCCTAATATATCATTAACAATAATATCCTAATATATCAGTCAAATAATAATAACATTCAGTTACATTGTTTGAATCTTAGATTGATCTAAATGTGCTACTTACCTCATTCTTATCATCGACAATCTGTTTTTTTTTTCTTGTCCCTCCAACATCACTTTTGTTTCGTGTCTTCTTTGTTTCCTGCAATCCATTTTTTTTCACAGACCATTATGCAATTACACTGTATACCAATATTATTAAAATGTAATGAACAAGATACCTTTATTGCTCGAATTCTCTCATTCTTCATATTCTTGGTAGGAGTTTCTTCAACAGTTTGCATTTCAGATTTGTCTTCACCAGAGTTTCTCTTCTCAGTTTCTGCAAGTTTATTTGAACTTTCTTCTTCGTCATCCTCAATCATTTTTGAATGATCCTTCTCCTACAAAAGGAAATAATTGTTAGAGTCCAATCCTTACCTTTTTTCATACACGCTATAATTGTTGACTTCTTATACCTTAGGTTGCTCTTCTTCATCTTCTCCCTTTAGAATTAAAGTTGCAATTATTAGATTCATAGCTTTAGTTCATGAGGCAAACTTAAGGTTGTAATTTTACCTTTTCATGTCTGGGTCGTTTATTCTTCTTTTCAGGCTTTTGATTCTCCCTGTCCCTTTTTTTTTTTTTTTTTTTTTTGTCTTTTTCTCTGTTTTCTCCTCCATTGAAGCACTTTGATCTGTGTTATCCTACATACATTCCCCAGAAAATACCTCCCTTTAATTGGAAACAAACAAAAAAAAAAAAAAAAAAAACTACTTTACCTCTTCTTCACTATTGATCGTTATTGGATTCGAATCCGTTTGCACCTTTTTGCCTACGATTTTTCCAACCGATCGCAGCCTTTCACTAGTTCTTGTCTGTGTTTTTTCTTCTTTTTTCACCATGCATGCTATTAAAACGAGATATATCATTTAGAATGGTGTGTGACAGATTTTAAAATGGTGTGTGACATATTTTAAATAAAAAAAGGATCCTACTTTCTCGCTTAGTTTTGTTATTTCGAAACCTCATAGAGATACGTCTAACAGTAAAACAATCGAGATTCCCTACTTTATCGTCTATCATTTTCTTATTAAAATAGTGGGTCCTAGCTTCGGTCCCTATTCGAGATTGTCCTATTTGTATGGAAAAAATAGTTTATATCTATATAAACCAACAAGTTAAATGAAATCGAAGCATGCATACCCTGGAATGTCGACACAACCTCTTCGAGCTTCCAAATGTTTCCTCGGATGTCTGTGTAAATATAGTGTAAATCTATCGAGGGGTTTGAGAATCGAGTTAGGAGAAGAAGCTTGAAGGAGAATGAGTTTATTTGCGGAGAAGAATCGAAGAATCGAAGAAGCTTGAAGAAGAATGATGAGTTTTCGGAGGAGGGTTTCGAAGAAGAAGCTCAATCGATTGGGGTTTTTTTTCGCCGAATGGTAAACGCTTCTTTTTTCTGTTTTGGAATGGGGTTTGCAAATGAGGGTTTTCCAAGAAGAATATGAAGAGTTTGAGCCTTTTCTTTTTTCTTTTTTGAAATGGGATGCGAAAAGTTCAGGTGACTACATTTTGCTTAATGTAATTCATTTTCATCTCAATTTCTTTAAATTCATTTTCATCTACAGTGATATTATTGTTTTCAAATTATACTTTATTTTGATTTGATGTTGTAAGTGCAAAGCTTAATGATGGATGTCAAATGATATCATTGACATTTTAAAATAGATGCATGAGGTTGTTCTTCCATTTCTTCATTTTGCAGATTGAATCCTAGTTGCAACAAGTTTCCAATATGCTATGTTTTTTATTTTCTCCTATTTTTTCTCTCTGATTTGAATTTAAATCTCTTGTTTTAAATTTAAGTTCCCAGATTTATATTTTTTTATTTTGAAATTCTGTTATTGATTTACCCGTTGAATTAATCTGTAACAAAGCTAGATTTTCTCCCTTGTTTATAGTGTATTTTGGTTTAATTTATTTATGAATTAAGATTTGGGTTAGGAGTATTTTCGTCCATTTTGTTGCCAAAAAAATTTACTAAAATTAGCTTTTGGCTATTTCTCAGATTCTAAACATGAATGACCATTTTTCAAAACAGCTATTTTAAAATGGTCATTTATCTGGTTGCCCCTGGAATTTTTGTCATGCACTATTATCATCTTGCATCTTTATTGAAGCAAAAGTCAATTGATGTCTAAAGTGTCCATGATAGTTTTGAATCCTTCTACTTTAGTAACTGTTCTACACACTTAAAAAAATAAAATAAAATCTTATTGATGTGTAATGTGATATTGGAAAAAAAAAGGGTAAAATACCCTTTTGGTCCCTACGGTTTCGAGTCCGTTTCTAATAGGTCTCTAGGTTTCAAAATTGAACAATCAAGTTCCTACTGTTTCGAAAATAGTTCTATTAAGTCCCTCAACCGTTAATTTTTTTAATGGTGCTGACGTGGCACGTCAAAAATATTAAAATATTAAATTTTAGTCCCTGAGGTTTGGGTTATGTTTCATTTTGGTCATGAGTTTTCAAACTCAACAATTTTGCCCCAAAGGTTTGGTTTTAGTTTCATTTTAGTCCCTCCATCCATTTTTCCGTTAATAATTAAAGGTTTGATGGCGTGACACTATTTATTTTTATTAAAAAAATGTTTTTGAATTTTTTAAATATATTTTTATTTTTTTTATTTTTTTTAATTCTCTCTCCCTCCCTCTGAACCCTCTTCTTCTACTCTTACTCTTACTCTTACTTGCTTCCCATCATTCTGCCCTCTGACTTAAGCATCGGAGGCGGTGTGGCAACCACCACATCGGTGTGCAGGTTTACCTTGTCTTACATGTCACGTCTTCCCCCTCTCAAACGAATTTACCATTGGTGGCACTGTTTTCCCTCCTCAAACAAATTTACCGTTGGTGGCACGTGAAGGTCAGTTGAGTTCTCCATGTTCGGATTTTGGCATCAACAATGTATATCTTTTTTTTTTTTTTTAATTTAACGATTGATTTTGTTTTAACTATAAAAATTTTAATTTAATTTAGTTATTTTGTTTGAAAGAAAGCATAGGTACACAATATAAAATTTCCAACCTAATATATTGAAAAAGAAAAAAGTAAAAATAATGTATATGAAACTAAACCTTATTTATTTATCCATTAGCCATATTGTAAGAGAAATTTTGAAATATGACAATCATATCATGTCAATCACGTTTGACAAAAGAAATAAATTAACTTTGGATATCTATGAAATATTTATTAAATGTAGTAGAATTTAAACAAGGTTTCTCTATACAGTTATTCTTTCGATCTATTTTGAAATTATGTAAAATATTTATATTTTTAAAATATGCTTTATTATTTATATATCTTTTTGAATATTTCTCCCATCTATTTTACGATTTCTTTATCTTTTATCTACTAATTCATAAATTTAAAAAGGTTCTCTTTCACAATTTCATTTGCTTTTTCTTCTCTTCCATCTCACCACTAAGTATAGGGTAATAAATCAGTGGCGGATCCAGAACTTTATCTTAGGGGGGGCTTGATATATTTTGATATTAGTTTGTTCAATAAAAAAATATTATTGACATTTTTTAGGTTAAAATAGTATTTTGGTCAATGTACTTTAGGTCTCATTTCATTTTAGTCTGTATACTTTTAAATGTCCAAATTTAGTCCACATACTTTCAATAAATCTTAAAATTAGTACTTATTTTGGTAGTTTGAAGTAAATTTGTATTAAATTTCATAATGATAATAATTTTCATTTAAGAAAAGACAAAGACACAATGTCCATATGTTTCCAAAATTTATACAAGGAGGGTTAGAGACAAAAATATATATATATATATATATATATATAAATGAAAATCACAATAATTATAGTTTTTCAAATAGAATTAATTATTAAAAAACAATATAGTAGCATTTAAAAATATTATAGGTCTAATATTATTTCCTTGAAAAGTATAGTTTTACGTATTGATTGAACAGAAAGTAGTAACTTTTTTTTTTTTTTTATACATTTTTTTTAAATATATTTTTAATAAAAAAATGAACTTAAAGCAAAAAAAGCGAAGTACGTTTCAGGGGATTCGAACTCGATCACCAGACGCGCGCTCGAGGGGCTTGAGGTGATAAAGCCAACGAGCCAATGTAGAAATCTTGTAATATATGTGAACTTTTTAATATTAATCTAATACACAGTAAAGTTCAGGAGGAGCTCGAGCCCCCCTCCGCCGCTTAATAAAGTTTCTCCCCAATCCATATACTCTTTATATGCTCATAATTTTTACAAATGAAATTTGAGTTTGAAACTTTACAAAAAAAAAAAAAAAAAGTAATGTTATATGTTCATTTATTATATATTTTCTTAAAAATTGTTGATAAGAAACTAAAGTTTTTATTTTTTATCATAATCGAAAATATTTTGAGTATAATAAATGAGCAAAATGATTTTCTATTGTTTAAACATTTTGTTTGTATATTTAATGTAAAGGATTTTGTCGAATTTGAGTGATAAACATGAATATTCTATGGAATGAAATTGAAGGAGTGTAGAAGATAAATTACAAAATTTCAAAAAGGAATTACAACATTCAAATAATTGAAGACTTACATTTTCATAGGATCGTATATTCTTGTTGATTTTTCTTCATGAGGTGGCAGAAGCATAAAGGAAAACTTCTAAGAAAAAGTGAAAAAGAAATAACAATTTTACACTAACATGTTTATTTTATATATATACGATTGATGTTTTTTGGGAAGACATGACTAATGACCAGTTTTTTAAAATAAATTTTAATTTAAATCATTAAATGGTTGCACCTCTACACAAATGGATAAACTGATTCAATGTGTAACCACCTCCACCCGAACAATCGCATCCCGTCGTTTATAAATTGCAACTATTCGATCTAATGATATAATGTTACTTAAAAATTCACTTTTCATGTATGCAATAACCTGAATAGTCATGTTTGAAAGACTACGTTCATTATACAAATTTCTCTCAATAGATACCTTGACCCGGAGAGTCACACCCCATCAACAAAGAGTGAAGGGCAAAATATGAATTTATTATAATTATAAGGACAAAAGAGGAAAGTAAAGATTCTCCTCTCTTAGCCCCTTCTATACAAAGTATAAATTTCTCAAAACTCACTAAAAAACAAAACTTTGTTGCATCCCTCATAGGAATGTTCTTACCACCCTATTTCTTGACAACCGGAAGAAAGGGACAACTAGAAGAAAGGTAAAAAATAAGGGGCTGTTTGTTTCATGGGTTTGGATTGGATTGGATTGGAATGGAAATGGATCACCATGTTTGGGAGCCCTGGAATGAGATGGGTTTGGAGTTGGCTGGATTCCAATGGGTTTGGAATGGGATTCCAGCCCATTCCCTTGTGGATGCCAACCCATTCCCTTGTCTATGCCCACGGTGAAATCTTCAGAATCTCTTTTCTTCCTCATTTACTCTCTCACACTCTCTCTCTCCTTCATAACTCACGACTGAAATCTCCTCTTCCTTCCTCATTTACTCTCCCTCTGTGTCTCTCTCTCTCCTTCATAACCCACGGTTGAAATCTTCAGAATCTCTTTCTTCCTCATTTATGCGTCTCTGCAACTCCTCTCTGTCCCTTCACATCCTCCATCTTCGAGCAGCCATTTTCTCTTTCCCTCATTACGACCTTCAACGGTCTGAGTAATGGTTGTTCTTGCCGAATCCTTCTTTGCATCCCTTCTCTGAGTCGATGCATGCTTCTCTGAGTTAGGGTTTCGCCCTCCACCTCTCAGATCTGAGGTATTTACGCCGTTTTCGAATTATTTCGGCGGATCTGTGTCGGTGGCGGTGTAATCCCTCTTATTCGCTCGGATCTAAGGTATGTTCACCATTTTTCGTGAGGTTTTTTGTCGTCTTCGTCTCCTCTGGACACTTCCGTCCAAGTGGCCGTCGTTTCATGGCAGATCTGCGTTGTTCAGTTCGTCTGAGGGTGGTTTTTTTTTTCTCTTTCTGTCCCAGATGCTGTCGGCGAGACATTCTCGTCGTTTGGCTTCGACGATGTGGCCGCTTGCTGCTTCGTTATCCCCCTTCCTCTCTTTTGCCGCCCCGAAGATGGAGGACTGTCCCCCTTGCCGCTTCGAATCTCCTTTCGTCTCTTCGCCGCCTCGAAGATGGAGGACTATTCTCCATGGTCGTTGGGGTTCGCATTTTCATTCTCAGATGCTACACAATCAGTCCACCATTCGACGAGGCCCGGCAAGAGACTGGTTCGAGGATGAGAAGCTTGGTAGGGAGGCCGGAACGAGTGAAAAAACAGGTTCGATTAATCGTTTTCTTAAGGCCTATGATGAGGAACCTGTTCCATGATTTTTGTATGATTCTTGTTCATACCTGAGGCCCCTGATTATCAACACCATTCGTTTTATATTCAGTTGGATTAACGTTGATTACATTCCTAAAGCATGATGATGCGCTACTGATTATCAATTATATTGTTCTGTTTCTGGGAGTATCTTTCCACTGCAAAACCGTGTTGTTCTTTTTGTTTATGATTTCGTAAACTGATGTTCAAATCTGAGGCCAATTTTCCTGATTTTTTGAGATTCATAGTCCTCGAGGGAAATACCTTGTTCTACATTACTTTTGTTCTGTGACTATCGACTGGCTGGAAGTTGTGTTTTCCTTACTCCATATATCTGTTCAGTAATGGCAGATCAGTGGCAATTAATTTTGTTTTTCCTTTTTTGTTTTATTTCATCTATCTCGTATTTAATGTGGCACTGTTTGGTGTTTGGGTGGATTTTAGTCCTTTCAATATTTATGAAAGTGACTAGTTCCATTTATGCTATGTACTTTGGTGGTTGGGGGACTTAACTGATATGAGCTCTCATTTTCTTCCTTAAATACACAACCCACCCTTATTCACCAATCACCCTTTGCCCTTTCTGTGCAACCATCCACTGCATTCTATCCTATCCCCTCTTCACTGTTCGGGTAAGCTTTCCTTCCTACTTTTGTTTGGTTCTTCTCTTTATTATCATTCCTATTCTCACCGACTTGCTAAGCCTATTTATTCCCTTTTTAATTTTTCATGTACTTCGTGAATGACATAACCGAACAATGGTGTATTTAATGGATGCTCCAAACAGTTAACTAGGAGGGATCACGTTACAGGTATGACTGTCCTTAGTTACTGAATAAAGTATGCAATATGCACTCCATGTGTGAATTGTTCTAACTAAGTTCATGTTTGCCACATGTTTAATACATTTTTCGCAGGTTCTCGATCTCCCTCTAGGCAAAAAATATACGTCTCACCGATTCACGTAAATACCTCTCTTGCCGACTTCTTTGTTTGTAATATATTTATGTTCATTATATTATGCGTTTCTTCGAAGAACACTGTAATAAGACATTACGTTTATATGATGCATTATTAGTCCTTTTATTTTGCTCATTTGAACTTGTTAATTTTTAAAAAGACTTATTTGATAAAATCTTTTTTTTTCCCTTTTCTTGTTTGGTTGTTCATTTTTTCATGATATTTTCTTCATTTCGAATTTCCCATTTTTTTGTGTTGGATTTTTTGGTTCAATGTCGTAGTCACATTACTAGTGATTTTGGCGTTCACATTTCCAATTGATTTGTCACATCATTTTTCATTTAACTAACTTAATAATAATTTTTTCTTTTTGAAAAAAATGAGGAAAAACGAACTTAATAATAAAAATCAAATTTGTTAAATATTTGGAAATTTTTTTAAATGAAAGACATAATTACACATTTTTTAACCGTCATAAATTGCTAAAATTTATAACTATAATTATTTTCAATTTATCTCATTGAACAAAAATTTATAATTATTTACAATTGATCTCATGGAAAAATAAGACTACTTATTTTCTTAACACATGGAACCCCAAAATTAGTCTACTTATCTTCGTAACATCACTCCATTGTTAATTGAAACAATTATAATGTTCGCTGAATGGAACAACAACTGAGATTATCGACTCAACTTCTTTTGTTAAATTTTTTTGTAAAACGAGACTGTAGAAAGTGCCACTCGTTTTTGTATACCGAACATGTCGTAGGAACAGTATGATGTAAATAGATCGTAATGGGTGTATGAAAACATGTATATTTTGGAATGTAAATGGTTTGAATTTTAACTGTTTATTGGAACAAATGTTCATTAAATTTTACTAGTATGGAACTTTGTAAATGTTCTTTGTTCTTTATGTCCTCCACCTATGGTTCTGATTATTTGCTAAACATGCAGATGGCCGCGCCTGCCTCAGCTTCGAAGAAAGAGAAACACATCTGGACACCAGATGAAGACGAAGTGCTTGTGCAGTGCCTACTGCACCTAGTCCAAGTGGGGGGATGGCGTGCAGACAATGGGACGTTTCGGCCTGGTTACCAGAATCAGATTGGAAGGATGATGAAAGAAAGATTACCAGGATGCAACATAGTCGTCAGCCCGAACATTGAATCCAGAGTGAAGCTGCTAAAAAAACAGTACATGGCGATAGCCGAGATGATGGGACCGGCCTGCAGTGGATTTGGTTGGAATGATGAGAGAAAGTGCATAGAGGCGGAGAAGGAGATATTCGATTTGTGGGTCGAGGTAAGCGAACAACGATCATAATTATGATATACATCTGATACACATATCTGCGAAGAATGTATGCTAACAAAACATTTATCTTCCACCTGTAGGGACATCCACAGGCCAAGGGCCTCCGTAACCGGCCATTCCCATGGTTCAATGAGTTGGCACTCGTTTTCGGGAAGGATAGCGCTAGAGGAGTGAGAGCCCGAACCCCAATTGAGATAACACCTGAACCAGAGCCGGTAGCCAATCTGGATGAAGACATGAGCGTGGATTTTGAGGATTGCTACGTCCCAAGTCCCCCAGTTATTGATCCCACCCTTGGAGAAGAATTCTGTGGGACACCGACTGGTAGGACGGCTGGTGCAGGACCTTCTAGGGCAGTACATAAGAGACGGCTATCCATTGGGAACGTGGCGGAGGTACTGGAGAATGGATTCCAGATGACCGCACAACAGATCGAGAAGATTGCGCTCTGGCCGACCAAGAGGGACGAGCTCGAGAGGAGTCGGCGAAAGGAGTTATATGCGGAGCTACAATCCATTCCTGGGGTGTCTATGGAGAACGGCTTGGTGGTCGCACGGGCACTACTATCAGATGAGAGGATGTTGACTCACTTTATGGACTTCCCTCCAGAATGGAAGTTCGACTACTGTATGGAGATCCTCGGTAGGGCACCGAGACAGCCCCCGCAGCCATGATCACTCACGTTACTGTCTGAAGACATCGACCTCCAGTCCTTCTGTTGGAGAGTACTACTGCTTCTGTTGTTTTTCACTTTCTGGGACCATCTATCTTGCATTTATTTTATGCTATGTTTTTGTAGTTTGTCAGAACAATCTATCTTTCATTTCATGTACGGTTTATGTCATGCAAGAATCTACGTCACTACTATCTTTCATTTCTATACCTATGCAACTAGTTCCCTTCCTCGTTTAAAATCTAGAGCAAACCGATTTCATAATACAAAACATTTTTTTCTACTTTATCTTATAAAATTCCAATTAGAATGGGAAAATGTGGTATAGGATATACATGTGTATAATTGGGAAAAAAATTGAAAAAACTGTTGAAATGAAAAAAAAAAAAAAAAAGAAATAAAAAAATAGCATAAAAAACAGCTCCCAATTGATCAACATTTTCAATTCCAGCACAATCCCAACCCTGCACTCCAAACACAGGCATCAGCATGATTCCAGCCCAAATCCAGTGAACCAAACACAGGCATCAGGTTGATTCCAGCCCAAATCCAGCAAACCAAACACAGGCATCTGCATTCCCAGGAATCCACATTCCAGCAAAACATTCCCATGGGCATCAGATTCCATTCCATTCCATTCCAAACCCATTCAATTCCGGCGCACCAAACGACCCATAAGAAATTTATTTTATCTCTCTTACGACATTTTAATGGTGATGTGCAAGAAGATCGTTACACACACTAATATACAACAAATAATTTCCAGGTTTTTTGTATGGATGACCCTTTAAAATAAGCAAAAATGATAAATGTCATATCTTTTCAATTTAAGGATATATGCCCTTTTGCTTGTGTCAGCATCCTAGTAAAATTATCATCTTACTCTCTACTATAGCCTCACTCTCTCTCGCTACTCCCGCTCTCGTTCCAATTTCTCACTTTAATCTCTCACTCTCTCTCTAGTTTCTCGCTCTCGCTCTAAATTCTCGCTCTAGCTTATTGCTCTTGATCCAGATTATCGCTCTCTCGCTCTCACTCCAGATTCTCGCTCTCTCTCCAATTTCTCACTTTAATCTCTCACTCTCTCTCCTACCTCTTGCTCTAGCTTCTCGCTCACTCTCACTACTCTAGCTCTCGCTATCGTTGTGTGTTCTCTGGAGAAAGAAAATAAAGAGAGAAAAAAAGGGAAAATAAATAAATTGAGCGAGAAACAAAATGAGAGAAAAATGTACGTTTTCATAGAGAGTAAAATGATAATTTTGTTAGGATGATGACGTAAAGAAAAAGACATATAATCTTAAATTGAAAAGGTGGAATATTTTTTATTTTAGTCTATTCAAATGAGTCATCTCCATAGATCTTTCATAATTTCCTTCTTGAAAACTCATGCACCAAAAAAATAACTTTCCCTAAAATTGTTTTGGGACAAATTTATGAGCCCTTGGCCCAAAAAGACCAAAATCTCCTCGCTCTACGACGTTTTTACTGCTAGAGTTTCCAAAGACAGTGTCTCGAGTTCACAGTCTCTTCCTCGTTCGGTAGCGATCAAAACCCCCAAATTTTCAGGTACTGAAATCAACGAAATCCATTTCTTCCCGATTCATTTCTCTATGCTCATGTCCGTTTTCCCTTATATTTAAGAGAAAATTTTTAGCCCTAAATCATTTTCTTTCACACGATTGGAATCTCTCTCGACTGGAGGCTCTCTCGATTGGAGGCTTTTTCGCAATCTGCTCCACCGTTTTCTCTTTCGTTCGAGTGATTTTGTTGTTTTCGTCTACAGGTTGGTGTTATTTTCGATTGTATTTGAGTTTTGGATTTGTGGTTTCTGCATTGATTTTGTTGTTTGTTTGTTTAATTTTTGTTTAGTTTTGTTTAGGGTTTGAGAAGTTTTGTTTGAATTTCTTGCTTCTCTGCTGCTTCCTTGCTTGCATTGAAGCTCTGGTTGTGTGGGTAGTATTGTAATGGTCGGCAAATTCAAATCTAAGACTGAGGGTCTATGCAAAGGGCAGTTTGTTTTTTTCTTTGTGAGGTGAGAAATTTTCTTTTTCCTCTGTTCTTCGCAAAGGTAATATTTGTCAAATGGGTCGGCGAGTTTGGGGGGGAATGAAGTTATCCAGGATGTTTTTTGCGGGGAATGGTCGGCGAGTTTGGGGGGAATGAAGCTCTGTTTAGATGTTTTTTCAATGCTTGATTTTTATCCAGGATGTTTGATTTTTACTATAGGTCTATAGAGTTTGGTTTCACAATCCCATTTTTCTAATCCAAATATAGGAATTTCATCTGCTCTAATCTTATTCCCTGGCTTTCTGTTGTAGAAAATCAAAATAATCTCTCTTATTCTCATTAACCAAATACTACCTCCTTCACTCCATCCCTTTGCACTCCTAACACAGATATTTTGCATTTTAATTTTGTTGTAATTGCCAGATTATTGAATCTAAACAAAGATGGAATCATTTGAATTATAACTAAGGAACGTGAGTTGGGTTGTGCTAGTTATAAGCCCCTCTCTTCTCTCTCTCACCCATGTCCTAAATGCAAACTCCATTCTGAAATAAAAAACCAATAGGAGGATCAATACAGGAGAAAAAGGCAAACGGCCTAGAAAATGGTTGAACAAATGAAGAAAGCAGTAGAATCCCTTTAAAGCCCAGTAAGCAAATAAACTTATACAATTCAGAGCATCTTCCCAACTGCAGCAAACAGAAAAGACAACTTCATTGTTGGATAAATTTTAGGTTCTTGAAACATAACTATAGTAGAAACTCATCTAAACACAGAACATAAGCTTAAGCACCTTGAAAAACATACAGAGAGAGCAGAATAAGAAACTAACATTAAGAACGCAAAACAACCGGAAAAGGGAAAAAGCAGATCACACAGACATGAGACGGAGTTCTCTCTGTTGTTGATTCTTTCTTGCACAATTCCCCACTTTTCTTTTTACAAGCTAATAATTAATAGAAAGAGACTCTAATTTAATTAATAAATAGTAATAATAATAATAACTCTTTTTTTAAATATTATTATTATTATAATAAAGACTATTTTAGGAGTGCAAGATAAGTTTCATGTATTTTAGAGAATTTGTGCTAGTTATATGGGGATTGCTCTGGCTAGAGTTGATTTTTTTTGTTTTGTTTTGTTTTTGACTTCTCTATAAGAAAAGTTAACTGGCTTAGAATTTCCATTATATGCTTATTGAAGGTTGAAGTTTTATTTGCTGCTTAAGTATAATTTGAGTATTTGTTTGAGGAATATGTTTTATTTGAATATTTTAGAACCTTCTTTATGAATATATATGCAGAGTATTGATATGAAATGAGGAGGGAAAGATTTAAAGAGCTTAAAACTCAGGACTATGGTAGATTTAATTATTTAATGAGTTGAATAGTATACAGTTTTATAGTAGTTTCCTAACCTGATTGTGCCATCAAATCTCAAAGTGTTAGGCCATTTGTTTTTCTTGGTGCCACATTGTTTATATTACCCTGTGTTCTTGAGTAATGACTTCTAAGGAGACATTGTATATTACTTGGAGTTTGTATCACACCTTTATTTCAAATTGAGTTCTCTCCGTCAACTAGCCATGGGCTTGCTGCTATATTTTATGATTGTGAAGAAAATTTCATTTCATCCCTTGTTTGTTCTAATGACTTGCATTATTAGTTTGTAGCCAGAGATATACTCGAGAATGATATGAGGATGTCTAGTAATGAACATATGATTTCTTAATGGTAGAAAATTCCTTACATGGATCGGGATCTTAGTTGAGTCATGTATCTTTCATTTACATGGTTTAGTTTGGTATTAACTAATAGAATGATTCAAGAAAGGTTTCAACACTCGGGCGAAACTGTTTCTAGATGGTTGAGTTTGTTATGAGATGTTGTTTATCGTTTAGCTGTGGACATCATCAAGCCAAGTGATCAACAATTTAGAGCAACTCCAACCAAAATTAGAAATGATATAGTTTGTGTTGATGTAGTAAAATTAAAATTGCAGAACTTCTTATGTCACGTTGATGTATTTATTATATAGTTTGTGTTTCAATAGATAATATCTAGTTGTAGTATTTGCAATGTTACAAACATTTCTAGATATGATATGACTTTCGAATTTTTATTTCGATATGTGTTATACATATTTTTCTGACCTAACATATTTTATAAAAGTTTAACGATATAAAGATGAAAAAATAATTAATAAAAAGTGATATTTATCATAATTATTTAGTTAAATAATTTCTTGAATGTAAAATGCCCATTTTAGTAATTTGGTCATTTTAAAATCATTTTTGAAACCAAACATAATATTTCAAAATCACTTTTAAATATATGAAAATGACTTTTAAAAGTTTGGAATCAAACATAAATATGATCGTATAAAAATCAATTTTATAAAATCAATTTTTCCAAAATCAATTATGCAAACATCACTCCCAAACATACCCTTAGTTGATTGTTAATTTTTTGACTGTGATCTTTGTTTTGACCGCCATTCTAATCTCCAGTTTTAGAGAGCAGTGAAACCATGGGAGGAGGTGAACATGGACACGGACATGGGGAAGCCCATGGGGACTTTAGGGCTAAGGTTTGGAGCATGAGCGGAGGACCTTATTGTCGGCCCAAGTATTGGAAACGCAATACCGCCATTGCCATGGCCGGCATCGTGCTTGTCTGCATCCCTATTGCCATGAAATCTGCAGAGCTTGAGGTTTCTATATCTCCATATTTGTCTATCAATTTCTTGTTTTTTTGTTTGTTTAGCGAGAAAAAGTATTCAACTGAGGGATTTTTATATATATTTTTTTTTATTGTCTTTTTGGGTGGGGGGAAGCTTGGAAATTCATTCCATTATAACCTCTATTAGACAAACGAGTTGGAGTAGGAAAAGTTTGAACTAGAATTTACATCGAATCGACCCTAACTAAATAGTGAAGGATCTAACTACAAAGCTAGGGCACGATTTGTTAAGGCTGATTTTTTTTTTTATAAGAAACCATGCTCTCATTGAGAATAAAATGAAAGAATACACGAGGGCATACAAAAAACAAGTCCAACCAAAAGCACCTGCCAAACTACAGGAACGAGTCCCAATCCAAAAGAATAAGACCTAGCTGATAATTACAAAAGAGCTTAGAAACCGAAGCCCACAAAGACGTATTAAATCTAATAGTCCCCCATAGCTCACTCGTGGATTTCTCCACCCCTCTAAAGATTCTTTTGTTCCTCCCTAGCGAAATACCCCACAACATAGCAAAAAAACAGGTCTGCCAAAGGACTCTCCCTCTGTCACGAAAAGGGGGATGCCAAAGAACCTCCTCAAAAATAGAGGCACAATAACTCTTACGAGTCGAAGCAACCCCAAAAACCCTGAAGAATTGACTCCAAATAGAGTCGGCGAACGAGCAATCCCAGAGCAAGTGGTTAAGGTCTTCCTCTTGCCTCCTGCAAAGAACACACCACTGCGGCCGCAACACGAAGGAGGAGAACCTTTGGATCCGATCCTGAGTATTCACCCGACCATGTAAGACTTCCTAGGCGAAGAACCTCACTTTCTTGGGAATTTTGACCTTCCACAAGGAGGAGAAGATGGAGGCTCCCGGAGGAGGGAGAGGAGAGGTGAGAGAACGAAAAAAAGAGGCACAAGAGAAACCCTTAGAGGGCTTAGGGGTCCAGAACCTAGTGTCCCTTCTCCCAAGACGAAACGACTGGTTAGCCAAGAGGGAAAGGAGACTAACTACCTCAATCGCCTCTCGATCAGTGAGGGAGCGACGAAAGCCAAGGGAGGGGGAGGAGAAGTCAGAAGCTACTGAATGCAACTTGTTATCAGATAGATGGTAAAGATGAGGGAACAACACACTCAAAGGTTTATCCCCAACCCAAGAATCCTCCCAAAAGTAAGTATTGGAACCATCCCCAATAGAGCAACTAACAAACTGAAAGAAAAGGGGAAATCCCAAGACAATAGTAGACTAGAGATTTTTGCTACATCCTTTCAACCTACCACTAGAAATCCATTCGAAAGGGTGTGGACCATACAAGCTCTTAATAACCTTCCACCACCTTGGCTCATTAAAGGAACGCCACAACCATTTCCCTAACAAGGAACAAGGAAGTTGGCACATCTCATAGCCAACAAAAGAAGCCCACATGCCCAACTTAGCTGCCTCACAATTAACCCCAAAAATAGAGCTTTTCTGATGATTGATATTGAGCCCAGAAATAACTTCAAAGATGATCTTTGATTTCTCTGATGATTAGTAGCTTGCATCATATGATATTGGATTATTCTGGTTGAGTCAAAGATGATCTTTGATTTTTGGTTACATAAGGTCTTAAATTTCTTTCTGGATAAAAAAGAATTTCCATTGTGAAAAAGTGAATTAAAAAACTAGGGGAACGAGGTGTCCAACTCTATCTACAATAGAAATTGCATTGAAGTTTTTCAAACTTCAGAATAAAAGAGAAGGGGATATAAAACTCTCTCGTTAAAGTGTACCACAAGAGCTTCAATGTAAATGGTCTCCAAAATATTGTCCATGCCATCTTCTAATCCCCAAAGGTTATTCTTTTACTTGTCTTCCCTTCCATAACTCCCACGAAATAGCCAACATTGAAATAACTCTCGTGCTGGCCCCAAATTGTTCAAGAGGCTGGATGCCATGGAAAGTCATCTACATACTCAATTGACTTTTTGCATCGAGCCTAATATTTTGGTATTCTATTTAGATAAGGATATTGCCTCTAAAGCTGATTACAAGTATTGTTCCTTCTATGGAAGTCACTACATCAATAGCTGGAAGCTTGGATGTTGCTGTCTTAGCCACCTTTGAGCTTCTACCACACTGACTTGCAATTCTCTTTTTGAGGAGATAGAAGGTAACCAAAAATGAAAATGGAATAAAAAGAAAAGAAACTTGCATATGAGCTAGCTTGAGTTCTCTTTACTTTCTTAAGCACATGCAAATGGGCTTGCACAGAAGCTTTCTTGAGCCCTTTATGTACCAAGCTTTAGTGTTTTACACCTCTCCTGAAACAATGATCTTAGAAGTTCTTACTTTGCGGGAAGGCTAAGCCGAAGACTTCTCTATCATTTAAATTTTGTACAATCCTTGGCTAGTAAACATTTTTGCTATTGGAAAATTCAAACCTGTAGAAAGGCTGTAGGTGAAATTGAGAATAAAACTGATATTATTACACCCTTCCTCAGAAAATTTAGTTAACTTCTTGAGGTTTTGTAGGAGTGATACAGAGCAAAAAAAATATCATTTAAGACCTCTCTTGCTTTGCTTTTCCCTTGTCTTTACCATATGTTGTCCTTGAAGGGGTGTTTAGAGTTTAGTTTTTCATTAAAAAAAAGGTGTTTGACCTTTTTCAAGTAGGGATGTTGTGGACATTGCTTCTTTCTTGCTTTGTTGGATTCGGTCCCTTTGAATCCAGGTGGCAAGGATCTTTGGGTGTGTCATATATATAAATAGCATGCAGCTTTACAGCTTGCCAATCCAAGCCCCCATTAGCATAAGCTCATAAACTGTTGTTCCTCGTATTCCCATAATAATAATAAAAAGGGCAAAATGCACTTTTGGTCTAAAGTTTGGAGTTGATGTCTATTTCATCCCCAAGGTTTCATAGTCCCTCATGTTTGCATAATGATTTAATTAGTCTCTGACTTAACTTTAACTTAATGGAATAGTGATTAAACGATCCCAGAGGATAAGGATCCCATCGGCTGCCCCAATGGACTTGAGACTTTCCCATTCCACTTTTCTCCTACCCCAGATGCTTCTCACAAAATCCCTACAACACTTCCTTAACAAGACTCAGCTTCTCCCTACCCCCCTCACATTCCAAAAGACTAGCTTCATTGGGAAACCACTGTCTTCCCTGCTTCCACCAAAGCCTTCTTTCTATCGTAATTCACCGAACTCAACAAAATTTTAAGTTGTTCGACCATCTCCCCCCGGGGGGACTATTGCCATTCTTTTTTGCATCAGAGGGGGTCAAGGTATTGTCCTTAGTTGGGACCAGATGAATACCGATAGAAGCCAAGGCAGCCCATCCTGATGGCCATTATGGGACCTCTATTGAAAGGAAATCCATGAGAACTTGAGGAATTAGAGGAGAATAAAGGATCACCCATAACCTGCCCCTGGAAAATGGAGACACTCCCCTCTAACCCGCTACCCATCACCTTAAGAAAAGGAACAAACATAGGGACGCTCTTCCCAGACAAGTATGGCGAGTCGACGACTGATGAGGAAATGCACTTGCAAGAATAGGACAAGGACTAACGAAAAAAAGGAGACAAAGTCGAAGAAGCACACTCCCCATGATCCCCCTCTTGAAGGAAAGCCTAAGGAATACATACGATGTTGGGATAGACACTTCGCATGGAATAGATAAACCCCTCACATCCCTTAACCCCAAGGTGAAAGGGAAAGAATCCAGAGGAGAGTAATGTACCCTGGCTAGGCATCTCGGCATAATTTACCTTATCAATCAAGGAGATTGAGCCTTTGAGGATGGGCGATTCTAATGCAAGCTTGTAGTAGGCGAAGACGGATCCTTGACCACAGTTAATGAAACTGAAGATTTCACCATGGCCTGCTCGAAAATCTCACTGGCTCGATTGCAGGATCTTGGGGTTGAATTCGTAACAATAATCATCGTGACCACAACCCTATCGTTGCCATTCAATTTGTCCCCCAATCCTTGATCACACCTCAACTCATCCTTTGCGTTAAAGAAGGAACCAATATTTATCGAATCCATCGCTTTCTTTGTTGGAGAAGAGAGAAAGGATTCATTTTTCAAATAACTCACAATAGACGGGTCGGATCCCAACTCTTCATCACATAAAACCGAGTTGGACAAGTCCATACTCTCATAACTTGATCCAATTTCGTCTGTCTCATATGTGAAACCCTTTGAAATTCGTTTTGGGCCCTCGCTAATTAAGCCTAAAGACATCAAATCGTCAGCTCCATAGAAAGGAGGAAGAGATCCCTAGGTTGCATTACCATTACCTTCCTTCCCAAAACCCAATCGATTTTGCTTCCACACTACAGGCCCTATGGTAACCTTCTGATTCTCATAGGCACTAAAGTCGACTTCATTAACCTTCAGCCCACCGCCTTTGGGCTTGGCCCTTTGCCCATCTTTCACCTTTTGCTTACCCTCCACGTAATCCTTCTCCATCTGTATTCTTTGTCATGCTATCATTGCAGAGTTTAGCAAACCAAGAACAAGAATTTTGGTGCCCACAAGACCATCAACTCCTCAAAGGAAGTCTCAGCTAGATATCTTTGACCAACCACCAATCTCATCGGAAAGAAGAATTCCTCGTGGTTCATGTAGTACATCGTCAGGATAAAGCCATCGCCACAATCGTCAGCCTTGAAACAAAACTCCTTCAACCAGCACTCCTTACCAAAGACTTCCTCTCCCTTTGAAATACCTCCACAAATATTGACTAACACAACTATCATTTGCCTAGTGCGGAGAAATGGTGGATCACCTGTAATCATGACCCAACCTCCCTTAAACCTCGTTTTCCTCCCTTTTCCAGCAACTCAGTTGCTTCCTTCAAGCTCCCACACAACCCCACCACTAAGTTTGCACATAATGGTTTGAGAACAAACCCCACCTTCACTCTATTCTAAACATCATCTTTGATCGAATGCCATCCAACCTGCCCTCGAACCTTTCACAAATAACTACTGACGAGCAATCAAAGGCAAACTCAACCTCCAATGACGGGTCTATGTCGGAAGAAACTTGAATAGACTCGAAGAGAAGAGCTTGCTTGAAGGACTAATTAGCCCCCTCTACTACTTTACCATCCAACACCAAAGATTTTCCCTTTTCTCCATCTCCACCTTCTTTAAAGATTGGGAGGTGGAAGGGGGAGAATTTCTGAGAAAGCTGACGCCAACAAAGCCCACCCCTCACCTCGTGCGCTTTCTGGGAAAAATATAGAGGACTTTTTCCATTTAAATGGCTCCAAAGAAAGTAACCCAAGTCTACCTCCTTTTGCAAAAACCCAACGACGGCTGGAGCTTGGACACCAACGACAGGCAATCCCTCAACCATGTTATAGTCCCCAATCCAGCTCCATTTTCCCCACTCTTGAACCCTTGCATTCCTCCACCAACACCTTCCTCCGACACTCATACTTTCTGATTGAAAAGACTTTACGATCAGTGGCAAGCTTCCTCATCGCCCCTCAAAACGTTACATTTAGAGAGAGAGAGAGAGAAAGCTATGTGACATCCCTCATACTAGTTTACTATTTGGATGCTGACTCTGATATGTTTGAGCAAATGATGAAATCTTTTCAACCATGGTTAATACCAAAAGAGTTACTATTAGCAAGTTTGCAAAGGCAATGGATCATGTAGGGTTTTGATTACTAGACTTGTAATACTTGATTCATTATCTCACAAAAGTGATCAGCAATGTGACTAGCTATTCAAGAAGTCCTTTATTTTTTATTGAATACTATCTTCATTCATCTTCAGAATTGACTTGATTAAATGGTAGTTGCACCAAAGTTCTATTTTAGGAAATAGAAATTTGTGCCGATGGAAAAGTGAATCACTTAAATCTTGGAAGAGCAAATTGGTACTAACAATTTTATTAGTAGCCCTATTGTCAATGCACATGTGCCATGATTTTCCATTCATTGTCGTCAAAAGAATTTATCTGATATCTTGTGTTAAGCTAGACTGCCGAGACTCTCACAATACTGGAAAATATTTGGAAGATTAGCTCCTAGTATATCGTCTGGATTAACACTCTTTGGATGCTTGTGTTACTCATTGGAATAGTGGTTCTTTAGATAAACACCATTTGGATGCTTGTATTACTCTTTGGAATAGTGGCTGTCTAGACTTTCCTAGCGTTTGGGGTCACCTTGGATGTCTTCTCTCACATTCCCCTTCGATTTCAGAAAGGATGCTTAATAGGCGTGCAATTTGTGTTGCATTGCGGGTGCAAGCAATTATTCACGAGTGCAATAGGCCTCTTGCATGCACAATAACAAGACTTAACTTTTATGAAATGTATTTGTCAACTCTTGCGGCTGCAAGCATCATTTTTGCAATTGCAATGTTTTTTTGTGGGTTCATGCATTACTTTTTTCTTTTTCTTCTTTTTTAACGGAAAATCCACTTTTGTCAAGAAAATAAAATGAAATAACAGACGACAAGAAAATGGAGAGAACAAAAACTTACAGAAAAGAACCCTAACTTTGGTAATAAAATTCATGAATGATTATGAAATAAATTTGAATTAAGAGCCTAAAGAGTAGTAAAGTGCACCAAAGTCCAAACATCCGTTAAACCAAATTTCAGCCACAATCAACTCTGGACTCTAGTGGTAAAATGGTATGACCTCACTATATATGCCGATCCTCTACTCTGCCCTTGCGTAGGATACACCTTTTGGGCCTAAGACACCATGCTTTTCTCAAAGATCTGGAGAAAGCTGCAATCCCTAGCTCGTCTGAGAGTTAGATTTTCCTCGAATGTTTGAAATTTCTTGAGATTGCTCATTTGAGCCAAAGCATGAAACTTTTTTCGAATACATAAGTTCAGTATCTGAGGATACTTTCGACAGACCGTCAGAAAGCATTATTATCATGGGTTCGGCTTCATGCTCCAATTTTCTCACTTGATTTGATTTTTCATCCAATTTCATTTGACTTGATCTTCAACCTCAAACTCTAGAATATTTACTACGCAATCGAACAACCTAATGCAATATTCCTAGACTTGTTTGTGAAAGTTTCCTACTGAAAAAATGTCCAATGGTGGTGCTTGAGATTGATTACTATTAGATTTTGGAAAAAAAATTTATAGATCAGCCTCCTGTTTGGATGGGAGACCTGAAGGCTGAAACTTAGGTAGTTGTGGGGGTCTCCATAAATTTCCTTGGGCAGTTGCCTTATATCATTTTAATTATATTTAAACTCGAAGTCATTTATTAAAAGAACATTTGTTTTACAAAGGATAAAATTATTGGTTCATATCTCTCCCTGATACTGAAAAGGAATGGTGTAAATGTATATTGTTGAAAGTTTCACCTGCACAAGACAGAATATCCCATATTGGTGTCCATTGAGAATAAAGAATGTGTAAATCCTTGAAAAGTGTTGCTAGTAATTGCGAACATGTCATCTTTATTAAAGCTGGTGTTCAGGATTGATATGAATTTTAGGTTTTGTCATGTCCTTGTTTAGGCAACTGCTGCATTTCAGTATCTGACCTGCTTAGCCTTCCATAGTGTTAGAAAAGAATCTCTGAAAATTAATTTTGTTTCTTTTTTTTTAAATAGGAAATCATGAGAAATATATTAAAAAGGAAAGGCTCAAAAGAACAGCCTAGGAGATGTCTTGAGCCTTCCGGTTGTTTAATGGTTCGGAAGGCCTTTCTTTTTGGATGTCTTGAGAGTTGAGCCTTTCTTTTTGGATTTGATTTAAAGATTCTCGTTATATATGCTATAAAATTATTGATTTCTTGCCATTAGATATTTATTTGTGCTTTGGATTTTTATTTTTATTTTTTGGGTATGTATAATTGAGATAAAGTTATTTTATGGTTAGCCATTTATTTGGCTTTCGTCATATGATTCCGAAGTAAGTGCGTTCTTTCGTTTAAGTTGGGAAGCTCCCCACCCTCAATATATTCCTGATTGAGCATGGACTAAATTAAATAGACCCTATAATTCATTCACGTTGGAATCAGATGCTGTTCCTTCTTCACTCATCCTGACACAAGCTTTTCTGACATTTCTCTTTTGAATTTGTGTCAAATATCATCGGCAAGTAATCTGTCTTCTCTTTTTCGATGCAGCAACGGCCACACAATCCCGTTCGGGCGATTCCCTCACAGCTCTGGTGCAAGAATTTTGGAAACAAAGAGTACTAAATCTATCGTCCGAAAATGAGTAAATAAAATATGAACCAGAATCTGCCTTCTTGATTTTGCAGTTCAGGGGTCTTTTGGATCTGGTAATTGCAGAGACTAATTTTTTTCAGCACATGGGATGTTATATTTTCCAATTAACGTCACTCTTGTAATGAGTTCTCTCCTACCACCAATTGTGTTAGTGACCAAAATAAGCTGCTTGTTTTAATGGCCATGTTTAAAGTGAGTGTTTCCATAACGACCAGAAGGAAGAAATTCTGTTCAGTTTGGATTGTTCAAGTTCAATTTCTTCATTTTTCATTAATCCTTCTCACAGAAAAAATCGTTCAAATTACATGTGCAAGCAGGGAAAAAAGAACCCCGTCTAAATCAACCAAACCAAGTTATTTTGGTTGATTAGTCAGTTCAGTTTTCTTTAATATAAAATTGAAAATAGTGGGTTCAATTTGCCTAGGTAGATTATCGATTTTGGTCAACTCGGTTTTGGTTTGTTGGTTCGGTTAGTTTGATCCGGGTGGTCTTCTTGAATAGGTCAATTTTTGTATTGGTTTTATATTTCTTAGAGCAAGATATACTTTTGGTTCCTAAGGTTTGAAGTTGGTGTCTATTTGATCTCTGGAGTTTTATAAGGAATACTTAGTCTTTGGGGTTTGGAAAAATGTTACAAATAGACCCTAAAGTCACTTGACCTTAGTTGACTAACGAGAATATGACGTGTCAATAAATATTATGTTGACTTATCAAATTCTATTAATTTTAAATTAGTTTGATGGTTGGATATCTGAGTCGGTCATCCTTTTTCTCTCTCTATTTTCTCTCTATTTTCTCCCTTCTCCTCCTTTTACGATAAACTTCATCGGTCTTTGGCGTCGATGAGCATACGCCACTTTCCCTCCCCCCTCTCTCCTTTCTCTTGATTTCATCCTTCTCCTTAGTGTCCTTTCCCTCTCATCTTGTCGTATTTGGTACGATTGGAGAGCTTGCTCTAGATCTAGTGTGTTATCTTCCCTCTTTTCCTTGGCATTAGTGTGATTTCATCCCTTTTTTAGCTCATTTCCTTTGGCAAATGCTCTCCCTTTTGTTCCCGATCTATTGTGGTACAAAGGTTAACGAAAAGTTTGTCATCTTATATTTTCGTTAGTCAACTGACAAACAAATGACTTGCAGGACCATTTGTTACATTGTCTCAAAACCTCAAGAACTAAAAGTGTCATTTTTAAAATTTCGAGGACCAAATAAACACCGGTTACAAATTTCAGGGATCAAAAGTCTATTTTACTCTTTTTGTTATATCATATTGTGGGTCTAAATACCACTTGAATAGACCCAATACATCTTATTATACCAACTATTTGAATAGTGATAAAGTCATATTTCTAGAAAAACAAGGAATATTCCCTGTAAATTATGGTTTTTTTTAAGAAAAAAAAATCATGGGAACTTATACTGATATTTGTGATCAAAATTCTTATTCTCCATAAGACCCTTGAGGCCCTATGCTGGAAAAGTGGAGAAAACAGGAGGGATATGTCTGATATTTCAACAAACGGCTGCAGTTTGCCACAACAGTCAAAAAGAAAATATCTAAGACTTTGTGGTTTGTGTTGGATTTTGATCCTTATCTTCTAAGTCAGAATCCAGTTCAGTTCCCACTTAAATGAATGACCATTAATTATCCCTTACCATTTTCTGATGGTTCAGCTTTTGCACATCTTCAACTCCCTTGTACAGGGATTGCTTCCTTCTTAGCCTTTTCATCTTTTTTTTTTTTTTTTTTTTTTTGAAAAAACTTAGCCTTTTCATCTTTTCTTTTAGTCAAAGTGAAACAACATTTCAAAACTTTTTTAGTATTTTGCTGACAATAAAAAGTGCTTTTGAAAAAGTTAACTAATGTTTCTTTTAAAATTGCTTAAAGTGCTTTTGAACTTATGGAATTGCTGCATTTAAACTGGGGTTATAATGAAATAGTTTAATTGCAACGTGTTATTTTGAAGGTAAGTTTAATTGAAAGTTTGAGGGTGCAATTGTAACAACCTCTACTTATGAGAATTTTTGTTATATCAAACAAAATTTGTAACACGTTTGTAATCTTAGAGTCCGTTGGGAATATTTTTTAGTTTGTGTTTTATACACAAGTTATGATACACTTAGAAACTCTTTTTAAAAAATTTTCTTTCAAATGTTTCTTTTCAAAATGATTTATTTCTCAATCTCATTTTTTTAGGCACCATTTGATAACCATTTGGTTTTTGGTTTTTGAAAATTAAGCTTATCCACACATACTTCCACCTATAAGATTCTTGGTTTTAGTATCAATGTTCTACCTTGTTTTCAAAAACCAATTCCAATTTTGGAAAAAAAAAATAGTTTTCAAAAACTTGTTTTTGTTTTTAAAATTTGACTAGGAATTCAAATGCAACCTTAACTAAAATGAAAGCCATGGTAGGGAATTTTAGAAGAAAACAAACATAATTTTCAAAAACTAAAAACAAAAAATCAAATGATTATCAAACGGGACCTTAATAACTCATTTTTAGTGGTAGCCAAACACTATAATTTTTTTCAAAATGTTTTTTTTTAACACTTAAAAGTTAAACCAAATATGCCCTTAAAAGTGTTAAAAAATGAGTCTGAAAAATGGGCTCAAAGTCAGAGGTTAATGTTTGATTGCTATGAACTCAAAGAAAATGAAAGATTGACTAAGGAATTAGTTTTTTAGGACATTGATTTGATGGCTAAAATATATATCCAATTTTATTAAAATTGAACCAACTGGAGTGTGCTTAATAGGTTGAGACATTACTAACATCCTTTTAAACACCTAGAATTCAAATCTCACTCTATACCTGATTTTCAATTCTAAATAATTGAAAAAAAAAAAAACTATTAAATTGACAGAATCAACAAAAAAGAATAATCTAAAAGGATTAGAATAAATATTAATTGAAATATTTTGTCTGAAGATAACATAATATTGTCAGTTGAAAGTGATTGATGCATCAAATTTTTGGCTTTCGATTCATTGCAGGAAATCAATATATTTATTTTGTCAAATGCCCCATAATCTAATATCAACTGATTCTAATTTTCTTATTATTTAATTTATTATTTTTTTAAAAGGAATATAATAAGTTAATTGAGTGAATATTACTTTTAATTAAAGTGAGTAATTGTAATCTAAGAAATTAAATTAAAGTGAGTAAATAAATTTCTTTCAATGATGGGTCGTAAATCATTGTCCTCTTTTATGGAATTCGATTCCCATCATTAAATACCAAAATCTAAATAGTTCAAAATATGACATTTTTTTTTCCTAAATTTTTAAGGAAAAAGATCTTATTTTATCCTTATATTTAATAGATTTATATCAATTTTAACTTTAAAGTAAAATTAAAATAATATTCCACATACCAAACTTGAAATTTGTCTCCAAAAAATCAAGAATTAACCAAAATTTAGACAAAAATCGTTATAAAATTATAATTTGCTCATAAAAATGGATCCCGACTTTAAAATCAAATAAACAAAAGATATGTCCAATCTTTTGTCAAAGAAAAAGGAAAATATTGAATTCAATATCGAAATGCCAAATCTAACAGAAATAAACGTTTTAAAAAAACAAATGAGTTAGAAAGCATCTATATCTATATCTATATCTATCTATATCTATACTTCTATATCTATATCTATACTATATTAAAAGGCGCTTAAGGGGGAGAAACTTTTGATTTCCTTTTAAGCCCTTTTTAATTTTTAAATTCCTTATTTGTCATTCCTATTTAATTTTTCGATATTTTATTATTCAAATTCTCATGATAGATCATTCCCACGTTTAAGATTAAAAATTGGTTAAAAAATTCATTATCACGTTTAGGTTTTGTTTTTTTTTTTTTTTTTTTTAAAAATCTATCTTTCATAAGATTAAGAATTGGTTAAAAAAAATCTCATTCTCACGTTTGGTTTTTTAAGAATTGGTTAATTTTTTTTTTAACTAATTCTTAAAATTATCAAAGATGAGTTTTTTTTTTTTCATTCTCACGTGTAGGTTGTTATTTTTTTAAAAAATCTCATCTTTTATAAAATTAAGAATTGGTTTAAAAAAAAATTCATATTTGATGAGATTAAGAATTGGTCTAAAAAAACATCTTCATTCCCACGTTTGTGCTGTTTTTTTTTTTTTTGATTCCCACCTTTAGGTTCACATCATTCCCACGTTGTTTATTTTAAAAAAAGAAATCTCATATGTGATAAGATTAAGAATTGGTTTAAAACAAAATCTTTATTCTCACCTCCAGGTTCACACATCATTTCCACGTTTGTATTTTTTTTTTAAAAAAAAAATCTTATCTTTAATAAGAGAATTGGTTTAAAAAAAATCAAGATTTTTTTAATTTAATTATTAATTCTAATTGATTTCGGTGGTTATGATAAATAACTAGATAACTGATTTTAGAATTATTAATTCTAATTGATTTCCAGTTGTGAAAATTAGAGGGTTTTTTAATTTAATTATTAATTCTAATTGGTTTCGGTGGTTATGATAAATAATTAGATAACTGATTTTAGAATTATTAATTCTAATTGATTTTCAGTTGTGAAAATTAGAGGGTTTTTTAATTTAATTATTAATTCAAATTGATTTTCGGTTGTGAAAATTAGAAGAATTTTTTATTTAATTATTAATTCTTTTTGGTTTTCGGTGGTTATAATAAATAGATTTTTTAAAATTAAATTTTGTGAAATCTAAATTTAGATCAATTATTTTGATTTTTCAAAAATAAAAAGATACTTAAGTTTAATTTTTGATTAAATCAAATAAATTTTAAAATTAAATTTGAAAAACTAAAATTCAAATTAATTGTTTTTAATTTAAAAATTTTCTAATTTGAAAAGATTTATCATAATCACCTGATTCACTTGAACCCTATAAATAGTGGTCTAAACCGGTGAAACTTTTGTGGTGCATGAAGAATTAAAAAAATTGGAGCAAACATCAACCAAGTGGGAGGAGACCCATTCCTACTCCATCTTTACTAATGTGAGTAGTCTTTTCATTTAGTGTAAATATATATAATTGTTTCTTATTTCTTTTTCAAGTAGACTAATGTATCCTTAGGGGATTTTGTTAGTTTTCTGAGATTTTATTAGTTTATATTATATTTTCGTCACCCCTAAGAGTTTCATATGAATAAGAAATATTTTATGTTTATTTCTTTAATAGAAGCGAGTCCACCTTTGTGTGAGTTCATTAGTAATGTCTTTCTTATTCTTTCTAAAATGGGAAAGAAGATCGATCACTATTATCTTTTTTTTTTTAAAATCGATCTCTCTCCATTATGTTTTTCTCCGACCTCCAAAATTTTTCATATATTTTTGAGATTTTTTTAGACAAGATGATAGGAAGAAAATGATATTTTTATTTAATTAGTGCTCATTTAACAGTTGGATTAAACATAACTTTAATTGAATTATTAATTATTTATTGATTACAAAATTAAGATTTTGAAACCATTTTTATTAGAATGGTTCAATTTGGTCACATACATATCAATTTTTGCAATAATTATAAATTCATGTGTATTTATTTATTTTTATATTTTTTTTGGTACATTATCAAGTCATATTTCAAATTTTCTAATTAACTACTTATACTTTCAAAGGTATTATAACACGTGCAACGCACGTAGTTTCAAACTAGTCCATATAAAATTTAGGTTAGATTATTTGAACTTTGGATAAGTTTCAATTTATTTATTTATTTTTTTTTTTTTTTTTTGAGATGGATAAGTTTCAATTATGCCGTTATGTTTTTAAAATTTTCATTTTTATCATTAAACTTTGAAATTTATTGCAAAAATATCCTTGAATTTTGAAATTGTGTTACAAAAAATCATTAAAATAAGATATGAAAATTGACGTGATAGCTTATACGTAAAAATTAGAGGGACATAGGTGACATTATTTTATTATCATTACTTTTTTTTTTTTTTTTTTACAATATGTGGAGTAGGGATTTGAAGCCTTTTAGTGAGGGTACATGCTTTGTGTTAGTTGAGAATGTTCATGTCATTATTATATACCACCTTATAAACGATTAGAATTGTTGTTACCATTGATGTAAAAAAAAAAAAAAAAGATTAATTGTTGTTATCATTTCTTTCATCTTAAAAGATATTGTTAAAATGTGTTAAAAGAAAATATCGTTAAAATCATTTACATAATCTAAGATACATCAATTACCGCTTAGTTATGCTCACTTTGACATCAATTGAATTTTGTTAGTGGTACATATATAACATAACATTACATAATTTAATTACTCACCCTAAGAAAAAGTTATTAATATTTCAACTATTTACCTATACTCACTTGGGATGACAACTAAAATTTTCTATTTTCCTTTTGTTTCTAGAGCTAAAAAATGTTGGAGCGGTTTTCTTTTCTTTTACAAATTTTTTCAATAAAAATGTTTTTATTCTTACATCTTTTAAATAAGGAATATGTACTGTTGCACTATCTTAAAAAATGATTCTAATAATTATTAATATATTTATTTTTTAACACATGTTTTTGAACATTTTTACTTAACCACTCTAAAGTCATTTGTAGATAATCTATCTCTCAAATGTTTCTTAATTTTATTTTTAAAATTAGTTCGACCTTTTAAAAGTGTTTTTTTTTATTCATTTGGATAAAAAAAAACACTTTTCATCCCCTAAAATTATTAAAAAAAAATTATATTAAACACATTTTAAATTATTAATTTTTAGAAAAATTGATTTTACATTAAAAAAAAGTATCTTTTTTCGAAGTTATTCCAGAACACTTTTAAACAATTTTAACCATGTTTTTTTTTTTTTATAATAGTTGAATGCAAATTGGTGGGTCAATTCACAAAGGAATGACACCAAATATAATTTATGAGAAGAAATTGACAGAAAATTCCTTTCCCGTAAATCGGGACAGTCCGATATCATCATTCCTGGTTAGCGCCACGTGTCGAGAATCGAATGCAGGTTCTCAATGGATTACGATAGTCCCGCACGCATGAGATTATTTTAGCGCCCTTTCAAATCAAGCACTAATGAGAACTCGCCACGTGGATGACTCGGATTAGACAATTATTACCATTATTGCCACTGTCTGCTCAAATCAATACCCTCTCTCTATTTAGTCTCTTCAGTCTGCCCGATCCTTTTCGGGCAGCTCTCCCCCTGCGTCGGCTCGGGTTTGTCTTCTTTTTTCCATTAATAATAATATTCCTATTTTACCTTTACCTTATATATATGCTTTACAATACATTTTCCCCATTATATTTTAATCAATAATTTTGATATTATTAAATATTAAATATGTCAAATGATTTTGATATTAATTATGAAGGAAAACTTTTATTTCTATTGTTGTGTTTGAGGATTGTAAATTAAAATCAAAGAATCAAGAATTTGAATTGAATCAATCAAAACATACCAATGGTTTGGTTGGATTATTTGAGAAAAATTGGACATCTAGATCATCTTTTTCCAAAAAATTGAAATATTTTGTTATATAAATTTGAACTTCAAAGTTTTAATGGTACCAAAAGTGAATTTTGAATCTATAAAAAAAAAAAAGTGAATTTTGAACTTTTTTTTTTTTTTTACGATATGTGGGGTGAAGTGATTCAAACTATGGACCTCTTGATTATTAATATAAATTTTATGTCAGTTGAACTATACTTATGTTATCAAATGAATCTTGAACTAAAAAGAAATCACTCAAAATTAATCTAAGAGAGTACCTATATATAATTGCACAAAGAAAAACCTAATGCCAAAATATCTAATTTGAAGATTTTTTTTTTTTTTTTTTTTGAGGAGATCTAATTTGATGATTTCTATCCATAATATAATGGCTAATACTTGGAACTTTTATATTTCTATTTTGTAGATTGAACATTAGATGTGAAATTAGAGGACTTTTGTTAGAATAAATATATTATAACACTAGTTATTTAACAGTATTTACCTATTTCATACAATCAAAGTTTTAAATTCATAAATATAATTAAAGTTTGATTAGATTTAAAAATTAAATAAATACAACTATAAAAATTAATGAACTAAAGGAGAAAATAAATAAATAAAAAGAAATTTAATTAGAAACTAACAATTTTAATATAGTTTTTAGAAAATATTTTATTTAATTAAAATTAAATAAATCATAAACATGGAATAATTTCCCATAAAACCTCGAGCTTGCAGAAGAATCCCTACAAAATTAGATGGAGATTTTCACTCGGATGATAATTAAATGGGGTTGGGAAAGAACAAAACTTCCCTGCATACCGGTATGTAAGGATCTCCCTACATACCCCATTAAAATCTTGACAACTAAAAAAGAGGAAGGGAGAAAATGAATTTTTTTTTTAATCTCTCCTAGTTGTCAACATTTTAATGGTGGTATGCAGAGAGATTCCTACATACCGGTATGCAGGGAAGTTTTTTCCGTTGGGAAATTCATTCCCCATGACATTCCTATTAAAATACTAAGGGTTCGTTTAGAATACATTTTGATTTAAATGTTTTTCAAGAATGCATTTTTTAAAAAACATTTTCTATAAAAATTGTTTATAATTTAAACACTCATATGTTTGGGTGCATTTCTTCATAAGTGTTTTTTTTTTTTTTTTTTTTTTTTAAATATTCTTTATAAGTGTTTTTACACTCATATGTTTGGTTGCATTTCTTCATAAGTGTTTTTATACATAAGTTATTGTATACTTAAGACTCTTCTAAAAAAAGTTGGTTTCAAATGATTTATTTATCAATATTATTCTAATAAGTTGTTTTTAGTGGTTGCCAAACACTATAAATTTTTTCAAAATGATTTTTTTAAAAAAATTAAACACTTAGAAAGCAAACACACCCTAAGTCTATTCCTCATAAGCAAAGATAATTTATTCCTTAAATTTTTAGATCGGTCATCAATAAGTCTATGATTTTTTTATTTTTAAATTTTATACCCAATAAATCTTTGGATTTGGAAAAAGTGTATTACAAAGATTATTGATGTTAAATAAATTAAATGAAAGAATAAATGTCTTAATTAATGTTAACTATATGAAATTTTATTTAACTGACTTCCCATCATATTAACAAAATTAAAAAGTATTTTAAGAAAGTAATAAATTAAATAAAGAAAGTATATATTTGAAGCTTTTTTTTTTGAATAAAATATATTACAATGATTTATTATCTCTCTCCTGCCCTGCCCGATTCCTTTCAGAACGAACTTCCCCAGTCCCCTCCCGTTTCCAATATTCTTCAACAGCTTCACTTCAACTGCTTCCGCTATATTTTCACTGCAACATTTATGTCTCAACAGCCAAGAACGAAGCCTCTAAATTCTCAATCCGCTTAAATGCAACTCAATTAGCATTGCTTCGATTCACAGCGTCGATTCAACGAGCTTTGAGATCCTATTTTCTTTAATCTATTTGTAAGATTTGTTGAAATAGACTACTGGATTTGAGGCAGTGCTGCATTTGGTTTACTGATAATCGGATTGGATTTTGTTTCTGCTTTTCTTGATTTTTCTCTAGATCCAGTTTGATGTGGAACCTCGCGAGGTTGACTGCGGCCAGTTTGCGCCGATCTAGGCGGTTCTCGACTGCGATTCCTGGTCCTTGTATTGTCCATAAGCGCGGTGCTGATATTCTCCACGATCCTTGGTTCAATAAGGTTCGTTGCTTCCTTTGTCTTTTTCGATTTTTTTTGTGTTTGTTAGTTTGAATCTTTTTTGGTTTTTCTCTTTTTGGACAATGTTTAGTTGTTGTTTGTAGGCGCTAGTTTGAGGTTCCTTAATGTAAGAGCTGAAATCGCTTTGTATTTTCTTTCTCTCAAAAGTAGAAATTTGAGTGTCTCTTGCTCCAAAGTTGAAAAGAGGATCTAAAAGTGCTTATGTGAAGAGTACGTTTGAGAATTGTTTTATTTTCGCAATGGCAATGCTTTTCTGTGGGGACTCCGTTTATGGCAGTATTTCTGAATTTGTATATATTTCGAAGTAGGAATTTCATTCCGTTGTTTGCCCTGGTAAAGAGATTCCAAGGAGCTCTGTATTTGATTTATTGTAATTGATTAATTATTTTTTCAGCAGAGTTAATGAAATTTAAGCATTTTGTATAAGCGTTTGGATGAATGTAAGTGTTTTGGAGAAGTGATATAAAAATACACAGTGCTCTATAATTTGAAGATAGGATCGAGTTTATTTGTGTCTTCAGAAGTGAAGGTGTCTGTATTCAGGGTGATAAGTGGAACATCTTCATGAATTTTGTACTTCCACTTGGATGTTTTTAACATGGTAAACGAATCAAGCTTTTCTTAGTTACTGTGCCTCTAAACTCAGTTTGGGACTTCTCTTTAAGACTAGGGTGTTAATCTTAATTCTTGAATGAGGTGAGGTTTATGTTCATTATGAAATCGATGTTTGATTATTGCTTTTAAATTCTGTCAGTCTGTATTTTTTTCCTTTCTTTTTGTTTATTAAATTCTGCAAAATTTGAAGTACGCAAATCTCTGTACCTTTCTATATTTCTAAAAGTATGAAATAGATACAATTCTATATTTCTAAAAGTAAAACATTCTTTATCCCATGCTTGTATCTGACATAATATTGTGTCATGCTCATGGTCATGTGGAACTCTCTTTAAATTTGTCCCTTTTTATTTTCAAAGAGCAGGATACTGGATTTCCTCTCACTGAAAGAGACCGTCTGGGAATCCGTGGCCTTCTTCCTCCACGAGTGATATCATTTGAGCAGCAATATGCTCGTTTCAGTAAGTTTCTGCTTGATCTTAAATTTTCATTGCTTGTCTACCGTCAGAATGACGTAGTGTCCATCCCTTAGAAAAGAAACATAGTAATGGATGTCTAAGAAGATTGCTGCCATGAAAAATTTGTATTTTACCTTTATTTCAACATTGGTGTAGTCAAACACTGTTTGGTAGGTTATTACTTAAGTGCTAGTAGTTTAGTTGTTTAATATGCTGTTTCGTTATTATTTTTTTAGTTCGTTAAATGCAACTAGTTGGTTAGTTGGCAACATTTATAGTAGGGTATTGCCCTTGTAATCACAACCCCTTTTTTTAAAGAAAAATTTATAATGATTAGGTGAAAAGTTGCAACTCTGTTCTATCCACTCCCTTTCGTAGCTACAAAAAAGCACTCCAAGTTGAGTTAATTACAAAAGTAATATAATTACAAAAGAAATTGAACTTTGGTATGGAATAAAGATTTCATTTAGTGTTCAATCCCTGGGCAGCATTAGATATAAGATCATTTCTTGAATGTCTCTTGTATGTTTTTGTTCTATTTGCCAGTGGAATCATATCGATCGCTGGAGAGAAATACTCATGGTCAACCAGATAGTGTTGTTTCATTAGCGAAATGGAGGATCTTAAACAGATTGCATGATAGGAATGAGACACTATACTATCGAGTAAGTTGTAAAAATATTACTGTTTTGATGCTTGTAAATTAATATTTGTACTGATCCATTTTAGTGCTTTTCACTTTAGGTCCTTATTGACAACATCAAAGACTTTGCTCCAATAATCTACACACCTACAGTGGGCTTAGTTTGTCAAAACTATTCTGGGTTATTCAGACGTCCACGTGGAATGTATTTCAGTGCAAAGGACAAAGGAGAAATGATGTCCATGATTTATAATTGGCCAGCTCAGCAGGTTTATTGACCTTTTTACATCTCCAATCGCTTTGTTTCTCTTCCTATTTTCTACTTTAATAAAGGATATTTATTTAGAATTAAAGCAGATATTACCTTGCGAGTTTTTGAACTTATAGAACATACGACCGAAACTTCATAAATACATCTTTGAAATATAATAACTAACATGTTTCATTAAAGTCGAGCATTCTTGATTGCTCTCTTGCTTCAGTAGTATTTGGTAATTGCATTTAGCTGATTCTATCTAAAATCATATTTTATTAGACAAGTTTGATGCTTTATTTATTTATTTATGGATAAAAAACAATTTTATTGATGCATGAAATTTACAAAAGGGCTACTTTATTTATTTCCAAGACTGATGGTTTGTAAAAATCTTCCGGTATCCTTCTTCAACCATCTTTAAGTTGTTTAACAGACCAAGTTAAACAACTTTAACTTGACACAATTTGTACATTGTGATAATGGTCTATTAATTTATGACTGTACCACACTTATTCAAAGCCGAACAGATATTGTTTCGTTTAGCAATTGGTTAGTTATTATGTTTTAATTAATCTTATATTTTTCTAAAGTTCCTCCTATTTTTTCCTTTTAACTGCAGGTTGACATGATTGTCCTGACAGATGGAAGTCGTATTCTTGGCCTAGGCGACCTTGGAGTTCAGGGAATAGGAATACCGATAGGAAAGCTTGATATGTATGTTGCTGCTGCTGGCATCAACCCCCAAAGAGTATGTTGTTTCTTGTAGTATTTGAACAGGTGTCTATGACAATGGCTCGTCTGTGCTTCTGGCTATGTCTATCCCTGCATTTACACCTTTAATAGCCAATCTGTACACGGATTGATCATTGAATACACAGATGAGAGATTTAGTAGGTTAGAGTAGATTTTCATTTTAAAGATAAATAAGACCTCTATGATTGGCAATAGCTGCATATTATAATTTTATTTTTTAAAATAATTATAAACATGTGTAGTTTAATTTGACCATTTTAACTTTATGTAAAATCTGTTGCTAATTTTCACTTGGTAAAAGGATAAAATGCTAAAAATTAAACCACAAACATTCTTAAATATAGAGGTATTATTTTCAGATTTCGTAAGTACAGTTCTTCTTGGACCATGTAGACATGTACAAGGCCTCTTGTTGAGGTGGCATTCACAAAAAGTTCGTTTGTATCAAAATATTTTTATGTTACTTCTTGGACAATTTTCTAAAGGAAATTTGATTTGCTTGGTGAAAGACAACAGCAATTGTCAACATTAACTTGTATGTGATTTTCAGCAAGAACCAAGAGAGTGACAGTTTTACTTTGCCATGTTTAGAATTTACCGACATTTTTTTTCCTGTTCCTATCACATTCTCCTGGTAGTGGGGTAACCCTCAAGCCTGCAGTCTTTTCTACACGAAATTTGTACATTGCCTGAAAATACCAATGTAATTTATTTATTTATTATTATTTTTTTCCTCCCTATGATTAAAAGTCTAAAACTTTGAACAATTTTTCTTAACCCCGTTTTATTGAAATTTGATCAAGTCTATCCCCTTGTTTGATTGGCAGATTCTTCCAGTAATGCTTGATATTGGTACTAACAATGAGAAGCTACTTAATGATCGTCTTTGTAAGTGAAAGAGAAGCGTTCATTTCTTTTACCTTCATATTTTCCCTTTTAATTTATTGCACTTAAATCTTTTCGTTTCGTTTGTGCAATGCGATATATCTATATTCAGTAGTGCCGAAATATTTTATTTAGACACGTGGTTAACATTTATATTTACTTAAAAGTGAAAAAAAATGTGTTCTCGATTGCTTGGCCTCGCTTCATTTTGTCCTTTTGCTAGTTTAGGTCCTCATTTAGCCTCGTCGGATATGAAATTTGTTTTTTCCCTCCAAAATATGCAAAGACTGGTAGTAATACCGAGATTTACAGACATATGGAGCTAGTTACTGATTGTATCGTTTTAGAAGGTTCCCAATTGTATTGAATAAGGGATCTCAACATATTAGGGTTTACCAGGAACTCATTTTTATTCTATTTATTTTATGTTTCTTAGTCATCGGTGGGGTTTTCTACTCCCAAGCTACATTTTTTTTAATCTTTCAGTTCTTACTTTCTTTGGTGTCTGTTTGCCTGCACTCTGTTAAATGTTCGTAGTCTGGATTATTTCTTCTAGACATTTCATAGAATGTACGTCACATGATTTAGTATGGCAGATTTAGGACTCCGGCAACCTAGACTGGAGGGAGAAGAGTATCTATCAATTGTTGATGAATTTATGGAAGCTGTGCATACACGTTGGCCCAAAGCTATTGTTCAGGTTTATTGGTTTGAGATTTTGACTTTTAATTTTATGTTCACTGCAACCAGTCTCGTGACCTTGTGATTTGATTTTGGATGATGTCAGTTTGAGGATTTTCAAATGAAATGGGCTTTCGAAACATTACAACGTTATCGTAAAAGGTTCTGCATGTTCAATGATGACATACAAGTGAGTACTTGCCGTAGTGTTCTGCCGGCAGATAGAGCTTAAAAGGACACTCATTTTTGTTTATTTCATTTCATAAAGGGAACTGCTGGTGTTGCTCTGGCTGGACTATTGGGAACTGTGAGAGCTCAAGGGCGGCCATTGAGTGATTTCGTTAACCAAAAGATAGTTGTGGTGGGGGCTGGAAGGTATTGTCAGCTATTTAGCATCCACTCGGAAAATAGGAATACTGCTTAGAATTTCGTGATCATAAGCATTTTCCTCTTTGTTCAAACAAAACTGGTTGGCGTGGAAGAGGAATGATTTTTTGTTTCTTTTCTAAATTTGGAAACTATTTAGTTCAATCCTCTTGGTTTTAACCTTCATGGGTCTCAATAGGCTTGTTTTTGTTCCTCTCTCTCTCTCTCGACTTCAGTGCAGGGCTTGGCGTTCTTAACATGGCTGTTCAGGCTGTTTCGAGAATGGCAGGGAACAGCAATTCTACTGCAAGAAATCAATTTTTCCTAATAGATAAAGATGTAAAAATCTCTTTTAAACTTCCATTTATCAATTTGTGCATCAGTTTGGCTAATCTTTACTTCCATTTATCATATTTTCCTTTTCATGTATCTGATCTCAGAAAAAGTCAACTGTTATGCAAGTGCTATATTTATATAATATTAATTTCTTATGCAATCAACATTGATGATGTTAACTTCTGTAGATATTCTGTGGGTTTTTAATCTTTGTGAAGTGAATTTAATATGTTCCATGTTCTTCACCCCATCAATATCATGGCAATGCTTGGATGTAATGAACTTTAGTAGGGTGGTGTTTTTAGATTTCTAACAGTGTCCTACATGTGTCATCAAAATGAAACAAATTATTTATTGTGCAGGGCCTAATCACAAAAGATAGAACAAATATTGATCCAGCAGCTGCACCATTTGCTAAAGACCCAAGAGAGCTCGAGGGACTTAGTGAAGGAGCCAATTTATTAGAAGTGGTAAGCTTTCTCCAACACCTTACTAAGCTAGTTTTCTTGACACTCTTAGAAAGAATTCTTGTCATTACTCTTCAGTAGTTTTCAACCATCTCCATTGATATTTATGAATGAAATTTTAATCATTCTTCAGGTGAAAAAGGTCAGACCACACGTTCTTCTTGGTTTGTCTGGAGTTGGTGGTATCTTCAATGAGGAGGTACTTATACTCTAATTTATCTTCTCATCGTTAAAGCTTAGTTCAACTTCAGTATAAATTGGTCTCGACAACATATGTGATCTTTAAGTTATTTTCATTTACAGTGTTTTTTTAAAGCTGTGCAATAGCCTTTCAGGGCTTGAAGCACTCGACGCAAAAAAAAAAAAAAGCATGGACTTTTTCTATGAGGCACAAAATCGAAAAATGTAATAAGTTTTTTATATATGAAGAAAAAAATAATATGATAAATGATAAGACCGTGAAAATTTTAAGAAAATAAAGCTTTTATCGGAGATTCTAATAGTATTCATGCATTCTTCCTTAAAAATTAGATTTTCTTTTTCTTCTTCTTCAAAGCAGGGAGTCGGGCTTGAGGCATGGGTCTCAAGTAGGCTTCATTAAGGTAGCCTCGCTTCTTTAAAACGAGGTGCATAGACCACACCTTGGGCCTAGCCACGCGCCTCAATTGACTTTTTAAAACGCTGTCCATTTTGTTGTTATAAAGTTGAAAAATAAGCAACTTAAGAAATTCATTTCTCATTAGTCTATTTTTTCTATAGTGGAGATTCTTTTAGACCTCTCCTTAGATGAAAGAAGTAATGAAAGGATAGGAGAAGGGAAATTCAATGTCACTCAAGTAAATTGCAAGCACATCATGTGTATAACTTGTTAATGTACAGTTCAGCCTCATAATTACGAAGACAGAAGCATATAAACTTGAGATTTCATTGGCCTTTCTCTATCCATTTAAGTAATGGCAAACTCCATATAGGCATATAATATGATGATGTCAATTGTTGCATTTATTTTCCTCTACTATTTCTCATATTTGATGAAATTAATCTAGGTGCTCAAGGCAATACGAGAGTCTGATTCAACTAAACCTGCAATTTTTGCTATGTCAAATCCCACGATGAACGGTTTGTTTTTTAAGATGCCATAATTTTCATCTTAGCGCTATTTACAGTTAAAATTAATTATATATTTTTTTTAACCAGCTGAATGCACTGCTGCTGATGCTTTCAAGTATGCTGGACAAAATATAGTCTTTGCAAGTGGAAGCCCTTTTGAGAACGTCGATCTTGGTATCTTCTATGTTTTTGATGCATAAAATGTTTGAAATCATTTGGCACCATATCAAAACAATCAATTTAAAATCTCCCTATGGGATTGAACTGTTGCTGTATAAATATAAGTTACCGACTCTGGCCCTATATCTTATTAGTTTAATATCCTTTTTGTAAAACAACTTACTTGCAGGTAATGGAAAATTTGGTCATGTAAATCAAGCAAATAATATGTATTTGTTTCCCGGGTCTGTATCTTTCCCTTAAACTCTGTTATTTTGAACTTGTAAGAATTCGATGAATTGATTGTTTCTATTACTCTCATCATCTTAATGCAGGATTGGGTTGGGATCTCTTCTATCAGGGGCTCGTTTTATAACTGATGGAATGTTGCAAGCAGCTGCAGAATGGTATGATTCTTTATCTCGAAGTCCATTATCATCTCTTTTGTCAATACTAAATTTGGAAGATGATGAAAATGTCTAATTTGCTGCCAAAACTTTCTGGTGTGTTAAGAGAGTTTATCTTCTGATGTGTTGGTGAAACTGCATACACACTGCTTATGAAAAAATGATAAGCTGGGTTGTTTCCTGCCGTTTCAGGCATCCAATAGTATTACTCTAAAAGTATAAACCATCTACGTAAAATTCTCCTTTTTACTAAAAGTATAAGTTGGGTTGTCTCCTGCCTTAGGCCCGTTTGATAACCTTTTGGTTTTTGAAAATTAGGCTTTTTTTCTCTTCATTTCCTTAGAGTGGTTTTCATCTTTGTTAAGGACACATTTGCATTCCTAGCCAAATTCCAAAAACAAAAACAAGTTTTTGAAAACTAGTTCTTTTAGTTTTCAAAACTTGAGTGGGTTTTTGAAAACACGGGAAGAAGATAGATAACAACACAAAGAAACTTATAGGTGGAAGTAGTGTTTGTAGACTTAATTTCCAAAAACTAAAAACCAAAAACCAAATGGTTATCAAACGAGACCCCTTTTTAGGGCTTTTGACATTTTTGTTTTCTTTTTGGTTTGCCTTGTATTTATCTCCAAGGTGCTGATATGATGTTGTGATCTATGCAGCCTTGCTTCTTATATGACAGATGAAGAAGTTCAAAGAGGTATTTTGTACCCATCAATTGACAGGTAGGATTCCCAGTTTTATATGCTATGATATTGCCATAATTGAATAAACACAATCTGATGACTTCGTTGTTTAGACTGGTTGATTCGCGAATTAACCTCCAAAATATCTAATACAAAATGCAGCATTCGAGAAATCACGGCAGAGGTCGGAGCTGCAGTCCTGCGGAGTGCTGTTTCGGAGAATTTAGCAGAAGGCCATGGAGATGTTGGGCCTAGAGAACTCAGGCTAATGGCAAATGTAAGCAGGCTTAACTCGTATTTTGCAATAAAAAATAAAATCACATTCTCTTTTTTTCGCTTTCTTAAAATTAGGTACCAGTCTCGGGGCCTAAATAGCTTTAGTTTGTAGTATTTGACAATTGAGACTTGAGAGGGTTAGATTAGATGGATGTCCAGCTAAATTAGTCGAAGCTGGTTCACACTTGCAAATAATAATAATAAGACAAAGAAAATAATTGATATGCAGTTTAGCTTAATATGAAATTGAGAGTATGAGACTTCAAAAAATTGCCTACATTATTATTAGGATTATGAAGGCACCTGTCTTTCTCCCCTTTTTATAATCTTCTCAACAAATGGAAAATATTGGAGATTTGAATTCCCCCATATTATTTGAACTAAAAAAAAAAAACTTTGGAAAAGGTTCATATTTAGATATATAGGTGTCTCTAACCTTTATTGGAATCCACTCTAGGTAAAGTTTTGTTTGATTAAGCTTGTTTAGAAATTGTTTCCAAAATAGCTTTATTTATTTTTTCTTGTTTATTTAAGAATAAATAAATTCCTTGTATGAATTGTAGTTTTCCTAAGTTTATTGTTGAATCTTATTGCTTCTTTTGCAGGAGGAGACGGTTGAATACATCAAACGCAATATGTGGTTTCCGATTTATAGCCCTCTTGTTCATGAAAAATAAGCATATCATTCAAACCTCTACCATTCTTCTTTTCCCTCTCGAATACCAATCCTCATCTCTCTCTCTCTCTCTCTCTTATAGTTTGGGGCCAAACAATTGAACATAGGAATTAGGTCTCTTTATTCTGAAGAATTCTGTCCCTGCGTGGATCCCCTTAGGCTTTATATTATATATATATATATATATATATATATATTATTCCCATAATTATTGTATTCAAGACAATAAACATCATCATGCAATTGTGGGTGGGGGAAGTTTAGTATTTACAGCAATCCATTCTCCTTCTACAACCAAATATATTTTTTCAACCAAATTTTGATTTCACAACTGACTTCTTAGTTTTATTATCTTTTTCTAATTTCATGAAAATTTTAAGTTTAATTATTGTCGAGTTTTCTGATTTTAGATCCATTTTAAATTGGCTCATATGGTTTTAAAAACTCTATTATGACTCTTATGGTTTGGTTGAATATCTCTTAATGTTGATGTTATTTTCAAATGTTAAGAGTTTTATGATGTAACATGTTTTTTTTTTAAAACATGGAACGAGGTGATGAGTTGTCATTATATAATGTAAATGTCGTGTGATGATGACTACATTATGATTTGAGTAATGAGGAAGAGCTTCGTGTAAAAGAGGGGTGAGTATTACTATATATCTTCAAAATGTATAGTAACGAACAACTAAGTTGTTTAGGAAGATTTATTCAAATGGTAAGAATTATTATGAAACAAACTTTGAGCATAATTCATTAGATGAAGCTTATGTTCTTGACCAAGAGGTCAAAAGTTCGATTCTCTCCACTCCACATTGTTGAAATATAGGAAAAAAAATAATATTATTTTTGTCTATGTACTTATAAAGACGTCCATTTTAATTGTATTTTAAAAAGGGTTCATTTTGATTCTGGATGTTATTCTAAATTCATGCTTAGGAAAGTTGAATCAAACACACTATTTCAAAAATGATTTTAAACACACCCTAACATTATGTAGGATTGTTTCAGTGAGTAAATAATTACTTTCAAAATCCTTCTCCTCCTAAGGAGGGTTTGGATTTCTTAGGGCCCGTTTGGTAACGTTCTCGTTTCTTGTTTCTGTTTCTTCATTTTTAATAAAGAAAAATAGAATTTAATGACCCTAACACATATACATTCAATAATAATAAACCTATATTCTTATTTATGTTTGGAAAAAATTGGAAACAAGAACAAAAAAGGAGAAACTAGTTTTAGTTGTTCCCAAAAGTTCTATACAAATTTTGGGAGTGTTTCTAAAAAAATGAGAAAGAAGAAACATACATAGTTATTAAATGCTTAGATTTCTTAATAAAATTGGAAACAAAAAACAAGAAACGAGAACGTTACCAAACGAGTCCTTATCTGCGGGATCCTCCCAGGAACAGATTTGCTACATAAATTTTAAATTTCTTATCTATGGAATCCTCCAAGGAATGGATTTGCTACATAGATTATAAATTTTGTCCTGCCATTTATCACTTAAATTTGAGTAAATTTCACAATTATAACTCTACATTTGAATTATAATTATAATTTTATGTAATTTTTTTTAAAATTTCATATTGACTATGCATATTAAATAAACTTGGTTTGGCATGAAAATAGGGGTTTTCGTCCCAAATGTTTTAAATAAAAGATAATACTAAAAATTTCTCAAAATGGTCATCACAAAGACACTAGAAAATGAAAATGTAAATTTTTTCTAGAGAAATTGCATGAGGTGGCAATTAGGGTTTTTTTTCTAATTGCAAATATAGCCCAATGTAAAAATAATAACAAATATGACAATTTGTTAGAATAAAATTTCATAATTCCCGTTTTACCCCTATTTAATTTTGAATTGTGTGTGAATTCTACCAATTTTCGTACATTCCTTTTTATAGTTGACACGCCCCGCCCCATATTATCCTAATCAACCTCGGACGTGACGTGTTGACAATGAAATCCCAACTAACTGCAAACTTCATTGTCAACTATGCATGAACTGAATTGACTATGAAAAAGAATTTTCAAAACGTGGCTAGCAATGGTTTATTAAATAAAAAGAAATCATAAAAATTTTGGCAGAGTTTCCCCTGAAATTTGGATATTTAATCCACCTGAAAACAAGATTTAGCACTCCCAAATAATCATAATATAGAATCCAACACCAGCACCCAAGTCGGTTCAGAATTTACAACCATGGCATAGTCAAACTACACAAAGCAACATATAGTTTTCAATCACAAAACCACCCTAACAACCATGATCATACATCATCATGAAGATGCTAGCCATTCTAGTTACAAAAAAATGATACATCTATAAGTAATGCAAAATGACATGCAACCTATTGAGTCTGGTGGCAGATATCAACTCTGGTAGGCTCGTCAGGAACTCAACTACTACCTGGTGGAAAAAGTTTAGAAAGAAAAAAAAGGTGAGCTAATAAGCCCAGTGAATGGTGAAAATTTATATATAAAAAGAAATAAGATATGACTTTTTTAGGAACTCATGACAAACATAGTTGCAATCATAATTTCATAAACAATATAGATTTTTGATGAATGAAACCTTGAGATACCAGATAGAGTCTCTCGCAAAGTTAAAACGTGAAATGTCCAAAATCGAAACACTGCAACATAAGCATATAGAAAGGTCATCATGGCTATGAGAAGTTTTTCATCACTAATAGTTGTACCCGAAACTGGTCATACTATATACGGAGAAACTCGACGTATATCGCAGAGCAACTGGTCATACTACATATCGAGTAGTCTCAAGATATGTAGCAGAGCAAATCTGGTCATACCACACATCGAGTAATCTCAAGATGTATGGCAGAGCTATCCTGGTCATACGCGCGCAGAGCAACCCCCAAAGGGCAAAACACCTCGACACACGACCCAAAGCCTATGTGTGTGCTGAAGTGGGTCCCAAAGACCTCATACATATCATACATACACCACGGAAACACATTCACGCAAGTGCATTGGGAACTCACCATGGGTACAATCTCTTAGTGGTTCGAAAACAATACCAACATTATAATTATAAGCTCTCAAACCACACTAGCATCATAATCGTTTTAAAAGAATGCATTGTAAACCAAAGATCATACTTGAGAAATTTTCATGCCATAGTTAAATTCACGACATCAATAAAACATTGAAATTAATTAAGTTTCTCATCTCAAGTAATTCATAGTTCAATCACCTCATTCGTTTCAAGACTTCCAAATACTTGAATGTATAATTATACGGTTGTAAAAATTTCAAAAGAACTTGGGGTTTGGCCAATAGGCTAAAATCTTAAAGCTTCAAAGCTTGATAATTCATAGGATCAAAATATAGTATGGTAAGAAATTAGAACTAAAATCATGCTTGTATAAAACCTCGAAATTTCCTTGTACTAAATCATAATTTCAATTTAGCAAACATAAATCAATACTTTTCTACAATAGTATAAGTTCTTAGAAATTGTCATGATCCTCCACAACCAACTCATTTGTACAAATATTTCTATCTTAATCGATTTCAAACTCAAATTTCATTAGTTGTTAAATAGGAAAAGTATTTTGAAGAATAACCACTCACTAATACTATTGATGAGAGAAGTTTGGGTCGTAGGCGGTCCCGATCTCTGTTTGGCCTGAAATAATAATTACCCAAGTATTAACGACTTTTAAATCTCCATATTAAAACACATCACTAGATTATACCAAGCTTTAGTTTCCCTTTAATTAACACTTGGAATAACTAAAATTTTATTGGGCTTGGCCTCCAACTACCATGTAATTAATATCATATTTCTAAAATAAAGTTTCCAATAACTCCATTTTGCCCATCTTCATAATAAGCTTAATTCTTTTCATTTCTTCTCTTCTTCTCCATGAACATTACCTCCCTGTTCTCCATGAACATTATCCCGTAAAAGCTTGCAAACCAACAACCTATGAACAACCATCATCAATTTCTTCCCCCCCCCCCTCTTTTTGGCTTAAACTATGGGTTTTTATCAAGTTTTTCTCTCTTTGAACTCAACCCATTCATTTTTCTCTCTTTGAACTCAACCCATTATGAATCTCCTAGCTTTCAAACTAATCCATGGAGTATCCAAGTCAAAGAAGAAAACCCACAAATGAAACCCATTTTTTTTTGCTTCTTAACTTGTGCAAAAGCTCAAACCAAGAACAAGAAACTTACCCAATACTTGAATCCAAGGTTGTGTGTTTCTTGATTTGTTTTTCCCTTCCAAAATCGTTCAAGAATGCCCAATTTTTTGACTCCTCTTTGCCTTCCGTCTCCCTCCCCTTTCTCTGTTTTCTCCCCCTTTTTTTTTCTCTTCTTTCTCCCCGATTCTGTCTTCCCCCCTTCTAATTTCTTTTATTTTTTATTTTTTTTTATTTTTTTATATATTAAGTAAACCATTTTTTTTAATTTCTTTCCAAAGCTTCCGTTGGAAGCTTGTTTTTCTTTCTTTCTTTTTTTTTTTTTTCTTTTTTCTCTAAAGCTTCTATTGGAAGCTTTCCTTTTTTTTTTTTTTTTTTTTAATCTATTATTATTATAACCACGTAGAAATAGGTATTACAATAGTGTCTATCACTGGTAGACTCCGATTAATCAAAGTCTATCAGTGACTATTGGTGATAGACACTGACAGACTATCATGCTGATAGACTCTATATAATCCTTCCTATCAGCGTTTATCACTGATAGATTCTGATAATTGAAGTCTATCAATGCTTATCACTGTTAGACTCTGATTAATCGAAGTCTATCAGTGATAGACACTAATAAATTATCAATAGACTTCGTATAATCATTTCTATCAGTATTTATCACTGATAGACTCTGATTAATTTGGTGTATTAGTGATAGACACTGATAGACCATCATGCTGATAGAGTCTGTATAATCATTTCTATCAGTGACTATCACTGATAGACTCCGATTAATTGAAGTCTATCAATGACTATCAATGATAGACACCGATAATCGTTTCTATCAGATAGTTGCTGATCAAAGGGTATTTTTGTAACTTAACGTCACTTTGTGCTATTTCTGCAAATAGTTTTTGCTATTTTTGCAATATGTTTAGTGCTTTTTGCTATCTGTGCAAATGCCCCTTAAATTTATACTCGATATATTTTTTTTCGATTCAATTCATTATTCTTTCTCACATTTGTTGAACTCTATAATAAAATCATTACTTTTTATTAAAATTTGAATATATACATATTCTAGATGGTTTTTCTCTAGTTTTTTCTTTCTTCTTTCTAATTCCCTTTGATTTTCTCCTCAATTTATTTTTTCTCTTTTCATTGCACAATCACCATCTAAACAATTTCTTCAAAAATTCTAAAAGGAAGAAAATTAAAAGAAATTAAAAACACATTATATTATTCTTCATCTTATAATCACTTTTCTTCCTTTGGCTTCTTATGTTTTTCTCCTCGCACAACTCCATGACTCCATGCACCCTAGAATTAGGGGTTTTTATTTATTTTTTTATTGCAATATTTAATGTATGTTTGTTATCATAAAATAGTATATATACTATCTTTACAACATTAATCATTACTATACTAAAAAAAACCATTGATACATAGGTTTATGAGATTCATCTCATTGAACGAGGAGATTCAAGAGGAAAAAAAAACATAAATAGGGAAAAGAAAAAAAACAAAATATTTAGGCTGATTATTTATTATCGTCCATTTGTTCCCATTTTCGATCTTTGTCAACAATCAACCTCCCACCTCGAATCTTTGCCCCATGTTGAAACATACTACAAAATTCTCATATTCTAACCCTCTACTAAGGAGAAGGAATTCTGGCCATTTAAATAATTTTTAATATCAGACTTCACACAGAGAGCATTCAAATAAAGAAAACTAAATAAAACAAAATGTCCTATTCTAAAACTAACAAAATATTTTAAAATAAATACTAATTGAAAAAGCCAATAAAATAATACTAATTAAGAAGGGATAAAGAGAAAAAAAACTAGGGAAAAATACACTTTTAGTCCCTGAGGTTTGAGTTAGGTTTCATTTTGGTCCCTGAGTTTTCAAACTCAACAATTTAGTCCCTAAGGTTTGAGATAAGGAGCAATTTGGTCTCTGCCATCCATTTTGCCGCTAAATCTAATGAGCTGCTGACGTGACACTATTATTTTAATTAAAAAAATTATATATTTTTTATTTTCAAAATTAAAAATAGGTTAAAATAATAAAATATTATTTTTTTAATTCTTTCTCTCCCTCTCTCTTCTCCTTCTTCTTTCTCTTCCCCATCACCTTCTTCCTTCTTCCCCATCTTCTTCTTCTTCAACTTCGGTGGCCGGCCGCCGCCGGCTGCCGGCTGTCGGCGACGGTGGTGGCCGAAATTTTTTTTCTCCTTCTTTTCTTATTCTTCCCTTCTTCTCCTTTCTTTTCTTTCTTCCTTCTTTTTTCCCCCTTCCGTCGCTCCTCTCTTCGTTACCATCACCCTCACCATCTTTCTCTCTCCCGCGGTTTCTCTCACCGTCGCCCCCACTTCCTCAATTTTTATAATTTCTTTGTCGCAGATCTGGAAGATGGTGAGGGCAACAAACTTTTTTTTTTGTCATTTATTTCTCTCATATCAGGGGACAAACTACTTTTTTTTGCCATTTCTTTCTCACAGATCTGGAAGGAAACCATGGTTTCCCACTGCCCCACTTCCTCAATTTCTTCCCCTACATCTTATTCTCTTCTCCAATGGTCTTCTATCCCACGAATTTTTCTTCTCTTCTCCCTTGGTTTCTCTTTTTTTCCCTCGTGAAGAAGACCCATGCCACGAAATGACCAGATCTGCGTTCAAGGTGAACCAGTTGCCGCCGGAGAAATCTGACGTTCAAGGCTGCCCAGTCTCTCTCTAACGCTCGGTCCATCTCCCACATGTTGCTGGTCGTGTTCGATAGCAGTCGGTCGCCGGCAAAGGTGGGCAGCAGCAATTTTCGGCCAGATTGAACGGGGTTCAGCAGCAGTTGGTCGTTAGCCAGATTAAGGATTTGCGCATGAAAGAAGACTCACGAGATGACTAGATATGCAGTTCGTGAAATAGACCCATGCCACGAGATGACCAGATCTGTAGTTTGTGAAGATGACCCATGCCACGATTAGATCTGCGATGTCGAGGGGAAATCCAAAGGTTTCTTTGCGCGATAAAGAAGGAGGAGAAGAAAATGAAGAGGAAGAAAAGAAGAAGAAGAAAGGAAGGAGAAAGTAGGAAAAAGAAAAAAAAAAGAAAGGAAGAAAGAAAAGAGAAGAAAATTATAAAAAAAAAAAAAACTTGCCGACGGCAGCCGCCGGTCGCCAGCGAGTGACGGTTGCCGGCGGCCGGCCGGTTGGCAAGGTTGGTGGTGGGGAAGGTTAAAGAAGAAGGAGTTAGTGCCTGGTGGTGGGGTGTTAAAAAAGAAGAAAGAATTAAGAAATCTGTTACAAATACACTGTATTTTGAATTATAGATATCCATTTTAGGGAATTCAACCCCACCATTTTAGGGCAACTCCCCATGACTCCTTAACTTTAGGCTCAAGACTCTCCATCCCTCTCCTAATTTAGGTCTTGTAAGTTGTAACCATCCCTATTGTACTAGTATAAATATGGAGGTTTATGAAGTGTTAAACAACAACACAATTGAATGCAATTCATTTGCTCTTTTCTCTCTATCTTTTCTCTATATTTCTCTTAGTGTTCTTGTTATTGTTCTTCACGTTTTATAACACGTTATCAGCACGATTCGCTTCCATTTTTATTCAGTTGAAGATAGGGTTCATTTTACTTTGCAAATGTCTTCTGTACGTTTCACGTATACAGTGCATATGTATTATATATACCTCGTATATACACTATGTATTGAACGTTGACATCATATATTTTATGCAAGATTAGCATGTTCTTTGTTATTATGCATACTATATGTGATTAGTAAGTATCATATTCATGTATGATGATATTAACATTTGAATCATTTTTCTTGTTCATGATTCTATATTTGTCAATGATATATATGTTAATTATATTGTCCAAATAATTGGGATGTTGAAGAGTATGTTATAACCTCGTTAGTTATTTAATAATCTAGTAATGCATATTCAATCAACATGATGCACATGCATACCCTGTATATATCTCAATTTTAAATCATGTGCATCTTCTAAAATTTCTCACTTTGGTACTGTATATTGTTCTTGTTAGTTTATGTATTCTTTGTTCGGTATAATTTTCACATGATCCTTTGTATACTTTATATCATGTGTATTTAATATATATACAGAGTATTTGCTATACTGTCACAGCTTTATATACAGAACATGTTATATATACTGTTATATATCTTATACAAATATTGGAACATGTTGTTTAACAACAATTTTTTATTTGGGTTTCATACGTATGTTTGAATATTTTTGTTTGTGTTGATTAACTTTTGAAATTCATAATAGACACATGTATTAGTTCAAATTTTCCTATGGCAAAGTTTGCAAGACTTGTATAGTAGTTAGTTGATCTTCCTAAAGTTAATATTGATGTTATGCACACGAAGTTGCATAAAAATGCTCCTTTTGGTTTAATGCACCTGAAGTTGCATCGTTTTCAAATTAAGAATTGCTCATGATTAAATGCACCTGTAGTTGCACAAGTTTAATGCTCACTTTAATTAAATGCACTTGTAGTTGCATAATTTTAATCAATAAGTGATTTTAAACAACTGAGCATATGTTAAGAATAATGTTTCTTTCTTCTCAATTATAGGTTATGCTCCTATAGTAGCAATATTGAGAAAGAAAATTTTAAATATGTGATGAGCAAACATCATGTCTTATTGAGATTAAATCAATCAAATGAGCATTTGATGAAAAATCATGAATCTCAACCAATTGTATCAATATCATTCCGTGAAGTGAATATTGTAATATCGAATAATAATGGTCAATGTTGAGATCATTATCAATAGTAAAGGAAGAAGCAATTACTCATCTAGTGGTGGTTACTGAAAGAAAATGTTTCATATTTTAGAGCATTAGTTTTGTACCTGTGGTACGAAAATGAGAACCATGTGTGAAAGCAAACTTTGCAATCTCCTGAAGAGATGATTAATCTTGAAAATATGAAATAAATGTTGTAAATCTCATTAAATCTCCTGAAGAGAAAATGAACATCATTAAATGAGCATCAAATGTTATTTTAGATTATGTGAATATTCTTTTATTTAATGTTTAATTTATGTTTATTTATTAAGTTCGATTTTATATTCAATTTCTTATTCTGGGCTCACTATGTGTTATTTTATTTTCCTGAAGAAACATGAATATTTCACATATTTTGGTTGACTCCAAGATGAACAATATGTTTGGCAGACAGTGCAACTACGCACACAATACTTAAAAGTAGGAAATACTTCTCTAAATTGACAATGCTTGAAGCAAAAGTCAATACAATATCGGGTCTTGCAGACTTGATTGAAGGTTTTGGAAAAGCGAATATTATTTTGCCTAGAGGAACAAAATTTACAATTGATAATGCTTTGTTCTCTACTAAATCAAAAAGAAACCTACTGAGTTTTAAAAATATACGTGCTAATGGTTATCATATAGAGACTGATAAGAAGAATAATAAAGAGTATCTTTATATTATATCCACTGTCTCACTTGAAAAACGTATATTAGAAATGTTGCCTGCCTTTTTCTTTTGGATTATATTACACACATATTCGTGTTATTGAAATATATGCAACAATGAACCTGAAGTTCAATGACCCAGATATATTTTCTATTTGGCATGATCGATTGAGTCATCTTGGGTCAATAAGTTGAAAACTCACATGGACATCCATTGAAGAACCAGAAGATTCTTCAATCTAATGAATTATCATGTGCTGCTTGCTCTCAAGGAAAATTAATTATTAGACCCTCACCAGCTAAAATTGGGATTGAATCCCCCGCATTTTTAGAACGAATTCAGGGTGATATATGCGGACCTATAAATCCACCAAGTGGACCATTTAGATATTTTATGGTTTTAATTGATGCATCCAGTAGATGGTCACATGTGTGTTTATTATCAAGTCGAAACCTTGCATTTGCAAGATTACTTTCTCAAATAATTAAGTTAAGAGCACAATTTCCTGATTATGTAATCAAGAACATTCGTCTTGATAATGCTGGTGAGTTTACATCCCAATCATTTAATAATTATTGTATGTCAGTCGGGATAAGTGTTGAACATCCTGTAGCTCATGTTCATACACAAAATGGTCTAGCTGAATCATTTATAAAACGTCTGCAATTAATTGCTAGACCGATGCTTATGAGAGCAAGACTTCCAATATCTGTATGGGGTCATGCAATTTTACATGCTGCATCGCTTATACGCATTAGGCCAGCAGCCTATCATAAATACTCCCCAATACAATTAGCTTATGGCCAGCAGCCAAATATATCTCACTTACGAACTTTTGGAAGTGCAGTATATGTTCCAATTGCTCCACCAAAACGTACTAAGATGGGTCCTCAAAGGAGGCTAGGAATATATGTTGGATTTGATTCCCCCCATCAATTATTAGATATCTTGAACCCCTGACGGGTGATGTATTTACTGCACGATTTGCTGATTGTCATTTTAATGAGACAAATTTTCCAACATTAGGGGGAGAGATTAAGAAGTTGGAAAATGAAATTACATGGAATGCAGTGTCATTGTCTCATTTAGATCCCCGTACAAATCAATGTGAACTAGAAGTTCAAAAGATAATTCATTTACAAAATATTGCAAATCAAATGCCAGATGCATTTACAGATGCTAAGAAAGTGACCAAGTCACATATACCAGCTGCAAATACACCATCGAAAATTGATATCCCGACGCAGCAAGTTATCATAACTAATGATTCTGCGACACGCCAGAAGCGTGGTAGACCAATGGGTTCCAAAGATAAAAATCCTCGAAAAAGAAAAGTAGTCAATAATCAAAATGACTTAATTGATAATGTGGATATTCCAGAAGAAATCCCGGATGTGACTACTCATGAGAATATCGAAGAAGGTGAAATACGTGAGGATAATAATGAAATTTTGATAAATTATGTAATGAATGGAAAAAGATGGAACCGGAACAATATAGTTATTGATAACATTTTTGCGTATAATGTTGCTTATGACATCATTTCTGAAAATGATGATTATGAACCAAAATCTGTCGAAGAATGTCGACATAGAAAGGATTGGCTTAAGTGGAAAGAAGCAATCCAGACAGAATTAAACTCACTTTCAAAATGTGAGGTTTTTGGACCAGTAGTCCAGACACCAGAAGATGTCAAACCTGTGGGATACAAATGGGTATTTGTAAGAAAAAGAAATGAAAAGAATGAGGTCACAAGATATAAAGCGAGACTTGTTGCACAAGGATTCTCGCAAAGGCCTGGTATTGATTATGAGGAGACATATTCTCCTGTGGTGGTTGTTATACATTGAGATATTTAATTGGCCTAACTGTGTATAAAAAGCTTGACATGCATCTTATGGATGTAGTTACAACATATTTATATGGATCTCTTGATAATGATATTTATATGAAAATCCCTAAAGGATTAAAAATACCAGAGTCATATAATTCAAATTCTAGAGAATTATATTCGATCAAATTACAGAGATCTTTATATGGATTAAAACAATCAGGACGAATGTGGTATAATCGCCTGAGTAAATATTTATTGAAAGAAGGGTATCAAAATAACCCGATTTGCCCATGTGTTTTTATAAAGAAATCACAGTCAGGATTTGCTATCATTACTGTATATGTTGATGATTTAAATATAATTGGAACTCCTGAAGAGCTTCCAAAGGCAATAGAGTATCATAAGAAAGAATTTGAGATGAAAGATCTCGGGAAAACAAAGTTTTGCCTTGGCTTACAAATTGAGCATCTAGCAGATGGAATATTTATTCATCAATCAACTTATACAGAAAAGATATTAAAGAGATTTTACATGGACAAAGCACATCCATTGAACGTTCCAATGGTAGTTCGTTCACTCGATGTAAAGAAAGACATCTTCCGACCTCGAGAAGATAATGAAGAACTTCTTGGTCCAGAAGTACCATATCTTAGTGCAATTGGTGCACTTATGTATCTTGCTAATAATACACGACCCGATATAACATTTTCAGTAAATTTATTAGCTAGATATAGTTCATCTCCAACAAAAAGACATTGGAATGGAGTTAAACATACCCTCTGTTATCTTCGAGGGACAATTGATATGGGTTTATTTTATTCTAATAAATCAAACTTTGATCTAGTTGGTTATGCAGATGCAGGTTATTTATCTGACCCACATAAAGCTAGATCTCAAACAGGTTATTTATTTACATATGGAGGAACTGCTTTATCATGGCGGTCTATGAAGCAGACAATAACAGCTACTTCCTCAAACCATGCTGAGATCCTGGCCATTCATGAGGCTAGTCGAGAATGTGTATGGCTAAGATCAATGACTCAACACATTTGTGAAACATGTGGATTGTCATCCAACAAAGATTGTCCAACAACATTATACGAAGATAATACAGCATGTATAGCCCAAATCAAAGGAGGATACATTATAGATATCCATTTTAGGGAATTCAACCCCACCATTTTAGGGCAACTCCCCATGACTCCTTAACTTTAGGCTCAAGACTCTCCATCCCTCTCTTAATTTAGGTCTTGTAAGTTGTAACCATCCCTATTGTACTAGTATAAATAGGGAGGTTTATGAAGTGTTAAACAACAACACAATTGAATGCAATTCATTTGCTCTTTTCTCTATATTTCTCTTAGTGTTCTTGTTATTGTTCTTCACGTTTTATAACAAAATCAAAATATATTAAAAAATTAATATTTTATTATTTTTATTTTAAAAAAATGAAAATTATTTTTTTAATAAAAAAATTAGTGCCACGTCAGCAATCCGTTAATTATTAACAGAAAATTGGATGGAGGGACCAAAGTGAAACTAAAACCAAATCTCAGGGACTAAATTGTCGAGTTTGAAAACTCAGGGACCAAAATGAAACCTAACTCAAACCTCAGGGACTAAAAGTGTATTTTTCCCAAAAAACTATATTATTTATGATGGTAACGTGGGATAGTGAGGGAGAAAGAGAGGGTGTGTGGGTAGAGAAAAGAGAATAAGTTATTTTTGGTCAAAGAAGGGCTTTGACCAACAATTAAAAAAAAAAGTAAAAATACACTTTTGGTCCCTGAGGTCTGGGTTAGGTTTCATTTTGGTCTCTAAGTTTTCAAACTCGACATTTTAGCCCTTGAGGTTTGGATTTTGTTTCATTTTGGTCTCTCCATCCAATTTTCTGTTAATAACTAACGGAATGCTGACGTGACACTAATTTTTATTAAAAAATTATTATTTTTATTTTTTAAAATAAAAATATATTAAAATAATAAAAAATAGGCTAAATTATAAAAAATACCCCTGAACTATGGGGTTTGTTTCAAAAATGCCCCTGAACTTTAAAAAGTTTCAAAAATACCCCTGAACTTTGAAAAATGTTTCAAAAATACCCTTGCCGTTAATTTTGGATGGAAACCGTTAAAGTTTGAGTTTCAAAAATACCCTTGAACTTTCAAAAAAATTTCAAAAATACCCTTATTGAAAAATGCTTCTTTTTTTTCCCTTCTCCCACCGTAAATTAACTCTTCTTCCAAAAATTAATGAGAAACTTTACTTATTTGTCATGTATTCATAATCTATGAGTTTTCTTTCTCTTTCAACACATCAAAAGCATTTGGCTAGATTTTCGTATCGAATCTTCAAGATGACTTTTGTTTTGTTCTTGAAATTCTACATGTGTTGGTAGTCTTTTCAATATTATTTCCTAGCTTTCTCTATATTCCTATTACGAAAAATAAATGAAACTATTGTTGTGTAAGGATTCTAATAATTCTTAAATATCAATAAGGACAAAATCATATATAAAACTTTTGATTGATTAATCTTATAAATTGGACCAAACTCACGGTCTTATAAACCTTTCTTCTTCTTATCATTAAGATACACAAACAAAGAGAGAGCAAAAAATGAAATAATATATATACATGCATATATATGTTGTTTTCTCACACTTATCTTCTTTACGCTTTTTAAAAGATAAAACTTGATTTCAAAGGCTTTTTTTATTTGGTATTGAGTTGCACACAACCTTTATAAGCAAAGTTTTGCATTAATTTTCATGGAGAAAGAATTTACGGTGAGAGAGGAGGAAAAAGGAAGAATCATTTTTCAATAAGGGTATTTTTGAAATTTTTTTGAAAGTTCAAGGGTATTTTTGAAACTCAAACTTTAACGGTTTCCATCCAAAATTAACAGCAAGGGTATTCTTGAAACATTCTTCAAAGTTCAGGGGTATTTTTGAAACTTTTTAAAGTTCAGGGGCATTTTTGAAACAAACCCCATAGTTTAGGGGCATTTTTTTTATAATTTAGTCTAAAAAATATTATTATTTTTCAATAATTTTATTTCTTCTCTTTCATCTTCCTCATTCTACTTCACCTGCTGCTTATCTTTTCATCACCAACTGGTACTGTCGTTGGTAGCCACTGGCTGACAGCAACCGCCGTTCCTCGGCAGTGCAACTTTTTTTTTTCCTCCTTCTTCTCCTTCCTTCTTCCTTCTTTTCTTTCTGTTTTTCTTTTCTTTTTTTTTTTTTTTGAAAAAAAAAATAAGAACTGAACAAGCCCAGATCTGGGGAAAACTCCTTCCTTCTTCATTCTTTCAAATTTGCAAACCCCTTTTACGTCTTCGTTCTTCCCCCTACTGCATGTTCCCTTCTCCGGTGAAGTCTCACGAACCTCTCTCTGTTTAGTTGTTGCATTTGCACCAAAATCGATTCTTTATATTTTCTACAAGTAATCAAACACGAAGCTATGATTATTCTTTTTTTCCCCTTTTTTTCTTTTTATTACCTGGACAAAATTAATTCCAACAATAGATCGTTGTCGGTCTTCTTTGAGGCATATATTTCACTTTTTATCTATAATGGGGTTCAACTAAAATGGGTTTTGGTTGGATTAATCAAAGGAAAAAAGTTGAATTGATTGGAAATTAGATGAGAAAATTGTCATGAGAAATTGGGGATTTGGGGATTTGGTTCTGGGTTTTTCTTTCTTGGGAGGACAAAGAAAAGACCCATTTCATCTTATCTCACTACTTCATGGTGAATATTTTAATCTCATGAAAAACACTATTTTATACTAAACCAATGAAATAAAATTTCATGTTTTAGAAGTATTGGAGAGGATTAAAAGAAAATGTTATAGAAATGGAAAGAGGAATCAAAAGAAATCAATGTTGGAAGGTCGTTTCCTTCCTTTTCGGCCCAAACAGCAACCAACTTGCAAGCAACTATTTCTCCTCCAGTGCATGATCGATCCATGTACCTCCCTCGACAATTAGCACCGCAACACGAACAACGCGAGCTCGATCGAATCCGCAATCAGAGAAGAAGAAAAAAAACCAACCCGCAAGCAGCTACTTCCCCTTCGCTTTTCCCCAGATCTGAAACGAAGAACTAAATCGAAGGAAGAAGGAAGGAGTTTTCTCCAGATCTGGGCTCGTTCCAGATCTAAAATGAAGGGATTTCCCCCTTCGTTTCAGTTCTTAATCTTTTTTTTTAAAAAAAAAACAGAAAGAAAAGAAGGAAGAAGGAAGGAGAAGAAAATGAGAAGAAAGGAAAAAAAAAAGTTGCACTGTCGATGAACGGCCGCCGGCGAACGACGGTTGTCGGCGGTCAGTGGCTGTCGACGGTAGTACCAGTTGGTGATGAAGAGATGAAGAAGAAGGTGAAGACGAAGAAGAGGATGATGAAGAGAAGAAATAAAATATTGAAAAATAATAATATATTTATTATTTTAAAAAAATAAATAATAATAATTTTTAATAAAAAAATTAGTGCCACGTCAATATTCTGTTAGTTATTAACGGAAAATTGGATGGATGAACCAAAATCAAACAAAATCCAAACCTCAGGAATTAAAATGTCGAGTTTGAAAACTCAGGACCAAAATTAAACATAACCCAAACTTCAGGGACCAAAAGTGTATTTTTTTCTAAAAAAAAATTATATCCTCTAACCTCAAAATTTCACCATCTTTTCTTAGTTGAAGTTAATCTTGGTGATTATGATAAATATTTTCAAATTAGAAAATCTGGAATTTTAAAACAATTGATTTGAATTTTAGTTTTACAAATTTAATTTCAAAACTTGATTTGAAATAAGTTTGTATAGAATAATTCAATTGTGTCTTTAAAAAAAAAAAGAATAATTCAATTGTGGGAGAAACTATATATACACGGATGATGTATGACCTAATGATAATAGGTTAGAATCTATTATTTTATGTTGAGATTGATTTTAATAAAAAATAATATAAAATTTCTCAAAATGTAAAAAAAAAAATAGTTTTTTTAATAAATAAATAATGATATTTTAATTTGAAATATGTATTAATTGGTTTTTTTAATAAATTGTGAGTTTTTTTTTTAAATACGCATTACTTTTTTAATAAAGTTGTTTTGTTTTGTTTGATTTTTTTTTATTTGAAATATGAATTTAATATATCTTTTTCTATTTTTATTAATTTATTTATTATTTAATAAACTGTGAAATTTTTTTAAAGTACATATTAATATATATATTTTTTACTTTTTTAATAAATTATGGAATATTTTGAAATATGCAATAATTGATTTTTTTAATTTTATTTTAAAATAAATCATGATATGTATGCATTAATTTATTATTTTTTTTAATAAATTATGATATTAATTTCAAATTTATGAGATATGGATATAGATTTTAAAAAATTTATTCAAATATTGTTTAATATCATATTTGTTCAAATATTTTATAGATTTTATCATTTTATTATTTTTCAATCAGAATCCATGCGTAGAGATTTTATAACATTTATTTAAAGTTTCTCCCCTTAAGCCCCTTTTAGATAATATAAATATAGATTTTTCAAAGTCAAAATTTGAAGAACCACCTTCATTGTTCTAATATCTCTTAGCGGACACCAAAACTTGAAGAGTCGTATCCCAAAAATTGAAGAACCACCTCTATTGGACAAATTTCTCTCATCGGACACCTTAACTTAAAGAGTTTTGTCCCATCAACAAATAGCAAAGGGAAAAATAAGAATTGAATAAAATTGTAAGGGCAAAATTGACAGGTAAAGATTCTCCCCTCTTAGCCCCTTTTATATATAGTATAGATTATATATAGTATAGATTTGATGGGAGTAATCAAGAATCATTATGTGATAAGTGGTAAAAGAATTTGAATGGAGTGAAAAAAGTGAGGTAGAATGAGATGTTAGATAATTAGTCTAATTTAGTCAATACTAGTTTGGTTGCTAATTTTAGATTAAAGAGTACTTAATTAATATTATAGCTATAATTAGTATTTTGTTTATTTTATTGTAAATAAATAATCTCTTTAGAATTGTTAGGAGAATTTCGAGTATTATTTGACAGAACTTTGTTCTTAAAAATAGTGGTATCTCAACTTTTGAGATGAATTTACCTTACATTTGAGTTTAGTAGCTGTTATAGGTAATTCTGGACCACTCCGAGATGTAAGGAGCCGACGAGGACAACACAACACCAGCCCAAGGATACGGCCAGGAAGCGAACCTTGGAGGAGAGGTAGGCCAAAAGGAATTGGGCCAAGGCCTAATACCAGGGCCTCGACCTCGATCTCGACCCACTTCGGTGGTCGAGTCCTCTCCCCTCCGCTCGGTCCCTAATGTTCTGGTCCAGCATGGTTCAACTTAGTTCAGCCTGAATCTTTCTTCAGACGCCTGGAAACCCTAAAAAGGAAAGAGGTATACAAACCCTTCTTCAACCTTGAAGAAGGGATCCCGAACTTTACTCTTTGGACTCTACTCTTCCTCTTGCTCTCTTGCTATATGGCTTTCTCATCTTACTCCTTGCTGACTTAAGCATCGAAGGCGGTGTGGCAAGCACCACACCAGTGTGTAGATTTACCTTGTTTTGCAGGCCACGTCTTCCCCCTAATACAAATTTACCGTTGGTGTCACGTGAAAGTCAGGTGAGTTCTCCCTGCCCGGATTTTGACATCAACAGTTGGCGCCGTCTGTGGGGAAGAAAGCTTGCTGGTTAAATATGTGCAACGACCATTCCATGAGTAAGGGGATGGAGAAGAGAAACCAGGATCTGGATGCAAAACATTCAGACGGTGACCGCCACCCTTGGAGGTCGCGAGAAGAAAGCCGAGGTCAGCCTCGGACCCAATCTCCTCGACCTTGATCTCCTTGGCCTTCATCTCGAGAGAGGCAGACCGTTGTCAAAATTGTCGCCCTTGAGGATAGGGTGAGTGAAATGGATCAGAGTTTGTCCAGGATACTTCGTATCTTGGATAAACCTGATCCTAGCACCAAACTCCAAGAGGTAGGGTTGATTAGAGATCTGAGGAAGGGGAAGAAACCAATGGAGTACACTGCAAAGTCAGAAACAAGACCGAAGGGAAAGAAGACTGATAGCTTGACCAGCAAGGTCAGGGGGCTGAAGTCTACGAATCACACAGTATTAAGAAGCCCATAACCAAGCACATATAAGGGACACGACCACACCGTTTCGATGCCGAGCGTCAGTCATAGCACAGGCGCAAACCTGAGGAACCTGATTGAAGAAAAACGCAAAATGGTCAAGGCTGCCGAGGCCAAGGCCAGGGCAGCCGAGGTCGAGGCTAGAGCAATCAAGGCCGAGGCTGAGAATAATAACCCCCCTTGGAAGATTGAGCTTCGAACACCCTGAAGGAGTTCGAGAATTTCCAAGGGGACTTGCACAAATCAAAAGGTTCAGAGGAACAAGACTTAGAAGCCCTGATCGACTACGTTGATCCGCCCTTCACTGATGAAGTTATGAAAGCTGAGGTGCCCAGAAGTCAAGGTACCCACATTCAAGCCGTATGATGGCAAGAAGGACCCCGTACAACACTTAGACGCCTTCAGGACATGGATGGACTTTCACGACGTTTCAGATGCCATCAGGTGTCGTGCTTTCTCTTTCACTTTAACAGGGTCAGCGGAGTGATGGTTTCAAAGGTTGTAAAGGAGGTCCATCAGCTCTTTCAAAGAATTAGCCCGAGCATTCATCTCGCAGTTCATGGGAGCCAGAGAACAGCGCAAGCCCCACACCATCCTCGTAACTATCAAACAACAGCTAGGTGAGAGTTTGCATGATTATATAACACCTTTCAACGAGGAAGCACTACAGGTTGAGGGATACAATGAGGAAGCAAACCCCAGTAGACATAACAATAGGACTAGAGAACGAGAGGTTGCTTAATTCGATAGGTAAGAGCCAACCTCGAACCTATGCTAAATTTGTTTCCAGGGCATAGAAAGTACATGAGCGTAGAGAAGCTATTGAAATCAAAGAGGTCAGAACGAGAGCACAAGATACATTCCTCATTCGACCAGGACAAGAAGAAGAACAAAAAATAGCAGATGGACGATGGTGGCCGAGGCCGAGTGATAAGTGCTAAAAATATACCTATTTTGCCCTTATATTTAGCTCATTTTCTTGTGAAACTTGTATGTTTTTTGTCAAATTTACTATTCTCGAGCCTAAAAAGTGTAAAAGTTGGTAAGTTAGGTCTTTGAGAGTCATGTGTGTCAAATTATACATATTTTTGCTTAAAAGAACTCATTTTGGTGTGAATTTGACTTAGTTTTCGTGTTTTGCAAAAAACAGAGAAATGCTATGCAAATGCGACCGCATTTCTGCCAAGGCAAAATGAAATGCGACCGCATTTCTGGGCAGAAATAGAAAAGTTCGAGTCCGTCGCGGGTCGTTTTAAACGAGATTTTCACGCAACTAACTGGTTGTTTTGACTCCAAACTTGACTGGGCTACCTGCTAGCATGAATTTCGTGACTCCCCAACCACTTTTCACTCTATAAAAGGTCGTAAATCGAGAGGAAACACAAGCAGAACTCATTGGGAAGAAGAGGGTGGTGACAGAACCCTAGTAGACGCCCATGAGTAGGGATGCCCGAGGTCTTTGCTAGAAGACTAAATTCTAACCCTTAGTTAGACATCAAACTCAAGTATTTGTAGAGATTTCACCCTATTCCCACTTGTAAAAGGAGAGTAGAGTGTCGTGAGAGCTCTAAAAGGATTGGATAAAAGTGAAAAAACCCTAGTTTTAGCTACTGCACTATATTTTTCCAGCACTTGTTTCTTTTCATTATTCTGTATTCTTTATTCATTATGTCAATGAAAAGTTGTTCATTTGCATTATATTCTATCATGCGTAGCTAAATTCCATTGAGGGGTTCGATATAGTGAATTCCCTTATGGTTTAAATGGTTTGAAAGTGCTTATTTGCCTAAGTTTTATTTACTGCATGTCACTCTTTATTGAATATCATTCTGAATCTTGTTGAGTTTAACTTGATCACTTAGACTTTGCATGCTATGTGAGTTTGATCTTGAAAGGGATAAGCAATATCGATTTTCATAGAGGTGATATAGGAGAAAGGGTTCGAGAGAGTGTATTCGGTGTTATAGGGGAAAGTCGCCTTATAACAACTATAGGGTTATAGGTTGCATGCATGAACTATCTATGTCGGAGTCGAGTCACAGAAATGTTCATAACGGTACTCGCTTAGCCTTCTAACGGTTCTTGGGAGCAAGGCCAAATAAGAGTTAAACCTGACCCAATGCATGGATAGACTTAGGTTAAATAAGCCATTATTAGAGTTATTTGCCTTAGGGTTGAAGCTATATTGAACACCTCGCTTATTTATTAATGTTATTTCTTTACTTATTTGTTTATTTGTTTTTCAAAAACCCAACATCAATTATTTCTGTTGGTTACCTTTCAAAAGTAATCTTTGAGCAGTTTCTTCTTCAAATCTGTATTTCCAACTTAGTCTCTGTGGGATCGATACCTTTGGAATACTTCCAGAGATTTTATCACTACATGCGATAGTGTATACTTGCACTTGGTTGACTGAATTCATTATTTACCATCTTTTCCAACATCCACATTCAGTCAACTACACGCATCACCGAGCCACCATGACCATGGCTGAGGCCGAGCACATCCCTTTGGTAAGTTTGAGAAATATACGCTAACTGCTATCTCGCAGGAGCAAGTTCTGATCGAGATTCGGAACACGAGACTTCTTAAATTCCCGAGGAGGATGAAATCAAATCCCGATAGAAGAGACAAGAGCCAGTACTGTCTTTTACACTGAGACCATAGGCATTCAACCAGAAATTCTATTCAGTTGAAGGATGAAATTGAGGCACTGATCCAGAACGAATATCTGAAGGAATTTGTAGCCGAAACTAGGGCCGAGGCTAGGGCCGACCAGAGATGGCCGAGGTCGAGGCTGACCAAAGATGGCCAGGATAAAGAAGGACCCCTACGGGAGATCAGAACCATCTTTGGAGGACCAGTTGGAGGAGGTTCAAGTAGAAAAAGAAAAGCTATTGCCAGAGAAGCAAGGTTCGAACCAAAATACCGAGGTATGTACTCTTTCCATCTAGCAAAGGCACACCCCCCTTTGGAGTTCACTGAGGCTGATGCAGCAAGCATCCATCAGCCACATAATGATGCTATGGTGGTCACTATAATGGTAGCCAATGTGAAAATCTATCAGATTCTAATCGATTGAGGAAGTTCGGCTGATGTCCTTTCTCTAACAGCCTTTGAGGCAATGAAGTTAGGGAGAGAACTCTTAAAACCAAGCCTTACCCCACTTGTAGGGTTTGGAGGGGAAAGGATGACACCAGAGGGTAACATAGAACTTCCCGTGACCTTTGGGGATGAACAAAATACAGTGACGAAGATAGTAAACTTCTTAGTCGTGGATTGCATTTCAGCCTACAATACAATCTTGGGAAGGCCGACCTTGCATGATATGAAAGTCATAGCTTCAACTTATCAGTTGCTGAAGTTTCCAACTCAGAATGGTGTAGGAGTTGTCAAAGCGGAACAGAAGGCATCAAGAGAGTGTTACTGGACAGCGCTGAAAGAAGTTAAGCCACTGAGGGCTAAGGCCGACTAGAGGATGAGCCGAGGCCGAGCAAGACACACTTCCACCAACACTGGATATGAACTTATGGAGTTTTAGAGCTTTTTATTTATTGCATTTCATCATGTAATTAAACATTAGTTGTTTTGTTTCTGCTTCCAGTGCGTAGGAATAGGTTGGGCATTCTTTCTTATTTGTTTCCATTCAAATGTAAAAGTTCAATTAATGTCAAAGCTCTAGTTTTTACCATTAAAGTTCAGTATTCAGAAGTGTGCACAAGACAACTGATTCAAAGTATCAACTTCAGGCCATAACGAGTCAAAGCTAAGCGAGTCTGGCCCTCGGGTCTACCTCACCTCATCTAGCTTGAGTCCACATATTCATGCGAGCCTGAACCTGAAGGATTGGAATTCCCAATTCCGTTAAAGCGAAAGTGCAATTGGACCGTTCGTAAATTAATTTTGTTTAATCAAAATACTCATACATTGGCAAAATACAGAATTCACAATTCCATAAATCTAGGCTAAGGAATTAGATCTAATCTAAAGAATGAGAAGCATACCTCCGTTGACGACTCTGAATTCTTCAACAGACACCACCACGAGGCCTTCCCCGCTATCCTCTGAGATTGGGAACATGGTTGCGGGGCCATGTTCTTGAGAGGGAAGTTTTACAAAGAAAAGTTTTTCTCTGTTTTTCTTGGAGTTGAGAGGAAAAGAAATGAGAGAATCTTAGAGAGCGTTTTTTTTAGAGAGTCTGAGATACTGTGTGTAGTTAAAATTGCAGAATGAAGATCTTTTCTATCAACCCCTTTTGCGTGAGTTCAAGTGTGAGGGTAGGGATTCACATGATGCCATGTGTATGGCTATCACATAACCATATTAATCAATAAATTAAAATTAATTCAATTAATTAATTAATTAAATGCTAATTAAGTAATCGTATTAATTAATTAAGCATATGTGCATTTAAATCGTATTCAAATCTTTCTTAAAAAAAACATATTCAAATGCATTGCCCTCACATAATACATAGTTCCAATTAACATTAATTAAATCGCATTTAATTAAATTGATTAAACTACACAATTAATTAATTCATAATTAACTAATTCTTTGACTAATTAAATATATAAGAAAATTAAAACTTGCATTGCCATTTTCATACATTAACATAATACTTTATTTTAATTGCTCATGAAAATAAATAAGACATACAAATTACTTTCATAAATATAACTCTTATATTTTTACTAAAGTAATTGCATGCTCAATGCTTCTCAATTTTCATCCATTTAACATAACATTTTACATTAAATACTCATGAAAATTAAATCCATGCATAATCCATATATTATAACCATTATAAATAAATATGCATGAATATGCTTAACCTATGGTGAGATTTTAGTACTATATGACATTCACAAAGTAATTAAATAGCTAAGTAGACGGGTTTTGCCATCCTAAGACTCAAAAAAAAAAAAATTACATTAATTAATCTATAAAAGTCCTATCCTGTAGAAAATAAGCTCAAAATAGCCTCGAACAGCGTCCAAACCCTTCAAATCAACAACAAAACGGGCTAAACCGCACCAAACCAGCATAAAATCAGCTTGAACCGACCCAATACAGCTTCAGACCGCGCAAACCAACTCCAAAATAGCTTGAACCGGTCTAAATGATGCTGAATCGAGCCAAAAAATGCCCAGACTGCACGAACCGAGTCAAGAACCGCGCCGAACCGCCAGGGACCAGTCAAACCTCCATGAACCGCGACCCATAACGTACGAACCGACCCGAACCAAAACAGCAACCACGTACACGCAACCGTTCACGAAACCTTTAGGCCCACGAAACTGAAGCGCTCCACTGGAATTCAAATAACGACCCTAATTAATTGCCCATGTAAAGAACTTTAGGCCCACGAAAGAAAAACGTGAAATTGAATGCACGCCTTCGATCAGATGCACACGCACGGGAGAACTACCAGACGCACGACACGCATCTGCCTCCAGCTGGCCACATGCGAAAGCACTCTAGCCGCACGCGTTCGAGCCCAGACGAAGACACTTTTCCTCATTTTTTTTTCATTTTTCCACACGATTTCGTTCAATTAACGTAGGTAGCACGCATTCGAACCCCACTGCTGCATTTTCGACGATTTTTATTTTATTTTATTTTATTTTCTGCATTTTCGTGCGTTTGCTTCCGATTTAGATTTTCCTGCCAGTGTGGAGACGTTGTTGAGCAGCATCTCGATGCTGGCTCTCGGCCTTTCGCAAATTCATCGATTTCCAACAAAAATTTCATTCGATTTGGCTCTAAATTGCTCAGAATTTCTTCCTCAATTGATACAAACTAGCGACACGGACTTACAAACATTAATTTGCAACAATATTGCCCAAAAACAACGGGCCTTTACATGATCAAATCAAGAAAAATTGCAAATTCTAAATGTCAAAAAACCCAAAACATCTACCAGCAAACCAATCATACATCCAATGCATAATTTAATCCCACTAATCAACCAGTGCAAATTTTTTAGAACATAACTAAGCATTCGATCGACTCTGATACCAATTGAAGGATTGGAATTCACAATTCCGTCAAAGCGGAAGCGCAATTGGATTGTTCATAAATTAATTTTGTTTAATCAAAATACTCATACATTGGCAAAATACAGAATTCACAAATCTATAAATCGAGGCTAAGCAATTAGATCTAATCTAAAGAATGAGAAACATACCTCCGTTATAACGCCCACGTTTCGAAATCAAACCATTTTGAGGATTGTTGAGCGTTCTTATGCTAATTTGAATAATTAGAATTTAAGTTTAGCCTCGGGTCGTTAAATTAAATTTCTATAATTTAGGGAAAAGAGATTTTTAATTAAATCTTTAATTTCCTAAAGTTTGGAGGTTTAATATTCGATATTTATTTAAAATATCAAAAGACCCAAATCCCAAATCAATTGGGTTATTTTCTTTCCTGAATCTTTTAGGGGTTAAGTTTTGGATTTTGTAAATAGAATCCTTAATAAGGTTTAACTCCTATTTTAAATGGGTTCTTTTTTTCTTTCTTAAGATTTATCTAAAGGAAAAGAAAAAGGAAATAAAGAAAATGAAAAGAAAAAAAAAACCTAAAACTTCATCTCTTTCTTTTCACGCCGCCAGCCCCCCCTCGAGTTCTCCTTCAGTCGTCGACAACCCCCCTTCCCTCTCTCATTCTCTCGTGTTCTGCCTCCACAGGGACCGCTCGCAGCCGTGCTGCCTCCTCCATCCTTCCGTTCTTCCTCCAGCGAGCACCCATGCACGCGAGCAGCAAGTTTTACAGGGTCTATCTCGCTCTCTCGTGTTTCTCCCTCTTTGAGCAGCAAACCGATGACGCACCCACGTCGTACACTGCACTTTCTCTTCCTCTCTCCGCGTCAGCAAGCAAGCGCCGTGACCTCCTTTTGTTCTTCTCCGGTGGTTAGCAGCAGTCATTCCTGTCAATCGCGTGAGCAAACAAACTACGGCGACCTCCTCACGATTTCGCCTCTCTCTCGCTCGCTTTATGCCAACTAGTGTGTGGGTCTCATGTTCTTGCCATTCTTGATCCTCTTCTCCGGTGGCGAGAATGTCGGCATGAAACCCACGACAGACTGGAAACTCCAGCAACGAGCAGTAGCGTTTGGTGGGGTTTTCTCCCTCCGTTCAGCTTATCTGAGTTTTAGCTCGAATCTTCTTCTCTTTAGCGTTTTGGTAAGTTTGACTTAATACCCATTCGGATTAAGACCTTGGATGGTGTTTAGAACATGATCCATTTATTATCGAACTCTAGAATTGCAGGATTGGGTGTGTTCCTTTGCAGTCCAGCGACATCTTGGGTTGAATTAGGTGTTCGACGAATACCCATAGCCCGAAGGGTCTCAATTCGAGTTACCCATAGCCTAAGGAGTTTGGGTTGGTGGATTCGAATTTTATCGGGCATGTTTCAGCAAGGATTCAGACCCTTTTCGGTATGGTTCAGCTACCCTTAGCGTACTTAACGCATTATAGTTTAGTTTAGAGTGTTTTAGAATAATTGTTAATCCTTAGAAGCTCCTTGTTGAAGTTTCAGGCTAATCTAGGGAGTTCAGGCTAGCTTCTAACGTTGTGTTTGGGGTAAGAATGCTCCTTTTAAGCATCTCTTTGGCATTGATTAAGGTTTGGAGTTGAGTTAGCTTTGAAACCTTTCCTTTCTTATTGCAGGAGCTCGTTAGGTTCGCTTAGGAGCGTTTTAGACATTTGTAAGTGGAATTCCATCTGTTGGGTCTGTTTGCTTGTGTGCTAGCATGTTGTGTGCTTTACTTTCTTGGTTTTATCATATACTGTATAGATATGTATGTTTTATGTGTTCATGATGAGTTTTGAGCATGCTGACTTGTTGTGTCATCTGATATATCAAACTATTGTGTTGATGTGTGTTAAGTTGTGGTGATGCGATGCTGCTGTCATAAGCTACCATGTTATGGTTGGTTGTAAAGTATGATCTTAATGATATGAGCGTATGCGATTGTTGCATGGATTAAAAGCATTGACATGAGTTAGAAAGCATGATGAGGTTGTGCAATGTGATGAGTCTATATATTGTGAAAGTCATCGGGTGCCTTGGGTAATATGGCCAAAGGGTGATGTCAAGTTTGATTGTGAAGTCATCGGGTGCTTTGGGTAATATGGCCAAGGGGCGATGCACAGTTCGAGGCCTTGAGTACAAATGGTCAAGGGTCGAAGGCCGAGCTCCGTAGAGAGCATTGTGGTCCTGGGTACAAATGGTCAGGGGACAGTGCGACTCGAAGGGTCAGTCTTGGAGAGCTTTGTGAGGGCTACGAGAATTTGAAGTCATCGGGTGCCTTGGGTAATATAGCCAAGGGGCGATGCACAGTTCGAGGCCTTGGGTACAAATGGTCAAGGGTCGAACACCGAGCTCCGTAGAGAAGCCTGAGGCCCTGGGTACAAATGGTCAGGGGTCAGTGTGACTCGAAGGGTCAGTCTTGGAGAGCTTTGAAAGAGCTCGGAGAAGTCGAGTTGAGAGGACTCAGAGGAGTTGAGAGGACTCAGAGGAGTCAGATAGAGCTTGTTAGAGCTTGAGTTAGTGGCTACGGATGTTTGTCACATGAGTATGTTGCTTGATGTATGGTTTGATGCATGGTGTATGTGTTAATTATTTTCCATGTATATTGAGCTTGTGTGTGGAAAACATGATATCTGCCTTGTATGCGTATGTGATTGATGGCTCTGCAGGTGTGAGCCACTTACTCAGTACCATGGTTTTGTATTGACCCACCACCAGGTTTTGCAGGTGCTGCAAACATATTCGAGCTTGGTGATGTAGAGGAGACGTGACGAAGGAAAGACCATAGCTAACTTGTCCTGTTCATACTTTCCTTGTTACTCGTCTTTAGTTTTGAGTTCGAGTTAGGTTGTGACCTAAGATGTAAATATTTCTTCTAGTTGTTGAATGAGCGAGGATTGATGTTAATTTGGTTGTAATGTTTTAAGTGTAGTTTTGAAAAGTTAGGACTCTTTTCTTTTACGTGTTGTGAATTTTCTAATGTATTTAGGTAGTCCTTGATATGAGACCTGACTCACACTTATATTCTGTTGTGTTGAGTTGGATTGTGTATGGATGTTGTGGAGTGAGATTGGCTACCTGCTTAATCTGGCTTTAGAAGTGTATATATATATATATATTGTCTATCAAGTGTGTTAAAAATTTGGGTAGCGTATAGTTCTGTCGTTTTGTTGCCGAAATTTCCGGGGCATTAGGTTGTCATGAGAGTAAATGTTTAGTAATGTCCCCTAGTTTAGGTTGAATTTTGGGGGCGTTACAGTTGATGACTCTGAATTCTTCAACGGACACCACCACGAGGCCTTCCCACCTATCCTCTAAGATTGGGAACATGGTTGTGGGACCACGTTCTTGAGAGGGAATTTTTACAGAGAAAAGTTTTTCTCTGTTTTTCTTGGAGTTGAGAGGAAAAAAAATGAGAGAATCTTAGAGAGTGTTTTTTTTAGAGAGTCTGAGATACTGTGTGTAGTTAAAATTGCAGGATGAAGATCTTTTCTATCAACCCGTTCTGCGTGAGTTCAAGTGTGAGGGTAGGGATTCACATGATGCCATGTGTATGGTTATCACATAACCATATTAATCAATTAATTAAAATTAATTAAAATTAATTCAATTAATTAATTAATTAAATGCTAATTAACTAATCATATTAATTAATTAAGCATATGTGCATTTAAATCATATTCAAATGCATTGCTCTCACATAATACATAGTTTCAATTAAAATTAATTAAATCGCATTTAATTAAATTAATTAAACTACTGATGTGGAATTTTCCTACCGCAAGCGCACGGGTCAAGTAATAATATAGTGAATGTGATATTCGAATGTTGTCCTCTGGATTGGATTTCTAATCAATTTTAATTACTGGAAATACTCTTGCCCAATTTTATTTAGGGAACAAATCTTAGTGATAAAGAATGCAATTCTAACACAAAACAATACGAAAAGTGACAATCTATTGATGACAACGGTCTTAGGGATTTGATTTCACCAATTGGGATTATGGATTCATTCATAGATTAATGACATGCTATGATTCATAAATTTTGGGAAACTAAAATCACAAATATCTCTCCCCAGCATACATGATTCTCCCACATGCAATGAACCCGATATCCCTATCTAAATTCATTATACATGCAAGGCATTAAGGCTAACCTTTTTAACAATTTCTAGAATTAACTATTATCTCCCGATTTCTAGCTAAATCCTAGTTGTGCATAATGAGTTCTAAGCTAAATCCTCTCTCCCGAGTTAGATTTAAGCACAAACAACATTCAATTCATGGCCGGTAAATTGAAAACATTAAACATACATTATGCATAAATGAATCAATAACAACAATCCATAAAAATCAATCCATAAAGCGCCCAACGACTACATCAATCCCTAAGACTTACACTTAGCTATACATAACACGAGTTACAATATAGCAAAAGTCTAAACATGCCATAAAAAACTACAAAAGTAAAGGGTAAAGAGAATAAAACGCTAAGTAGGCCGAGACCGCACGTCCCCATTACGATCCCCACGAGCAATGGTTTGATTCCCGCCTTTTCTCCACTTGTTCAGCTTCAACAACCCATTTTTCTCTCTGTTTTACGGCTCCAAAGTCACCAAAAAGATCCCCAAATCAGACCTAATCGCAAAATATATATAGGGCAAAAATTCGGGACAGCGTCGCGACGTTGTTGCGATATCGTGAATCTGGAAATTTCAACCGAGAGCGTCGCGACGTTGTGGTCACAACATCGCGACTCTGTGATTTTTTTTTTGCGCGAACTCCAAATATAGAATGTCAGCGTCGAGACGCCCAGCGAGCAGAGTTCCGACGCTGGCTCTCGGCTGGGCTGAATTTGACTTCTTCCAACTTGATCCTTTTTCAATCTTTAGCCCTTATTCATGTCCCGAACACGCAATTAGCTCCAATATTTATTTCCTACAAATACAACACAAAAACGCATCATTTTGGCCAATAAATTATAAAAGACTAGTTAAATTAATTAGAGAAAACTAGCTAGCTATGCTCGCTATCAACTACACAATTAATTAATTCATAATTAATTAATTCTTTGACCAATTAAATATCACATATTTAATTAATCAAACATATTCAAATGTTGCATCTCTCTTATAACCTATAGTTTTAATATGAATCATATTCACATTAAAATTAATCTATAGATTTAATTTAATTAAATCACATTTAACTAAATTAAATGTAGAAATTAATTAATTAAATATCACCCATATTTAATTAATTACAAATTAGAATCATATTCTAATATATCTCTCATATATATTATAGTTCAATTAAATCACATTTAATTCAACGAAATTGAATAATTAACTATGTCGCCACGTGCCTGCGACGCGGAGCGACCGACATCCTCGAAAAGGGGTAAAATAAAAGTAGTCGCCACCAATCTTTTTTTATGGTGTGATTGGACACCAAAATAAATAAAATTATCATTTTAAGAAAAATAATAAAACAAAACGGTCTGCAAAAACTAGATTTGGGTTGGGGAGTTGTTCGTGTATGGGGAATGTATTAACACCCCACAACACCCGTTAAAAAATAATGGTGGCCAAAATTTTATCTTGAATTGAAAAATAATTTGGAAGAAATATATTATTTAGAAAAAATGATATTTTAAAACAATGTCTTAATTTACCCCTCATTACTTCAATATTTGAAGTAATGATCCCATAAAATAAGTGGAAACATATCCATTAATTTTGCTATATTAGTATTAAAATTCTTCACCTCAAGAATATTGGAGAATTTTACCATTCCCTAATTCCGTCGTAGGATAGCATTCCAAAAGGAAAAGATTTTTTTTAAAAAAATATTTTTTTAATTAAATTCACTTTTTTCTTGGGATCAAAATCTCGGACTCCCAAATATTTCTAGATTCCATCATAGGAGTTTTTTTTAGGAAAAGCAATCTTAAAATTGATTTTGAGAAAAAAGATTATAAAACCTTTTGAAAATAACATTTTTAGAGATAAAACTTTTACGCTTAAAAGGAGCAAAAGTAGAAAATTAAATAATAGTAATAGTAATAATAATAATAATAATAATAATAATAATAATAATAATAATAACTTTGAAATGAGTTTAAAATAAATCACATGAAGAGACTTAAAATAGATAGGAAATTGAAAATATTGCAAAAGGTCATAACAACAATAATAATATTAATGATGTTAATAATGATAATAATAATATTAATAACAACAATGACGATAATAATATAACAATACAAAATTAACATACACAAACACAATGGACAAGAATTACAATTTTAAATGCATGATAAAATAACATAATAATTAAGCATTGAACCAACAAGCAAAATACAGATTCAACTATGTTAGAAATTAAAAAAAAAAAAAAAAATCGGACTCCCAAATATTTCTAGATTCCGTTGTGAGATTTTTTTTTTCAATTAAACAATGCATGGACTAAGGATTGAAACCATAATGCATTTTTGACATAAAATAAATTCAAGAAGTTGGCAACATAACTAAGATACAAACGTGCTTTAAGAGATATCCCAAACCCAAATGTGACTGAAAATAGCATTTAGATGCAATAACATGAAAAATATCAACAGTCCATTGGAATTAAAGACTAACACTGTGAGGATGATTGTAGCTGATTAAAGCCACGTCAGCAGCCTTCAACAATACCCATGAGCTCTTCACGTGCCAAGGAAGTTGATGTAACCTCCAGGTGGAATACGAAAAGGGAATCAAATTCGATTGAAGAAATTGGCACAGACCTGACGCATAACAACCTTGAGGTGATTATTTAGCTGAGCCTTTTCTCCATTCTTCTCCATTGTAAGAGAGCCATTCTCGGTAAAAAAATAGAGAAAGGAAATAGAGTCGAAAGGGAGAGCTGGGTGTATTGGGTTCTGGAGGTTAATTTATCCAGAAGGGAGGGTGGATTTTATTCATGTTTGGAGCTAAGGCATTCATGGATGTATGTTGTAATCAAAGTCACTAAATGAAAGCAGTTGTGACCAAGAGTAGATGTAGGCTTTTATGCTGGACCACTATAAATTTGGTGTGTCTTCTTCTTCCCTTATCTCTCTCTGATTTTGTGCTCTGTTTTATAGTGTTTCCTTAATCTTGGGCTAGGGGTGAGCAAATAAAGCCGAAAAATCGAGCCGACCGACCGAAACCGACCGAACCGACGTCGGTCGGTCAGTTTTTTGATAATTTCGGTCGTGTAAAACCGACCTGTCGGTCGGTCGGTTCGTCCAAAATAGGGAAAACCGACCGAACTGACCGACTTTTCTATATATTAAAAAAAAAAAAGGAAAACAGCGCTTCGTTGCTGCCGCAGGCAGCATTAATAGACTGCCTGCATGTAGCCCTTGGGAAAACCATCGGCCCAAGGAGAATTCATTATTAAAAAAAAAAAACTTTTATTTTTTTTTCAATTTCTCCCCTTCTCTCTCTCGTTTCAATCTTCTGACTTCTCCTTCACCTTCTTCTTTTCTTTCTTTTTTCTTCTTATTTTCCTTCATCTTCTTCTTGCACCGCCCTCCCCTTCTTCTCCGTCCTGAGTTCGCCGGAATAACGTGAACTTGTGTTGCTGCCTTTGTCGCGTTAACGTCGTGTCGCGCCGTATCGCCGCCATCTCCGTCGACTTTCTTTCTCCCTTTGGTTTGATTTTGTGTTGCTGCCTCTCCGCCGTGCCGCCATCTCCGCCATCTCCGCTTTAGCTTTCAACCTCGTCGTGATTCAGCCCCTCGGCCGTCGTTCCAACTTTCGATTTTAGGTTACTCGATTTTCTCTTTAAGCCTTACACATAATTTTTTTTTTTAAAAAAAAAGAGAGAGAGTAAACTATCAGTTTAAACAGAATAAACCAACCGACCGACCAGTCGGTCGGCCGGTCGGCGAAAATGAAGTAAAAAAAAATCGGTTTCTAGTAATCTGGAAACCGATATGGTCGGTTCGACCAGTGGCGGATCCAGGAATTTCATATAGGGGGGGCACAATATACATAAAAATGTAATAAAAAAATTTATAATGAAAATTTAAAAATTATGCATATCTTCATAAATGAATTAATTCAATACAAAATACATTATAATTGACCTCTACGAGTTTTCATGTTCTGAAATCGATTCATGATAACTTCGTTATCTAACTTGTCAAGCAAATCTTTCTCAATATATGCTACGAGACAATCATTCATCCATTGATCTCCCATTCGATTACGCAATCGAGTCTTCACAATATTCATGGCAGAAAATGTTCTCTCCACAGTAGCTGTTGCAACAAGTAAAATCAATGCCAAGGTCAGCAATCGATAAACTAATGGATAAACCTTATCTCTATTCGTCGTGACCATTTTTATTGCAAGATCACTGATGCTTTTTAGTCCAACAAACTCAACATTTGAGTGGACATCAACAATGTAATTTTGAAGTTGATCCTCAAGTACAGAGAGCTCAATAGCTGAAAAGTCTCTTGGATAAAATTGAGCAAGCCGACTAAGCTTGTGTCTATCAAAAGCAGCAAATGAGTTACTTGGGTTCAAAGATGTCAAACAGAGAAGTAATTCATTACTTGTTTCAGTAAAACGATTATTCAACTCTTGAAGTTGCATATCAATAACGGCATAAAAAACATCAACACGATAATGATGCAAATTTGTAATTGGTTGAGATTTTCGTCTTTGTCGTCCTCGAATCAAAAATATATTATCCATCTCAAGAACTTGAATGTCATGGCTATTGCAGAAATTAGAAACTACATCCAACAATGAATCCCAACTAGACTCCCTCATAGTTTGCAGTCTTTCTTTACAAATTTTGACTAAATTCATTGCATTCACAATATCATGATCTTTTCTTTGTAATGCTTGAGACAACTCATTTGTGATTCCCAATATAATTTTCATCAAATGTATATGAAAAACAAAGTCGAATGATTGGATCAAACTTATTAGAGTCTCTGCTTCATATTTTTGTTCTGAACTTGATCCACCTTGTACAATTGTCTCAAGTACATCAACTACTGATGAAAACATTGTAATAAAGCTCGTTAAGGTGTTGTAATGTGATCCCCATCGTGTGTCTCCTGGTCGTTTAATCATTGTCTCTTGATTTAATCCTCGACCACTTGATAGTTCACCATTATCTAAAGCTTCAAAAATTTTCAAGCTATGTTTCTCTCATAGAATATCTCGACGTTTTGCTGAGGCCCCAATAACATTAACCACATTTGTAACAATAAAAAAAAGACCAGCAATTTCCATATGATTTTTTGCAGTAGCTATAAGAGCTAATTGAAGCTGATGGGAAAAACAATGAATGTAAAAAGCACATTCATTTTCTTTCAAAATAAGTGCTTTCAGTCCATTGAATTCACCTTGCATATTACTTGCTCCATCATATCCTTGTCCTCGTAAACTAGCTATGCTTAATCCATGTTGAGAAAAAAATCCATCAATAGCCTCCTTAAGTGATAGAGCACATGTATTAGCAATGTGTATAATTCCTACAAATCGTTCAATCACATGACCTTCATCTACATATCGCAATACAATTGACATTTGCTCCTTTGCAGATATATCTTTGGATTCATCAATCAAAATGGAAAATAACTTATCACCTATATCTCTCATAATTGTATTAACAATTTCGACTGCAATGGAATTCACAATATCTTTTTGAATATCAGGTGCAATCAACTTCAAATTATTTGGAGCATTTTCCAAAGTCACAGCTTCAATATCCTTGTTGTGGTTGCCTAGCCATCGTAAAAGTTCAAGAAAATTACCTTGATTTGTTGAATCCTCAGTCTCGTCATGCCCACGGAATGAAAGCCCTTGGCGTAATAAAAATCGAATACAATCAATTGATGCACCTAATCGAGTCCGATACTCAACTCGTGCTTGTTCCGACATCCTATTAAAAAATGTCTCAATATGTTGCTCTTGTCTCAAAAGAGCCTCACATTTACCCCAAGCTTGATTATGTGCACTATTGAGACCACCAACATGAATTTCCAATTCCTCTTTTTTATTCCAATTAGAAAACCCTTCACTTACAAAACATTCACCTCCTGATTTTTCACTAACTTCCGGTTTGAACAAATAGCAACATAAACAAAATGCAGCATCCTTTGAAATACTGTATTCTAACCAATTAGAATATTCATTAAACCAAACTGGATTAAACCGTCTTGACTTTGCTCCAAATTTCTTGAATGGAAAATTATGATTTCGAGGCTGACAAGGACCTTTTTATAAATATGCTCTACGAACTTGATCTTGAATATTAAAACTATAATCAGAAATTTTAGTTCTTAAACCAGGATCTGCAGGTAGCTCTCCTAAATTGACTTCTGTATAAGGTCTATCACTATCAGAACTAGTATTACTTTCCTTTCTTGGAGATGATGACTCTGTTGTTGTTATTCTTTTATAATATCTCTCCATTTTGATTTCGAATTAAGTCTACACAAATATTAATAAAAAAAAGATTAATTACAATTCCCTAGATTAAAAATTATAACTAGAATTAAAAGGCTCATAAGAATTAGAATCTTACTTGTCGTGTCAAATGATGGTATGATTCTTGACGACGAGTGACGATGACTTATATCTTATAGTGTTAACTCTGAAAATTAAAAAAAAAAATAAACACACAATATCAAATTATGTAGATAGTAAATGATAATTACATACAAATTAAAAAAAAAAAAAACAAACCATACCTTTTGGCTTTTCGATAAAGTTGAAAATTTAAACTAAATTAAAAGTTCAAAAGGGTGCTGCTCATTTGGAGAAACATTAATTTTTTTACTTAGGCTGCGGCTGGATTTGGAGTCTGCAGAAACATTAATATTTGACCTAATTCGCAGGTCTGATGGGCTATAAGATGGGCCTTAATTTAATGCGCAGGTATATGGATTTCGGAAAAAGATAATAAACACGCGTTCATCGTGGCTTGATACCAAGACCTCAGCATTCAAAGTGACCCCCCAACCAACGATCCAAGCGCTTTTTATTATACTTATTACGATTTTTATATATTAATATTATAAACGTTGATTTATATTATATTAAAAATATAAAGCCGGGATAATTTGAGGGGGGGCACGTGCCCCCCCTGGCCCCTTAATAGATCCGCCCCTGGGTTCGACGTCGGTTTGGGGCCAAAACCGACCCCGACCGACCGATGCTCACCCCTGTCTTGGGCTACTGTAATTTGTTCTTGAAAGCTGGTCATCGTTTTTGTTTTATATTCTAAATTGTGTGTTTGTTTCGGTTTGAGTAAACTGGGTATAAGGTGAGCTTGCATAACAAACACAAGTAAAACAATAAGGTGAAAACATTAATGAGTTAATGAAAGAGGAAAAAAAATAATAATAAAAAAATGCATGCTTATCAAAATAAAAATAAAAAAAAAAAGAGAAAAAAAAACCGAAAACTCCCAAAAAGAGATCAGAATAAAAAAAATACAAAAAGAAACAAACAAATAAATAGAAAATTAAAAAAAAAAACGTAAGTGGAGTACATCGACAAGACAGCACACTGGAAAACAGAATTTGAAAAGGCTGATCGGCCACCCATCCCAAGACACTCAAATCAGTAATAATAATAATAATAATAATATTAAAAAAATTGAAAAGCTGAATCTCACAACTAATACATATATATATACATATATATATATATATATATATATAATAATAATAATAATAATAATAATAATAATAATAAATAAAGAACACTATTTAGGAAAACAATTTGAATTGGATAAGCTCCTTGAGGAAGAGGAAATATATTGGAGGCAAAGGTCTAGGGAGGATTGGTTAAAATGGGGTGACAAAAACTCTAGATGGTTCCATAAGAAAGCCACTATTAGGAAAAGAATAAATGAAATTCATGGCATTATGGATAGGAATGGTTTTTGGGTAGAGGATCAAAATCTTATTGAGAAAACTTTTGTGTCCTATTTTAAATCTATGTTTAGATCATGTAACCCTACCAGTTCTCAGATTCACCTAACTTTGAATAATATACAACCCAAAGTTACTCCAGCTATGAACAGTAGACTGACTTCCCCTTTTACTAAAGCAGAAATAGAAAAAGCAATCTCCCAGATGTTCCCCATTAAGGCCCCAGGCCCTGACGGTTACCCAGCTTTGTTTTATCAAAAACATTGGGATATTGTGGGTCAAAAAACAGTAGAAGAATGTTTAGAAATTTTGAATAAAGATAGGGATCTGGGCCACTGGAATAAAACAAATATTGTGCTTATCCCCAAAATAAATAGCCCTCGAGAAGTAGGGGATTTCAGGCCAATTAGTTTGTGTAACGTTAATTACAAAATAATCACCAAAACTATTGCTAACAGACTAAAAGGGGTGCTTCTTGATATAATTTCAGAATCACAGTCCGCTTTTGTTCAAGGACGACTAATTTCGGATAATATAATGATAGGGCATGAATGTTTAAATGCGATTAAAAACCATAGATATATAAACAAGGATATGGCAGCCCTTAAGTTAGATCTTAGTAAAGCCTATGATAGGGTTGAATGGAGCTATCTTAAGGAAATTATGATTAGACTTGGATTTGATACCTCTTGGGTCAATTTTTTTTGCCAAAAGAGGATACAAGTACAACTTACCATTTTCCACATGTGTAAGCATTGTTGGACATGAGCTTGTTATTATACAACTTTTCGTCTAGGCAAAATTAGTGCATCACATGAGCATTATATTATATGGGATGAGAAGATAACTAATTTTACATAGTAATAGCCCACATGCTAGCTTGGATTTAGACTTTCAAATGCTTCAAAGACTTCAAAAGGATTTGCTGAAGATTGATATTCAAATCGTCTACTAAGAAGAAAATATGGTTAATCCCCTTGCCAAATTTTTTTTTCTTTTCTCGATGAACAACCTTTTTGTAAATTCACTCGTCATGATTGATGAATTCAGGGATGAACGAACAAGATCAATACCATTGCGTTTGATAAAATATGCACTCGTAATCTTTGTACTAAAAATTAAAATTTAATTTTAATTCAAATTAAAGATTAATTTATGTGTACAAACAATAGTCTAAAATCAAATTAGGATACTCACAGTTCAATAAATTGATTTTTTTAATAATATGTTTAATCTATAAACATTTGAATTATATTTATAAGTATTTTTTTTTGTTAATTTCATATGAATATTGCATATTAAATAAACATTGGTTTGACAATAAAATAAGGTTTTTCATCTCAAATGTTTTCATGAAATAAAAGATCATATTAAAAAATTCTCATGAAGTTCATCACAGACACTCTAAAATGAGAATGTATATATATATATATACATAGATGTTGTTACATACATACATACATATATACACAATACATTGGTTTTTTCTTTTAAAAAAAATACATTTTCGTGTATCGTTGGTCAGAAGTTGACTATTGGGTGACACGTCATCCACCTTGTAAGCTGCCATGTCATCAAAATTTGATCGTTTAAGTCCACGTTAGCTGCCACGTCATCAAGATGTCACTGCCACATTGGATTTTTGGTCCAGTCTTCTTTTGCTCGTAACTTTCTCTTTTGAACTCCGATTCAAGCGATTTAAGTTGCGTTGAAATCGTCTTTACCAGCTCTACAAGATGAACAATTTGAAACATTTAAAATGTTGGTACAAAAATTTGAAGTTTTTATCATCAAAATATGTAGTTTGATTGAAGCCCTAAAGCTAACACTCAAATTCCTCAACTTTATTTCTTTCTACTAACTCCAACTTACCATATAAAATTTTGCATCACAAATTTAAGAATACAAATGTCAAATTAAACAAGGATACACTCTAAAATTAAAAAAGAATATGAATCTTTATACATTTTGAATGCGCCTGCATGAAGTTTCGAAGTATGTGTCTAACCTTTTCCATTGGTCTTCCTCATTATCCACCAAAATCAAGAAAAACTTTATCTTTTTTTGTTCTTATCTCGGGTGGTTCTCCCATTAGTATAGGATTCTTGGTTCGACGACTGATAAATATCGTTTGATCTACCATTTTGTCTCAATTTATATTAAACTATAATTAGGTACCTAAACTTGATTTTTTTTTTTTTTTTTTTTTTTTTGGCTGAAAGAGGTTACAAATACAACTTACCATTTTCCACATGTGTAAGTATTGTTGGACATGAGCTTACTATTATACAACTTTTCGTCTAGGCAAAATTTGTGCATCACATGAGCATTATATTATATGGGATGAGAAGATAACTAATTTTAAATAGTAATAGCCCACATGCTAGCTTGGATTTAGACTTTCCAATGCTCCAAAGACTTCAAAAGAATTTGCTGAATATTGATATTCCAATCGTCTACTAAGAAGAAAATATGATTAATCCACTTGTCAAATTTTTTTCTTTACTCAATGAACAATCTTTTTGTAAATTTCACTCGTCATGGTTGATGAATTCAGGGATGAACGAACAAGATCAATACCATTGCATTTGATAAAATCCGCACTCGTAATCCTTGTATTAAAAACTAAAATTTAATTTTAATTCAAATTAAAGATTAATTTATGTGTAAAAATAATAGTCTAAAATCAAATTAGGATACTCACTGTTCAACAAATTGATGTTTTTTTAATAATATGTTTAATCTATAAACATTTAAATTATAATTATAAGTCATTTTGTTTTGTTCATTTCATATGAATTATGCATATTAAATAAACATTGTTTTGACAGAAAATAAAGTTTTTCATCTCAAATGTTTTCATGAAAGAAAAGAGTATTAAAAAATTCTCATAAAGGTCATCACCGACACTGTAAAATGAGAATGTATGTATATATATATATATATATATATATATATATATATATATATACATAGATGTTGATACATACATACATACATATATACACAATACATTGGTTTTTTCTTTTAAAGAAATACATTTTAGTGTATCGCTGGTTAGAAGTTGACTATTGGATGACACGTCATCCACCATGTAAGTTTCCATGTCATCAAAATTTGACCATTTAAGTCCACGTTAGCCGCCACGTCATGGAGATGTCACTACCACATAGGATTTTTGGTCCAGTCTTCTATTGCTCGTAACTTTCTCTTTTGAACTCCGATTCAAGCAATTTAAGTTGCATTGGAATCGTCTTTATCAGCCCTACAAGATGAACACTTTGAAACACTTAAAATGTTAGTACAAAAATTTGAAGTTTTTATCATCAAAATATGTGGTTTGATTGAAGCCCTAAAGCTAACACTCAAATTCCTCAACTTTATTTCTTTCTACTAACTCCAACTTACCATACAAAATCTGCATCATAAATTTAAGAATACAAATGTCAAATTAAACAATGATATACTAAAATGAAAAAAGAATATGAATTTTTATACATTTTGAATGCGTCCGCATGAAGTTTCAAAGTGTGTGTCTAACCTTTTCCGTTGATCTTCCTCATTATCCACTGAAATCTAAAATAACTTTATTTTTTTTTTGTTCTTATCTCGGGTGGTTCTCCCCTTAGTATAGGATTCTTGGTTCGACGGCTGATAAATATCGTTTGATCTACCATTTCGTCTTAATTTATATTATACCATAATTAGGTACCATTAATTGATTTTTATTTTTATTTTTTTTTTATTTTATTTTATTTTATTTTTTTGCCGAAAGAGGATACAAGTACAACTTACCATTTTCCACATGTGTAAGTATTGTTGGACATGAGCTTGCTATTATACAACTTTTCGTCTAGGCAAAAATAGTGCATCACATGAGTATTATATTATATGGGATGAGAAGATAACTAAGTTTACCTAGTAATAGCCCATATGCTAGCTTGGATTTAGACTTCCCAATGCTTTACATACTTCAAAAGGATTTGCTGAAGATTGATATTCAAATCGTCTACTAAGAAAAAAAATATGATTAATCCCTTTGCCAAATTTTTTCTTTACTCGATGAACAACATTTTTTTTTTTAAATTTTACTCTTCATGGTTGATGAATTCAGAGATGAACGAACAAGATCAATACCATTGTGTTTCATAACATCCGCACTCGTAATCTTTGTGCTACAAATAAAAATTTAATTTTAATTCAAATTAAAGCTTAATTTATGTGTAAAAACAATAGTCTAAAATCAAATTAGGATACTCACTGTTCAACAAATTGATTTTTTTTAATAATATGTTTAATCTATAAACATTTGAATTATAATTATAAGTCTTTTTGTTTTGTTAATTTCATATGAATATTACATATTAAATAAACATTGGTTTGACAATAAAATAAGATTTTTCATCTCAAATGTTTTCATGAAATAAAAGATAATATTAAAAAATTCTCATGAATGTCATCACAGACACTCTAAATGAGAATGAATATATATATATACATAGATGTTGATACATACATACATACATATATACACAATACATTGGTTTTTTCTTTTAAAGAAATACATTTTAGTGTATCGTTGGTTAGAAGTTGACTATTGGGTGACACGTCATCCACCATGTAAGTTTCCATGTCATCAAAATTTGACCATTTAAGTCCACGTTAGCCGCCACGTCATTGAGATGTCACTACCACATAGGATTTTTGGTCCAGTCTTCTATTGCTCGTAACTTTCTCTTTTGAACTCCGATTCAAGCAATTTAAGTTGCATTGGAATCGTCTTTATCAGCACTACAAGATGAACACTTTGAAAAGCTTAAAATGTTAGTACAGAAATTTGAAGTTTTTATCATCAAAATATGTGGTTTGATTGAAGCCCTAAAGTTAACACTCAAATTCCTCAACTTTATTTCTTTCTACTAACTCCAACTTACCATACAAAATCTCATCACAAATTTAAGAATACAAATGTCAAATTAAACAATGATATACTAAAATGATAAAAGAATATGAATTTTTATACATTTTGAATGCGTCCGCATGAAGTTTCAAAGTGTGTGTCTAACCTTTTCCGTTGATCTTCCTCATTATCCACTGAAATCAAAAATAACTTTATCTTTTTTTGTTCTTATCTCGGGTGGTTCTCCCCTTAGTATAGGATTCTTTGTTCGACAACTGATAAATATCGTTTGATCTACCATTTCGTCTTAATTTATATTATACTATAATTAGGTACCATGAATTGATTTTTTTTTTTTTTTTTTTTTGTCGAAAGAGGATACAAGTACAACTTACCATTTTTCACATGTGTAAGTATTGTTGGACATGAGCTTGCTATTATACAACTTTTCGTCTAGGCAAACATAGTGCATCACATGAGCATTATATTATATGGGATGAGAAGATATCTAATTTTACCTAGTAATAGCCCATATTCTAGCTTGGATTTAGACTTCCCAATGCTCTACATACTTCAAAAGGATTTGCTGAAGATTGATATTCAAATCGTCTACTAAAAAAAAATATATGATTAATCCCTTTGCCAAATTTTTTCTTTACTCGATGAACAACATTTTTTTTTTTAAATTTCACTCGTCATGGTTGATGAATTCAGGGATGAACGAACAAGATCATAACCATTGTGTTTCATAACATCCGCACTCGTAATCTTTGTGTTACAAATAAAAATTTAATTTTAATTCAAATTAAAGCTTAATTTATGTGTAAAAACAATAGTCTAAAATCAAATTAGGATACTCACTGTTCAACAAATTGATTTTTTTTAATAATATGTTTAATCTATAAACATTTGAATTATAATTATATGTTTTTTTTTTTTGTTAATTTCATATGAATATTACATATTAAATAAACATTGGTTTGACAATAAAATAAGGTTTTTCATCTCAAATATTTTCATGAAATAAAAGATAATATTAAAAAAATTCTCATGAAGGTCATCACAGACACTCTAAAATGAGAATGAATCTATATATATATATACATAGATGTTGTTACATACATACATATATACACAATACATTGGTTTTTTGTTTTAAAAAAATACATTTTAGTGTGTCGTTGGTCAGAAGTTGATTATTGGGTGACACGTCATCCACCATGTAAGTTGCCATGTCATCAAAATTTGACTGTTGAAGTGCACGTTAGCCGCCACGTCATCAAGATGTCACTGCCACATAGGATTTTTGGTCCAATCTTCTTTTGCTTGTAACTTTTTCTTTGAACTCCGATTCAAACAATTTAAGTTGCATTGGAATCGTCTTTATCAGCTTTACAAGATGAACACTTTGAAACACTTAAAATGTTAGTACGAAAATTTGAAGTTTTTATCATCAAAATATGTGCTTTGATTGAAGCCTTAAAGTTAACACTCAAATTCTTCAACTTTATTTCTTTCTACTAACTCCAACTTATCATATAAAATCTGCATCACAAATTTAAGAATACAAATGTCAAATTAAACAATGATATACTAAAATGAAAAAATAATATGAATTTTTATACATTTTGTATGCGTCCGCATGAAGTTTCAAAGTGTGTGTCTAACCTTTTCCATTGGTCTTCCTCATTATCCACCGAAATAAAAAATAACTTTATCTTTTTTTTTTCTTAGCTCGGGTGGTTCTCCCCTTAGTATAGGATACTTGGTTCAATGGCTGATAAATATCATTTGATCTACCATTTCGTTTTAATTTATATTATACGATAATTAGGTACCATGAATTGATTTTTTTTTTGTTGTTTTTTTTGCCGAAAGAGGATACAAGTACAACTTACCATTTTCCACATGTGTAAGTATTGTTAGACATGAGCTTGCTATTATACAACTTTTCGTCTAGGCAAAAATAGTGCATCACATGAGTATTATATTATATGGGCTGAGAAGATAACTAATCTTACCTAGTAATAGCCCATATGCTAACTTGAATTTAGACTTCCCAATGCTCCACATACTATAAAAGGATTTGCTGAAGATTGATATTAAAATTCTCTACTAAGAAGAAAATATGATTAATCCCTTTACCAAATTTTTTCTTTACTCGATGAACAACATTTTTTTGTAAATTTCACCCGTCATGGTTGATGAATTCAGGGATGAACGAACAAGATCAATACCATTGCGTTTGATAAAATCCGCACTCGTAATCTTTGTGCTATAAATAAAAATTTAATTTTAATTCAAATTAAAGATTAATTTATGTGTAAAAACAATAGTCTAAAATCAAATTAGGATACTCACTGTTCAACAAATTGATTTTTTTAAATATTATGTTTAATCTATAAACATTTGAATTATTATAATTATAAGTTTATGTAAATTTTTTTTTTTTTTTTGTTAATTTCATATGAACTATGCATATTAAATAAACATTGGTTTGACAATAAAATAAGGTTTTTCATCCCAAATGTTTTCAAGAAATAAATGATAATATAAAAAAATTCTCATAAAAGTCATCACAGACACTGAAAAATGAGAATGTATATATATATATACATAGATGTTGATACATACATACATATATATATGTATAATACATTTATTTTTTTCTTTTAAAAAAATACATTTTAGTGTATCATTGGTCAAAAGTTGACTATTTGGTGACACGTCATCCACCATGTAAAGCTGCCATGTCATCAAAATTTGACTGTTGAAGTTGAAGTTCACGTTAACGCCACGTCATCAAGATGTCACTATCGCATAAGATTTTTGGTCCAATCTTTTTTTGCTTGTAACTTTCTCATTTGAACTCCGATTCAAGCGATTTAAGTTGCCTTGAAATCGTCTTTATAAGATCTACAAGTTGGACAAATTCAAGGTGTGTGTCTAACTTTTTCCATTGGTTTTTCTCATTATCTACCAAAATCTAGAATGACTTTTTTTTTTGTTCCTATCTCCGGTGGATCAACCATCAGTATAAGATTCTTGTCTTCTCAATGCTCCATCAACTTCAAAAGAATTTGCTAAACATTGATATGCAAATCGTCTACTAGGAAGAAAATGTGATAAATCCCCTTGCCAATTTTTTTCCCTTTACTCGAATGACAACCTTTTTGTAAACTTCACTCGTCATGGTTGATGACTTCAGGGATGAACAAACAAAATCAGTACCATTGTATTTGATAAAATTCGCACTCGTTATCCTTGTACTAAAAAATAAAATTTAATTTTAATTCAAATTAAAGATTAATTTATGTGTAAAAACAATAGTCTAAAATCAAATTAAGATACTCACTGTTCAACAAATTGATTTTTTTTAATAATATGTTTAATCTATAAATATTTGAATTATAATTATAAGTTTATGTAATTTTTTTTTGTTAATTTCATATGAACTATGCATATTAAATAAACATGGGTAAAATACCTTTTTGGTCCCTCATGTTTCGGGTTAGTTTCCAATAGGTCCCTAGGTTTCAAAATTGAACAATCAAGTCCCTACTGTTTAAAAAATGCTTCTATTGAGTCCCTGGACCGTTAATTTTTTTAACGGTGCTGACGTGGCAGTAACGGTGCTGACGTGGCCTATTTAAAAATATTAAAATATTAATTTTTGAATTAAAATAATAAAAAATTAAAATTAAATAATAAATAATTTTTTTAAAAAATCTCACTCTCTCTCCTCTTTCTTCCCACTTCCCGAAACCCCCCCTTCCTTTCTTTTCCCTTCTCTCTCTTTGCTTCCCCTCTCTCTCTCTTTCCTTCCTTTCGCCGGCCGATTGCCGTCGCCGCCACACAGCCCACGCCGCCGCTACCGCCCTCTCTCCCCCAATCAATAAACCCGCCCCCCCCTCTGTTTTCCCTTTCTCTCGCCGACTCCTCCCCTTCCTTCCCTTTCTCTTTCTCTTTCCCTTCCTTCCGGCCGACCACTTCTTCTTCTTCTATTATTTTTGTTTGCTCAGATCTGTAGATGGGAGGGAAATTTTGCTCTTTTTTTTGGGTTTTTGTTCAGATCTGTCGCCGCCGCCGCCCTCTTTCTCCTTCCATCCCGCCGGCAGCTTCTTCTTCTTCTTCTTTCTGCTCAGATCTGGTCGGAGGCTTGTTTTTTGGGTTTGCTCAGATCTGTTTTTTTTGTGGGTTTTTGAAGATGGGGGGAGGGGGTTGGGAGAGAGTTTGAGAGGTGGAGGGGGGTTTGTTGAAGGTGGCTGTAGGCAATGAAGGCGGCGGCGACGGTGACCGGGGAGAAGAGGAGACGGTGGCGGCGGGCGGTAGCTGCGGCGTGGGCTGTGTGGCGGCGACGGCAATCGGCCGGCGAAAGGAAGGAAAGAGAGGGAGAGGGGAAGGAGAAAGAGAAAGAAGGGAAAAGAAAGGAAGGGGGGTTTCGGGAAGTGGGAAGAAAGAGGAGAGAGAGTGGGATTTTTTTTTAAAATTATTTATTATTTAATTTTAATTCAAAAATTAATATTTTAATATTTTTAAATAGGCCACGTCAGCACCGTTAAAAAAATTAACGGTCCAGGGACTCAATAGAAGCATTTTTTAAACAGTAGGGACTTGATTGTTCAATTTTGAAACCTAGGGATCTATTGGAAACTAACCCGAAACATGAGGGACCAAAAATGTATTTTACCCAATAAACATTGGTTTGACAATAAAATAATGTTTTTCATCCCAAATGTTTTCATGAATAAAAAGATAATATTAAAAAATTCTCATAAAAATCATCACAAACACTAAAAAATGAGAATGTATATATATATATATATATATATATATATATATATATATACATAGATGTTGATACATACATACATACATATATATATATATATGTAATACATTGGTTTTTTCTTTTAAAAAAATACATTTTAGTGTATCGTTGGTCACAAGTTGACTATTGGGTGACACGTCATCTATCATGTAAGCTTCCATGTCATCAAAATTTGACCGTTGAAATCCACGTTAGTCGCCACGTCATCAAGATGTCACTACCACATAAGATTTTTGGTCCAATCTTATTTTGCTTATAACTTTCTCGTTTGAACTCCGATTCAAGCAATTTAAGTTGCGTTGGAATCGTCTTTATAAGCTCTACAAGACGGACACTTTGAGACACTGAAAATGTTAGTAAAAAAAATTGAGTTTGTTATTATCAAAATATGTGGTTTGATTGAAGCCCTAAAGCTAACACTCAGATTCCTCAAATTAATTTATTACTAACTCCATCTTACCATATAAAATCTGCATCACAAATTTCTGAATACAAATGTCAAATGTAAACAAAGATACACTAAAATGATAAAAGAATATGAATTTTTATACATTTTGAATGCGTCCGCATGCAGATTCAAAGTGTGTGTCTAACTTTTTCCATTGGTTTTCCTCATTATCCACCAAAATCTAGAATGACTTATCTTTTTTTGTTCCTATCTTCGGTGGATCTCCCATCAGTATAGGATTCTTATCTTCCCAATGCTTCATAAACTTCAAAAGAATTTGCTAAAGATTGATATTCAAACCGTCTACTAAGAAGAAAATGTGATAAATTCCCTTGCCAATTTTTTTTCGTTTACTCGAATGACAACTTTTTTGTAAACTCAACTCGTCATGGTTGATAACTTCAGAGATGAACGAACAAGATCAGTACCATTGCATTTGATAAAATCCGCACTCGTTATCCTTATACTAAAAAATAAAATTTAATTTGAATACAAATTAATGATTAATTTATGTGTAAAAATAATCATCTAAAATCAAATTAGGATACTCATTGTTTGACAACTTGGAGTTTTTCTTTTTTGTTTTTTTTTTCCTATTATAATAATCTTTTTAATCTATAAGCATTTTAATTATAATTATAATGTTATGAATTTTTTTTTTGTTTAATTTCATATTGGCTATGCATATTAAATAAACATTGTTTTGACATTAAAATAGGGATTTTCATCCCAAATGTTATAATTAAATAAAAGATAATACTAAAAAAACCTCATAATGGTCATCACTATCATTGAAAAATAAAAGTGTACATTTTTTCTAATCTATCCTAACAAGTTCTGTTGGAAAAAATGAGATCTTGAAAAAATTTCTAAATTAATGTGTGTGTATATATATATATATTTGGAGAAAAAAAAAAATACATACATACATATATATATATTTATATGTGTGTGTGTTTGTCTATATATTTATATATATTTTAAACCCAATATATTTAAATTATAAAAAAAAAAAAAGAAGAAAAATCGCAAGCAAATCTTGTCCCACCACTATTCTCCTAATTTACGGGTGGGTAGAAACCGAATCGAACTGGCAAATTTAATTAAACCGAATCAATATGGTTTGGTTTTGTTTTCATATTAATTTGGGCAACTAAATTGAAATACATTAGTCTATTAAATTAACATCTTTATTTATAAAATAAAAATTAATATAGTTGTAAAAAAAATAATATAGGTTAAATTATAAGTTTGAAAGATGAACTTTCATAGTTGCCTCTAATAATTTCTTATATTTTAAAAAATGTCAAATAAATCTTTATATTTTAAATGTTACATCTAATAAGTCTCTAAACTTCTAAATGTCTAATAAATCCTAAACTTAAAACAATATCTAATGATTCCTTAAAATTTTAATGTCTTGTCTAATAGATTTTTGAATATTAAAAAGTGTCTTAGTTTCTTAAAATTTTACTCTTGTATTCAACAAGTCACTGAATTATTAATTTTACATCATTTATACCCATGATTTATTAGAGATAAGAAATTTACTCAACATTAATCTGAACTTTAAAAACTGTTTAGATAATTTTAAATTCAAGATCCGTCTATACAAAACCAAATATAGCTAATTGGTTATATTAAAAGCCAACAAGAGCATAGCTCAATTGGCATAAAGTTGTATTGATAACCACGAGTTCTGTGATTCAATCCCCCAACCCCATATTGTCAAAAAAAAATAAATAAATAAATAAATAATTGGCTATATTCAAAATCTAGAACCTTACAAAATATCAAAACAATTGAGTTTGATTGTAAAAAAAGAAAAAAGAAAAAAAGAAAACAAACTATTGGTGGCTTATTTTTCTTTTTCTTTTCTTCTTTCGTAGGTTTTCTTTTTTTTTTTTTTTTCGGGTTTTCTAGAAAAGTAAAAAAACTAAAATAAATTAAAATATAAAAAATTAGACAAAAAGAGTTGATATGAAAATTATTAGAGAAATAGGGGGTCGCGTCCTTCTAAGAGACGCAACCAAGTGTTTTTTTTTTCTAAATAAACTTCCATCCTTAATTTTAACTCCCTATACACACATTTTTGTTTGTTTTTCTTTCTCTATTTTATCTCGTTTTCATTTTTCATTTTTTATGTTTTCTTTCCCCTTTCCCCCCCTTCTCGATTCTCTCTCTCGTTTTTTTTTATGTTTTCTTTTTTTTTTTTTTTATTTGAAGCTTTTTTTAGATAAAGGAGAATTTCATTAATAACGAGGTACAAACAGTGATTTCTCACTATGAACCATGTTCAAAATCCAACATGGAATATCACAAATCCAAAGATTTGAAATTGATCGTAGCCCTTTCCGAGCTAGTGCATGAGCTATTGTATTTTGCTCCCTATGAATGTGAAAAAATTCTACTTCTTTAATGTCCTCTTGTTTGACCAGGTATCCCATAATAACGCATGAACCTTAACCTCATCCTCAATTGAACCATTAATCATGGAAATAAGGCCAAGAGAATCAAAGAAAATTGTTACATTCGATATCTTCATTCTATTGGCTAGCCTAATACCTTCCAAAACCGCACGAGCCTCTGCACAGAGAGGGTTCAGTAACGGCGGATAATGTCCATGCATAGCTGCAACTACATTACCTTGATTATTTCAAATCAATACCCCATATCCAAATACCTTACCATAACTATCACACGTTGCATCCACATGGATTACCAACCCTTTATGCGATTGCTTACTGATATTTTGCCTCATACCACTGGTCCTATGAGCCTGAGACCCAACATTTACCGTTTGGAAGTCCTATACATATTGGTGGATCCATTCACATTTTTCATTGAGGCTAGGAATGGGCTTGCCATGTATTGTATTATTACGATCATTCCAAATAGTCCATGCACCTACACAAATCCAGTCTAACACACTCACTTGGTTTGACTCAAACAATTCCAAAAACCTATCTTGGATAGAAGAGAGAACATATTCTCCGTGCCTTGACAATCAATTGTCGGGCCTGGCATATGGTATGTAGAAAGATTGTCAGTAGATACCAATTCAGTCCAGGGTAAGGACACTGGACTACAATATAAATGTCCTCAAGTATCTTAGGAGAACGAGGGTTTATAGCCTCGTGTGTAGTGCTGAGGATCTAATCCTTACAGGATACACTGATTTTGATTAGCACACCGATCAGGATTCATGGAAATCCACATCGGCATCAGAATTCATCCTTAACAGGGAGCTATATGATGACGTAGCATCGAGTAAGGATTTATCACAAACTTCATCTTGAAGGCCAAATAAGTTGCTACTTATGAAGCAAGCTCAGGAGTCTATAGGACTTAGGAAGTTCATTTAGAAAGTTGTTCCAAATATGAGGCGAGTGTATAGAACGGAAACGTATATCTCATCTGTGAGATTATGTATTAAGGGGACGTGATCGTCACGAGGTTAGCCTCAAGAGTAAAATATTTCTGAATCATTTACGAAGGCCCTTACGACTAAAAGTGTTCGAGGGACATCTAGATGGTCTAGGTCTGCGAGTATAATAAACAGCCCACTAGAGTTTTAGTCCAAGTGGGAGTTTGTTGGGGTTTATGTCCTAAAACTCGTGGATAGTAAATGTAACAAAGTTAATTATAAAACGTAATTGAAATGGTTCAATTTCTGGTTGTCAAAAGATTAGTTTATTTATGAATTTATTAACCCAAATCCAATAATCTTGAATCCATGGCTATGATATGACACACTCGAACTATATGTAGTGACATAAAAGTGAATCGAGTTCGAGTGATAGCCTAAACGGTCTATAGTATAGGGATAAAACTGGGTACCTTATCCTAGGAAAAACTATGTGACGTGACCCACTTTGTTTTAGTACAAACGATGTGATCCTGTATCGTTCATGTAGAGACATGCGAGTGGGGGTGTCCTATGCAAAAAAGTTTGTATAAGACCGAACCGCGAAATAAGTCACTTTCACTTTATAACGCCGTTTACTGTGAAACTGACTAATAAGAGAGTTGGAACTATTTAAATATGATTTAAATATTAGAAAATGTATTCTATACATATTCGGTATGAATTTGAATAGTGATTCACATTCACCGGTTTTGAGAGAAGTCGGGATTGGATTATATAACTAATTTAATATTTGATATTAAATTAATATAATTAATTAAATTGTTTAGTTAATTATATTTAGAAATTGAAAATGAAATTAATTTAAACTAATTATAGTTTAAATGATAATTATGAAAAATCAATTTCATTTTCAATTAATTTTAACCAAGAGGCAAATTATAAGGTATTGACACCAAACCTTGTAGATGGGATTTGCTGGCTGTGTTTTATGCTTCATATATATGTTTTCTTCTTCATTGAAGAAAGGGGAATGGCTGAAAGGCTTGGTGGAAAAACACAGCTTCATATTTTCTCTAAAAAACGCCATTGTCATCAAGCTCTCAAACCCACTTCTTTCTCCCTAAAATTCATCATGCTCGGGTTCCCACAAGCCCGTTCTAAGGCCGGAGAATAGCGGGGAAGATCTCGGTGGTCGTCCATGATTCGATCGTGTAGAGAAACTTCCAAGAGAACTCACGGATTGAAGCTTCAAAGTTAAGTTTTTCAATCCTCTGATTTTGTTCTTATTTTAGCATGCTTTTAATCAACGAAATTAATGAAAATCAGTGTCTAAGATCCACTAACGCTTCCGCTTGAGTGTTCATCACTCCTTCAGAAATAAGGCCTAAATAACTCCTTTTTGGAGAGTTATCAATGACCTAGTTACATCATATTCAAAGTATTTACAGACAAACATGCTGCATTCGCCACTACGTTTCTGCTGCGGCCTTGACAATTCCCAACGCAGAGGCCATCTTTCAACGGAGAGATCCTTCCTCGAATCCATGACCCCTATCTCCCAACGTAGAGCCGACACGACTTGGCTAAGGACCTTTAACTCCTGCTCCACCACCTCGTCCTTGTTCAACGCCACCAGGGAATCTGATACCACCACCTCCCCTACCTCCAAGTCAATGCAGACCAACACCCAATGAAGACCACCGATGTTGTACGACATGTACACTGCATCAACCGTGCTCCATGGGATGTTATGGTCTGCAAGCTCGCCCATCTCGTACTTCAAGACGTTAGCTAGCTTGCTCCATTCGTACGTCAAGTCTCGGGGGTGTATGCCGCTACTCAATTCTTTGTACGGACCATCTTCGCGTCTTAAAAAATTTTGATCATAAAAAAATACAAAAATAAAAACCCTATCGAACACTATGAAACGAACATATGAATATGTTGTTCCAATGGTACGTACCGTTACACACATGTCTGAAGTGGTGAACTTCTTGCGGCATAACTCTGGTCGTTCTTGCAGTTTCTTCTGGATGAACATGAAGATCGAGTCAATAGCCTACACGTAGTTATGGTGTTAGCAATTCAATTAAGAAAAATGTGGTCAGTAATTAAACCATACTTCATCAGTCATCCATTTCGATGGAGTGAGAAGGGCACGAAACCACGTCTTTTCTCGAACAACATATGCAGTTATCCGGACATTGTCTTCAAGGTTCTCACTATCAAGCCATCTTTTGAAAGGCTCATCTAGATCATGGGGGATATTGGGAAGAGGATTATACTTCAGGGTCTTGCATTTCTTCCGGTCTTCCCGTGTGTCTTTCCATGGAGTTCTCAACTTCCATGCAGTCTTCCTCTTACGAGTCCCCCGTCTTTCTATGGGCTTGTTCTGTTGAGAAATAGACTGGACACCTTGTACAATAAGGAAAGTGATAAGAAAGTCTTTAACCCTAACCCTAAATACCTTACACTCTATACCCGAACCATAATTATATTAAACCCTAATGTATGCTTACCAACAAATTATGACCTTCGGCAACATGCATATCCTTTCCCACTACAAGTTCACCACTTTCAGTGTCTTCCTAATAAACAAAAAAAAACTATAATGCACCGATAACATAAATTATTCTCTTACCAATAAAATGATATAAACTGCACTTACCTATTCTGTAGTATCCATCTTCACGTCCTTCCCCACACCCTCTACCGGGTCATCTACTTCCTCGACTGGACCATGTTGTTCTGCGTCGGGTTGACCAGTCGGATCCGCATGGTCAGCCATCGAGGTGTCGTCAATTGCTTTTGCGTGAGACCCGGATGCAGGACCACCATCATCATCCTGACCTTTCGATTGTGATTCGGATCTAGCACCACCATCATTCGGACCGTCATCAGGATCTATATACTTGCTAGCGTCAACAAATTTTCCCCTGTGAAACCAATATATAAGTAACTAAAGGTCATAATAATAATAAAAGGCAAGTAAACCACTATACATACCTTCGACAATCGACGCATGAACTTCTTTATCGCTTTGAGGTATTTTTCAATAGACTTAATCACCTTCACATCCTCTTCAATCCCTTTCATCCACCCATTCAACTCCTTGATTCCATTTTCGATACCATCAAGGAGTTTGCACCTCTTGCAGACTCTGTCATTCGTAACAGACATCCCAACACCCTCTACCACTTCATTCGTATTCTCAGTCCCGAGATTCTCAACCATAGTATCTTCAATTGGATTATCTTCTAAAGCTGTTGGGGGTGGAGGTGGAGGTGAGAGTGGAGGTGGAGATGGAGGTGGAGATGGTGCACGAGGTGACTGCATCACACGATCCATAAATTGGATCTCCTGTTCTGAGGCCATAAGTTCAGTTGTGACTCTTAGCCTACACAGAAAAGGGAAATAAAAAAAATAAAACTAATAAATATAAAACTAATGAATGCATATAAAATATATTTGACATACCACATCTGAAGAAAACAACTCCCTACTCAGCGCTGCAAGTGTGGGTGAGTGGCTACAGGACCATCGTAATATACGTGGAATGACATTGTCATTTAGGCGATTAGCCACGCGCCCGATCTACGAAGATACAGTCTCATATGTCCATCCATACCTGTGTACATAAGGAAAGTATATTGTTAGGGACTGTAAATATCGAGAAAGTATACAACTATCAATCACTAAAAAACAACATACCTGAAACGCGTATGGGAAGCCATAGAGGCTGTACGTTTTCTGTTTCACATCCGTCCTCTCTTTATAGAACACTGCCTTCCCACCCAATACCTTCTTAAGTCTCTTAATGGTCTTGTAAAAAATGAGCTTACTCCAATCCTCATTTCAAAATCTTTCCCAATCATCAATCACGCTGAGCAGACTCATGTCCATCTGCTGCTTTCTCTCCCTCCCCATCATAGCCAACTCAATGAAATAAAATAGGGTCATCTTCACAGCATCCTCGTCGCTCTCAAAATTAATGTTAAGGAATAACATATCTAGTTCAAACCCTTTCATGGTGATGCTATCATTTAGGTACAATCTTCTCAGTCTAGTACTAAATACATTACCCCTAATATGTCGGGTCCTATGCTTAATTCCAGTAATAATGTCAAATTCCCTCTAACCAAATGAAACTTTCTCCCCCAGAATCTCAAAGCTAATGACACCGTTCCTAGGCTCATTCACTTCCCTCAAAAGAAAACAATGAATAAGCTGTCCATTAAACATAAAGGATGTATTTAAGAAATGTCTAAAACAAGTTTGCCTAAACATTTCTAACTGGGTAACAACTAATCTATCCTTAATATTTTTAACTGTTTTCCCTAAGTGTGAACAACATGTCAAAGCAGCAGGGAAATAGTCAGCTGGTGCAATTTTTGGTACCAATGCCATGATGATAAACTCTATTGATAAACAACAATGAAAATTTTCAAATAATAAAAAAAAAACATAAATTTTCATGGAGTAATTTTTTTACAGCCCAAGATTATAAATTCACCAACAAAAACAAGAAGTTGAGTAAATCAATTAGTTTAAAAAAATAAAAATTAAACAATTAAACAATTTTTCGGTTCGGTCCGGTCCGTCCTGTTCTGGTCGCCCGCCTGAACCCTCGGGATTCTTAACCGAACTGCCCGGCCGAGGACGAGCTCAGGTTTAAAAAAATATCTTTTCCCGATCCACTTTCCCAGCCCCTTCTATGCATCTCGACCGAGATTCTTCGATTGCAAGCTTAAAAACCCAACCGACCCAAATGAAAATCGATGCCGTTTTTCAGCCAAACTAAGTCAAAAACAGTCGAAAACTTGTTTTGTGTACTAAAATCATGCTAAACTACAAGAAATTTTGCCAAACAATCCTAGATTATACCAGATGCTTCAAAACCCTAGAAAACTGTAAAAGAAAGCGAAAAAACGTACCTTACAGCTAGATTAAGTGTTCTTAGGTTGTTCTTACACCAAATGCACGCACGAAATGGCTGAAAAATCGAAGTTGAAGCTGTTGATCTGAGGGAGAAGACGAGAGAGGGAAACGACGTTTGAAGGGAAGAGAGAGTTTTTCAAATAGTTTATATGTGCAGGGGTATTTTTGTAATTTCACCTCCTATTTAAAAATAAAAGGGTCTAAGAAAACAAGATAAAAAACAGGGGTCCTTTTTTACAAATCCAAAAACTTAGGGGTCATTCTTGTCAATTTTCCAACTTCAAATCTCTCTTCTCCTTCTCCCCTAACTTTCTCTTTAGTTCTCTGTTAGGCCGTCGAGGTCCGCCGCCGCCGTCTCTCTTCTCTGGTAGGTCCCTCTTCTATTTTTGCCGCCGTCGAGGTCCCATTCCGCCGTCGTTAAGGTCCCATTTCCACCGCAATTGAGACCACCCTTCGTTCCTCCTTCCTCGTGTCGTTGCCGCCGCCGTGAATAATATTCACGGGAAATTGACAATAATGGACCTTTTAAGTTTTCATTTTAGAAAATAGGCCCATTTTGTAGAAAAATGTTTTTGAAGACCCTTTGCTGATGAAAGTGATGTCAGCATGAAGTTGAAAGTACAGTTATAGCCTCTTTGTTAAAAACTAGTGAATTTTTGAATTTTCACACCAACCTTCATTAATTTTGTTCACCAACCTACTTAATGAAGGGATTAATGTTAAACAACCTGATTTTTTCCACCTTTTATTCATATTCCATAACTCAACAATATTTTCATTATACACAACTCACGTTTTTTCATCTCTTCCACAAAGTTCTTTTTTTCCAACCAAGAATACTTGAGGTATGTCATTTGATTTTGTGGATATATTACTTATATTTGTTGTTAAAATGGCTGAACCTTTATGTTTAAATGCATTTACATTCATGAATATTTGGTTGAATTCATGAGCATTTGAGTTAATCCACGTTTTTTTGTTAGTTTTCTGGGTTTATCTCATTAATTTCGGTCTAAAACTCGGTTTAAATGCATAATACTTGGTCTAAATCATGATTTCCAACATTCTGCTGAAAAACTTGGTCTCGATCCTGGTCGAGATCCTGGTCTGGATCTTGGTCAAAATCCTGGTCAAGATCCTGGCCAAGATTTTCACATGCACGTAGATTTCAAACAGTTCCCATGCAAAAAGATTTCCTTACGTGATTTCTTATGTTTTTTTTTTAATTTTTTATTTTATGCAGATCATGCCTCGTGTGTGGGTTTGTTGGGGTGGGATATGGAATGAGAGTGAAAAGGAGTACGAAGGTGGGAAGTTGAGAGGGTTCGATGTAGATGTTGGAATTACACATGTCGACTTTCTAGGCCGGGTTTATAGAATAAGTCATATAAATCCTGTTGAGCTTGATATTGTGATAAGGTGTGTACTCCAACTAAAGTCCAAAGCTCCAGCATTTGTTATCCAAGATGACGAAGACCTTCATACTTTCCTGACGTGGGAAGAGGTCTCTGTAAGACCTCTCTACGTATCGACTGTGCCAAAGGTTTCGAGTAATGAGAGACATAAGTCACTTCCCATTCCATACATGGTATCAAATAACCCCAATCAATGTAACCCTTCCTCATCCTTCCCATATAACCAAGGACAAGATATCCCCTCCACAAACATCTCTAACCAAGAACAAGAGATATCCCCTCCACAAACATCTCTAACCAAGGACAAAGTGCAGTAGCATCACTTACTCCAATGTCCAATAATGTATCTGCATATAACTTGGAAGATGATGTAGACCATGCTTGGGGGGAATTGAGAGATGAAGGGTTGGAAGTAGATGAAAATGATGACTGGAGTGTGGATAGAGATGATGAGTCAAATGTAGATGTAGATTACGATGAGGATAGAGATGATGGACTTGATGAGACAGAGGCAGATGGATATGGTCATAGGGAGGCCCCGCCTGCTAATGCAACTGAAGCTCCACCTGCTAATGCATCTGAAGTTCCACCTGTTAATGCACCTGAGGCTATGCATGCATCAATTTCGGTCGCCCCACGAACTTCTGTGACAGCTCCATCAGGTAACTCAATTGTCATGTCTGGTCAGCCTTCTGGTTCTGATGATATACAAGTTGGGGATATATTCATGTGCAAAAAAGACCTGACCATAAGATTGTCTGTTCTGGCGATGAGGAGAAACTTCGAGTTTAAGGTTAAGAAGTCTAAAAAAGATATATACGTAGTTGTCTGTCGCACTGATGAATGTAAATGGAGACTTCGAGCCATGAGATTGAAAGGGTGTGACATACTCAAAGTTTCAAAGTATTGCAACATTCATACTTGCCAGCATTTAATGATAAGTCACAGCCACAGACAAGCTACAAGTTCTGTTCTTGGTCAGTATCTGAAGCAAAAATTTCAGGATGTCGGTACTACACAGACCAAAAGACATTATACGAGATGTTCAACAAGAGTTGGGTGTGAACTTGAGTTATGATAGAGCATGACGAGCGAGAGAAGAAGCATTAAAGCTTGTTCGTGGGTCACCAGAATAGTCATACAAACTCTTATCGAGGCTACACACTTTGTCCTCCTCCCTGTCATCAAACTCAACAGGCTACACAGTAAGATAAATATAATTATGTAAGCCCTAAACTACATAATTTTGAAACTCAAAGATGACTTACCTCTTGTTTAGGTACCACGATGTCATCCACCTTCCCACTGACTCCGATGTCGTCATCGGTGTCACGTTCCCCGGTCGCGTCATCATGTTTTTCAGTGGATGAACCCTCGTCATCATCACCAACCCCCTTCCCACTACCAGGTACGTTGTCCTCGGCGTCACACTCATTACCCTTGTCTGCGTGGTTTTTGGTGGATGGACCCCCATTACCCTCGTCATCATGGTTTTTTGTGGATGGACCCCCATTACCCGCATCATCGTCAGGTCCAATGTACTTAGTAGGGTCTACACCTTTATCCTGTATATAACACACTCATTAATTGTCATGTAAAAAAAGGCATAAGAAATAAAAAGAACACATGTAATCAAATAATACCTTAGCAAGCTTCCGTAACAATCTACACATGCCGTGTATTTCTTCTTCTTCTTCTTCTTCTTCTCCTTCTCTCATTCGATCACTTGTTCATCCACTACTTTCTTTTTGCCCTTATCTCCTTCAATATCTTTATCTTTCACTTTCTCCGTCTCCATCTCCTTCTCTTTCCCTTTCTTCTTCTTATTCTTTTCTTGTTCGATCACTTCTTCATCCACTACTTTCTCTTTACCCTTTTCTCCTTTAACATCTTTTTCTTTCACTTTCTCCGTCTCCACCTCCTTCTCTTTCTCTTTCTTCTTCTTCTTCTTCTTATTTTGTTCTTGTTCGATCACTTCTTCATCCACTACTTTCTCTTTACCCTTTTCTCCTCTAATATCTTTATCTTTCACTATCTCCATCTCGTCATTTGCTTTCCCTTTCGTCATCTCCTGAGGGATAAAGTGAGTGGATCCAAATCTTCCTTCTTCCACACCCAAGTAATCCCCCACTTCGAGTGGATCCAGCTCCATATCATCCAACCCTGCACCCCCCCTCCACCTGAGGGACAGCGGCAGGGAGAGGGGGAAGGTCAGGTTCTACATGTGGAGCCTCCAGCGTTCGAGACATAAACTCTCTCTCTTCGTCGGTGGGAACAAGATGTATCGTGACAACAGCCTACAAAAATTATCAACAATCAAGTTATTTTGTAACAACATCAATTTAATTAACGAACAAAATGAAATCTAGTACTAACCGCCATCGATGCAAACACCTCAGTTTCAAGACGGGTGTACGAAGGAGAGTGTGAGCATGACCATCTTCGAATGCGCGGCATGGCCGTGTCACTCACGCGATTTGCAACCCTTCCAGTCAATGAGGAAATGGTCTCATACGCCCAAACCTGCATCATAGTATAAATTAGTTTGAAATATGGAAAAAAAAAACACTTTAAAAAAATTAAGACATTGAATTCAACATATGCCAACTTGGAACGCGAAAGGAAATCCATATAAACTATAAGTCGCCTGCTTCTTTGAATCTGATCCTTTTGCCTTGTACGACTCTGCCTTTCCTTTCAATTCTTTCTTGAGGCTCTTTATAGTCTTTTGGAATATCATGTTGCTCCGATCCTCATTACAGAAAGCAACCCAATCGTCGATGATATTCAACAGGGATGTGTCAATTAACTGTCTTTTCTCTCTCCCCATCATCACGAGCTCAATAAAGTAAAATATGGACATCTTCACTCCATCCTCCTCAGTTTGGAACTCTAAATTAGGGTATAAATTTTCTAAGTCCTCACATCTCATGGTTATGCTATTATTTAAGTAAGTTTCTCTAAGCCTATTACCTGCTGAGTGTCTCCTAGTCGGTGTAATTGCATATCTAAGGCCAGTGATTAGGTCAAACTCACTCTTACCAAATGAGACTTTCTTCCCCAACAACTCAAAACTAATTATATTTGCCCTAGTCTCATTAACTTCTCTAAGTAGAATGTAATGAACAAGTTGCCCATTAAAAATCATCGACAGATCCAACAGAGGTCCAAAAACAGTTTGCCTAAACATGTTCAGCTGGGTAGGGTTTAGTTTGTCTTTTATCTTTTTTACGGTTTTATTTAGGTGGGAACAACACGTTAACGCTGCTGGAAAGTAGGGCTGTTCGTCGGTCGGTCGGAGTCGGTTTTGGGCGAAAACCGACGCCGACGACCGACCTATCGGTTTTCGGTCGGTCGGTGATAGAATGGTTTGAGGTGTTTTCTGAAACCGACCGACCAACTACACGGTCTGTCGGTCGATTTTTTCGGGTTTCGACTTCTAATGAAGAGATGCGATTTTGTTCTGTGTAACCATAGTTGCAAGGAGTAAAGAGAGGAAGAAAAAAAAAAGAAAAAGAGAAAGAAGAAGAGGAAAAGAGAAGAGAGAGAAAGAGAGATCAGAAAAAGAAGAGAAAATGTGGAGAGAGAGAGAAATCGAGTCGCCGAGGAAGAATAACCACTACTATCGTCGAGTTGCCGGTGAGGAAATCGTCCAGTCGCCGATGGAGAAGAGAGGAAGAGTGAAAGAAATTAGAAGATAGAGAAGAGACAAAAAGAAGGAAAGAAATCTGGAAAAAAATAATAGAGGTGAAGTGAGAATGTGTGAAGAGAGAGAAGGTGAAGGAAAAGAGAAATGAAAAGATGGGAATTGGGAATGCGTGAAGAGAAAGTGAAGAGAGAGAAAAGGTGAAGGAAAAGAGGGAATAGATAAAATTACAAAACAATGATGAGATTTGACCTTTGAAGATTGAAATGACACCATGCAGTTGTACTTTGTGGGCTGGGCTGCATCATCTACAGATTTTTTTTTTAAAAATTGTTTGTACATCGGTCGGTCGGTCGGTTTCCTCTCTTTTTTTAAAATCGACCGACCGACGGTCGGTTTTTTCTACTGGAAAACCGACCCCGACTGTAAGTGTAAAAAAACCGACCGACCGATGTCGGTTTGGTCGGTTTCGGTCAGTCGGATCGGTTTTCGGTCTATTTTTGAACACCCCTACTGGAAAGTAATCAGCCGGAGAGATTTTAGGAACCATTTCCATCGTGATTCACCTATAGATAGAAAATTAACAAACAAACAAACCCTAATTAGAATACATGCAAAAAAAAAAAATATCATTTTCTAAGTGGAACCATGGTCACTGCCCAAAATCTCGGTCCAAAACTTGGTCAGAATCGAGATAGAGTTTTTTTTGCAGAGAATTTTGCATTATTTTAAAAAGAAACCATGGTACTGCCCAGAATCTCGGTCCAAATCATGGTGTTTGGTTCAAAAACAGGGTCCAAAACTCGGTCCAAATCATGGTGTCGGTCGAAGTTTTGGTCTAAAACTTGGTTTAAAACTCGGTATAAATCGCGTTTTCAAAATTTGAAGGTGAAACTCTATCCAAATCATGGTGTCGGTCAATTTTTTGGTCCAAAACTTGGTGTAAAGCTCGGTATAAATCGGTTTAGAAGGAAATCACTGTCCAAATCATGGTGTCGGTCAAAAACATGGTCAAAAGTTTGGTGTAAAACTCGGTTGAAATCGATTTTAAAGGAAATTAGCAAAACTCGATTAAAAACTCTCTTGTAATCACTGTATCAGTTCAAATCTCCCTCGAATTCTCCCTATCTATGAATCTCGACCGAGATTTATCGACTGCACTTCGATTCCTTCAATTTTTCATTCAAACACGATGAAAAAAAGTTTTAAAAAGCAGACCACGCACACAGAGAAGTTCGAATGTCCAAAGAGAAGATAAAAAACAACCCTTCCCATTATAGATTAACCGAAACAAAAAATATCGAAATGGAGAAGTTATAATGTTCAAAACCCTAGAAAAAAAATGAAATAAATCATACCTCGTTGATCAATCGATTATTGAATGAAGAAGGGAACTTCCAACCAAGCCTCTTGAATTCTTTATCAGAGAAACAAAACGAAATGGTAAGAGGGAGATTGGGCTCGAGTTTTCTACCGAGAGGGAACTGAAGAGACGGTAAAAAAATCAGAGAGAGGGAGATTTTGCATGAGATTTGGACCAAAAATGAACTGAACAGGCGTGAAAAGAAAAAAATGGGCTGGTGTCCTTAGAAACATTTTTTACAATAATGGGCCCAATTTTCTGAACAAAAAACTTAAAGGGTTCATTATTGTCAATTTCCCAATATTCACCTTCTCGCCATCGCCGCCGGTAGTCACTCAAGTCACAGATCTCAAATTTGAAACCGAATCACACCAAATCGAACCAAACTTCAATAAACCGAACCACCCCAAACCGAACCAAACCGAACCACAGACCAAGCGCTAATCGCTATGCTTATATATACGTCTTGGCAGATCTGAATCGCACGCCGTTGGAGTTTAATTCATTTCTCATAAGTTTACTTCACAAGATTTTATCCGCATATTCCTCCACGCAAAAGCATCAGGTTCCGCCATTTGAGATCTGCTTCGAGACTTCGGTGGCACAATCTTTAAGCTCAAGTATCTCTCACATTGCTTTTTCTCTATCACGTTTTGTGTGCTTCGTTAATTCAACTTATACATTCTGTTTGTACGATGAGTTTGCATTGGTGAGACCATAGTTTCGTTGCCAATTATAATTCCCTTGGGGTTTTGGATTATATAGAATTGTAATGCTGACATCTTAATTTTAGCGACTGAAGCATTAAGAATTCTTCCTGTTTAACGCCAGAAGTGCTTTGATGATTTGATCGTATTGTAATTGGAAATGTTGTTTCTGTTGGCAGAAGGAAATATATCGAGTCTAATGGCTGTAAGGAGACCTGGAATTATTGCTTTATTTGATGTCGATGGAACTCTAACAGCTCCTAGAAAGGTGAAGAAAAATATGTTTCCTGATGCTAGTTGATCTGCTGGGTTGTGGATGTTATTGTATCGGTCAGTGTTTGTTATGGAGTATCTTTTTAAAGGAAATTTTTGGTAAAATTCTAGGTTGCTACTCCAGAGATGTTGAAATTTATGGCAGAGCTCCGAAAGGTACCTGATTTACTGGCATGTAAAGAAACATCTATGCATAACATTTTTCTTCTTTTTTATTTGTCATTTTCCCCCCTAAACTTGAATTATATTGAAGTTTTCTCATCCTTTTTAAATGCAATAGGTTGTTACAGTTGGTGTTGTGGGAGGATCTGACCTTTCAAAGATTTCAGAGCAGCTTGGGAACTCAGGTATGTTTTAAATGGAGTTTGATCCTTTGATTTCATGAATAAGTTACTTGGAGCTGAGCAACTGATCTATAATGCGCTAACTTTCAAAGGGAACAATGTGTTCTGTATTTGTCACTCAGTAACTTTTTTTATGCATCATATGTATTAGTTTCCACTCATTTATCTTGTTCCTTGCTTCTTATGTACTGTTGATGGTCTTTGCTTATTATTTTTGTCTGCTCTTCCTCCAAGTTTTCTTTTTTCTGATATTTTTTTAATAAGCTCATGAAGAGCATTGATGTTTGTGATTGTATTGAATTCTAATGACCTGTGCTTGTAATGCAGTTATTCATGACTATGATTATGTGTTCTCTGAGAATGGACTTGTGGCACATAAAGATGGGAAGCTCGTTGGCACCCAGGTACTGGTTGCATCTAGATCTAGATTTTATACAAATAGTTAGATGTCTAATAGGTGATGATGGCCTCTTAATGTTACTCTGATGTTTAATATATGTGCCATGTGTGTATGCATTTGTGTATCTTTTTGGCATCAATTGAGAGATGGAAAAGTCCAGCATAAATTCGTCAACTTCCCTGCTTGTTTCAATGGATATCTACTTTCTGGTAAAACCAGTCAGCCCATTTGAAGCACATTGCAACAAGAAAGATCTATTGGCATAGGTACACTTACAATTTTTGGGAAGGAAAACTGTGGTTAGGAATTAGTTTGCAAATATTTATGATATATTAGTTTTTGAAACAAGACACGAAACTTTTCATTGATATAAACTCCACAAGGGAGTAACAAAAAACAAAGAAAATAGAATATAAAGATAAAAATTATACATAATAATTAAAAGCATTCCAATTAAGATAAATGTCCTAAATAGAATAATTATCAAATCGCTTAGAGAGAGAACACCATGAAGACACCTTTAAACAAGCTGAATTGAGCCGATCAAATCAGAGGAGATGAGAATTATGAAAAATCCTTTGGTTTCTTTCCATCCACAATTCTGATAGCAGAGCTTTGACAATATTGGACAATAAAATTTTAGAGTTTGGTGCCAAAGATGGTCAGATTAAAATTTAGAGTGTTGATGGCATTAAGGGGATAATTCTATAATTGAAGCTGATAGAAAAGCAAATAGCTTAGCTACAACAGTGGTGGTTGCTGCTGCAGGCAAAGGTCTAGCAAAACATTCCAAAATCCTGTTGCCATAACAAAGGAACTCTTTTTTTTTTAAAAAAAAACAAAGGAACTCTTGTGCCATATTTCCCTTTACCAGTGACCGCATGACGGATGCAAGCTGCCCACTCGAGTATAGATTCTACACTGTCCCAGAATAATATTCTGCAACTAGACCATGATCCAGCTTTCCCAAGCATCTAAAAGGCCATGGACATTGGAATGCAATATGCCAGCCAATGCTTTAGCAGCAACACACTGCTTAGAACTCTCACTTGAATTTGCAAATTCTTTGAATGTACTCCTTTTTAGTGATAATAGTATAGTCATCCCACATTCCTGTGTCAACCGTTTGAAGATCTGAGCAAAATTTGAATTAAAGGTACTTCCTATCAATGATATCCAACTAGGTGTGTGTGGCCATTAAGCTGAGAAGTCAAAATAAAAACGGGTGATCGATTTGTCAGCTTGACTCTGGAAAGAAGAGTTTCTATGGTTTCCACCAGAGGCTGCACCATCAGCATCAGTTATGTGAACATGAGACAGAGAGACTAATAAAAGTCTCATTGAAAAATCCCCTTCCTGAAAAATTTGTGTCAAAGCTCCATCAAGGGATGACTTCGAGTCTTATTGCATTTTCATAGGAGAGACACGTTCCTCCACAACCGAAACTTTGTAAGGTGATTCTTTCAATAAAGTATTCAAGGCTGAGATTGCAAGTATTCTAGTCTGAGGGAGATGACTTTTCAAATTCATCAAGAAGTGACCGGCAGTTTCACTGAGGATCTTTGAGGAGCTTGGGTCATTTTGAGACATCGCCAATAAAAACAAAACTCTGTTAGCCATCAAATTATACCACCAGTGTAAGCTGGTAAAATCAAAACTCAACGAACTAAGCTGAGATACCGAATCAGAAAAATTTATTTCACCTATTTGTTTCTCGGATGTTAAGAAAATGCTCTTAGATACTCCAGCAAAGTGAATGTTAAATTTGACAAACAGCTCATTGATTGCTTTTTGGGCTTTCAGTGATTCATGATGGGAGCTTGAAAGAATTCCAAAGATAAATGAAGAAAATGACTTTGAATCCACCGTCATTTGCTTCAGAACTGTTTGGGTGGCAAGAATTCCATAGATGCTTCCTTTCTCTATAATCATTTGGTCCATACAACACATTAGTTATCCAAACCACTTTTTCATAAATAAAAGAGAATTTGACTGATAAAGTATACCCTCCTTTAAGCTTTCAACTTACTGTCATCCCACATAATCAACAAACCACCCGAATGGCCGTAAGATTCCACATTAATCCAGCAAATGTCATTGGAACTCCATAATGATCTGATCAAATTAATATCAAATGAAACTGTCTTGGTTTCTTGAATTAAAACCAAATCTGGAACATGGTGTTGAATAAACTTTTTAGAGCAACTCTTTTCAAACAATCCCCAAGGCCTCTTGTATTCCATGAAATGATCTTCATATAGATACTTCAATCAAAACACAGTTACTGAATCGATTTTGAAATTAAGGAGGAAATCTCTTGAACCTTAAAACCACAACCATTAACCAAAGGAGAATTTTTCAGGAATAACTACTGATGATGAAGATGTGTGTACCAGGGCCCTTACGAGGTTGTATGTTTCTCTTTGGGCTTCGGTGTCCAAGCCTTTTTGTAATTAATTCCTAGATACTATCATTCTTGATTGGCGACCCTTCCTTTAAAGGGGGTCTCTTTTTTTTTTTTTTAATGCACTTGTATTCTTTCATTTTTTCTCGATGAAAGTTGGTTTTTCCATAAAAAAAAGATGATGAAGATGGAAGAGCTTCTAAACTAGAAATATGAGAATCATCCTTCTGTTCAGATTCCTGGAAAAATAAATCTCAGAGTAAGATTCTTCCAGGTCAACATCAAAATTTCGAAACGTGGATGATAAATCAGGTGAAGAGCAGGGGGGAGATAGAGGACTATGAGATGTATTTCTATCTTGGGAATAATCAAGATAGAAATACTTCGGTCATTTTGTTCTCTCTCCTGGAAAATCCTTTTCATGCAGACATGAAGAAAGAGACTGATCATTTACTTCTTCATTAATTGAAGTCTTCCAGAAAAGGAGCTGATGTTAAATGCTGGTGGCTCATGCATAACTTCTGTGATTAATGCTTCTTTATTAGCCGAGATTAGTGATTTACAACACAATCTTGCCCCAATACATCCTTTTCCTTTGGAATTTCAATCGATCCACCATATCCTTTTATAACTTCCGGATGAAAATGCTTTTCACAAAAATTTGATGGTGTTATATCACCACTTTTTTTTTTTTTTTTTTTTTTTTTTTTTTTTTTTTTTTTTTTTTTTTTTTTTTTTTTTTTTTTTAATATAAAGATACCAGCTTTCATTGAGAAAAAATGAAAAGAATACAAGGGCATACAAAAAAGCCAGCCCACAAAAGGACCTCCCTTAAAAGGAAAGGCCGCCAATCCAAAATAATAGAACCTAGCGTATAATTACAAAAGGCCTTAGACACTAAGGTCCAAAGAGAAACATAGAATCTAGTGAGGGTTCATACATCGAAAGGACCTCTCTCAATGCTGCGAAAAACCCTATTATTTCTCTCACCCCAAAGACCCTATAAAACAGCACACACCCCAGCTAACCATAAAAACCTCCCCTTATCGCAGAACGGCGGATGGAGAAGGAACTCCTAGATCATCTCCCTGTAGTCTCTGAATCGTCTCGCCTGAATCCCGAACGCATCATAAAAGAAACTCCACACCAAACGGGCAAACTGGAAATTCCATAAAATATGGTCCAGATCTTCCTCCACCTTCCGACATAAAATGCAACAAAACGAACCAACCAACGAAGTCATCTTCCTCGAGAGCTTATCGATCGTATTAACTCTTCCGTGGATGACTTGCCAAATAAAGAACCTTACCTTCCTCGGGATTTTTACTCTCCAAAGAATAGAAAAGATGGACTCACTATGAGAAGAAGGGTTGAGAAACCACCGAAAAAGAGACCGACAAGAAAATCCCTCAACAGGGCTAAGACTCCAACAACGAACATCCCTTTTTCCCTCCCTAAACTGGCAATCCCCTATCAAAGATAAGAGATTGGTGACCTTCGTCGTTTCCCTATTGGTCAAATGACGACGGAATCCCAACGAAAAGGACAATGAGCTCTCTCTATGATTAAGAACGTCGGCAATCGAATGACTTTTCATTGAGGAAAAGCGATAAAGATTAGGGAATTTAGAGTAGAGAGAACTATCTCCCACCCACTTGTCCTCCCAGAAGTATTACTACCATCCCCTACCTGAAAATGGACCAAGCCCGAAAAAGAAGGGAGCTCGAAGGCGATCTCTCTCCACGGATTCCTAGACATACCCTTGACCCCTCCCATCAGCCATTCATGGGGGAATGCCACTTGTATTGTTTGAAATTTTTGGTTCAATAGAATTTGAAGACCCAAGAACCTGGGACTGAACATTAGCTGACTGCATTAAAGAATAATCAACAAAAGATTCAAGAATAACTTGTGAAAGAGAAAATCCTTCATCTTCCTTAACCTGATGAACTCTTTCTAAATCAATTTCATTGACAAAATTACTCAAAGATTAAATCTTCATGGATAAAACTCGGAGGTTCTAAAGAGGAAATATCTCCAAATCGAAGAGCAAAATTCCCATGGTTTTTGTCGGTTACCTCGATCTTAGCTGGTAGGAATCCACATAATTTTTTTTTACTTCAATTCGGGCTTCAGAACAATCCAATAGATTGAGCATTTGAGATGAGATACTGACCAAACCTCCAAAATGTTGTCCAATGACTTCAAAGGTAGAACGATTCCAAAATGGCAAAGGTAAGTTCTTCAAAGCAATCCATCCACCATATCCTTTTATAACTTCCGGATGAAAATGCTTTTGACAAGACCAATTTTCCATTTTCAAATGAAGATTTGTAATGAATTTCCACTTGCACCATCAAATTTAACTTAGCAACACTATCCACTAATTTTAGCAAAACTTTATCAGCCATAAAAGGATTGAGAATAATATTAGACTGAAAATAATTCTTTAGAACTTGTTTTACATCTTTCCGCGAATTATGTGCAAACATTTTTGAAACCACACAACATCATCTAATTTCAAGCCTACCACCTCTTTGAAACATCTTTTCTTACCCAAAAAGAAGAAAGATTTGAAAATTTCTTTGAAGAAAATTCACTTGGTTTCAATCTCATCGCATCTGCATAACTTTTATTCATCAACTATTAGCAATCATCTTTGATTTTTCCAAATGCTCCAAATTCTTAGAAACTTCTTGAACAGACTTTAATTTCTCATAACACAGAATAAAATCACTTATCATTTCCCAAAAAACTGACCAACCTTTCTTAACAAACCCAGTTGGGACTTGCAATCTTTTCCTCCCTCCAGATAGAGGCCAAACAGAACAATCAATGAACCAACCATAAGAGGATTTAAACTTAGATAACCGAGTAGTCCCTTTAGAGTCTCTTAACTTTTTGCAAAAGAAGAGATGAACCGGCAATTGTAAAACTTCAACCAGAGCTAACTCAAACCAACGCAAATGAGCACCAGACAACTGAATCTTTTGATTATTCTTAGAATCTTTAATATAAAACAAGTCATTCTCATGCCATATACAGAAATAAGAGTTCCGAATGCAACAACTCTTAACTTCTATGATGAACCAAGACGAAAACTTGAGTACCTAAATAATTTTAAGGGAATCACTATAATAAAAAATTGGAAAGAATCAACAACACTTCAATCGGCTGAAAACTAGAAGAAGAGAAGAAAAGGGAAATGCTAAACAATGATCGGAGATAACCAGAAGCAAAATGCCGGCAAATGAAGGCTAGGAACTAGGGATTGGGAGGAGAGAGGAGAGAGCATTTCTGGGGGGGGGGGGGGTTTATTAATTACTAATACAATTTTCATTTTCTTTATGATATATTATATTTCTATATCAAGGGTTTCATTGATTTTCAAAGTAAAGGTTTATTCTGATTCTTCCCCTTAATTCCCTTTATGGTAGTTTAATGATCTCAAAATAAACTAATGAAGAACAAAACTTCTTAGGAGAAAGACTGAAAACTTATGAATGGCAATGTTTTTCCATTTAAGATTTAGTGCCATGGGTGCTGATTTACTCCTCTATCTGAAATTACAATTATTTAAGCTCTTCTCTAATATGAAATTGTTTTGTGTACTTGATCCATCTTGACATGATAGTCCTTTTCTTTTTCCATCTGTGCAGAGCTTGAAATCTCATCTCGGGGAAGAAAATCTCAAGGTAATATAAGATATCCTTTTTCCCAGTGTTTCATTTATTTAGAAACCATTGTCAGAGTAACCAGGACATCTCATGACTGGGACACAAGGAATGATCCCTTGCATACGGTCTGCATGTTTGAGGCCATTTGATTAATGTGCACATATGACATAACTGATCATTGATTGAACAAATTGTGAAATTTTGAGAGATATTGTATGTAAAGTTATAAAGTTAATGCTATGTTGCATATGCTACTCTGATAGGGGCCCCTAAATAAGGTTTGCCTATGCAAGAAAGCAGAAAATCAGGGTAGAATTAGAGAGGGAATTAGGAAGATGAAAGGAGCTGTGCATGTGAAGAGGGAATGTTTGTTTGAAGAAGTCACTTTAGCGACCATGAGTGACAGTGAGATTCAGCAGACTTATCAATGAGTTGAGGGTAAGAAATAAATGGGTAGGAGGTAGTTGGCAGCTACATATTACATGGGATTTGAGCTGCAAGGTAAGGTATATCGGTTAGAATTTCATGAATACTTTATCCTGTACAAATCATTTGCGTGTAACTGAAAAAAAGTAATCACATCAGAGTGTTTGAAGGGAGAGGAGCCTTGAAAACTTTGGATTTACACTTACCTTGTGACTGAATGTAATGAGAAATCTTTCATAAATGTTGCATCCTATTGTGCACAAGAGAAGTACTGATAGAAGCCTTGATATTCTGAAATGAACTGATACAAAAAAAAAAAAAAATGCAGAATCTTATCAACTTTACGCTTCATTATATTGCTGACTTGGATATCCCTATAAAAAGGTTAGTGGGCTAGAGCCTTAATTTTTTTTTTCTTTTTTTTGCACATCTGATTTCAAATGATATATTTCAGATGATTATCTCATTGCATCTTTAGGGGGACGTTTATAGAGTTTCGAAATGGGATGCTTAATGTCTCACCAATTGGGCGAAACTGCAGCCAAGAAGAAAGAGATGAATTTGAGAAGTATGATAAGGTGAAGAACTTTAATCCAATATGTTGGAAAAGTCACATGTTAGCTTCTCTGGTTTTAATTCGCGTTTTATTTTGAAGACATGAGATGAGATATATTTTGCAATCCACATTCAGGTCCAGAACATACGCCCCAAAATGGTTTCTATCCTTCGGGAGAAATTTGCGCATCTTAATTTGACATTCTCTATTGGAGGGCAAATAAGCTTTGATGTAAGTAAAATTTAATTTCAGCTTTATCATCATAAGTAAAATGCATGATTGGTATCCATTTCAACACTGCACTGCTCAAACACAGGTCTTTCCTCAAGGTTGGGACAAGACATATTGCCTGAGGTACCTTGAAGATTTTCAAGAAATCCACTTCTTTGGCGATAAAACTTACCAGGTTATTATTGTTAGAATTTTTGTCAATCAATTAGTTTTTACTATTGAAGCGTTTTTCTTGCAGCTTAGTTTTGTTTGGCTTTTCATTCTTCCTGTTTTGGTTACCATCTCTTGTTAGGGTCTAGTAACTCATGTTCATTATTTGGTATTGCATGCTTGATCGCCTTTAGAGTTGATTCAAACTGACTGGAAAATATTATCCTTTTACTTTTAGTGCACCAATTGAATTCTATATTTGTTTATATGGAATAATCCTGCTGCATTTGTTTTTGAACAGGGAGGAAATGATCATGAAATTTATGAATCAGAACGTACTGTAGGCCATAAAGGTATGCTTGGTCCATTGTTACCAGCTAGGTCTATTTTTATATTTATTTATTTATTTATGTTTTTGTTTTTGTTTTTGCAGTTATTAGCCCTGACGATACTGTAGAGCAGTGTCGGGCCATATTTTTCTAACAAAATCCAAGAGTCGAAGCAGAAAATGTGTAATTTTATCTGTATGAATATGTCACATGTGATTTTACACACAAGTTATTTGATTATGAAGAACTTTTGTAGCTTCTATTGAGAATAATAAAGATATTATAAGAACAATAAGTAAATCTTAGTTCATGGTTTGTCGAATCTGTTTCTTTGGAAGAAAACTAACCATATGTGAGCAGCTTCCTTTGGTAATAAATTCTCCCTGATTCACAAAGTTTACTATGCAGATGTTGAGGATACTTGAATAGAAAAACTACAGAATTAGCCCAACAAGGATTATAGGTATGATTTCAATGTCAATCCTTAGCCTTTGAATTATAGAATTTAAAAAATTGAGCATAGTAAACTTGTACAAGAATCAAGGAAAACCATATCCTTTTTGGTTCCGACTCCATTGCCAAATCAAGGAAAAATTCCTTGGGATGGAGAATGAGAAGAAATTGTGTTTCTACTTCAGTTTCTAATCCAATTCTTCCAATTATGCATTGATTTTCCTGCGCAACCAATAATTCCATTTATTTTACCCCAGAAAATAAAACACAAAAACACCTTTGCTCATACACATCAATTTCAGAACACATTGTATAGAATGTTCATAAATTATAGGTTCAAATCCTTACTCCCGAAAATGAATTAAATAATAATATTTTCGTTTTGACATAACTTATATTTTTAACTAATCAGAAGCATTATTAGTACCTACCATGATGATTGACTACGCTACATAGTCAAAAGTACTTCGAGAAATTTTAAAATATTTTTTTTATCAGTATAGCTTAACTGCTTCATACATATATTCTCAACAAAAAAAATAAAAATGTTACTCACAAAGTTGTTGAACTTAAAAAAAAAACAATAAATTACAAGAAATCCCAAGTCAAATATAACATTAATTCTAAATCAAATCTTATAAATTCTCAATCCTAACAACAAAAACACAACAAAATCCAACTAAAAAAGAGCCAAACCCAACAAAAACAATCAGCCTCAAAAAAAAAAAAAAAAAAAAAACCACAATCTTATTTAAAAAGGACTTAATTGATTTAGGTATTAATTTCCCCTTATTTCAAGTTTACGATAGAATTGGATGAAATTAATAATTAAGACTAGAGTTGACTTGCTAAATCAAATATACAAGAATAAAAGTAAAATCTCGCATACTCTTTTATAGCTTAACTGTTTCAGACATATATATATTCTCAACCAAAAAAATGTCACTCACAAGTTGTTGAACTTAAAAAAAAAAAAGACCAATACATTACAAGAAATCCCTAAGTCAAATATAACATTCTAAATCAAATCTTATAAATTCTCAATCCTAACAACAAAAACACACCAAAATGCAACTAAAAAGAGCCAGCATCCAAAAAAAAAACCACAATTTTATGATTTAGGTATCAATTTCCACTTATTTCAAGTTTACGAAATTAATAATTAAGACTAGAGTTTAAAATCTCGCCTTTTCTTTTAGAAGATGTAGTAGAAAACCTAACGTTATTCAGTAATAAGTCTACCTTCAAAAGTCATTCCAAACACACTCTAAAATGAAAAGGAAAAAAAGAACCTAAATAGAATTCGCATACCTCTTTAGTAAGAACAATTTGAATAGCTCCAACCGAGAACTTGACTTGTGAATCCGTCATAGTAACAACAATAACTGTGACATATAACAACGTTGTTAAAAACACGACACGACACCACACTTTCTTTGAAGCAATCAAGAAGAAGAGAGTCGAGTTACTTGGATCATGGTAGAAATAATGTAACTCCGTTACAATATGCTTGAACTGTTCCACATCAATTGAGAAAAAGTATCTGTAATCAATCTCGCCAACCTCCGTCCGTCTATAGGGTAACAGTACCAATCCAGAAACCACAAATGTCGGATGGCCTACAACAAGTTAAAGATCCCAGAAAATAACAGCAACAATTATATTAAACTGTGTTCTTGAAAGAAAAAGAAAAACAAGATCATGGTTTCTTGGGGAAAAGAAAAATGAAGGAAGAGTAAATAATTAGACGTATAATATACTTGATCTTCGGAACAAAAGGATGGAGTGATTGATCCTGAAGCCGGAGAAAGCGAGGGTCATGGAAGGAGAAGCGGGGCAAAGAAAATTACGCAGGATTTGGTAGAAGGCGTCGATGAAAATGGTGCAATGGTAATGGCGATCGAGGGAAATATAGGTGAAGAACTGAGAGGAAAGTCGGAGTGAGGCAGTGAAGCGAGAGGAAGAGGGGGAGGCTATGAATGAAATCATTACCGGCGAGCAGTTCATGTTGGCTTGCTTTGAAAGATGAGTCAGTAGCTTGATTGTTTTCATAAGAACATCACTATTGCGTTCCATCTTGAACGCAGTTATCATGGTGCCCGGTTGCGTTTCTATGTATTCTATGAGTTTTTGGAAACGAAGCTCTGCGAGTTGGGGAGTTGGGGCTTCTTTTATACTTGAGCTCCACAAGCCGCGTTTTCTTTTTGGATGCACTTTTTACTTTCTAAGATTTTAGTTGATTTAGTTGGAGTTTCAAAGATAGATACCATTTAAATTATTAAAAAAAGTTGAATGTGAGTTGACAATCAGAAAAAGGATGTGGCATTGCATTAATTTCTGACTATTAGATATCAACACCTAAGACTAACTAGAAATTCTCTAGTAGTATATTGAACGAGATAGGAATCCGTTTCTTGATCCCCACAAAATTAAATCGAGAATTTCGAAGGATGGGGGAATGGAATGAGAGGCGGGACTGGAGATGAGGAAGTCTTTCTTGTCTCCACACCATCTCGTGAACATCTCTAACTATAACCTTGCACAGAACCCATGTGCGCTATGCCTATGCCGTAATTCTTGGAAAACGCTTGGGGACTGAGTAAATGGGAGACCACTCCTCTCTAACTAATGTTATGTTCCTAGCTCCTAATAACTTGTTAGTTATCTAGACCCTAATCTAGCCTATTAAACAATAAGAAAAGCCAATGAGCATTGAAGAAAAATCCTTAGGGGGCCGTTTGGTGCAAGGGTTTTGGAGATGGGAATGGACAAGGGTTTCTGATACCCTTGTTTGTTTCAAGGTTTCTGTGGTGGGCTCAGGAAATAAAGGATTCCCAGGCATCATTTATGCCCATAAGCAAGGGCTTTCTATGCCCTTACAAAAACATGAGTTTTCTCTTTGCCCATCTCTTCTTTTTTATTTTTATATGCAATTTTATTAACTAATGAATACTAAATTAAAAAATAATATAATAAATTATTTAATTAGATTAAAGAATAATTTGTCAAGAATTTCAAATTTTTTTAAAACAAATACTTAGTCCAAGTTTATTAAGGGATGTAATTACATATTTACTAAAATTATAATTAATTAGTTAACATTATAAAAAATATATTTAATTATTGAATTACAATTATTTAAATGATTTTAGTATAAAAATTCATTTTTCAATAATTATAATTAATTACTTATTGATTATTTATAATCAATTAATTATTTTTTTGGATTTCTTTATAATAAATAAATAATCATATTATTATTAAAATATTTATCTAAATAATTTTTCTAGATACAAATATATTAAATTATTGTAGTTAAGGATATTTATTAAAAAAAATTAATTAAATAATTTTAATTAGTTAAATTAACATAGTTTATCCAATTAAAATTATTTATGATTATTAATTCATTAATTTTTATTAATAGTTTGAATTAATTTTGATTATTTATTGATTAATTTATTAAAAGGGGCAGTTGCATAGATGGCAAATTGGACCAAATTAGTAGCAAATATAGCACAGTTTCAAATTAATTGCAAATATAGCAAAATTAATTGTACAAGACCAAAAAGTTGTTGTCGGATTCTATCCGTGTCTATCACTGATAGACTCTGATTATTCAAAGTATATCAGTGTCTATCGCTGATAGACTTCGATTAATCAAAGTCTATCCGTGATAGTCACTGATAGACACTGATAGACATTGATAGATTTTGATTAACCAGAGTTTATCAGCGATAGACACTGATAGACTCTGAATAATCAGAGTCTATCAGTAGACTGATAGATTCTGATTAATCAGAGTCTATCGCTGATAAACTCTGATAATCGAAGTCTATCAAATAGACTCCGATAGATTTTGCTATATTTGCAATTTTTTTTACATGGTGCTATATTTGCTATTAATTTGGTCCAATTTGCCACCCACTGCAATTTTCCTTATTAAAATTATATAAAGTTTACCTGATTAATTCTAAAATAAATACAGACATAATTCATTCTCATAAAATCCTGATGACATTCCCATGCACAACCAAACACAGTTATCTTTGATTTCCAGCAATCTTATTCTCGGCATAGTATTCTCAGACATCCTTTATTCCCAGACATCTATAAAACCTTAAACCAAACGACCCCTAAGAGTCGTTTGGTTTAAGGTTTTATAGATGTCTGGGAATAAAGGATTAACTTTGCTCTAAATCTGATCCATTGGATTAACTTTGCTCTCATGCCCACTGGATTAACTTTGCTTTGAAAAGTAGTGTACACTGTCCGAATGCTAAAATACCCACACGATTCAGCCACTCAATCAAAGACCCACGTCTGATCTGAACGAAGACCCAAAACAGCGTGTAATCGTCTCCAAATCAAGACCCACGGTGACTGTTGCAAAGAATCACGCGCGGCGACTGCTGAAGGACACAAACTGACGAGAAAAACCAATCTCTGAACCGAGGCCCACGGAAAACCCGAGACCCACGCCGATTTTGTCCTCAAAACCAAGACCCACGGCAGCCACTGCTACAACAATCTTCTCCGACGTGATACCGATTAGCAGGTGACTACTGCCCAACGCCGATTAGCAGTTGTTGGGTGCTAATGGCGTGTTGACTGGGGAGAAAGGGCAGTGACTATTGCTCCTTCATGAAAAAGTTGCAACAAAATTTGTTTGGGAGACGAGTGGGAGAGATGAGAAGGCCGAAAGATGCGTGAGGGAAAGTCCCTTTAGGTTAAAAACATTGAGTTTCTATTTTTTCAAAATTAGAAAGTAACTTATAAATAAAAATAAAAATGAGTTTTTATTAATGACTATTAAAAAATGTCATAGATTACTAAAATGAGGGAAAAAAAAGGGATAGGGAGGGAAAGGAAAAATTTTGGGGAAAAAGTTGTCTATCATTTCTCTTTTCCTCATTTTTTAAATTCCTTTTTAAGATCAAACAATTATTTGAAAATAAAAATAAGTTATTTTTCATCAATGACATTTAAAAATTGTCATAATTTTATGACATTTAAAAAACGTCATGAATTTTCGAAAATACGTAAAACTCCGTTTTTCCAGCCAAAAACGCGCCTTTTTACATTTTATGAATTTTTTTTGCCTCCCTTAACTTTATTCCTTTCTCCTTGATGTCATAGATTCCCAATTTTGTAGTAGTGCTAGTTTTTTTTTTCTACTCTTTTATCTTCAATATACAACTTTGGTACATGAAATATCATAATTTGCAAATATGAATAAAAAGATTTGTTCCATCTATCTTAAAAAATGAGTTAACGAATTTAAGTTATATGTTATCTCCAACAATCCCACCTTGTTTGAATGTACGCGAATATCATTCATTATCAAACTACATAAGTAATTAGGAACATAATTCACAATGCCTAAAAGATTTGTTCCATCAATCTTAAAAAATATCACTCATTCTCTGACAATCTACCTCTATTATATATTAGCACTTGGTCCCTGAGGTTTGAGTTATGTTTCATTTTGGTCTCTGTGATTTCAAATACGACATTTTTACCCTTGAGGTTTGGATTTTGTTACACTGTTGGTCCCTCTTTCCAAATTGTCGTTAATTTTTAACGGATTGCTGACATGATATTAGTTTCTTATTAATTTTTTTTTAAAAAAATTTAAATAAAATAATATTTAAAAAATGTGAATCAACACACAAAGGTGCTTGATACAAGACTTAATAGGAGTTAATAGGACAATATATGAGTCTAATTAGTCCAAATTAGTCATAGACATAGGAGTCTAATTTCTTAGTCTCCTAAAGGTGCTTGATACAAGATTTAATAGGAGTTAAGTCTGATTAAACACACAAAGTAAAAATGTGGTTGCCATGTAGGCGCAATTTGATAGTTAGCTTAAGTTAGGGCAAAACTAAATTGGATCTCGTTTTCATTATTTGTTATTTTCTTAAAATCAAATCAACCAATCATCTTCATTTTACTTGGTTACTTTTATGGTGCTTTTGAGCAGTTTCTTCTCAAATCTAAATTTTACCATAGTCCCTTTGGTATCGATACTTGGAATACCTCTAAGTTTTATTACTACATGTGTGACAGTATGCACTTGCACTTGACAGAAATCTTTTCTACTATATTTTTCTTAAGTCATTGCCGCGTTGCGGATTTTAGTCACACCAGTGCTCAAAACAACTTAAAAGATTTTCATCCACATAAAACTTCAACATTTCTTTTCACAAACAAATCATCTTCATCTAAACTTACTTACAATGTTTATTCAACCTATTTCCTAATCATCGAGAGTCTATGGTGTTCGTTGTCTAACAAGTTAAGCTTAAACCTTTTTCTTTTCATAAGTATTATTTCTACTCCTCCCCCCAACAAAATTATATATATATATCAATGCTGCTACGCCTTTATTTTTCTAGTTCCTGATATTAGGACTTGAACAAGTTATCAAAGAGGAAAATATATTTGTTGTATTTAATACATTAAATATTAAAATGATTAATGTATATTAGATACATTAAAAATATATATATTTAAAATTTGAATGAGATTAAAATAGGTTAAATATATATTGCACAAGGTTTGAATGGGGTTCAAATGAGTATAATATATATTTTAATATAGTAGATATTAAAATATAATATTTTAATTATGGCAAAGATTTGACCCAAATCTCTATAAATGGGACCCTTGGGTTGAGCCACGTGAGAGATTATATCCTTTATAGAGTAGAATTAGAAAATTCTCTCTAGACCTCTCCCTTTCCAATCCCTTATGTAGTTTATTTCGAAAGGTTCGTTGGTTCGGTGTTCGAGTCATAACAAGGAAGACTTTCTGGAAGCCTTAGAAGATTTGACCTTGTTAGAGTTGGATCGAGAAGATTATTAATAACCTGCTAGAAATTCGACCTTTGTTATATATTTATATGTTTAATTCTAAATAAACAAAAGACGATCCAATGCATCCATTGCAGATGAAAAGTTCATGCCTATCAATTACATCATTTGATTGTTTTCTCTAAATAAAATTGAGTGATTGTAACGGTGGTATAATTAAATGAGCTAGAACACAAATCGTGTGTAGACGATACTCAACACTCTTATCTCACCATATTAAAACTTGATCCATACACTTGCAATATTGTATAGAAATCATACAACAATAACTTAGTCTAAATGAACCAAATGTTTCATATTTATTGCATAGAATTGGTTGCATTTAATTAACTAATTACTTCCATTGACAACAAAAGGTCTTAAGAACACATTTAAGATTATAAAACCAAACATCAAAATGATTTTTTTATTAAGAAATTTTTCTAGTGTTTATAGACCAAAATATACTATTTAAAAAATTACTTACTCAAACATATTATTGTTTTAATAAAAGAACTTGTAAAGCATCCTAGATGCAATAAAATTCAAACCATATATGTAATTTGCAACAACCCTTGTGAAATTTTCTCTCTAATCACAGGCAGTTGAGAGAGAGAATGTCAAATATATAATATCAAACATAGACTCAATTTTCCCATGTCAACTTTGAGGAAAATAGATCACAAATCTAGCATACACATCAATCGGGGCATTGATTACACTACGAGAATCAGTTGTCTTAAACAACCATATTCTACTCGATCGATATGTCAAGTCATCAAAAAATGCAGTGGGATGGAGAGTGATTTGAAATTGAGTTTCATTCTCTACTTCAACATGGCCTCCAATTATGCATTGTCTTTCCTACACAAATTCATAAAACAATTTCACTCATGAATTGGTGCCATACTTATTTGATTTTTATTCCATAAATTAAGAGTGTGTTTGGTTTAACTTTTCAAGTGTTTAATTTTGAAAAATAAAATCATTTTGAAAAAATTTATAGGCTTTGGCAACCCCTAAAAATGACTTATTTTAGAAAATAAGATTGATAAATAACTTTTTTAAAGAGAGTCTTTAAGTATACAATAACTTGTGTATAAAAACACTTATGAGGAAATGCAACCGAACACATGAGTGTTTAAATTCTAAACAATTTTTATACCAAATGTTTTTTAAAAAAATGCATTCTTGACAAACATTTAAATTAAAATGTATTCCAAACGGATCCTAAACATGCCTATAGAATAAAAGTGATTTGAGTAAGCTTCTTGAACGACAAAAGACAATACCGCAGTGGTAAGAACAATCTCTTTAAACGCATTCGAGAACTTGACTTGTGAATTCTTCAGAGCAACATGAACTGCAACAAACGGAAACAAGTTTAATTCAAAACCTTAGAATTAATAACCAATATTTTCCATCAAGTTAATTAACATGAGAGAAAGAAGATCAAGAGTCGAGTAATTATTTATCACCTGAGTCAACATTAAACTCTCTTACAATGCGTCTGAACTCTTGCGAATCAAACGAGACAAAGACTCCACAGTCAATTTCGCCTAAATCTTCTTGCTCTTCCGGAGCTGTCAGTGTCAATCCACAGCGCAACATTGGTCCCTCATCCCTTATAACTGAATTGAACGTTTAAAAAGATTATGGGAAAAATTCCAAAATGAGTTCTTTAAGCTAAAAAGGAAGAACAAGATTCTTACGAGAATTGCAAAATGCAAGGTCGACGAGATTAGGTAGGAAGGGAGAAAGAGAGAAGATCATAAAAGAAAAGGGCATGCCCTTGCTCATACGACTGCGGAAAATGTTGAGGGAAATGGTGGAATGGTAAAGCAGCTGATCGGAGGTGAATTGGTTGAAGAATTCAGGCTCCATTCGCAGGGCCACAATGAAGGGAGGAGAAATATGAGTGACTTTTAGAGTCAACATCTTCGGGGACAATATCATGTGGGCTCTGTCACCAACTCGGCTCAGAACGAAGGTTGCATCCAACAGACGATCGATGCGAGAAATCAAGAACATGAACTTGAACATGGTGATGGAAGGACAAATCTTGGAGTTTCAAAGTGAAAGAAAGTGCAGGAAATGCAGAATAAACTAATGAAAAGATACTTGTAACAAATTAGCAAAAAGAAAGCTCAGATTATGGATTTTCTATGTTTTTCTGGAGTTGAAATGTTAAGGCGAATGCCGTGGGTGACAAGATGTGGAGACAAAATCCCTCTTTACCTGCAGTGCACGAAAAATGAAAGAAGGATGTCCATTTACATTAGGTTTGTGCAGCTTATATATAGGAAAATTGTAATGGGTGGCTATATAATGATTAATTGCAGAAATAGCAAGTTTTATAAAAATTGAAAATATAGCAAAATTTTTAAATCGTTTTTTTTATTCCCGTTTTGTCCCTGTTTTGATTTCTACCAGTGATAGATTTCTATCACCGATAAAAATTAATAGTGTATTTGATAGAAACCAATGGTGGTATTTGATTACGTGATAATTTGTAAATACCTTTTGTTTTTTCTTTTTTTTGTTTTGTTGAGGTCTCCCTTTCTTTAAATTTTAACTTCCGTTTTGTGTTTTTCTTTTCTTCCGGTTCAATTTCCATATTATTTTACTTGAGTAGCTATAAAAACAAAATCAGTGACATAGGTTTTAGAAACAAAAATGATAGTTTTCTATCAGTGATAGAAGATTTATATCAGTGATAGAAATCTATCAGTGATACGTTTCTATCACTGATAGATTTCTATGAGTGATAGAAGATTTTTATCACTGATAGACCTTCTATCAATGATAGAAATCTTCTATCACTAATAGAAATCAATCTTTCTATCAATGATAATTTCTATCAATGGTAGAAGGTTTTCTATCACTGATAGAATCTATCGGTGATAGAAGGTTTCTATCACTGATAGAATTCTACCGCATCGTCGATAGATTCTATCAACAATAGAATTCTATCGCCAATAGAAGGGTATTTTGGTCATATAGACAGTCTGAAGGTAATTTTTTTGTCATATTTGCAATTATTTTTTCAGGTTGCTATATTTGCTAATATTTTGTCCCATTTTGTTATTTATGCAACCAACCCTTATATATATGTGTGTGTTGCGGCTGATACAAGAAAAAGGGAAAAAAACGGCAAAGCAGTGACGTTTGGGCTGGTTTATTCTCTTCGGTAAATTGATCTACGGTAGTGAGTTTTTGAGAGAATAAGATTTATTCTCTTGGATTGGGTAGCTATCGGGTTGTGATACTTGGAAGTGGGCTATTGAGGGTTAGTATGTGGCGTTATTGAAGGCTTCCTGTAATCTCCCATCATTCCAGTAGAACCTGCAGTTGTAGAAGACTGGACGTAGTCCCAAGCTTGGGACGAACTAGTATAATTTTTTCGGTGTCGTTTTATTTTCCCTATCTTTTATTATTTTTCGTAACTATTATTATTGGCTTGTTTGACTTAACCTGTGGAAGGGGAGATGGTTATAATATTATTGATCATTGTCGTCATAATATTATTGTTATTTCTGCATTTATTCTCCCAACAAGTGGTATTAGAACGTTTGGTTCAAGAGTCATGGGATTTGTAGAGCCAAAAAGTTTCGATAGAGTCATGAAGTTGGATGGATTTTTTTTTTGGATTTTGGGAGATGCAAGGCAAGGATTATTTAACTTACAAGAAAAGTGCATAAGACATTGAAGAAGAAACTGAAAGGGATGACAGACGAAGATTGGGAAGCTCTGGATGAAGAGGCAGTTGAAACTATAAGGATATGTTTGTCAATGGATGTGACAAGTCTAGTGGCCCATGAGACAACTGCAGTTAAATTGATGGAAGTGCTTACAAACAGGTATGAAAAACCCTCTACAAATGATAAGGTCTACCTAGTTAAGAAGTTTTTTAACATGCAAATGTATGAGGATGCTTCTGTGAATTCATATATTAATGAGGTTACCACTTTGATTAATCAGTTTAAAATCTGTTAAGATAGAGTTTACTGATGAGGTGAATGTTATTCAGTGTTGTTAACGTCTTTACCTGATAGTTGGGAAACGATGAAGGCAACAGTGTCTAATTCGGCTGGAAATAATACTTTAAATTTTTCAGAAGTTTGTGATTTAGCTTTAGCTGAGGAAACTCGTAGGTAGAGTAGTAATAAAGAGTTTACAGGTAGATTCAGCTTTGGTTATGACTAAGGGTAAAGATAAGATTGATGAAGAAAATGAATCGAGTAGCAGTAGGAAAAAGTGGAAAAATAGGAATGAGGTAGAATGTTTTTACTGCCATAAGAAATGTCACTTTAAGAGTCAGTGTAGGAAATTCAAAGAGGATCAAAAAAGAAAACCAGAGGTAAATATAGTGCAGGATGTCTTCTTAGTTTGTGTTGAGAGTGACACAAAGTATAGTAACCACTCATCAAATTGGATATTAGACAGAGCAGCTTCTGTACACATAGCTTCAGATAGGAGTTTGTTCACATCATTCACAGGAGGACATCATGACCTAGTGAGGATGGGGAATGGTAGAACCTCCAAGACTAGTGATAAGGGTAAAAAAATATACCTATTTTACCCTTATATTTAGCTCATTTCTTGGTCAAATATTGAGTGTTTAGGTCAATTTTACTATTTCCGAGCTCAAAATATGTTAATTTGATAAGTTAGGGTGTTGAGAGTCACTTTTGTTGAATTATGCTTAAAAAGACTTGATTTGAAGCAAATTTGACTTAGTTTGCTGTTGTGCAGAAAAACAGAGGAAAAGCTGGAATTCCCCAGAAATGCGACCGCATTTCTGGAAAGGCAAAATTGAAATGCGACCGCATTTCTGGAAAAACAGAGGCCGTTTCGAGTCGCACGCGGGTCGTTGTTGACGAGTCTTCTTCGCACCTAACCGGTTGTTTTGACCCCGAAACTGACTGGGCAACCTTCCAGCACCTATTTCGCAGCTCCTCAACCAATTTCTAAACTATATAAGCTCGGGATTCGAATTCAAATTCAAGCAGAACTCACTTGGAAGAAAAAGGTAGTGACAGAACCCTGGCTCGACGCCAATGAGTAGGGATGCCCGAGGTCCTTCTTAGATGACCAAATTCTAACCCGAGAGAGAGTTAGACATCAAACCTTGTGGTTTGTAGAGAGTTTCACCCATTCCCACCTTGTAAAAGTGAAAGAGTGGAGTGTCTTAGCGAACTCTAGAAGGATTGTGTAAACAAAAAACCCATAATATTTAGCTATCTCCTTTATTTCCAGCTCTTGAATCTTTTCATTATTTTGTATTCTTTACCTTATTATTTCAATGAAAATGTGTTCATTTGCTTTTTATCCTATCATGAGTAGCTAAATCCCGTTGAGGGGTTCAATGTGGTGAATTCCCTTAGGGTTTAATGGCTTGAAAGTGTTTTATTTGCTTAAGTAGGGTTTAATGCATGTCATTCTTTATTGAATATCATTCTGATCTTACTGAGTTTAATTTGATCACTTAGACTTTGCATGCTATGTGAGTTTGATCTCGAAAGGGACAAACGATATCGGTTCTCATAAAGGTGATATAGGAGAAAAAGCTCAAAAGAGATTGTTAGGCAGTATAGGGTAAGATGCCTAAGGCACCCTATATCGACTATAGGGTTATAGGTTGCATTCGTGAATTATCTATGTCGGAGTCGAGTCCCAGAAATGGGCATAACGGTACTCGCTTAGCCTTCTTACGGTTTTTGGAAACAAGAGCCAAATGGAAGTTAAATTTAACCCAATGCATTAAATACACTTAAGTTAGATATTGCATAAATATGGTTGTTACCTTTGGGATGAATCCATATTGAACACCTCGTTTGTTTATTATTTGTTATTCTTTATTATTTACTTGCTTGTTTTATTTATATTTTCAAAAACTCAATCAATCAACTTATTTTCTTTGGTTACCTTTTTTCAAAAGCAATCATTTTAGCAGTTTCTTCATCAAATATGAATTTCCAATTTAGTCCTCGTGGGATCGATACCCTTGGAATACTTTCTGAGGTTTTTTATTACTACGTGCGACAGTGTATACTTGCACTTAAGTGTTGGCTGAATACTTATTTATTACTTCATTTATCATCTTATCTCACATTCATCTATTCAGTTCACACACGCACCAACTAGAAGGATTAGAGGTGAAAGTTTGAAGACAGAATGTCTTAAATTGGTATTGCGAGTGTCATGTTTGTGCCTAATATGAAGATGATCAATCTCATTTCTATTGGCAAGTTGGTGGATGATGGTTACATGTGTGAGTTTGGTAGTCTCGAGTGTAAACTCAAGTTCGGATCCCAGGTAGTGGCAGTTGGTCACAGGAAATCTACATTGTACATATGTCAGTTGATTGTTGCCAAAGGATCAAAGAGACAGTGGATGCCGGTTAAAGCTGCAAATGGTAGTTGTAGAGGTACAGTTGAACCAGCAGCAAGGATAGCCAATTTTGATCAGTCTGATCAAGATACTTCAGTTTAAAAAAAATTGGAAAGTCCAAGAGAGAAAGTTGATGGCTATTGTGAATCCCCAGTTGTCAGACTCTCGAATGAATTGAAGAAGTCGCTAAGGCGAGTTGAGACATCGAAGTGGAAGGCCAAAGTAGTTTCTAAGGTCAAAGGTCAGGTCTCTAGCTTGGTAATAGGTTTGAATAGAGGATTCAAGCCATTTTCCAAGTGTATCTTCTTCGGGAATAGTTGTTCAAATTGGAAGAAGATGACAGGTGTCACCACTTAGCTGAAGTGGGAATCCGTGTCTGTCTTTTTCTTCTGGAAGACAGGTCCATGTAGCTAGCCCATAACTCGGGGCAAACACAGATGAGCTACAGTTATATTTTGATGGTTTCCTATTTTTGTGAGGTTGTTGTTTTTCAAGTATTTTGAGCCTTGGAGTTTACCAAGAAGATCAAAGATAACAATTGTAGTGGGAGTAGATCCTTGGAGTTTGCCAAGATGTTTAGAGTTTTTGTTGCAGTGGGAGACGAGATCGTTGTTTTGTCTCCAAGTGGGAAATTGACAGGATGTGGAGACAAAATACCTCTTTATTTGTAGTGCACGAAAAATGAAAGAAGGAGAATAGGCCAAGGCCCATTTACTAGTTTGTGCAGCTTATATATGTGTGTGTGTGTTGCGGCTGATATAAGAAAAAAGGAAAAAAACGGCAGAGCAGTGACCCTTGCGGCTGGTTTATTTTCTTCAGTAAATTGACGTGCGACAGTGAGTTTTTGAGAGAATAAGATTTATTCTCTTGGGTTGGGTTGAGGGTGTTTGTTTTGTTGTTTATCCCAAGCTATCGGGTTGTGATACTTGGAAGTGAATAGTTATTGTGGGCTATTGAAGGTTAGTTTGTGGCGTTATTGAAGGCTTCCTGTAATCTCCCATCATTCTAGTAGAACATGCAGTTGTAGAAGACTGGACATAGTTCCAAGCTTGGGGCAAACCAATATATTTTTTTCGGTGTCGTTTTCTTTTCGCTTTTTTTATTATTTTTTGTGACTATTATTATTAGTTTGTTTGGCTTAACCTGTGGAAGGAGAGATAGTTATAATATTATTGATTGTCATCATAATATTTATTGTTATTTGTATTCCGCAATTTTCTCCCTACAGTGGGATGGAGAGTGATTTGAAATTGAGTTTCATTTGGAATTGGACAGACATATATAATCCAAGCATTAATGATACAAACACTTAAAATCGTATTAAAGAGAACAAAACGGCCTCAACTCCAATTTCAAATTAATACAAGCATCCCTAATCCTCACCTGAAAGAAATTAGCAAATAAACATAACTACAAAACAACAAGAAGTAAATCTAGAAGTCATTATAATAAACTTGAAAAATGTTAAAGAGTATAGTAGAGAGAGTGGGAAGAAAACATAGTGGAAGAATGACAGAAATAGAAGCTTCCTCTTCCCCTTTTCATGGCCTTTCAGCTCTTTTTCTAAAGTATCTTGTGCAGGTTTCAGCTTCTTTCTCTCCAACTTCTTCCTTTCTTTAAAACCCTCTAAAAACTTCCTTCTCCAAAATACAGTTGCACCATTATCCTCATAAACCCTCAAATGAATTTCAAGGTTGATTAAGCATAAAATTCTCCAAACGGCAGCTTCCTATTCGGCTGATTGAATCAACAAATAAAAGGTCAACTCAATTAATGAATTGCCTTCTCACGTACTGCATCAGGTGAAATTTGCTCCCGAGCAAACTCCAGAAGCTCAAAACTCAGCTGTTCTTCATTTACTCAAACTGCAAAAAATTTGCTCCTGCAATTCTTCTACTAAAATAATGCTACAAAAGATTCCCTGTTTCATAGGGTAGTTTAAATCAGTACTTTCATTCACTTAAAATGTCTAATTAATCGACATTTAACACACTACTGCTCCACTCACATTGTAAGGAAACCTATAGACTTTTAACACCAAAATGATAGCAATTCACTAAAAAAAAATCTAACTAGAAAGGTAGCTAATAACTCTTATACTAAGAGTTCTCACTGGCCTAATCACTGTCACAATAACCATCAAGATTAAATTCTTTTGACGATGAATAATATAATTCATAGTCAAGTGTACCTTTGAAGCAAGGAAGAATTTATTTTTCCACTTTCAAATGAGCAGTTGCAGGAGATTTCTTAACAAGAAAATTGTGATAAATTGGAGATTATAATAACCCAGAATATGGACATGTTTTATATTTTCTAGAACTAACAATTTTATTTAATAAAAGAAAAAATTTAGTTTAATAATTAAGATCTCAATCACATATACATCAAAGACCGAGCAAAACGAAGACTGAAAAGGCATCGTTTACGTTCTGGTGGATGAAGAGGCATTGTTCACATTTAGGGTTTGAAGAGTTGAAAGCAACGACCATTTGGAAAATGTTAGAGAGTTCTATTTAGTTTTTGCTGAGAAATTGAACTTTTATGACAAATAGAGAATTATATGCATATACTTTCAAGTATTACATTCGGGAAAAATAGACCTCAAATCGAGCATTCAAATCCATAATGGCATTGATTACACCGTGGCTTTTAGTTGTCTTGTACATCCATATCCTTATAGACCGAAATGTCAAATTATAAAAAAATATCTCTGGTTTGAGAGTGATTAGGAATTTAATTTCTTCTCCAACTCCAATACCTCCAATAATGCATTCTCCTTTCTGCACAAAGCATTAGCCAACAACTTCTTCACTCATGAGAATTGTTTCACAAGAACTTTGTATCATGCATATGAAATCAATAATTTAATTTAAATTACTAAGCTCCGGTTGGATAATCATTTGATTTTTAGTTTTTGGTTTTTAAAAATTATGTTTGTCTTACCATGTTTTTGATACATTTGAATTCTTAACCAAATTTCAAAAACAAAAACAAGGTTTTGAAAATTATTTTTTTTTAACAACTTGACTTGGTTTTTGAAAATATGGGAAGAAATTAGATGTTAATTTTCAAAAACCAAAAACAAAAAACTAAGGCCCCGTTTTGATAACCATTTGGTTTTTGATTTTTGGTTTTTGAAGATTATGCTTGTTTTCTCTCAATTTTCCTACCATGGTTTTAATCTTTGTCAAGGACAAATTTGAATTCGTAGCCAAATTCCAAAAACAAAAACAAATTTTCGAAAACTACATTTTTTAGTTTTAAAAAATTGGCTTGGTTTTTGAAAATATGAAAAGAATGTATTAGGAAAATAAAGAAATTTGTAGGTGGAAGTAATGTTTATAGACTTAATTTTCAATCTCCTAAAAAAAAAAAAAAAGCTTAATTTTCAAAAATAAAAAACCAAAAACCAAATGGTCATCAAAGGGGGCCAAGGCTTCATTTGATAACTATTTGATTTTTGAAAGTTAGGATTGTTTTCTTTAAATTTTCTTTAGATGGTTTTCATTTTTGTTAAAGATATCCTAACCAAATTCTAAAAACCAAAAAGTTTTTTAAAACTACTATTATTATTATTTTTCAAAAATTGATTTGGTTTTTGAAAACATGAGAAGAAGATAGATAAAAATAGTGTTTAGCTTAAAAACCAAAAACCAAAAATCAAAATGAGATTATCAAATGGGATCTAAATGGTTGTCAAAGGGAGTCTAAACTTGTTGAACATCAAAAGAAAGTACCGTTTCTTTAAGAATAAGGTCTTTAAACACATTCGAGAACTTCACTTGTGAATTCGTCAAAGTAACCCGAACTGTAACAAATAACAACGAAGCATTTAACAACTTGCAACAAAATCTTTCAAAGTAACAGGAAAGAAGAGATGAGTAATATGTATGTATCACCTGACTCAAGAATTACCAACTCTCTTAAAAGGCGTACGAACTCTTGTGTATCCATCGAGACAAACGTTGCATAGACAATTTCACCAACATCCTCTCGATCATGATTTCGCGCCAACGTGGTTTCACGAGAGAAAACTCGCCGCCCAAAAGCACTTATCGCTGAACTTAAAAGGGTACATAACAAAATGAAATTCTAATTAAAGAAACGAGATTCTTGCTTCTTGGGAACGAAGGTTGGACAAATACTTACGAGAATCTCGAAATGTAAGGAGCGCGTGAGGTGGGTTTTCGTCATAAACAGTGAAGACCATAGCAGGACAAGCTTTGGCGTGTGTGAGAATCTTGGATGTTAGCCCAAGCGAAATGCTCCAATTGTAAGTACGTGGATCTGTAAGTATGTAATAGACGAAGAATGGAGGTTGGATTCGTAGGGTTAGAGTGAAGTGAGGGGAAATGCGAGGGGTTGTTAGTGAGAACATTGACTTTGAGCATTGCATGTCGGCTGCGTCGACGAAGAGAGTGATTATGGAGATTGCGTTCAAGAAGCCAGTGATGTTTTCAAGGGCGAAGACCAGCATGGTTACTGGACAAGGAAGGGAAAGTCTTGGGATTTCAATTGATCTTCAAGTTTAATTTTGAATGACACTCTTCTGATCATTTGTTGATCGTTTTATACTGGAATAACCCTCAATGGTAGGAGTCGTCAGCAAAAGTAATTGGAATATAAAACCCTAAGTAGAGAGGTTTGTTTAGAGAACAAAATCAAATGATGATCGGAACAAAAAAGTAAATTAACAATGACAAAAAGCAAAGATGGAGACAAATCGATGAAGAAAATATTTTAGGGAGTTGATTTCACCAATTAGACTAATAATTCAGTTAATCGAACAACTACAATGAAGCATGCACTTAATTATTACATAGTTCAGAAGTCTTTAATCATAGAGGACTCTCTCGGGAATCGGTAATTCTCTTGCAATATTATAAAACGACATTCCTATTTAGCTTTTAATAACCCACAAGGTATCATTTTTTATTTATTTTTTGAGAAAACCCACAAGGCATTATAATCCTTCATTAACAAAACTTCTAAAAGATTTTAGAACTACCCTTAGACATACAATTAATGATCTAATCTAAATTACCTTTTTCAAGTGTGTGAATTTAAATCAATCAATCAAGTAATTTGTGATCAAGAGACAACCAGCAAAAGCATGAAAAGAATTTAAAACATTCAATCATGGAATTCAGTGAATAAAAAACATAAGTCTAATGACTACATCAATTCCTAAGATAAAGAAATCTAGTCACTCTTGTTTACTATTACAACTAGATTAAAAAACAACTCCATTACAAACTACACAAGATTGAAGTGAAAAAGAGAAAAACTAGGAAGGCATGTCGATCCACGTTCCCGCTGCAATCTTCACAATTTCCAAGCTTCAAAATCTCGTTCTCTTGCTCCTATGGTTTCCTCTACCCTTCCCAAAGTGTGTAAGAATTGAAATTAAGGTTGAATTCTCGCAAATCAAATAGAAAAAAGTAAAAAGATTAACTGCAACGTCGAGACGCTAATAAAATCGGAAACTATCTAGCACGAGTTTTGAATTGATGAAAAGGACTTGTGCACCAAAAATTTGTAGCGTCTCGATGCTATGCAGATGATCTAAATGGCTTGTAGAAGTCAACATCTCGAGACGCTTTCAGTGTAGGGAATTCTAGCTTGTTTGCTTCATTTTAGAGCGTTTCAATGCTTTGGTAGCATCTCAATGCTATCCTCTCAGATCTTTTTGCTTGATTTCTTCTTCTCTTAATTTGGTTTCTTCAATTCTTGTTCGAACAACTCTACTATCACCAAAAACACACCAAAAGTTTTGGTTTTACTCCAAATACTTTTGGAGTAAAACCAAAACTTTTGGTGTGTTTTTTATTCACTTCAACTATATAAAAATATATATATAGTTGAGAAAATAACCAAATAAGCCTCAAAACTAGCCATAACTAAAGCCTAAGGATACCACAACTTTTGTGCAAACAATATGCATTGCACATTTATTTTTAGTTATTGTGTTTTTGGTTTAATCTTTTTTCCATCCATTAATATATCTTTCTCTAAATATAAAATTGGATGATTGTATTATTTGGTGCTTTAAGTGAACTAAAAAACCAATCTTTGAGGACGACACTGTAACCCCCGTGCTTTTTGGGTGTTATTTAAATTCCATGGATAAAGTTGAATGAAAATATATTTATTATTTGGGCTTTCGATATGGATTTATAATTTAATACCAAGGCATTGGACATTTGTTCTCGGGATATGAGCGTTACATAAATTAAATCTCTCCCTTAGGCTTGATATATTTTTAAAGCCAATGTTGGTTGCAAGAAAAGCTAAGTGTTGAAAAGTTTATGCTAATCAAAGGGGTTTAGTTGGAGTCCTATTCTTAGAATCTTATTATTGGGTTTTTGATTAAAGAATTAAGAAAAGAGAAAAGGAAATAGAAAAAAAAAAACCCTAGGAGAGCTCTCATCTCTCACTCCATCTTTTTATCTTCTTGCATAAACCCCCCTTCCCCTTGCCGTTTCAGCCCAGCCAGCCGCCCCTCCTCGCGTGTGTAGCTGTCGCGCAACCCAACTACCTCCACCATACAACCTAGCCGCAGCCGCACCGCCCAGCCGACTGTCGCGCGAGCCTCCCTCTCCCTCTTCCTCTGTGCGTTTTCGTGGGTGGTGGGTCTTAATCTCTCCCTCTCTCGGTGCTGCGTGGAAGCCATCGCATGAGCCTCCCTTTCCGCGCCAGTCCGTCTAAGTGTAGTGAGCCTCGTCGCCGCCGCCCAGCCAGTCCTCGCCCCGCCGCTCTCTCTCTCCCCCTCGCGCGTCCCCTCTCGGTTCAGGTGTGTTTCAAGATTCGGATCTCTCTGTCTTCGAGTTTTTCAGTCTTAAAATCGTGGGTAAGCTCTTGTTCCTCTCATTCTTAGATGAGATAAGGCTGATCTAACTCCCTTCGCTCTTTTTCAGTCGAAGAGATGCGGCTGCACGAATCGAGAAGGAGAAGATTAAAGATTGAAGTGAAGGTTAGGGTTTCTTTTAAGGGGTATATATATATAGTCGGTTTGGTTCGGTTTTTTATTGGTTTTTCAATGAAGAATCGAACCGAATCGAAAAAAACTGGTTTTCTCAAAAAATGAACCAAGATGTCCAGATTTTTGCTAAATAACCGAACCAAACTAATGGATCGGTTCGGTTTGGTTCCGTCGGTTTTCCGGTTTTCACTTGCACTCCTAGCCTTAGGTGTTGGAATTTTATTGTTAGCGATGTTTTTCTGTTCTATAGCGCCACCTTGTAGTCGTTCGGGATCGCTTTGACTCAAGTTTGGAGACCCACTACTTTAAGGTCCTTTAGTGGGCTGTCTTGACTCGGTAAGACCCATTTCGACGAGGTTTCAGGTCCGTTAGGCAAGAAAACCTTGCTGCTTTGGCTCAATTCTTGTTGTTTTGGATTAAGAAATCATTTAGTATCGTAACCCATTAGTCGTTGAGGGCTTTAAAGTGTTTCCCAAGTTCCTAGAATGTGAAAGTATGTGGTTCTTGTTGTTGTCTTTTGTTTAAAGCATGTTTAAGTTAACTGCCCATTGAGTGTTGTTGCCTAGTTAGTGTTGCCCAACCCTTATAGGCTCTTAAATCAAGAGTTTAATGGTTTTGCTTGCTGTCCATAGTTAAAAAGCATGCTAAATTATCACCTATCAATTGTCTAGACTCGAGTAGCGTTGCCCAACCTCTAGGAGTTCTTAGAATGTCATTCTTGTGTTATTTGCTTGCTGTCCAGCGGCTGAAAAGCCTTGAATATGGTCATTTGGCGAATACCCATTGCTCGTTGAGCCTTAAACATGGTTGCCCATGATCTAAAGGTTTGGGTTTTTAATTTGGGGAGTTTTGAGTGGCTGTTCAGCAAGGAAATAGGTCTTTTCTTAGTTGAATTAGACATTTTAAGCTTGTTTAGAGTATCTTTGAGTTGGTTCTAATTCGGTAGAAATTATCCTGGTGTTTAGGAGCTTTCTTGGACTACCTTGGATTACTAAGGTTGCTTTGGAAGCATTATAGGTAAGTAGTTTCTACTTACTAAGCTTGTTTGACTGCATGTCTTTTGTTTATCTGCTTTCCTTATATTTGTGCTATGTGTGAAATGACAAATATGTGAACTGTTGTGCTGTGATCATTAAAGTGCTTTGTATAAAGCATGAATTGTACCTTCTGTGTTGCTTAAGTTGTATACGCTTAAGGTGTTTAAGCATGATGAATGTTGTCTTGAGCATGGTGAATGTTGAGTTTAGCTTTTGAGTCTGGCTTGCATGTTGCATGGGGAATGTGTAGCATGAGTCGGGTGTGAGGCACAACACATGGTGCGTGATTCATGTGTAGCGGAGCGTGACGCGAAAATCATGTGGGTGTGAGTGCAAAGCGTGACGCGGAAATCATGTATGAGTGGCGCAACACATGGCGCGAAATTCATGTGGGTGTGACTGCGGAGCGTGACGTGGAAATCACGTATGAGTGGCGCAGCACATGGCGCGGAATTCATGTGTAGCGAAGCATGACGTGGAAATCATGTAAGTAGCGCAGCACATGGCGCGAAATTCATGTGTAGCTGAGCATGACGAGGAAATCATGTAATTAGTGGAGCATGATGCGAAAATCATGTAAGTGGAGCAGCACATGGCGCGGAATTCATGTGTAGCGGAGCATGACGCGGAAATCATGTATTGGCGGAGCATGACGCAGAAATCATGTATTAGCGAAACATGATGCGAAAATCATGTAGTTGCGGAGCATGACGCGGAAATCATGTGGAGTCTAGTGCGTGCGTTGCATAGAGTGTGATGCATTCACATGGTGGTTATTGATGCTTGTGAGCATAGTTGTGTAACGTTTTTTAGCATGTGGTTAGTTTATAGCTTAAAAGCATGTTGCTTGTTTGTGAATGTATAAACCTGTTGGATGCGTGTGCTAAGCATGTTGGTTGTATTGGTTCATTGTCTGTGGCTTGGTGAGTGTGAGCTGCTTACCAGTACCACGGTTGTACTGATACCTCCTTCCCCATCTTCCCCCAACATTTTAGATGTTGCAGGTTTGGTCGATGAGTTGGATCTTGGTGACGAGGAGGAGAGCTACGAGGGAAGTTGCTTAGGGTGTCATGGTTTTAACTTGCTTCCTAAGATTTGGATAGGCTAGCGTTGTTATGGTTTATTTTGTACCTATGTTTTGGTAGGCTAGTTAGATTGGTTTGGTTATATTGTAGTCTTGTTATGGTGAGGGTTTCATCTGAGATGTTTTAGACTTTTGTTAAGCTGCGTTCTTGCATTGTTGATAGACTTAAGGTTTAGTTTTGTTGCTATCTCGTTTTAAGAATAAAGGTTGGTTAGCCAGTATTTTTTGGGGTGAGTTGTTGGTTTTAATAAAAGTTATTTCCACTGCGTAGAGTTAATTAAAGCTGGCAATAACCTTTGTTGCATGGTGACAATGTAATGATCATGTTGTCTGTTGCTACGATACCTGACTCGTATAGAGAAGTTAGGTTGTGAAATCTGATATATAGTTTGGTGGAGTTTGGTTTCGAGTTCATTTAGAAGTGTTTGTTGCTTATCAGGTGTTGTGAAATTTTGGATTAGTCTGTTTTGCGCCGTTATGCTGCCAAAATTTTTGGTATGCTCGGTTTTCAAGTGGTTCAATCTTGTGGCTAAGGGTTTAGAGTTGTAGTAGCGTCTCTACACTAGAGGTTTGAAAACCTGGGGCGTTACACCCTTACACTCTTTCACTAAATTAAAACTCTTACACTTTGCGGCACTTTTGTGCACATCTATTATCTGTTATCATATAGGGAAGAACAAAGCACATGTTTCCTAATTGTTGGTATTGATTCTTCTAAAAGAGAGTTTCTCATTTTTTAGCAATTCTTTTATTAGGCAAAATTTATTTCATTAGGATAAGGAAAAAGAAAATCACAGTCATTATTTTAAGTCATGTTGGGAGTGATTTTGAAATGATCAAAATCACTTTTTTCTTATCTTGAATAATTAAAAATGCACGAAAAATGTGTCGTTGTTTTTCTTCTTTGCATTTTTCTCTAAATTATTTAAATTTTATTTTCTCGCTACATATTAGTTGTTCTTTTTATTTTTTGTGAATATATTCGTGAGATTTAAGTGCAATTTATTTGTTCTTTATTTGCTTCCTATTTTCATATTTTCTATAAACAATTAAATTCTTACTTAACTAATTTACCGACTCATTGAATTGTTACTTTTGTAAATTGTCAATTAGAATTTTAGATAATTGATCACTGGCATCATATATATTTTGTTTGAAGTTTTTCATAATATGAAAGGTATATTTCTCATTGATCTGGAAGAATACAGGGCCATCAATATATTGGGCTGAGAGTATAACAAAATAACAGAAATAAATATTCAAATAACAAACTCACAACAAACCCTTAACAAAATAAAAGATCTAAGAATATTATACATAACATCCCCCTCAAACTAATGACTATCGAGGCATAAGTTTGGACTTCAAAAAACAGAGGCGATGACTGGTGAGAGGCTTAGTAAAAAGATCTGCATACTGATTTGTAGTTGGAACAAAATGAAGATCAACATCCTTGCTAACAACTCTTTCACGAATAAAGTGAAAATCGACTTCAACATGCTTCGTGCGACCATGAAAAACCGGATTGTGAGCTAACTGTATTGCTGACTGATTATCACAATAGATCAAGGGAGCAGTTTTACCAAAAATATGAAGATCACGCAATAGCTAGCGAATCCAAAACAATTATGCAGCAGTAGAAGCAAGAGCACGATATTCGGCCTCTGTCGAGCTACGAGATACCGTAGTTTGCTTCTTAGCCCTCCAGGATATAGGATTAGGCCCCATAAAAATGACGTACCCGATGGTAGAACGTCTATCAGTATTATCTCCGGCCCAATCCGAATCAGAGTATGCAGTAAGGTGAAGAGATGAACCCTTTCGAAATAGAAGTCCAGAAGACAGAGTACCAACAAGATATCGAAGAATCCGTTTAGCAGCTACTAAGTGAGCTTCATGAGGGGACTGCATAAACTGAGATAGCCGACTAACAGAGAAGGCAATATCATGTCTTGAAAATATTAAATAATGAAGAGCACCAATTAAAGCACGAAAGTTTTTCACATCAGAACTAGAACAAGGGGAGCCAATATCAGATAACGGCTTTAGAGCAATAGGAGTAGTACATGGCTTAGAATTTTCCATTCCAAAACAATGAAGAACATCCCTCGCATATTTAGCTTGAGAAACGTGAATACCAGCAGATGATCGGGTAATCTCAAGGCCAAGAAAATATTTCAGATTACCCAAATCAGTCATATCAAAGCATGATTGTAATTGCTGTATTAAAGCTGCCATAGAAGATTCATTTGTGCCCGTGATTATAATATCATCAACATATAGAAGAAGGTAAATGAAATTACCACGATCATTCAACACAAACAAAGAGGAATCAGCTTGAGAAGCATGAAAACCAAGGGTAAGTAAATAAGAGGTGAAACATTCAAACCAAGCTCTCGGAGCCTGCTTTAATCCATAAAGGATCAATAAAACCCTGAGGTTGTTGCATATATACTTCCTCACTGAGGTCACCATGCAAGAATGTGTTCTTTACATCCAACTGCCGAAGAGACCATCCATAATGAGCTGCTAAGGATAAAATAATGCGGAAAGTTGGTTTCTTTACTACGGGGCTAAAGGTTTCATCAAAATCAATACCTTCCTGTTGATGATAACCTTTGTCTACAAGACGAGCTTTGTAACGGGCTATGGAACTATCAGGATGACGTTTTACCCTGTAAACCCATTTACATCCAATGGCTGATTTACCAGGAGGAAGAGGTGTAAGCTGCCAAGTGCCCTGTTTTATCAACGCCTCATATTCCTCATTCATTGACTCTCTCCGAACGGGAAATTTAGAAGCAGCTGTATAAGAAGAAGGTTCAATTTCTTGATCAGTAGGTGTGGAGGATGTAACAAGAAAAACCTTTTTCTTAGATATACCAGATTTGCTACGTGTCCTCATTGGATGATTGTTAACAATAGTAGGCACAATAGAATTATCAGTGTGGTCACTCGAAGCTGCAAGATCAGAACTTGGTAACCGAGGGTTGCTATCAAAACATATAGGAGATGAATCAGTATCAGGGGCAGTGTTTGATGGTGAAGGAACTGTGGCTGGATCATTGTTCAGAGGGAAGGAACTGTAGTCGAGGAAGACATAGAAGGAAATAAGAAAAGAGGAAGAACATGATTATTAGATGAGAGAGAGGCAGAAGTAGGCGGAGAGGAAGGTAAGGAAAGAGAAAAAGGAAAAAGAGATTCATCAAAAATAACATGTCGAGAATGATAAAACTTGCCATTGCTCATGTTGAAACAAATATAACCCTTATAATCTAATGGATAACCAAGAAAGACGCACTGAGTAGATTTAGGTTGAAGTTTATTAGAATTATAAGGAGTTAGAAGCGGATAGCAAGCATAACCAAATGTCTTCATGATGGAATAATAATCAGGTGATTTAAGAAAAAAACGTGAAAAAGGAGATTGATTGGCTAAGGATGGAGAAGGGAGACGATTTATAAGATATGTGGCAGTAGCAAAAGCAAAGGACCAGAAATGAGGAGGTATGGAGGCTTGAGACATTAGAGCTAAGGCTGTTTGAACGATATGACGATGCTTACGTTCAGCCACCCCATTTTGTTCAGGAGTGTATGGGCACGATTTTTGATGGAGTATACCATGTGTATGACAAAAGGAAGTAAGATTATGATTTACATATTCACCACCACCATCGGTTCGTAATGTCTTTATTTTAGTAGAGAACATATTTTCAACAAGTGGTTTAAAGCGTTGAAACACAACAGTAACATCAGACTTACGAGCTATAGGATATATCCATGTGAATTTGGAAAAATCATCAATAAACAACACATAGAAATTGAAACCATTTATAGAAGTTGCAGGAGCTGGGCCCCAAACATCACTGTGTACAAGTTCCAGTGGACATGTAGAAACAGAACGAGAACTAGAAAAAGGTAACTTAGACATCTTACCACTGACACATTGTTTGCAGATACATTCAGAGACAGAATGAGTAGGTAAATTTAACGAACGAAAGATAGAATTAAGAGTAGAATGACTAGGATGGCCTAACCGATTATGCCAAAGATTATAAAGACGATCAGTAGCAACATGAGCAAGATGACAAGTTGGACCAGTAGAGGAAGATGACCAAACTGAAGACGAAGGTAGAGGATAAAGATCGTTAACACTAGGTCCTTGGAATAAAACCTTGCCCGTAGACTTGTCCTGAACAAGGAATTTATGAGAGTCAAAAATCATGATGCAATTGTTGTCAACACAAAGTTGATGAACAGATAACAAATTGGTTGTAACATGAGGAACACAAAGAAGATTGTTAAGTAAAAAAGGAAGAAGAAGGAGTATGAAGAAGACCTGAACCAGAGTGAGATATTGGAAGAGTATGCCCACTGCCAACAGAAATCTGATCATCCCCTACATAATCTGAAGCAACAAACAAATTACCAAGGTCAGTAGTGAGATGAGCATTACATCCTGAGTTGGCTAACCAAGTACCATTGCCAATGTTAGAGGAACCGAAATTAGAGCTTAAGTAAATTGAACCTTTCATATAGAATTAATTGTGCTTAACTAATTACTTTTCTTGTTAATAAACAGTCCTAGGAAACCATACTTTTATGGGTATATATATAGAACTAAACATCAAAGTGAATATGTTTCTAAACCCTAAACCTTTTGGGAAATAATTGTTCCTGTTGTTAACATCATAACATGGTTTACCAAGTAGATACTTGGGGATAATTCTCTATAGGCCATTCACTACAGTTTCTTTATTCAAATTCTATATAGTTTGCAAAGAAAGTGGATAAATATTGTGATAACAACTAGGAATCATATATGCATGTATTTCCACGGTCGATTTTCGACACTTTGAATGCTATAGAGAGAGAAAACAATGTCAAAATTGTAGACTTGGTTTTCCCATGTCACATTCAAGGAAAATAGATTTCAAATTGTGCATACGGTTGAACAAAGACATCGATTACAGCTTGGGTATTAATTCTCTTGTACAACCATACCGTTTCAGCCAAAGATGACAAATAACAAAAAAATGTCGTGGGATGGAGAGTGATTAGGAATTGAACTTCATCCCCAGCTTGAATGTCTCCAATCATGCATTTTTCTTCCTGAAATTGAATTGATTCATACACCTTTGTGTATTAATAAGCTAGTTTCTTCAACATCAAAAGACCAATACCGCTGTAGCAAGAACAATCTCTTTGTTCGATGCATTATTTGAGAACTTCACTTGTGAATCCGTCAAAGTAACAATAACTGTAACAAATGACAAGTTTTTAAGAACTGATTTCGACCTTTTATCCATCCAAATAAGATAAGAAAGGAAACAAGAGAAGAGTTATGTATCATCATCACCTGGGGAAATATTTCTAAACTCCATTACAATGCGTTTCAACACTCGTGAACTAATTGTGAAAAAAGCTTCAAAGTTAATGTGGCCTACATGAAGTTGATCTTCTGGATGTGAAAATATCATTTCACTACACACTACTGGCGGCTCAGAACTACCTATTACTGAAATTAATGGGTGCTGATCAAACTGAAATTCTAAAGATTCAATTGTAATTTGAGTCTATTAGCTTAAAGAACCCAAAAGATTTACAACAAATAAATTAAACTAAGTTCTTGAAACCAAAAGAAACCAGATTGTATACTTGAATCGCGAAATGAAAGGAGTGCGCGAGGTGGGTTTTCGTTATAAGCAGTGAAGAACATGGAAGAACAACATATGCCGTTCCTCAGATTATTGCAGAAGTCCTTGAGCGAAATTTTCCAATTGTGAACAGATGAGTCAAAAACTATGTAATCAAGAAAGAAGGGAGCTTGAATTCGTAGTACTGCAATGAAGTGAGGGGAAGTGTGCGAGACTCTTAGGGAGAAAGCGGACCTATGGAATCTCAAGTGGGCTGTGTTACTGTCACTAATTTGTGAGAGTTGGAAGGTTAAACTCAAAAAACGAAGGATGCGGTCAAGGACGAAGATCAACATGGTAAGTGGAGAAGGAAGGACAGATCTTGGGGTTTCAATTCCTCTGATTTGGATTATTTTATAATGGAGCCCTTAAAGGTAGGTTTGTTTAGCAACAATAATTAGACAGAGGGGATTAGAAGTTGAATGAATATAATATGTTAATGAAGTTTTTTTTTTTTCCACAACATGTAGGAGTGAGAGATTGAACCTTTTACCTCTTGGTCGGAGTACAAGATATATGTCAGTTGAGTCAATAATATGTTAATGAAGTTGAACACTTTCTCTCGACGCTAAGAAATGCATCGACATAAGTCGTCTCTCCCAAAAAGAGCAAGAAATAATGGATCTAAGGGTAACGACGGTGTAGGAGATGTTAGTCTGTTCAAGTACGTCAACAAGCAAAATTGTCGACGCGAAAGGACATGATCAAACAACTCATGGACTCGCAAGTGATTTTTTCACAATTCACGGAATCACGAGACAATACCCAAAATTAGGTATGTCCCTAGTTTACATTTTTTCAATTATAAACTTACACAACATACGAGAGTTACACAACATAACTCTCGTATGTTGTGTAACTTTATATTACTGTTATCATGCAACTATGGTAGCAAATGAGCTTTCTGTAGTATATCTTGTTGCTATCCTATAGTTATGGTAGTAATCGACATTTAGTGTTATTTAAATGACTTTGAGTTTTGGAGGGTCGTTATAAGTTTGAATCTAACTTTTTGGTCATAAGTTAAGAGTTGTTGTTAGTTATATGTTTAAATGACTTTGAGTTTGACTGGTCATAAGTTTGAATCTAACGTTGTTCTTAAATGACTTTGATTTCATTTGTTTGATTTGTTTAATTGACATTTAGTTAATTATTTGTTTGATTTGGGGAAGGGGGTTCATATTCCTTTTACGTTCTTATGCTCTTCGTTTTTTTAGAGTTAAGGTGAAGGGGTTTTAAGAGCTTTATGTTGGTTTTTAAGAGTTAAGTTGGATTCAAATGCTTAGGAGCAAATTATTAGGTTAATATTCTTGTTGTCACCTTGATAGGTGTAGGGAGGAGAAAAGAAAAGAATATATGCTTTTGCTTGCTATGCCTATAAAGAAACATCATTCTTGTCTACAATTGAAAGAAAAAATAATGACATGTCATATGCACAATTTGTAATGTTTAAGGCAAAAAGAGCTACCCCTGTTATGATCAGTTAGGCCAACCAAGGGTTAAACTCGGGTTATGGGTCCCTACAATAGGTGTGTGAAAGCTAGTGTCACTTAAAAATGCTTGATGTAATTTTAATTGAAAGCATCTAGGCATGGAGAAAAACAATCTAATTTGTTCAATTGGCTCATTAGTAAATCCGTAGTGCCAGTATAGAGGGAAGATGAGTTGAGAGTCTTATAATCCAATCCCGGGTTAGTAGAGTCCATTCTAATCTAAGTTAGATCTCACATATGCAAGATAATTTTGGGAAAGTTTCGATTTGTCTCCTTAATTGGCTTTATGTGCATGTCTCTTGATTGCTTGTTTATTTTGTTTTGAGCCTTGAGGATTGAGTTATGTTTTTACATCCATCTACAACCTATGTTTGATTTTTAGTTTGCTCAAGGACTAGCAAAAGCTTAAGTTTGGGGGTGTTTCATAGTTCACATTATGAGCTATTTTTCCTGGTATTTATTTGCTATTCTTTGAGATTAATTTGGCCAAAATCATATATTTTTTTTATGTTTCTTTTGTAGGAATTGAATTCTTGAGACAAATTGGAGCATTTGGAAGTGGAACAAGTGTTCAGGGCATAAAAAAAGGCAAAAGAATGAAAGAGAATCAAACCAAGAGCTGCAATAACCATTTAACCCGAGAGCATAGCGTCGAGACGCTGTCAATGTTTCCTAATTCATCCGAGGCGGCAAAGGCACAGTGTCGAGACGCTGCACAGATTTTCCTATAAAAGGAATGTGATTTCATCTGGCCAAGGGGACTTCTTTTGGAGACTTTTTAGCCCTAATTTTGACTAGAAACCTCTTGTGGGAGCTTGAGCAAGGACAAGGAGCGACATTCAAGGCCAAAGCTCGTGGAGATCGTGACTGGGATGTGCGGTTTCGACGACACTCGAGTTTTTCCCTTTCTTTCCTTATCTTTAGTTAGTTTTTATGGCTTTTTCTTCTAGCTTATATTGTAACGAGGATTTCATGAGTAGCTAGACCATTAATTTTTAGGAATTGTTATAGCCCTTTGTGGTACTGTGGATTAATTCTTGGATGTATGTTGCATGGAATTCATTTATGCATATTCTATTCTTAATGCTTTTAATTTACTGGCCATGAGTTAATTGTTGTTTTCTCTAATTCTTGCTCGGGAGAGGGGATTTAGTTTTAGATTTTGATTTGCATAACTAGAGTAGTCCTAAGATTGGGAGATTTAGGATAGCTTTAGAAATCGTTAAAGGATTAGACTTACGGCCTTGCACGTGAATGAATTTAGATAGTAATATTGAGTTCATAGCATGCTTGAGAATTATTTATGCTTCGGGAGAAATAAATATGAGTTTAGTTTATCCTTGATTTATGAATCATTGCATGTTAAATCATTCAAGTAATTAATTCACAACCTTAATAGGTGAATCAATTCCCCTAAGAGTTTTCTCCAATTGAATTTCCATCCTTTTAGTTTTTGTTTGTTTAATTTGATCTTTTTCACTACGTCACTTTCTCTGAATAAAATTGAAAAAGATTAATCATGGTAGTTAATTGATTAGAAAACCAATCCATAGGACGACACTCGTTTTTAACGAACACTATATTAAAACTTGACCCGTATGTACACTTGCGGTAAGCAAATTGCACAACAGTGAGGAATTCGGATCTTACACCGTACGAAGCTCCACTTGCCCTGAAATATTAATTTATTTTCCACATCACACATTTAATTAAGCACCCATCACCACGAAAGAAAAATCATCCTAAACATTTTTTAAGCAAAACCAACATCCAACCCATTCATCTATTCTTTTAATTATCGAAATAGATCACTTTGTTCAATTTCCTAAGTTTTCTTAGCAAACCAATCCTCCCTTTTCCCTTCATTTCACATGACCCAAAACACACACCAAGCCATCCTCCTCCATTTCTTCATCAATGTAGTGTACTTTGCTCTTAGGGTTGTTCGTCAGTTGCAAAAACTGAACTATATCGATTTCGGTCAATCGATGGCCAAAAGTTTTGGAATGCTCTCTAAAACCAATTGACCAAATACACGGTCAGTAGGTCAATTTTTAAGGTTTTACGACTTGAGATGAGATTTTGTTCTTGAAAGTTTTGTGATGGTTTGAAGCATGGGGAAGAGGAGAAAAGAAAGGAAGAAAAAAGGGGGAAAGACAAAGACAAAGGGAAAAAAGAAAAAAAAAAAAAAAGAAAGATTAGCGAGGAAGAAAAAGAAAATAGAGAAGAAAGAAAGCGAAAGAGGTCTTGCCGTCTTGGTGTGCCTGAAGGATTTGGAATTCCCTAATTCCGATAAAGCGGAAGCGTAATTGGGACCGATTCATTAGTTAATTTTTTTAATCCAAAAATACCATTACATTGGCAAAAATCATAGAACAAATCTATAGAAACTTAAGGTTAAGCATACAAAAATTAGATCTAAATCTATAATAAAGAAAAGAGAAGCAAACCTCCGTTGATGTCTCTAAAAATCAAGAATGATTCTTGATTGCTTTGCAACAACGAAGAACACCACCAATTGGCTACACCGGTATATCTCTAAGACTTCTTGAAGCAGGAGACTTGTGGGAGTCTTTTGGGAGAGATCTCTGAGAGAAGGAGAGACAATGGGATGCCTTTCACCCCACCGGTCTATTAATAAGTTCAAATCTATTATCTGAACAATATCTAATTTTAATAAATAATTAATTAATTCCATAATTAATTAATTACCCAATTAAATATCATATATTTAATCTTAGAGATTTTATTAAAATTAAAATTAATATGAATCCAATTCATATTAAAATTTATTTGAACTTTTTCAAATATTTTCTCTCAAGAATTAATTTTTGAAATTAATTCAAAAATTATATTATAAAGTTTCATAAACTTTATATTATAATGCATCAACATACATTATTCGATTCCCCAGATAAATTGAACATTTTCAATTTATATTTAATTGCTTCAAATCTTTTTATGAGCTACCAGTGGGACCTAATGGACCTACAGATCAGAAGCTCCAACGATACGAGACTAATCGGCTAAACTCATTAACCAAGTTAGTCAACTTTCGTTAACTATGGGTCACTCCACTAAAGACCTATATAGCTGCACTCTTCTCACTGCAGAATATTTCTGTGTCCACGGATATCGACCAATAACGGCAAGTTGGTCCGTCATGAGTGTTCGTAACTCCAGCTGGATCAAATTATCGTTTTACCCCTGAGTTACCTCTACCTCCGTAAGTACCAGTGCTCCTCTAATGAATAACCTGTTTGTGGTCCAACCATCAAACATAAACCCCTCTCTGGCCAGTGAGAGGGTAGGGCCCTTTGTTCAAAACCCGGAGACACCACTTAAGGGAACACTCATCTACTTCCACAAAAGTCGGGAAGGAGTGAATTCCATCTTGTGTGATTATGTTCCCAGCTCCCCACTCGGTCTTGCCAAAATGGTAGGCTTATTGAGTCGGCGTACTGACCACTCTCACCCATACAAATCAAAGGACAATCCCTCATGAACATGAGTCCATAATCCACTCAGGATTTAGACTAAGTTGCCTAGGTCATCCTAGTGAAATAGAAACCTAACTAGTTAACGGTGTTATAGCTAGCGGTTAATATTTCGCAGTCTGGTCTTGTGCAAACTCATTGCATAGGATACCCTCACTCGCATGTCTATTACATGGACGCTTTGGATCAATACGTCTGTATCAAATACAAAGCGGGTCGTATCACATAGTGTTACCAAGATAAGGTACCCAGCCTTATCCTTGTACTATAGACCTTTTAGGTTGTTACTTGAACATCGATCCCCTTATATCCCCACATACTAGTTCAAGTTACATACAAACAACCTTGGATCTTAGTTTATTGGATTTGGGTCAAATTGTGCAATATTAAACAATAACATTTTATTGCAAAAAACTCAATAACACTTTATTAAAACAAGTATACAATTTGTTTACATTCACTATCTACGAGTTTTAGGGCATAAAACCCAACAGTGCCGAGTCTGATGATGCAGGATAATGAGAAAGAAAGGGAAGGAGAAAAGAGAGAGAGAAAGAAATTGGGTAGGAAGAGGATATTGGATGAAGAAGAAAGAAAGAGAAGAGAAAAAAGAAAGAAGAAGAGAGAGAGTTCATGTGAGGAAAGAAAGAGAAAGAAAAGAGGAACAAAGAGAGAGAGAGATTTCGGTGAAATGAAAGAAAAGAAGGAAGGAGAAAAGATAGAAATGAGAGAGAAAAGAATAAAAAAAATAAAAATTAAAAAAGTAATAATTACTTTTTCATAAAGAAGCTTTGAAAAAAGTTGAAAAGAGAGTTGAAAAGACTGCACACTGCATGTGCAGTGTGCAGTGTGTGTGATGTAGGCTAGGGGTGTTCATCTTCAGACCAAAAACCGACTCGACCGATCTAAACCGACCGAACCGACGAATTGGTGTCGGTTTTTCCATTTGGCAGAACAGTCGGTCGGTCGGTCGGCTCATCAAATTTCACATATAACCGACCGACCGACCGACATATTGAAGGGATAAAAACCCTATGCAGCAGAAAATTTAACAGAACTTACACTGTGTTTATATTTTAACCGAAATACCAATACCGTTTGCAACAAAAATACAACAGTAAAAACAAATTTAAACTACTGAATATGGGCTATAAAACATGCTTAAAATTCAATAAAAACACCTAGATCTAATCTAGATGTGATCTTAATGATCAAAGGTTAATGGGGACTTACTTTCGCTGAAGATCTCGATCGAAATACGCATTTTCTTGTCTTTGATCTTGGAGTTACAACAACCCCTTAAATCCCTTTTTGCTGGAATTTCACCACGAATACACCACCACCAAGTAACACCATTATTCTCACAGGAAACTAGGTTAAGGTTACTTGTGGGAGCAAGAGTTATCTAAGGGAATTGGAGAAGATTTTCTCTGTAGCCTTGAAACGCAGAGAGTGAGAGAGAGAGATCAATACCGTAGAGAGGAGAACTGAATGATTTTCAAATCACGTAACCTCCTCCCCTAAAAGACCCCTTAATCAAGTAACTGATTAGGTTAGTGGAAAGACCACATCTTTTAGTTAACTGATAATAATATTAAATTAATAATTCAAGAATTAATAATTAATTAACCAAATAATTAAATATAAAACTAAATAAATCACATTTATATAAATCTTCCCACATAACCTATAGTTTTAATGTAATTCAATTAAATCAAATCAAATTAAATTAAATTAAAACAGATGATTAATTAATTCAACAATTAATTATCTCTCTGAAATAACCTATAGTATTGATGTGCATCTAATGCGCATTAATTTTAACCTATAGTTTTAATATGAATCATATTCATATTTTAAGCTTAATAGTCAAACACATTCGAATATACAATTCTCCCTTAGAAATTTACCTCAACGCCCTAAGTGAGCTACCTGTGGGACCTAATGGATCTACAGATCAGAAGCTCCAACGATATGGGATAAATTGGCTAAACTCATTAACCAACTTAATCAATGTTCGTTAACTGTGGTTCACTCCACTAAAGAACCACAGTTGCACTCTTCTCACTGCAAATATATTTCTATGTCCACGGATATCGACCAATAACATCAAGTCAGTCCTTCACGTGTGTTCGTACCCCAGCTAGGTCAAATTACCGTTTTACCCCTAGGTTATCTCTTTATCCTTAAGTCCTAGTGCTCCTCTAATGAACAACCTGTTTGAGGTCCAACCAACAAATAGAAGTTCCTCTCGTGCCATAGAGAGGGCAGGGCCCATTGTTCAAGACCCGGAGACACCACTTAAGGGAACACACCTCTACTTACCCTAGAGTCGGGAATGAGTGAATTCCATCTTGTGTGATTATGTTCCCAGCTCCCCACTCGGTCTTGTCCCCAAAATGGTAGGCTTATTGAGTCGGCGTGCATACCACTCTCACCCATTCAAATCAAAGGACAATCCCTCGTGAACAGGAGTCCATAACTCACTCAGGATTGAGACCAAGTTGCCTAGGTCATCCTAGTGAAATAGAAACCTAGCTAGCCAACGGTGTTACAGCTAGTGGTTAACTATTTCGCGGTCCGGTCTTATGCAAACTCATTGCACAGGATGCCTCCACTCGCATGTCAATTGCATGAACGCGTTGGATCATTGCGTTTGTATCATAATACAAAGCGGGTCGTATCCATAGTGTCACAAGGATAAGGTACCTATTCTTATCCCTATACTATAGACCCTTTAGGTTGTATCTTGAATAGTGATCCCTGTATGTCCCCACATACTAGTTCAAGCCTCATACTAATATCCTAGGATGTTTAGTTTATTGGATTAGGATTTAATAAGACAAGATTACTCAATACAAACAAGATAAATGAATAATACATCATTTTATTAATGTTCAGTCAAATGTTACATATACTATCTACGAGTTTTAGGGCATAAAACCCAACACATATATATATTTTTAAAAAACTAATACTTAGAAATTAGAATAAGCAGCCTGCAGAGTGCAACCCACACCCAAGGCCCCAAGCCTAACCTTTAGCCCATTTTCCATTTTATTAAAAATTGAAAATCTCTCACACCTTGTTCACATGTAGCTTCGAAGATGGAGACACGTGGAATAAACAATATATTTGTATTGATATAATATGCGTGTGGGTGTACAATCTCTAACTTTAATCCTCTGATTCTCTCTCTTGTGTGTGATTGTGTTTCACTCGAGGGCTGTAGCGCTTATTCTCGAGTCTGAAGCTTCAATTGATTCTTTGAGCTTTTGAAGTCTTGGAGTCTTGAAGAGTCTTTGATCTTGAAGGATTGTTGAAGTTTACTAATCTTGAAGGGTCTTCAATCTTCAAGAAGTTTTGGGGTCTTGAAGTCTTGAAGAGTCTTTGGTCTTCAAGGATTGTTGAAGTCTTCTAGTCTTGAAGGGTCTTCAATCTTCAAGAAGTCTTGGGGTCTTGAGGTCTTGAAGAGTCTTTGGTCTTCAAGGATTGTTGAAGTCTTTTAATCTTGAAGTGTCTTCAGTCTTCAAGAAGTCTTGGGTTCTTGAAGTCTTGAAATCTTAAAGAGTCTTTGGTCTTCAAGGATTGTTGAAGTCTTCTAGTCTTGAAGGGTCTTCAGTCTTCAAGAAGTTTTGGGGTCTTGAAGTCTTGAAGAGTCTTTGGTCTTCAAGGATTGTTGAAGTCTTCTAGTCTTGAAGGGTCTTCAGTCTTCAAGAAGTCTTGGGATCTTGAAGTCTTGAAGAGTCTTTGGTCTTCAAGGATTGTTGAAGTCTTATAGTCTTGAAGGATCTTCAGTCTTCAAGAAGTCTTGGGATCTTGAAGTCTTGAAGAGTCTTTGGTCTTCAAGGATTGTTGAAGTCTTCTAGTCTTGAAGGGTCTTCAATCCTCAAGAAGTCTTGGTGGAGTTTTTTTGAATTCTCTGACTCTGGCTGAGAGCTTCCAACTTCTCCTCCCCTAAAATGGAAGAGAACCCCTCTATTTATAGAGTTCACGCTGGATGGACCCTGGTGACTTTTGGGCTAACAACTTGGGCTTGGGCTTTATTGGTCTTGGGCTCAACTATTTAGTCTTGGGTCTGGTTCATATTTGACCCAAAACCATATGAGCCAAATATTTAAAAGACCCAAATTTGATCCAAATAATTATTATTTTTAATTAATTAGTCAAATTAATTAATTTGATCAAAATAATTTAATTTTAATTAACTGATCAAATAGAAATTTGGCTCTATAAATTTATAATTGACCAATTTTGTCTTCAAATTAAATTTGGGACACATGTCAATTTATAATTGGTTCCAAATTTAATTAATTTTAATTTCGTCATTAATTTCATGTAATGACGTGGCAATTTGTGATTGGTCAAATTTTCTCTTTCAACACACCTACTTTGAACCCTAGCCCATTTTCATCTTCAATCAGACTTCATTTTTGAAAATCTCTCACCCACGTCGTCTCTAACTCTCTCTCACTCTCTGCTTCATCTTCACAAGGTTGCTCGCCGTCGTCGTCTCGCCTCCCTCAGCCTTGTCGTCGCGTTGCAGTTGGACGTCCCTCTATTATGAGTTTCCCATGCGGCCATTTCCTCACGTCGTCTCTCACTCTCTTCTCAGTTCGATGTTCTAAGTTGTTCTTCATCCTCACACCGTCTCTCTCATCTCCCTCAACCTCCTCGTCGTCGTCCCTCAAACCCTCAAGCAAACACTACAACTCAACAACTACTGAATAATAAAAAAAATAATAGTATTTAAAAATAAAAAATATTAAAAAAACGAAACCGACCAATCGATCGGTCGGCTGACAGCAACCTTCGGAAGTCGTCGGTTTCCAAATTTCTGAAAAATTGACCGACTGGTCGGCGTCGGTTTTCCCCCAAAACCGACACCGACCGACCGATGAACACTCTAATGTAGGAACCTCCTATCGATTGGTCGGTCGGTCGGTCGATTTTTTCAATTTTTGGTTGAATCAACCAACCAACCGACAATCGGTGACAAAACCGACTCTGACCGAATCTAGCAAAAAACCAACGGACTGACGAAGATTTGATTGGTCGAGTCGGTTTTCGGTCTAATTTTGAACCACTTCTGCTTGCTGCATCTCCACATCTTTTTATTATTATTGTTATTATTGATTTTTTTTTTCCAAATTCCAATTGAATATTCTCTCTCCAATAACCTCATCTTCCTCTACCTGAAACCCCTTTTCTCTCTCATTTTCTCTCTCTCTCTAACTTCTGTAAATCTCAATTTCTCCCCCCAACCACCTTAAATAAACTTCATCAACACCTTATACCAAGTGAAGTTTCCATTGTTTTTTCTTTTCTGATAAATAATCACAATAGTCTCCATCCCTCTTCCAAAATTGAAAACAACCAACAAAAATTGTAATCAAAGAGAAAAACCCACACATAAGCTTGAATTATCTCCCTAAATTCCTTAAGAGAAACTTACCAAGTTGACCCCCTTACACAAGATCCATTGCATCACCTTGAAAGTTGAAATAATTGATGTTGAACTATCATTTCCAACTTCTTTTCATTCAAAACACTCAACTCTCACATATCTTACATACCATGATTTCCAAACTTAAACTCGAAAGTTTTTTTTTTGACAATATGTGAGGAAGGGGGATTTGAACCACAGATCTTGTGGTTACCACTACAACTTTATGCCAATTGAACTAAGCTCTTATTGGCTTAAACTCGGAAGTCTTTAATTTCAAAGAAAACCACTTCTTTCCCCATTTTTTCACAACACACCACCACAACTTCTCCATGACTGCCACATCATCCACTTACTATGCTAATAAATAATTTTAAGAAATGATTAACATAGTTGCAGTTGCTAAATAATTTTAAAGGTACAAATGTAAAATTGTTCTTTTCTTTTCATTTCTTTTGAATATCCAAACAGGGATTTAAAATCTATTAGAATCCATTAGAATTCAAATTCCAAACAATATTAGGAATTTAAAATCACTTCCATTTTTTAAAATTCTGGAATTTAAAATCATTTCCTTTCAATTTTGTAGGTCAGAGTGAATCATCTTCTACACTCAAGAACTCGTGTTTTTCATCGTGATTAGTCCTAAACCAATGAGTTTAACCTGTACACACTTGATTTCCATTAAGAAAGGTGCAAATGTTGAGTGAGCTCCTCAAGAGAGAAAACCCTAGATTAGCTTTAAGATTCTACCACTTTACTTATTTTCCATAATTGTCTTCCTTTCATTTGTTTTGTAATTATGAATTCATTTTCAATGAAGTTTTCATTTATTATTTTTTTTTATTGTCACGACTTTCTAAATTTCTTTGAGGGATTCAATTTGATGAATGTCTTTAAGGATGAGTTAGCTTGACAATTTGTCTCACTTGTGTCCATTTCACTTTCTATGTTTCATCCTTTACTGAATTTAAAAGTTATCTTGTTAGTTTAAACTGGCCACTTAAATTAGCATGCAATATGAGTCTAAGATTGAAAGGGTTCGACAATATCGGTTTTCGTAAAGGGGATATAGGATGAAAGGGCCTAGACATAGGACTTTGATGTTGCTAAAACAACTATAGAATCTAAAGGGTTGTATGCTTGAGTATAATTGCTTAGTCTCCTAATGGTGCTCGATACAAGACTTAATAGGACTTAAACTCAATTCTATGCGCACAAGGTAGAAATGCAGTAGCTTTCACTACAAGAATTTATGGTTTTTCCGACGCCAAAAATGGTTGGGAAAAGCCAAAAAATGGTTGGAAAACGTTTTCCCAACGTTAAAAATTGCATCGGCATTATCGTCGGCCGATCCTCGTCGGGCCAACTTTTTCCAACCAAATATTGGTAGTGTCGGCAATTCTAGGAAATGCCGACGCTACATTTTGGTCGACATTTCTTGGAAATGCCGAAGAAATTCGTGGTTTGATAAACATTTTCTTTAACTGAAGGAAATGCCGACCAAATGGCGTTTGGTCGGCCTTTCTTGGCAATGCAGACCAAACTGTATAATTTCATATGGTATTTTGTTAATATTATCATAATATTACAGTAAAAGAGAGAATGATCGTCGTCTCTGCAAGTACTTTAATTTAACTTTCAGCAGCTTTAAATTGAAATAAAACCACTATATTGTTAACATTTTAGCCTACAAAATGTCTTGCATAGAATCCTAACATCCATAATAATTATTCTTAACATCCATAATCATTATTCTCAACATCCAAGTTAATTTTCTATTCGAACAAGTCCTACTTGTTTCCTTTTTCAAATTTTCATGTATAGTATTTCTAATCCAAGAAGCCCATTTGTTTGGTTTTTCAAATTAAGTCTTCTCCCCCCCCCCCTTTTCGTTGTTCTTTAATTTTTATGCAATTTTAACTTGAAGGTTTTAAATATTTTTGTTAGTTCGACTATATGGGATGCAAGGATTGAAAACTATAACCTCTTGAAAGAATAATCTCACTAACTTCATCAATTAACTTTGGATAAAATATCCTTTTGGTCCCTCATTTAAGAAAGAAACACAAAAATTCAACACAAACTCATCAAATTACAATTTTAATAACAAGCTCATTGAACTCAAATTGAACATGTTAACCCACCCATCAGCAACAAGTTGAACTCACTAAAAAGTTTTAGCCCCTGTTAGAACCCAGGTCTATACGACATTGTTGGAGTAATTTCTCTTGTGTATCAAACGGTGTCGTTTCCATTCTTTCATTCTGTTAGTGAGTATGTATACGTGTTGTATTCTAAATGGTTTGCTCTCTTTCCGCTGTATTGCACCAGCTCTATTTATTGATTCCTTTGGCAGTGTAATAATCATTCAATCTATTTGAAGAATTTCCTCACCATCATCTCTGTGTGTATTTTCTGGTAATCGATCTTGGTATCAGAGCTACTTTCTTAGGCTAATGCCATGGCTGATGATAGCTCCTCCTCCTCCACAGCTGCTGCTGTTGTTTCAGCCTAAACCCCTGTTGTTTCTTCAACAACCCCAAATATAATCAGTTCCCCGTTTGGCCATCCTCTTAGCACTGTCTTGACGGTCAAGCTAGACGAAAAGAATTATCTCCTATGGAGGGGAATGGTCCTTGCCATTCTCAGAGGGCAAAAAGTATGGTTATGTGTTAGGGACAAAAGCCCAACCATCTGAATTTGTGGAGGTCACCACTGCTGTTGGGACAAAGATGATGGAGCGAAACCCACTGCTCGACGAGTGGGTCACAGTAGACCAAGCTCTTTCCGGCTGGTTACTTGGCTCGATGACCCCAGCCGTTGCAGCTGATGTGGTCAATTTCAGAACCTCAAGAGAGGTGTGGAAGGCTTTAGAAGAAGTCTATGGAGCCACCAGCAAAGCAAGAGTAAACCATCTTCGAGGAATTCTTCAGAATACCAAAAAGGGCTCAATGAAAATGATAGAGTACCTTGCGGTCATGAAACAAGCCTCCGAAAACCTACAACTAGCAGGTAAACCTGTATCCTTGGGGGATTTAATCTCGTATGTTCTAGCTGGCCTTGATTCTGAATATGTACCGATTGTCTGCACCATTGAAGATAAGGAAATTCATACTTGGCAAGAGTTAGCATCAATTTTAATTAACTTTGAGGGAACCCTAGCTCGGTATGGTATCACCAATACTAATAATGAACTGTCTGAAGTATCTGCTCATTTTGCTTCAAATAGACAAGGTCGTTTTTCCGGTCAGAAACAATTTAGCCCAAACAGAAGCAATGGGAATCAAGGAAACACCTCATTCAACTCCAACAACTCATCAAATGGTTTTCATGGAGGAAATTACAACAACAGAGGACGAGGGCGAGGGAGAAAAAATCAGCGAGGAGGTGGTTCTAAACCAACTTGCCAATTATGTGGGAAATATGGGCACTCTGCTCCATATTGCTATTCTCGTTTTGAGGAAGAGTACAACAACCCGTATGCTGCAAATAATCCTTCTCAACAAGGAAACTCATCTGGAAATTCAGCCGCCTACATTGCATCACTTGACATTCTTACCGATCCTAAATGGTTGGCTGATAGTGGTGCCACTAATCATGTCACAGTTGATGTGGGTAATATAGCAGCAAAGACTGAGTATAATGGTAAAGAATCTCTTACGGTTGGTAATGGTAATAAACTTCATATAGCTCATGTTGGTAATAGCATTGTGAAAACTTCTGCTGACTCTTCTATATTATTGAAAGATATGCTTCATGTTCCTCTTATTAAGCGAAATCTTGTGAGCATTGCCAAGTTAACAGCTGATAATAATGTTTATGTTGAATTTCACTCGAATTGTTGTCTTGTGAAGGACAAGGATACAAGGACGGTGATGCTGCAAGGACAACTTAGAGATGGGCTGTACCAACTTGAGCTGTCTTCGATCCCAAAGTCATTACCCAAAGTCAGTCCCAATTCCTCCTTAGATGCTGGTTCTGTCTCGAAGAATAAATATATCATGTCTGAGTCTGTTGAGTCTGCTAGTTTATCCTCTGTTTACAATGTTGAGTCTAGGTTGGTGTCCAAGAGTCTTTGGCATCAACACCTTGGTCATGCGTCAAGTAAAGTTATGAATTATGCCCTTAAGTCATGTAATCTGAACACTTCTTTCAATGAAAATGTGTCTTCCTTTTGTGATGCTTGTCAACATGGCAAATCTCATAGACTTCCCTTTACACCTTCTATGTCTCATACTACTCAACCTCTTGAGCTTATCTACTGTGATCTCTGGGGTCCCTCCCCTGTTCTGTCTACATCCGGTTTCAAATTTTACATTAGCTTTGTCGATGATTTCACACGCCTAACACACATATTTCCTCTTAAATCTAAGGGTGAGGCATTATCATCCTTTCATCAGTATAAATCCTTGGTTGAAAATCGATTTGACAAAAAGATTAAGATTCTTCAAACCGATTGGGGGGTGAATTTCGATCTTTCTCTCATTTTTTAAAGTCCTCGGGCATTACCTTTCGTCATTCTTGTCCTCACACTAGCCAACAAAATGGCATTGTCGAACGAAAACACCGCCATATAGTTGAAATGGGTCTTGTTTTCCTCGCTCAAGCACACATGCCCCTACATTTTTGGTGGGATGCCTTTCAATCTGCTGTTTTTGTTATCAATCGACTCCCCACCCCTGTTCTAGGAAACATATCTCCTTGGGAAAAGGCATTTGGCCATGCTCCTGACTATAAATTTCTTCGGGTCTTTGGTAGTTCTTGTTTCCCCTGTCTTCGCCCATACAACTCCAACAAATTGCAATTTCGAAGCTCAAAATGTGTGTTTATAGGCTATAGTCCGGATCACAAGGGTTATCGGTGTCTAAGCTCAAGTGGTCGAGTATTCATCTCTAGGCATGTCATCTTTAATGAGTCTGAATTTCCCTTTAAGCTTGGTTTTGGGTCTTCTGTGTGTTCGTCTTCTTCTTTTGATGTGACTACCTCTTGGTGTCCCTTTCCTACCCTTCCAGCTTCTACACCTGTGTCTTCTCTACCGACAACCTCATGCAACGACCTCTCCCTCTCATTCTATGCCAACGACCCCTCTTGTGCACGACCCATCTTCTGAGTTTCCAGTATCATCATCATCTGCTGCCATTCCTTTGTCTTCACAGGAACAAAGTAATTTGGGCTCTTCTGATATTGGTGACCCCCCACCTGCTCCATCTCTTCCTTTGCCTACCTCTGTAGTGGTACCAGACACTAATGTCCATCCAATGCAGACGCGTGCAAAGTGTGGTATTTTTAAGCCCAAAAACTGGGGCTCCTTTGTTGCCTCGTGTTCCTCTGATGTTCCTTCCTATGAACCTGTGTCAGTCAAAGAGGCATTGTCTTCTCCTCATTGGAAGAAGGCTATGGAATGTGAAATGGAGGCTCTTACTCGCAATCAGACGTGGTCTCTAGTACCACCACCAGACAATGTCAACCTTGTTGGAAATAAATGGGTTTTCAAGATAAAAAGAAAGGCCGATGGTTCGTTTGAACGGTGTAAAGCCCGCCTTGTGGCCAAGGGGTTTCATCAACTTCCGGGTATTGACTTTCACGAAACTTTCAGTCCGGTTGTCAAAGCTCCTACAATTCGAATTATCTTAGCCATTGTTGTTGCTCGTGAATGGGATGTGCATCAGTTAGATATCAACAATGCTTTTCTAAATGGCCGTTTAGTTGAGGATGTCTATATGAAACAGCCCCCGGGTTTCGAAGATACAAGTCAACCTACTCATGTGTGGAAACTGACCAAAGCCCTATATGGACTCAAGCAGGCCCCGCGTGCCTGGTTCGATCGATTGCGCTCCACTCTCACAGCTTGGGGCTTCATCAACTCTCGAGCTGACAACTCTCTGTTTTTCTTCAAGAGTACTCAGATGGTTATTATTGTGTTGATCTACGTTGATGATATTCTCATAACAGGTGATGATTCCTCCTTCATTGGTCAGTTTATTGGTCGTCTAAATTCTTTCTTTGCTCTTAAAGACATTGGATCGCTGAGCTATTATCTAGGAGTTGAGGTATATCGTTCTTCTGATGGTATGTATCTTCTTCAATCTAAGTACATTTCTGATCTACAGGATCGAATTGGCATGTCTCACTTAAAATCTTGCCCAACTCCTGCGGTTACTGGGAAACACCTTTCAGCCTTTGATGGTGAACCTATGAGTGATCCTAAGCTCTATTGGAGTGTTCTCGGTGCATTACAATACCTCACTCACACTCGGCCCGACATCTCGTATATCGTCAACAAATTAAGTCAGTTTCTTCAGTAACCTACTCTAAATCATTGGTATGCGGTCAAACGGGTCCTCAGATATCTTCAAGGGACACGTGAGTATCGCCTATTTCTACCAAAATCTCTAAATATGTCAATTGTTGCCTATACTGATGCCGATTGGGCGTGCAATCTGGATGATCGTCGCTCCATTGCCACTCACTGTATATTCCTTGGTCATTCCCTGGTATCGTGGTCCTCTAAGAAACAAGGAGTTGTCGCTAGATCAAGCACCGAATCTGAGTATCGGTCTCTTGCCCACACTACTGCCGAATTGTCTTGGATCCAGTCTCTGCTCGGTGAGCTTCAGTTATGTTCTTCATCTCCACCGATCATTTGGTGCGATAATCTCAGTGCCATTTCTCTTGCTCAGAACCCTGTTTTCCACAATCGCAGCAAGCATGTTGAACTTGATGTTCATTACGTTCGAGACAAGGTACTTGCAAAGGAAATTGATGTTCGATTCGTTCCCTCTTCCGACCAGCTAGCTGATGCGTTGACAAAACCACTAACAGAAGCTCAGTTCACGACCATAAGGAACAAACTCAGAGTTCGTCTCTCACCTTCTCGTTTGAGGGGGGATGTTAGAACCCAGGTCTATACGACGTCGTTGGAGTAATTTCTCGTGTATCAAACGGTGTCGTTTCCATTCTTTCATTCTATTAGTGAGTATGTATACGTGTTGTATTCTAAATGGCTTGCTCTCTTTTCGCTGTATTGCACCAGCTCTATTTATTAATTCATTTGGCAGTGTAATAATCATTCAATCTATTTGAAGAATTTCCTCATCATCATCTCTGTGTGTATTTTCTGGTAATCGATCTGCCCCCACATATAAGTCAATCAACAAATCCACATAATTTCTAACATTAAAATGCAAAGACTAAGTCAAAGATTTTTACACAATAGGAACAGAAAATATATATACACATATATACTACAATGCACTAGGAATGAAAATAGAAGTTAACAAAAATTCTAAATTTACTTTTTCCTCCACATATTTTAAGATGGAAAAACTTTAAAACTCATTTCCCCTCACAAATAAGTTTATTTATTCCTTGTTTCTTTCCCAACTCACTAAACATCATATTCTACCATCAACACTTACAAACAAAAAAATGGCATATGAGTGCAAAAACTTTAAAATACAAGTAGTTGAATTAAAAATTTCCCCCAAATGTAATAATATGTTCAGAGAAAAAATTAACACAGCAAGTGTAACAGAAATGAACAACTCCATATAGGAAAAAGGAGAAAAAGAAAAGAAAAAAAAGAAAGAGAGACATCACTTGCAACGGGCGACGAACAGATGGTTGGAGGCGAGTTCGTCGGAGGCGGCTGTCGACGGCGACGAGCAGGTAGTCGGAGGCGGCTGTGCGTGGCGGCGAAGTCGGAGCCGATGGCAATGGAAGATGGTGTCTGGAAGATGGTGGCTACGCGCGAGAAAGTGCCAAACGGCTAGGGCATAAAGGAGAGTGGGTGGGAGATTGAAGATGAGTGAAGATTTTATTTCGTAAAACTGCCGACGGTTTAGTCAAACCGTTGGCCAAACCGAATAAAGGCCGACGGTTTACGTAAACCGTTGGCCTTTTTCCGGTTTGGCCGACGGTTTGACTGAACCGTTGGTATTTCTCTCAGTTCAACCCACAAATCGTGGGTTTTTTCTTCATTTGACCGACGGTTTAATGCAAATCGTCGGCTTTTAGACTATTTTGGTCGACGGTTTAAATATTTCATTGGCTTATCCATACAAGGCCAACGGTTTAAAAAATCGTTGGCAGAAGTTGGTTTTCCCAACCAATTTTTAGTGTTCGGGAGAAAAACCGTCTGCAAAATTCGAATTTCTTTTTGTGTTTGTAAAGAAAGAGTGAATTGAATTGTATGAATTTTATTCAACTTGTGTAAAACAGAGAATGCAACACTGATTTATATCAGTTTGCTATTACACAGACCTTATTTACATGAAAGGAAAGAAAAATTACAGCTTCAATTCACTTTAGAAAAGGAAGCAAATCAACATCTAATTTTGGAAAAAATCACAATGATGTAAATAGCAGAAGAATATAAGGAAAAAGATAATTACAATATGAATTAAATTCCAGCAAGGAGGAAGAGTAGCAGGCGAGAATCGTGGATTAATTTCTTCACCTCGGTTTTACTAATTTAGCCCAGATTTCTTGCAATTCAAAGATGGTGAAAGACAGCTGGTTGTTTGCTTCTTGTGAGGTTGTGATTGTGCTAAACACATGGTTGATTTTGCTGAGAACACGTGGCTGAACATGTGCTACTTGTTGCTTGTGACTGTGATGTCATTTGGGAGTGTTGGGCATCTTTTTAATCATTATCCCTCAAACTGGAGTGGGGAGCAATCTGAACTCCAAGTTTGCTTCGAAAACATTGAAAAGATGCCTTTGGTAGAGGTTTTGTGAATATATCTGCAATTTGATCTTTGGAGGAAACAAAGCGAGTGACAAGGTTCCCGAGAGCCACCTTTTCACGAACAAAGTGATAGTCTAACTCAATATGTTTGGTTCTAGCATGAAACTTAGGGTTGATGCTCATATAAAGAGCACTGAGGTTATCACAAAATAGTTGAGGCGCCTTGGAAAGTTTGATGCCTATGTCTTTGAAAAGAAAGGTAAGCCATGTTAACTCAGCAGTCGTTGTGGCCATGGCTCTGTATTCGGCTTCAGAACTTGATCGAGATACTGTTGGTTGCCTTCTAGAAGTCCAAGATATGCAATTTGAACCAAGAAACACACAGTAACCTGTGGTACTTCTTCTTGTATCCGGACAACCACCCCAATCTGCATCACAAAAGGCATAAAGGTTTAGAGAACTATTTTTGAGAAAAGTAATACCGAAGTGTATCGTCCCTTTGACGTAGCGCAAGATTCGCTTTGCTGCCTTCAAATTGATCATGGTAGGTTTCTCCATATGTTGGCACACCGTATTGACAGCCTGAACTATATCAGGTCTGGTTAAGGTTAGGTATTGTAAAAAGCCTACAATGCTTCGATAGTGAGTGAGGTCAACTAACTTTTGATCATCAGGAGATGGTGTAGTTGAAGTGGCCATTGGTGTGTTTAAGTACGAGGCCTCCAACATTTTCGCCTTAGACAGGAGATCAGTAGCATATTTTCCCTGAGATAAAATCACACCATTAGAGCAGTAGTTAACCTCAATCCCTAGGAAATAATGCAATTGGCCTAAGTCCTTTGAGGCAAACTCAGAACCAAGATTGAGAATGAGAGACTGAATAGATTGTGGATTGTTTCCTGTGATTATTATATCATCAACGTAAATAAGTAGTAGTGTAAGTGAGGATTCTTGTTTAAGTATGAATAAGGAAGGATCTGACCTGCTGCATACAAAACCAATATGTAGGAGATATAGTGAAAGACGATCAAACCATGCCCTAGGTGCCTGTTTTAGTCCATACAAAGATTTATTTAACTTGCATACATGAGAAGGAAGGTTAGGGTCAACAAAACCTAGAGGTTGAGTCATATAAACATGTTCTTTGAGAACACCATGGAGAAAAGCGTTCTTGACGTCAAGTTGTCGAAGAGTCCATCTAGAAGTGACTACTAAAGCAAGGATGAGATGAATGGTGGTTGGTTTGATTACTGGACTAAAAGTCTCATCGTAATCGAGTCCCTTAACTTGAGTATAACCTTGCGCAACTAAGCGAGCTTTGTATCTGTCAATGGAGTCATCTTCCTTGAATTTTGTTTTAAACACCCATTTAGATCCAATGATATTGGCATTAGCGGGTTTTGGAACAAGGTCCCAAGTGTGATTTTGGTGTAAAGCTTTGATTTCTTCCTCCATTGCAGCTTGCCAATGGGGAATTTTACTTGTTGACTTAAAGGTTTTAGGTTCAACAGTGAGGTCAGTGACAACAAAAGCTTGATGTTTCCCTGACACAGTCCTTAGGTGTTGAATTTCTTGATTGAGTTGAGAATCTAAGGTGGGATCGAGTGCCAACATTTGTCGTGTGATCATGTGGTGGGAGGGGGCTTGTTGTATGGGGATGTTGGAAGTAGGAAGTTCCTCAGCCGTTGGAGATGCGTCAGTTGTACCTACAGGAGAAACACAAATATCAATGTGTAACTTATCACTTATATCAGGTAAATCACAAGAGGGAACCAAGGGAGTAGAAAGCTCATTGGTTATCATTTGCTGTGAGACATTGGTTGAGATAGCTGGAGGAGACTTTGGTTGTGTTGGCGACTCGTGCAAAAAGGACTGACTAGTGTCAGATGCATTGGCAACACCACCTAGTGATGATGCACACTCTTGTTGCGGCTGTTGTGTGCTGTTTTGATCCTCGTCATTGTCAAGGTAAGATCTTACAAGTATGTGAGTGTTCCTTGTTTTTGGTGTAGGAGTATTGATGACATTACTCTCGTGAGGCAACTCCCAAGCATCTACTTCTGCAAATTCAGTGGTTTCTAACAATTTATGTGTGCTTTGTGTGCTAGGTGAGTTAGTTTTACTAAAAGGAAAACAATCCTCATCAAAGACAACATGTCTAGAAATGTATACCTTGTTTGTGTGAGGATCTAAGCACCTATATCCTTTGTGGATGAGACTATATCCAATAAATACACATGGATATGTTTTCTTTGAAAATTTGTTATGCCCAATGTGTTTTAAATAGGGAAAGCACTTGCAATCAAAGATTTTAATGTTTCCATAATTGGGCTCTTTGTTAAATAATTTTGAAAAAGGGGTTTCTAAAGCAAGAGCATTGGTTGGCATTCTATTTATAAGAAACACAGCTATTAGAAAAGCATCTACCCAATACCTTTGTGGTACATTAGCTTGAAATAATAAGGATAATCCGGTTTCAACTATGTGTCGATGCTTTCTTTCAACTACACCATTTTGCTGTGGTGTGTGAGGACATGAATATTGGTGGATTATCCCTTGTCTTTCAAGGTGATGTTGAAGGATTAGGGATTGGAATTCTCCTCCTCCATCACTTTGAAAAACTTTCATTTTTTGTTGAAATTGATTTTCTGTGAGAGTTTGAAACTTGACAAAGCAATCCACAAAATCAGATTTCTTCTTTAAAGGAAATAGCCAAGTGTACCTAGAGAAGTCATCTATGAAGCTAGCATAGTATTTGAAACCTTGACAAGGTAATTTATGACTTTTGCTAAGTTGACAAGCAGTACAAATATTCTCATCTTTCTTCCAACTAGAAATATCTATAAGATGCTTAGTACTAAGATGCTTAAGAAAATTTTCATTCAAATGTCCCATTCGTTTATGCCATATCGAATAAGGGGCTTTATTAGAGCAAGAAAAAAACAGAATAAACTTCATGTGGTTGCGTTGATTCCTCAAGAGCATATAAGCCAGCTTGTTTATTCCCCTTGGCTAGGATCCTCCCTTGATGGTTGTTGATGCTAAAATTTGGCCAAGTGACTCACCTGACCCTCACGTGACATCAACGGTAAATTTGTTGAAGGGGAAGACATGGCCTGCAAAACAAGAGAAAACTAAGCACCGGTGTGATGTTTGCCACACCGACTCCGATGCTTAAGTCAATTAGGAGTTCATGAGTGTAGCAAGTAAATTAAGAGGAAGAGAACAAATACCTAGTTCAGTCCCCTTACCTTGGGGTGAACCTCTTCTATTTATAGCTGAAATTAGGGTTTTCCCCTTCCTTTTAGGAGAGAGAGTAGCCCTAGAGATTGATTCAGGCCCATTGGACCTTCGTGGGCTTGTTTCTCCTCTGGGCTTCTATCATTCTGACTTTCTTAGAGCTACGTCCAAATTCACCCATAACATTAAGCCCCCACTCTTGAATTGGGATTCAGGGGTGACCTGTCAATATAAGTCAAAACACCTTAAACCCAATTTAAGAGTATAATTCTCCCTTGTGCCAATTTGTTATCTTGCCAAAAGACCTTTCTGGCTTTTTATCATTCGCTTTGCTTGTATGAAATATCTTAGGTCTTGGCCTCAACTACAAGTTTGGTTTACTTTTTTAAAGCCCCCTGTGTAGGTGTTGCTTTTCCACTAATCATTTATGTGGCACACGTGGTAAAACCATCGGGTCGGCCCCAGCCACTCTCCATGCTATTGAAAATATTGAGTTCCTCGAAGCCTTAATGTCTCCGCCCCTTCTTCTATCCGTGCAGCTCTGACCGGAGTCTTGGCTCCGTCCCCGAGGGTCCTCAAGTTGTCGTAAGTCGATTACCTCGGGGAGTATAGGCGTTGCCACTCCAACGAGGACCTTGGGAGTATAGGCGTTGCCACTCCTACAAGGACATTATAAGTCGATTACCTCGGGGAGTATAGGAGTTGCCACTCCAACGAGGGCCTTGGGAGTATAGGCATTGCCACTCCTACAAGGACGTTATAAGAAGATTACCTCGGGGAGTATAGGCGTTGCCACTCCAACGAGGGCCTTGGGAGTATAGGAGTGACACTCCTACAAGGACATTATAAGAAGATTACCTCGGGGAGTATAGGCGTTGCCACTCCAACGAGGGCCTTGGGAGTATAGGCGTTGCCACTCCTACAAGGACATTATAAGAAGATTACCTCGGGGAGTATAGGCGTTGCCACTCCAACGAGGGCCTTGGGAGTATAGGCGTTGCCACTCCTGCAAGGACATTATAAGAAGATTACCTCGGGGAGTATAGGTGTTGCCACTCCAACGAGGGCCTTGGGAGTATAGGCGTTGCCACTCCTGCAAGGACATTATAAGAAGATTACCTCGGGGAGTATAGGCGTTGCCACTCCAACGAGGGCCTTGGGAGTATAGGCGTTGCCACTCCTGCAAGGACATTATAAGAAGATTACCTCGGGGAGTATAGGCGTTGCCACTCGAACGAGGGCCTTGGGAGTATAGGCATTGCCACTCCTACAAGGACATTATAAGAAGATTACCTCGGGGAGTATAGGCGTTGCCACTCCAACGAGGGCCTTGGGAGTATAGGCATTGTCACTCCTACAAGGACATTATAAGAAGATTACCTCGGGGAGTATAGGCGTTGTCACTCCAACGAGGGCCTTGGGAGTATAGGCGTTGCCACTCCTACAAAGACATTATAAGCCGATTACCTCGGGGAATATAGGCGTTGCCACTCCAACGAGGCCTTGGGAGTATAGGCGTTGCCACTCTTACAAGGACATTATAAGTCGATTACCTCGGGGAGTATAGGCGTTGCCACTCCAACGAGGGCCTTTGGAGTATAGGCGTTGCCACTCCAACAAGGACATTTTTACAAGTAGATTACCTTAGGGAGTATAGGCGTTGCCACTCCAACGAGGGCCTTGGGAGTATAGGCCTTGCCACTCCTACAAGGACATTTTGTTGGCCCAGCTGCTCGAGATTTCTGCATGTCATGTTCCTTCGTGAAATAACGTTAGTAGATCACATTATGTTGATATGGGAAAAAGACTAATCATTGATTGAAACGTAAGTATGTCATGAGTAGCTTGCAAATTATGAATAGTTTGCATTCAATAAATCAATAGATATACATAAAGTAATAAGAATGTACCGAAATTTGTAATTACGAATTGAGTAATAACAAATAGATATTTAATAAATAAGACTAGGTAGAAAACGTACCCAGAGCTTATAAAGTGATAGAGACTTTCTCGAGCTATCTTCAACCAATTTGAATTCATCACTCCATATTGTTGAACTCAAAATTAGAAATAAAAAACCTTGTAATATGAAGATGTCATAGAAGAACTTTTATGCAAGTAAGTAACTAACTTGCTTTATACAATTGACTTAATTTCGACCTTTGATTTAGTCCAAGTAATTTCATAATTTTCATTTTAAGGTATAGATTAAATCTATATTTCATTCATCATTTGAATTGTGTTTAATGAATATAACAACAAATCTAATAATGCAATAATAATGAGTTCGGAGTGTCAAACCAGATATATGAATATTCAATCTCTTTGAACATAATCTCACCCAAACTTAACAATTTTGATTTGGGTGAATAGTTAATTAATTTCTCTTGAAAATCTAGAATCAAATTAGAATCAAATCTATTTGAGAAATATGAATATTTAAAATCTTAAAGATAAAGCAAATATTTGTAAAATAATTTGATTCAAATCTATTTGAGAAATATGAATATTTAAAATCTTAAAGATAAAGCAAATATTTGTAAAATATTCACTAAAAATAGCCCGAAGATATTCATACCCCAATGCAGCAACTGGGTTTAATTTCAAATGGAATTGAAGTGCTAATAAAATTTAAACCCTTGGTTATTTATGCATCGGTTGGGATTTAAACAAAGTAATATTTGATTTTTTTTCAAACAGCATATGCATGCAACTCAAATATCAATAAATTTCAAATTATGGTTGTGATTAAAATTGGATAAGATTGGATTAAAAGAAAAAGAAACAAAACCTAATATGCACAACCAATTCTAGGACCGAGAAACGGCCGACGATGAGCATCCAAGCGGCTTGAGTGAAGTCGTTGAGAAGAGCTCCAGCGAGGAAGAGAATGCCGCCCATGTGCATGGTACCCGCCGCCTACACTTGCGGCTGACGGTGGCCGCCACACTTTTTCTAGATAACTAATTCTTCAGATTCAAATTTTCTTTTTGCACACTTGCAACACAATCACACAACAATTGAATCATAAGCAAATTTAAGCTTTTAAACACAATCTGTCAATAGCAGTGTAGAGATAAATATTTAAATTTTGGCATCTAGTTGGCGTAAGAGCAGTGAGATAATTATGGTATAATACCAAATATTTTCAAGATTAAGTTAAGATAAATCTTTAAATATCTCCACATTCCAAAAGGTAATCACTATTCAAAAGGGAATAAAACTTGAAGTAACTTGGAGCAGAAGCAGATTCCGAAAATTAATACTGCAGCGACGGCAAGGAAAAAAGGAAAACATTAATTGTAGCAGGGGACGTGCAAAGATCCGCAATGGGTATTGGTCGCAAATCAAGCCCTTCATATCTAATTGGATTCAATATCCCTAGCTTTTTTCACTCATACGGTGTACAATTTTCACAAGCAAGCTTTCTTCCCCACCGACGGCGCCAACTGTTGATGCTAAAATTTGGCCAAGTGACTCACCTGACCCTCACGTGACATCAACAGTAAATTTGTTGAAGGGGAAGACATGGCCTGCAAAACAAGAGAAAACTAAGCACCGGTGTGATGTTTGCCACACCGACTCCGATGCTTAAGTCAATTAGGAGTTCATGAGTGTAGCAAGTAAATTAAGAGGAAGAGAACAAATACCTAGTTCAGTCCCCTTACCTTGGGGTGAACCTCTCCTATTTATAGCTGAAATTAGGGTTTTCCCCTTCCTTTTAGGGGAGGGAGTAGCCCTAGAGATTGATTCAGGCCCATTGGACCTCCGTGGGCTTGTTTCTCCTCTGGGCTTCTATCATTCTGACTTTCTTAGAGCTAGGTCCAAATTCACCCATAACAATGGTCCTTTATAATAAAATGATCAGTGGAGAAAATAACCTCACAATTATTATCACTAGTTAATTTACTCACAGACAACAAATTTTTCTTCATATGAGGAACAACAAGAACATCATTGAGATAGAGATCTTTATGATTAGTCTTAATTTTTCCTTGGCCGAGATGAGTTATATTCAATCCTTCACCATTTGCAACATACAATTTTTCCTTACCTTTATAAGGTATCAAGTTTGAGAGTTTACCTGAGTCTGCTAGAACATGTGTTGAAGCGCCTGAATCCGCATAGAGGGCTAAATCAGTCTCTTCATGTAATGCCATAGCAGCTAATGCTTTGGGTATGTCATCAGCTTGATAGGAATGGTCAAAACGATTCCAACATTGCAGTGCAGTGTGGTTGGATTTGCCACAAATTTGACAAGTAACTGTCTGTTTTGAAGATTCCCAAATTTTTATCTTGTTGTACATTGATTGTGGTTGAAGAACGACTAGGTTGGAAACCTCTTCCTCGAGAGTTGAAGTACCGGCCTCGTCCTCGATTATTCCTTCCTCTCTGTACAAAGAAAGCTTCGTTATGATTAATAGAGTTGGTTTTTACCTCTTCCATTTCCATGGATAGCAGCTGGTCATGTGTTTTTAACGCAAGAAGAAACTGATTATAAGTCGGATATGGTGGTTTCGAGAGCATGGCAGTTCTGAAGTCTTTGTATTTGCTTCCTAATCCATAAGCAAGATGAAAAACCTTAGTTAAATCATCAAGAGGTCGTTTCATAGCAGCAAACTTATCACTTAAACTCTTGAATTTCTTGATGTATTCATCTAATGAAGAATTCCCCTTCTTGAGACAAAGGAGTGCTTCATTAAGATGAATTTCTGTTTCCTTGGTGGTGGAGAGAAATAGTTCTGCTAAAGACTTCCAAACTTGATAAGCTGAATCTGTTCCATCTACCATTGACAATACTTCCTCCGAGATGATGCCTAGCAACCAACTGGTTAATAAACCATCATTTGTGAGCCAAATATTGTGTTGTGGATTGGGAATCATTTTATCCTCCTTATCTTTGATTTCTTTGGCTGGTGAGCTCTCTTCAACAAGATGATGTTCTATCCCCATGCTTTTGACAAGTGGAAGAACTTGTGACTTCCATAGCAAATAATTTGTAGAGCTCAACTTGGTGGAAATAAGGCTTGAGCATTGGTGGAACATCTGGATTGTGAGAGCAACTTCAATTTGGGCCATTGGAGAAATCAAATAGAAATTATTTTTTGTTGAAATGAGATGCTGATTTTAGCTTCACAGCTCTGATACCATCAAGAAAGAGTGAATTGAATTGTATGAATTTTATTCAACTTGTGTAAAACAGAGAATGCAACACTGATTTATAACAGTTTGCCATTACACAAACCTTATTTACATGAAAGGAAAGAAAAATTACAGCTTCAATTCACTTTAGAAAAGGAAGCAAATCAACATCTAATTTTGGAAAAAATCACAATGATGTAAATAGCAGAAGAATATAAGGAAAGAGATAATTACAATATGAAAATAAATTCCAGCAAGGAGGAAGAGTAGCAGGAGAGAATCGTGGATTAATTTCTTCACCTCGGTTTTACTAATTTAGCCCAGATTTCTTGCAATTCAAAGATGGTGAAAGACAGCTGGTTGTTTGCTTCTTGTGAGGTTGTGATTGTGCTAAACACATGGTTGATTTTGCTGAGAACACGTGGCTGAACATGTGCTACTTGTTGGTTGTGACTGTGATGTCATTTTGGAGTGTTGGGCATCTTTTTTATCAGTTTGTGGGTGCAATTTTCTTGGTTCCTTAAACTTAGAGCTAAAACTTAATTGGATCCTAGCTTTCATTTCTTATTAAATCAAACCAACCAAAATCATTCTAACTTATTTGGTTACATTTGTCATACTTGCAAGCAATTTCTTCTTTAACTCAGAATTTTTCAATAGTCCTTGTGGAATTGACAATTGGAATACTTCTTAGTTTTATTATCACACATGTGATAGTGTGCACTAGCACTTGGAATCATTTATAATGTCTTTTCTTAAGTCGTTATAGAGTTGCAGATTTTCATCACATCATTAGCAGACTAGGTTTTTTCATTTGCAAATATAACAATTTTTAAAACGATTTGCAAATATGGAAAAACTTTAAAATAAGACTTCGTTATTCCTATTTTACCCTAACAGTTCTATTCTATCAGTGAAAGAGTATTAACACTAACTAACAGACTTCATTCACACCCTAAGTCTTTTAGTGAAAGATTTCCATCACTAATTGAAGTCTATCGGTGATAGACTAATATATAATCTATCTCCTCTATCAATCCTACATTTTTAATCATTCACGAGCCTGATATTATGTTCATTATTTTTCATAGTAAATTCGATTAAATATTAAAACCTATCATCGATAGACTGATGTTTCTCTTTAATAAATCACATATTGAAGTCTATCGCTGATAGACTTATATTCCTCTTTGAAGATGGACTGATATTTGAAACCTATCGCTGATATACTAATATATTGAATGATTTTTTTTTTTTTTTTTTTGCAGCAATTTAAAATTGTGGTTGTTAAGGTCTATGATCAATTAGAGCTAACTTCAGTTATATATTGAAAGAGATTGAAAGCAAGGGGAAGGGTGTAAATGAGACACTGAAGAATGTTGTTTAGGTAACAAATATTAAAGTTATCATTAATTAGGGCACTAATTCAGTTACATATTAAAGTCTATCATCGATAGACTTCAATCACATCACAACATATGTAGTCTATCAGCTAAACATCAAAAGAGTACAATATTTGAAAAAAATGTTTTCGTTTATTGAAGTCTATCACACATGTGTACTCTACCTCAACAATAATTGCAATTATGATTGAAGTCTATCAGTTATAGACTTCTTTTTTTTTTTTTTTTTTTTTGACAATGTGTGAGGTAGGGGGATTTGAACCACAAATCTCGTGGTCATCAGTACAACTTTATGCCAGTTGAACTATGCTCTTGTTGGCTATCAGTTATAGACTTCTATCACAGATAGACTTCACTCACAATTGTAGTGTATTAGTGATAGGAGAGGTTTTTAGTTTTTTTACATGGATTGGATTCAATTTTTTCCATATTTACAAACAGTTTTAAGACTTGCTATTTTTGCTATTATTTTGATTGATTTTGCTATATTTTGCAACTACCCCTAGAATTAATTGTGCTTAACTAATTACTTTTCTGGTTAATAAACAATCCTAGGAAACCAAACTTTAAGAGCATATATATAGAACTAAACATCAAAATTATATGTTATTAATCATATTTTATTAGAGTGCTTATAATCAAAATATTTTTGCAAAAATTATTTACTTAAAAGTACTCTCAAGTACACCATTATATTAACAAACACACTTCCAATGCATTCCTAAATACAAAAAAAATGTACACCATATATAATTTGCAACAACCTTTTGGGAAATAATTGTTCCTGTGGTTAACATCATAACATGGTTTACGTAGAGAGAAAACAAAATCAAAATTGTAGACTTGGTTTTCCCATTCAAAGAAAATGAATTTCAAATTCTACATTCGGTTGAACAATGAGATTGATTACACCTTGGGTATTAATTCTCTTGTACAACCATACCGTATTAGCCCAAGATGTCAAATCATGAAAAAACGTAGTGGGATGGAGATTGATTTGGAATTGAACTTCTTCCCCAGCTTTAATGCCTCCAATCATGCATTCTCCTTCCTGCAAAACATCCGCCAACAACCTTTGTGTCATCCATATATGAAATGAATGTTTTGAATTAATAAGCTAGTTTCTTGAACATCCAAAGACCAATACCGCTTTAGTAAGAATAATCTCTTTGTTCGATGCGTTATTTGAGAACCTCACCTGTAAATCCGTCGAAGTAACAATAACTGTAACAAATGACAACAAATGCTTAAGAACTTTCAACCTTTTTGTCATTCCAAATAATATATAAGAGAGGAAAGAAGAGATGAGTTATGTATCACCTGGGAAAATATTTCTAAACTCTATTACAATGTGTTTGAACACTTGTGAACTCATTGCGAAAAAACCTTCGTAGTTAATGCCACCTACATAATGTTGATCTTCTGGATGTGAAAATATCATTTCATTACACACTACTGGTGGCTCAGAAGTACCTATTACTGAAATAAATGGGTGATGATCAAAATGAAATTCTAAAGCTTCAATTGTAATTTGAGTCTATTAGCCTTAAAAGAACTTTTCAAGAAAGAATCCCCCAAAAGATTTACAACAAATAAATTAAACTAAGTTCTTGAAACCAAAAGAAACCAGATTCTTTACTTGAATCGCGAAATGAAATTAGTGCGCGAGGTGGGTTTTCGTTATAAACAGTGAAGATCATGGAAGAACAACATATGCCGTTCCTCAGATTATTGCAGAATTCCTTGAGCGAAATCTTCCAATTGTGAACCAATGAATCAAAAACTATGTAATCAAGAAAGAAGGGAGCTTGAATTCGTAGTTCTGCAATGAAGTGAGGGGAAATGCGGGAGACTCTTATGGAGAAATCGGACCTACAGAACTTTAAGTGGGCTGTGTCACCAACTTGAGAGAGTTGGAAGGTTAAACTCAAAAAACGAAGGATGCTGTCAAGGACGAAGATCAACATGGTAACTGGAGAAGGGAGGACAAATCTTGGGGTTTCAATTCCTCAAGTTTTTATTAACAACTCCTCTGATTTGGATCATTTAATAAGTGGGGAAGGAAGGACAAATCTTGAGGTTTAGGGACTAATTTTTAGCTTTATTAAAGTACAATTGACAAACCCTACCCTAGCTAGATTATCTTAACTAATTTAGGATGCAACATGTTGACAATGAAATCTAACTACATTATGAAATTCATCGTCAAGTAACATGCACTAGGCAAACTTCAAAATTCATAACGTGGTTACCAAAGTTTTATTCAATGAAAAATTGTAAAAATTAAATTTCAGCAAAGTTTCCTCTGAAATTCAAATAAAAACACACTTTGCAGTAGAATTCGCACTCCCAAATAATATATATGTAAACTTCAATACTACCACCAAGTTTGCCTTGTGGCACACACTCATCAATAATCACTTCAGGAGTTTATGCTCGCAACATAGCGCTATCTTCTCAAACTACTAAAGTGCAAAGTAGGAAGAAAGTAAGTGTCAACAAGATAAGATTACTTTTGCAAAATTGGAACTTTCTTCCTACTTAGAGCATCCACATACTTTCTTCCTACTTAGGCATAGGTAAAACTACTAATAAAGTAGTGGGACAAAAGTGCAAGTATACTCTATCTTCTCAAGTAGTATAAGTAGAGTAGTCCAAGTATCGAATCCCAAAGGAACGAAGTTTGCAAAAATTCAAATCCAAAACAAGGATCCCTTCTGCAACTGATGGTAAGCAAAAAATAATAGAGAATGATTTGGAAGTTTTATAGTGGAAGTAAATAAAAATAGAGAGTGAAAAGACCAATAAATTAATGAGAGAAGAGAGGGATCCAAAGCTGCTTTAACCCCAGCAAGAATATGCGCCAACCTTTGTGCCTGCAAACTTCTCACTAGCTAGGTTCATCCCAATCATTGATTACTGCCCATTTTTGCCCGCATCACACTCTTTCGAGTTTTGTACGGTTCTAGCAAAATGCATGACAACCTAACCTTTCGACACTTAGCTCATAAGTTAAATTCAACACTTATTCAACTCTGTTTTTGGTGCTTTTAGGAGACTAAACAATTAAAACTCCTATGTCTAGGGATAATATTCTAACTTAGATAAATAAAGCAAACAACTTTAGCAACTCTACTGGTCCTTGTGTCATATGTCTAGGTACAAGAAAAAAAAAATCCTATTTCTAGGATCTTTTCCAAGATTGCTTTTATGAAAATGCATGTTCAACCCAATCTTTTTAGTATTGAGTTTCACACAAACTATGCTAACTTGATTGATCAGTCTAAGCTAATAATGCAACTTAAACTTCAATAAAAGCAAACGATGTTAAGTGTCAACAAGGTTACTTTTGCAAAAGTTGGAACTTTCTTCCTACTTAGAGCATCCACATACTTTCTTCCTACTTAGGCATAGGTAAACCTTTTTCTTGATTGTCAAGATATTGACCTTAAGCTTTTTTTTTCCCCAACTATTTGATGCACTTAATTGTTTGAACAAGTTTAGTTGTTTTGGTTGATAAGTTTAGTGGTTTCATTCAAAAAGTTTGATGATTTGAGATAAGTTTAGTCTCATTTTGTTGTAACAAAATCCAGAATCGTCGCAAAGCCAAACCACAAACTCAAAACAAACGGAACAAAATAAAGAGAGAGGGAAGAGAGAAATCAAACACATCAGATTATAGTGGTTCCACCGTTAGGTGTACATCCACTGTAGGAATTAGAGAGGAGAGATCTTTTCATTACCGTGCGAAGAAAAAATCGAGGGAGAAGTCGCCAATTACAAGCTCTCAGAATACAAGCCCACAAAACCCTAAATCACTCTTACTGAAGCAATCGTGAAAGAGAGGCTTATATAGCCATACAGCCAGCCGAAATTACATAAATGCCCCCAATGTTACAAATATTTACTTCAGAGGAATTACTACAGTAAATGGCCAAATAGGGAGCAGTAGATGTAATTCACCATCAACAAATCGCCCTCGCCCTCTTGAAGAACATCTTCTACAACAAAGAAAAGACCACCATCCCTAATTCACAAGTCACCAAAATTCATAATGCCATCAGCCATACTCGAGCTTAAGAAGCTCTCAAACCTGTCTCGAGAAAGAACTTTAGTTAACAAATCAGCTGGATTGTGAGATGTGTTTATTTTACACAAAATAAGCTTTCTTTCTTCAAGTGCTTCCCAAACATAATGAAAACGTACATCAATGTGCTTAGTTCGGTCATGGAAGCTCGGATTTTTCGATAAAGCAAGCGCGCTCTGACTATCACAGAATATCTTAATAGAATAAGAGGAAGAACACATTTCATTAATCAAACCTTTCAACCACATGGACTCTTTTACCGAATCAGCTAGAGCACTATACTCTGCTTCGGTAGATGATAATGCAACCACCGATTGAAGCGTCGATCTCCAACTTATAACATTTCCAAACAAGGTAAAAACATAACCAGAAAGTGAACGCCTCTTATCTAAGTCTGCAGCATAGTCAGAATCCACATAACCAACAATATTATCATCAAAATTCTCAAGTTTTGTGTACAACAAACCTTTACCAACCGATCCTTTAACATATCTAAGCACCCATTTAGATGCTTGTCACACCCCGCCTCAGATTACTTTACCGAACCTAGGGCATGGCATGCTGACAATAGATCACAACTAATTGTGAAATCCATTGTCAAACTTAGCAAAACAAAACTCATTTTTCTTTAAAACCATGAGTGGCTAGGAAAACTTTACTAAATAAAAATTAGAAATTTCGGCAGAGTTTCCCCTTAAAAATTGAATAAACAACCTGCAATTGAAAAAATACGCTCCCAAATGATTCCTTTAAAATCCAGTACTACCACCAGTACGTCACAATCCACAATCAGTTCAAAAAACAACAACCATAGCACAACCACAAACCTAAACCACTAATGGAAAACTTAAGTCCCAATTTAAAACTCAATATAAATTCAAATGATATAACTTACAGAATGATGCTAGCCACTTTAGTTATAAAAGAAAAAACATCAATATTATATTTACATGCAAAATGATGTATAATCTAAACAAGACTAGTGGCAGATCTCGACTCGATAGGCTCGTCGGAAACTCAAATGCTACCTGGTAAAAAAAACATTTAGGAAAATAGTGAGCTAAAAGCCTAGTGAATGGTAGAAGTTTATAAGAAAATAAATTTAAGGAAACTACTAACATAAACAATCATAAAAAGGAAATTAACAAGAATTTAACATAAGCTTTTGAAGGAAACCTTGAAACACTTGTAACTTCTATCGTAGGTTCACAAAGTTAAAGTATTTTATACCATGAGAATCTTTTAAATGTAAAACTTTAACACATATTTGCGTGGCTAAGAACTCTATCACTAAACATGTACCCGAAAACTGGTCATACTAGCGCAGAGTAGTCTCAATACGCATAGCAGAGCAAAACTAGTCATACTATGCATAGGTCGAATCCCATGCATAGCAGAGCCACTGGTCATACTATGGATCGAGTAATCTCAAGATACATAGCAGAGCAAATCCTGGTCATACTATGTACCGAGTAATCTCAAGGTACATAGCAGAGCAAATCCTGGTCATACTATGTACTGAGTAATCTCAAGGTACATAGCAGAACAACTGGTCATACTATGTACCGAGTAATCTCAAGGTACATAGCAGAGCAAATCCTGGTCATACTATGTAACGAGTAATCTCAAGGTACATAGTAGAGCAACTGGTCATACTATGTACCGAGTAATCTCAAGGTACATAGCAGAGCAAATCCTGGTCATACTATGTACCGAGTAATCACAAGGTACATAGCAGAGCTAATCCTGGTCATACTATGTACCGAGTAATCTCAAGGTACATAGCAGAGCAAATCCTGGTCATACTATGTAACGAGTAATCTCAAGGTACATAGTAGAGCAACTGGTCATACTATGTACCGAGTAATCTCAAGGTACATAGCAGAGCAAATCCTTGTCATACTATGTACCGAATAATCTCAAGGTATAATCTCAAGGTACATAGCAGAGCAACTGGTCATACGATGTACCGAGTAATCTCAACGTACATAGCAGACCAACTGGTCATACATAAATAAAAAAAAAAAATCCTTTATGATCCCATGGTACTAATTCACAATTTCATTTGAACAATATAAACCATTTCTTACAATTTCAAATTCGTCTAACAAATAGTAAATCATTTCGTTGAATAAGCATAAATTTCTTGAACCTCCATAATTGTCAATTATCCAAATGTTTCATAGAATAATTCATTTCGAAATTCACCAATTAGTAAAATAATAGAAAACTTGGTAAAAATAACCACTCACAATACTCTTGGTGCGGAAATTTCAATTTGAACCCACTCCAATTCGTTTGACCTAGAACATTAATAAAATTAATCATATCCTTAATTATTTTCACAAATAGGAATTAAACATAGGGAATCCTTTTTTTTTTTTTTATATATATATATATAGTATAGCCCAATTTTTCCTTCTTGCATAATATTTATGATTACACTAAAATTCCAATTTACTCCTCTTCTCTCATATTAAAACCCAATGTCACTTTGTACCTTCACTCAATTAAATCTTCTTGATGACTCACCTACAAAATTGTACTTTGTCCCACAACTTACCATCTTTTCTTATTATGGCTTATTTTATTTTATTTTTCCACTATTCATCTTCTTCTTCCTCTAGCCCACAAACATTTCTTTTCTTCATCTTTTCCATTCTCCCACTCTAGCTTGGTTCTTTTTTTCCTTAATTTCATACTTATTACATTACAATGCTAAAAAGAAGCTTAAAAGAATAATAAGCTTACCGATTTATATCTTTGCCCTCAAATTCTTAGTCTCCTCTTCCTCCTTGTTCCTTCATCCTATTCCAAGCCATCTTTATGCAAAACACAATAAACAAAAACCCATAGAACTTTTGAGCTTAAAGAAACAAAATACTCACATTAAAAGTGTCCAACCTTATGCATTTTCCTAAATCTCTCAAACTTTAAAGAGAAAGAGCTTACCGGCTTGAAATCGAGTTTATGGACATCTCCAATCTACTTTGGATCTTACCCACGACATTTTTGGTAGTTTTTCAACATTACCCCCACTTTCCGACGACTTTCCGACGAGATTCCAATGACTTCCGGCGAGCCAATGACTTTCAACAACTACTCCATCTTCAATGTGTCTTCTTCCCTCTCTCCCTTTTACTATTTGTCTTCCTTTTCCCTTTCTCTCTCTTCCACCATATTTTCCCTCTTTGTCTTTCCCCCATTTCTCTCTTGCCCGTTGGGCTTTCCCTTTTCTTTTTCTTTTTCTTTTTTTTTTTTGTTCTTTTTTTTTTGTGTGGCTACCATGAAGCCACATTTCATTTTATTTCTTTTTTTTTTCTTTTTCCTTCCAAGCTTCCATGGTAAGCTTCTTTTTTTTTTTTTTAATTTTCTTTTTCTTTCTTTATTTTATTTTCTTGTTTCTAAAAATTCATTTTCAACGTGTACAAATCTAATTTCTTCTCCCTTTTTTTTTTTTGAATTACTTTTTTTTTTTACTAAGTTGTATTCTACAATTTAAAATTCCTTTTTTATTTCTATTTCACTTCAAGCCTTCTCTATCATTAAAATATTTCAAAATCAAATGACTAATATATCATATGCATATCCAAATGCTAGGTGACCAAAACTGGGTCTTACAAATCATTACCTCCTTTTAGGAATTTCGTCCTGGAAATTAAGTCAAAGAGTGCATTTGAACTTCCTTTTTCCTTGTTCTGTTTCATAGCATTTTTTTTTTAGTCATTAGGAACAGAAGATGGTGTTACAAAATATTACCTCATTTTAAGAATTTCGTCCTCGAAATTCAATCACGCTAACAAGAGTATAACTGAGTGTACCAAGTGTGCATTTGCTCTTCCTCCTTAACTAGCTTTTTCCCAAACATGACTTTTCATTGGATCTTTAACTATCGAAAAGGTCATACTTTACAACAACTTTTCTTTCTCATCTAGAATTTATCCAAGTCTATGACTAGCTCGAGGTATGAAATTTTTGATCAATTTTGTATCCTCTTTTGTGATCTTGTATGCTTATCAATTACTGTTTGCTATAACTGTTTTCCAACTTCAACACCTTGTGAACTCCCGTCACAATTGTAAAGGTGATGTATTAAGTCAAAATTCACCTAAACTATGAGCATTCTTGTCACAAGTAACATATCCAAATCACCTTATGCTATCTTTGGAACTTCATGTGGAATTATCACGTTACTTTTTCTTGATTTTAATTCAAATTGTATGATGGATTTGGTACAAGCTTGTGGAGAGTAGAAGCATGATGTAAATTCATGAATGCTAGAGAGTTCCATGATAAAACCAAACAAACAATATACTATTGGACCAATCTGTTAAAAATGAAATCAAATACTCAACAAAATCAGTTCAGTTGTAACTCTCAAGGAACAGAATCCCAACAAACTCCCTAACAAACTCTGTTTTATAAAGCAAGAGAGATGAGAAATTGTTTATGTGATTTTCCATGAGAGTACAGAAGAGAGTGTGTACCTTTTCAATATTCTGCTGATAAATAAAATTTACCTGCTGTCTTCAAAAGTGGATGTAGGCGCTCAACGCTGAACTACTATAAACTCACTTGTTCATCTTCTTCTTCCTCTACCCATTTTATTTCTTGATTTTGATCTCTGATAGCAAAGTAATTTTGTTGCATTTCTTCTCAAGAGCTTCTTCTGCTTCTTTTGTTTGCATGGTGGAAATGATGTCTGAAAGGTAAAGTGAAGTTTTATTTACACTTGTGACATGTGCTGCCAAAACGTGTAACAACAGCAATCTGAGTGGGATTTGACAACACACATTACCCACTGACAACTGGTATCAGAGCCTTCACGATTCAAGAACGGATCAAGAAAGACAGAGGAGCTGATTGAGAGAATGACTACTACAAAGTATGAGATCGAGAAATTCAATGGAAATAATGATTTTAGCCTATGGAGTAAAAGGATTCAGGTAATTCTTTTACAACAATCTGCACTTAAAGCCTTGGAAGATCCAAAGACTTTGCCAAATACAGTTACAGAAGTGGAGAAACAGAAGATGGAAGAAATAGGCTATGCTACCCTTATTTTGAATGTTACTGATAATGTTCTTAGACAAATCATTGATGAAACCACAACATTTGGTATTTGGGGAAAACTACAGACACTTTATGTTAAGAAAGATGTATCAAGCAAGATTTATCTTAGAGAGAGGTTGTTCACTTTCAAGATGAATGGTTCTAAAACGCTTGATGAGAATCTTGATGAATTCAAGAAACTCACCACTGAATTTGCAGTTGCGGGAGAAAAATTGGGAAGTGAGAGTGAAGCCACAATCTTAATAAACTCTCTACCCGAGACCTATAAAGATGTAAAGAATGCATTGAAATATGGAAGAGATTCTATTTCTCTAGATTCAGTTATCTCAGCAATTAAATGTAAAGAACTTGAGTTGAAATCAGAAAACAAAGGAAATGGAGGAGCCGAGTCTCTTTTTACAAAAGGTAAGAATCCTTCCAAGAAAAGCAGATTCTCAAAGGGTCACAAGAATTTTAAAGGCAAGACTGTTTTGAAATGTTTCATTTGTCACAAAGAAGGACATTTCAAACGCAATTGTCCTCAAAGAAGGAAGGGAGACAATAGAAGAGGCAGGGAACATGGAAAAGGAGATGTCTCTATTGGGGAAAACACATTTGAATATTCAGAAGTGCTTGCAACCACTGAGGGGAAGGCCATAAAACAGGGAGTGGGAAAATTGAAGGAAGACTGGGTCCTTGACTCAGGTTGTACCTACCACATGACCTACTCAAAAGAGTGGTTTGTGACTTACAAACCATGTGAGGGAGGTGCTGTTTTTATGGGAGATAACCATGGCTGTAAAGTTGTGGGAATTGGCTCAGTGGGATTGAAACTCAAAGACAATAGAGATATTCTATTGAGGAATGTGAGGCATGTCCCTGACCTAAGGAGGAACTTAATATCCATTGGAATGCTTGATGATCATGGGTGTTCCTTTAATGGAAAGAATGGAGTTTTTCAAATTTTAAAAGACTCCAAAGTAGTTCTGACAGGAGAAAAGTCAAATGGGCTTTACATCTTGAAGGATGTTTCTCCACCAAACTTGGCCCTTGTTACAGAATCTGATAAAACAGTAGAAGAGATTGAATTATGGCATAAAAGGCTATCCCACATAAGTGAAAATGGGCTGCAAGAACTTCTAAAACAAGGTTTGATTCAAACCAAAGGCACCAAGCGACTAAGATTTTGTGAACATTGTGTTTTTGGGAAATCCAAGAGGTTGAAATTCACCAAAGGAGAGCATACAACCAAGTCTATTTTGGGTTATGTTCATGCAGATCTATGGGGGCCAGCAAAGACTCCTTCATGGAGTGGTTCCAGGTATTTCTTGTCTATTATTGATGACTATTCTAGGAAGACATGGACTTTTATCTTAAAGACTAAAGATCAAACACTAGAGAAATTCAAAGAATGGAAGACTAGAGTTGAAAACCAAACTGATTGCAAAGTAAAATACTTGCGAACTGATAATGGAATGGAGTTCCTAGGGAGTTTGTTTACTGATTATTGTATTGAAAATGGCATAACACGACATAAAACAGTTAGCTATACACCACAACAGAATGGTATTGCTGAAAGAATGAATAGAACAATTATGGAGAGGGTTAGATGTATGCTATCTGAGGCTAATCTTCCTAGTAATTTTTGGGCTGAGGCTGTTGCAACTGCAACTTATACCATTAATAGAAGTCCTTGTGCTTCAATTGATTTTAAAACCCCAGAAGAATTGTGGTCTGGTACTCCACCAGATTTATCAAATCTTAAAACCTTTGGCTGCATTGGTTATGTTCACTTGAAGCAAGGAAAATTGGAACCTAGGGCAATTAAATGCATGTTCCTAGGTTATCCTGAAGGTACTAAAGGTTACAAGTTGTGGAATTTTGAATCAAAGAAGAGTATTATCAGCAGAGACGTAACTTTCAGGGAAACTGAATTTTATATTAATTCAGATAAAGAAGAACAGCCAAGAGAGGAGCTTGAGACTACTAGAAATATAACCTCTGAGGTAGAATTTTTAGTAGTCTCAAGCTCCTCTCTTGGCTGTTCTTCTTTATCTGAATTAATATAAAATTCAGTTTCCCTGAAAGTTACGTCTCTGAGTCAAGGACCCAGTCTTCCTTCAATTTTCCTCCCTGCCTCTTCTATTGTCTCCCTTTTATAACTGTATTTGGCAAAGTCTTTGGATCTTCCAAGGCTTTAAGTGCAGATTGTTGTAAAAGAATTACCTGAATCCTTTTACTACTAGAAATATAACCTCTGAGGTAGAATTTTTAAACAAGCCAAATTCTATCACTGAACAACAAGTAGCTACAGATGCTTCTCATGAAGTGACTAATGAAGCTTTGGAAGAAGCTAATGATCAGTCTCTTGATCATGAACAACAACCAGAAGAAATTCAAGAAGATCTAACAAATTACACTCTTTCCAGAGATAGACAGAGAAGAACTGTGAGACCTCCAGCTAGATTTACACAAGCTGGTTGTGTAGCCTATGTCTCAAGTACAACAGATGTTTTGAATGAGGCAGAACCAAAGACTTTTGAAGATGCTATTGGAGGGACAGAAAGTTTGCAGTGGAAAAGGGCAATGGATGATGAAATTAAATCCCTATATAAAAATGAAACATGGGAATTGGTCTCTCCTCCTCCCAAACAGAAAATTATACCTTGCAAATGGGTATATAAAAGAAAGCCAGGGAAGTTTGAAGAAGAAGGTATTAAATATAAAGCTAGACTTGTAGCGAAGGGCTTTATTCAAAAGGAGGGAGTTGACTACAATGAAATTTTTTCACCTGTAGTCAAACACACATCCATTCGAATATTATTGACGATTGTAGCTTGTTTCGATATGGAATTGGAACAGATGGATGTGAAAACTGCTTTCCTACATGGAAAGCTAGAAGAAAGAATTTATATGGAGCAACCGAAGGGATATGAAGTAAACAGAGAGAGGAAGTTAGTTTGCAAACTAAATAAGTCATTATATGGCTTGAAACAGTCACCAAGGTGCTGGTACAAGAGGTTCGATGACTACATTACTAGTATTCAGTTCAAACGAAGCAAATATGATCCTTGTGTATACTACAAAAAGGAAGAACATGGTGGAAATATATATCTTCTACTCTATGTGGATGATATGTTACTGGCAGGAAAGTCTATCTCAGAACTTTTAAAAATTAAGAAACTCCTCAACCGAGAATTCGATATGAAAGACCTGGGGCCAGCTAAAAGAATCCTTGGGATGGAGATTTCTAGAAATCGCTCAAATTTTGAGCTTTATGTCTGCCAAAGTGACTACACAAAGAAGGTTTTAAAGAGGTTCAATATGGCCTCTGCAAAGTCAGTTTCTATACCCCTAGCTCAACATTTCAAGTTGTCCAAGAAGGATTCTCCTAAAGATGAAGAAGAAAGAAATCAAATGGAAAGAGTTCCATATTCTAATGCTACGGGCAGTTTGATGTACTTGATGATCTGTACCAGACCTGATTTGGCTTTTTCATCTAGCCTAATCAGTAGATATATGGGAGATCCAGGGAGGAAACATTGGGAAGCAACTAAATGGGTGATGAGATATTTAGTTGGATCAACTAATCGTGGCCTACTCTATAAAAAGGTAGAAAATCAGGATTTTAAACTTTATGGCTACGTGGATTCAGATTTTGCAGGGGACCTAGATAGAAGGAGGTCACTTACCGGATACACCTTTTTACTTGGAAACAATGTAATTAGTTGGAAATCCAATTTACAGTCAGTAGTTGCCCTATCTACGACAGAGGCTGAGTTCATTGCAGCCACAGAAGCAGTAAAGGAGGCTACATGGTTGCAAGGCTTAATTTCTGAATTAGGCTTTAAACAAAGTACAGTAGACATATATTGCGATAATCAAAGTGCAATATGCCTCACAAAAAACCAACAGTTTCATGATAGAACCAAACATGTTGATATCAAGTTTCATTTTATTAGAGAGGCAATTGAGAAAGGAGTGGTGAATGTACGAAAGATAAAGACAGAAGATAATGCAGCAGACATGATGACTAAGATTGTTACTCGTACCAAGTTTGAGCATTGTTTGAAGTTGCTCAACTTGGCAGACGCTCCAGATGAGTAAAATACTACGAAAAAGACAGCAGCTAGTAGAGTATTTGGTTCAAGGGGAAGATTTGTTAAAAATGAAATCAAATACTCAACAAAATCAGTTCAGTTGTAACTCTCAAGGAACAGAATCCCAACAAACTCCCTAACAAACTCTGTTTTATAAAGCAAGAGAGATGAGAAATTGTTTATGTGATTTTCCATGAGAGTACAGAAGAGAGTGTGTACCTTTTCAATATTCTGCTGATAAATAAAATTTACCTGCTGTCTTCAAAAGTGGATGTAGGCGCTCAACGCTGAACCACTATAAACTCACTTGTTCATCTTCTTCTTCCTCTACCCATTTTATTTCTTGATTTTGATCTCTGATAGCAAAGTAATTTTGTTGCATTTCTTCTCAAGAGCTTCTTCTGCTTCTTTTGTTTGCATGGTGGAAATGATGTCTGAAAGGTAAAGTGAAGTTTTATTTACACTTGTGACATGTGCTGCCAAAACGTGTAACAACAGCAATCTGAGTGGGATTTGACAACACACATTACCCACTGACACAATCCACTTGAGGGTCTCTTAGTGATCTTTATGTCAATAGTTCAATTTCCTTTCCCTTCAATTCTCAACACCATATTCTGGCGATAAAATTTAAAATTGGTCTTGTTGCCAATTTTTCACTTTCGCGCTTCTTGGGTATTTACTCACCTAACTCTATTTGTAGATCTTGTGGATTCCAACTTTCCATCAATCAATATGGTTTTCTCTCTACAAAGGCTCGAACAAATTCCCGGCCTATCGGTTTCTTCTCACCACTTTATTTCAATAAGTAGAGATTTTGTCCCTTTCGTACTATGCTTTTATTTAACACCATCTTTGTACTCAATAATAAACATCATTATAAGCAACACCCACAAGATAGTAAAGACGGTCTCATATTTCCTTGAATTGCCCATAGTCATCTAACGTAACTTCCAAAGTCTAGATGGTTATTTCCAACTAGTCATCTATCCGGTGCAAATTGTACTAACATATAGCTTAGTACCCAACACTTGCTATACACCAAGCCATAATTGGCAAATGATTTCGAGCTTCGTTTAATACCCTTAATTCTGGAAGTCAATATAAACTATCCATGTACAAACTAATCTAATCATCTCATAATCTTGATTGCAATGATCAGCAACTTTGACCAACATGTCCACTATTAACCATTATAATTACGATCGTAGTCAAGTTGAGTGTAGGAGAGACAAAAGAACAAGTTATCTTGATACACTTCCATTCTCATTAAGGACTTGTTAGAGAATTCAAATGCCTTGGTGGCAAATCTAGCATTTAGAAACATGTTTGCTATTCCCCTTTCCATACCTGCCACCAATAACTTTCCTTCACCCTTTGATATAATTTGTATTTCTTGGGTCCATAGAATAAGTCAAATGGCGAGTTTCTTCGAGTATTTCATTCCTTTGACTTGAATGATTAGATACATATAACCAATTAAACTCAGTCAAAGATTCATTATCTCTTGGTGCATAATTTGATCATTGGTAATTATCCTTCATTTTTTTTTTGTCTTATCCCAAAACTAAATCACCACCTAAGCATCTAATATCAATTCAATCAGATCAAGTCATGATCAAGTCATGCTCAAGTCATCCATTCAAATAGAGTTCTCAATTTCCTCTCTTGACAATTCTTCATCCAAATGATAGAAATCACCTATTAAAAGAAGCTCTAATAGCATCTTGAACTACTTGCCTTATAGCAACAACTGGTACAATCATAATATCTTTCCAATAAAAGTCATTTTCTCTCACATCAATCTCATACTTTCTACTTAAAGATGTACTTGGATTTCTTTTAGTTTGCATACATACAACACTACTTTCCATATGAATAATGTCGCCAAACTCTTATGGTCAATACCATTGTGATTTCTAGATCGTGAGTTGATACGATTATGCTTAGATAAATTCAATCACTTCGATCAATACATCATCACCTTTCTCAATTCTGTCAAAACTCATCTCCAAATTGATAAGAGCGCCACTATGGATAACAAACTCTTTGCTAAAGAAGATGCACAACAATGACAACTAGCCTTCACTTCAGTTCTGAAAATGTTGTCCTACTTATTTGTCCATATAAATTCCAAAGTCTTTCAAGTCCAACTAGTTGGTAAAGGTTTGATCTTGAATAACCCTTCAATAAAACTCACCAACCACTGATAGAATACTTCGAACCTTTATAGAAATTATGGGTCACCCTCATTATCTGCTGTCTCTAACTTTTGAGAGTTAACAAATATATCCCCACATAAATCATATAGTCCAAAAACACGACTTAACCAAGGTAGAAAGTATACTTGTTCAATGTGGCATCCAACTCTCTATCTTGGAATGTTTATAAACTTATTCCAAGGTACCTTGTGTGATCTTATTTACTTTTAGAACATGCTAACGTGTTATTAACGAACACAACCACATTTTGGATAGGTATAAATTGTCCACCTGATTCATAAGGTCCATAACTTTGTTGGCCCTTGACCAACTTAAATAGTGTAACTAAAAATTCATAATACTTAGAGGAGTCTTAAAAACAATGTCTGAAACACCAGCTGCTTCCCAAATATTAGTGATATCCTTATCGCAGAATAGTTCTAGAATGTGCTAAGACACCCTCAAACCAATCAACAAGTCCTTTATTGAATAGTGGATACTTATCATGTGCAATCCCTTATTCGAATGAGTATAATTGATGCACTGCTTCATAATATATTCCTTCGTCCAACAAGTAATGAAACCATACCTACCATAAGGGCTAGGTCTAATACAATCTGCATAATGCTTGAAATATTAATTTTACTAGCTAAGAGCCCACGTACAATCTCCAAAGGTCCTCTATACCTTCTTCATTTAGGACCAACTCTTTTCAACTCCCATAGTCGTTTCTACAGACTTTCCATCTATTTTACTTTATTGTTAGGACGAGAGTTTATCCTTGATCTTCCATACTCTTGCACTTAGTAATCTTGCACTCACTAAGGATGATAACACACCTCGGAAGTTCCAAACATATCTTTGGATACTACAAAAAGGACTTGAATTTTTGTACTAACTTCAAACAATCACTTTGAATATATTTTCATATGGCCACAAATAATATTTTACATAAAAGACTTCCTTGGAATCATTTATTTTCTTAATTCAAGGTTTTACCCCTTACTTATTATGAAGTCCAAATAACCCTGAGCTTTTTCTTAATAAAGGGAGTTTCAAGCTCTCCTCAGACATCTTAGTATACCAAACATTATTCTAACTTGCCCATTCACATCTCTACGCCAACAGGGTTCATCCTTCAAGTAATTATATTGTGTTAGCTTCTTCAACTTATACTTGTTCAATTCTCAAATTCTTCTCAACTCATTCTTGAGCATTTCCATCCCAAATGCTACTTATAAAACAACTTTATTCACTGACTATTTGACTTTCACACTCACACTTCTTTGGTATTCAATTTCTACTCGTTGTTGATTGTACTTTGTCTAACATTAGCCAATTGAGTTCCAATCCTTTAGCCCCACGAGTTCTGCCACTTAATGCATGGTCTAGCTATGATGTAATGCATATCACACAATCATTTCAACAAAATCTTTTTCATAGTAAAAATATGCAAGATCTTAATGCTCTGATACCAAACTGTCACACCCCGCCTCAGATTACCTTACGGAACCTAGGGCATGGGATGCTGACAATAGATCACAACTAATTGTGAAATCCATTGTCAAACTTAGCAAAACAAAACTCATTTTTCTTTAAAACCATGGGTGGCTAGGAAAACTTTACTAAATAAAAATTAGAAATTTCGACAGAGTTTCCCCTTAAAAATTGAATAAACAACCTGCAATTGAAAAAATACGCTCCCAAATGATTCCTTTAAAATCCAGTACTACCACCAGTACGTCACAATCCACAATCAGTTCAAAAAACAACAACCACAGCACAACCACAAACCTAAACCACTAATGGAAAACTTAAGTCCCAATTTAAAACTCAATATAAATTCAAATGATATAACTTACAGAATGATGCTAGCCACTTTAGTTATAAAAGAAAAAACATCAATATTATATTTACATGCAAAATGATGTATAATCTAAACAAGACTAGTGGCAGATCTCGACTCGATAGGCTCGTCGGAAACTCAAATGCTACCTGGTAAAAAAAACATTTAGGAAAATAGTGAGCTAAAAAGCCTAGTGAATGGTAGAAGTTTATAAGAAAATAAATTTAAGGAAACTACTAACATAAACAATCATAAAAAGGAAATTAACAAGAATTTAACATAAGCTTTTGAAGGAAACCTTGAAACACTTGTAACTTCTATCGTAGGTTCACAAAGTTAAAGTATTTTATACCATGAGAATCTTTTAAATGTAAAACTTTAACACATATTTGCGTGGCTAAGAAATCCATCACTAAACATGTACCCGAAAACTGGTCATACTAGCGCAGAGTAGTCTCAATACGCATAGCAGAGCAAAACTAGTCATACTATGCATAGGTCGAATCCCATGCATAGCAGAGCCATTGGTCATACTATGGATCGAGTAATCTCAAGATACATAGCAGAGCAAATCCCGGTCATACTATGTACTGAGTGATCTCAAGGTACATAGCAGAGCAAATCCTGGTCATACTATGTACTGAGTAATCTCAAGGTACATGGCAGAGCAAATCCTGGTCATACTATGTAACGAGTAATCTCAAGGTACATAGTAGAGCAACTGGTCATACTATGTACCGAGTAATCTCAAGGTACATAGCAGAGCAAATCCTGGTCATACTATGTACCGAGTAATCTCAAGGTACATAGCAGAGCAAATCCTGGTCATACTATGTACCGAGTAATCTCAAGGTACATAGCAGAGCAACTGGTCATACTATGTACCGAGTAATCTCAAGGTACATAGCAGAGCAAATCCTGGTCATACTATGTAACGAGTAATCTCAAGGTACATAGTAGAGCAACTGGTCATACTATGTACCGAGTAATCTCAAGGTACATAGCAGAGCAAATCCTTGTCATACTATGTACCGAATAATCCCAAGGTATAATCTCAAGGTACATAGCAGAGCAACTGGTCATACGATGTACCGAGTAATCTCAACGTACATAGCAGACCAACTGGTCATACATAAATAAAAAAAAATCCTTTATGATCTCATGGTACTAATTCACAATTTCATTTGAACAATATAAACCATTTCTTACAATTTCAAATTCGTCTAACAAATAGTAAATCATTTCGTTGAATAAGCATAAATTTCTTGAACCTCCATAATTGTCAATTATCCAAATGTTTCATAGAATAATTCATTTCGAAATTCACCAATTAGTAAAATAATAGAAAACTTGGTAAAAATAACCACTCACAATACTCTTGGTGCGGAAATTTCAATTTGAACCCACTCCAATTCGTTTGACCTAGAACATTAATAAAATTAATCATATCCTTAATTATTTTCACAAAGAGGAATTAAACATAGGGAATCCTTTTTTTTTTATATATATATATATAGTATAGCCCAATTTTTCCTTCTTGCATAATATTTATGATTACACTAAAATTCCAATTTACTCCTCTTCTCTCATATTAAAACCCAATGTCACTTTGTACCTTCACTCAATTAAATCTTCTTGATGACTCACCTACAAAATTGTACTTTGTCCCACAACTTACCATCTTTTCTTATTATGGCTTATTTTATTTTATTTTTCCACTATTCATCTTCTTCTTCCTCTAGCCCACAAACATTTCTTTTCTTCATCTTTTCCATTCTCCCACTCTAGCTTGGTTCTTTTCTTCCTTAATTTCATACTTATTACAATGCTAAAAAGAAGCTTAAAAGAATAATAAGCTTACCGATTTATATCTTTGCCCTCAAATTCTTAGTCTCCTCTTCCTCCTTGTTCCTTCATCCTATTCCAAGCCATCTTTATGCAAAACACAATAAACAAAAACCCATAGAACTTTTGAGCTTAAAGAAACAAAATACTCACATTAAAAGTGTCCAACCTTATGCATTTTCCTAAATCTCTCAAACTTTAAAGAGAAAGAGCTTACCGGCTTGAAATCGAGTTTATGGACATCTCCAATCTACTTTGGATCTTACCCACGACATTTTTGGTAGTTTTTCAACATTACCCCCACTTTCCGACGACTTTCCGACGAGATTCCAATGACTTCCGGCGAGCCAATGACTTTCAACAACTACTCCATCTTCAATGTGTCTTCTTCCCTCTCTCCCTTTTACTATTTCTCTTCCTTTTCCCTTTCTCTCTCTTCCACCATATTTTCCCTCTTTGTCTTTCCCCCATTTCTCTCTTGCCCGTTGGGCTTTCCCTTTTCTTTTTCTTTTTCTTTTTTTTTTGTTCTTTTTTTTTTGTGTGGCTACCATGAAGCCACATTTCATTTTATTTCTTTTTTTTTTCTTTTTCCCTCCAAGCTTCCATGGTAAGCTTCTTGTTTTTTTTTTTTTTTAATTTTCTTTTTCTTTCTTTATTTTATTTTCTTGTTTCTAAAAATTCATTTTCAACATGTACAAATCTAATTTCTTCTCCTTTTTTTTTTTTTAATTACTTTTTTTTTTACCAAGTTGTATTCTACAATTTAAAATTCCTTTTTTATTTCTATTTCACTTCAAGCCTTCTCTATCATTAAAATATTTCAAAATCAAATGACTAATATATCATATGCATATCCAAATGCTGGGTGACCAAAACTGGGTCTTACAATGCTTCCCAATGAGTTTTCCCTGGTTTACTCATATATCGACTAATCATGCTCAAAGAATAAGCCAAATCAGGACGACAACAAATCATACCATACATAAGGCTCCCTACTAAATTAGCATATGGAATAGTACTCATTTCCTCAATTTCTTCATTAGTAGTAGGAGACTGTGAAGCAGAAAGTTTGAAGTGTTGTGCCAAAGGAGTTTTAACCGGTTTACAACTCTCCATATGAAATCTTTTCACAACTTTATTCAGATAATCAGTTTGACAAACAAACAACTGACTCATAGATCTATCGCTATGAATTTCCAGCCCAAGTATTTTCTTGGCAAATCTCAAATCCTTCATTTCAAATTTTCTACTTAATTGAGATTTCAAAAGACAAATTTCTTGAACACTATTTGAGGGAATCAATATATCATCCACATATAAGAGTAGCAATACAAACACTTTTTTCATTCACTGTTCTCTTATAAACACAAGAATCAAAGTTGTTTTTCACAAACCCATTAGAAACAATGAAAGCATCAAAACACTTATTCCATTGTCTAGATGATTGCTTCAAATCATTGATGGATTTCTTTAAATGACAAACAAAATCCTGTTTACCAACAATTTCAAAACCAGGGGGTTGTTTCATGTAAATATCCTCATCCAGTTCCATACAAGAATGCAGTAGTAACATCCATTTTCTCTAATTCTAATTCAAATTGAGTTACCATAGATAAGAGGATGCGAATGGATGAGTGACGAACAACAAGTGAAAAAACCTCGTTGTAATCAATCCCCTCTTCTTGTGTGAAACCTTTGGCTACCAATTGTTATACAAATTGCTAACCAGAATTGTACGGGCCCAAGTTATAATATAGTGATTAAAAATCGAATGTCGTCCTCTGAATTGGTTTTCTAGTTCACCTAAGTACTAAAGGTATATTTGCCCAATTTTATTTAGAGAAAATATTCGAGCAAGATGCAAATTATTTAAAAACTACTCAAAGCAATTAAAAGGGTGGAAACTTAATGGAGAAATGCCTTAGGGAATTGATTTCACCTATTAGATTCATGAACTAATTCAGAGATTAAATATGAATGAACACGTAACGATATCATAAACCAAGGATTATTAATTATTAAAAGCCTTTCCCGAGCACAATTAATTCTTTATGCAAAATTAAGAAATTGATATCCCTATCTAATTTCTACAACAAGCATAAGCATTAAAGATCAATTCTTATAACAGTTTCTCAAGCAATCCTAAATCTCCCCGATTATAAAACCACCTAAGTCATGCAATTGATAATCTAAGCTAAACTACCCTCTCCCGAGCAATTAGTTCAGGTAAAACAACATATAATCCGTGATCAAGAGATTATAAGCATTAAGCATTCAATTGCATAAATAAAAGGCGTTACGAACCGTCCACAAAAATCCCTAAATTAATCCATACAATCTAATGGCTACATCAAGCCCCTAAGCAACAAAATTTAGCTACTCATAGTCTCGAAATCACAAGCAAAATTTGTCCAATACATCATAAAACCGGTACAAGAAATAAAGGGATAAAGAATAAACTCGCTAGTTGGGGTTCCCGCACATTCCTGTCACGATCCCCACGATCTCCTCAGTGTTCTGCCCAAATTTCTTTCTCTCTAGACGTATTTTTCTCCCCAAAAAACCCCCCCGATCTGATGCGTCGTTATGAATTTATAATACTGCTTCTGCCGCGACAGGGTCGCGACGCTAAGGACAACGTCTCGACACTGTCGCGTGTTTGCCCTAAAAATTTCGGAAAGTGTCGCAGCGTCAAGACGCTATGGAGGTAGCGTCTCGACGCTGCCTTAGTTGCGTGCCTACTACCATATGAGGCAGCGTTGAGACGCCCATGGATAGCGTCTCAACGCAACCCTCTTGAATTGGGCCTTGAATCTTGCTTCCTTTCAACATTTCTTCACTTGAATTAATTCTTTTGCTCCCAAATCACCGAAATTCATCAAAAACATCAAATTCATCCAAAAACTTGATTCCTACAAAATTAAACCAAATACACATAAAATTGGTCAAATAATCCTCAAGACTAACACTAAAATAATATAAAATATAGCTCAAATAATTGAGCTATCACCAATCTAGCCTTAAACCGAGGCTTATCATTAATAGCAATTCCTGGTTTTATTTTGAAGATCCATTTACAATCAACAATCTTCTGATTTGTTGGCTTTTTTACAAGTGTCCAAGTCTTATTTTTGTGAAGAGATTCCATCTCTTGATTCATGGTTGTTAACCAATTTTTTTATTCTTTAGAACTCACAGCTTGCTTATAAGTATTTGGTTCACAAAACATAGTATCTTCAAAACAATTTAAGGCATAATCAACAAATTCAACTTCATCAAATTTATAAGGAGGTCTTATAACTCTTCTTGATCTATCTCTTGTGAGTTGGTAATTTTGAAGTTGATTTTGTTCATTTGTGTTCACAATTTGGTCGCCCTCTAAAACTGGATCTTCCTCTAATTCTTGAGAACTTAAAGACAAGTCAAATGCATTATTTGGGGGTTCAATTGCTTATTGTTGAGGCTAATTATTACCCAAAACAGATTCTGGAGATTGTAATTCAATTTAAAAAGGCTTGCTGTCTTTTTCTTCAAGTTTATTAACTATTTGAGATTCATTCCAAGCCATTCTTTCTTCATTAAAAGTAACATCTTTGCTAATAAAAACTTTAGGGAAAAATACACTTTTGGTCCCTGAGGTTTGGGTTAAGTGACACTTTGGTCCCTGAGTTTTCAAACTCAACAAAAATACCCCTAAGGTTTGAGATAAGGAGCAATTTAGTCCTTGCCGTCTAATTTGCCGTTAAACCCTAATGGTCTGCTGACGTGGCATCATTATTTTAATAAAAAAATATTTTTTTTATTTTCTAAATAAAAATATATTAAAATATAATAAATATTATTATTTTATTCTTTTTTTTATAATTATTTCTCATTCTCTCTTACTCTTCCTCTTCTTCTCCAATCCATCCTCTTCCCTCTTCTTCTTCTTCACAACTCCGGTGGCCAGCGGCCACCGCAGGCCGTCGGCGACTGGTTTTTATTTTTTATTTTTATTTATTTTTTTTCTTTGTCCTCGCTGGCAACCTAAAAAAAAAAACGAAGGGGTTTCCCCCTTCGAAATCCATCTGGAGGGGAAACCCCCTTCTCTCTCTTTTTTTTCTTTAAAACTAACTCTCGCCGGCGCTCTCTCTCTCCCTCTTCTTCTCTGTCCTCGCCGGCGGCATGTTTAAAAACTGTTTTTTTTTTCTCTTCTTCTTCTTCTTCCTCTTTTCTATCTTTTTATTCTCTCTTTTCTTCCTCTGTTTTCAGATCTGCAAAATCGGGCCCTGACAATGGAAGCAGCGGACAGATCGGCAAGTTAAAACTCGACGGTGGCGTTTTCGTGCTCCACTGCTTCAGATCTGAGGCATGCAGGCTTGACAGCGGCGTTTTCGAGCTCGACGGCTTCAGATCTGACGCGTTCAGGCTCGACAGCGGCATTTTCGCGTGGGTCTCTGTTTAAGTGGCGTCTTCTCGCCGACGTTGGTCTCGTGTGGGTTATTGTTTCAACAGGTTTGAATCTCTGTTTGAAGGTTGAAACATAGTGATTTAAAGGCTGAAATGCAACGGTTTGAAGGCTGAAACACAGTGGTTTGGGTTTGTGTTCTTCCGGTAGCGTCATTCGACCATTGTGTTTTGTATTTAAATGAGAGAGAGAGAGATTCAGGGAAAGAGGTTGTTGACTTGAGGCTCTCATTTTTGTTCTGGGCAGCAGGGAGGATGATGGGTTTAGGGAGGAAAGAGAAAAAGATGAATTGGAGGTGGATGGAGCTGGTTCACCACCATTCTTTGCATTCTGGGGTTGAAGCCTAGCTCCATTCAAGGTGGACGGTGGCGTTTTCGTGCTCCTCCGGCGCCGGAGACGGAGGAGGGAGGTCCCTCATCCCTCCCCTTTCTCTCTTTTTTTTTTTAAAAAAAAATCAGTGAAGAAAAAGAAGAAAAGAAGAAAGAAGAAAAAAAAAATCAGTTGCTGGCGGCCGCGCGACAGTGGCGAGCGGTGGCTGCCGGTCGCCAGAGATAGGGAGAAGAAGTAGGAGGAGGGAGAAGATGGAGAAGATGGAGAAGAAGAAGAAGAAAAGAGAGAAGGGGAGAAGAAATAAAAAAATAAAAAATATTAATATTTTATTTTTTTAATATTTTTTATTTAAAAAAAAATAAAAAAATAAATTTTTTTATTAAAATAATAGTGCCACGTCAGCAACCGTTAGAAGTTAACAGAAAAATTGACGGCAGAGACCAAAGTGCTCCTTATCTCAAACCTCAGGGGTATTTTTGTTGAGTTTGAAAACTCGGGGACCAAAGTGTCACTTAACCCAAACCTCAGGGACCAAAAGTGTATTTTTCCCAAAACTTTACTATCTCCAGATTCAAGAGACCAAAGTTTATATCCCTTAACCCCTTGAGGATATCCTATAAACATACAACGTTTGGCTCTTGACTCTAATTTTCCTTGTTTTACATGTGCATAGGCTGCACATCCAAAAGTTCTCAAGTGTTCAAGTTTCGGTGAGTGTCCAGACCAAGCTTCTTGAGGTGTTTTAAATTTTAAAGCAGTAGACGGACTTCTATTAATCAAATACACAGTTGTACTTACTGCCTCACCCCAAAAAACTTTAGGAAGATTAGCATTGGATAACAAACACCTTACCTTTTCAAGAATGATTTTATTGAACCTTCAGCTAACCCATTTTGCTGTGGGGTTCCAGAAACGGTTAGATGTCTTGTTATTCCATTATCTCTATACAATTTATCAAAATCAGCATTCAAATATTCCAAACCATTATCGGTTCTAAGCTTTGTAATCTTCCTACCAGTTTGGTTTTCAATCATGACCTTCCATTCAACAAATTTTGCATAGGTTTCATCTTTGGTCTTTAACATATACACCCACAATTTTCTTGAATATTCATCAATTAATGAGAGGAAGTATTTAGCCCCTCCATGAGTTCTCACTCTAGAGGGTCCCCACAAATCAGAATGTATGTAATCCAATTTCCCTTCGGTTTTAAAAACTGGTTTTCCAAAACTCTGTCTAGTTGACTTTCCCATGACACAATGTTCACAAAATTTTAATTTCCGAGGTTTCTGTTTACCAATCAAACCTTGTTTAAACAAATAATCAACACCACGTTGACTCCTATGACCCAGCCTATTATGCCATAGTTGAGCAAGTTTATCTTCCTTATTCAAAACAATATTAGACTCCCCAGTAGGTATATTCCCTTGAAAGACATACAAACCATCTTGAAGAATACCCTGAAGCTTAACTGAAGAATCTTTATATACTGTTAAACTGCCATTTTTAGACACATAACTAAATCCAGCCTTATCCAAGGTTCCTAGTGATATCAAATTTCTTCTAAGGCCAGGAACATATCTCACAGAGGTTAACAATTTGACTGACCCATCTGTTGGGTTTTATGCCCTAAAACTCGTAGATAGTAAATGTACATTTGACCGAACATTAATAAAAGTGATGTATTATTCAATGTTTGTATTATATCTTGTCTTATTAACCCTAATCCAATAAACTAAACATCCAAGGCTAATAGAATGAGGCTTGAACTAGTATGTAGGGACATACGGGGATCAATGTTCAAGTTTTAGCCTAAAGGGTCTGTAGTATAGGGATAAGGCTGGGTACCTTATCCTGGTGACACTATGGATACGGCCCGCTTTGTATATTGATACAAACGTAATGATCCAACGCGTTCATGTAGTTGACATGCGAGTGGGGGTATCCTGTGCAATGAGTTTGCACAAAGACCGGACCGCGAAATAGTTAACCACTAACTGTAACACCGTTAGTTAGCTCGGTTTCTATTTCACTAGGATGACCTAGGCAACTTGGCCTTAATCCTGAGTGGATTATGAACTCCTGTCCATGAGGGATTGTCCTTTGATTTGTACGGGTGAGAGTGGCCTATTCGCCGACTCAATAAGCCTACCATTTTGGGGACGAGACCGAGTGGGGAGCTGGGAACATAGTCTTACAAGAAGGAATTCACTCATTCCCTACTTTAGGGTAAGTAGAGGTGTGTTCCCTTAAGTGGTGTCTCCGGGTCTTGAATAGTGGGCCCTACCCTCTCTATGGCACGAGAGGGACTTCTGTTTGCTGGTTGGACCTCAAACAGGTTGTTCATTAGAGGAGCACTGGTACTTAAGGACAAAGAGGTAGCCCAGGGGTAAAACGGTAATTTGACCTAGCTGGGGTACGAACACACGTGAAGGGCTAACTTGTTGTTGATGGTCGATATCCGTGGACACAGAAATATATCTGCAGTGAGAAGAGTGCAGCTGTGGTTCTTTAGTGGAGTGAACCACAGTTAACGAATATTGATTAAATTGGTTAATGAGTTTAGTCAATTAATCTCATATCGTTGGAGCTTCTGATCTGTAGGTCCATTAGGTCCCACCGGTAGCTCCATTGGGGCGTTGAGGTAAATTTCTAAGGGGAGTTATATATTTGAAGGGGTTCAAATATTTTAATAAAGTATGAATATGATTCATAATAAAAACTATAGGTTATAATCAATGCTCATATGATGAATATTAATTCTATAGTTTATTTGAGAGAAACATGATTAAATATATGATATTTAATTGAAATATTAATTAAATTGTGAATTAATTAATATTGATGTTTTAATTTAATATTAATTAAATTATGATTTAATTAAGTTATATTAAAACTATAGGTTATGTGGGATGTGTGCATGAAAGTGTTCATGTGTCAATAATTAAATTAAATACTTTTGATTATTTATTTAATTTAATTAACTGGTCAGTTAAAGAACTGACCAGTCAACCACTTCCCTAACCCTATACACGTGAATAGGAGGGTTTTAAGGGAGTGGGAAGTTATTCTTCAGGGATCTCACACTAATCTCTTTCCCTCTCTCACGCATTCTTTCATACGCTCTGCAAAAAGATCTTTCTCTTTTTTTTGGTGAGTTCACAGAGACTCAAGATTCTCCCAAAAGGCTTAGAAATTTTGGTTCCCACAAGCCTCTCAACACATAATCCTGGGAGGATACCGGTGTATCTCTTTTGGTGGTGCTCACAACAATTTTACAGCAAGATCAAGGTCTTTTTGGTTGCTGGATTTTTCTGCAAACATCAAGGGAAAAGGCGAAACACATCAAGAACGTCATACAAAGTAAGTGTTCTTGATCCAGGATCGATAGGGTCCAATTCTAGATTAGATCTAGAATTTTTTTCATCCTTGTTCGGCATGTTTTATATATATATATTTCAGCATGTTTAAATTAGTTTAAATTGCTGTATATTAATCGTTTGCAAATTGTATCGGTATTTTAATCTAAAGAAAATACAGTGTGGTTTTGTGATCGTTTCCGCTGCCAAGGGTTTTTCATCCCTTCACCATCAATCATGGTAAGTTTTACAGATCCAATACCTTTTATTTCACATTGTTGGTTATTACCCATCACAACTTTGCCTCCTTCCATATCTTCCAATTCAACAAAATGATGTTTGTAGGGAGACATATGGAAGGTGCAACCAGAGTCTAATATCCACTCATCGGTATGATTAGTATTACCTACCATTAAAACTTTTGTAGACTCATACCCTTCACCCACATTAACAACCATTTTATTCTGATTATTCTTTCTTACGGGCAATTTTCATTTCTTTCTCAAAATTGGGCAATCATATTTTATGTGTCCTTCCTTTCGGCAGTAGTTACAAGTGGGCTTATCATTATGATTTTGATTAGTCTTCTGAGAGGGTTTATTTTGCTTACTCGAACTTGGCTTATTGTTATGATTTTTATGTTGTTTATTCTTAACAAACAAGGCTTCAGTGTCTTACTTCTCTGATTTTAATTCCAATTCTTTGGATCGAAGGGAGTTCAAAACAATATCCAGTATTAAAGTGTCTCTTCCATATCTAATAACACACTTAATCTCTTTATATCTTTCAGGCAAAGAGTTTAGAAGGATTACAACTTGATTTTCAGAGTCTAATTTCTCTCCAGAATTTACTAAATCAGCACAGATTCGATTAAAATCATCTATATTCTCCTCTAGGTTCTTAGACGGATCCATCTTAAAACTGAACTGTCTTTCTTTGAGATAGATTTTATTAGTGAGTGATTTCGACATATAAAACTCATCCAATTTCTTCCACAGATCAGCCACATTATCAACATTATTCACACGTCTCAACACAACATCAGATAGATACAAAATCACTGTACTATATGCTATCTCAGACAACTCAGCTTTTTCATCCTCAGTCATGGTTACGGGGTACTTACTTGGATCTAAGGCCTTAACGACCTTCTGCTGAACGAGAAGAGCTTTCATCATCTTCTTCCATAAACTGGAGTCCCCCTTTTCGTCGAAGCATTCCAACTCAAAACGGGCAGCCATCGAGAAATTGGTCCGACATCGGGCCGTATATCAGAAATCCCTCAATTGATCGGAGAGTAAATGCAAAAACAAAGAGAGCAGAAATCGATTAGTGAAACGAGAAGCAATAAGACCGATTCACCTCAAAACAAGCTCAAAACTAGAATCCTTCCATTCAAAACTGCTCTGATACCAATTGTTGTAACAAAATCCAGAATCGCAAAGCCAAACCACAAACTCAAAACAAACGGAACAAAATAAAGAGAGAGGGAAGAGAGAAATCAAACACACCGGATTATAGTGGTTCCACCGTTAGGTGTACATCCACTGTAGGAATCAGAGAGGAGAGATCTTTTCATTACCGTGCGAAGAACAAATCGAGGGAGAAGTCGCCGATTACAAGCTCTCAGAATACAAGCCCACAAAACCCTAAATCACTCTTACTGAAAGCAATCGTGAAAGAGAGGCTTATATAGCCAAAATACAGCCAGCCGAAATTACATAAATGCCCCCAATGTTACAAATATTTACTTCAGAGGAATTACTGCAGTAAATGGCCAAATAGGGAACAATAGATGTAATTCACCATCAACACATTTGTTTTCCATTAAGTTGTTGTGTTTATGAGATTGGATACATTGTTACACTTAGTTGTATTAGCAAGTTTAATAGTTTTGGTTGATAAATGTAATTGTTTAATCTTTAATGTAGCCATATTGAAAAATAGAGTGATAAAAGATTTGGGCTAACCAATTTGATTTGGTAAATGCACTGCAACAAATTGTACTGTTGACATGAAATATGTTGTAAGTTTCCTGTGAGTGTTAGATGGCTTGACTTCTAATGTTTTTTCTGGGAGATTTGCTTCATGTTTAATGGTGGCACTGTCTCTATTTTAGATTTCACGTTCATGTGCTAGTGTATTTTAATTATGTCTGTAAATAATTTGGCTTATTGATGCAGATAAGAAAACTTGATGATTATGAATTTCGAAATGCCTTTTCTTGAGCATATGTACGGGTATGTGGACTGGAAGTTTATGCAGAATTCTGTTCTTTTTTTTTTAAAAAATCATATTTATTTTATCTTTGTTATAATAATTTTTGTAACAATACACACTAGGTGAAGGAATATGACTCCAGATGTAGCTACTCCAGACTCCCATCTCGTGATTCTAGACGAAGTGATTATTCTAGAAGTCCTAGTCGTAGTCCTTATAGGGAAAGTGGCCAGAGCGTTAAGGAGTTCTCGAGAAGGAGCTCGAGAAGAGACTTGGGAAAGAGCGTTTAAGGAGTTGTGTACTTATTTTGTTTAGTAATTTTACTTTTTCTTTGTAAATTGGTTCATGGATGTGATTTGTGGATGAACTACGGAAAGTTTCATGTATTATATACACTACTATATTTTATTAATTAAATTCATGTTCATTGAGTTAGTTGTTGAATAAAAATACTTACGGGATTTTATTTTGTGTGTGTTGAAATTCTATTTTGTTTATAGGTTTTTATAAAAGGAAGAAATAGTATTGTTGGTTAGCTACATGTGCAACCAACAATTTTTTTTAATATCGCACATTTAATGTCGAATACTTTTAATGTCACAACTTTTAATGTCGGGCATTGCCCGACATTAAAAGTGACCGGTATTAAGAGTGACTTTTAATGTCGGTCAAAGACTGGTTGACCGACATTAAAAGGACATTTTTAATGTTGCGCATTTACCGAAATTAAAAGTACACTTTTAATGTCGGTCACAGTTTTTAATATCAGGCATTGCCTGACAATAAAAGTGTCTGACATTAAAAGTGACTTTTAATGTCGATCAATGCCCGACATTAAAAGTGACCGACATTAAAACTTTTAATGTCGAAAACTTTTAACGTCTATAGCTTTAATGTCGGTCAACTTTTAATGTCGGGCATTACCCGACATTAAAACCCAAATTTCTTGTAGTTAGACTCCAATCATAATTGCAATGTACTATTGTTGTTAGTGATGGGCTTCTAACATTGTCACTGATAGACTTTGATCACAATGACGCATGAGTCTATGAGTGATAGACTGCTAATCATTGATAGAAATACAATAACATCTAGTCAACAATAATTGCAATTATGATTGAAGTCTATCGGTGATAGGTGATAGCACCAAATTGGTGCTAATTATTTCTGTAAATTTTGCTTATCCTAATGTTATTATTTGTGATAATTGCCTAATTTTGAGTCTTATTGATGTATAGGTCATTTTGGTGTTCTCGGGATCAAGAACGACATTTTGGTAATTAAAAGTCAACCCAAAAAGTCAATAGGAACAAGAATTCAACTATTTTCCCGAGAGCTAGCGTCGAGACGCTGCAAATATTGCGTCTCGACGCTACGGATGCAAGGCGCATTCCAATATAGCATCAGCGTCTCGATGCTGATTTGATTCCAAACCGCGGATTAAAAGACCCAGTGTCGAGACGCTGGCGAACGTTTATAAATATTACCCTTTTCGATTTTAGGTCATTCCAATTCCAATTTCCGCCATTTTTTCCTTCTTTCTCTCCAATTCTCTATGTAGTTTTCATATTTCTTAGGTTTTAGGGTAGATTTCTTAGTTTTTCATGGTGGATCGAGTCTGGGACTGAGGTTCGACATTCCAAATGACGAGCTAAGCTCAATATTCATGTAATTGGAAACTCGGTTGTAAGTTTGGTTTGGATTCTTTATGAGATTTTGAGTTATTTCATTCTGAATTTACTGTTTATGTGTGTTAAATTCTACTTTATTTCATATTATAATTGATAGGAGGGATTGACAACCTCGTATTCCATCGTTTTAAGCAATAGGTGAAGCATGTGGCTCTAGTTTAGGCGTTTTATCCTTGAATTTGTAGCACTTTGCATGTTAGCCTAGAATTGAACACTTGGTTAATCTTATAATTTAGGCTTTTCCTAGTTATAAAATTGTTCATCTAACTATCCTAATCGTAATGCAATTGTAGCTAGTTAATTCGGCCGGGTTAATTAGTAATCAATTAGATTAGCTTCAATGCATTTTGGTCGGGTTAATAGAATATGGATATTATGGTTCTCTGGCTTTTCCAGGAGCACGTTAGGTTTAAAACGTAAATTTCATCATTAGATAATCTGTGATTAAGATCCATCCAAACGAACACCGAATGTACCGATTACATGAATCCGAGGTTCGATCAACCACTCCCTTTTATTTTTCCGCTATTTAATTTTTGCACTTTCTTTTCTGTCATTTAAATTCTAGTGCTTTAATTTTCCCTCGCATCTGAAACCCCCATTAGTCCGGTCGTCTCAATAAATCTAATTTAAGCACATTATAAACGTGCTCACTGTGTTCGACCCCGACCACTACTGTTGCAAAGTAGTTCAGTGTACGGTGATTATAAATTTATTTGGCACGGACGTTGCAGAATTCGACACCCTCCGAATCGTCCCATCAATAGGGCTTCTTAAGTATGTCAGTGATAGGCTTCTATCACGGATTGCCTTTACTCACAATTGTAGTCTATTAGTGATAGAACGGGTTTTAGTCCTTTTACATGTGGATTGAATTCAATTTTTGTCATAATTACCAATAGGTTTAGTACTTGCTATTTTTGCTATTATTTTGATTGATTTTGCTATATTTTCTATTACCCCTAGAATTAATTGTGCTTAACTAATTACTTTTATCATTACCAAACAATACTAGGAAACCATACTTTTAAAGTATATATATATATATAACTAAACATCAAAATTCTGTTATTATAACCATATTTTATTAGATTGCTTATAATCAAAATACTTTTGCAAAAATACCCTTTTAAAACTACTCTCAAAAACAGCATTGTTTTCATAATAAACACACTTCCAATGCATTCCTAAATACAATAAAATGTACAACCGTATATTATTTGCAACAACCTTTTGGGAAATAATTGTTCCTGTGGTTAACATCATAACATGGTTTACCAAGTAGATACTGAGGATCATCCTCTATATAGTTTGAATACAAATGTTAGAATTCTATATAGTTTGCTAAGAAAGTGAATCATAATATTCTAATGAAAACTAGAATCAAATGCATGTATTTTCACGGTCAATTTTCGACCCTTTCAATGCTATTGAGAGAGAAAACAATGTCAAAATTGTAGACTTGGTTGATTCCCATGTCACATTCAAAGAAAATGAATTTCAAATTCTGCATTGGGTCGAACAGGGAAACTGATTACAGCTTGGGTATTAGTTCTCTTGTACAACCATACCGTTTCAGCAAAAGATGTCAAATCATAAAAAAATGTCGCGGGATGGAAAGTGATAAGGAACTGAACTTCTTCCCCACCTTGAACAGTAATCGTGCATTTTCTTTCCTGCAAAAACATCCGCCAACAACTTTTTCGATCGTCATGAATTGGTTCATACACCTTTCTGTCATGCATATATGAAATGAATATAATGTTTTGAATTAAGAATTTAGTTTCTTGAATACCGCTTCAGTAAGAATAATCTCTTTGTTGGATGCCTCATTTGAAAACTTCACTTGTGAATCCGTCAAAGTAACAGTAACTGTAACAAATTAAATGATAACAAATGTTAAAACCAGTTTTTAAAAACTTTCAACCATTTTCTTTCAAGTAATACAAGAGAGGAAAGAAGTGACAAGTTATGTATCACCTGGGGAAATATTTCTAAACTCTGTTACAATGTCCTTGAACTCTTGTGAAGGAACTATGCAATAAGTTTCATAGAAAAAGTCGCCTACATTATGTTGATCTTCTGGATGTGACAACATCATCTTACGATGAAACAATCCTCGCGGCTCAGAAGTGGCTATTACATAAATTAATGGGTACTGATCAAAATGGAATTTTGAAGCAATATTAATGTATTTAATAGCAATTTGAGTTTATTAGCATTAAAAGAACTTTCAAGAAGGAAAACCTCCAAAGATTTACAACAAATGAATAAAACTATGTTCTTGAAACCGTAAAATTTGTTACAGTTAGGACCAAGATTCATTGCGAAGAGAAGAATAATGAGTAGAATGAGAAGTTAGATATATACTTACAAGAATTCCGAAATGTAAGGAGTGCGTGAGGTGGGTTTTCGTTAGTAAGAGAGAAGACCAATGAAGAAGAAAACATGCCGTCTCTCACATGATTGCACAATTGCTTGAGCGAAATCGTCCAATGATGAACCAGTGAATCAGCAGTTAAGTAATAGACGAAGAAGAGAGGTTGAATTCGTAGTTCTGCAATGAAGTGAGGGGAAATGTGGGAGACTTTTAGGGAGAGAGTGGACCTACAGAATTCAAAGTGGGCTGTGTCACCAATTTGAGAGATTTGGAAGGTTAATCTCAAAAAACGAAGGATGTGTTGAAGGTTGAACATCAACATGGTAACTGGAGAAGAAGGAAGGACTAATCTTGGGGTTTCAATTCCTCAAGTTTTGAATGACAACTCTTCTGATTTGGATCATTTTATAACGAAATCGTTAGCGCAATAATTGGGATTGAAAGAGGGAGGAGATTAAAAATTGTTTAAAAATGAGTGTCCTAGGATATGTCTTGTATTAGTGGAGAATCTTTCTTGTTTTCGAGTAGGAATCAAATGCTTAGGAACGAATTATTAGGTTCATATTTTTGTTGTCACCTCGATAGGTGTACGGATTGACTAAAGAGTTAACTTTGCAAATTAGCATGTTAGATCTTGCTCTAGGAGATAATAAAAGAAAATGTGCCTATCTTGAAAGAAAATTGATTTTAACTCTATATACTTGTTGATATTTTGAGAAGAAAAGCATGCTTGCAATGTTCTTGAGTGATAAGAGGTAAAAAGAGCTACCTTCGATGTGATCAGTTAAGACAATCAAGGGTTAAACTCGAGTTATGGGTCTCTGCGTCGTAGTGTGAAAGCTAGTGCCCCGCTTTAAAATAATGCAAAAGTCACGAATTTCTTATTTGATTGTGAGGCGCTAGGTATGGAGAAAAACAATCTAATATGTTCTAGTTGCTCATTAGTAATTCCTTTGTGCCACTGTAGAGGGAAGACGGGTTGAGAGCTTAATAATCTGATCCTGAGTTAGTACGTAGATTCCAATCTAAAGTAAGTTAGATCTCTTGTATGCAAGTTAATTAATCTTGAAAAAAAAAATTGATTTGTCTCCCCATTGGGTCTTATGTGCATGTCTCTTGGTTGCTTGATTATTGCACTTGAGCCTTGAAGGATTGAGTTATGTAATTGCATCCATCTCCAACCTATTTCTGTATTTTTATTTTGCTCAAGGACTAGCAAAATGCTTAAGTTTGGAGGTGTTTGATAGCTAACATTCTGAGCTATCCTTCCAGTTAATTTATTGTTGGTCTTAGAGAATATTTTGGCCAATTTAACGCATGTAAAAATCAAACCTACGGAATGAAAATGAGTTCTTGAAAGATTTTATTGAGGTCTAGGAAGCTTTTGGACCAATTGGATCACAGAAGGAATTGAAGAGGAGCTAAAGTGTAACCTACATATCTTTTTAAAAAAGATATTTTCCTTTATGGAAGTCTATCAAACAACACATGTAGTCTACCTCTTGTACAAGTCTATTACTTATAGACTACATGTGTTGTGATTGAATTCTATTAGTGATAAAAGATTCATGCTAGATAAAGACATTCAACTCAATTACTAGAAATGACTAAACTTTATAAAATAAAAAGAGTTCGAATGACAAATGAAACTAAACATGACTATCTAACTTCTCGAAAAAAAACAACTAGAAGCCCTTGAATAAAATAAACATAAACTTTATCCTATACAACCAAAAGAGTAAGATAACAATTATAAAATAAACTAGATAACAAAAACATCTAGGCCAGTCGAGTCACTCCTCGTGCATCTCCTCAGCACCACCGGGCTCATCGTATGCAAACTCACCTGCATCATCTAAAAATGTTGGGGGGAGAAAAGGGAGGGGGTCAGTACAAACCACGGTACTGGTAAGCAGCTCACACCCGGTGAGCCATCAAACAGCAAATAACACGTCAATCATGCTAGGCACACGCATGCAACATACTTTTAAAACAATAAACAACTAATCATGCTTCTTAAAGCGAAAACTCAACAGCGAGACTCATGCTAACTCAACAAGATGACTCATGCATACACACAACATGCTATGCAACCCCACATGGTTTTTGCGCCATGCTCGCTTTCTTAGCACATGATTTACGTGTCATGCCACGCACCAATACACATGAATTTCATGCTATGCAACGCAACTTAACACGTGATTTCCGTGTCACGCTCCACACCAAAACATGATTTCAGCGTCATGTAACGCACTCACACCCAGCACATGAATTACGCGCCATGCGCAACGCACACTCACACGTGATTTACGCGTCACGCTCCGCACTCACAACCCACACGTGATTTACGTGTCACGCTCCGCACCAATAACATGATTTTTGGGTCATGTATCGCAACCTTAACACGTGATTTCCGCGTGACGCTCCGCTCACACAACCCGACTCACCTCTCAATGAGCACACAAGACCATGCAACTTGACTCGCAGGGAACATAACCCAGAAACAATAAAACATCATGCTTAAAACACCCACAAATCATCATGTTTCAAAACCAATCATAACATGCTTAGAACATACAACAAGTTATAAATCATTCACGAAGAATACTAGAAACACGAGAAAATAACCAACATGCTCATGCAATCAAACAGACTCAATCAGGTAGAAACTACTTACATTTAAGACGCTTCTAAAGCAACTTCAACAACCCAAGGTAGTCCAAGAAAGCTCCTAAATAACCAGGACAACCTCCACTAAATTAGAACCAACTTACAAATACTTTAAATATGATTGAAAGGTTAAATTCAATCGAGAAAGGTTATTTCCTTGGTGGATAGCAACTCAAGATTCCCCAAATTGAAAATCCAAAGCCTTTAGACTATGGGCAACCACGTCTAAGGCACAACGGGCAATGGGTACTTGCTGAATGGCCATAGTTAAGGCTTTTCAGCCGCTAGACAGCAAGTAAATAACACATATTTTCACATTCTAAGAACCTATAGGAGTTGGGCAAAGCTTTTAAGGACTAAATAACTAATGGGTATCGATTAAAACATGATTTTAAGGCTTAACACCTAACGGACAACTCAAATTTAAAGCTATCAAACTAGGGACAGCGAAGAAACTTACCCCAAAGGACCCGCTTCCACGCTAGACGGGCTATTCTAACCTCGAACAGCGTGTTACAACGCTCCTTGGACGGTGGGTGATCGAATTTAAGTGATTCGAACTCAATCGAACACTTAGACGACGCTGTAGAATAGAATTTCAATGATTTCTTAGAATTTCTAGTACCTAATCCATTGGGTAATTAATTTTAAGCACCAATCGAACATGGGTAAGCGTTTAAACTTATCGAAATTCTTAAGTGACGCTGTAACGACCCAGAATAGAGCGAAAACGTTGCTGGACAGCACACCCACTGACTGAAACGGATGGATTCTTGCGTGGGTTAACCAAAAAAAGCAACGGGAGACTAGATCGAAGTTTAAACCAACTAGAACGTGGGAAAAAAGACTTACCCACGAGCTACTTTGGCCGAGAACGCAAGGACAGAGAGAGACGGCGTGAATACAGCAAAACGCGGAAGATACAGCAGCGCGAAGACCTTCACACGCGACTCACGGTTGACGGCAACTTTCACAGCGGCTGGGTCTTCGATTTTTGGCAAGGGACAGCAGTTGCTCGAGCTTCACAGTGATGGTGCGGAGAGAGGGCAAACCGAACCACAAAACCCACGAATTAGGCGAAGAGACGGCGGCGCTGCAACCTACGGCGACGGCTGGACGGAAAGGCGACGGCGGAGGGCTTGAACGACGGCGACGGCGCGGCGTGAACTCTGACGGGGGGAATGGGCTGTCGGCGAGGAAGAAGATAAGAGGGGGGGCGGCTACGGCAAAAACAAAAAACACAGGGGGGGCTGGTTCACGGCAAAGAGGGAGAACAAGAGATGAGAGGGAGAGAGAAGGGTTAGGGAAATTAGGGCTTTTCTTTTCTTAAACTTAATTAAATTAAACTTAATCCAATTCCTTTTCTTTTAAAAAGAAATTAAGAATGAAAAACTCATTCTATTTAGGATTTAGAAATCTAATTAGAATACTAACTCCTAAAAGGTTTGGGAAAGAAAATAACCCAATTGATTTAGGATTTGGATCTTTTGATATTTAAAATAAATATCAAATATTAAACCTCAAACTTTAGGAAATTTAATGATTTAATTTAAAAATCTCTTTTCCCTAAGTTATAGAAATTTAATTTAACGACCCAAGGCTAAGATTAAATTCTAATTTTTTTTCAAATTAGAATAAAACGCTCAACAGATCCAAAAAGGGTTCGATTTCGAAACGAGGGGCGTTACATTCTCCCCACCTTAAGAACTTTCGTCCTCGAAAGTTGCACATCTAACCACATTGGATGACTGACCTTGACTCCAGCACTAACTCCTCAAGGCACTTAATACCAGCAGCTTTTTGCTCATCAAGATATTTTCCTCCGAGATCCCAAGGTTTAAAACTAGGGCCGAAGAAGAATAGTTGATGTACATCCATAACAACTGCAGAATGCTATTTAGCCCGAAGACCTCATAGCTAGCTTGCAAAACTCGAACTTGGTTTTGGAAGCATCCTTGGAACGATAATTTCATGATCCTTAACTTGAGAAGTTAGATCACAAAACTACTTTAAGAAGATCTTTTTCCCTTGAAGCTAGCCTATACAAAGAGGTTCGGGAAACTTCACCTATTACGAGGAAATCTATCGACTCCTTAGAATATAGGCGACGCTTGGTAGGACTTGGAAACCAACTTACTAGCTTCCACTAACTTCATAGGAAACGAAAGATCTAACCGATGCAACAAAACACACTAAAGCAAGACTAAGGGCTCAAATCGGGCGAATGGATTCGAATGACAAAGCACTGAAAGAGGAAGGGTAATTCCAGAGCAATAGATAAACTCGAGGAAAGAGCACTAGCTTGGAAATGGGAGGTGAAACCGACTCCCCACCTTTAGGGACTTTCCTCTTCTTTAGATTCGTCATCGTAGAGCTCTGGATACTCAGCCTTGAGTTCCAAGATATAAGAACAGGGCTTCTAACTCAGTAGTCCATTCTTCAACAGTTCTCGAACTTCCAGGTTAACCACCGAACGATGGAGACCTTGCTTCCTTGAAGCTTTGGAAGAACTGAGCTTCTCGTCTATGAGCAAGGACTTGGTTCACACCAAGGTGCTTTAAGTTGCTTTGGATTGCATTGTCAGTCATAGCTTGCAATGCATCCAATGTCAACACTGCTTGAGGCACTAGAGGAGAAATAGAAGAATTCACCTAGGGGTGCGAATTAACTTCAAGAACGATAGAAGAGCCAGAATGACCCCTTTTCCGATTCCCACTAAAACACATAGCTAAGAGAGGGAACAAGGAACTCACTAAATGAGATCTTCTAAGAAGCTTGAATAGGAGGAACTAACTTCGAACTAAGGCAACAACCTAGACCTAATATCAACAACATGCACACAATCACACAAACTATCTAGAAAACTATGGCAGCATCCTATGCCTACTAACAAACGACATCACAAAAACAATCACAAGAAAAACAAGAGCTATCTAACTAACTATGGGAGCATCCTACTCCTACTACCGAACAATAATCACACAATCAATGCAAGCTATCTATCCAGCTACAGGGAGCATCCTAAGCCTAGCTACTATATAATAAAGCAACATAAGAAAACAATATGCTCAAACAAGGCAACCAAGACAGACAAAAAGAATACAAGCAAGTAATTCAATAACATATAGTCAAAATAGATCAATAGGTAACATATTATAACGAATATACTTTCACATACCTGGTGATGGAGAGGAAAACGAGGAAGACCACTGGCCCTACTCTACTAACAACCTAGATTTCCTAGGTCAGTCTACAGGAACAACTCTGCTCTGATACCAACTGTAACACCCCAGGATTTTAAAACTAATCCTAGCGACATTACTAACTCCTAAACCAAACTAACCGAATGCACCGATGGCAGCATAACGGCATATGTAAGACTAAACCAAAATTTTTATAACGCCTGCTAAACATAAAAACGCACTTCTATATAACAATCAACCCATATCTTCACATTCACAACACACAGATTCATAACAGAACTTCAACCTCCAATTTCACAACTACTATACGAGTCAGATCTCGCACCCACAACCGACGATAAAAGATTCATGCTAGATAAAGACGTTCAACTCAATTACTAGAAACGACTAAACTTTATAAAATAAAAAGAGTTCGAATGATGAATGAAAGAAGCCCTTGAATAAAATAAACATAAACTTTATCCTATACAACCAAAAGAGTAAGATAAAAATTATAAAATAAACTAGACAACAAAAACATCTAGGCCAGTGGAGTCACTCCTCGTGCATCTCCTCATCACCACCGGGCTCATCGTATGCAAACTCACCTGCATCATCTAAAAATGTTAGGGGGAGAAAGGGGAGGGGGTCAGTACAAACCACGGTACTGGTAAGTAGCTCACACCCGGTAAGCCATCAAACAGCAAAAAACACGTCAATCATGCTAGGCACACGCATTCAACATACTTTTAAAATAATAAACAACTAATCATGCTTCTTAAAGCGAAAACTCAACAGCGAGACTCATGCTAACTCAACAAGATGACTCATGCATACACACAACATGCTATGCAACCCCACATGGTTTCTGCGCCATGCTCGCTTTCTTAGCACATGATTTACGCGTCATGCCATGCACCAATACACATGAATTCCGCACCATGCAACGCAACTTAACACGTGATTTCCGCGTCACGCACCGCACTAAAACATGATTTCCGCGTCATGTAACGCACTCACACCCAGCACATGAATTACGCGCCATGCGCAGCGCACACTCACACGTGATTTACGCGTCACGCTCCGCACTCACAACCCACACGTGATTTACGCGTCACGCTCCGCACCAATAACATGATTTCCGCGTCATGTATCGCAATCTTAACACGTGATTTCTGTGTGACGCTCCGCTCACACAACTCGGCTCACCTCTCAATGAGCACACAAGACCATGCAACTTTACTCACAGGCAACATAACCTAGAAACAATAAAACATCATGCTCAAAACACCCACAGATCATCGTGTTTCAAAACCAATCATAACATGCTTAGAACATACAACAAGTTATAAATCATTCACGAAGAATACTAGAAACACGAGAAAACAACCAACATGCTCATGCAATGAAACAGACTTAATCAGGTAGAAACTACTTACATTTAAGGCGCTTCTAAAGCAACTTCAACAACCCAAGGTAGTCCAAGAAAGCTCCTAAATAACCTAGAACACCTCCACTAAATTAGAACCAACTTACAAATACTTTAAACATGATTGAAAGGCTAAATTCAATCGAGAAAGGCTATTTCCTTGCTGGACAGCAACTCAAGATTCCCCAAATTGAAAACCCAAAGCCTTCAGACTATGGGCAACCATGTCTAAGGCACAACGGGCAATGAGTACTTGCTGAATGGCCATAGTTAAGGCTTTTCAGCCGCTAGACAGCAAGTAAATAACACATATTTTCACATTCTAAGAACCTATAGGAGTTGGGCAAAGCTTTTAAGGACTAAATAACTAATGGGTATCGATTAAAACATGATTTTAAGGCTTAACACCTAACGGGCAACTCAAATTTAAAGCTATCAAACTAGGGACAGCGAAGAAACTTACCCAAAAGGACCCGCTTTCACGCTAGACGGGTTATTCTAACCTCGAACAGCGTGTTACAACGCTCCTTGGGCGGTGGGTGATCGAATTTAAGTGATTCGAACTCAATCGAACACTTAGACGGCGCTACAGAATAGAATTTCAATGCTATCTTAGAATTTCCAACACCTAATCCATTGGGTAATTAATTTTAAGCACCAATCGAACATGGGTAAGCGTTTAAACTTATCGGAATTCTTAAGTGACGCTGTAACGACCCAGAATAGAGCGAAAACGTTGCTGGACAGCACACCCCCTGACTGAAACAGATGGATTCTTGCGTGGGTTAACCAAAAAAAGCAACGGGAGATTAGATCGAACTTTAAACCAACTAAAACGTGGGAAAAGAGACTTACCCACGAGCTACTTTGGCCGAAAACGCAAAGACAGAGAGAGACGGCGCGAATACAGCGAAACGTGGAAGATAGAGCAGCGCGAAGACCTTCACACGCGACTCACAGTTGACGGCGACTTTCACAGCGGCTGGGTCTTCGATTTTTGGCAAGGGACAGCAGTTACTCGAGCTTCACAGTGATGGCGCGGAGAGAGGGCAAACCGAACCACAAAACCCACGAATTAGGCGAAGAGACGGCGGTGCTGAGACCTACGGCGAAGGCTGGACGGAAAGGCGACGACGGAGGGCTCGAACGGCGGCGACGGCACGACGTGAACTCCGACGGGGGGAATGGGCTGCCGGCGAGGAAGAAGATAAGAGGGGGGCGGATACGGCAGAAACAAAAAAACACAGGGGGGGCTTGTTTACGGCAAAAAGGGAGAGAAAGAGATGAGAGGGAGAGAGAAGGGTTAGGGAAATTAGGGCTTTTCTTTTCTTAAGCTTAATTAAATTAAACTTAATCCAATTCCTTTTCTTTTAAAAAGAAATTAAGAATGAAAAACCCATTCTATTTAGGATTTAGAATTCTAATTAGAATACTGACTCCTAAAAGGTTTGGGAAAGAAAATAACCCAATTGATTTAGGATCTGGGTCTTTTGATATTTAAAATAAATATCAAATATTAAACCTCAAACTTTAGGAAATTTAAAGATTTAATTTAAAAATCTCTTTTCCCTAAGTTATAGAAATTTAATTTAACGACCCAAGGCTAAGATTAAATTCTAATTTTTTTTTCAAATTAGAATAAAACGCTCAACAGATCCAAAAAGGGTTCGATTTCGAAATGTGGGGCGTTACATTAATATTATTGTTGTTAGTGATAGGCATCTCACATTGTCATTGATAGACTTTAATCACAACGACGCATGTGTAGGGACGGAGGTCCCGACGCAACGGAAGCGGTTCAGGTACAATTCACAGTTAATTTAGAATCATGAAATATCAATACACTAGCAACATACAAACATTCATAATCTATAATATATCTAGATTAAGCATGCTGAAAAACTATAGAATCTAATTCTAATTTACATAGAGTAACAAGTTACTCTTGTTGACGACTCGGATTAATTTCACCAACTACTTGAGAAAAAATCACGAACAACTTGGAACAATACCACAAGGAAACACTGGTATTCTCTGGGGAATTTGAGGTCAAAGCAGTGGGAACCTTCTTGATTTTAGGGAGAATTGAGTGAAGTGAGTGTGTTCAACTAGGAGGAATTCTATAGTTTATATAGAATGTCATATCTCTTTCCTATTCGTAATAGATTAGGGATATATTTAATTAATTAATAACAATTAATTACTCTTCCTAGTTGTAATAAGATTGTGATTTATTTAATTAATTAATTAAATCAAATTTAATTATTTCATTTAAATCATATTTAAATGAGCATCTCCCACATAACCCATAGTTTTAACATAAATCCAATTCATATTAAAATTCATATTTGAAATCCTTCAAATATTTAATTAATTTTGAATCATATCCAAAATTAAATGTATCGTCACCAGACATTATATTATTTCTCTTATTAAATTTGAACACTTCAATTTACAATCAAGACTTAATTTTATCACTTACCCTTTATGAGCTACCAGTGGGACCTAATGGGCCTATAGATCAGAAACTCCAACGATATGATATTAATTGGCTAAACTCATTAACCAAATTAATTAATATTCGTTAATGGTAGGTACACTCCACCATAGACCCACAACTGCACTCTTCTCACTATAGAATATTTCCGTGTCTACGAATATAGACCAATAACAACAAGTTAGTCCTCCACGAGTGTTCGTAACACCAGCTGAGTCAAATCACTGTTTTACCCCTGGGTTACCTCTATATCCTTAAGTACCAGTACTACTCTAATGAACAACCTGTTTATGGTCCAACTAATAAACAGAAACGTCTTTTGTGCCGGTGAGAGGGTAGGACCCTTTGTTAAAGACCTGAAGACACCACTTAAGGGAACACTCATCTACTTACCCTGAAGTCGGGAAAGAGTGAATTCCATCTTGTGTGATTATGTTCCCAGCCACCTACTCGGTTTTGTCCCCAAAATGGTAGGCTTATTGAGTTGGCAATCTGGCCACTCTCACCCATACAAATCAATGGACAATCCCTCGAGAACAGGAGTTCATAATATACTCAAGATTAAGACTAAGTTGCCTAGGTCATCCTAGTGAAATAGAATCTTTACTAGTCAACGGAGTTACATCAATCTGTTTCTATTTCGCGGTCCTTCCAATGGTGCCAACTGAAGCAGAAATGGCATTAGCAAATATGACATATTTCATTGAATTATCAATGAAAGAAATGGAGATGGAACAAGTTATGGAAAGGTAGAAGAAAGAAGAAAAACTAGAAATGGAGATGAAGAAGGAGATTGAAAAGAAGAAAAAAATGAAAAAAAAATTGAAAACTAGGATATCTCTCTCGGAGGAAGATATCAAAGAATTAAAAGAAGGAGAATAATAATTAAAAGAATGTCAAAATAGAGATTCTTAGAGGTTACACACTTTGGTGGAAATGACCACGGACAAATTTCCACCAAAAGATGTATTTGAAAAACAATCTCAAGAATCTCCATTAAAATTTTCCTTAGTTTGTAGATGCTGCTGATAATGTCAATGTAGATGTAGATAACATTGACAAGATGGTTGATTTTGCAACCAGTTATGACTTTGAAAACGAGAGGTAAAGTTATCACTCCCATGTTTTTTAATATCAATGTATTATTCTCAGATTTGATAGAAGAAAAGAACAAAGAGGACAAAGTTGAAGATGAAAATGGTGAAAGAGAAACAAAATAAGAAGAAGAAAAAGAAAAGGAAACTGAAACTGAAGAAGAAAAGGATGAAGAAGAAAAAGGAAATGAAGGAGAAGACAAAGAAAGAATCAAAGGTAAAGTTAAAAAAAAATCAATCACTAATAGAACTATTTTTATTAGTGATAGAATTATATCACTGATAGAAATAATTCTATCAGTGATAGAGTTCTATCACTCGTACATTATTATCAGTGATAATTTCTTTTTTGTTTATCGATAATGGAGGAAGAAGAGAATGACAAGAATGACGAGAATGCAGAAAATGAAAAAAGAACAAAGAAGATTAATGATAAGAAGGTAAATTTTGTTTTCTGTTGGGGGGGGGGGCTTATTAATAGTTTGTGGTTGACATTATTATATTGTTATATTTGTTTCAGGCTGTTGAACAAAAAGCTACAAGAAAATATAAGCCTAAAGTTAATTTTGAAAAGCAACCAGATGAAGGCTTGAAAGACCAAAAAGACAACCAAAACTAACAAAAAAGTTTTCACCGATAGAAATCGAACAAAACAAGAAAGGCAAGAAAAAATGGATCTCCAAGAAAAAAAAAAAGAGGAATCTCCATGCAAAGCAAAGAGGACCTCTCCAAGATTGAAGATAGATGCTCCTAGCTTTAATTTGAAGATTTATCAGGAAAAATGACATGTTTGGATATTTTTTTTCTTGTAAAGGATACATTTTTTTTTTTTTTTTGTAATCTTAGAACTTCTTTTCTTGTACTTCTTCTCTGTGACTTCTTCCCTGCACATATGATGTGCAATTTGTTTACCGCAAGTGTACGGGTCAAGTAATAATATAGTGTTTTCGTGATTAAGCGAGTATCGTCCTCTGGATTGGTTTTTAAGTTAAACTAAGTACCGTGAATACTTTTGTTCAATTTTATTTAGGGAGCAAAACTTAATGACAAAGATAAATCTAAAAACAAAAAGCATAAAATAAAAGGTGGAGACTCAAATGGAAAGACTCTTAGGGAATTGATTTCATTGTTGAGATTGAGGACTAATTAGTGGGATGAATTTAGCATGCAATTATTCTACCAAGCCTAGGAACCTTTTATCACAACTATCTCTCCCGAGCATAATTGATTCTCATGCATGCAACCAACTTGATATTCCTATCTAAGTTCATTAACGTGCAAGGCTTTGGGTTTAGTTCTTCTAACAACTTCTAAAGTAATTCTAAATTTCGCCACGATCTTAGAATGTTTACTTTAGTCATGCAATTAGTAAATTAAGTCTTAGGCTAAATCCTCCCTCCCGAGTTAGATTCAACACTTAAATCATTCAATTAGTGATCAAGTAATTGAAAGCATTTAATCATAATTGCATAGATAAAACAAAAGCACATTCATACCAAAAATCAATCCAACAAAATAAACAACTACATCAGTCCCTAAGACAAACAAATTGCAACTCATATTCTTGCAACGACAAACACTAATTGAAAGAAAAGCCATAAAAACAACAAAAGATAAGGGAAAGAAAAGGAAAACTCTTGAATCCGTTGAAACCAACACGTCCCCATCACGATCTCCACGTCTTCAAGCTTGGTTTCCACTCCTTGGCCTTGCTTCAGCTCCCACCAAAGGTCTTTAGTTGAAATTAGGGCTAAAATCTAACCAAATGGACTCTCCGTAGCTGTAGCTTAAAAGATTGCATTTATAGGAATTCTGTCGACAGCGTCGAGACGCTGTCCTGTTGCCGCGCCAAAACAAAAAAGGATAAATGTTACCAGCGTCGAGACGCCCAAATAGCAGCGTCGAGACGCTAGCTCTTGGGTTAGCCTCTTATGAAAGCCTCTAACTTTGATTCTTTTTGCTTTTTTGGCCTCTATTCGTGTCCCGAGCATCCAATTATCTCCATTTCCACCAATTTAGCTTCAATAATATTTCCTACAAAATAAACATTAAAGTGCATAATTTGGTCAAATAATACTCAAAGACTAACTATAATTAATCGAGAAATATAGCTCGCTATGCGCGCTATCAACATATTTTGGGATTCTGAGTTAATTAAATTGACGAACTTTATTGATTCTAATTCTTTGTTCCTGATTCTGAGTTGTTGTAATTCTGATTCTGAGTTGCTAATTCTATGTTGATTCATTGATCCAATCTACAGATATTTCAAACGAACATTTGAGAATATTATTTCATTCAATCCAAACACTGCAATTGAGAAAACATCAAATACTTTATTTCATTCGATCCAAAAAACTCCAAACGTCACAATTCAATATCCAAAACCACTAAATTGCTCTAAACTATATAGTAAAACTGAAAGATTTACAAAAAGAATAAAATGTAAGCACAATCACTTTTTTGTCCATTCAAACTACCACATATATATGTCAAGAAAACCCTACACATCCTATATCGTCTAAAAGGAAACAACTAGTTACCACAAGGATGGATACTTCACGTGAAGTTTGATACATGTCCCACCCATTCAACTCGTACCTCACGCCCAGCTGTTCTTGTGTGAACGGATTCTTAGTATTAAACTACTATAAAAACAAAAAATAGATATTACGATTATATATAACTAATTTAAGAAAAAATATCGTATATATACTCAAGCCTAAGTTTAGAAATATCCAACTTACGAGAGCAGTGATGAGGGTCTTTGGATTATGTAGAATTTCTCTCATAAACTTCATCACGTAGTACCCACATTCAATGCAACCTTCTTGACGAGGACACTTAAAAAAAACTCATAGCAGTATTTAAAATTTATTCAAGCCCATACACAGTATATTTAAAATTTACTACTTACATTTATAGGTATCCAAGAAGTCTTTCGTTGGCGCTTCAATGTACTTTGGGCCATACAAACCCTCAATGCTCTCTATATATGAAGTTAAAAAGAAATTAAACATACAAAAGAAATACATAAGTAATGAACAAACATACAAAAACACATACTAGCTTAACTAATAAACTTACGTGTTTAACACATGTTTGAGGTCATCCAAAAGACTAGGATGTAAGGAGCCCAATAGATAAACAGTATTGTCACTTACATTCACAACACACAATATCCAGTGATTCCTATATATCAAAACCAAAGAAATACAATCAAATAATTACCACTATCAAAACTTGTCTAAATCTAACAAAAAATCGTATATATATTTACTCTTACCCAGGATTATATGGAATAAATACCATTTTCCTCGATTGTAGTAAAGAAAAGACGGTAGTTAAACTTCTTGCACATTTTTCTGGCGTCCCAAACATCGGTGCAATGTCGTTTGAGACCATGACCTTAAACATGTCTAGTCTACCAGTCTCCTCAAAATGCGGCCAAAAGAACCTGTAGCACACAATTTTTCATAAATATATAAGAGTATATACTATTAAATTACTATGAATGAAATTATAATATTATTAAAATAGTATACTTACGCAATATAGACAAATACACAGGTATTTGATATCTCGACCATACTACAAAATTGCATTATATCATTGGGCATGAGATATAATGTTTTGCTTGCTCCAAATATCTCATCGCTGATGGGCACTTGCATCGGATCATCCTTGTATAGCTTTTCAACATAACGATACAGGAATTTGATAGATGGAGGTGTGGTTGCCGAACTAGGAAATGAGGATTTTATCATTGTTTTATGTTTCGAGTCCTATAAAAAAACAAATTAAAACACAATATATTTGAAATGTGATATATATATAGAGCATTGAGATACATTTGAAATTAAATATATGTTTGAGAGAAACATACCTTATCTTTACATAGAGCAACCAAAGCACGAGGCCAAGCAACTGCAGCACCTATAGATTGGGAGAGAAACTCTATATCTCACCTTTCACTGGAATTGGAGTGTGAGCTAGGGTTCTCTTTTTCGACAATGATCATGTCAACAAACACTTTAAGCATTATGTTTTCCTAAGAGAAATCCATTGACCGTCTCATTCGCCTCACTTTCGAGCATTGTACACATTGCAACAATGTGAGCCTACTGCTATATAGATTCTATCAGTTATAGTGATAGATTCTATTAGTCATGTTGGGGAGAAACTAGATCTAGAGAATATATAGTTGCTTGTATCATTACACAGATAAAAGTAATTGTTGTTTTGCTTCTATTAATGATAGAATCCTATCATTTGATAGATTCTATCAATTATAGAATTCTATAACTGATAGATTATATTTTGTTCTATTACTGATAAATTTGACTCACTCATTTATCTTATATTCTAATTATCATTTAATAATAATCAATTAAATTTTAGAGATTAAAATTATAGATCTATCACTTAGGTTTCTAATAACACTGATAGAACCCTATCAATACATTTCTGTAAAAATATTCCCTGTTGGGTTTTATGCCCTAAAACTCATAGATAGTAAATGTAACACTTGGCTTGCTTTAATGAAATTATTATTTCTATATATTCGTTTTTCCTAAAACAACCACAAATTGAATAAACTAAGAACCTCTGGCTATATTATGTATACTTCAAGTATATGTATGAAATAAGTACGGATCAAGTTCACTGCTCCCTGTTTGGGGATGAGATTGAATAGATAGCTGGGGACATAGCTTTGCAAGACGAAATTCACTGCTCCCCGTTTTAGGGTTAGTAAGAAGGTTGTTCCCTTAAGTATTGACTCCGAGTCTTGGACAAGGGGCCCCGCCCTCTCATAAACTTGAGAGGGACTTGGTTCAGTGATTGTATCACGAACTAATTGTTCATTAGAGGATTTGTAGAACTTAAGAAACAAGATGTAACTATAGGGGTAAAATGGACATTTGACCCAGCTCTAGTTACGAACAACTGGTGAAGGGTCGACTTACTAATCATGGTTATTTCGAGTGGACAAGAAATATATCTACAGTGAGGGGAGTGCAACTACGGGCTATAGTGGAGTGTCCCAAAAGCTAACGAACATTGAATAACTAGGTTAATGAGTTTAACTGGTTATACTCGTATCATTGGAGCCCATGATCTGTAGGTCCATTAGGTCCCTCTACTAGCTCAATAGGAATAAAACTTGGAACAATATGATAGGTTAATGTTTGAAATTTTCAAATTCGAAAAAGGATACAAAAGTCGGTTATATACGATATTTAACGACATATTGGTTTAATTTCGAATTAAACTTAAAATGAGAGTTGGTTATATTTAAATATGATTTAAATATTAAACACATGAATAGGGATTCGTGCTCGAGAAATTTCGCTTGGAGAAAAGCCGGGATTGAGCAAATAATATTAATTTAATATAAGATATTAAATCAATTAATTTTTATTACTATTTTAATTAAATAAGGTTTTATTTAAATTAAAATAAAATTAAAATTAAAAAAATTTAGAAAATGAGAATTTTCAGATTATTTGAATTTAAAACAAAAATTAGAAATTTTGAATTTTGGAAATTCAAAATTGCCTAATTTTTGGAGGTGGTGGGTTTTGACTAATCCATGGTATTAAGCCCTTCTTAAGACACCTAATTTGTCTCCTATTTGGTGTCAATCTTGGCTGAATCCTCTTTGCATGTTTTCTTCTATATATACATGGTTGAATGGTAAAGAAATGATGCTTGATCAGTACTGAAATGCTGCTAAAATTTCCCCATACTCTCACAACACTCAGACCCATTGTTCAAGCTTGAACTTCAAGCTTTCCTTTCCAATTCCTATCAAATAAGGATCATCCCACAATCCGTTCCAAGGCCTGAGGATAGTAGAGAAGATCTAAGTGGTTGTCCAAGAGGCATGGTGTGAAGATTAAAGCCTCGGATTTCACGAATTGGGAGCTACAAGAGGTAGGTGCACCTTTGCTTTCATTTTCTTCTTATGAACAACATGTCTTATAGGATCAAATTGATGAAATTGTGTGCCTAAGATCCAAAATTGTTTCCGCATGTTTGATATTAACTCCTACATTCCCAAGCAAACAGAGATAGAAATAATTGAAACAATAGAAAAACAAGCAAAAGTAAATAGAAAATGAAAGAAATAAAATTGACGTTTAACTCAAATCAAATGTATAACAAGAGTAAGTCAATTTAAAAAATTACATCATTGTATGAATGGTGGAAATTTACATGTCATACAATTGTGACCAACACGATGACAACGACTATATTTTGTGTGATTTGTTACTTCACCAATTGATAGCATCTTTTATTTTCGAGGTCTTCCTGCTTGACGTTTAACCACTAGAGGCAATGCATTGATGTCCACATCTATACAGCTCCATTCAAAATGATTACCGGTTGGATGAACAAAACTTGTATAAGTTGATGACAGTGTAGACACCGTATTTGGTCCGGTTTAATTTTTAGTAATAAAGTTTGATTTTTTCCAAAGTTTGATGTTGAATTTTATTTCATTTCATTTTATTTTTCTTTTTGGTTTTCATTGTTTATTTTATTTTTATTTTTATTTTCATTTTATTTTCTTTTTTATTTTTATTTAATTTATTTCTTTTTTATTTAATTATATATATATATATATTGGTTTTGGTCTTCTCCATTTCCTTCTTCCTCCCCCCCTCTTTCTCCACTTCCCTCCCCCTCTCCCCCTCTTTCTCAACCTCCCTCAATTCACTCCCCCACTCTCTCCAACTCCCTCCCCTTATTTCTCAACCCTTTCTCCAAGCTCTCCTATAAAAGGAGAGCTGGTGGAGGATAGTGAAGGCGGCAGAACAAGAGCAAAGAAAAAAAAGAGGGAGAAAAAAACAAAAGAAAAAGAAGAAAAGAAGGGATTGGAGAGGAGGAGCTCATGAGAGGTGAGAGGTAAAAGTAGGGAAGAAATTCGAGAAAGAGAGAAATTTAGAAGAACTTTAAGGAGATTCCAACGAACTCCCAACTCCATCGTTGCCACTCGAAGACCATCGCCGCCGCCAGTTCTGTTCGACGCCTTTAGTTCTGCCGCCCACACCGCCGTCACTCTGAGGGAGGAGAGAGAAAGAATGTGAGGATGAAGAAAAAGTTTGGTGGGCCCATCTTTTCCTTTATCATTTTTTTAACCATTTTCTTTAAAATGAGTTTTCAAGTTTTTTTTTTCCTCTTTATCTTCCAGTATGATTTTAACTTAAATTTTCTCATATGAATTTTCCAATTAGTTTTAAGTTAGACTTTAATATTAAAATCTCAAGTCAACTCCAATTTAGTTTTAATTTGAAATTTTGGTTTCAATTTGAATTTGATTTAATCTGGATTTCTAATTCAATTCATTTTTTTTTTAATTTATTCCATTTCAATTTGATTTTAAATTTGATTTCCTAAATCAATCTCAAATTACCTTTACTGTGCCATTTCTCGAATAAATTTCATTTCAAATTGGATTTTACATTGAAATCTCCAAATTCAATTTCAATTAGGTTTTATTTAGAATTTCTAATTTCAACCTAAAATTGGTTTTAATTTGGAGTTTTTCAATAAATTTTAATATGTTCTAATTGGAATTTCAAAATCAATGTCTATTTTGTTTTATATTGAAAATAAATTTAAATTTTAATTAGATTTGAAATCAGTCAATGACTATGGTTTTTTTTTTTTTAAAATTAAATTGGAAATCAATTTCAATTGTTGAAAGGTTAAATCAAATTTCAAAAACATTATTTAATATTTTGAATGGTTAAAATAGATTGGTTATGAAAACTTTAATGCTAATTTTTTCTAAGAACGGGTACTTAAGCCAACCGAAAGGGAACACCCTACCTGAAAATTAGCCTAAAGTTTAACTAGTCAATTATTTTGGCAATCAAAATTTCAATTTGATCTTAATTTAGAAATTTTCAAATCAACTTCAATTTAATTCTAAATTTGATTTTCCAAATGAATTTCAAAATAGTTTTAGTTTGGTAATTCCAAATGAATTTCTAATGAAATTTGATTTAAAAATGAAAAAAATATTTTTTCCATTGAATGGTGTCATACCACTCATGATTATTAGTTCACATTTTATTTTTGAAATGTGAAATAATAGATATGAGACAAAATAACTCATGTACAACCTATGACAGAGTTGAGATAATTTCTCAAATTCTTGAGGTGACAAATTTTCTTTAATTAAAAGAAAATTTCAACATGACAAGCAATTATTGGGTATAATCCCACCCACTATATTAGATCCTTACTTTATGTTGTAAAGCTAATGTAAGATCAAGTGGGACATTTGTTATTTTTTTTTTTATTTCTTCAAAATAAAGGATCGTTTCATGTTATAAAAGGATAATTTTTAAAATAAAATATGGTAACCGTTTTTAAACGGGTGTTGTAGGGGTGTTAACACCTTCCCTACACTCAATCGACTCCCGAGCCTAATTTTTGGTTTTCAAAGACCGATTTTTCTTTAAAGCGAGTGACCAATCACACCCCAAGATGATTGGTGGCGACTCCAAACCTTTAACCTCGAAAGAGACCCTTAGGAAAGGACGTCGGCCGCTCCGAGTCGCGATGACGTTGCGACAGACAATATTCTTGAAAAGTAATAATCTAAGACAAAAGAATAAGTATTCGAATTCCGCCCACGAAGAACAGCAAGTGCATGAGCACATGAGATTTCATCAAGATCCCAAACATGACAACTACATGATTTCAAATCCAACTTCACAATAAAATAGTTATCTCTGTCAATTACTTTGAATTGTACATTACTAATAGGATCAACCTGAAAAAAAAAAAAGAAATAATCAAAGAAAACATAAAATATATTATTTGAAAAATATAAAAGTATCACAATAGGTTTGGATGAATTTCTATCACTATCAGTGATAGGTTCTATCAATGATAGATTTAGATCAGTGATACTAATAGAATCGATAGAAGATTTTTATCCCTGATAGTTCTATCAGTGATAGAAAGATAAAGTTCTATCACTAATAGAAACTGTGATAGACTTCTATGGTAGAAAGGCATAGACATAGAAGTCTTACCACAAAACTTCTTGATTTATCATGTTCTATTTGTAACTCACTCTCTGGCCAAGTGGTCAAAGTAGACTTCATACGAGATGCTACATTACCTCGCTCATAAAACCACCTTTGCAATAAACCTTTGACAGAATCAAGTAGCGTTGCAACAGGAAAATCTCTACACTCTAATAAAATCAAAGTTAAACTTTCTAAAGCATTTGTTGTCATCATTTGATGTCTAGACAAATTCTAGGAGAAGGAGATCTCCTTCTCCTAGAACATTCATGAGCCCACTTTTCAAATCCAACATTCCTGAGATATTCTCAAATAGTAGGATGTATCGACTCCATCCACCTCATATTTAACTCAAAATCATCCACTGTATGAGCTTTTGCACAACTAAAAAAATCTTATCTAACAAAGAATCTTTATATGATGACTTCAAATTTCTCAATAGATGTTGACTGCAAATACAATACTAAACAGTTGGAAAAACAACCAAAACACCTTTTTGGAATACTCAAATGTCTATCAGAGAAAATAACTAAACCTTCTCGATGTCCCAAATTATTCCTTATATTCTCAGAAAACCTGTAACGACTCGACTTCTAGAATGGACCTATTCAGGATCGCTACCATATGCATGCTATGGAGGCATTTTTAAATAAAACACTTAAAAAAATAAGCTCATAATTTCAGAAAAACCTCAATCTAAAAACAACTTTTATGTGGGATCCCAAACTTTAAAAGAACAAAATATTCTCAAAATAAATCCAAGCTAATGGTTTTTACATGTCCTCAAAAGCATCCTCAACAAGTTTATTAAAGAAATGAAAGAATGAAAACATAGTTCTTAAAGCGGAAGAAAAACATGAAAACTCATGAATCGTAGTCTCTCCCATGGCTGCCTTACAGATACATCATCAATCGCCATTCCCTTTACTTGAAAAAAAAAACATTCGTAGAAAGAATGAGTATTTAAAATACTAAGTAAGTAACCCCACTACCGAGGTCAGGATATGCAAACACATACAATATGGTTCATGTTTTTCTAGTGATCATGGTTCATGCATTTCTAGTGGGGACCTTATTCCTCTTTCCTAACTCCAATCCTAGACTCTTGCCACTTCACTCCCTCGTGGGCCACTATAGATAGGGCCTCTGTTAGTTGCTCAGTTGTTGGTTCTTCAATGGCCACATTGCTAGCTAGGCATCTAAGGAATGGCAATCCGAAAATTCAATTGATTTGCCTTGCTGAGAACTCCACCACTCGGCCACGCAGGAGCATTGTCAACTGCAACTCTTCCCCTATTTGAGCATACAATTCACGTACCAGAGGGATTGAAGCTGCTTTCGGCTCCTTGCACAGTTGATCCCACCATACTTGCGTAGAATGTTTTCAATGAATGTTGGGAGAGGGTCCGTCATAGTAGAGAAGGCCTTCTCACACATCAGAACCTGTTTCTTCATAATGGCCAGACGAGTCTGAGTGTCTGGATGGGTCTCCACTCGAACTTCCACTCTCAACTGCTTTGTTGGAGCCTTCTTTGGTCGAGGAACAGATGGTTCTCTTCTTATAGGTGGTGGTGGTGATGGTGTCTTGGCTTGGGGGAGCACAGAAGTCACTCGCCTAGTGCTCGACCTCCTCAGGGAAATGTTTGTTCTTTTCTTCTTCTGAGCCTTCCCTTCGGCTTCACTGTCAGTTCCTTTTCTGCCCCTCTTGGGCATTTGGTCCTTAGAAATCTCTTGGACCTCATCTTCATCAGTTGGAGCTTGCTGCTCCTTTTCTTTCTCATGTTTGAACAAGTCCTTGAACATTGCCTCATTCTGGTGCTCGAACAGGTCCTCGAGCACATTTTCTTCCTCTTTTGGTGGTAGTGGGATTTGCACATTAGATTGCACCTCAGGAACTGGTGCAATCTCTGGTTCTTTCTTTGTTTGCGCCACATTTGCGGTTGCATACTCCACTGTACAAGCTATAGATTGGCCCTCATAAGCGGGCACAAACTGTTATTCTTCTTCTTTCTCAATCGTATCCACTGAGTCCTTTGAACAAGAAGCTGCAAAATCAAGAGCAGCTTGTTCTTCTTCTTCTCTCTGTTTCTTCTCAGCCTCCTTCTTGCCCTTTTTCTTCTTCTTCTTTCTTCAGCCCTTATTTTCTCTTTGATCTGGGTGGCCTTGGCTTTTGCTAGCCATATTGTGTCGGCCACCACAATCCTTTTGCTCAAGCGTTTGCTCCAACTCAGGACCCTATCGTGTTGATCTTTTGCCTCAGCTTAGATGGATCCACAGCGAAAGTAGAAGTATGAACCTGCATTTGCACCCTAGATGCGAGCGCATCTTTTCTGCTTAGTGCCTCAAGACCTGGCATTGCCTCTTCTGCCTCGGCTATGTTTGCGGTCTCAATTTCTGGTCAACCTGCAAACAGATTCTCAGGTTGCTCCATATTTGCGGCCACAACCTTGATGCATGGCTTAGCTTCGTCCCTCATCTGCCTTCTAAAGTACTTCACTCCCACTTTCTTTTTTTGCTTCTTCCCTTTCCCTAATTCTCATTGCTTTCGGCTTAAGGACCAAGGGTGTTTCCTCCTCTTCCCCTTCTTCGGCTTCCATGGCAACGTCCTCGATGGCTTGACGATTCTTTTCAGTAGCTCTTCTCAATTCATTCTCCCACTGTCTTAAGCATGTTCCTACACGAGTTGATGGTCAGGGAGGCTTACCTTGAGTTTTCGACCGAGTAGAGACCGCACGAGTAGAATGCTTCACTCCGAATTTTTGTGAAGGAGGAGAGGGCTTTGAAACCCCCTTCAACCTCTCAGATGAAGAACTTGAAGATGATTTTCGGGTAGAAACGACGTTCTTCGGCTAAGAAGCGGAATGAGGCTTCATCTTTCGCTAATTTTCTTTGTGGGTCTGTGACAGAAGGGTTCGCTGGTCATTTCTAAGTGGAATGGGTGTGAGTTCCAGCAGTGAGGGTGGTCAGAATGGTTGGTCGGATAAAGCGTGGGGCTTGGCGGGTGCTATTGGGCGAGAGAGACGTTAGAGAAGTTCAAGAGATAATTGACCTAAGTCAAATCCTCTGCTATTTATACGTTTCGAACTTCCCTTAAATGATTTGGCGATTTAAAATGGCGTCTCTCTGGTCCTTGATTTTTATGGAATTGCGCCTGCAAATGTAGTGTAAATCACTACCTGAAAATTTTTCCTTATTTAGCAGTTGGTAGATTTGCGACCACATTTGTATCGCAAATCCTACCCTTTTTTTTCAATCTCTTTTTCCTCCACCTTGACCTATCTTCTGCATACTTAATCAAAATGATTAGAATATTCACACGAGTTAAGTGTACAAAATTGAAGAAGAATTACATAACTTTGAAGAAGAACTAGGATAGAATTTTGGCAAATCGTGAAATTGCAAGTCTTGGTTCACAAAACTTGATTTTCTTGTTTTTCTACCACTCTAGACATTTTTGCTCAATCTTTTTTTTTTATTATTTTAACAACAGAAAAGAAAAAAAAACAAGAAAAAGATATAAAATAGAGAGAAAACAAAGACAACAACCGCAAAATATCATACATATTTACGCAATCTCAATTCTGAATTACTTGGGGTCAATGAAGGCCTTATCCTTGCCTAGGCCTTCTCTTTTAGGGTTCTCTGTGTTGCTGGGTAGGGTTCCTATTGGTCTATTCCTCATTTCCTTAGCTAACTGCCCAATCTGAGATTCAAGACTTCTTAAGAAAGTTGTTTGACCTTGAATTACAACATTATTCTTGGAAATTAGTTCCCTCATAAGATTCTCCAAGTTTGTTGTGGATTGGGGTTGCACTTGGATCAACTACTGCTGCAATTGCGGCTGCAAAGGTTGTGCAATCTTCATTTGAGTCTGACCATTAAATCTGGTTGGTTCTCCCTGCTTAACAAATGCGGTTGCATTTGATGTGCATACACTTTGTCTTCCCCAAGATAAGTTAGGGTGTTGTCTCTATCCTGGATTATATGTGTTGGAATAAGGAAAAGGAAAGAACTAAATCTAAATAAGGAAAATAAATTCTATAAAAGGAAAAGACAAACAAATAAGGAATGCAAAAAGCAAATATGGCAAAAAACAATCTAAGAAACTAACAAATAAGGAAAAACTAAATATGGAAAGAAAGCAAATAAGGAAAAAATGCAATCTACCTAAACAACAATAATAACAAAAATAAAAATACACCCTAAATTAAGACCGGACAATTTTTCTACGATATTAATTTGACTAACTATGCCAATCCCCGACAATTGCGCCAAAAACTTGATGAGCAAATTTGCTTACAGCAAGTGTACGAGCGAAGTTATAATATAGTGATTTATTAGATCGAATGTCGTTCTCTGGATTGGTTTTCTAATCAATTTAACTACCGCAAATACTCAAATCCAATTTTATCTAGGGAACAAATTTTAGTGAGAATAAAAGGTAAACAAACACAAAACTAAAAGTATGGAAATCAAATGATGGAAAACTCTTAGGGAGTTGATTCACCAATTGGGATTATGAATTAATTCTTGGATGATTAACATGCTATGGTTCATAAATCTAGGAATACTTAAATCATATTTATCTTTCCTGAGCATAAACAATTCTCTCACATGCAATGAATTCAATATCTCTATTTAAACTCATTAACCTGCAAGGCCTTAAGTCTAATCCTTTTTAACGATTTCTAAGATTATCTTTCATCTCCCGATCTCAAGACTATCCTAGTTATGCATAACAAGATCTAAGCTAAAACCCCTCTCTCGAGCAAGATTTAGACAAAACATCATTCAATTCATGGCCAATAAATTGAAAGCATTAAGGAAAGATTATGCATAAATGAAAGCATAGCATACATCCAAAAATCAATCCATAACTGCCCAAAGGGCTACATCAATCCCTAAGATAATAAACTTAGCTATTCATACACGGCGTTACGATATAAACTAAGTCTAAAACAACCATTAAAACTACTAAAATCAAGAGAGAAAGGGAATTAAACAATGTTGTCACCAAAACCGCACGTCCCCGTCACGATCTCCACGAGCCAAGCCTTCGTATCCCGCTCCTCAATTTGCTTCAGCTCCCACAAAAGGTTTTCAGTTGAGTTTTAGGCTAAAATTGCATCAAAAGACATCCCCTTGACCACCCATAATCGCATTCTATTTATAGGGATTTTGTCGACAGCGTCGCTACGCTGTCGCATACCGCACATTCTGTATAAGGGAAAAACCGAGAGCGTCGAGACGCTGAGGTCACAGCGTCACGACGCTGTGACCTTTGCTGCCCGAATCAGATAAGGAAACTTCCCAGCTTCGAGACGCCCAAAGATCAGTGTCGAGATGCTGGCTCTAGGATGGGCCTCACTTTCAAGCTTCCAACTTCGATCCTTTTCGGTTCTTTGGCCTCTTTTTGCGTCCCAAACACTCGATCATTCCCATTTTCTCAATTTAGCTCCAATAAGTTATTCCTACAAATAGAACATTAAAATGCACAAATTTGGCCAATTTAATATCAAAGACTAACTAAACTAGATAGGAAAAAATAGCTTGTTATGCTCGCTATCAAACACCCCCAAACTTAAGCTTTTGCTAGTCCTCGAGCAAACTAAAAATCAAGCATATGTTGAAGAATAGATGCAACAAACATGACTCACTCCTCAAGGCTCACAAGTCAATAATCAAGCAATCAATAGACATGCACAAAAGGCCCAATGAAGGAGACAAATCAAAAGTTTTCCAAAATTAACTAGCATAAGCGAGAATTAACTTAGCTAGATTAGACTTTAATAGCTCGTGATTGGATTATTAAACTCTCAACTCATCTTCCCCCTACACTGGCACTAAGGGTTTACTAATGATCCAATGGAACAAATTAGTTTGTTTTCATCCATACCTAAGTGCTTTTAAATTAAATTGAATCAAGCAATTGAAAGTGGCACTAGCTTTCACACACCTATTGTAGATCCCATAACCCGAGTTTAACCCTGAAGGGATAAAAGCCCCACGCAGCGGAAAGTATTACCGAACCTATTCAGAGTCTTAGATTCTAATTGAAATACCAATACAATTTGCAAAATATTACAGCAATAAATCTATATTTAATGGGCTGTACATAGGCTATAAACATGCTAAAAAGATCAACTAGATTGATCCTAGTGATCAAGGATTTCATAGAAAACTTACTTTTGTAGAAAGCCTTAATCAATTCGCCTTTTCTTGCCAATAAGAATGAAAACGCAGCAACCCTCTTGTGCGAACACCACCAATCGGCTACACCGGTATATCTCTAAGACTTCTTGAAGCAGGAGACTTGTGGGAGTCTTTTGGGAGAGATCTCTGAGAGAATGAGAGACAATGGGATGCCTTTCACCCCACCCCAGGGGTCCTATATATAAGTAAAGGCCAAGACCTTTTCCTAATAGGAAAAGGTCTAGGAATAAGTTCAAATCTATTATTTGAACAATATCTAATTTTAATAAATAATTAATTAATTACCCAATTAAATATCACATATTTAATCTTAGGGATTTTATTAAAATTAATATGAATCCAATTCATATTAAATTTATTTGAACTCTTTCAAATATTTTCTTTCCTAATAGGAAAAGTCTCTAATTAATAAATAATTAATTAATTTCATAATTAATTAATTACCCAATTAAATATCATATATTTAATCTTAGGGATTTTATTAAAATTAATATGAATCCAATTCATATTAAATTTATTTGAACTCTTTCAAATATTTTCTCTCAAGAATTAATTTTTTTAAATTAATTTCAAAAATTATATTATAAAGTTTCATAAACTTTATATTATAATGCATCAATATACATTATACGATTCCCCAGATAAATTGAACACTTTCAATTTACAATTTATATTTGTTTGCTTCAAGTCTTTTTACGAGCTACCAGTGGGACCTAATGGACCTACATATTAGAAGCTCCAACGATATGAGACTAATCGGCTTAAACTCATTAACCAAGTTAGTCACCATTCGTTAACTGTGGGTCACTCCACTAAAGACCCACAGCTGCACTCTTCTCACTGCAGAATATTTCTGTGTCCACGGATATCGACCAATACTACAAGTCAGTCCTTCACGTGTGTCCGTATCCCAGCTGGGTCAAATTACCGTTTTACCTCTGGTTTACATCTTTGTCCTTAAGTTCCCAGTGTTCCTCTAATGAACAACATGTTTGAGGTCCAACCAACAAACAGAAGTCCCTCTCGTGCCATTGAGAGGGTTGGGCCCATTATTCAAGTCCCGGAGACACCACTTAAGGGAACACACCTCTACTTACCCTAGAGTCGGGAAGGAGTGAATTCCATCTTGTGTGATTATGTTCCCAGCTCCCCACTCAGTATTGTCCCCAAAATGGTAGGCTTATTGAGTCGGCGTGCTGGCCACTCTCACCCATACAAATCAAAGGACAACTCCTCGTGAACAGGAGTTCATAATCCACTCAGGATTGAGACTGAGTTGTCTAGGTCATCCTAGTGAAATAGAAACCAAACCAACTAACGGTGTTACAAGCACCCGATGATGTATTAAAGAAGCTGGAGGCCAGGGGTAAACAAGCACCCGATGATGTATTAATGGAGCTGGAGGCCAGGGGTAAACAAGCACCTCCATGATAAAGGTATCGGACCAGGGGTAAACAAGCACCCGATGATGTATTAAAGGAGCTGGAGGTCAGGGGTAAACAAGCACCTCCATGATAAAGGTATCGGGCCAGGGGTAAACAAGCACCCGATGGTGTATTAAAGGAGCTGAAGGCCAGGGGTAAACAAGCACCTCCATGATAAAGGTATCGGGTCAGGAGTAAACAAGCACCTGATGATGTATTAAAGGAGCTGGAGGCCAGGGGGAAACAAGCACCTCCATGATAAAGGTATCGAGCCAGGGGTAAACAAGCACCCGATGATGTATTAAAGGAGCTGGAGGCCAGGGTAAACAAGCACCTCCATGATAAAGGTATCGGGCCAGGGGTAAACAAGCACCCGATGATGTACTAAAGGAGCTGGAGGTCAGGGGTAAACAAGCACCTCCAGGATAAAGGTATCGAGCCAGGGGTAAACAAGCACCCGATGATGTATTAAAGGAGTTGGAGGCCAAGGGTAAACAAGCACCTCCACGATAAAGGTATCGGGCCAGGGGTAGACAAGCACTCGATGATGTATTAAAGGAGCTTGAGGCCAGGGGTAAACAAGCACCTCCATGATAGAGGTATCGGGCCAGGGGTAAACAAGCACCCGATGATGTATTAAAGGAGTCGAAGGCCAGGGTAAACAATCACCTCCATGATAAAGGTATCCGACCAGGGGTAGACAAGCGCCCAATGATGTATTAAAAGAGCTTGAGGCCAGGGATAAACAAGCACCTCCATGATAAAGATATCGGGCCAAGGATAGACAAGCGCCCAATGATGTATTAAAAAAGCTGGAGGCCAGGGGTAAACAAGCACCTCCATGATAAAGGCATCAGGCCAGGGATAGACAAGCGCCCGATGATGTATTAAAAGAGCTGGAGGCCAGGGATAAACAAGCACCTCCATGATAAAGGTATCAACAATTTTTTTTTTTTTTTTAATTTTACTTATGTGCTTGTGAATGCATGAGTTTTTCATGACAAAACATTTTGCGATACGGACTCTCATCCAAAAATTGCCCCAGTGTTTATGCATGAAGTTTAAAGCATAGTTTCAAGAAAAGTAACTTTTTAAAGAAGTTTTCATCCTTTTAAAGACAAGAATCAAATCATGAAGGGGTTCCTTTTTTTTTCTTTTTTTTTTTTGATAAATGTCTTCTAATAGACATTCTTATCTGCAATTTGCCCCAGTATTTATGCAAGATTTTTTTGTTTTTTTTTTCTACAATGCATTATTCAGAAAAAGGAAAAATTTTGTGTGTTTGTGTGTCTGTGCTTTTTCTTTGAAGAAAAAAAAGGAAGGTGGCTAATTTTACTTAGTCTCATACTTCTTTATAGACTATCAAGTGATATTAAATCGTGAGAAAATAGCTTTATCCTTGTCTAAAAATTTCTTTTTTTTCTCTCTTTTCTTTTTTTCTTTTTTCTTTTTTGCTCTTTTTTTTTTTTTTTTTTTTTTTGTGTGAATGCCCTCATTTTGATATTGTTGCAACTCTTTTTGTTGTTACTACGATGCTCCAATGGATAGGTTTGACCATTTACAATAGACATGATGGGATATGATGGGCAAAAATGGTGGGTTGAAATGGTCTCATATACTATTTGAATGACTAATAAAGGTAACTTATAGCACAATCTCAATTTGGAAATATCAAGCATATGATGGGAATGACATGATCTCAAAAGATAATAAGTTGAATGAGTGACTTTCAAATTCAAGACCTAATAAGGACGGTCAAACAAAGACAAAAGTGGATGACGAGAACGAGGAACTATCGTTTCTCAAAGTAGTATTTGGAAGCATGAGACACGAAAAAGTTGACAAATGGGGACTAAGAAGTATAAATGTGGGAGAATGAAAATATAAACGAAAGGGAGACGAAAGTGAAATCATTCCTTAACTCATCTAAAACTTGATGCCTAGCTTCCCAACATTTATCTCATATATATGTTGCGATAGATGAATCAAATGTGTTGGCAAGCTAATGATCACTGGCTCAAGTTCAATGTAACAAACTCCCCAGGCCACTTATAATGTTCTAACTCATATATTGCTTCCAGCAGTGACAATTTTCCTCGAAGAATGAGCCACCTTTGCTTTGTTAATGCTGCCTTTCTTCTTAAGTGGCATCTTGAAAAACTGATTAGGAATAACATGTCTGTGCAATCCGTCAACAATCACCTAGCTTCGATCCTTATTGAGAAAAACTTCTTTTCATCTAAAATACTTTATTGCCCCAGTTAAGATCTTGGAGCTGCATATGACTTTTTTAGTAGACATCTCTATTCTTCAATTAAGTGCTTCAAGTGGTCAATAGTCATGTAAGGGTATCACTTCTTCTTATGTCAAGTTGGATAACTCCGAAGAGATCTCCAATGTCCTTTACTCACTATTTGAAGAAAAGAGTCTTGCACGTTGCCAAAATTGAGTAAAAAATGTGTAACATGGTGATTTTGTCACCTGACATTTGTTTCATATTTTTGACATTTGTCATAATAGCTCCATATGTTACGATTGCCCCAGCATCTACGTCAAGCTTACTTTGAAATTTCTCAATAAGAAATGATGCATCAACTATGTGCACGTCATCTGAGATATCTTTGCTTCAACATTAATGAAGCATAATGACCACATCCAAAAATATCACTATCGCACTCACTAATCCTTGCATTTTTTCCTTTTTTTTTTTTTTTTGCTCTTTTTTTTTTTTGCAAGGACTATTTTCTATCTCACTTGCTTTGAGAATCAATACCTGGATCTGCACATACTTCGAGAGAGAAAGCCACAAAATGAGAATTTCAAAGCTTATCATTATGGTTACAGAATTAGGATGTATTGACTTGAATCTTTGACGTATGTGCTTTCTAATTTTTTTATCTTCAACCTCATTCTTCAATATAACTTCACTGCTTAAGATATGGAATGCTCATTTGTCAAAGTGCATTACTGGGAGTTCAAAAGATGCAATCACCATTTCCTTTCTTTTCTTGCTTCCATTATGTTTTCCTCTTTTGGAGATTAAACCTACTTTGCAGTACTTTGCTCAAATAAAAGCTTCTAGCTCCAAAGATAGTCCAAATCGATCATGAACTTATTATCTGCTTGCATTTGGTACTTGAACTTAGCTCTCCAATATAATGAGATTTACTCTAAGGTTGCCAACACATCAAGCCCTTAGAATTATCATTTTCAGAAAATGACTCACTTTAATCTAGGGAGGATAAAAAAATGATTGACTCCCTTTGATAACCGTAGGATGCAAAATAGATTTGACTCGCTTTAATCAATAGAAGATGAAAAATAGGATTGATTCACCTTAATTAAGTGAAGATGAAAAATAGGATTGATTCACCTTAATTAAGTGAAGATGAAAAATAAGATTGACTCAACTCTAATCAAGGAAAGATGAAGAAGAATAGGATCGACTCACTTTAATCAAGGAAATATGAAGCATAAGATTGCCTCACTTTAATCAAAGAAAGATAAAAAATAAGATTGACTCAACTCTAATCAAGGAAAGATGAAGAATATGATCGACTCACTTTAATCAAGGAAATAATATGAAGCATAAGATTGCCTCACTTTAAGCAAAGAAAGATGAAAAAATAGGATGGACTCAACTCTAATCAAGGAAAGATGGAGAATAGGATCGACTGACTTTAATCAAGAGGATAAGATTTGACTATGAAAACAATGGTACAACAAAGAATGGTGTAAGAATAATAGACTAAATTGCAATTCTCATCATGACTTGAAATAGTGCCAATAAGAGATAAATACTATTTGTTACTTTTAAAGCCATCGTGTAATATATGAGCATGGGTTTTGCGAAGAATAAGGAAAACAACAAATTGCCCCACTATAGTAGCATTTCGGTATAAACCAAGAGAAAAATAACTAATTATCTCATTGTAATGTAATGGTGTAGGCCAATAAGGTTTTTGTTTAACTCAAAGCTCAAGTCTGCAAGGTAAGAAAATGCAGTGTTAGGTCTAGGAAAAAAGGTGGGTCGAAAACATTGGGTGTTGGATTGAGAGATAGGATATGAATTTAATGATATTATGGAGAAAAGGTGGTCAAGTAGGAGATCTTGCTGGCAAAAGAGAGCTTGAAAAAAAAACTTGTTTGGTTGATCAAAGGCTCATGATGACATTCACAAATTTTTTCTTTTTTCTTTTTTTTTTCTTTTTCTTTTTTTTTCTTTTTTTTTTCTTTTTATTTTTTGGCTTTTCTTTTTCTCTTTTTCAGACAAGGACTCAAGAGAGCTTGAAAAAAAAACTTGTATGGTTGATCAAAGGCTCATGATGACATTCACAATTATTTTCTTTTTTCTTTTTTTTTCTTTTTCTTTTTTTTTCTTTTTATTTTTTTGCTTTTCTTTTTCTCTTTTTCAGACAAGGACTCCACTTTTTTCCGAACATGGTTTAAACTCTCATATTTGTCTATAAGGAAAATAAGACTAAGTTAATTGGCCTAAAAAAACTTAGTAAACCTAGACTCTAAAAAACGTGGAAGTCATATTTTTTTAAAAAAATGTACAATGATTTTTTTTTATTTTTTTATAAAAGATTATATTGCAAAATGTTACTTTGATTTTTTTTGTTTTTACATAAGTCTTAAAAGGATGAAAAAAAAAACAAGCAATGAAATGAATGAAAATAGATGAAATGTCTTTTGGCTCAAATTGTTGTGCAAAAATGAAATAATAAACTTCAAAATTTATTATATGAAAAATTGAACGAAATATTAGACCAAATCCAAAATACTCTAAGAAATTGTCATTGTTGTAGGATAATTCCATACACAACGAAATGAAAATTCCTAATTCTTCTCCCTTGGGTTGCAACTGTGAAATGCCTCTTCAAATGCCCCAACTCTTAGCCATTATGTACTCATTCTATAACATTGTCTTAGTTTTCACCATCTTGGACTACACTTGTGTTTTCTTGCTGAAAGACCTCTGAAATGACTTCGTTACTTACAAGTGAATCATATCTTCCTTGCAACTATGTATGCTCCGTTGGTATCTTTGTTGCAACGTCCTAACATTTCTGGATCTGATGCTCTCAATTATCAGTAGTCAATTGCAATGTACTATTACTTTTCTCAAATTCACTCACCTGTTTAACTTGCACTTCAATCGTTGCGTTCAGCTCCAAAACGAGTTGTTGAAAAGAAGAAATACAACTTTCCAGACTGGAAATTTGTGCATCTTTCTCTTTTAGAACCTTATGCTAAGTCATCATTTCTTTCTTTTGACTTTCTGACCATTTTTCTGGATGCATATAATCTAACTATTGATTCTCTTTTCCGAGCTTTATTTGATTCTTTAATAGCTTCCTTATCTTAATCAACTATTTTTCTACTTCCACCCCTTATCGCTTCAACTGACTCATTTCTTGAAGTAACTTTCCTTTCTCTTGGTGGAGTAATAGACTTTCTGCCTTCTTGTCGGTGCGTCCATTAGCGAGCTCCTTTTGAAGTGGTGAGGTTTGTTTTTTTTTTTGTTTTTAATTCTGGCATGCTGTTCGAATAGCTTTGTACCAAAACTTGTATTCTAGGGTAAAGACCTCAGTATGTTTTTCAATGTTTATGTTTTTGATATTTTTCCAAGATTCTATCACATACAGAAGTTTTTTGAACTGAATCCTCCTCTTCATAGTCAAAATCAAGATTCCCTATCTCATGTGTCATAGGGATGAATTGTTCTGTCAACATTTGGCGCAAAACTAAAAGAGGTGCATAACTAGTACATTCCCACGGGCCCAACAGTGGAACATTCTAACATTTTCCGCACTTATAAATTACTGGCTGCAAAGGCATCCACACAACTTTCCATATTATGTCTTCATTTTTCAAGTTTGTCAAGAATGATATCCACGACTCTCTACTTGGCACGTCTGCTTTGTGTTCGACTATTCCCAATTCAATGATAGGGTTGCTTGTAGTGTCCTGTGAATAGGAGAATTTTACTTGTGGATTGCCAAACTCAAGTGGGCACCTCAAATGACTCATCAACCAGATATATAATGGAGGAGTGCAACTGATAAATCTACCTTTCCCGCACATTTTACAAAAATCTAATGATCGTATCGTTTCTACGATGATGGATAAAATTGGGTTAATGCCATATTCGATTTGAAGGAATAACTTGGCAACCTTCACGTCTACATATCCTTGGAGATTTGGCCACACGATTAACCCAAACATACATAGTGCAAAGAGCTTCAAGCTTAACTCATCATCTTTATGTTGTTGAACAAGGCTTATGAGGTAATTTAAGGATACTCCTCCACCCCCTCTTTTATTCTTGAGTTGATGTCCCCATTTCAGCAACAGTTATATTACTGATAATCCTTGCAAAAGCTCTCCTTCCAGTCAGCCTTTTGTCGAAAAAATAAGCTTTGGCTTCAAACGTTATTGGCATTTGAAGCAACTCCTGGTATTCTTCGATGGTGGGTGTCATGTCGAGGGAATTGAACTTAAAACATTTGTCAGTTGGATCCCAAAAATATGATGTAGTTGCCAAGGCGTTTTCATCAATTTGAACGTATAAACGACTTGCCATGAGATCCTTTATCTTTTCATGAATGATATCCTTGCTCTGGTTTGAATTCCTGCCAAATCTCTTTTAGCTTCCTCGTGCTTAGAGTAGTATGACTAAAGATATTGATTTCTGGAGGTTGATTTAAAACATCCTTCAATGGAGGATTCCAAAATTTTGCTTGCGTTTGCTCTGACCATTGATGCGCAATTTCTAACTTTCAATTGTGATTATCGATTTTCCTTCTATTGCAATCTCAGTATTTGGTTTGTCTAAAATCGTTCAAAATCTCAAGTAATAAAGATTGAATTTTTGTTTTTTTTTTTGTTTTTTTTCTTTTTTTGCACAACAAATGATGAGCATGTAACTAATATGAGAATGAAGCAAAAATAGAAGATATTTTTTTTACAAAAAAAAAATAATAATAAATATGAGAGAAAATATGAAAGAAAAGCAAAAAGAATGTGTTTATGAATGCTAAAATCAAGGATATAAATAGACATGTTGGGATAAGCAAGAATAAAATAAATAAATGAATAAATAAACAAATAATATACACATGTAACGAAACGAAACTAATAGATAAATAATATACACATAAATATATCATTACATGTGTGGTAAGGCTCTAATGTCTAATGGAAAAATTAAAGGTCCCCAAGCTGTCCTCAATTCCTTTCCTTTTTCAAGAAAATAAATCAGAGGCACCCTTACCAGCATCCTGAATAAGGTCGACTTGAGTGAGGGTTTTCATGTGCCTACACGGGAGTTATAACTCCACGAAAGTCACCACTACTCATCCTCGGGTAGGAGGCTTGTGTTTGTGTGTGCTTCAAAGAAATAAAAGGAGAATAAATACAAAAAGTCAGTATATATAAAAAAATAACAACACAAGAAATAAAATGACCCGCTCACAAGAGATCCCCAATGGAGTCGCCAAGCTGTCTCTACGGGTTTGCGACGCGGAGCGGCCGACTTTGTTCCCAAGAGGAGGAAAATGGAGTCGCCATCAGTCTTGATTTAGAGGGTGTGACTGGGCACCCAAAAATATGCTAAAATGGTCTGCAAAGAAAAGATTTAAGGTTCGAGGGTCTTTTGTGTATGGGGAAGGTATTAGCACCCCACAACACTCGTTCAAAGAACGAAAATTTATTTTTCTTGTGTTATTTAAGGAAATTGGCTATTGTAAATACTAAAGAAGATTTTTTTTTTGTTGATTTTTAAATGTCCCACATTTTAATTCTCATTATTCCATAAATAAATAATGAGCAATAATTGTGGGTGGCATAAAGCCATTCAAAATTTGTTTGAATTTAATTTGGATTCCAAATTAAATTCATCACCTCAAGAATATTAGGAAAGTCAATATCTTGATTTCCTAATTTCCGTCATAAGAAAGTTTATTTTTTAAAAAACATTTGGTTTATTAATTTTGGAAAAATGTGTGAGTAAAGAATATTTTTTTTTAAAGGGAAAACTCTTAATTAATTTTATTTTTAAAGAAAGTGGCCTTTTATAGAAAATAGATTTTGGATTGATTTATTATTTTGAAAAAAATTTTATGAAACAATTTTAGCCAAAAGCTCTTAATACATTCCTTTTAAAGAAAATGCCTTTTATGAAATAAGCTTCTTTGGAAAAACAAGTTTTAAGAGAAAAATATGAAGAATTTTTATTTATGTTTTATATGGAAAGAAATATTAAAATCAAATCCCGCATCCCGAGATTTTATTTTTCCACAAGAAACTCAAATATCGGCATCCCGAAAATTCAAGATTCCATTGTTGGAAGATTTTTGTTTTGGAAATATTTAATTACGAAAAGAAATATAGAGGAGTATAGATTGAATACAATATCATAGCATAGTGAAATAAAATAAAATAAAAATCAACAATATATAATCGAGAGAAAATGCTTAAAAGGGAAGAAAACTAACATATTCAAGAATTAAAAGTTTATTACATTCATTTGCTTTAAAGGAACCATATTGAAATCAAATCTCGGCATTCCAAGACATTGATTTCTTACCTCAAGAAAACTCAACATTGGCATTCCAAAAATTGAGATTCCATCGTTGGAGATTCCTTTATTTTTTGAACACAATTAACAAAAGAAACATTGGTTTAGGCAAAGTATCTACATATTGATTTAATGAAAATATATGGCTAAACTATAAATAATAATACTAGATTGCATTGAAAAATAAAATTAACAAGTTGAACATAAACAACATATACCAATTAACTCTAAAGGTTTGATTACACCAAAATAAAAAATGATAAAGTTGGAATTGAAACATGCATGCGATTGTCAAATGTTCCCTAAAGAAAAATCACATAACTTCCTAAATGTAAAAGAAAAAAGTAAAGCAAATGAAAAAAAATAAACTAACTTTATGAAAGCATGGAAAGTTTAATCTTATGAAAAAAAGAAAACTATTGTAGAAGGAATTGAAAACAAAGATTAAAAAATACTTACAAAAAAAAAAAAAAAAAAAAAGTGACTATCGTTGGACGAAGTGGCTATATGGAATTGAGAGAGAGAGAGTAATGGTGAGTGGGAGAAAAACGTGAGGAGTAGGAGAAGGGAAAAAATCTTGAGGAATAGGGGAAGGAAGTTAGGTCGAAAAGGGATTGAAGTGTATCTAGGGTTTTAAGAGGGAGAGATTTGGAGAGTCTATTTTTAGCCCTAAAAAAACGTGTAGGAGGCTTCGCCCAAGGCTCAAAATCGTGAAATGCAAGGATGGGAGGGCTCCCTATTTATAGCCAATTCCAACCACCACAAATTAGGAAGGTGATCAAATAAAATAAAATTAAAATTAAATAAATAAATAAAATCTAATAAAAATGAAAAAGGAATCAAATTTTCACCTCCCATATTTACAAAATTTTAATTGCAAATCAAATAAAAATAATATTTTGTTTAATTAACCTTGCCAAATAAACATAATATTTGATTTGGCAAATCAATTAATTAAAATAAAATATTTGACCTAATTATTTCTACCATATTTATTAATATTTGAATTGGCAAATTAAATGTTCTAGAATTTTTTTTCTTTTATTTAAAAAAAAAACAAAATCAATTAAAAGAATAAAATATCGGACAAGTTTAGGGGTCTACAAGACTGATCAACCAATTGGAGTTTCACAGCAGTAGGTTTAACTTATCCTATGTTTAATTTCTTACATAAAGATAAAGGCATGATATTTTGGCTAGCACCTAGATCACATAAAACTCTAAAAGGGTAAGTGCTAAAGGGGAACAGTAAAACTCCTTGGATCAGTAAGTTTGTCAGGCACTTGTTGATGTAGTCGAGTGCTGCAGGTAGAGGTGAGGTATACAGTTTCCATCTGTTTCTCCTTCTTTTTCTTGGCAAGCCACTCCTTCATGAACTTTTGGTAGTTAGACATCTGCTCCAGTGCCTCTGCAAAAGGAATGTTAACATTTAAACTCATAAAAACATCTAAAAATTTTTCAAAGTTAGCTTTTGAATTCTTTTTTTCTTTTTCCTCAATTTTGGAATCAAAACAATAGGGGAAGGGACAAGGGGCTCAGAGTTAAGCTTTTCAGCTTCATTTGAGGATGGACCCTCCTCAGCTTCTCCCATAATGCCTTCTGGTTCATCAATCTTCTGTTCTTCAGCCAGTTGAACTCCCTCATAATGCATAGTGATGGCTTTACAGTACTCAATCTGGGATCTTTCCTGCTCAGCTGAGGCCTTACCTTTGTTCATGGTATTAACCACACTTACCAATTGTCCCAACTGAGTCTCAATATTTTTAATTGTTGCACTGTGGCCAGTCACTGTGGTATTTATAGCGATGACGAACTCCTCTAGCTTATTGGTCCTGTTGCTTGACTCTGGAATAAAAGCTCCAACAAGATCCTCAAGAGATTGTTTATTTTCTTATTTTTTAGGGGCAAATCCAGGAGGGTTCAGAACATTCTTATTATTAGCATAAGAAAAATTTTCACGATTTCTATTATTAGGGTGATAGTGTGTAGGTGTAGAATTATTATTATATCCCCTAAAATTTGAATTAGACACCTAATGAACTTGTTTAGTGGTCTCCTCCTAAGACTGAGATGCGAGGGCAGCCGCTGACTCGATAGATTGAGCACTCCCTGTACCTAAAAACTTAAGAAACGCATTAGTAAGGGAAGACATCTGGGCTTGGAGTGCACTTACGTTGTCGATCTTAAATACTCCAGCAACAATCTTTTTCGGTGTGGACCGTTCAGATGGCCACTGGTAGCTGTTTGTGGCCATGTCTTCTAGTAAAGTTCTAGCGTTCTCAATGGTTTTGGACAACAAAGTCCCACATGCAGCTGCATCAACAATAATAGTTTTAGTGCTAGGATTTAAACCATTGTAAAATAACTGAATCTGCAACCAGTCAGGGTAACCATGCTGAGGGCACTTCCTCAACAGCTCCTTATAACGTTCCCAGGCCTCGAACAGTTGTTCATCAAATTGTTGCTGGAATGTCCCGATTTCGGTCCTCAGCTTGACCGTCTTAACAGGAGGGAAGAATTTCTTTAAAAATGTCTGGACCAAAGCATCCCATGTAGTGATGCTTCCAGGTGGAATAGATTGCAGCCAGCCCCAAGCTTTATCCTGTAGAGAGAAAGGGAAGAGACGTAAGCGTATAGCATCTTCGGTCACTCCATTTAACTTTGCCGTCCCACAGATATCTAGGAAGGATTTCAAATGTGAGTTTGGGTCTTCTGTGGGGGATCCTCTGAAAGCACAATCTCAAGCCATTTGAATGAGACCCGTTTTCAGCTCAAAATTATTTGCATTGATCGGGGCATAGACAATCCCCGATTGTTGCTCCTGAAAGACCGGCTGAAAATAGTCCCTAATTGGTTTAGGCTCCTCAGGGTTAGGATTGACCATTTGGATGAGATTCTCTTGATTCTCCCTTCGAAGTCAATTATAAGTCCTCTCTATCTCCGGGTCAAAGGGAACTAAGGCCAACTCCCTAACCTTTCGTATGCACAATCTAATCTAACCTAAAAAGGAAAAAAAAAAGAAAAGAAAAGAAAACAAATAAGGAAAGAAACTGGAAAAGGAAAGAACTAAATCTAAATAAGGAAAATAAATTCTATAAAAGGAACAGACAAACAAATAAGGAATGCAAAAAGCAAATATGGCAAAAACAATCTAGGAAACTAACAAATAAGGAAAAACTAAATATGAAAAGTGTAACGCCCCAGGTTTTTCAACCTCTAGCCTAGAGACGCCACTACAACTGTACCCTTAGCTAAGGATCTGAACCACTTTAAAACTGAGCGTACCGAAAATTTCGGCAGCATAACGACGTAAAATGGCCTGAACCAAAATTTTCAAACACCTGATAAGCAATAAAAAAAAACACTTCCAAACAATTCACTAGGCCAAACTCCACCAGATTACAGCTAGATTCACAAGCCTATCTCCTCTAGACATACTTAACCAGAACATGCAATAATCTGAGATCATGCAGCGGAACTTAAAGACAACACGTTAACAGGAAAGCTAGTCCTCTAGCTAAATATATTATTAACCTTAAACACAATTAACAAGACAAGTTCATAACCCGAAAACAAACCTTTCTCAGGTGAATCCCTCACCATCACAGAACTACAAATTTAAACAACTCAAACTATCTACTAAGCAATTAAGAAAAACATGACAACGTGAGGAGACCCAACACTCTAGGAATCCTTGCAGTTCTCCTCCTCGCCACCAAGGTCCGGATCATCTTCGATACCTGCTACATCTAAAATGTTGGGGGGAAAGGTGGGGAAGGGGGTATCAGTACAACCGTGGTACTGGTAAGCAGCTCACACTTACCAAGCCACAAACAACAAACAACGCAATCAACATGCTTTACACACGCATCCCACATGCTTTCACAACCACGAACAAGCATCCTGCTTATGCAACCACAAATATCCAACATGCTTTTAAGCTAAAACTAACCACATGCTTAAAACGACAAACTTGTGCAAATGCACCACACGCTATGCAACGCACACACTAAACTCCACATGATTTCCGCGTCATGCTCCGCTAACTACATGATTTCCGCGTCATGCTCCGCTAACTACATGATTTCCGTGTCATGCTCCGCTACACATGAATTCCGCGCCATGTGCTGCGCTACTTACATGATTTCCGCGTCATGCTCCGCACCTACCCCACATGAATTCTGCGCCATGTGTTGTGCCACTCTTACGTGATTTCCGCATCACGCTCCGCACTCACAACCCACGTGATTTCCGCGTCACGCTCAGCTACACATGAATTACGCACCATGTGCTGTGCCTCTCACCCGACTCATGCTACACATCCCCCATGCAACATGCAAGCCAGACTCATCATGCTTGACTCGACAGTCACTAAGCCTAAAACAAGTACCTATCATGCTTATGCTTCTTAAGCGAATGCAACTCAAGCAATGCAGAGAATACATTTCATGCTCTAAACAAAGCACTTTAAGGATCACAACACAACAGTTCATATATATAACATGTCATACAAATATAAGGAAAGCAGATAAACAAGCGATCATGCTTCATGCAATCAACCAAGCTTAGTAAGTAGAAACTACTTACAGAAGACTTTTACAAACCAACGCTAGCTGGAATAGCACGACACGCTCCCAAAACGAGCTTCCGACTACAAACAAACTACCAACTATTAAAGGAAGTCTATACTAAAGAAAAGCACCCTAAAAACATGCTGCTAAGGGCGAGACTGAACCAATAACGGTTTATTTCCCTTGCTGGACAACATCTAAACATAACCCAAATTGAGAACCCAACGCCATTAAACCATGGGCAACCACATTTAAAGCGTTACGGGCGGTGGGTATTTGTTAGTTGACGATATTAAGGCTAATCAGCCACTGGACAGTAAGCAACAGCCACCTAAAACGCATGAACGACATTTTACAGGCTCCTAAAGCTCAGGCAATGCACAACAAGGCCTAGGTAATCATTGGAAACCTTCCTAACAAACTTTCTAAGCTATGGGCAGCACCCAAAAGCTCATTGCTTCCATGGTTAAAGAGTCTATAATGATTGGGCAATCTACGAGGGCGACGAGACTAAAAGGACAATGCTAAACTACATGCCTATAATCAAAATAGCCATGATAAACCATCTAAAACACGCTCAAGGACCTTTAAGGGTTGGGGCAACACCTAAGAGCCTAGTTATGCAATGGGTAACGACCTAAACATGATTCTAAAGCTAGGATAACTATTGGGCAGTAACTTTTAACTCTAAAAGCAAAGGAACAGCAAGGAAACTTACCCAAACGGACCCGCTTCTGCACTAGACGAGTTACACCAACCACAACCAACGAGCTAGAACGCTCTTTGAGCAGTGGGTACCCAAGTTGAAGTGTTTCGAACTTAATCGAACACTCTAGCGGCGCTGCAGAACAGAAAATCAAACACTAACTTAACTCTCAGCACCTAAAGCTAATGGGCATTCCAATTAAAGCACTAAACAAGAATGGGTAAGGGACTAGACTTACCGGAACGCCAAACGACAACAACAACAACCAAGAACGCTGCTAGACAGAGGCGAAATCGGCTGAAACGAGGTCGACGGGACTCTGAATTGCGAGGCACGCGAGATCTAACAACACCAAACCAATAGGAACTTAGATCAAGCCTTAAACCACATGAAAAAGGAAAGGAAAGAGGTTTACCCACGGTTTTTAAGGCTGAAACGCGAAGAAGACGGTGCTTCAGGTTGCTGTCCGCGCGAGATTTAGCCAATACGGACATGAACGAGTTAGATCGGGCTCCAAAGCACCTAGATCGAGAGAAAAGAGACTTACCCACGATCTTTCTTGGCCACAAACGCGAGAAAAAGAGAGATTGAACCACGAAACAGAGAGGGAGATGCGCGAGGCGAAGACGACGACTACCCAAACTGCTACAGGCGGCGACGACTACCTCACGGGGACGAGCTTCACGGCTCACGGCGGCACGAGGGGAGAGATCCGCGGGAGAGAGAGGGAGACCGCGCGACGAGGGGGAGAGAGAGCTCGCAGATGGAGACCCCACGAGAGAGAAAGGAAACTCGCGCGCGAAGGGACGGCGCGACAAGGGCTGGCCGAACGGCTTCAGGCGGCGGCGGCGCGAAGACCACGAGCAGGGCGGCGACGCAATCCACGAACGGCGGCGGCAAGGGGAAGGGCGGCTGGCGACGGCGGCTCTCTCCAAGGGCTGCCTCACGATGAAAAGGGAAAGAGATGAGAGGAAGATGGGGCTTAGGGTTTCTTTCTTTCTTCTTCTTTTTTCCAAATAAACTTAAGCCAAAAAAATAGCCAATCCAAGATTAGCTTCCAACTAACCCCCAATTAGCGTGAATATTTCAACGCTTTAACTCTCGAGCAACCAACACTGGCTAACTTTTAAACGAGCTTTTGGGAAGGGAAACTAAATTAATATAACGGATTAATTCCCCACACCTTGGTATATAATTAAACCCCTAAGTTCAAGCCAAAATAGAACTTATTTTTCTTTCAACTCTAAACTCGGGATTTAATTACACCCAAAGCGCACGGGGCGTTACTAAAAGAAAGCAAATAAGGAAAAAATGCAATCTACCTAAAAAAAATAATAACAAAAATAAAAATACACCCTAAATTAATACCGGACAATTTTTCTATGATATTAATTTGACTAACTATGCCAATCCCTGACAATGGTGCCAAAAACTTGATGCACAAATTTGCTTACCGCAAGTGTACGAGCGAAGTTATAATATAATGATTTATTAGATCGAATGTCGTCCTCTAGATTGGTTTTCTAATCAATTTAATTACCGCAAATACTCAAATCAAATTTTATCTAGGGAACAAATTTTAGTGAGAATAAAAGGCAAACAAACACAAAACTAAAAGTATGGAAATCAAATGATGGAAAACTCTTAGGGAGTTGATTTCATTGAGATTAGGAATTAATTCTTGGATGATTAACATGCTATGGTTCATAAATCTAGGAATACTTAAATCATATTTATCTCTCCTGAGCATAAACAATTCTCTCACATGCAATGAATTCAATATCCCTATCTAAACTCATTAACATGCAAGGCCTTAAGTCTAATCCTTTTTAACGATTTCTAAGATTATCTTTCATCTCCCGATCTCAAGACTATCCTAGTTATGCATAACAAGATCTAAGCTAAAACCCCTCTCTCGAGCAAGATTTAGACAAAACATCATTCAATTCATGGCCAATAAATTGAAAGCATTAAGGAAAGATTTTGCATAAATAAAAGCATAGCATACATCCAAAAATCAATCCATAATTGCCCAAAGGGCTACATCAATCCCTAAGATAATAAACTTAGCTATTCATACACGGTGTTACGACATAAACTAAGTCTAAAACAACCATTAAAACTACTCAAATCAAGAGAGAAAGGAAATTAAACACTGTTGTCGCCGAAACTGCACGTCCCCGTCATGATCTCCACGAACCAAGCCTTCGAATCGTGCTCCTCAATTTGCTTCAGCTCCCACAGAAGGTTTTCAGTCAAGTTTTAGGCTAAAATTGCATCAAAAGACGTCCCCTTGGTCAACCCTAATCGCATTCTATTTATAGGAATTTTGTCGACAGCGTCGAGATGCTGTGACCTTTGCCACGCGAATCACATAAGGAAACTTCCCAGGGTCGAGACGCTGGCTCTCGGATGGGCCTCACTTTCAAGCTTCCATTTTCGATCCTTTTCAGCTCTTTGGCCTCTTTTCACGTCCCGAACACTCGATCATTCCCATTTTCTCAATTTAGCTCCAATAAGTGATTCCTACAAATAGGACATTAAAATGCATAAATTTGGCCAATTTAATATCAAAGACTAACTAAATTAGATAGGAAAAAATAGCTTGTTATGCTCGCTATCAATAAGTAAAAAGAACGACAAATGGAAAAACAAATTGAATTCATATTAAATTGAATGAATGAAGTACAAAACTTATAACTTACAACTGATATAAAGGAAAACAGAAACTTAAGAGTCCTGAAAACAGTAAACGAAAACAGAGAATAAAAGACAAGACTCTATTAATGATCTCTCCCTCTCTATCTAGCTTGCTCGAGCCATTTTTCAAGGAGAGACAATTCTTTCTCTTCTTCTTTCGAATGGAAGAATCGATAGAGGCTTAAAGACCCGAAACTCGGAGTGGTTACAAGATGAGAAGAGAGAAAAATACAAAAATCTATCCTAAGGACGAAATTTAGAGCTCTTTTTGCTTCTTGCATCTTGGTCCACTTTTATAGACCTTGGAAGGTGAGGTTGGCTGCCGAGATCAATGTGAGAAGGCCTTGAAAGGTAAGAATCCACAATCCTCGAAGATTTGATACCGGATTGGAGATTTTCAGGCGATTCGGTGAAGATCCCGTGAATCTCGGTATTCTGTCGGAAAGCCAAGTTGCGGCCTCATATCAGGTGCATTTTCTTCTGTGCTCTGCTTTGACAATTTTGTCTTCAACTAGGGCCTACTTTCCTTATATGGTTAGCGGGCGCATTTTGATCGCATATTGATAACTCTCCAAAATGTAGTTATTTAGGCCTCATTTCTATAGGGATTTGTGTGTCTTTTGTGCTTAATAGGGTTGGTTTTAGATATATATTACATGTTTTAACCCATTTGGAAGAATAGATGCTTTGAAAGTTATTTTGTGCAGAATATATTGTTGAGCGACTTGATGGAGCAAATTCTGTGCTGCAGAAAAGCTGGGAGCAAAACTGCCACGTCACAGCTCGTTAGCCATTTTAATAAAGTGGCGTTAGCTGATTTAATTACGGATCTAAGAAGCTTGGAGAGCCCTCCACGTGTCTAGATTAACCTAATTAGGTTGAATCTCATCTTATAAAAGGAGGGAGCCGTCAAAGATAAAGGCATTCAAGACTTGGAGACCGAATCAATCGGCCGGAGGCCGAATTGATGGCAGAATGGAGATCTAGAAGACCAAGTGCAATTCCTCTCAAGGAGACAAAGTTCTTATATGTTCTTGGTGGTTTGGAGCAGCCGTTTCATCTCCCCAATTGCTAAAAGGATTAGTATTTCTTGTGTATTTTGCATTATGGATGTGCTTATCAAGATTGTAACGTATTTTATGTTTTCAATCATGAACTAATATCTTTGTAGGCATAGGTTAAGAATTATGTGATCGTTATATTTATAAAATCTGGAAATTCTATTTGATCATGATCATCTTGAATTATTGTTGATCTTTAATTTCATTATGTGCCCGCCTAACTAGCCGGTATGTATAGCTTCTCCTAGTTTCAGGGATGATTTAGGAGTTGTGTGGCGATAATTCACGCTAGATCATTGTGTATTGGTGAACGCCAGTGACTGAGTTAGGGATAGCCAGTTGCCTAGTGCTTGATCGGTAGAGCTTCATTGGAGTTGAAACATATTCCAAAAAATCCGGAGTTCCGGGAGGATCCCGCTGATAACACTGCATGAGTTTGACGGATCAAAAGAATTACTGGAGCATTTTTATAACAATTACAGAAGTCTTAACCTGTGTCTGTTTCCATTCTGTTTTCTCTGTCGTAATCATTTACTGCTTTCGTATATCTTTTGTTTCAGCATTTTAAAACCCAATCAATTTAACCAACCTTTTGAAATCACTAAAAAGGCAAATTAAATCAATAGAGGTTGGCATTTCAAGACCCTGTGGATACGATAAATACTTATCACTTACTGCTAGATTGTGTATACTTGCACAGTATTTTGAAGTGAATTCTATCTATATTTTTAACCACTTCAGAATTGCAACACATATCCCACATCCTCTGGTCCAAATGCAGGCGTAAATCTTCAATTTCACCTTTTTTGCTCTGCTAACCGTTAATCTCCTCTTGCGGGTGCATCTTCCTCGTAATGTCCTCTGCACAAAAACAATAACTTGGATAAATTCTTACAAAAATAATCTCTTTTTGTACACTTTAAGCTTAAATTCTATATTTCTAAGATTTTCCTCATGATCCTACAACTTTTGCTAAATTGACTAGAAATGATAAGATTTTAAACACAAAGTCCTTGCTTTCTAAAAAATAACCTAGGTTTTAAGGCTAAATAACGCATATAAATGAGCGTTATCAATATTCTATTAGTAGCCATCTGATAGAAAAGATTATTAGTGTCTATAATTGATAGTCATTGATAGACTTCGATTAATTGGAGTCTATCAATGATAGACACTGATAGAAAATATTATACGGAGTCTATCAACATGATAGTCTATTAGTGTCTATCACTAATAGTCACTAATACATTGAATTAATCGAAGTCTCTTTCAGTGATAGACACTGATATAAAAGATTATATGGAGTCTATTGATAGTTTATCAATGTCTATCACCGATAGTCCTTGATAGACTTTGATTAATCAGAGTCTATCAGTGATAGGCATTGATAGACTCCAATTATCAAAATAGACACAGGTAAAGAAGATGAAACAATTTTTTGGATGTCCCATTTAGAGATGCCAAAACGAAAAATGTCCTACCTTTTCAATTCAAGGATATATGCCCTTTTGTTTACGTCATCATCCTAGCAAAATTATCGTTTTACTCTCTATATGAAAATGTGCATTTAAGGCATTTAAGAGCGAGAGGTTAGAGAGAGAGTAAGAGATTGGAGAGAGAAATTAAAGAGAGAGTAAGAGATTGGAGGGAGAAATTGGAGAAAGAGCGAGAAACAAGAAGCTAGAGCGAGATTGGACAGAAAGCAAGAGATTGGAGAGACAAATTGGAGAGAGAGTGAGAGATTAGAGAGAGAAATTGGAGAAAGAGCGACAGTAGCGAGAGAGAGCAAGGTTAGAGTAGAGAGTAAAATGGTAATTTTATTAAGATGCTGATACAAGCAAAAGAGCATATATCATTAAATTGAAAAGGTAAGACATTTATCATTGCTGCCTATTTTAGAGAGTCATCCGAACGAAAACCCCAAAAAAGATTATACAGTCTATCAGCATGATAGTCTACCGGTGTCTATCACCAATAGTCACTGATAGACTTCGATTAATCGGAGTCTATCAATGATATTGATAGACTCCGATTAATCGAAGTCTATCAGTGATAGACGCTGATAAAAAGAAATGTATGGAAAATTGGTAGAATTTGCACACAATTAAAAATTAAATAGGGGTAAAACAAGAATTATGAAATTTTATTCTAATAAATTGTCATATTTGCTGTTATTTTCACATTGTGTTATATTTGCAATTAGAAAAACCCTAATTGCCACCCAATAATGCAATTTCCCTTTCTTTATTTGAATACAAATGTTAGAATTATATATAGTTTGCTAAGAAAGTGAATCATAATTAATATTCTAATAAAAACTAGAATCACATGCATGTATTTTCACGGTCAATTTTCGACCCTTTCAATGCTATTGAGAGAGAAAACAATGTCAAAATTGTAGACTTGGTTTATTCCCATGTCACATTCAAAGAAAATGAATTTGAAATTCTGCATTGGGTTGAACAGGGACAATGATTACACCTCGGGTATTAATTCTCTTGCACAACCATACCGTTTCAGCAAAAGATGTCAAATCATGAAAAAACGTCGCGGGATGGAACGTGATTAGGAACTGAACTTCTTCCCCAGCTTGAATAGTAATCGTACATTGTCTTTCCTGCAATGAATTGGTTCATAGACCTTTCTCTCATGCATATATGAAATGAATGTTTTGAATTTAGAATCCAGTTTCTTGAATACCGCTGCAGTAAGAATAATCTCTTTGTTGGATGCCTCATTTGAAAACTTCACTTGTGAATCCGTCATAGTAACTGTAACTGTAACAAATTAAATGATACCAAATGTTAAAACCAGTTTTAGAAAACTTTCAACCATTTTCTTTCAAGTAATACAAGATAGGAAAGAAGAGACAAGTTATGTATCACGTGGGGAAATATTTCTAAACTCTATTACAATGTCCTTGAACTCTTGTGAAGGAACTATGCAAAAAGTTTGATAGTTAAAGTCGCCTACATTATGCTGATCTTCTGGATGTGACAACATCATCTTACGATGATACAATTCTTCCAGCTCAGAAGTGGCTATTACATAAATTAATGGGTACTGATCAAAATGGAATTTTGAAGCAATATTAATGTATTTAATATCAATTTGAGTTTATTAGCATTAAAAGAACTTTCAAGAAGGAACCCTCCAAAGATTTACAACAAATGAATAAAACTATGTTCTTGAAACCGTAAAATTTGTTACAGTTAGGACCAAGATTCATTGTGGAGAGAAGAAAAATTAGTAGAATGAGAAGTTAGAGAGAAGACCAAGAATTCTGAAATGTAAGGAGACCAATGAAGAAGAAAACATGCCGTCTCTCACATGATTGCACAACTGCTCGAGCAAAATCTTCCAATGAAGTCTGAAATGTAATGAGTGCGTGAGGTGGGGTTTCGTTAGTAAGAGAGAAGACCTGTAAGGGACTACCGGACACACTCATATCTCCACAATGGTATGATATTGTCCACTTTGGGCATAAGTCCTCATGGCTTTGCTTTTGGTTCACCCCAAAAGGCCTCATACCAATGGAGATACTTGTCCTCCCTTATAAACCCATGATCATCCCCTTATCTAGCCAATGTGGGACTTTGGGCGCACTCCCAACAAGACCAATGATGAAGAAAACATGCCGTCTCTCACATGATTGCACAATTGCTTGAGAGAAATGGTCCAATGATGAACCAGTGAATCAGCAGTTAAGTAATAGACGAAGAAGGGAGATTGAATTCGTAGTTCTGCAATGAAGTGAGGGGAAATGTGTGAGACTTTTAGGGAGAGAGTGGACCTACAGAATTCAAAGTGGGCTGTGTCACCAATTTGAGAGATTTGGAAGGTTAATCTCAAAAAACGAAGGATGCGTTGAAGGTTGAACATCATCATGGTAACTGGAGAAGAAGGAAGGACAAATCTTGGGGTTTCAATTCCTCAAGTTTTGAATGACAACTCTTCTGATTTGGATCATTTTATAACGAAATCGTTAGCACGATAATTGGGATTGAAAGAGAGAGGGCATTAAAAATTGTTTAAAAATGAGTGTCCTTTTTAAAATTTTCCTAGGATACGTCTTCTTGTATTAGTGGAGAATCTTTCTTGTTTTAGAGAAAGAATCAAATGCTTAGGAACGAATTATTAGGTTCATATTTTTGTTGTCACCTCGATAGGTGTACGGATGGGCTAAAGAGTTAACTTTGCAAATTAGCATGGTAGATCTTGCCTAGGAGATAATAAAAGAAAATGTGCCTATCTTGAAAGAAAATTGATTTTAACTCTATAATTCTGGTTGATATTTTGAGAAGAAAAGCATGCTTGCAATGCTCTTGAGTGATAAGAGGTAAAAAGAGCTACCTTCGATGTGATCAGTTAAGACAATTAAGGGTTAAACTCGAGTTATGGGTCTCTGCGTCGTAGTGTGAAAGCTAGTGTCCTGCTTTGAAATAATGCAAAAATAAAAAATTCCTTATTTGATTTTGAGGCGCTAGGTATGGAGAAAAACAATCTAATATGTTCTAGTTGCTCATTAGTAATTCCTTAGTGCCACTGTAAAGGAAAGACAGGTTGAGAGCTTAATAATCTGATCCCGAGTTAGTAGAATCCAATCTAAAGTAAGTTAGATCTCTTGTATGCAAGATAATTAATCTTGAATTTTTTTTTATTTGTCTCCCCATTGGGTCTTATGTGCATATCTCTTGGTTGCTTTATTATTGCACTTGAGCCTTGAGGATTGAGTTATGTAATTGCATCCATCTCGAACCTATTTCTGTATTTTTATTTTGCTCGAGGACTAGCAAAATGCTTAAGTTTGGAGGTGTTTGCTTAGCTCACATTCTGAGCTATCTTACCCGTTAATTTATTGTTGGTCTTAGAGAATATTTTGGCCAATTTAACGCATGTAGGAATCAAACCTACGGAATGAAAATGAGTTCTTGAAAGATTATTGAGGTCTAGGAAGCTTTTGGACCAATTGGGATCAAAGAAGGAATTGAAGAGGAGCTATAGTGTAACCTACATATCTTTTCAAAAAAGATATTTTCGTTTATTGAAGTCTATCACACAACACATGTAGTCTACCTCTTGTACAAGTCTATTACTTATAGACTACATGTGTTGTGATTGAATTCTATTAGTGATAGACTCATATCATTGATATTATTGTTGTTAGTGATAGGCATCTCACATTGTCATTGATAGACTTTAATCACAACGATGCATGTGTAGGGATGGAGGTGCCGGCACTAGGGGTGATCATCGGTCGGTCGGCGTCGGTTTTGGGCTCAAACCGACGCCGACCGTTGATATATCGGTCTCCGTCGGTCGGTTGAAATCGGTTTTAGGGTGTTCATGGAATCGACCGACCGACCACAAACAAAAGATCGGTCGGTTTCGGTCGGTTTCGAAGTTCATTGAAGAGAGAAAAAAGTGAAAACTCTGAAAAAAAAAATGAAGAGAAAGATGAGCGCATGCAACTAGAAAGAAGAGAGAATAGAGAAAATAAAGAGGGAAGAAGCAAAGATGTTAGGCTGTGGACTGTGGTGATGTTGAACTCCGGCGAGAAAAAGCGTGGTTCCGTCCGTTAGATTCCGATTCCGGCAAGTGAGAATAGAAAAATAAAAAAAGAGAGATGAATATGAGAAAAAGAGAAGAAGAGACAGAAGAAAAACAAGAGAAGAAGCCGAATGGTTCCGTTGGCTTCAAGATTCCGGCAACGGCGGCGATGGAAATGACAAAAATAAAAGTATGAGAGTGAGAAGAGAGGAAGATAAAGAGAGAAGGAGTAAAAAAGAGAAGAGAAAAATGAAAATGGGAGAGAGAAGGAAGATCACGGAAGATGAAAGGGTGAAAGAAATTTTGAAAATAAAAAATAAAAAAAAAATCTAAATAGGTAATGATTACCTTTATAGGTAATCATTACCTATGCATGGGTGTCCACTGCCCAAGGAGGGAAACGGCTACTTCAGCGTTTTTTTTTTTTTTAAATTATATAAAGTCGGTCGGTTTTATTCGGTTTGAGCCTCTATAGGTTCACCGACCGACCGACTGGTCGGTTTCGGTCGGTCGGCTCGGTTTTTCGGTCTTCATTGCTCACCCCTAGCCGGCACAACGGAAGCGGTTCAGGTACAATTCACAGTTAATTTAGAATCATGAAATACCAATACACTAGCAACATACAAACATTCATAATCTATTATATATCTAGATTAAGCATGCTGAAAAACTATAGATTTTAATTCTAATTTACATAGAGTAACAAGTTACTCTCGTTGACGACTCATATTAATTTCACCAACTGCTTGAGAAAAAATCACGAACAACTTGGAACAATACCACAAGGAAACACTGGTATTCTTTGGGGAATTTGAGGTCAAAGCAGTGGGAACCTTCTTGATTTTAGGGAGAATTGAGTGAAGTGAGTGTGTTCAACTGGGAGGAATCCTATGATGTATATAGAATGTCATATCTCTTTCCTATTCGTAATAGATTATGGATATATTTAATTAATTAATAATAATTAATTACTCTTCCTAGTTGTAATAAGATTGAGATTTAATTAATTAATTAATTAAATCAAATTTAATTATTTCATTTAAATCATATTTAAATGAACATCTCCCACATAACCTATAGTTTTAACATGAATCCAATTCATATTTGAAATCTTTCAAATATTTAATTAATTTTGAATCATATCCAAAATTAAATGTATTGTCACCATACATTATATTATTTCTCTTATTAAATTTGAACAGTTCAATTTAGAATCAAGACTTAATTTTCTCACTTACCCTTTATGAGCTACCAGTGGGACCTAATGGGCCTATAGATCAGAAACTCCAACGATATGAAGGTACACTCCACCATAGACCCACGACTACACTCTTCTCACTACAAAATATTTTTGTGTCTATGGATATAGACCAATAACAGCAAGTTAGTCATCCACGAGTGTTCGTAACACCAGCTGAGTCAAATCACCGTTTTACCCCTAGGTTACCTCTATATCCTTAAGTACCAATACTACTCTAATGAACAACCTGTTCATGGTCCAACTAATAAACAGAAACCCCTTTTGTGCGGGTGACAGAGTAGGGCCCTTTGTTCAAGACCTGGAGACACCACTTAAGGGAACACTCATCTACTTACCTTGAAGTTAGGAAAGAGTGAATTCCATCTTGTGTGATTATGTTCCCAGCCACCTACTCGGTTTTGTCCCCAAAATGGTTGGCTTATTGAGTTGGCACCACTCTCACCCATACAAATCGAAGGACAATCCCTCACGAACAAGAATTCATAATACACTCAGGATTAAGACTAAGTTGTCTAGGCCATCCTAGTGAAATAGAAACCTTACTAGTCAATAGAGTTACATCTATCAGTTTCTATTTCGCGGTCCTTCCAATGGTGCCAACTGAAGCAGAAATGGCATCAGCAAATATGACATATTTCATTGAATTATCAATGAAAGAAATGGAGATGGAAAGGAAGAAGAAAGAAGAAAAAATAGAAATGGAGATGGAGAAGGAGATTGAAAAGAAGAAAAAAATGAAAAAAAAATGAAAACTAGGATATCTGCCTCGGAGGAAGATATCAAAGAATTAAAAGAAGGAGAATAATAATTAAAAGAAGGTCAAAAAAGAGATTCTTAGATTGTTACACACTTTGGTGGAAATGACCACGGACAAATTTCCACCAAAAGATGTATTTGAAAAACAATTTCAAGAATCTCTCCATAAAAATTTTCCTTCGTCTCTTAGCCTTGAGAGACTTGAGTTCATAAACGTGGTTGAGAAGTTTGTAGTTGCTGCTGATAATGTCAATGTAGATACAGATAACATTGACAAGATGGTTGATTTTGCAACCACTTATGACGTAGAAAACGAGAGGTAAAGTTATCACTCTCATGTTTTTTAATATCAATTTTTTCTCATATCAATGTATTATTCTCATATCAGATAGAAGAAAAGAACAAAGAGGACAAAGTTGGAGATGGAGATGGTGAAGGAGAAACAAAAGAAGAAGAAGAAAAAGAAAAGGAAACTAAAATTGAAGAAGAAAAGGATGAAGAAGAAAACGGAAATGAAGGAGAAGACAAAGAAGAATCAAAGGTAAAGTTAAAAAAAAAAAAATCAATCACTAATAGAACTATTTTTATCAGTGATAGAGTTCTATCACTCGTACATTATTATCAGTGATAACTTCTTTTTTGTTTATTGATAATGGAGGAAGAAGAGAACGGTGAGAATGACGAGAATTCAGAAAATGAAAAAAGAACAAAGAAGATTAATGATAAGAAGGTAAATTTCGTTTTCTGTTTGGGGGGGGGGGGGCTTATTAATAGTTTGTGGTTGACATTAATATATTTGTTATATTTGTTTCAGGCTGTTGAACAAAAAGCTACAAGAAAATATAAGCCTAAAGTTAATTTTGAAAAGCAACCAGATGAAGGCCTAAAAAACCAAAAAGACAGCCAAAACTAACAAAAAGTTTTTACCGATAGAAATCGAACAAAACAAGAAAGACAAGAAAAAAGGGATCTCCAAGAAAAAAAAAGAGGAATCTCCAAGCAAAGCAAAGAGGACCTCTCCAAGATTGAAGATAGATGCTCCTAGCTTTAATTTGAAGATTTCTTAGGAAAAATGACATGTTTGGATTTTTTTTTCTTGTAAAGGATACAATTTTTTTTTTTTTGTAATCTTAGATATGTGTAACCTTAGAAATTCTCTTTTCATGTATTTCTTCTCTATGATTTCTTCCCTGCACGTCTGCACATATGATGTGCAATTTACTTACCGCAAGTGTACGAGTCAAGTAATAATATAGTGTTTTCGTGATTAAACGAGTGTCGTCCTCTGGATTGGTTTTTAAGTTAAACTAAGTATCGTGAATACTTTTGTTCAGTTTTATTTTGGGAGCAAAACTTAATGACAAAGATAAATCTAAAAACAAAAAGCATAAAATCAAAGGTGGAGAGTCAAATGGAAAGACTCTTAGGGAATTGATTTCATTGTTGAGATTGAGGATTAATTAGTGGGATGAATTTAGCACGCAATTATTCTACCAAGTTGATAGGACCTAAATAGTCCTATTTTATTGCCTCTAATCTAAGCTTGTTAGAGTTATTTTATGCTTTACTTGTCCTATTTACAAGTTAATTGAGCTTAGGCCGTGTCGGGAGTCGATCACGCTAATTGGTGTTAATTCGGGCCAATTACGGAGGTTTTGGAGCCATCTCGATGTCTTTGACGGAGAGGAGGTGAAGAGACCCAATTGTGCTGAAGAGGGCCTGAATTATGACACTGAAAGTCAAAGATTGAAGTCCCGAACTGAGAAGAAGCGAGACAAGACCGAGAAAATGAGCAGGAAGTCAAGATTAAAGGTTGGCGTCTCGACGCCGACGCAATTTCAGGTCGAAGACAAAAATTCGCAGCGTCTCGACGCTATGCCCTAGGGTCTCGTAGCTGGCGTATTTTCTATATATATTAGGTCTCGGTTTAGTCTGCCGTTAGGTTAGATTTTGGGTCCCTTTTACGATTTCTTTGCCTCTTTTACTTTCCAGCACGTTTGTAGACCATTCTTGGTCATTTACTATGGATTCTTTCATGTTAATTATCGCTTTTACTTGTTCTATGCGTAGCTAAACTTCTTTAGATCGTTGGATTGGATTTATGCTTTGATTTCTAATGATATTGACTGAGTTTTCTGGTTTATAACTCATGTTCTTGTTGTATTTTCATTAAAAAATTTGCATGCAATCCCGTTTAAACCAATACATGACCGTTAGTCAATTAGGAATGATGCCTATGCGATTATAGCTTGTGTATTCAATCAGTTATTTGAGATAGCCACTGGGTTGAGGCAAGCCACTCTCTACGTGAGACGACCCTTGATAGGCCTAGGATGCATGTTAAAGGTTATAGGATCTAGATTTAAATTGCATTTGAATTCAGTTCTTATAATTCTGGACCCACGATCCCAAAGCGGCTAGTTTTAATAGGTAGTTGTAAAATTGCTTGTTAATATATAATCTAGTTAGATATAAGTAGTAATCGTTGCAGAGGTCTCGGATGGTCACTACATTATGCATAAGGGGTGGCGAGCAATAGAGTCTATATTAATTAGCCTTGTTAATTGCCAAATTCACGATTAGCGAGTTAATTAGCACAAGTTAGGGTAGGGAGGTCTTCCGAGTAACCCAGAAGCCAACCAGACTAATGAAATTAGTTTAGAGCAGCCATTAAAGAAAACTAGGAAGCCAATGAATTAGAATCAAGCATACTGAATCCTAATCCAACGATCCCTTTTCATGTATTTGATCCCGTTTTATTTCTTCTCTGCATATTTAGTTTTCATGCCCATTAAAATTCAGCATTCAGTTGTTTTATTCTATTTTCTTGTTTGTCACTTATCACAAAAAATTCCCCCTGTTTTCATAAGCATAAAATACTACACTTATTAGATTCCCCTTCCCTGTGTTCGACCCTGGCCGCTATTGCTACAAAATTTAGTAGTAGTGTCGTGGATTATAAATTTATTTGACGACTTAGGGAGAATTCGACACCCTCCTGGCGGTCCCGTCACAAGTCTAGCAACCTTTTATCACAACTATCTCTCCCGAGCATAATTGATTCTTATGCATGCAACCAACTTGATATCCCTATCTAAGTTCATTAACATGCAAGACTTTGAGTTTAGTTCTTCTAAGAACTTCTAAAGTAATTCTAAATTCTGTCTCGATCTTAGAATGTTTACTTTAGTCACGCAATTAGTAAATTAAGTCTTAGGTTAAATCCTCTCTCTCGAGTTCGATTCAACACTTAAATCATTCAATTAGTGATCAAGTAATTGAAAGCATTGAATCATAATTGCATAGATAAAACAAAAGAAAATTCATACCAAAAATCAATCCAACAAAATAAACAACTACATCAATCCCTAAGACAAACAACTTGCAACTCATAGTCTTGCAACTACAAACACTAATTGAAAGAAAAACCATAAAAACAACAAAATGTAAGGGAAAGAAAAGGAAAACTCTTGAATCCGTTGAAACCAACACGTCCCCATCACGATCTCCACGTCTTCAAGCTTGGTTCCCACTCCTTGGCCTTGCTTCAGCTCCCACCAAAGGTCTCTAGTCGAAATTAGGGCTAAAATCTAACCAAAGGGACTCTCCTTGGCCGTAGCTCAAAAGATTGCATTTATAGGAATTTTGTCGACAGTGTCGAGACGCTGGGGACAGCGTCTCAACACTATCCTGCTGCCGTGCCAAAACAAAAAAGGATAAATGTTACCAGCGTCGAGACGTCAAGGACAGCATCTCGATGCTGGCCTTTTTGCCGCCCTAATTACTTATGGAAAATTCTAGCGTCAAACGCCCAAATAGCAACGTCGAGACGCTAGCTCTCGGGTTAGCTTCTTATGAAAGCCTCCAACTTTGATTCTTTTTGCTTATTTGGCCTTTATTCATGTCCCGAGCACCCAATTATCTCCATTTCCACCAATTTTGCTTCAATAATTAATTTCCTACAAAATAAACATTAAAGTGCATAATTCGGCCAAATAATACTCAAAGACTAACTATAATTAATCAAGAAATATAGCTCGCTATGCGCGCTATCAACATATTTTGGGATTTTGAGTTAATGAAATTGACGAACTTTATTGATTCTAATTCTTTGTTCCTGATTCTGAGTTATTGTAATTCTGATTCTAAGTTGCTAATTCTAAGTTGATTCTGAGTTGTTGTACGACGACGGATTACAACGATGACAGTTTAAAACCGACATCTTTGTCGACCCCCATGATGACGATTATCAACAATGACAGTTTACAATCGACATATATGACTACGTTAATGACGATTTTAAAATGATATCTTTTCCTCAACACATTCGATTATGATATAATGATAGTATGTTACGATGACGTTTTATAATTGTTATTATAGTGTCATAAGATAACAGTTGTAAACTGACATCTTTCCTCCTATCACCTGCAACATATTTATTACCATAATTCAAATCCACATCTTGAATACCTATTCAATGCAAAATATTTTCATTGATCCAATCTACAGATATTTCAAACAAACATTTGAGAATATTATTTCATTCAATCCAAACACCTGCAATTGAGAAAACATCAAATACTTTATTTCATTTGATCCAAAAAACTCCAAACGTCACAATACAATATCCAAAACCACTAAATTGTTCTAAACTATATAGTAAAATTGAAAGATTTACAAAAAGAATAAAATGTAAGCACAATCACTTTTTTGTCCATTCAAACTACCACATATATATGTCAAGTAAACCCTACACATCCTATATCGTCTAAAAGGAAACAGATAGCTATCACAAGGATGGATACTTCACGTGAAGTTTGACACATGTCCCACCCATTCAACTCCTACCTCGCGCCCAGTTGTTCTTGTGTGAATGAATTCTTAGTATTAAACTACTATAAAAACAAAAAATAGATATTACAATTATATATAACTAATTTAAGAAAAAGTACCGTATATATACACAAGCCTTACATTCAACGCAACCTTGTTGACGAGGACACTTAAAAAAAACTCATAACGGTATTTAAAATTTATTCAAACTCATACACAGTATATTTAAAATATACTCCTTACCTTTATAGGTATCCAAGAAGTCTTTCGTTGGTGCTTCAATGTACTTTGGATCATACAAACCCTCAATGTTCTCTCTATGTATATTTATTCGTATATATATTTACTCTTACCCAAGATTATATGGAATGAGAGTACCATTCGCCCTAATTGTAGTAAAGAAAAGACGGTAGTTAAACTTCTTGCACGTTTTTCTGGCGTCCCAAACATCGGTGCAATGTCGTTTGAGTCCACGACCTTAAACCTGTCTAGTCTACCAATCTCCTCAAAATGCAACCAAAGGAACCTGTAGCACACAATTTTTCATAAATATATAAGACTATATACTATTAAATAACTATGAATGAAATTATAATATTATTAAAGACAAATACACGAGTATTTGATATCTCGACCATACTACAAAATTTCATTATATCATCGGGCATGAGATATAATGTTTTTCTTGCTCCAAATATCTCATCGTTGATGGGCACTTGCATCGGATCATCCATCGTATAGCTTTTCGGCATAACGATATAAGAATTTGATAGATGGAGGTATGGTTGCCGAACTAAGAAATGAGGATTTTATCATTGCTTTATGTTTCGAGTCCTATAAAAAAAAACAAATTAAAACACAATATATTTGAAATGTGATATATATATAGAGCAGTGAGATACATTTGATATTAAATATATGTTCGAGAGAAACATACCTTATCTTTACGTAGAGCAACCAAAGCACGAGGCCAAGCAACTGCAACACCTATAGATTGGGAGAGAAACTTTATCTCACCTTTCACTGGAATTGGAGTGCAAGCTAGGGTTCTCTTTTTCGACAATGATCATGTCAACAAACACTTTAGCATTATGTTTTCCTAAGAGAACTCCATTGACCGTCTCATTCGCCTCACTTTCGAGCATTGTACACATTGCAACAATATGAGATATTGAGCCTACTGCTATATAGATTCTATCAGTTATAGTGATAGATTCTATCAGTCATGTTGGGGAGAAACTAAATCTGGAGAATATATAGTTGCTTATATCATTACACAGATAAAAGTAATTGTTGTTTTGCTTCGATCACTGATAGAATCCTATCATTTGATAGATTCTATCAATTATAGAATTCTATAACTGATAGATTATATTTTGTTCTATTACTGATAGATTCGACTCACTCATTTATCTTATATTCTAATTATCTTTTAATAATAATCAATTAAATTTTAGAGATTAAAATTACAGATCTATCACTTAGGTTTCTAATAACACTGATAGAACTCTATCAATACATTTCTGTAAAAATATTCCCTATTGGGTTTTATGCCCTAAAACGCGTAGATAGTAAATCTAACACTTGATTTGCTTTAATGAAAGTATTATTTCTATATATTCGTTTTGCCTAAAATAACCACAAATCGAATAAACTAAGAACCCCTGGCTATATTATGTATGCTTGAAGTATATGTATGAAATAAGTATGGATCGAGTTCACTGCTCCCGTTTGGGGATGGGACTGAATAGATAGCTAGGGACATAGCTTTGCAAAACAGAATTCATTGCTCCCCGTTTTAGGGTTAGTAAGAAGGTTGTTCCCTTAAGTACTGACTCCGAGTCTTGGACAAGGGGCCCCGCCCTCTCTTAAATTTGAGAGGGACTTGGTTTGGTGATTGTATCATGAACTAATTGTTCATTAGAGAATCAGTGGAACTTAAGGAACAAGATGTAACTATAGGGGTAAAACGGACATTTGACCCAACTCTAGTTACGAACAACTAGTGAAGGGTCGACTTACTAATCATGTTTATTTTGAGTGGACAAGAAATATATCTACAGTGAGGGGAGTGCAACTACGGGCTATAGTGGAGTGTCCCAAAAGCTAACGAACATTGAATAACTAGGTTAATGAGTTTAACCGGTTATACTCGTATCGTTGGAGCCCATGATCTGTAGGTCCATTAGGTCCCTCTACTAGCTCAATAGGAATAAAATTTGGAACAATATGATAGGTTAATGTTTGAAATGTTCAAATTCAGAAAATGATACAAAAGTCAGTTATATACGATATTTAACGACATATTGGTTTAATTTCGAATTAAACTTAAAATGAGAGTTGGTTATGTTTAAATATGATTTAAATATTAAACAAATGAATAGGGATTCGTGTTCGAGAAATTTCATTTGGAGAAAAGTCGGGATTGAGCAAATAATATTAATTTAATATAAGATATTAAATTAATTAATTTTTTTATTATTTTCATTAAATAAGGTTTTATTTAACTTAAAATAAAATTAAAAAATCTAGAAAGTGGGAATTTTCAGATTATTTGAATTAAAACCAACAATTAGAATTTTTTAATTTTGGAAATTCAAAATTGCCTAATTTTTGGAGGTGGTGGGTTTTGACTTATTCATGGTATTAAGCCCTTCTTAAGACACCTAATTTGTCTCCTATTTGGTGTCAATCTTGGTTGAATCCTCTTTGCATGTTTGCTTCTATATATACATGGTTGAATGGTAAAGAAATGACGCATGATCACTACTGAAATGCTGCTGAAATTTCCCCATACTCTCACAACACTCAAACCCATTGTTCAAGCTTGAACTTCAAGCTTTCCTTTCCAATTGCTATCAAATAAGGATCATCCCACAATCCGTTCCAAGGCCTGAGGATAGTAGAGAAGATCTAAGTGGTTGTCCAAGAGGCATGGTGTGAAGATTAAAGCCTCGGATTACACAAATTGGGAGCTACAAGAGGTAGGTGCATCTTTGCTCTGTTTTTTCCTCTTATGAACAATATGTCTTCTAGGATCAAATTGATGAAATTGTGTGCTTAAGATCCAAAATTGCTTTCGTATGTTTGATATTAACTCCTACATTTCCAAGCAAACAGAGAGAGAAATAATTGAAACAATAGAAAAACAAGCAAAAGTAAATAGAAAATCAAAGAAATAACATTGATGTTTAACTCAAATCAAATGTAGAACAAGAGTAAGTCAATTTAAAAAATTACATCATTGTATTGAATGGTGGAAATTTACATGTCATACAATTGTGACCAACACGATGACAACGACTACATTTCGTGTGATTTGTTACTTCACCAATTGATAGCATCTTTTATTTTCGAGGTCTTCCTGCTTGACGTTTAACCACTAGAGGCAATGCATTCATGTCCACATCTATAGAGCTCCATTCAGAATGATTACTGGTTGGATGAACAAAACCTCTATAAGTTGATGACAATATTCTTGAAAAGTAATAATCTAAGACAAAAGAATAAGTATTCAAATTCTACCCACGAAGAACAGCAAGTGCATGAGCACAGGAGATTTCATCAAAATCCCAAACATGACAACTACATAATTTCAAATCCAGCTTTACAATAAAATAGTTATCTCTGTCAATTACTTTGAATTGTACATTACTAATAGGATCAACCTGAAAAAAAAAAAACATAATCAAAGAAAACATAAAAAATATTATTTGAAAAATATAAAAGTATCACAATAGGTTTGGGTGAATTTCTATCACTATCAGTGATAGGTGCTATCAATGATAGATTTATATCAGTGATACTAATAGAATCGATAGAAGATTTTTATCTCTGATAATTCTATTAGTGATAGAAAGATAAAGTTCAATCACTGATAGAAATAGTGATACACTTCTTTGGTAGAAAGGCATAGACATAGAAGTCTTACCACAAAACTTCTTGATTTATCATGTTCTATTCGTAACTCACTCTCTGCCCAAGTGGTCAAAGTAGACTTCATACGAGATGCTACATTACCTCGCTCATAAAACCACCTTTGCAATAAACCTCTAATAGAATCAAGTAGCGTTGCAACAGGAAAATCTCTACACTCTAATAAAATCGAAGTTAAACTTTCTGAAGCATTTGGTTTCATCATTCGATGTCTAGACAAATTCTAGGAGAAGGAGATCTCCTTTTCCTAGAATATTCATGAGCCCACTTTTCAAATCCAACATTCCTGAGATATTATCAAATAGTAGGATGTATCGACTCCATCCATTTCATATTTAACTCAAAATCATCCACTGTATAAGCTTTTGCACAACTAAAAAAATCTTATCTAACAAAAAATCTTTATATGATGACTTCAAATTTCTCAATAGATGATGACTGCAAATACAATACTCAACATTTGGAAAAACAACCAAAACACCTTTTTGGAATACTCAACTTTCTATCAGAGAAAATAACTAAACTTTCTCGATGTCCAAAACTATTCTTTATATTCTCAGAAAACCTGTAACGACTCGACTTCTAGAATGGACCTATTTGGGATCGCTACCATATGCATGCTATGGAGACCTTTTTAAATAAAACACTTAAAAAAAATAAGCTCATAATTTCAGCAAAACCTCAATGTAAAAACAACTTTTATGTGGGATCCCAAACTTTAAAAGAACAAAATATTCTCCAAGTTAATGGTTTTTACATGTCCTCAAAAGAATCCTCAACAAGATTCTTAAAGAAATGAAAGAATGAAAACATAGTTCTTAAAGCGGAAGAAAAACATGAAAACTCATGAATCGTAGTCTCTCCCATGACTACCTAACAGATACATCATCAATCGTCATCACACACCTTTGCCTTTACCTGAAAAAAAAAAACATTCATGGAAAGAATGAGTATTTAAAATACTAAGTAACCTCACTACCGAGGTCAGGATATGCAAACACATACAACATGGTTCATGTTTTTCTAGTGGTCATGGTTCATGCATTTCTAGTGGGGACGTTATTCCTCTTTCCTAACTCCAGTCCTGGACTCTTGCCACTTCACTCCCTCATGGGCCACTATAGATAGGGCCATTATTAGCTACTCAGTTGTTGGTTCTTCAATGGCCACGTTGCCAGCTGGGCATCTAAGGGATGGCAATCGGAAAATTCAATTGATTTGCCTTGCCGATAACTCCACCACTTGGCCACGCAGGGGCATTGTCATCTGCAACTCTTCCCCTATTTGAGCATAAAATTCACGTACCAGAGGGATTGAAGCCGCTTTCGACTCCTTGCACAGTCGATCCCACCATACCTATGTAGAATGTTTTCAATGAATGCTGGGAGAGGGCCCGTCTTAGTAGAGAAGACCTTCTCACACATCAGAACCCGTTTCTTCATAATGGCCAGACGGGTCTGAGTGTCTGGATGGGTCTCCACTCGAACTTCCACTCTCAACTACTTTGTTGGAGTCTTCTTTGGCCGAGGAACGGATGGTTCTCTCCTTTCAAGTGGTGGTGGTGATGGTGTCTTGGCTTGGAGGAGCACATAAGTCACTTGCCTAGTGCTCGACCTCCTCAGGGAAATGTCTGTTCTTTTCTTCTTCTTAGCCTTCCCTTCGACCTCACTGTCAGTTCCTTCTCTGCCCCTCCTGGGCATTTGGTCCCGAGAAATCTCTTGACCTCATCTTCATTAGTTGGAGCTTGCTGCTCCTTTTCTTTCTCATGTTCGAACACGTCCTCGAACATTGCCTCATTTTGGTGCTCAAACAGGTCCTCGAGCACATTTTCTTCCTCTTTTGGTAGTGGTGGGATTTGCACATTAGATTGCACGTCAGGAACTGGTGCAATCTCTGGTTCTTTCTCTGTTTGCACCACATTTGCGGATGCATAATCCCCTGTACCAGCTATAGATTGGCCCTCAGAAGCAAGCACAATCTATTATTCTTCTTCTTTCTCAGTGGTATCCACTGAGTCCTTTAAACAAGAAGCTACAAAATCCAAAGCAGCTTGTTCTTCTTCTTCTCTTTGTTTCTTCTCGGTCCCATTCTTGGCCTTTTTCTTCCTTCTTCTTTCTTCAGTCCTTATTTCCTCTTTGATCTGGGTGGCCTTGGCTTTTGCTAGACATATTGTGTCGGCCACCACTTGATTCCAGTCCTTTTGCTCGAGCGTTTGCTTCAACTCAAGATCCCATCGTGTTGATCTTTTGCCTCTCAGCTTAGATGGATATGCAGCTAAAGTACAAGTCTGAACCTGCATTTGCACCCTAGATGCGAGCGCATCTTTTCTGCTTAGTGCCTCAAGAACTGGCATTGCCTCTTCTGCCTCGGCTATGTTTAATTTGCTGTCGCAATTTCAGGTCGACCTACAAACAGATTCTCAGGTTGCCCTATATTTGCGGCCACAACCTTGATGCATGGCTCAGCTTCATCCCTCTTCTTCCATCTGAAGTACTTCACTCCCACTTTCTTTTTTGCTTCTTCCATTTTCTTAATTCTCATTGCTTTCGGTTTAAGGACCAAGGGCGTTTCCTCCTCCTTCTTCTTCTTCGGTTTCCATGGCAGCGTCCTCGATGGCTTGACGACTTTTTTCAGCAGCTCTTCTCAATTCATTCTCCCACTCTCTTAAGCACGTTCCTGCACGAGTTGATGGTCGGGGAGGCTTACCTTGAGTTTTCGACCGAGTAGAGGCCGCACGAGTAGAATGTTACACTCTGAATTTTTGCGAAGGAGGAAAGGGCTTTGAAATCGCCTTCAACCTCTCAGATGAAGAACCTGAAGATGATTTTTCAGGTAGAAATGGGGTTCTTCGACTGAGAAGTGGAATGAGACTTCATCTTTCGCTAATTTTCTTTGTGGCTTTGTGACAAAAGGGTTCGCTGGTCATTTCTAAGTGGAATGGGTGTGAGTTCCAGCGGTGATGGTGGTTAGAATGGTTGGTCAGATAATGCGTGGGGCTTGGCAGGTGCTTTTGGGCGAGAGAGACGTTCGAGAAGTTCAAGATATAATTGACCTAAGTCAAATCCTCTGCCATTTATACGTTTCGAACTTCCCTTAAATGGTTTGGCGATTTAAAATGGCGTCTCTCATGTCCTTTTGATTTTTCTGGAATTGCGTCTGCAATTGCAGCGCAAATTACTACCTGAAAATTTTTCCTTATTTAGCACTAGGTAGATTTGCGACAGCATTTGTAGCACAAATTCTGCCCTTTTTTTTCAATCTCTTTTTCCTGCACCTTCACCTATCTTCTGCATACTTAATCAAACTGATTAGAATATTCACACGGGTTAAATGTACAAAATTGAAGAAGAATTACATAACTTTGAAGAAGAACTAGGATAGAATTTTGGCAAATCATGAAAATGCAAGTTTTGGTTCACAGAACTTGATTTTCTTGTTTTTCCACCACTCTAGACATTTTTGCTCAATCTTTTTTTTAACAAGATAAAATAAAACCAAAAACAAGAAAAAGATATAAAATAGAGAGAAAACGAAGACAACAACCGCAAAATATCATACATATTTATACAATCTCAATTCCGAATTACTTGGGGTCAATGGAGGCCTTATCCTTGCCTAGGCCTTCTCTTTTAGGGTTCTCTGTGTTGCTGGGTAGGGTTCCTATTGGTCTATTCCTCATTTCCATAGCTAACTGCCCAATCTGAGATTCAAGACTCCTTAAGAAATCTGTTTGACTTTGAATTACAGCATCATTCTTGGTCATTAGTTTCCTCATAAGAATCTCTAAGTTTGTTGTGGATTGGGGTTGCACTTGGGTCGACTACTGCTGCAATTGCGACTGCAAAGGCTGTGCAATCTTCATTTGAGTCTGACCATTAAATTTGATTGGTCCTCCCTGCTTAACAAATGTTGTTGCATTTCATGTGCTTACATTTTGTCTTCCCCAAGATAAGTTAGGGTGTTGTCTCTATCCTGGATTATATGTGTTGGAATAAGGGTTTATCATATTTTGCACACCTACGAAACATACTGAAGCTGGGTTTTGAGGACAATCTTCAAATGAGTGTTCTACATTGCGATTAGTGCACATGGGGGTTGAAACTTGGCTCACAGCTGCAACTTGAACTTGACTTCCTAAAGTCAAATTCATAATCATATCGTTCATAATTAACATCCGTTCTGAGAGTGTCTCGAGATGATTGAGTTCCTGAACCTTGACACTGCTCCTAGAAGGTGTTTCTTCTTCTCCCCATTGACTGTGATTTGCAACAATAGCGTCCAAAATTTCATTTGCCTCGTTAGAAGCTTGAGTCAACCCATTGTAAAAATGCTCTACAAGAAGACAAGCGAACAAGCCATGGTGTGGAAATTTCCTTATCAGCTTCTTGAAGCGCTCCCATGTTGTTTAAAAGTGATAATTTCCCCTCGAATTTGTGCATTCTTTGTGGGCAGAAAATTATTCAAAAGAAACTTTTCAGCAAGCTCATCCCATGTGGTGATGCTATCCGGTGGAAAAGAATCTAACTATGCTTCTACATTACCCAGTAAAGAAAATGAAAAAAGTTTCAAAAGCAAAATTTCATTCGATACTCCATTGAGCTTGAACGAGTTGCATATTCTCAAGAATTGCTTCATGTGTTTTTGAGGATCTTCACTAGGAAGTCCTGAAAATTGGCCTATCGTTTGAAGCATTTGGAACATGATTTGCTTGAGCTCAAATTGATTGGCATCAATGACTGGCTCAACAATTCCTGTATTGAGATTGTAAAAAGTTGTGGCCGCATAATCCCTGATGGTTCTATTCCTTTCATCTGCAATAAGTATTGGATTATTTGCTGCCACATCTTGCTGCTGCACATTGTTAGGTTGTGCTCCACTTTGTCGCGCACCGAGTGGGTCTCCAACAGGTGGCTCCATAGCAATTTTCTACAGAAAAATTTCTTCTGGGGTTTCCTGTTGTCGAACTTCTCGTAGTTCCTTTAACTTCCTTTTTTGCTCTTTACAACGCTATCGAAAAATCTTCTCTATCTCAGGATCAAAATTTAATTCAGGTCTTTTGAGCATACACCAATCCAATCAGAAAAAAAATCCCTGCAAAAAGAATTGATATTCTGGGATAGAGGAATTTGCGGTCGCAAACCGATCGCAATTCCTGCTTTACAGAAACTAAAAATTGTGCTAATCAACCGTTTTACCAAAATCTCCCCGGCAACGGTGCCAAAAACTTGGCGGTGCGCATGCTGCTATGCACAACACTTGCTCGAGTGCAAGTATACACTATCAAGTAATAAAGTGGAAAGTATTACGGATATCGTACCCAAGGGAGATGATGACTAGTTAAATAAACACAAGATTATGTAAAGATGGGAACCTCCTCTAAATTTGCAACAACATAAATTGGTAACCAAAGAAAAATAGTTTGAAGATGGGTTTTGATTGAAGAAAAAAGTAAAGATAAGCAAGTAAATGAAAATAGATAAACTCTATGAGATAAACGGGAAAATTCAAATAGCATCAGCTTTAAGCATCAGATTGTGCCTACCTATGCGCCCGCAACTTACTCAAGCATTGCAGTCGGCTGAAAGACACTATCTATGTTGCCCACATAGACATGGTACATATAGCATCTCTCAGTTGCGTCTGCAATTACCCTGACAACTAGATTGTGAGTTAAGTCCAACTTCTATTCAGCTCCGTTGTAGGTGCCTTTAGAAGAATAAGCCAACTAGACATCTATTTATAGGGCTAGTTGAAACTTAGATGAACAATGCTCATGACTCTTCAACCCTAGTGGTTCTAGTCCTATTTCTAGGATGCAAGAAAACAAAGTCCTATTTCTAGGATCTTTTCCACTATTGTTTTGTGAACCCGCACATTTAACTCCAACCTTTCGATCATCAACTAAATACAACTATACTAACCTAAATGATCAGTTTAAGCTAACAATAAACTTTAATTTCAACAAAAACAAACAATGCTAAGAAGGAGCAAGGTTTCTTTTGCATTGGCGGATTTTCTTCTACTCAAGGAATCCACATATTTGAACCCTCGAGAAGAAGCTTAGCTCATAATTGAAGGTAAAATGCAAGACCATAAGTAAAAAGAACAAAAAATGGAAAAGCAAATTGAATTCATATTAAATTGAATGAATGGAGTACAAAACTTATAACTTACAACTGAAATAAAGGAAAACAGAAACTTAAGAGTGTTGAAAAATGTAAACGAAAACAGAAAATAAAAGACAAAACTCTATTAATGATCTCTCCCTCTCTATCTAGCTTGCTCGAGCCCTTTTTCAAGGAGAGACAAGTCTTTCTCTTCTTTTTCTTTCGAATGGAAGAATCGACAGAGGCTGAAAGACCCGAAACTCGGAGTGGTTACAAGATGAGAAGAGAGAAAAATACAAAAATCTATCATAAGGACGAAATTCAGAGCTCTTTTTGCTTCGGCATCTTAGTCCCCTTTTATAGACCTTGAAAGGTGAGGTTGGCTGCCGAGATCAGTGTGAGAAGGTCTTGAAAGGTAAGAATCCACAATCCTCGGAGATTTGATACCAGATTGGAGATTTTTGGACGATTCGGTGAAGATCCCATGAATCTCGGTATTTTGTCGGAAAGCCCAATTGCGGTCGCATATCAAGTGCATTTTCTTCTGTGCTCTGCTTTGACAATTCTGTCTTCAGCTAGGGCTACTTTCCTAGCTTGTATGGTTAGCGGGCGCATTTTGATCGCATATCCTACATCCTCAGGTCCAAATGCAGGCGCAAATCTTCAATTTCACCTCGTTTGCTCCACTAACCGTTAATCTCCTCTTGCAGGTGCATCTTCCTCGCAAAGTCCTCTGCACAAAAATAATAGGGTAAAATACCCTTTTGGTCCCTCATGTTTCAGGTTCGTTTCCAATAGGTCCCTAGGTTTCAAAATTGAACAATCAAGTCCCTACTGTTTCAGAAATAGTTCTATTGAGTCCCTGGGCCGTTAATTTTTTTAACGGTGCTGACGTGGAATGTTAAAAATATTAAAATATTAAATTTTAAGTTAAAATAATAATTAAATAATTAAATAATTAAAAAATTAAAAATTAAAAAAAAAACCCTTCTCTCTCCCCGATTCCCTTTCCCCCTCTTCCTTCTTCTTCTCTCTCCCCCTCCTCTTCTCTCCCTCTCCTTCATCTTATCGTCGGCGCCGCCCTCCAACACGCCGACCACCGCCACTGTATCTTCTCTCCCTCTCCCTCTCCTTCATCTTCTCTTCTCTCTCTCAACCCTCGAATTCATTTCCCCTTCCCTCCCTTTCACCTTCCTTCCACCTCTCGCCGGTCAATTTGTGAAAGGGATTCGCCGGTCATTTTTCGGACCCAAAGAATTGCAATCAAGCTGAATAGCTCTCCGACAGTCCTTCTCAACCTTCTTCCAATCACTATACACCATGAAAAAAGCAAGTGAATAATGGGAGAAAAGGCAAACCAAATACACTTGCCACAACATTAAATTCTCACTTCTCTCTGCAATAAGGAAGATGGGGCAAGAAATAAACAGAAACAATGCGAACCAAAACAAAAATGGAAAGGAATAAGGATAGGTGCCCGTACATACTTTCGATTGTGATGACACAAAGCACGATTGGTCAAATACATAGGAACATTAGGGCAGAGCGTAATCACCTTCAAATCCAAACAGCAAGAAAATCTCAATATTAACAAAAGACAAGTAAAACAACAGAACCCACAATCCAATAATCAATTCTGATACAACCAAATGTTCTATCTGCAAATTCTAAACAAAAACAAAAATCCCAAATAGCAACGAGAAACAAGAATTGAAGAGATATAGAGAAACCTCGGTGTAGGCTTCAATGGCGGCTCCAATTCGACCATTCTGAAAATAGTGGTTTCCATCTTTTCTCTCTCCCTTACCCCCCCCCCCCCCGAAATCCCTTCCTCTCATTTCCCCTTCCCACCGGCGATAGTCCGTCGCCGCCGCCCTTCTTCTTCATCTCCCCCACCTCCGAACACCCACAGAGCATCAACAAAACTAAGGAGGCGAGGGAGAGAGAGGAGGGCGATGGTCGGCTTCAAATCTGAAAAGGCAGGGGAAGGGAAGGGAAGGGAAAAGGGAAGGAGAGAATAGAGAAGATCGGAGCTATTGGTCGGCGGCGATTCAAGGGGGTGGGGCAGAGAGAGGGATTCAAGGGGGTGGGGGAGGGAGGGATTCGAGGAGGCGAGGGAGAGAGAGGATCAGAAAGATTTTTTTTTTAATTTTTAATTTTTAATTTTATCATTTTATTATTTATTTTAATTTAAAAATATTATTTTATTTTTTAAAAGTTGCCACGTCAGCACCGTCAACTGCCACGTCAGCACCGTTAAAAAAATTAACGGCCCAGGGACTCAATAGAACTATTTTTGAAACAGTAGGGACTTGATTGTTCAATTTTGAAACCTAGGGACTTATTGGAAACGAACTTGAAACATGAGGGACCAAAAGGGTATTTTACCCAAAATAATAACTTGGATAAATTCTTACAAAAATAATCTCTTTTTGTACACTTTAAGCTTAAATTCTATATTTCTAAGATTTTCCTCATGATCCTACAACTTTTGCAAATTTGACTAGAAATGATAAGATTTTAAACACAAAGTCCTTGCTTTCTAAAAAATAACCTAGGTTTTTAAGGCTAAATAACACATATAAATGAGCGTTATCAATAGTCTATTAGTAGCTATCTGATAGAAAGGATTATTAGTGTCTATAATTGATAGTCATTGATAGGCTTCGATTAATCGGAGTCTATCAGTGATAGATGATACTGATAGAAAAGATTATATGGAGTCTATCAACATGATATAGTCTATTTGTGTCTATCACTAATAGTCACTAATACATTGAATTAATCAAAGTCTCTTTTAGTGATAGACACTGATAGAAAAGATTATTCGGAGTCTGTTGATAGTTATCAATGTCTATCACCAATAGTCATTGATAGACTTTGATTAATCGGAGTCTATCAGTGATAGGCATTGATAGACTCCAATTATCAGAATAGACACGGATAAAAAAGATGAAACAATTTTTTGGATGACCCATTTAGAGATGCCAAAACGAAAAATGTCCTACTTTTCAATTCAAGGATATATGCCCTTTTGTTTACGCCATCATCCTAGAAAAATTACCGTTTTGCTCTCTATATGAAAATGTGCATTTAAGGCATTTAAGAGCGAGAGGTTGGAGAGAGAGCAAGAGATTGGAGAGAGAAATTAAAGAGAGAGTAAGAGATTGGAGGGAGAAATCTGAGAGAGAGCGAGAAGTGAGAAGCTAGAGCGAGATTGGAGAGAGAGCAAGAGATTGGAGAGACAAATTGGAGAGAGAGTGAGATATTAGAGAGAGAAATTGGAGAAAGAGCGACAGTAGCGATAGAGAGAGCAAGAGTTGCGAGAGAGAGCAAGGTTAGAGTAGAGAGTAAAATGGTAATTTTACTAGGATACTGATACAAGCAAAAGAGCATATATCCTTAAATTGAAAAGGTAAGACATTTATCATTTCTGCCTATTTTAAAGGGTCATCCAAACGAAAATCCCAAAAAAGATTATACAATCTATCAACATGATAGTCTATCAGTGTCTATCACCTATCACCAATAGTCACTGATAGACTTCGATTATCAAAGTCTATCAGTGATAGACGCTGATAGAAAGAAATGTACGAAAAATTGGTAGAATTTGCACACAATTCAAAATTAAATAGGGGTAAAACAAGAATTATGAAATTTTATTCTAATAAATTGTCATATTTGCTGTTATTTTTACATTGTGTTATATTTGCAATTAGAAAAACCCTAATTGCCACCCAATAATGCAATTTCCCTTTCTTTATTTGAATACAAATGTTAGAATTATATATAGTTTGCTAAGAAAGTGAATCATAATTAATATTCTAATAAAAACTAGAATCACATGCATGTATTTTCACGGTCAATTTTCGACCCTTTCAATGCTATTGAGAGAGAAAACAATGTCAAAATTGTAGACTTGGTTTATTCCCATGTCACATTCAAATAAAATGAATTTGAAATTCTGCATTGGGTTGAACAGGGACACTGATTACACCTCGGGCATTATTGCTCTTGTACAACCATACCGTTTCACCCAAAGATGTCAAATCATGAAAAAATGTCGCGGGATGGAAAGTGATTCGGAACCGAACTTTTTCCCCAGCTTTAATAGTAATCATACATCGTTTTTCCTGCAAAAACATCCGCCAACAACTTTTTCGATCGTCATGAATTGGTTCATACAGCTTTCTTTCATGCATATATGAAATCAATGTTTTGAATTAAGAATCCAGTTTCTTGAATACCGCTTCAGTTAGAATAATCTCTTTGTTGGATGCCCTATTTGAAAACTTCACTTGTGAATCCGTCAAAGTAACAATAACTGAACAAATTAAATGATAACAAATGTTAAAACCAGTTTTTAAAAACTTTCAACCATTTTCTTTCAAGTAATACAAGATAGGAAAGAAGAGACAAGTTATGTATCACCTGGGGAAGCATTTCTAAACTCTATAACAATGTCCTTGAACTCTTGTGAAGAAACTAGGCAAAAAGCTTCATAGTTATTTAACCCGCCTACATAATGTTGAGCTTCTGGATATGACAACTTCATCTTACGACGAAACAATTCTGGCGGCTCAGAAGTGCCTATTACTTAAATTAATGGGTACTGATCAAAATGGAATTTCGAAGCAATATTAATGTATTTAATAGCAATTTGAGTTTATTAGCATTAAAAGAACTTTCAAGAAGGAACCCTCAAAAGACTTACAACAAATGAATAAAACTATGTTCTTGAAACCATAGAATTTGTTACAGTTAGGACCAAGATTCATTGGGGAGAGAAGAAAAATGAGTAGAATGAGAAGTTAGATATATACTTACAAGAGTCCTGAAATGTAAGGAGTGCGTGAGGTATATCTTCTCCTTCGATAGTAAAAGAGAAGTTCATTGAAGAAGAAAACATGCCTTCTCTCAAATGATTGCACAATTCCTTGAGCGAAATAGCCCAACGGTCAACCAGTGAATCAGCAGTTAAGTACTTAACGAAGAAGGGAGCTTGAATTCGTAGTTCTGCAATGAAGTGAGGGGAATTGTGGGAGACTTTTAGGGACAAAGTGGACCTAGAGATTTCAAAGTTGGCTGTGTCACCAACTTGAGAGAGTTGGAAGGTTAATCTCAAAAAACGAAGTATGCGTTGAAGGTCGAAGATCAACATGGTAATTGGAGAAGAAGGAAGGACAAATCTTGGAGTTTCAATTCCTCAAGTTTTGAATGACAACTCTTCTGATTTGGATCATTTTATAATGGAATCGTTAGCAACAATAATTAGGATTGGAAGAGAGAGGGGATTAAAAATTAAAGAATATGAATGAATAGGGGTTTAATGTGAATGAATATAGTATGTTAATGAAGTTGAATGAATAGGGGTTTATTGAAAAAAAAAATAAGGCTAAATTATAAAAAATATCCGTGAACTCTAGGATTTGTTTCAAAAATGTCCTTAAACTTTAAAAAGTTTAAGAAATACCCTTGAACTTTAAAAAATGTTAAAAAATACTCTTGCCGTTAATTTTTGGATGGAATTAAAACCGTTAAAGTTTCAGTTTCATTCATACCCTTGAACTTTAAAAAAAAAAATTCAAAAATACCGTTATTAGAAAATGTTTATTTTTTTTTCTCACCGTAAATTCTTCCCCATGAAAATTAATAAGAAGCTTTACTTATTTGTCATGTCTTCATAGGATTTGAGCTAGCTTTTCTTCTCTTTTAATATATCATCCCAAGAGCTTGACTAGATTTTCGTGTTGAAACTTCAAGATGACTTTTGTTTCGTTCTTGAAATTCTACATGTGTTTGACTTCATTTCGATGATAGTATTTTCATTATTATTTCTTCACCAACCACTACCCATTAGCTTTCTCTATATTATTCATTTTACGAAAAATAAATGAAACTATTGTTGTATAGTAGTTCTAACACTTCTTCTTCTTCTCCTCCCTTCTTCTTGAGAAAGTGGTTCTAACACTTCTTAAATATTAATAAGAACAAAAACATAAATAAAACTTTTGATTAATTAATCTTGTAAAACTGGACGACCAAACCCACAACCTTATAGAGAGCAAGAAGGAAAGAATATATATATATATATATATATATGCACACAACCTTTATAAGCAAGGTTTTGCATTAATTTTCATGGAGGGAGAATTTATGGTGAGAGGAAGAAAAAAGAAGAAACATTTTTCAATAAGGGTATTTTTTAATTTTTTTTTTTTTTAAAGTTCGAGGGTATTAATGAAACTCAAACTTTAACAGTAGGGGTATTTTTTAACATTTTTTTGGAGTGTATGACACTCATAAGGAAACAATTAGGATCTTAGACACTTAAATTACATCACTTTTGAGAACTTATAAGCATGCTTGTCATAAACCGAAAAACAAAGTTTTGAACCACAAACCTTTTGGAAACCGAATTGAAGCAATCCTTTAGATGTTTTTGATCACGAACACACCATGGACCACCGCTAGGATCTTCTTCGCTATTCTCTAGCCTTAGAACGACTTGTGGGAACCGAATTTGTGATGAATTTAGGGAGAGAAAAGAGTGAACTTGAGAGTTGGGGTAGTTTGATTTTGAGAGCAAAATTTCTAGAGCAAAATTTCCAGCCAACATTAGCCTTTCCCTTCAAATTTTCTTCTCAATTTAAAGGGAAAGGATCATGCAACCTCTAAACCACAAGAAGACACCAAACCAAAGATGGTTTAATAGTGCATTAAGGTGGCAAAGCTTGGATAAGTGCATGGAGATGGTCACAACCCACCACCTCCTAAAATGAAAAATTAAATAATTTTTAAATAAAATTAATTCAAATAATTAATTTTAAATCAAATTAATTTAAATAATTAATTGAACATTTTACTTAATTTATAATTATTTAATTTAATATCAAATATTAAATTAAATATTTGCACCAATCGTGACTTCTCGTTAAACCGATCGTTTGAACATGAATCCCTATTCATGTATAAAATTAAAACCAAAATACATATCTTATACATATTTGCAATATTTAAATCGTATTTAAATATATCCAGCTCTCTCTATAATATAGTTTACTTCATAATTGAGTTATAATACGTTAAGTATATCGCATATAATTAACGCTTACTCCCTGAACCGAATTTGAACGATTCAAATTCTCTCATCACAATGTTCTAAGGGTTAGTATAATATGAGATAGCAAGGAGACCTAATGGACCTATAGATCATGAGCTCCAACGATCCAAGATTAACCAACTAAACTTTTTAACCTAGTTAACCAACATTCGTTAATTGTCGGGACACTCCACTATAGCCCAGCAACTACACTCTCCTCATTGTAGATAGTCCACTTGATTAACCATGATTAGTAAGTCGATCCTTCACAGGTTGTTCATAATTACAACTTGGTCAAAATTACCGTTTTACCATTGTAATTACCTCTTGCTCCTTAAGTCCCTCTCAGGCCACTAAGAGGGTGGGGCCTCTTGTTCAAGGCCTAGAGTCAGCACTTAAAGGGAACAACCTCTCTACTATCCCTAAAACGGGTATAAGTGAATTTCTTCTTACAGGACTATATGTCCCCAGCTATCTACCCGGTCTTATCCCCAAAATGGTAGGCTTATTGAGTCAACGAACTCGAGCCACTCTCACCCATGCAGATCAAAGGATAATCCCGAATAAACAGGAGTTCATAGTTAGCTTAGGATTAAGATCGAGTTGCCTAGGTCATCACATGAAATAGTCAGTCTTAACAGTAAACGACGTTATAAAGTAAAAGTGACTATCTCGCAGTCCGGTCTTATGCAAACTCATTGCATAAGATGCCTCCACTCGCATGTCTCCACATGAACGATTCAGGATTACATCATTTGTACTATATACAAAGTGGGTCGCATCCATAGTGTCCCCAGGATAAGGTACCCAACCCTATCCCTATACTATAGACCATTTTGGCTATTACTTGAACTTGATCCACTTTTATGTCTCTACATATGGTTCAAGTATTCATGCTATAGCCAGGGATTCTTAGTTTATTGGATTTAGATTAAATAACATGCAATTCACTTATTATTCAATAATAGTTTTTCTGTATAAACCTCAAGAACAACTTCATTGAAAATAGAATATGTTTACAGTTTACAAACTACGAGTTTTAGGACATAAAACCCAACAATTTTAAAGTTCAGGGGTATTTTTTTAATATTTTAAAGTTCAGAGGCATTTTTGAGACAAACCTCATAGTTTAGGAGTATTTTATATATTTATATATATATATATATATATATATATATATATATATATATATATATATAATTTAGCCAAAAAAATAATTTCAAATTTACACCACAGAGATAGAGAAAAAGAGATGCATATTTGTAACGCTCTTTGTTTCAAAATTAGACAATTTTTGGAGTAATTGGATTTTAATTTTAATTTGGAAAAAAATAGAATTTAAGCTTAGCTTTAAGTTGGTAAATTAAATTTCTTGAGAAAAGATATTTTAATAAATATTAATTCCAAAGTTTTAGAATTTAATTTGTAAATTATCTTCAAAACCAAAATGAAACCCAATCCCTTTTCAATTAGATCTTCCCAAAACATTGGAGTTCAAATTGAGTTTTGATACTGGAAATTAAGAGATCCTAAGATATTTCCCCTTTGTATTTATTTTAGCATTTTGTATTTGTGTTTCGGTGCTAACCGGCTTGGTTTTGGACATCGAACCACTCTAGTCTGGTGACACGCTCCGTTTAGTCTCAAGATGGTTTACCCACACAACTCGAATAGCTTCGATTCACTTTACCCATAGCCTAAAGGGTTTGATTTCGCAAAATTGAAAACCTATTTGATCACCAACGAACAAACACTAAGTACTGTAATTTAGTTCCTAAGTATTGGGATTCTTCTGTTTGTAGCTTTTAAGCCAATTTGAATACCTCTCAATACCAATCAACAAGAAATTAAAGTGACTTTGTTTTGGTAAGTTTTACGAGGAAAAATGTTGTTTAGGCCTCTTCAAACTCAACTAAAAGTGTATTGGATTGGTCTCTTACCCTTAGACACTCTTGTTTTAGGTTCAATCTAGTTTTGGAATAACTGAATTGAGTTAAAAGTTTGTTTTTGGTAAGAGAAAATTCTTCTTGAGCATTGATCTTTCGGCTTTAGTTAAGGTTTTCGAATCAGATTCTAAATCGAAAAATCATAATGGTAAAATATCTTTTTGGTCCCCTCATGTTTGAGGTTAGTGTCTATTTAGTCTCTAGGTTTCAAAATTGAACAATCAAGTCCCCCAACTTTAGAAAATAGTTCTATTGAGTCCCTCCATCGTTAGTTTTTTAACAAACGGCTGACATGACACTTTTTCAAAAATAAAATAATAATTTTTAAATTATAATAATAATAAAATACAATATAATAATAGTAATTCTTTTATTAAAAAAATCTCTCCTTCTATCCTCTCTTCCCCACCCATGAATCCCCTTCTCCCATCTTCTTCCCCTTTAACCCATCGTTGGTATCTTCTTCAGATTCTCCTTCTTCTTTAGATTTGGAAAAATGAGTTTGAGTTTTGAAGAATAAAAAGAGGGTGGGAGGATTGGATTTTGAAGAAGAAGAAGGAAAGGTGTGGGAGCCGGATTTTGAAGAAGAAGAAGATGTTGGGGTTTATGTCCTAAAACTCAAGTTTTGATTATCCTTTTTCTAATAAAGATGTTATTCAGTGAAATTGTTTATTTTATATCTTAAATCCAATAGAAACATCCATGGTTGTAATATGAAATACTCGAACTATATCGTGGATATAGACAGGGATCAAGTTTGAGTATATAACCTAAATATGTCAATAGTAAATGGATAAGGCTGGGTACCTTATCCTGGTAACACTATGGGTGCGGCCTACCTTTGCGAATGAGGCAAACGACGTGATCCTGGATCGTTCATGTAGAGACATGCGAGTAAGGGCATCCTGTGTAAAAGATGTTTACACAAGATAGGACCAAGAAATAAGTCACTCTTACTTTATAACGTCGTTTACTGTTAAGACTGATTATTTCATACGATGACCTAGGTAACTTGATCTTAATCTTGAGCTTGCTATGAACTCCTGTTCATTTAGGATTATCTTTTGATCTGCATAGATGAGAGTGGTCCAAAAGTGTCATTCAATAAACCTACCATTTTAGAGATAAGACTAGATGGATAGTTGGGGACATAGTAAAACAAGATGAAATTCACTCCTACCCAATTCCAGGATAGTAGAGAGGTTGTTCTCTTAAGTGTTGAATCCAAGGCTTGAACAAGGGGTCTCACCCTCTCATTGGCCTGAGAGGGACTTTGTTTAGTGGTTGGACCATAAACAAAGTGTTCATTAGAGGACCAATGGACTTAAGGAATTAAGATGTACTATAGGGGTAAAAAGGACTTTTGACCTAGCTATAGTAACGAATGACCTGTGAAGGATTGACTTTGATAAGGAAAAAAGCAATCAAGGAGACCAAAACAAAAATTTACAAGAATTCGAAGCTCCACCAGCTCAATCAAGCTCGAATGAAGCTCCATGGGTATCAACTCCAATTCAATTCAATCATGAGGCAATCATTATGCCACAAGCTCCAATGACAAGAGCTAGAGCTAAAAGACTACAAGAGCCATTAAATAGTTACTTCCAAGCTAAGATGACTATCCATGACCAAGAGTTGCATCCATTCAAGCTTGGAAAGGCACCCATTCAACCAAAAGACACAATGAATCTAAAAATCCAGATTCATTCACATATTTAATGTATTATGTATCTTTTGAATTCATGAATTTGTATTTATGATGGTTCATGAATGGATTTGAAATGTTAGGGGCTAAATTTAGACCACATAGATGAAAGGTTGTGTCCTTTCATGGTGTCTTTTCAATTAGTATAAATAGGGACGTAATTTGTTATTTGAACACAAGTTGAAGGTGAATTTGAATGAAATTTTAGATTGAGTTTAGTCTCTCTCAAGCTTTTATGCTTTCTTTGTGTTCTTGTGTTTAGAATGCATGTCTAGGACTTTCAATCTAGTCTGATCAATTAGATTGTGAAGAGTTCGAAATCTTGAAGTTAGGAATGAGTTCTCCTTTCTTCTTGATCTTTGATCATCCTTCCAAGCAAATATGTTTAACTTTCTTGGGGTTGTCTTATCATTTTGTTAATGGGGTTATTCTTATTATTGTTGTGGGGGTTCACCTGAAATAAGGGGAGTTCTTATTGTTTTTTTTCCTTATCAGACTTACTAATCATGGTTATATCGAGTCGACGAAAAGATATCTACAGTGAGGGGAGTTCAACTACTAGGCTATAGTAGAGTGTCCCAGTAGTTAGCTGATGTTGGTTAGCTAGGTTAAAAGGGTTTAACTGGATAAACCTCGTACCGTTGGAGCCCATGATCTGTAGGTCCATTAGGTCCCCTTGCTAGCTCGAGACTAACATTTGGAACAATATGATGGATAGAATATGAATTACTTTGTATTCAGTTTAGGGAAATGATTAGAGGTGGTTAACGTCGGGTTTTGTGAAAACCGGGTTTGTGTGAAATTTAATATTTAAATATGATTTAAATATTGAAAACATGAATAGGGATTCATGGTTGAAAAAATAGCATTTCAGAAATGTTCGGGATTGATGGAAAAATATTAATTTAATATTAGATATTAAATTAATTAATAATTATTTTAATTAATTTAAAATTGAAAAATTAAAATTTGATTTTACATTTTTTCAGATTATTAAAAATTAAATAATTAACAAATTAATTCATGATAATTATTGAATTAATTAAAATAAAATAAAAAAAGTTTGATTTTTTGGAGGTGGAGTGCATGGTGAGTAAACCCATGCACTCCCCTCACTTAAGCCACTTAATTTCCCACTTAATTGTGGTTAATTGGTGTCAATCCCTGGAGTTTTTCATTCAGCTATCTTCCCTCTATAGAAGGGAAGAAGATTGCTAAAGAATTCATCCTTTTACATAACTAAATTGCTGCCAAAATACTCACACATCAAATCCACCTCCATAAGCTTATTCTTCAAGCTTTTTCCTTCTAATTCCATCACTAGAGGATCCCACGATTCGTTCCAAAGGCTTGAGGATAGCAAGGAAGATCCAGTGATGGTTCGTGATTGATTGGTGAAGAAAAACAACAAAAGAATCCAACCAATTTCTCCATTTAAAATAGGTTGGTATTCTGTCTCTATTTTTCTTCTCATGAACAACATGCAATGATTGATCAAATTGAACTTATTAAGTGCCTAAGATCCAAAATTGCTTCCGCGTTTTAGATATTAACACTTTCAGAAGAAAAGTCGGTGGGGGTCGGATTTTGAAGAAGACGAAGAAGAAAATAGAGTGGGGGTCAGATTTTGAAGAATAAGAAGAATGAGGGGTCAGGGTGTCGGTTTGGATCAAGAAGAAAAAGAAGAAGATTTGGAGGTGGGAGTTCGGGTTTTGAAGAAGAGAAGAAGACGCCAAAGGAGAGGTTGGGTTTTTGAAGAAAACGTAGACGACGACATTGAAGAAGGGCCAGGTTTACTAGAAACCCCATTTTTTCTCTCTAAAATCTTTCTAAAATTGAGTCAATTCATGTCAAAGCCATGTAAATCTCATCTTGTTGTTGTTCATGTTCTCTTGCGATATCTAAAGTCTTCTCCTGGCCAAGACATTTTTCTCACAATTGTTACTGATTTTCAGATTCTTGCCTTTCCTGATTCAGATTGGGGTGCTTGCTTGGACACATGTCGGTCAATTATAGGTTTTTGTATATTTCTTGGGAATTCTCTGGTCTCTTGGAAACCTAAGAAATAAAATATTATCTCTCAATCATCTGATGAAGCTGAATATCGTGCTCTTGCTGTGGCAACTTGTGAAATTGTTTGGTTAACTAGTCTATTGAAGGAATTGCATTTCCATTTAAATCTCCTGCTCTCTTATTTTGTGATAATTAGTCTGTTGTTCATATTGCTTCAAATCCTATTTTTCATGAGCGAACAAAGCATATTGAATTGGATTGTCATTTCATTTGGGACAAAATTCTTGATGGGACTATCAAGCTTCTCCCAGTGCGTTCTTATTCTCAGCTTGCTGAACCTTTTACAAAGCCTTTGCCCGCAACTCAATTATTCCCTTTATTATCCAAGATGGGCATTCTAGGTATTCATCGTCCATCTTGAGGGGAAGTATTGGAAATAGTTTGTTACCATTATTCTAGCATTATTCAATTTGTAATTTGTTATAAGCCATATTTAGTTTGTAATTTTTCATAAGAGACTTTTTTGTTACTTTTTATTCTCAGTTTGTTAGGTTGTTACACATGTACTTGCCTTAATAAGGGAGGAGTGAATTTCATCTTGCAATGTTATGTTCCCATCCCCCACTCGGTCTTGTCCTTGAAATGGTAGGCTTATTGAGTCGGCAAACTAGCCACACTCTCACCCATACAAATCTAAGGACAATCCCTCATGAAACATCGTTCATAACAGACTCAGGATTCAAATTGAGTTACCTTGGTCATCCTATTGAAATAGAAACCTAAACTAGTCAACGGTGTTACATCTAGTGGTTGCTATTTCGCGGTCCGGTCTTATGCAAACTCATTGCATAGGATACCCACACTCGCATGTCTCCTACATGGATACTTTGGATCATTGCGTCTGTATCAAATGCAAAGCGGGACGTATCACATAGTGTCACGGGGTTAATTAGAGAAACATACATTTTTAAAAATTGGCAAAAAACGGTCTTCTGAAAAAAAAAATGGAAAAAGCATGTTTTTTTCCTTATTTGAATTGGCTTCAACCCACGGATTCAACTTTTAAGGTTTTTTTGTTTTTTTTTTAATTTTTGTATTCTATAAATCAAATTATTGGAATATTATAATCGATAACATAATTATAATTGGAAAATTATCCTTCTAAATTTACAACATTATTGATACATTTTTAATCACTTCACATTTCGATTCATAATGTTTACCAACTACTTTTTGTAAGAAATTATACTGATAAAAATCGATACATACAAAATTAGGGGACAAGAAAAATTGGGGTAAATAAGAATAAAAATAGATTTTTTAAAAAACTTCTAAGAATAAAAACACTTTCATTTCTTTGATTTTTTTTAATCTAAGAATAAAAAATTCAAGGTTTTTTTTTTTTAATTAAGAAGGCAATAAATGTATATTTTAGGTCTTGTTTGATAATAATTTGGTTTTTAGAATTTGAAAATTAGGCATATGGACACTATTTTCACATATAGGTTTTTGGTGACAATGTATTGATCATGTTGTGTGTTGCTACGAGACCTGACTCGTATAGAGAAGTTAGGTTGTGAAATCTGATATGTAGTTTGGAGGAGTTTGGTTTTGAGTTCATTTAGAAGTGTTTGTTGCTTATCAGGTGTTGTGAAATTTTGGGTTAGCCCGTTTTACGCCGTTATGCTGCCGAAATTTTCGGTACGCTCGGTTTCCAAGTGGTACAGTCTCGTGGCTAAGGGTGTTGAGTTGTAGTAGTGTCTTTAGGCTAGAGGTTGGAAAACCTGGGGCGTTACAACTACAAATGGCTCAACAAAAGTTGACTAAAGATTTTTATTCATATTAATGAGGGAAAAAAAAAAGAAACTTGACCACATCCACTCTATCATTTTGATAACTATTTGGTTTTTAAAAAATGTTTTTTGTTTTCTTATCATTTCTTTACCATGGCAATCTTTCTTAAGAAACATATAAATTCTTTGTCAAATTCTAAAAAAACAAAAAACAAGTTTTTTAAAGCTATTTTCTTTTAATTTTCAAAACTTGACTTGAATTTTGAAAATATTTGTAGAACATAGATAACGAATTGAATAGGCTTAAGTTGAATAATCTATGATTAAAGTTATTTGCCTTTGGGATGAAACTATATTGAATACCTCGTTTTATTTATTATTGTTATTTCTTTATTTAATTGTTTTATTTATCTTCCAAAAATCAATCATCAATTATTTCTTTGGTTACCTATTTTAAGCAATCATTTGAGCAGTTTCTTCTTCAAATCTGAGTTTCCAATTTAGTCCTCGTGGGATCGATACCCTTGGAATACTTCTAAGGTTTTTATTACTACTTGCGATAGTGTATACTTGCACTAAGGTTGGTTGAATCATTCTTAATCTTTATCTATCATCTTATCCCACATCCATCATTCAGCCTCTGTCGCACCATACACATTCTTCGACTTCGATTGGCACCTCTGTAGCACAACCATCTGTTTCAACAATTGATTCTTCTGATGCATGCCAGGGTCGTTCTATTGATCAAACTAATCAAATGTCTGACACTCAATTGTTTAATCAACAGGTTTCCAAGACCAATGCTTCTCAGACATTAAGACAATCTCAACATGTTTCTAAGGCTCATTCTTATCTAAAGGAATCATTGTAGCCTTCTCAATTCACATTTGATGCCTCCTACCTCTATTTGTCATCCTTTGGCTACTATTTTATCTTATGATCGCTTGTCTCTTTCTCATCGGAATTTTGTTCTTAATGTTTCTGCTAACTTTGAACCATAGTACTATCATCAAGCGATCGCCCATGAACATTGGCGTGTTGCAATGAATGTCAAACATAGGGTCTCTTAAATATTCCTTGGTCTTGAACTTACTCGATCTTCTACTGGAGTTTATTTGTCTCAGCATCATTATACATTGCAGTTGCTTGAGGACATAGGATTTCTCGGTTGCAAACCAGCCTCAGTTTCTATGGATCTTCACCTAAAGTTGTGTCCCTATGATGTTGATTTACTTTCGGATCCCTTTGTGTATCGTCATTAGCGAGCATAGCAAGCTATTTTTCCCTATTTATTTTAGTTAGTGTTTGATATTAAATTGGCCAAATTTATGCATTTCAATGTTCTATTTGTAGGAATCATGTATTGGAGCTAAATTGAGAAAATAGAATTGATCGGGTGTTCGAGACGCGAAAAGAGGCCAAAGAACCGAGAGCTAGCATCGAGACACTACTCTCTGGGCGTCTCGACGCTAGCAGCTTTCCTTAAGTAAAACAGGCGGTAAAGGTCACAGTGTCTCGACGTTGTGACTATAGCGTCTCGACGCTCTTGATTTTTTCCTAAACAAAATGGGTGGTAATTGGACAACGTCGCAACGCTGTCTATAGCATCTCGACGTTGTCGACAGAATCTCTATAAATAGAATGAGATTATGGCTGCCAAGGGGATGACTTTTGATGCAATTTTAGCCTAAAACTCGACTGAAAACCTTCTGTGGGAGCTGAAGCAAGTTGAGGAGCGGGATTCGAAGGCTTGGCTCGTGGAGATCTGAAAGTTTTGCTGAAGCCAATTGTTTTCTTTTTGATAATCTTTATTTCACTAAGCAAAACATATAAATAGCACATTTGCACATAGACCTCTGTACAAGGAAAATATAATATACAAGGTATGAAAATAAAGGAAAGTAAATGACTCAATTGTAAAAGGAAAGATGAAATTATTCTTTGGTGAACGTTGGGCTTTTAATTCTGAGAATATGCCAGCCTGAAGCTTCCTTATTTATGCTTGATGCTGGCCGATTGATTTGATGAATCTTCATGATTGTGGGCTATAATTGTGAAGGTAATTTATTGGGTTTTCCATGTGAATAATCATGCTCTGCTGGACTTGTTTCCTTAATAATCTTCCTCAAACTGGAGGTAGGCGGAGGACGGACTCCAAGTTTGCTTACCATTGTACGAAATGGAGTCTTGGCCAAAGGCTTTGTGAATATGTCTGCGAGTTGAGAGTGTGAAGGGACATATTTAGTAACCAAAGTTCCAAGTGCCACCTTTTCACGAATGAAGTGATAGTCGAGCTCAATGTGCTTCGTCCTAGCATGAAACACTGGGTTGATTGACATGTGCAATGCACTCATATTGTCACTATAGAGCTCTGGAGGTTTGAGTAATGGTATGCCTATGTCACGAAGAAGAAAGGTAATCCACATGAGTTCAGCTGTGGTACTTGCCATGGCTCGATATTCAGCCTCGGAACTTGACCTTGACACCGTTGGTTGTTTCTTTGAGCACCATGAGATGATGTTGGATAGTAAAAAAACACACAGGCCAGTTGTACTTCGACGAGTGATTGGACATCCACCCCAATCTACGTCACAAAAAGCATAAAGTGAGTTAGAACTATGCTTAAAAAAGGAAATGCCATAGTTAGGGGTGCCTTTGAGATAACGCAATATGCGTTTAACTTCCTTGATGTTCTTCACTGTAGGTTTCTGCATGAATTGACCAACTTTGTTGACTGCATGGACTATATCTGGTCGTGTAAAAGTGAGATATTGCAATGACCTCACAAGGCTACGATAGGCAGTAGGGTCAACTAAGTGATCATCATTGGTTGGAGTTGGACTTGTGCCAAGAGCCATTGGAGTGGAGATATGTGAGGCTTGCAACGTAGCTGCCTTAGTTAGTATATCCTTGATATATTTTTCTTGTGATATGTGCAGTCCCTCATCTGAATGATGCACCTCAATGCCTAAGAAAAAATGTAGCAACCCAAGATCTTTGACTGCAAACTCAGAGCTCAATTTAGTTATTAGAGAATTAATGATCTGAGAGTCATTACCCGTGAGTATAATATCATCCACATATATCAACATAAGTGTAATAGTGTTATCATGCTTTAGAATAAACAATGACGGATCAGAGTTACTACACATGAATCCTATATGCAAAAGAAAGTGAGATAAACGATCAAACCAAGCACGTGGAGCTTGCTTTAGACCGTAAATCGATTTGTGAAGTTTGCAAACATGTGTAGGTAGATCTGGATGATGGAATCCTGGTGGTTGCTTCATATATACTGTTTCTTTAAGGTGCCCATGAAGAAAGGCATTTTTTATGTCTAGTTGCCTTAGCGTCCAGCTGTGTGATGTGGCAAGAGCAAGGACTAATCTAATGGTTGTAGGTTTGATCACAGGACTGATGGTCTCTGCATAGTCCAAACCTTCAATTTGAGAGAAGTCTTGAGCGACCAATCTAGCCTTGTATCGTTCGATAGAGCCATCTTCTTTAGTCTTGGTTTTGAAGATCCATTTGCAGCCAACGATATTAGTATTGGGAGGTTCTGGAACTAGATCCCATGTGTTATTTTGGTGCAAGGCATGAATTTCTTCTTCCATAGCAGTCTTCCAATGAGGAATTTTCAAGGCTGATTTGAAACCTTTTGGCTTTGTAAGATCAAGTGCAGAATTGGATTGTATCATAGAGCTTGTGGCTATGAGGGATTGATGGTGTGGAGAGATAGTCGATTTCAATTTCCCTTTGGATCTGGTGATCATAGGGTGGTTGTTGATGGTGGAGTCTAGACATTGTGCTTCCACATGGTGTGTTGTGTTTCCTGCATCATGTAAGGGATTTGTTAGATTGTCAAAAGGAAGTTCAATTACCAAATTCCTACTTATATCAGGTAAGGAGCAAAAGGATGAAGTAGTATTAGTGACAGATTTGTCATTTTGTTTGCAAATAACAGGAGACATTGAAGTTGTATGGGGATCTTGGTTGATTTCATGGTTCTGTTCCTCACTATATGCTTGGTCTGTGAGTTGCCTTAAGGTTGGAGCATCTTTCTCACTTATGTCTTCATGTATAAGTGCCCCTTGGTCATTGGTGACTAATTTTGGAGCATCTTCCTCACTTATGTCTTCATGTATAAGTGCCCCTTGGTCATTGGTGACCAATTTTGGAGCATCTTCCTTACCGTAAATTGCTAGATTTTCAAATTCAACCAAACTTTGTTGTTTGGGAGCTACTGCGATATTGAATGGTGGAGAATGTTCCTGCTGCTTGGCTACTTTCTTAACAGGCCAAAACCAATTTTCAGTATCTGCAAAAGAAGTTACAACAAGGTGGCTATCTTGTGTAGTGTGTGTTGGATTAGAAGCAAAAGGAAAACAATGTTCATCAAAAATAACATGTCTTGATATGTATATCTTGTTTGAGTGAGGGTCTAAACATCGATAACCTTTGTGTGCAGAACTATAACCTATGAATACACATGGATAAGTTCTTTTTGAGAATTTGTCCTTGCTATAATTCCTGAGGTAAGGGTAGCATCTACACCCAAAGATTCGTAAACTAGTATAGCTTGGTTTCTTTAAAAAGAGTCTTTCAAACGGAGTTTTCATGTTTATTGATTTTGATGGCATTCTATTAATCAAGAAAGTGGCAGTTAAGAAAGCATCAACCCAATATTTATGAGGAACATGTGATTGAAACAAAATAGCTAAACCAGTCTCCACAATGTGTCTATGTTTTCTTTCGGCTATTCCGTTTTGTTGAGGGGTGTGTGGACAAGACATTTGATGATGTATTCCACTTTGATCTAGGATTTGTTTTAAGCAAGTAGAAGTAAACTCACCTCCTCCATCGGTCTGAAGCACTTTGATTTTCCTATCAAATTGATTTTCAGCCAACTTCTGAAACTTCACAAAACAGTTTATAAAATCTGATTTCCTTTTTAATGGATAAAGCCATGTAAATCGAGAATAATCATCAATAAAGCTAGCATAGTATTTAAACATTTGACAAGATAAAATAGGTGCAGGTCCCCACAAATCACAATGTATTTTAGCAACAGGAAATAAGCTAGATTCATTACTCAAAGAAAATGGAAGTTTGCAACTTTTGCTCATTTGACAGTGACCACATATGGTTTCTATTTTCTGCCAATTGGACACAGAAATTGACTCATTTTTATCTAAATGCATAAGAAAAACATCATTCAAATGGCCTAGTCTTTTATGCCATATAGAAAAAGGTGCCGAAGGGGATGAAGTTGGTGATGTTGCTGCCATTAGTGCAGTGTAGATTCCTTCCTCTAGTGCATACAATCCATTCTTCTTATGGCCCTTTTGCTATGAGATGACCCTGCTTGTTCTTTATTACAAAATCAGTGGCAGAGAAGGTTATAACACAATCATTATCTTTAGTAAGTTTACCTATTGACAACAAGTTCTTTTTTATTTTAGGCACAACCAGTACATTTTTAAGAGTGGGATTACTCATGCCTGTGTTGATTTTAGCTTGTCCTATGTGAGAAATTTTTAGCCCTTCACCATTTCCTACATATAAGTATTCATTTCCTTTATATTTTTGAAGGTTAGTAGCCATACCAGGATCATTGATCACATGCGAAGAAGCCCCAGAGTCAGCATATAAGGCTGGATCAATCTCTTCATTCAAGGTCATTGCAGCCAATGCCGTTGGTATGTTTTCAGACTGATATGAATGATCAAATATGTTCCAGCACTCTAAAGCAATGTGATTAGGTTTCCCACAAATTTGACAAGTTACTTTATTACCTTGGATTTGTTTTGGACTTGTGAAATTAGCATCAGAGAAGGATTTTTGTTGAAAAACTGCTTGTTGTGCAATATTTGGTGTGGAGTTGCCTTTGCTTGGTTGAAAACCACGACCTCTTGAGGTGAATTGACGTCCTCGTCCTCTCCCCTTTCCCTTGTGAGTATAGAAAACTTGGTTGAAATTTGGGATGAGTGATTTTACCTCTTCTTCTTCAAGCATATTCATTTGTTCATGTGCCTTTAGGGAGAGAACAAATTGATTAAACGTGGGATATGACACCTTGGATAGCATGGCCGTTCGAAACTCCTTGTATTTATTTCCCAATCCTCGAGCTAGTGTAAATACCTTGCTCTGGTCATCTAGAGGTTTCTTCATGGCTGCCAATTTTTCGCACAATATTTTGAATATTTTGATATATTCTTCTAAAGATAGATCTCCTTTCTTGAGGCAATGAAGTGTCTCACTGATGTATTTCATTTTCTTTTGTGATTGCCAAGAGAGTTTCTTCCAATGATTTCCAGACTTGGTAGGCTGTGTCCAGTCCTTCTATCATCACAAGAACTTCTTCACTAATGATTCCTAATAACCATGAGGTTAATACATCATTATTCCACCATATTTGATAAATTGGATTGGTTGTAGTTGTCCCATCTTTGTTGGTAATTTCATCCGCTGGAACATTATCAACAAGTAAATGGTGATCAATTCCTAAGCTTCGTACCAGGGGAAGTACTTGTGACCTCCACAGCAGATAATTTGTTATGCTTAGTTTAATTGAAATCAAACTAGAGCACTGATGGAAAGCTTGAATCGTCAGTGCCGTTTCTGCCTTAGCCATAAGAAGTTGCTGAAAGGATGTTGAATCTTGGTTGGTAATCTTTGGCTATAGGTCTACGTGCAAAGCTCTGATACCATGAAAGTTTTGCTGAAGCTAATTGTTTTCTTTTTGATAATCTTTATTTCACTGAGCAAAACATATAAATAGCACATTTGCACATAGACCTCTGTACAAGGAAAATATAATATACAAGGTATGAAAATAAAGGAAAGTAAATGACTCAATTGTAAAAGGAAAGATGAAATTATTCTTTGGTGAATGTTGGGCTTTTAATTTTGAGAATATGCCAGCTTGAAGCTTCCTTATTTATGCTTGATGCTGGCCGATTGATTTGATGAATCTTCATGATTGTGGGCTATAATTGTGAAGGTAATTTGTTGGGTTTTCCATGTGAATAATCATGCTCTGCTGGACTTGTTTCCTTAATAAGATCGTGATGGGGACGTGCGGTTTTGGCGACAACAATGTTTAATTCCCTTTCTCTCTTGATTTTAGTAGTTTTAATGGCTGTTTTAGACTTAGTTTATATCGTAACGCCGTGTATGAATAGCTAAGTTTATTATCTTAGGGATTGATGTAGCCCTTTGGGAAATTATGGATTGATTTTTGGATGTATGTTATGCTTTCATTTTTGCATAATCTTTCCTTAATGCTTTCAATTTATTGGCCATGAATTGAATGATGTTTTGTCGAAATCTTGCTCGGAAGAGGGATTTTAGCTTAGATCTCGTTATGCATAACTAGGATAGTCTTGAGATCGGGAGATGAAAGATAATCTTAGAAATCGTTAAAAATGATTAGACTTAAGGCCTTGCATGTTAATGAGTTTAGATAGGGATATTGAATTCATTGCATGTGAGAGAATTGTTTATGCTCGGGAGAGATAAATATGATTTGAGTATTCCTAGATTTATGAACCATAGCATGTTAATCATCCATGAATTAATTCATAATCCAATTGGTGAAATCAACTCCCTAATAGTTTTCCATCATTTGATTTCCATACTTTTAGTTTTGTGTTTGTTTTTCATTCTTTCTCACTAAGTTTGGTTCCCTAGATAAAATTGGACTTGAGTATTTGCGGTAATTAAATTGATTAGAAAACCAATCTAGAGGACGACATTCGATCTAATAAATCACTATATTATAACTTGGCCCGTACACTTGTGGTAAGCAAATTGCACATCAGTCATCTTATTGGACGCTTGTTGTACTTAACTATTTCTTGTCCTGATATTACTTTTGCAGTGCATAAATTGAGTCAATTCATGTCAAAGCCATGTAAAACTCATCTTGCTGCATGTTGTTCATGTTCTCTTGCGATATCTAAAGTCTTCTCTTAGCAAAGGCATTTTTCTCTCAGTTGTTACTGATTTTCATATTCCTGCCTTTGCTGATTCAGATTGGGGTGCTTGCTTGGATACATGTCGGTCAATTATAGGTTTTTGTGTATTTCTTGGGAATTCCCTTGTTTCTTGGAAACCTAAGAAACAAAATATTATCTCTCGGTCGTTTGCTGAAGTTAAATATCGTGCTCTTGCTATGGCAGTTGTGAAATTATTTGGTTAATTAGTCTATTGAAGGAATTGCATATTCCATTTAAATTTCATGTTGTCTCTTATTTTGTGATAATCAGTCTACTATTCATATGGCTTCGAATCCTATTTTTAACGAGCAAACGAAGCATATTGAATTGGATTGTAATTTCATTCCGAACAAAATTCTTGATGGGACTATCAAGCTTCTCCCAGTGCGTTCTTCTTCTTAGTTTGCTGATCCTTTTACAAAGCCTTTGCCTGCTGCTCAGTTGTTCCCTTTATTATCCAAGATGGGCATTCTACATTCAACACCTCTACAACTATCTCTTTTTTCTTTTTTTTTTTTACCATATATGGGTTGAGGGATTCGAACCACAAACCTTGTGGTTATCAATACAACTTTATGTCAATTGAGCTATGTGCTCATGTTGTCAACGCCTCGACAACTAAAAGTAATTTGACCTAATTTTTTGATATCGTTTGAGATGTGTAACGACGGACGGAAAGCACCCATGAAAAATTTGGAAGGAAAATGGGACAAAAAAGAAAAAAGAAAATGGTAACTGAAAGAAGATGATGACGACTAAACACTTAAATAAATAAGTAAATAAAGTTAACAAAAAATAAATATGATTTTTTTATGCAAAAAAGAAAAAAAAAAATCACAGATGGAAAGACCCTTGATAATGTTTTCGATTGAATTTGTTTCAAGTTCAACGATTCTAGATTTCTACCAAAGCTTCTCGGATATGTCATACGTGGCAACGCCAAAAGAATGGAAAAATATATATTTAAATAGGAGGAATGATATAGTGGCCATTTTGAAAAATTGTTACACAAAAATAAGGACACTTGATTATTCGAGAAGATAAAATGAAAAACTAAGATTGAGAAGATTTTGGAAATCAATAGATGTAAAAACTCATCTTATTTAAAAATTAAATATATATATATATATATATATATATATTTGGTCCCTAAGGTTTGGATTAGATTGCATTTAGATCCTTGAGTTTTCAAACTCAACAATTTTATCTTTGAAGTTGCATTCGATTCCACCGTCAATTTTTCCGTTAATTACTAACAAAAAGAAAAACTAAGATGACATTTTTTTTATCAAAGAAATATATTTTTTCAATTTTATAAATTAAAACAATATTTTTTTTAATTTCTTTTTCTTTTTCTTTTATTTCTCCTTCTTCTTCCTAATCTCTTTCCCACGTTCATCTTCATCCTAAACCTAAATAACTTCAACCATTGTCCACTACCGACCACCACTCTTTTTTTTCCTCTCTTTTTTCTTCTTTTCTTCTTTCTCTTCACTCTTCTTCTTCTTTTCTTTCTTCCCACCGTCGACCACCCTCTTCTTCTTTTTTCTTCCCCCACCAACCACCATCAAAACGAGGGATTGTCCCCCTTGTTTTAGGCTCCCTTTCAATGGTGATCGACGACGAGAAGAGAAAAATAAGAAGAGGAAAGAAGAAGAATGAAGAGAAAGGAGAGGAAGAAGGAGAGGGAAGAAAAGTAAAATAAAATAAATTAATGGTAGCGGGCTACGATGGAGCTAATAAGGTTTACGTGAAGATGAAGGTGGGAGGGAAGAGGAAGAAAATGGAGAAAGAAAATAAAAGGAAAAAAGAAAAAAAAAAGTATTAAAAATATATTCTTATTTAAAAAATTAAAAGATCTACTTTTCAATTAAAAAAAAAAAAAAATGTCAGGTCAACATTTTGTTAGCTAATTAACAAAAAAACCAACCGATTGGCCAAAATGATAAAATTGTTAAATTTAAAAACTCAGGTTTCGTTTGATAACCATTTGATTTTTGAAAATTATGCTTATTTTCTCCCAATTTTCTTACTATGGTTTTCATTGTTGTTATGGATAATTGGACACGAAATTCTAAAACAAAAAGAAGTTTTTGAAACCTACCTTCTTTTAGTTTTCAAAAATTGGCTTGGTTTCTGAAAGCACAAGGGTAAGTAGATGAAAAAACAAAGAAACTTAGGCCTCATTTGATAACCATTTGGTTTTTAATTTAGTTTTTGGTTTTTCAAAATTAAGCTTGTCTCTCAATTTCATTACCTTGGTTTTCATTTTGGTTGAGAAGACATTAGAGTTCTTAGCCAACTTCCAAAAACAAAAACAGTCTTTTGTTATAGGTAATTTTGAAACACTCTGATGTACAAGGAGCTGATGAGGACAACTCGACACGAGCCCAGAAATAGGACCGGAAAATGGACTCCAGAGGCGAAACGGGCCAAGGTCGGAGGGACCGGGCCTTGGCCCGACCCATATGGTCTGCTTCGGCCCGAGGCCGAGGCCGAGCTCTTCTGCCTCCGTTCGGTCCCTAGTGCCCCTGGTCGCCCCAGTTCCACTTGGTTCAGCTCAAATCGCCTCCGAATGCCTAAAACTCTAGAGCAAAAACATGTATTCAAACCCTTCTTCGTCATTGAAGAAAGGATCCCCGAACTCTATTCTCTACCCTCTCCTCTTGCTCTCTTGCTATCTTGCTCTCCTCTTTCCACTTTCTGACTTAAGCATCGAAGGCGGTGTGGCAAGCACCACATCGGTGTGCAGGTTTTTCTGTCTTGCAGGCCACGTCTTCCCCCCTCTCAAACAAATTTACCGTTGGTGGCACGTGAAGGTCAGGTGAGTTCTCCCTGTCCAAATTTTGCCATCAACATTTTTGAAAACTATTTTTTTTATTTTCAAAATTTGACTTGGTTTTGGAAAACATTGGAAAGGATGTAAGTTCAAACCAAAGAAATGGATAGGTGTGGAAGGAGTGTTTATAAGCTTAATTTTCAAAAATCAAAACCCGAAAACCAAAAACCAAATGGTTATGAAACGAGACCTTAGTGAATTTTCAAAATCCAAAAACCAAATAGTAATGTGGCCATGCCGGGACCAAAAGTTTATTTTAAAAAAAATATATATATATATATTAAGATTTTTTTTCAAAATTACTTTTATGTCCACCACAGTCCCAAACAGAGGCTTAGTCTCACAAAGAAATCAAGCATGGGCTCTACGCTCTAGTATAAAATTAATCCCAAGTCTTGAAGGCGTTCAACACTTGAGAAATAGAAACTGCACCGTTATTGTTCCATCCATTACATTACCATGCTCTTCAGGCTTGAAAACATCGATACTTTTCTGAACGCAACCTTCGTACTCATTCGATTCCATGAGACAGCCGATTTGAAATGCTCGCCGTCGATGTTCTCTCTAATAATCTCTCGCCATTTCCCTCGCGTCATCACAGCTCTGCAAATTATGCCTCCATTCTTCTCCCATTTCAACTGCCACCAAATCCACCAATGGCAGATTCCCATCCAATGCTTCCACAATACCATGAAGACTATGAATAAAAACTTTTATACTTCAATGACTCTCTCTCTTCTCCAACCCATCGATCAAATCCTCCTTGAATTTCATAATTCAAGTAACTATATCTTTTTACTTTTATTTCCGTGCCTTTTTTGTTCTCAAGAATCAAGATTCTTGTTTCTTTTTTATTTCAAGAACACAGTTTATTTGATAAGTTTTTGGTTATCGAAGGGATTGGAAGACAACGGCTTCGTCAATTGTCATTGCTACCTGCAAGAGAGGAGGATGTAGGCGAAATTGACTATAGAACCTTCGTTTCAATTGATTCACAAGTGTTTAAACGCATTGCAACGGAGTTAGATGAGTTCACTGGTGATATATAATTCTTTATCTTCTTCCCTCTTGAAAGAAATTTGTCTTTTAAGTTTCTAAAAACTTCTTATGGTCGTTCTTCTGATCAGCCCTTGTTACTCTAACGGATTCACAAGTCAAATTCCAAGTTGAAGCTAGGGAGATTACTCTTACCCAAGAGGTATATTACGTACAACCCATTAATCATTTTTTTGTTTCTATGTTTCATGATTTTTATTTTTTTTTTTCTTAAAAAAGGTGTATTAGATAGAACCCATTTCAAAATTTAGGAATTGTGTGCTCACTTTTGTGTGGAGGAGATACGAAATTGGAAGTTTAGGGTCGGCATAAAATTCAATTTTATATTTAATAGATAGATTAATTTTTAAAATTTTTGAATATGTCAGGGATTAGCTAAATGACCTATTAAACATTTTTAAAGTTTAGAGACCCATTAGACACAAAATTGAAATTTCAAGAACCTATTAGAAACTCTTTAAAGTAGAAGGACCAAATTGACACAACCTTAAAATATCAGGGACTAAACTTGTAATTTAACCATACTTAATTATAAGTTGCATGTGTGTCAAACATAGGGACGTTTGATTATGGAGTGTAGACGTGTCAGTTTGGAATACCTTTTAGTTTAAATGTTTTTTTAAGAGTACATTTTCTTTTAAACATTTTGTATAAAATTGTTTAGAATTTATGTTTGGTTACATAATATCCTTGTTTTTATACCCAAGTTATAATATGCAAAAAAAAAAAATTCTTTTTAAAAAATTTGGTTGTGAGTGTTTCACTCAAAATAGTTTATTTTTCAATCTCATTCTTTATTAAGTCATTTTTAGTGGTTGTCAAACACTAGAATTTTTCTTAGAATGATTGTTTTTTTTTAAATTAAACACTTGAAAAGTTAAACTAAATACTGATCTTATGTAGGGAAGAGAATGTATAATCGGAGGCCTTGCAGCGGGAGAACAAACTCGATTCTTCATCGTTCTCAATCCCATAATATTTTTTCGTGATTTGACAGATCAGTCGAAAAGGATATGGCTATTCAAGTCAGCTAATTCCTGTAGTATAATCATGGCCCCTATTGAATTGTATGCTCACTTTTGTGTCTATTTTCCCCTAAGAGGGTAACATAGTGGAAAAATATACTAGGCAAAATAATGTTGATACAATTTGACCTTTTTTTCTCACAATAAAATTCAAAGGGCTTAAAATTTACAGCCTAATACAGAATGTTAAAGCTATAAAGTAAACTTTTGTCAACAACAGAAAATTATTAGCCAAAAAGAAATTACAAATTTGTTTGCTTAATTCAACAATTATGGGATGGAGAATGAAATCATCCACCTTAGTTTGAAATGGTAATAAATGTATGGTTAGATTTGCAAATATAAGATGTGAGTTTTCTTTTTAATGAAACATATTAAAAGTATGTATATTCATATTAAAGAAGAAATTAGAATACACTTCTTGAATTACAGAAGTTATAATCTAATAATTGAGCCTTCAATTTGATAGTGTCTCTCATACAGAAATAAAATTGTTGCAAGTAAACCTATTGTTATATTTTTATTAGTGGTTGGGTTATGTCAAATCAATTATTGTATTATTTTGTTGGTTTCAATTCTACTTATAACATTTTTAATTAAAGTTTGGACTTTTTTTAGGAATGTTAATGATAATTGATAAGGAAAAATGATTTTCTCTTGTAACAAACTAAAAGATTTTAAAACTATCTGGCTACATTGTATAATTTAATTTTAATCTCAAATAAAAGGACCCAAATCATTGGCAACATTCTTGGTAAGAAAAAATAGTAATCGACTTGCTTAAACACCTATCATACTAAGGAGATTTCCACACCAACATTTCGAGTATCTCAAGTTTCATGACATAGGAGAAGGAGGGAATAATTGAGTTTCAAAGTGACACTAAGACATCAAATCCAAGCGCTCCAATTTAAGTACTATTTAGGGGTTATTTAGCGTTTGAACCTTAAATTCGTGTTTTTGTGTAATTCTTGTTGCAACCTTCTTTTGGACTTTAATTTTAAAACATATTTGTAATTTCAAGGTCAATATTGAAAGACCATACACATCAATTAGATTATTTAGTTGTAACTTGACTTAGCTTGTTTCAAGTACTATTCTAGTTAGGTTAGTTTAGGGTTTGTGTTTTTCCTTTAGTTGGATTTTCTTTCTAAGGCTATTTAAAAGCCACAATTTGTATGTTTGAGAGGTTGGAAAATGGATGAATGGAAAAGGAGCCTTTTGACTCTTGTTTTTTTCCTTCAAACCAGGAGGTGCTTGTTTTCACAAAGGTTTCCTAAACCACTTAGTAGGGTTGAGTGCATCATTAGGTATTAGAACTTAGGTCCAACAATAGACATATTCCCTCCTATCAATTTACCCTTAAATTTACAACTTTCCATTTTTTTTTTTCTTTCATGCTCCAACACATTTCCTTTGCTTGCCAAGGTTTATTGTTGAAACCTATATGCCCCTTGCTTTTCTTGCATTGCATTTCAGTTTAAAGTTTGTTGTTGTCCATAAAAAAAAAGTAAAGAACCCAAAAAAAAAAAAAAGGAAAAGAGAGTATTTTGTTTTTTCTGAAAAAATAACTTCATTAAAACCTCAAAACAAACATACAACCACCCTCCTTGATTAAGGAGGATCTCAACCAAAGAGGCATTCCAACCATACAAAAAAAATGTATCTTCCGAAGTGGAAGAAACCAAAAAATTATCGCTTGAACCACCTGAAGAACAACAGGCAGAAGCAATTCATGCTAAAGCATGCGCTTCAACATTCGAGTCCCTCGATTTGAAAGAGAACTTTGACTGAACCCATGAACTTGGCCAGACGTTGGACTTCTTCCTCCAAAGAAAATACCACCATCCAATCCTCTGGAACTCGATTGAGGATGGAGACGGCCTCGACAGAATTGGCTTTGACAATGATCCTCGAGTTCGACCTGCTAATATGATCGATTAGGCATTGTAATCTCTCTGCCATTTCTTCCATAGGCACTTGATCGGCCATTTCGCCTCATTTTCCTGAACCCTACGAAGATCAAAGAACCTTTGGAGTCACGAGCTATCCATTTGAACCCGCAAGCTCTCCTCTCTTTCGACCAAAGAAGCATCAGAGTTTATCTTCCAGATGTTTGGGGGACCCTACGAAAAAAGAGAGCATTTTGTTGTTTGGTGAGGAAAATAAAATTTAATGTGAATGCACCCATTTGTGTAGAATAGTTGGTTCCTCTTAAACTCAAATTTGCATGCCCACCCTAGATTACCCAAACCGAATTAGGATGTGACTTGCCAACAATGGATCCCAACTTAACTTGGGAATTGATCGTCAAACTACCCTAAACTTAATAATTAACTTTAGAAATTCAAATGTGACTAGCATAAATTTTATTTTATTTTTTTGACAAAAGCTAGAAAAAGTTTCAACAGAGTCTCCTCCAAAAGTGTCGTAAAACACCCCTAAAAAAAAGAGTTTACACTTTCAAATGTTTGTTCTCATACAACAACCAACTTCAACTTTCGGTGCACCTGTATGTACCTGCCCATACACTATTCACAGGCTAATCATAAAACTTAAAATCCACATTTCACGAGAATCAATTACTGAAGACATGCAAGTTTCAGTTTACAAACCATTATAAATCACAATACAATACAATATCATCAAAACAATACTAGTCACTCTAGTTACTAAGAACAAGGCAACAAAACTACATGTACGTTGCAAAATAATATGTTATACATATGAGATTGAGTATCCATGTTCATGTATAGTTGTATGTATTTATGATTGTGTTAGCATATTAGCATATCAAACATAGCATGTGATCACTATTGGCCGAGAGCATGTAATAGGAGGCACATGTTGTAGAAGAAAATGAAAGGTTTTCATTATTAAACTTTATTGTGGCTTTTGGTGTGACTTTTGGTTTTTGTGGCTTTTGGCTTTTGGTTTCTTGTAACCAATCGTGACTTTTGAGTTTTGGGAGTTAGGTGAGTTATGAGCATTTTATGACATTTGAAGCTTTGAACCATTGGTATTCTATGGTTATGTTTGTAAGCCTATATAAAGGCATGCTTAGTTGAATGAAAAATCATCTCCATTCATATTTGTCCTTCACGTTTTTTCTAACATAGTGGTATCGAGCTTTCCAAGTATTGAGAGAAAAATGGCCAACGGTGGGATTAGTTCGCTTCAACTACCGATGCTTTCCAAAGCTCAACTATGAAAATTGGGGAGCATCAAGATAAAAGCATTACTAGGAGCACAAGACGTGTGGGAGATCGTGGCGAATGGTTTCCAAGAGGCGAAAGCTGGAGCCGATCAAGCGCAAAGAGATGTGTTAAAGGAGACAAGAAAGAAGGACAATAAGGTCCTCTATACCTTGTACCACGGTGAACGAAGACATGTTTTAGACCATCGCCAATGTCAAGACGTCAAAGGCGGCATTGGACAAGCTCCTATCGACTCATAGAGGAGTCGATTGTGTGAAAAAGCTACGGTTGCAAACTTTACGTGGTGAGTTTGAATCTTTACAAATGAAGGAGACGGAGGTGATAGCAGAATATCACACAAGAGTAATGACCGTCGTCAACCAATTGAGACGGAACGGTGAAGAAATCACCGATGTTCGTGTCATGGAGAAGGTTCTACGGAGCCTAAATACAAAGTTCGAGATTATCACCCCGACAATCGAGGAGACACATGATCTTGAGATTATGACGATTGAAAAATTTATAGGCTCGTTGCAAGTCTATGTGGAGAAAAAGATAAGGAGGATGGAGCAAACAGAGACCGTTGAACAACTTCTCCAACTCAAACTCAAGGAGGAGAATAGTCATGGACGTGGAAGAGGTCGCGGTAGTCGAGGTCGTGGTGGAAGAGGTGAAACCAACACCGACGTTTCTCAAAATTCGTGTGATTCCTCAAGAGGAAGAGGAGGTCGAGGTCGTGGAAGACGTGGTGGAAGGTCCGTGAGAGATAAATCTCAGGTAAAATGTTATAATTGTAATAAATATGGACATTATGCAAATGAGTGTTACTCGTCTCAATCAGAGAGTCGATTGATCGGAAGCATCAGGACCATTCAACTGCCAGCACATCCAAAGCCCATCAAGGGCAATCCAATTATGCAGAGGAGAATGAAACCTTATTTATGGTTTCAAAGGGAGAAGAAGAGAGTCAAGATAGTATGTGGTATCTTGACCTCGGAGCCTCGAATCACATGTGTGGAAAACGTGAGATGTTTGTGGAGTTGAACGAGATGGAGAAAGGTAATATTGCCTTTGGAGACAATTCTTTGGCCGCCATCAAAGGAATAGGTAAAATTCTCATTCGGTTAAAAAATGGAGAAAATCAATATATTACAAATGTTTATTACATTTCCAATATAAAAAATAATATATTGAGTGTAGGACAATTGTTTTTTTTTTTTTTTTTTTTGAAACTGAGTGTAGGACAATTGTTAGAGAAATGTTTTGAAATTCAAATGAAAAACAATTGTTTGTATTTGAGGGATAATCATGAGAGGCTCATTGCTAAAGTTTCCATGACAAAAAACCGAATGTTTCTTTTTAATATATGTAATGATGTTCCAAAATGCTTGAAGACGTGTTATGAGGATCTCTCTTGGTTATTACGGTTCGGGCAACTCTCATGGTGCGGGGTTTCCCACACATTCACAAGTCGAACCAAGTGTGTGAAGGGTGCCTACTTGGCAAACATCATCGAAGTAGTTTTTCGAAGGAGTCTATGACAAGAGCCAAGAAGCCTCTACAACTCATCCATGACGATGTGTGTGGAATGATCAAATCAGAGTCTCATGGTAAAAGTAAATACTTCCTTCTGTTTATTGATGATTTTTCTAGAAAAACATGGGTGTACTTTTTGAAGGAAAAATCGGAAGCATTTGAAATCTTCAAGAGATTTGAGGCACATGTGGAGAATGAAAGCAATCTTACAATCAAGGCCATGAGAGTCGATTGAGGTGGTGAATTCCCATCAAATGAGTTCAAACAGTTTTGTGATGAAAAAGGCATCCGACGTCCGTTAACAGTGTCAAGGACACCGCAACAAAACGGCGTGGTGGAGAGGAAGAATCGGACAATCTTGAACATGACAAGAAGCATGCTATAGACAAAGAAAATGTCGAGGGAATTTTGGGCGGAGGTCGTAGCTTGTGCGATCCATTTGACAAATCGAGCACTGATAACTCTCCAAAAGGGAGTTATTTAGACTTTATTTCTACATTGATTTGTGTGTCTTTTGTGCTTAATAGGGTTGCTTTTAGATAAATATTATATGTTTTAACCCATTTGGAAGAATGGAAGCTTTGGAAATTATTTTGTGCAGAATCTGTTGCTGGGCGACTTCAGGGAGCAAATTCTGTGCTGCAGCAAAGCTGGGAGAAAAACTGCCACGTCACAGCTCGTTAGCCAATTTAACAAACTGAATTCTATTAAGCTAATCTCGGGATAAAGGAGCAAGGAGAGCCATCCACGTGTCTAGGTCAACCTAATTCAAGCTTTCCTCAACTCTATAAAAGGAGATAGCCGCCCAAGTCAAATTCATTCCATCTTTGGGGAGAAACATTTCATTCTTGGAAAGGTTACTTCCACCTTTGGGAGCCGAATAGAGGAGAGAGATTGGAGACCATCAAGAAGACCATCATTTGCAAGCTGATCGAGGAGATTAATATTTTCTTTTATTATCTTGTGATTATGGATATGTTTACTCAGATTGTAACGTGTGTTTCCATGCATTTTATGAACTAAGTAGCTTTAGGCGTTGGTTAGGAACATGTAATTACTGTGCTTAATTTCTAGTAATAAATATTGATTAATGCATCTTGATTAATTGTTGTGCTCATTTACATTTTGTGCCCGCCTGGCCAGCCGGTATGAATACCTCTCTCTAGTTTCAGGGATGATTTAGGGAGTATGTGGCATTTAATCACACTAGATCATTGTGTATTGGTGAACGCCAGTGACTGAGCTAGGGATAGCCAGTTGCCTAGTGCTTGATCGGTAGTACTTCATTGGAGTTGAAACACATTCCAAAAGATCCGGAGTTCTGGGAGGAATCTGCTAATAAGACTGCGAGAGTTTTGCATGATCAATAGTATTGCTAGAGCATCTTTTAAAACAATTACTAAATCCTGACCAGCGCCTGTTTCTAATCTGTCTGTCTATCCGTTTACTTACTGTTCTGTCATTTCTTTTGCTTCAGCATTATTCTTATAAAAACAAATCATTTTTACCACCTTTGAAACCATTAAAGAGTTATACAAAATAGATAAAGTGGAAGCTAGTTCAGGCCTTGGATTGATAATACTTATTACTTGCTGCGGGCTGTGTATACTTGCACAGAGTCTAGAGTCAATTTACATCTTGTTTTTACTCACTCTAATAACCCAACAAGCACCAACCAAAAGTGTGCTTGACAAGACGCCTCAAGAAGCTTGGAACGGAAGAAAGCCCGGAATTGGTCACTTCAAGGTATTTGGGAGTATTACATATGCTCATGCATCGGAGGAAAAAAGGACCAAGCTCGATGTCTGAAGTGAGAAACTCATCTTCATCGGCTATGATGCAAGTTCAAAGGGTTATCACCTTTACAATCCTTTGAATGGGAAGGTAATTATTAGTCGTGATGTTGTTTTGATGAAGAAGCCTCTTGGGATTTGAATATACAGGAGGAGGAGTATAGTTTTCTTCCATATTTTGAGGAAGACGATGAAAATGAGCCAACTAGGGATGAACTGGGTGAAGGTTTGCCCATTCCATTGCCACCCCATTCGACCGATCGATCTTCATCTGAAGGTTCATCCAGCGATTCTGAGAATGAAATCGATCCAAGAGGAACCCGAAGTCTACGAGAACTTAATGAGGTAAATGAAAATCAAAATGAAATAATTCTCTATTGTCTTTTTGGTGATTGTGAGCCCATTAGTTTTCAAGATGCCATTGCAAGCAAGAAATGGAAGGATGCAATGGATGAAGAAATTCGAGTGATAGAGAAAAATGACACATGAGAGTTGACCAACCTTCCAAAAGGGCACAAACCGATCAAATTGAAGTGGGTATACAAGACAAAGAGAAAGGCCAATGACGATGTTGAAAGGCACAAGGCGAGACTAGTGGTGAAAGGGTATAGTCAACAACAGGGCATCGACTATGATGAGGTATTTGCCCCCGTTGTTCGCCTTGAAACTATTCGTTTGATTATTGCTTTGGCAGCCCATAATCATTGGAAAATACATCAAATGGATGTCAAATCGGCATTCTTGAACGAAATTCTTGAGGAAGAAGTCTATGTGGAGCAACCATTGGGTTATGAAGTCAATGGTGAAGAAAACAAAGTGCTTCGATTGAAGAAGACTCTTTACGGTTTGAAGCAAGCACCGAGAGCATGGAATTCGAAAATTGATAAGTACTTTCAAGAGAAGAAGTATATGAAGTGTCCTTATGAGCATGCCCTTTACATCAAAATGCAAGGTAAAAGCAACTAATAATTTTGTTTATATGTTGATGATTTAGTATTTACCGGAAACATCCTAGCATGTTTGATGAGTTCAAAAGAGAGATGGCCAAGGACTTTGAAATGGCGGACATTGGTCTCATGAGTTACTATCTTGGGATCGAGGTCAAAGAAGGTGAAGATGAGATTTTTATATCCCAAGAGGGCTATGCTAAAGAAATGCTCAAAAAATTCAACATGTATGATGCTAATCCGGTTGGAACACCGATGGAATGTGGAGTCACAATCCCCAAGCAGGGTGGAGGAGAGAATGTAGATTCTACATATTTCAACAGCTTGGTTGGAAGTTTGAGATGCTTGACATGCACAAGACCAGATATTCTTTATTTAGTTGGAATTATTAGTCGATTTATGGAGGAGCCGACAACTATGCATTGCAAAATGGAAAAAAGGATACTTCGCTACATCAAAGGGACAATTGGGTATGGTCTTTACTATGTCTCTTCTAGCAATTTTAATATTGTTGGTTATTGTGATAGTGATTGGAGTGGTGACTTGGATGATCGAAAGAGTACTATGATAGCGAGCATAGCTAGCTATTTTTCCTAATTAATTTAGCTAGTCTTTGATATTTAATTGGCCAAATTTATGCATTTTAGTGTTTTATTTGTAGGAAATATGTATTGGAGCTAAATTGAGAAAATGAGAATGATCGGGTGTTCGGGACGTGAAAAGAGGCCAAAGAAACGAAGTTGAATCGAAGTGGAAGCTTGGTGATTAGTGCAATCCGTGAGCCAGCGTCGAGACCCTCAGTTCTGGGCATCTCGACGCTGGAATTTTTCCTTGGCAGCAGAGGTCACAGATTTTAAAAAAAAAATCTCATGTTTGCACATTATTCTTTTCTGTAACATATTTGCAAATATAGCAACCAATTTTTTCACCGTGAGGGCAAATAATCGCACCAGCCCCATTTGATCCTAGGGGTGAGCAAGAAAAGCCGAAAAACCGAGCCGACCGACCGAAACCAACCGAACCGATGTCGGTCGGTCGGCTCGCCCAAAAGAGGAGAAAACCGACACCACCGACCGAAAAAAAAAAAATGAAAAGCGCGTATGATTGATTGCATGCTGCTGCAGCGCATTTAATGCGCCTGCAGCAGCCGCCCTTGGGAAGACCATCAGCCAATGGTCTTCCCAAGTAAAAATTCAATTTTTTATTTTTTTATTTTTTTTTTCCGAATCTCTTTCCTTCTTTCTTTCAGTTTATTATTATTATTTTCTTAAATCTCTCACTTTGTCTTCTTCAGTTCTTCTTCTCTCATTTCAGCCTTCAGGTTCCAAGTTCCATCTTCTTCACTTCTTCTTCTTTTTCTTTCTTGCACAGACTTTAGTTTATTTTTTTTCTTTTTCTTTTTTGTATTTTCTTTTTCGTTTTTTTCTTTTTCTTCTTATTTCTTCGGTATGTTTTCATCCTTCTCCATTTATTCTTCTTTTTTTACATCCTTCTTCTTCTTTCAGAATGTTCTCTTCACCATTTGTTTTTCTGTTTTTTTCTTTTTTTTTTTTTTTTTTATTTCTTCTTCACGATCCATTCTTAAAACCGAACCCAACCGACCGACCGCCGGTGTTATCGGTCGGTCGGCGTAACCAATCCCCCAAAACCGACAAAAACCGACCGCCGGAAACCGACACGTCGGTGATCGGCGTCGGTTTGAGTCCAAAACCGACGCCGACCGACCGATGCTCACCCCTATTTGATCCTCACTGCAAGTTGAAGAAACATTAAAAATACATCAAAAATCAAAACATGGGCGAGTGGGTGGAGTATAAAAATGAGTCAAAATCCATGAGCTTGCTCTTCAAACTTGATTAGAAACTAAAACCCCACAATTATTCTGCCATTGCTATTATAAGTAATTTTGCACCATCTCGAAAATCGAGAAGAGAGACAAAGCTAGCACAGCGCCAACGCCCGAGGAATCAACTAGAAACCGGGTCCCAGAGGAGAGAGAAAGGTCGTGGGGATTGGGCTAGCCCAATCCCCTGCGTTGGTCGACCTTAGGCCTGGGGTGAGGTCGACCCTAGGCCTAAGGATTGGGCTCCGTTACCATACCCTTGCTCGGTCTTTTGAGTTCCTTGCCAGCCTAGTTGGATTCATTTCCAGCCCTAAGTTGTCCTCAAACGAGTAAAACCCTAAAATGCACACAAGTTTAGGGCCCGTTTGGTTAGTGATATGAAAATAGGAATTTGAAAACAAGGGATTCAATGAAAACAGAGTTGTATTTCATGTTTTCAGATATGTGTTTGGTAGCAGATTTAGAAATTAGATCTGAATTTAAATAATGGTTCAAAATGTGTTTGATAATATATTTTTAAATCATAAATTATTTGTAGTTATCTACTAAATACTAAGTTGAATATAAAATATTATTAATTAACTTATAGACATGTTATGTGTTATAAATTTTTTATTATTATTATTTTATAATATCATATAATTTATAATATATTATATTATACAAATTTTAATTTTGCAAAAATAAATTGAGTTTTTAACATGAAATACTATATTTATTAAAGTTTTATCTTTTTTAATTTAATTCTGTATTTAAAATCTGGATACAATGAAAACATAAAAAAGTTGTTTTCAAAATTTTCACTATTTAGATCACAGAATCCGAAAACAGTTTTCAAAAACACATCTGCCAAACGCATATTCACTGAATTCAGTGAATCTGAAAACATAAAACAGAATCTTGATTGCCTACTGATAACTCTTAGAAATAAGAGTTATTGGCCATTCTTTTAGGGCTTTTAGGCTTGATTTTACCTTAAGTTGATGCTATTTGAGTTGGGTATTGATGAATTTTTTGGTGTTTAATGAAAGTGCTTATTGATGGCTTTAAGTGTTTAATTTCCCGTTAATTTCGGATTTAAACTGACTTGGAGTTTCAGTTTTCTTTGCAGATTATGCTGTAGCATGAGCTGGAAGAGGCAGAATAGCAGCTGGAGCTGATTTACACGTGGAAGGCTTCATTAATTGATGTGGCATTCCCAGCTGGAGGCTGAAGCTATTTTCAGCCATTAGAATGATTTCCAAGTGGGCAAGGCTTGTCTAATCAGCCCTGAATCCCACAAATATGGCTGGGTATAAAAGAAAAGAGGCCTTAATTTGGAAAGGGGCTGAAAAAGAGGGGAGACTGACCATTGGGAGCTGATTTTGGAGCAAAAACAGAGGAAAAGAAGAGGAGGGCTGCTGTGGAGCTATTATTTAGCTTGGGAAAGCTGGATTTTATCTTGGGCACTTCTTCTTTAGTCTTTTCTTCTCATCTTTTATCTCCCTATTGACATTAGTTGTGGTAGAGGCTGAAAACATGTTGTGTATGAGCATTTTCTGCTATATTGAACTTGTTTCTTCTTTGATCATGAACTAATCCTCTTTAGGTGAGGATTAGGGAGCTTATATTGTAACGAGGGGTTGTTGTAGTTGAACCATGCTAATTTCATCTTAAAGTAGAGTGTGTTTCATTGTTAAAGCTGGAATTTCGTTTGGCCAACCATTTTCTAGCATTGTTATTGATTGTTTGGGAAAACATTTAGTAACCGATTACTTTACTTTACCTTAGTCTTTGATGATAATGAAAATGAGTGGGTATTTAGGGATAAATCACCACCTAGGGCACTAATCAGATTGAGCTAAAAATAAGGGGTTAAATGGGAGTTTAATCGCCTTAATCTTTGGAGAATTGGAAAATTCCCGTTGAAAAATCTGGGTGAGATGAATTAGCACAGTTTTTGCTATAGCAATCCCTGGAAACAATACAGAGTATCCCTAATCCGAGCCTTACTTCTCCTCTGCATTCAGCCGTTTTTCTTGTGTTATTTGCTCTCAATTCTTCTTAATTTCACTCAATTTTATTTACAATAGTGCATCTTAGTTATTAATTAATATTTGGACTTTGGTTACTCGAATTTCATTGAGAATAGGCTTAAGAATAGTGTTTTTCGTTGCATCAATCCCTGTGGAGAACGATATAAAAATACTTATCACTTGCTGCTGATCGTGTGCACTTGCACGTGTTTTTGTGAAGATTTCTTGCATATTGTAAATCACTTTGCACAAGGCAACACCTACTAAACAGACCCTTAAATATTCTTCTTCAACCTTAGAGAAAGGGTTCCCCACTCTGAACTATGATCTTCCTCTTGTTTTCTACTTGCCATACTCCATAACTTCCTAGCTGACTTAAGCATCAGAATCAGTGTTGCAAGCACCACATTAGTGTGCAGTTTTCTCTTGCTTTGCAGGTCATGTCTTCCCCCTTCAAATAAATTCACTGTTGTTGTCACGGGAAGGTCAGATGAGTTTCCCTGCTCGGATTTTGGCATCAACAATTACAATATTCGTTCTGAAGCCTCACAACATGGATCTTTTTCACAATGCAATGATTGCACTTTCTAGAGTTGGCGAGACAGCCAATTTGAAATGCTCCAAGGCAATGTTCTCAATAACAGCCCCACACATTTCTCCAAACTTCATTGTCTCGCTGCAAATAATGCCTCAATTCTTCTCCCACATTCTCCATCCTCGGACTTACCGTACAAGAATTTCCCTCCGCCGCTTCTTCCATATCATGATGGAAATGCATTCCAAAAATATTTCTTCAATCTCCATCGTTCTTGCAGAAATCTTCCCTGACGTATTCCTTCAATTCCACAATAAGATATTTGGTTGGATTAATTAATTAATATTAATTAAATAAATTAATTTAAGTTATTTATTTAATTAAAAATCAGTAACTCCCCACGTGGGGAGTTATGATGAGGTGGGGAGTTATCAGATAACCCCCCCTGCAATTAGTGAGATCTGGAAAAGCTCCAGAGCATCCTGCAGTTCATCCTCTCCCTCACACAACAGACTTCTATCAAGAAAAAATTCTCTCTTTTAAGATTTTCTCTCTACATGATTGCAAAGAAAATTCTCCTTCGTACATCTTCCCTAAATTCAAGAAGGAAGTCCCACATCTTCATTTTTTGAACCTAGAGGATAGTAGGGAAGGTTTTTTGGTTGTATTCCAAGAGATCCTGTTCTTGTACGTTGAAATCGTTCGTGCAGATGAGGCAAGCAGTTGTTGAATTTGGTCTTCAATGGTAAGTAATTTCTTCTTCCCCTTAGATTATATCTAAAATAAATGTTTAGCCTAGAAAGTATATGCAATCGTTACTGTATTTCACGTACTGTTTGCACGTATTTTAAATGAAATCGAAACACAAAAGTATTCGTACGCTTCGGCTGTGAGATTCAATTCCTTCAAAATCGCAGTCAAATTCTCAACAAAGTTAGAGACTAAACAGAGATATGATCGAAGCTTTCAAGCAGAGAGAGAGTTCTTACTAGTTACCAAGGAGATCTGAGAATTAGGTGAGTCACCTTCGATGGAATCTACTAGAGCTCGATTCTTGGAATCTCAACGCAGATGTGGCGTGGTTCGAAGACGCGAAGATTGGAGAAGTGGGGTGGTCCATCTGTGACTCGATAAGTTCTCTGATTGTGGCAGGATGCAAAAAATTCAGAGGAAGGGTGCAATCAAATTCTTAGAAGCTGAGGCCATTTGTTGATGGTATGAAAGAGTTGATCAAAACAAAGGAGACAGGTGGGGGGAGTTTCACTAAACCTTTGATAGTTGAATCGGACTCCATGGAAATCGTCAATCTGCTCAATCGCGAGTTGATAGCTCACATTATGAATTATTTTTCTCGATCCTTTATCGTTAGTCTTAGAGATTTATTTGGCCAAATTCATACTCTTTTATGTTTATTTTGTAGAAATCAAGTCTCGGGATGGATTAGAGCATTTGGAAGTTGATCGAGTGTTCGGGACAAAAAAGAGGCAACAGAATTGAAGCATTCAAAAAGAAGCTGAAGCAGCCATAAGTTAGACCCAAGAGCAGAGCGTTGAGACGCTCCCTTTTGGCATCGAGCGTCTCGATGATGCTGCAACACTTTCCTAGCCAACAATCCCGAAGGCACAGCGTCGAAACGTTATGTTGAGAGCGTCGAGACGCTTGACAATTTTCCATATTTAAATGAGGCGACAATCGGACAGCGTCGAGACGCTGTCGTGCTATTTTAATAAATACATTGTGATTAGCTATGGAGAAAGGGAGTTCAATTGGTGGGATTTTAGCCCTAGTTTCGATACAAAACACCTTGGGAGAGCTAGACGAAGCGGGGAGTGGGATTCGAGACGAGAGCTCGTGGAGATCGTGAATGGGAATGTGCGACATCTACGAGACTCGAGTTTTTACCTTTCTTTCCCTTATCTTTTGTTGGTTTTATGGCTTTTTATGCAAGCTTAAATTGTAATGTCAAGATTATGAGTAGCTAGGCTTGTATCTTAGGGATTGAGGTATCCTTTTGGTTTTATGGATTAACTTCTTGAATGATTTATTGCTTTTATTCTATTCATGCAATTATTTACTTAATGCTTTTAATCTACCGACCATAGATTGAATGTGGTTGCGTTGAATCTTGCTCAGGAGAGGGGATTTAGCTTAGATCTTAATTGTATGACTAAAGTAGTTCTAAGATTGGGAGGTTTAGGATTGCTTTAGAAGTTGTAAAAAAGGATTAGACGTAAGGCCTTGCATATCGTGTATCTAGATAGGAATATCGAATTCTTGATTATGCATGAGAATTAATTATGCTTGTATTAAGTGTCCTTGACTTATAGAAAATTGCATGTTAAACACATTCAAGTAATTAATCTGAAATTCCAATTGGTGGAATCTATTCCCCAAGTGTTTCTCTCATTTGATTCTTCAATTTATAGCTTTTGATATTTAATTCGTTATCACATCATGCTTTGATCTCTGAATAAAATTGAACAATAGTATTCACGGTAATTAATTGGCTAGAAACCCAATCTAGAGGACGACACTCGTATTTACGAAAACACTATATTAAAACTTTGGCCCGTACACTTGCAGTAGGGCATATTTGTGCACATCAAGTTTTTGGCGTCATTGCTGGGGATTGACAAGTATTTAGTTCAATTAATATCGTGAAGAATTTGTTTGGTCTTACTTTAGAGTGTATTTTATTGTATTTTTAGTTAGTGTTGATTTTATCTTTATTTGTGTCTTATTTATTTCTGTTTTTCTCTTTTATTTTTTTTAAAAAAATTTGGTTTGATTTTATTTTATTTTATTAGGATAGATATTGCATGCGAAAGGACAAAGAATTAGAGTTAACCCCTTTTGACCCTAAGATTGAGAAAACCTATTAGGAAGGAACAAAAGGAAAGGACTACATCCATGGCTAATCCTAATCCACCTGAGGAGCCTAGCCCATTCGAGACTACTTTCAGCTAGTCCTTCTGGAACAAAAGTTCGGGATAGTCTATCCACCAATAAATGCTAATAACTTTAAGCTGAAAACCGATCTCATTCAGATGGCTCGAAATAATGCTTTTAGAGGATCTCCCACAGAGGACCCTAACTCTCATCTCAAATCTTTTTTAGATATTTGTGGGACAACTGTGAAATTAAATGGTGTGACTGAGGATGCTATTCACTTACATCTCTATTCCCTTTTTTTTTTGCAGGATAAAGCGAGGGATTGACTACAATCAATTCCACCTGGGATGCTTTAGTTTAGACCTTTCTAAAGAAATTCTTTCCACCTGCAAAGACGGTCAAGTTTAGGACCGAAATTGGGACCTTCCAGCAACTGTTTGATGAGCAACTGTTCGAGGCTTGGGAATGATTCAAGGAATTATTGAGGAACTGTCCACAACATGGATACTCGGATTGGCTGTAGATTCAATTGTTTTATAATGGTTTAAATCTTAACACTAAAATTATTGTTGATGCAATTGTAGGTGGTACTCTATTGTTCAAGACCGTGGATAGTGCACGAACTTTACTGGAGGATATGGCCACAAATAGTTATCAATGGCCATCAGACTGTTCCACACCTAAAAAATAGCAGTTGGGGTCTATGAGATCAATAATGTTACTTCCTTGAAAGCTCAAATGTCTTCATTAGCTAACGCTTTTCTCAAATTTTCAGGTATATGGAGCTCACAATCTATAGAGTCAGTTGCAACAGCTCATGCATCTCAATCATAGGGAGAGGTAAGCGTTGAGCAGGTTCAGTACGTTGATAATAGGAATTCTAACTTTAGGGGACACCAAAATTCTTTACCCATACACTATCACACTGGGCTAGGGAATCATGAAAATTTTCTTATGCCAATACAAAGAATGTGTTAAACCCCCCTCCTAGATTCACTTCTCAACATCAGAAAAATAAACAATCTCTTGAGGATTTAGTGGGAGCTTTCATTGTTGAGTCTAGGTATAGAACAAGCAAGTTGGAGGATGAAGTAATTGCGCTAAATAGCACGGTGTATAGCCATGGTACGTAGGGGTGCAAGCAGCTCAGTTCGGCTAGGTTATTGTGCAAAACCGGAGCTGAACCGCTTATTTGGATAAGAAAACACTAAAAACCGCCACAGAACCAATTAATGTGAAAAATCGCACCAAACCAACCACTGAACCGACAATTCGGTTCGATTATTTAATTAGTGAACCGCATGATGTGGAATTTTCCTACCGCAAGCGCACGGGTAAAGTAATAGTAAAGTGATTTTTAAATCAGTGTCGTCCTCTGGATTGGATTTTTTAATCAATTCTAATTACCGAAAATAATCTTGTCCAATTTTATTTAGGGAAACGAACTAAGTGAGAATGAATGGAAAAATAACATAAAGCAATAAAAGAGTATGACAATCTAATGGAGACAACGGTCTTAGGGATTTGATTTCACCAATTGGGATTATGGATTAATTCATGGTTTAATGACATGCTATGATTCATAGATCTTGGAATACTAAAATCACAAATATCTCTCCGGAGCATACATGATTCTCCCACATGCAATGAACCCGATATCCCTATCTAAATTCATTAAACATGCAAGGCATTAAGGTTAACCTTTTTAACGATTTCTAGAATTAACTATTATCTCCCGATTTCTAGCTAAATCCGAGTTATGCATAATGATTTCTAAGCTAAATCCTCTCTCCAGAGTTAGATTCAAGCACAAACATCAATCAATTTATGGTCGGTAAATTGAAAGCATTAAGAACACAATTATGCATAAATGAAATCAATAGTAATAAAACCATTAAATCAATCCATAAAGTGCCCAACGGCTACATCAATCCCTAAGAATTAAACTTAACTACACATAATCCAAGTTACAATATAAACTAAGTCTAAACAAGCCATAAAAACTACAAAAGCAAAGGGTAAAGAGAATTAAACGCTAGGTAGGCAGAGACCGCACGTCCCCGTTACAATCCCCACGAACAATGGTTTGACTCCCGCTTTTCCTCCCCTTGTTTCAGCTTCAAAAGTCCATTTTTTCTCTGTTTTATGGCTCCAAATCGTCCAAGAGAAGTCCCCCAATCAGCCCTAATCGCAATCTTTAAATAAGGCAAAAATTGGTCGTAGCGTCGCGACGCTACCGCGAAATCACGGATTTTGGAAGTTCGCCAAGAGCGTCGCGACGCTATGATTTTTTTTTTTTTTTTTTAAGAATCGCGAACTCCATTTGACTCCAATTTCTCAATTAAGCTTCAAACACATACTTCCTACAAATAAAACATATAAATGCATAAATTTGGCCAAATAATTGTAAAAGACTAGCTTAATTAATTAGAGAATAATAGCTAGCTATGCTCGCTATCACCGCACGCCTTGGACTGGATCACGAGTCGGGTTGCGGATCGGAATAGGCCGCACGCGCATTACTTTCGTGATTTTGTACCTTATATTTTCTGGCAGACTCCTTTTATAGCTTTGGAATTTGCACCCCTAACTTAATATTAACGATGTGGCACTGTGGGATGTGGGTCACTGTCTCACTGGATATTTTTTACTTTATTCAGACTTCACTGTTTTTTTCTCCTTTGTTTTCTTCTTTTCTTTAAAGAAAATGCCAAAATGGTTGAGATGCATTTTTTTTTATTTCTCTCCTTTCTTAATTCTTTCTTTCCAATTTTTTTTAATCCTTTCTTTTATTGGTTTTCTTTTCCTTATTTTCAATTTTTCTTTTACAATTTATAATTGAATTGAAAGTAAAATAAGACAAACTTTTGCTTCACAAAATAACTTTAATATAATAAATAATGCAATTCAAGATACCTCCAAGGAATAAGGATCACAAAATAACAAAAAACTTTTACTTCACTGTAAAATTAAAAAATTACAAACTAAATTAAATTCTAAAAAAAAAAACAAATTGTAAAAAGCAAAAGCAAATAGTTCTACTTCAGACTTCAATTTTCACTTCAAGTTATTTCTTTTATCTTCTTCAATTAAACAATAACATTTTCCTTTGCTCCTTGTCCTTTAACTGCTTCCCCTGTACATGATTTGAAATCTACAAATACAAAATAATAATAAAAATTATAGAAATTAATGAATTTTGAAATTAGTTTTTAAAGATTAAAAAGTTTCAAACCTTCTTCAAAGCGAGAAACTTCCTCCAAATGTGATTGAAGATCAATACTGATAGCATTAGAACATAGCCAATTTTGTGCACAAATAAGTGCCTCAACTGTGGATGGAGTCAATGTGGAGCGAAAATGATCTATCACTCTTCCACCAATATTGAATGCAGACTCAGAAACAACTGTAGACATTGGAATTGCCAAAACATCTCGTGCAATCTTACTTAGAACCCTATACCTAGAAGAGTTCACTTTCCACCATTCTAAGATATCAAAATTCTCATCCCCTTTTGCACGACGTTCCAATAAGTAAACATCCACCTCTATGTCCACATCAAAATCATCCTCATCATCTTCCATATCAGCATGTTGAAAGCGAAAAGGATTACTTGTTCTAGCAGTAGAATCAGTAGAAGTGGATTGACTCATTCGACTTTTTGAACAAGATGAAGCATTTTTAGACTCTAACGAATTATACTTGTTGAACAATCGTCTGAACACATCTTCCACTTTTTTTCCAATTTCCTTTGCCACATTATCCTCAAACAACTAATTGAAACAATATATAAGGAACTTCATCTTGTGACGAGGATCGAGAAAAAATGCAACATATAATAAGTAATTTGCCTTGTCACTACTCCCCCAATACTTGTCATATTTCAATTGAATTTTAGTTGCAACATCAGTAATAATTGGACTATCACCACTACCTGAAGAATATTTTCGTATACAATTCTGGATAGTTGCAATTTCTTCGAAGACCATGTCTGAGGTAATATAAAGAGAACCAAAAATTCTAAGAGTTACCTCATAAAATACAGATAAAAACTTAGTAAATATGCGAGCAACCTCCCAATCTGTACTGTTAGGATTTTGGTTCTCCTCTTTCATTTTCAAGTATGATAAGTCGTGATAATCTAATCTATCAAATGCCTTCTCAAAATTTTCAGCTGTCTCAAGCACCAAATATGTAGAGTTCCACCTTGTTGGAACATCAAGATATAGAAAACTATTGCTAGATATATTCTCCTCCTCAATACATGTCTTAAATTTTGCAAATCGAGCAGGAGAGGATGCATCTTTTGTTTTTGCAAAAGGACTTTTTTTTGCAATAACTCTCAATATGCAATCTCATTGTCCCTGTCCCGTTCCTTTTTGTATGACATGCATATATAGCATCACAAAAATTATATTTAGCTTGAGGTTTATCTTCACTACAATCAGGTAATTTAGTGAAGTGATCCCATACCATAGAAGTTCTTCTCCTCTTTCTCTCATTCTTAGGTGGTGGCGGCGGTGGCATCTCAACAAGTTCATCCAAATCGTCATTCTCCTCACAATCAATTTCAACCTCAATTCTTTTTGAACTTGTCATGATTTGATAATTGATATCATTGTCAATTAATAAAAACATTATTAAATATTATGTTACTAAGTTAGTAAATTAAATAGTAAAGTAATAATTTCTATCATACACTATTACAAAATACACATTATTACACTAACAATCAACTATGTATATTGTATTATGCGTGCCATAATGAAATATAAATAATAAATTAAATACTAATAACTTAATTAAAAAGGGAATAAAGAAATTAAAAAAAAAATTATGAATAAAACGAACTAAAACTAAAAAAATAAAACTAAATGAATTACTAAAGTAAAGCAAAAACCAAAAGCATTAGTAATTCACTACTGCAGTCTGCTGCATAATGGTAAATACTAATTACTAAATATTAACTATTAATTAACAAATACTAAATAACAAAAGCAATAGCAATTTAGAATTTAATTGGCAAGCAGAAGCAGTAAGCATCAAGCAAGTTTATCCACTAAGTAGCGTAGTCAGCACAATTGCACAAGCAGACGCGCCAGGTGGAAAATGATTTGAAAATAGATGGCTCCAACTCCAACCAAAATTTCATTCTATCACTCATCAACTATGCATTTAATATTTAAGATATTTGCCCACTTTTTGTTTTCTTCTTCTTCAACACAAGAATGAAGATCCTATCTCTTTGGCAGACGCGGTCACGCCATCTTTGGTCCCTCACCACCACCAGTCGCCAACTCGCCATTCTTAAGCAAGCTAATTAAATTTCTTTAAATTTTAATAACCAATAGTCTAATACCCATTAAACTATTATAAATAACAAGTATTAACTTAATAACTTCAAATTTAATAACCAACCAAACAGTGAACACAACAATAGACTAGACCCGATTAAGTAAATTAGTAAAGTAATATTTAATTGTTAAACTTAAAAAAATAAAAGAAAAGACTAACCGATTGTTAGGTTAGCAACCACAAATAGTAGACACGATCACGAGCAGTTTGTTGTCGACCTCAACTCAACCTCCTCAAGCCCCTTCGATTGGTGATTATTTTCAAATTTTGTGTTTGTGTTAATGTGTTCATTGTTCTTGTTCTGTTCATCATATATTGTTGTAGTTGAGTTGTATTGTATCTCAAAATCCCCCCAAATAATTAAGGAATATATTTACCTTTTTAGATTTGACATAAGAAAATGGAAACTATAAATTTTAAATTTTGAAAATTGAAATTTGAAAAATCTTGAAGAAGAAGGTCAGCCAAAAATTGGAAAATAAAAAATAATTGGTAATTTTAATTTCAAATTGAAAAGGTAAAAAAGGAAAATAAAATATAGAAAATCGAATTAAATAAATTTGAACGAAATCGGGAAAAATGAAATTAAAACTGAAATGTGAAATCATGAAGAATCATGAAATCAAACCCAGCCTAATTTATGGAAATTGTGAGACGTGAATTGTGGAGAGGAGACGAAAGACGGACTCATCACTCACGCACGCCACACAGAATGGATTCTATAATCGATCGGATCGGTTGAATTTATGACCGCAAGAAGTGTGAACCGACGCCGACCGCTTATCTTCAGTTTCTGTAATCTTCAGACCGCCTCCGACTACCTAGACCGAACCGAAACTGAACCAGTAGCGGTTTCGGTCGGTTTAGGCAGTTTTTTTTATTTTTTTCGGTTGGTTCTTGCACCTCTAATGGTACGGCTATAAAGAGCATAGAAACTCAACTAGGATAGTTGGGGACAACTATGAACACAATGCAGAAAGGAAAAGCCCCAACAGAGCAGGAACAATCCCAAATGGAGTACTATAAAGTCATCATGGTGCATCATGTGGAGGAGATTGAAGAAACTGAGAATTAGGAGACTAATGAGCCAGCATGTTGATAAGTGCAAAAAATATACCTATTTTGCCCCTTATAGTTACCTTATTCCTTGTAAAACTTGTATGTTTTTTATTTATCAAATTTACTATTCCCGAGCTCAAAAAGTGTGAAAGTTGATAAGTTAGGTCTTTGAGAGTCATGTGTGTCAAATTATACGTATTTGTGCTTAAAAGAACTCATTTTGATGAGAATTTGACTTAGTTTTATGTTCTGCAGAAAAACAGAGGAAACAGGGCAAGGCAGCAGAAATGCAACCGCATTTCTGCCAAGGCTAAAAGAAATGCGACCGCATTTCTGGGCAGAAACAAAAAAAAAAGTCTGAGTCTGTGTCGGGTCGTTTTGAACGAGCTTTTCACGCACCTAACTGGTTGATTTGACTTCGAAACTGACTGGGCTACCTGGAAGCACCATTTTTGTGACTCCTCAATGACTCCCCACGCTATAAAAGGCCATGAATCGAAGGCAATTGCAAGCAGAACTCACTAGGAAGAAGAGGGTAGTGACAGAACCCTAGTAGACGCTCATGAGTCGTGATACCCGAGGTCCTTACTAGAAGACAAAATTCTAACCTTAGTTAGACATCAAACCTTGTGTTTGTAGAGATTTCACCCCATTTCTACCTTGTAAGGGAGAGTAAAGTGTCGTGAGAACTCTAGAGGGATTGGATAAATTGAAAAAAAAAAACCCTAGTTTTAGCTAGGGATAACCGCAGGAATGGCTAAAATAAAAAGGTGGTTTTGAAAAAAAGCCAAAAATCTTTATTCTTGCGAAAATGGAAAAAGGATATAATAGGAAATTCGCTAATTCCTATAAACGGACAAAAATACCCTCCAATGAAAAAAACAATATAATCCTAGTTTTAAGCAGAAAAAGGATCATTGTAATATCTCAATATTAAAAATTTAAAACCATCTAAATCTGTTACTGGCCAAATCGAGGATGTAGTTTTGAAAATTCAAAACCATCTAAATCTATTCTGTCCAAAAAAATCTAATGCAAAAATCTGGAAAAGCCTAACATTATAGTAAAGAACGTAAAGAAAAACACATCAAAATCCCCTAGAAAAAATCTGTACACATGGAAACTACACAGAAACCCATTCTTCAAGAACAAAGATAAACAATGAAATCCAACAAAATATAAAGTGATACTGTATTTGAATCATCCCAATGCAATTTTCCCAAGTGTCAAATCAAATTTAAAAAAGGTTCATTCTTCGATTTTTTCTGGGGGATTTTGATATTGACGAGGGGTAAATATTTGAACCCACCTTCATCGTCAACATCGTACGCTGTATATGTGCCTGCACGAATAGTACCGCGTGTTAAACGATCATATACTAACAAATACAATGTATGTGACACAGAGGTATGATATGTTGAATACTGAGTGTGTGTTAGTTTGAATTTAGTACTGGATATTTGTGTGCATTAAAAAAAAAGTATGCATTTACTGTGTGTGTGCACATAATTCGACTACTGGGTATTTGTGGGCATTTAAAAAAATTTGCAGCTACTGTGTGTGTGAGTTTGAAGATGCCAATGAATCAACATCAATGTAATCAATAATCTTATAATTTTTTCCACTACTTTTTGGCTGCGATGATGATTTATTGTTATCAAGTTGCAAAGACATTGTATTTGAAGCCAACTCATTGGTTTCGCAATGGTCGACAACGACACAAATATCACTAGACATCCCATCAATGAAGTTTGACATGAACCATGCAACATCTCTGTCGTCAGTGATCCTAATTATGTTTGATTTATTGATCCCATTCCTATACATGGTTAAGCGCGTGATCACTTGGTTACTAGACGAAAAAATCTTCCTTCGAATGCATTCAGTAAACATTCCTATCGTGCATTCTATGGAGGTTGGCACATTTGTAGACATGAAATCATGGTAGCGGTTGTTTTCATCCCACCTTCCATTGAACAGTATCGTAATGTTTGATATTTGATAGAGACATATGTGGCAAATGTGAAAATATCAGAATGGATACCTTGGATAACACAGTGTACCTGGCATATGTTGATTATTGCGTCGAACGATGTTGGAGGTCTATACACTGAACGCAAGTAGTTCAAATTTGTGAGTTCAAATTTGCGGCTGATAATCAAAATTTTTTGTTTATCTTGAAGAGATTTTGTTTGTTGGAGGTCACTGCACGCAAGCATGGGTTTGAAGAGATACAGTTTGAATTTATTATTTTATTTTTTTAAAAAAAAGATTCAGTTTGTTGTGGGGGAAAAACCAGATACAGTTGTTGGGGTTCTTGCGGGTGGATGTTACGGTTGTTGGGGGAATTTACGGATGGATGATATCCCAATAATCTTACAATGGGGGCAAAATGGGTATAATGCAAGTCTGGATGCCATTCAAGAATCACGCACGCATCACGTGTAGCCATATCCCAATAAATTTTTATTTTTTGCCATATTTCAAAGCAGCTTTCTCGAATTGGCCATCTAGTCCAATTTCTCTTTTAGCTACTACACCATATTGTCCCGCAACTATTTCTTTCTATTATTTCTTGCACTTATCATTCATTTATTCAATGGAAAGTTATTTGTTTGCATTATTATCCATCTTGCGTAGCTAAATTCCATTGAGGGGTTCGGTTTAGTGAATTCCCTTACGGATTGAATAGCTTGAAAGTTGTTTATTTACCTAAGTTCTATTTGTGCATATCATCCTTTATTGATTATTATTCCAATCTTGTTGAGTTTAACTTGATCACTTAGACTTAGCATGCTATGTGAGTTTGGTACTAAAAGGCTCAAACAATATCGGTTATCGTAAAGGTGATATAGGAGAAAGGGCTCAAAAGAGTATATTCGTTGTTATAGGGGATGGTCGCTTATAACAACTTTAGGGTTATAGGTTGCATGCATGAATAATCTATGTCGGAGTCGAGTCACAGAAATGTGCATAATGGTATTTGCTTAGTCTTCTAACAGTTCTTGGGAGCAAGGTCAAATAGGAGTTAAACCTGACCCAATGCATATCTAGACTTAGGTTAAATATGTTATTACTAGAGTTATTTGCCTTAGGGTTGAAGCTTAACTGAATACCTCGCTTTTTGTTCTTTTTTATTTATTCTTTACTTGTTTGCTTTATTATTTTCAAAAACCTCATCATCAATTATTTTTGCTTGGTTACCTTCTTAAGCAATTTAAGAGCAGTTTCTTCTTCAAATCTGTGTTTAAATTAGTCCCTGTGGGATCGATACTTTTGGAATACTTCAGGAGTTTTTATTACTGCATGCGATAGTGTATACTTGCACTTAGCCTGACTGAATTCATCTTTAATTATTATTTTCCATCTTGCCCAGCATCGACCTTCAGTCTACATCGCATCACATGTCCTACAGGAGAAATAGAAGAGAAGTTGCCCTCAAATGAAGCTGAAAAGCTTAATACTACTCTCTCTACTCCTTCTCCTACTGTTTTAGTTCCTAAGCCAAATAAAAAGAAGAAGAAGAATTGTAAAGCTCAATTTGAAAAGTTCTTAGATATTTTCATGAATTTTAATATTAATCTACCTTTTGTAGAGGCATTGGAACAGATGCCTGACTACATCAAGTTCATGAAGGAGTGGCTCTCAAAGAAAAAGATGGAGAAAAGAATGGAGACGGTACACCTCACTGTGACGTGCACTGCTAGACTTTAGTAGAGGAAACTTCTAAGCTGACTTATCCAGGGAGCTTTTCTGTTTCTTGTGGTTTTAGTAATCATTCTTTTCGTGCATTGTGTGACTTAGGTGCTAGTATAAATATTCTTCTTTTATCTTTGTGTAAGAAGATAAATATAGGAGAGATTAAACCTACTGCTGTGAAACTCCAATTAGTTGACCAATCTGTGGTTTGTCCAAATGAAGTTGTTGAAAATTTTTTGATTAAAGTAGGTAAATTCCTTCTACCTGTTGACTTCTTCATAATGGATGTAAAGGAAAATCCTTATGTGCCTGTTATTCTAAGGATACCATTCCTGGCTATCAGGCGACGTGTGATTGATATAGAGCACAGACAACTGACTGTTAGAGTCCAACATGAGAAAGAAATGTTCAAAGCGGTTGAAGACTCCAAAAGATCAATCAGATGCATTGGTGAGGCCATAAAAAGGGTGCAAGCAAGAGCACCGTTGGTGGATTCCCTGATATTAGACCACCCTGACGCATACATGTTTACCACGTCGAGCTAACGACGTTAAAAAAAACGTTTTTGGGAGGCAACCCAAGTTTTCTTTGTTTTTGTTTCTATCTTAGTATTGTTTTGTTTTTGTGCAGGTTTCTCCATCTCATGGCTCTTTCCTTTGCTCGTGATCACGTGGAGTTTATCATTCCAGGGCAGTATTGTTCACCCTCTATTTCTTTTTTTTTTTTTTTTTCTCATGCTTGTTTGTGTGTTAGTTTCTTTTTACATTGAGGACAATGCTTGTTTTAAGTTTGGGGGTGGAGTGTTTCGCTTTTGTTTAGCCCTGAGCATCTGAGTGACGAGCTATTTGTTTGTGTTTTTTTGTGATTATGACATGCATGATTATGATTTCCTAGCATAGGCTCTTTTGTCAATTTTCGAGCTTTTGATGAGTTGTAAGCAAGAGTGTCCCAAAAGGGAGACTTTTTAAAAATCTTCTAGGAGATGTCTTGCACTAGCTAGTGAAGTATTTTTCTTGTTTTAGAGTTGGAATCGAATGTTTACGAGCGAATTATTACGTTCATATTCTTGTTGTCACCTCGATAGGTGTAGGGAGGAGCTAAAGAGTTAATATTTTGCAAATTAGCATGTTAGATCTTGCCTATGAGAAAAGAAAAGAATATATGTTTGTTATGCTTAAAAGAAACATCACTCTTGTTATATAGCAATTGGAAGAAAAAATAATGGCATGCCTTATAAGCGTTATGAAATGTTTAATAATGTTTTAGGCAAAAAGAACTACCTCTGTTGTGAGCAGTTAGGCCAACCAAGGGTTAAACTCGGGTTATAGGTGGGGGGATGAAAACCCTAGTGCAGCGGAGGAACATCAAAGGACCTCACGCTGTATTTTAATCAAAATCAAAGAACTGTTGTGACGTTAAACTTACAGCATATATTAACGATTAATCTACTGAAAAGCGGCTATAATAACATGCTGAAAAACAGAAAATAAAATCCCTATTTTATTTACATGTTTTATCAAGAGAAGAGACAGAACCGTTACAAACCTTCATTGTAGACTTGAATGATTTTCACCAATACCTTGAACCTTTTCTTTGAAAACGCAGCAGCCCCAAAAATTCTTCGCAAGAATTTTTCTTTCAAGAAAACTTCAAGACACACTACCACTAAGGTTGCACCGGTATGACTCTAGGAATTATGGAGGCAAGGGGGTGAAATCCTTCTCTCTAAGAGGGAAGCTTGAGAGGCTTGAATGAGTGTCTTAGTAAACCCTAGGTTTAGAGACCTATTTATAGGGGAAAGCCATGAATAAAATATTATTAAAAATAATATTAAATTCATATTTGAGTTAATAAATAATTAATTAATTCTATAATTAATTATTTACCCAATTAAATATCATATATTTAATTTTAGGTCTTTAATTAAATCATATCATTAATATGAATCAAATTCATATTATCATTGAACTTTTTCAAATTCTCTCATATCCTATAAATTTAACATCAATCAAATTCATGTTAATATTTCAACTCCTTCAAATATTTATTTCTCTCATAATTTTGAATCTAATTCAAAATTATATTATAATGTATCACCATACATTATATTCTTCCCTTTAGACTTAGTTGCCTCAAATCACTATATGAGCTATGATAAAGGTCAAAAATATACCTATTTTACCCTTATATTTAGCTCATTTCTTGGTAAAATATTGAGTGTTTAGGTCAATTTACTATTCTCGAGCTCAAATTATGTTTCATTTGATAAGATAGGGTGTTGAGAATTACTTTTGTCAAATTTAACTTATTTGGGCTTAAAAAGGCTTGATTTTAAGAGAATTTGACTTAGTTTGTTGATGTGCAGAAAAACAGAGGAAAAGCTGGAATTCCCTCAAATGCGACCGCATTTCTGGGAAGGCAAAAATGGAATGCGACCGCATTTCTGGAAAAACAGAGGTCGTTCCGAGTTGCACGCGGGTCGTTGTTGATGAGTCTTCTTCGCACCTAACCGGTTGTTTTGACACCGAAACTGACTGGACAACCTTCCAGCACCTATTTCGCAGCTCCTCAACCACTTTCTACACTATATAAGCTCGAGATTCGAAGTCAAATCCAAGCAGAACTCACTTGGAAGAAAAGGGTGGTGACAAAACCCTGGCTCGACGACAATGAGTAGGGATGCCCGAGGTCCTTCTTAGATGACCAAATTCTAACCCGAGAGAGAGTTAGACATCAAACCTTGTGGTTTGTAGAGAGTTTCACCCATTCCCATCTTGTAAAAGTGAGAGAGTGGAGTGTCTTAGCGAACTCTAGAAGGATTGAGTAAACAAAAAACCCATAATATTTAGCTATCTCTTTTATTCCCAGCTCTTGAATCTTTTCATTATTTTGTATTCTTTACATCATTATTTCAATGAAAATGTATTCATTTGCTTTTTATCCCATCATGAGTAGCTAAATCCCGTTGAGGGGTTCAATGTGGTGAATTCCCTTATGGTTTAATGGCTTGAAAGTGTTTTATTTGCTTAAGTTGTGTTTAATGCATGTCATTCTTTATTGATTATCACTCCAATCTTACTGAGTTTAATTTGATCACTTAAACTTTGCATGCTATGTGAGTTTGATCTCGAAAGGGACAAACGATATTGGTTCTAATAAAGGTGATATAGGAGAAAAAGCTTGAAAGAGATTGTTCAGCGGTATAGGGCAAGCTGCCTAAGGCACCTTATATCGACTATAGGGTTATAGGTTGCATTCGTGAATTATCTATGTCGGAGTCGAGTCCCAGAAATGGGCATAACGGTACTCGCTTAGCCTTCGAACGGTTTTTGGAAACAAGGGCCAAATAGAAGTTAAATCTGACCCAATGCATTGAATACACTTAAGTTAGATATTGCATAAGTATGGTTGTTACCTTAGGGATGAATCCATGTTGAATACCTCACTTTATCTTATTGTTATTCTTTATTATTTTATTGCTTGTTTTATCTATCTTTTCAAAAACTCAATCAATCAACTTATTTTCTTTGGTTACCTTTTTCAAAAGCAATCATTTGAGCAGTTTCTTCATCAAATCTAAATTTCCAGTTTAGTCCTTGTGGGATCGATACCCTTGGAATACTTCTGAGGTTTTTTATTACTACGTGCGACAGTGTATACTTGCACTTAAGTGTTAGCTGAATTATTCTTTATTATTTCGTTTATCATCTTATCTCACATCCATCTATTCAGCTGACGACGCACCAAGCTACCAGTGGGACCTAATGGACCTGCAGATCAGAAGCTCCGACGATATGAGATTAATCGGCTAAACTCATTAACCAAATTAATCAATACTCGTTAACTGTGGGTACACTCTACTATAGACCCACAGCTGCACTATTCTCATTGCAGACATATTTTTGTGTCCATGGATATAGACCAAAAACAGCAAGTTAGTCCTTCACGAGTGTCCGTAACTCCAGCTGGGTCAAATTATCGTTTTACCCCTAGGTTACCTCCACATTCTTAAGTACCAGTGCTCCTTTAATGAACAACCTGTTTGTGGTCCAACCACAAAACAGAAACTCCTCTCGTGCCAGTGAGAGAGTATGACCCTTTGTTCACGACCCGAAGACACCACCTTAAAGGAACACTCATCTACTTCCCTAAAGCCGAGAATGAGTGAATTCCTTCTTATGTGATTATGTTCCCAGCTCCCCACTCGGTCTTGTCCCCAAAATGATAAGCTTATTGAGTCGGCTTACTGACCACTCTCACCCATACAAACAAAGGACAACCCCCTCGTGAACAGGAGTTCATAACACACTCAGGATTGCGACTAAGTTGCCTAGGTCATCCTAGTGAAATAGAAACCTAACTAGTCAACGGTGTTACAACTAGCTGTTACTATTTCGCGGTTCGGTCTTATGCAAACTCATTGCATAGGATACCCCCACTCGCATGTCCCTACACGAACGCGTTGGATCAATGCGTTTGTACCAAATACAAAGTGGGTTGTATCCATAGTGTTACCAGGATAAGGTAGTACCCAACCTTCTCCCTATACTACAGACCCTTCAGGCTGTATCTTGAACAGTGATCTTCATATGTCTCCACATACAGTTCAAGACTACCACAACCTAGGATGTTTAGTTTATTAGATTAGGGTTATTTAGGCAAGACAAACATAATACAAACAACAATACTTTATTGAATAATGCATCAATATCATTTTCTTAATGTTCGGTCAATTGTTAAATTTACTATCTAAGAGTTTTAGGGCATAAAACTCAACAATAGGTCCCTGCAATAGGTGTGTGAAAGCTAGTGTCTCATATAAATGCATGATTCACTTTTAATTTAAAGCGCCTAGGTATGAAGAAAAACAGTCTAATTTGGAAATCGTCAATCTGCTCAATCGCAACTCGGAGGATCTTTCTGAGATATCGATTCTAATCGAAGAGGTTGAAGAGATGGCGAAGATGGTAGAGAGGTTACCGATTTCTCTAAATGCTGAGGATCGAGCAATGTTTTGGCGCATAATCTTGCGCACGCTAGGATCGTTTACGGATCTTTTGTATTTTTTGTGTCCAGCTTCTATAACATAGGTTGGAAAGTGAGGAAAGAGATGAGAGTTTCTCTTTGTGTTTTCCTCGATTGAGGATGGAATAGGTGTACCTAATCCATTTTTATTTAAATGAGCATTTATTCTGATTAAAAAAAATTCGTGATCGGAACAAATCAATGGTGGTTGATTGGAATGAAAATAAAGGGCCCGTTTGATAACCATTTCGTTTTCTGTTTTCTGTTTTTGTTTTTCATTTTTAAAAAACAGGGGTGTTTGATAACCATTTTTGTTTTATGTTTTCTGTTTTTAAAAACGTTTTTGAAATTATAAGTAAATTTCAAAAACAAAAAAAAAATAGTTTTTAAAAACAGATTTCTGTTTTTCAAAAACTCATTTTTCTTCTAATGCTTACTTTTCTCCTTTTTTACCTCTCTCTCCAACAAATTTCTTTCTCTATTTTTTTCTCTCTCTAAAATTTATTTTTCTCTCTCTAAACTTTTTTTTTCTCCATAACTTGTCTATTTCTAAAAACTTGTCAATACATTTTCTCTCCTCAATAAACATGTTCTAATTTTTCTTTTGAAAAAAAAAAAGTCACCAAAATTTTCTATCGCTACAACTTTTCTTTATTTTTCTAATTTATCGTTAGTTCTTTAGCATATCTTTTACTCTTAACTTTACTATCTCTCTAAATTTTCTTTTTTTATTTAATTTTTTTAATCTAAAATTTATCGCTTTTACTCTAACTTGTTTTCTATTTTTTCTCTAACTAATATCTTTTCTCGAGTCTAACTAATATTCTTTCTCTAAACATTTTCTTTCATCTCTCTAAATTTTCTATGTTTAACTTTTCTCTCGTCTTTTCAAAAAAAAAAAAATCTCTTGAAAACATTTTTATTTGTGTCTCTAAAGTTTTGTTTCAACGTCTTTACACATTTTTCTCTCTCTAAAATATTTTTTCATCTTTCTAATTTTTAAAAAACTGAAAACCAAAAACAGTTATCAAACAAGGTTGGTTTTCTGTTTTTTAAAAACAGTTATCAAACATATGTGGTTTTTGTTTTTAAAAAACAGGAAACCAAAAACCAAAAACCAAAAACAAAAAAACCAAAAACCAAAAACTGAAATGGTTATCAAACGGGCCCAAAATTCTAAGAAAGAAAGAAGAAAAAGATTCTTTTTTTCAATTTTTAATATTTTTAATGTCAACATAAATGATAATTAATACGTTTTTGCCACATCATCAACTTAATAAATATAAAATTAATATATTATGACATGTCAATCTAAAAAAAAAAAAAGAAAATATTAAGTTGTCAATCCTATATAACAAAAGAAAAAAATTGACAGAAATACTAAAAGTGTTAACAATAGGGACAAAAAAGAGATTATCTCAGAAATCAAGGGTTAAAATGTCAAGTTTGAAAACTCGAGGATCCAAATACATGTTTATAGTTTTATAATTTAAGTCAAACCTGAGGGACCAAAATAAACTTGTGTTGGGATTTAAAAAAGTCTTGAAATCTAAGTTAACAATAAAAAAAGATTAGCTATATTATAGTTTTATGTAATTATTGAATTTTTTAAATTAAAGATTATTCTATAAATAGCTTTCAGTCGTCCTCACTAACATGTTTCCTAGAAAAATTTCTCTGAGGTCACCCCACATAAAACTTCTAAAGCCAAGCACGCTTAACTTTGAAGTTCTTAAGCTATCGAAAATGAAGATACACCTTGTTGGCATAAGTAGTTACTATCAACTTTTTTAAACTTATCTTGACCATATTTTCATATCCCCAAGATCTCCCTTATTTAGATTTAGTCTCAATTCATTTATGCATCCATCCTATACTCGGGCGTCAAATAACAAGCCACCATCAGTAGGGGTGTTCATCGGTCGGTCGGTGTCGGTTTGGGCCTAAAATCGACGCTGACCACCGACCATTTGGCTTTTTTCAGTCGGTTTCTATCGGTTTTTAAGAGGTTGGTGGCACCGACCGACTGATCACATGGTTGGTCGGTCGATTTTGATCGGTTTTACAAACTTCGGCGATTTAAACAAAAATGGAGGAGTGAAGGAAAGAAAAAACAAAAACACAAGATAAGAAACGTGGAAGAAAAAACTGAACGAACAATATGAGAGAATGAAGAAAATAAGAAACAAAGAAGAACATGGTGATGGAGGTGTGATGGTCGTCGATGGAGGAGGGTAGAAAAGAGAGAAGGGGGAAGAAGGAGTAGAGAGAGGAGAAGAGAGAGGGGAAAGAATGAGAAAAGAAATGAGAATGAGAGAAGAAATGGTGAATGGTGATGGCTCGGATGGAGAGAAAAAAGATAGAATAAAGAGGTGAGGATGGAAATGAAAGTTGAAAAGATTAGGAGAAAGAGAGAGAAATAATTAAATAAATATATTTTTTAAAAATGTAATCATCACATTGTTTTGAAAATGAAAACAAGCACACTTCTCAATGCCCTCAAATCACTCTTCAATGTCTGTGTCAGTCATTCCTCACCTCAATTTGTTTTTTTTTTTTTCTAATTGTTAGTAACTAGTATATGAGAGTTGGTCGAAATTTTTTTTCCTAACCCCTCCGACCAATCGATCAACTTTGCATATTGCAAAACAGACACCGACCGCTTCTTTCATAAAATCGACTGATTGACATCGGTTCGGTCGGTTTTGATTGATCGGATCGGTTTTAACCTTTTGTTGAACACCCCTAACCATCAGGACAAATTATTCAACGAGGCCGTCACAATATAATGTGAAGCTACCTATTAAAGTTGTTGGAGGTAGATCTTAATATTTTTTTGCGACCTCCTAATAATCGTTAGATACAAAATCGATATACTTTTACCATTTCTCTCTCTCACATCCAAAGTGCAAAACTACCAATTTCACTGTGGCAGCCTCATTGATTAATTTCTCTTCAGACAAGTATCTCCAAACTTGATTAAGTTCACTTTTTTTTCCTCCCTAAATTGGATTAGTTAGTCTAGTTACAAGTAAATGGGTTCTTTTTACTTGTTTTAATACCTAAATAGAATAAAATTTTCATATTCAAAGTAATAAGTAGTCATGTTTGATAACCATTTGATTTTTTGTTTTTGAAAATTTCCTCAATTTCCACACAATGGTTTTTATCAAAACCTTTGTTAATGACACGTTTAATTTAACAGCCAAATTCTAAAAATTAACAAAAACAAATTTTTGAAAATTATTCTTAGTTTTAAAAGTTTGACTTGTTGGAAGGATATAGATAACAAAACGATGAAACTTGTGAATAAAAATAGTGCTTATAGGCTTAATTTTCAAAAGCTAAAAACCAAAAACAAAATGGTTACCAAACAGTGCCTAAATGTTTAATTTTCCATGAAAATGGAAGGAAAAGATTTGAAAATTGTAATACTTTACTAAGATAAATAATCAATTTATTTCTTTTTTCAAAAAAAAAAATAATCAATTTATTTCTTTTTACAACATACCCTTAAAAATAATCTTCAAAATGAAAGCTTTAACTTCATTAATTCACAGAAAAGATGGCAAGGACACTAATATAAAAATGAGCCAAATCCAAGAGCTTAACTAAAGTTTGAGCCTTTGAAACGCAACAATTGATCGGCCTTCCATATTCCTCCATGTTGGTGTTCAGTCTTAACCACATCGATCCTCTTTCCGATGCAACATTTCTTCTTACTCTACTCATGGCTGACATTGCCCACATCAAATGCTCTCCTTCCACCTTCTCCCTAACAGTCTCCAACATTTCCCCTCGCTTCACTGTCGCCCTCCAATTCGCCTCTCCATTCTTCACCCACTTTTCCTTCACTCACCATTATCATTATTCCAGCATTTTCCTTTATGGCTTCTACAACATTCTCAAGGAAGCCACCAAATATTCCACAATCACTTTAACCCTTCGTCAAATCCAATCTCTTGCTTTCTTTCGACTTCAAAGAAGTTAGTATTTCCCTTCTGCTACTCTTTTTCTTCTGAATCTTGCATGTTCTTTAAAGCCAAGAACCCTTAATTAATATATATTATTGTTATTGTCAATACCCTTTTAGGGAATGGGAGGCAGGTGTTGATTCGCCAATTGTCATTGACACCTTCGGTAGAGGAGGAGATGGGCCGAATTGATTATACAACCTTTGTCTCAATTGATTCACAAGAGTTCAGACGCATCCTAGAAGAGTTTAGTGATTACAGATTCGGTAATATATACGTAACTTCAACTCTTCTTCTCTTTAATTTCATGTTACTCGACACAAAGTGGTGAAAGATTTTTTTGTCATTTTGTTGCAGTTCGTGTTACTGTAACGAGTTCACGAGTCAAGTTCTCTACTGCAAGTAAGGAGACTATTCTTACCAAAGAGGTATTGTGTTTTGATGTTCAAGAAGCTTACCATTTGTAGGGTGTGTTTGAAATAGATATTAGGGTAAACTATGAGTTGCTTTCAATTATATCTCGAACTTTCAAAAGTTTCATTTTAGCCTTTGAAGTTTGAATTTTGTTTCAAAACGACCTTTAAAGATACTTTCCGCTAAATTTATGGGCGAAAAATGATGTGTTTGCATGTATTTTTGTTGCTTTTTCCACGTATATATTCAAATATGTTCACATAAGCAACAATTTGTATGCATATCCATCATTTTTCATCCCTAAATTTTAACGAAAAAATGCAGGTTGTTTTAAAACAAATTTCAAACTTCGAGGGCTGAAATGAAACTTTTGAAAATTTAGAGGTATAATTGAAACTAACCCCATAGTTATTCAAGGGTATTTTTGATAATTTAACCTAGATATTCGAATGTTTATGGACTGAAGTAAAATAAGTATATAGCTTCGACACCATATCAAATTTAAATTTTAAAGTTAGGTTAGCAGTAGGAGCATATATTTGTCAACATAGCTCAACTGGCATAAGACTTATACTCTCGACCAAGAGGTCGGAGGTTCAAATCCCCACTCCAAATGTTTAAAAAAGAAACGGTAGGAACATTCGATTCATGAGTAAACGAGTTGTTGACTTTTTTTTTTTTTTTTTTGATGTAGGGAAGACAATTCATAATTGGGGGTGTTAGAGCAGGAGATAAGGCCGAATTCTTAATCACTCTCCATCCCAATACATTTTTTCTTCATTTGACAGATTCGTCAAAAAGAGTATGGTTGTTCAAGACAAATAATTCTTGCAATATAATGAATGTCCCCATCGGACTGTATACTCAATTTATGATATGTTTTCCCTATGGGTGACAGTGACATGGATGTTCCTTTTTTTTTTTTTTTTTTTTTTTTCTTTTCCCTCTTTCCCTTGACAGAGAATTGAAAAGGCTGAAAATTGATAGTGATAAATATATACATGTAAACCTAGTTGTGGCTGGAATACTGCTGCTAAATTTCATGGCAAACTCAATAGAATTCCAAAATTTAACTATACATATAATTCATACTAGGGATTTGAATAACGTGTGTAACCTTTTCCTTCTTATTTCATCCCTCTATTCAAACTATACTTTATTTCTTCATAATACTGTCTTTCATCGTTGAGGATCCCATATTAAAAAGATTAGTTGAGACCTCACAAATTATTTTTTTTAAAAGGACTTCACAATTTATAAGATACGACATGAATTACTTCACACATTATCAATTGGTTTTGAGATGGAACCATTATTAGCTAATGTTGAACTGAACTACACTCTTGAACATCAATCTCAAAGAACAAGCAAAAGATTAAAGAACAACGATAAAAGGGAGAGTATTGAGAGAGATGAAGACAATAGGTTTTATAGTGGTTCGACCTTAGCTAGTCTACATCAACTTTTAACACCAGGGAGAGAAGTATTTTATTAACTGGAGAAGAAGGCACAGTACAGAGGTTTACAAGTGAAATACATTCACGGTTCTTAGCTGAGATGATTTCATCATACTCCAACACTCATTCTCAGACTCTGTTATATAAGAAGTACTTAACACTAAGGTTAGATGACTGAAGTTAGTTAACCAATGGTTAACTAACTGGGTTTGTGAGGCACCTTAACTATAATAACAAAATGTTTGATATCAGGAAATTAACAATCACCCTCTTGAGATCAATATTCTGTTATAAACCATATCCTTTCTCCTCTGGTGTTTAGGAAGCATAGGGCTGAGTTATTTTCATCCGTGATCTAACTTCATCAGTTCACACAGGTACTCAAGTCTATTTGAAGGAAGGGCCTTTGTTAACATATCTGCAGGATTCAAAGATGTGTGGATTTTGGCCAACTTGATCTCACCCTCTTGAACCACTTCCCTTACATAATGGAACCTCACATCAATGTGTTTGGTTCTATCATGGAAGGTTGAGTTTTTAGAAAGTGCTAAGGCACTCTGATTATCACAATGGATCTTCACATCACATTCCTTATTCAGCATAGCAGAAACATTTCTCTTCAACCAGACAGCTTCCTTAACAGATTCGACAAGGGCGATGTACTCAACTTCAGTTGATGACAGGGCTACAACTGACTAGAGTGTGGATTTCCAGCTCACCACATTCCCAAATAAGGTGAAGATATAGCCAGTGAGGGACCGACGCTTGTCAAGGTCGGCTGCATAGTCTGAATCAACATAGCCGGTTATAGCTTCACTATTTGTCTTGGACTGTGAAAACAGTAGTCCTTTATTTGAGGTGCCCTTGATATATCTCACGATCCATTTGGAGGCTTCCCAATGATATCTTCCAGGATTACTCATGAATCAACTGACTACGCTCATTGAATGAGCTATATCCGGCCTGCTACATACCATACCGTACATAAGGGAACCTACCAGATTTGCACAAGGTATGGCTTTCATATCAGCATCCTCTGCTTGATCAACTGGACACTGACTTGAAGAGAGTTTAAAATGTTGGGCAAAAGGAGTCTTCACCGATTTTGCTGACTCCATATGGAACTTCTTCAAAACCTTTTGAAAGTACTCTCCCTGGGTTATGAACAAGGTATTCCTGCTTCTGTCTCTTTGAAGTTCCATGCCAAGAATTTTCTTGGCTTCTCCCAAGTCTTTCATCCTGAACTCCTTACACAAAGCTGCCTTCAAGTTTCTGATCTCACTCATGTTGGTTGATGCTATCAGTATATCATCAATGTATAAAAGGACTAGAGCAAAGACAAAGGTTGAAATGTTTTTTTGGTAGACACAGCTGTCAAAGGGACTTCTTTCAAAACCTTGAGCAGCTATGAAGGAATCGAATCTTTTGTTCCACTGGCGAGGGGACTGCTTCAGCCCATAAATCGATTTTTGCAGTTTGCACACCAAATTCTCCCTTCCAAACTCAACAAATCATGGAGGTTGTTTCATGTAGATGACTTCATGGAGAAAACCATACAGAAAGGTAGTGGTTACATCCATCTGCTCAAGTTCCAGTTGAAACTGTACCACTAAAGACAGCCAGATGCGGATTGAAGTGTGGCGCACTACAGGAGAAAATACCTCTGTGTAATCGACTCCTTCTTCTTGAGTGAACCCTTTGGCTACCAATCTAGCTTTCACTACTACAAATTTGACCTTTATTGACGCTTGCCTTTTTATGTTTATTGACGCTTGTGTCAAAAAAGCGTCAATAAACGTAATTTTTGCACTTTAAAATAAATTATTAATAATTAAATAGATATATTGACGGTTTTATGGTATCAAGAAATGATATGGATTATGTTGACGGTCAAAAAGCGTCAATAAATGTGATTAAAAACGTATTTTACGTAGATTTTCGTCCAATTCCGCCTTTTCACATAGTTGACGGACAAAAGACATCAATGAAAAGGATTTTGTTGACGGTTTTTATTGAAGCTTATTAGCCATCAATAAAACCCGCATTCATTGATGGATAATAAGCGTCAATAAACATTACTATATTGACGCACAATAAACGTCAATGTTATTGAGGGTTTCTTGACGCGCAATAAACGTCAAAAAAATTTATCTTTTTTTGGGATTTTGGAATTTAAATTGCTCCCAAATTTGAAGTGATTTTAGGAATTTAAATTTGATTTTTAATTAGAAAAGAGATAAAGAAAAAAAAAGAACCCAAGACTCTTTTGATTTATTTTGTTTATTTGGATGGATTTAGAGAAATAAAAGAAAAATAAAAAAGAATAAGAAAAAAAGAAAAGAAAAAAAAACCTAAGATTTTCATTCTCTCTCTTTCTCCCTCTACCCACGCCGTTCCAGCCCCCCTCCCCGTTTTTTTCTGTCGCATGCCCTAGCAGTTCGCAGTCGCCGTTTCCGTTCGCAGCCGCACGCCGTTCCCAGCCGTTCGCACGCCGTTTGCAGTTCTTCTCAGCCGCTAGCAGTCGCAGCCATTTTTGCAGCCGCAGTTCACGGCCGTGTCTCAGTTTGTAGCCGCTCGCACGCCGTTCAGCCACCATTCAAGCACCGTTTAGCCGCCGTTCAAGCGTCGTTCAGCCCACCGTTATAGACTTTTGGTAAGGAAAAATGTGTTTGAGCTCTTATAACTTTTTGTTTCATAGTTTACTACTTAGGTTTAGTTACTCTGGGATGGTTTTGTCAAGTAAACTATGAACACCAAAACTTTGGAAATATAGAACTATCTTCGACCTTTTTCTTAGATTTTGTGTATAACTGATAGATGCAAACTGTTTATAAAACGAGTCCGTTTTGTCCGTTTTGCATCAAGGCTTTCAACCTCCTTCACGATAATTTTTCAGCAGCCGTTTTTGTTTCTTCCTTCTTCACACCGTCGTTTGCCCTCTTCACGCCGTTCTTGTTTTGCAATCAGATTAGAAGCTTACAACAAGAAGAAGATGCAGTGTCTCAAGTTATACGTCTTTGAATAATTATTTGTCCTACCCAGTGTCGCTGGAGAAATATTTAACATTCAATTTTTCTGTCGCTAACCCACCATCACAGCTAGCTCTCTTCTCTTTGTCAATGACAGTTCTCGATCTCTCTATCCCCAATTTAAGGTTGGGTTTCTTGATTTGAATCACTATTTCTTTATCAATTTAATTAATATACATTTTTGTAGCTCTGCCAGTATAGAATCGTTGGGTTTTCTTTCATGCCGCCATTGGATTGCTATTGGTTAAAGGACCTTGGTGACTTAGAATTGTCGGTTCAAATCCTTTCCCTCTGACCAATTTTGTGAAGCATCTCAACAACCAATTTCTCATTAAAAGACTTGGGCACTTAGAGTTTTTTTTTTTTTTCCTGGGGTATTAAGGTACAACATCCTCCTTCTAGTTTGCTTCTTACTCTTAACTCGTGGTCGTGGGATAGTTTTCATCCAAATGAAAATGGGGTTCAAAATTTTCTTAACAATGCCCAAATTGATTAATGAATGCTTTTGCAATCCAATTCTGTAAGAGATGTTGAAACAATACTTATTTACAATTTTTAGTGAAGGTTATATGTTATTGAAATTACTATCCATAAGTCTTTAATTCTTAATGGCTACTGAAATTATTAAGTGACAAATTTGAGTTTTTCAAAAATTTTATTTTATCGCTTTCTGTGTATGAGTGCCCATGTATTTTGATCTCTACAAAGGATTTTGAGACTTCTCAATTTCGTTGAGTAGTTGTAAAACTCTTCATGATTGATTGAGAGGAAAAGAAAATTCCCTCTTACTGTTAGATGTATTCTTTCTCTGACTAAATATTTTGTTGCTCCCACTGTATACAGAAATAGAAATATCGTACAACTTCCATTTAGATGGGAAAATCTCCTATTTATGCAGATCAAAGTTCACTACAGCATGGTGAGTTGTCACCTCACTACACAGACCAAAGTTCAACGGTATGGGCAAAACAGTGTTGTAGTGGTTTGGAGCTTTATGTATTTTGATTTAATTATATTGATGGTATGATTGGGGTCCTATAATATTTGTGTTTATGTATTTGTGTTTATGAATGGTGGTTTCAGCTGATACTTTGTGAATGTATCTCTGAGGGACGAGCATTTCAAGACCAAACATCATACAAAATGGTAAGCTAAGTCAATTTTTACTTCCTTCTTTTGCGAATCCTTTGCGTATTTCACTTCATTTATTGGATTTATTGGAAGTGAAATATTCAATTCTGTTGAGTTTATCATAAAACTGAATGAATTAATTGAGTTTCTAAAGTTTCATGTCTCGATCCCTTCTTAATATGTTGCAGACACGACATGTGTGAACTCCAATTTGAAACTCTAGTGGAGTTTGAACTGAAGATCTTTTAACTTGTTACACTGATTACATTCATTTGTAGCCATAAGCATATTATTGTGAATGTTTAATTTTTGAGTTTGAACTAAAGATCTTTTAACTTGTTACACTGATTACATTCACTTATATATGTCATTTTTATTTTCTCTCTACTGAATTTTTTTTTCCAGACTTTGAGTTATCCAGAACAGTCAAATGACAATTAAACGGTAATATTTATAAGATGCACTTCTTAAAACTCTAACTTTTTCTAAAGTGTTTGATTAGATTAAGTGTTGAAGTGCTATGACTATCTTGCAGTTATGGTAGTCATAGCTTAAAATTAGATTGAAGATAGAAAAGTATGGAAGTTCATTCATTTGTTTATGTTGACTTCGTATGACTTGAGTGTTATGACTATCTTGCAGTTATGGTAGTCATTAAATTAATTACTTGGTTGTATTGATATGTTTGTTTTACATTGAGTTGTTACGTTCTTGTGTTTAGTTCTTTTAATAAGTTGTAATGTTCTTGTGTTTAGTTCCTTTGAGCATGAGACTGCTTAAATTAAAGGATTAGTCACATAAAAGTAGTTTGGTGGGACGGGAGACTTGGATGAAGGAAAATGGGTTAAAACATTTGAGTACAACAGAGGTAGATAGAATTGTGAATGTGGAATTAGAAAGGGCATTAGTATTGGACATGAGTTAACGTTGATTGCTTTATAAGTTTAGTTGTTCATCTTTATAAGTTATGTTTTGTTTATGTTTATGCATTTGAGATAAGTGCAAAAGTTTGAGTTGTTATAAATTTAGTTTCATTGAATTCTTATAAGTTTATTTTCACTTGCTTTCCATTGAAGTGTTGTGTTTATGAGGTTCGATACATTGTTGCACTTAGTTTTTTCATTCAAAAAGTTTCAATGATTTGTGATAAGTGCAAAAATTTGAGTTGTTATAAGTTTATTTTCACTTGTTTTCCATAGAGTTTTTATGTTTATGAGGTTTGTTACATTATTGCACTTAATTTTTTTTGGTGATAAGTTGAGTTGTTTCATTCAAAAAGTTTAAATGATTTAAGATAAGTGCAAATGATTGAGTTGTTACAAGTTTAGTTTCATTGAATTCTTATAAGTTTAGTTTCATTTGTTTTCCATTGAAATGATAAAGCAGAATACAGGTACATGTCATCAGGAGGTGAAAGGATGATAAGGCGAGTTTCACCAACTGCTGGTATACAAAAAATGATCTATTTACTGTTGCTTTTGTATTTTAATGAATCAGTTGTCCGAGATTTACATCACACAAAATGTTGTCGATCCTATGTATTATGAACCTTACTGCCAAAATTGTGCCATGTGATGCTCCATTGCACAAAATAACATTTGTAGTTTTGTTCATTAACACAAAACCTCAAGTAGGAATATGACTTGTTTCTTTTGTGGTTGGTTTTTAGATCATCTTAGACAACTTATTAGTTAACGAAAATCTGTTAGTTCATTATGATTATAATTTTGGATTAAATTGTTGTTGAATATACAATTTTTGTACATTATATATTTTTTCTTTTGAACTTTATTTCTTGATGAAAAATCCAGTAATTGCTCGCTAGCAAGCAAATTGTGATAATGAAATTTTGAATAACCATTTTAATGAAATCTATTAGTTCATTACGATTTCATGTTTGGTTGAAATTATGATTCATTTGATTCGGTATTTCTAGATGAACAATAATGTGCTTGTTATGAGATCTGACTCGTATTATTTATACATGCGTTTTGGTGTTAGCTTCATAATGTATTGAGCATGTCGTGTTGTCAAGTGAAGTGAAGGTTGTGTTATGGGTTTAGAAGTGTATATATTCTGTTTTTTCAGGTGCTTAAATTTTTTGGTTAGTTATAATTACGTTGTTATGTTGTCGGATTTTTCGTAGCATCAAACTTGGTTACATGGTAAAATTTAGTAATGTCCTCTAGATTAGATCAAATTTTGGGGGCATTATAGAGCTTGCTACTTTCTTTGTAAATGCAGGTTGTAGGGGAATGGTAAAAATAGTCGGGAGATTTTTTTTAATTTCAAATACGTATAGTTGACGGTTAAAAAATGTCATTGAAAACACAATAATTGATGGATATTAACCGTCAATGAAAGTATAATATTTGACAATTTAGCATGGTAACTTGATGGCTAATAAACGTCAATAAAAGATTTTATTGACAGTGTAAAAGTGTCAATAAAGATAGATATATTGACATTTTCAATCCTATAATTGACAATGAAAAAATGTCAACATAAGTTTATATTGACGGTTCATAAATATCAATAAATGTGGCAACGTTGACGCTTTATGGATATCATTGACGAATAAAACGTATCAATAATAAGATTTGTTGATGACTATTAAACGTCAACAAAGGTGACTACGTTGACGCTTTATGAATATCATTGACGGGTAAAACGTGTCAATAATGTCTTTGTTGATGGCTTATAAACGTCAACAAGGACATATTCGTTGACGTCCTATAAGCGTCAATGAAAACAGTAATATTGACGCTTTAGTTTTATTGATACCACTTCAATTGACTTTTAAAAAGCGTCAATGAAAGTGATAGTTGATACTTTTTAGCCGTCAACAAAGGCCAAATTTGTAGTAGTGTTTGTATCTTGGCTTTTCAAGAGGAATCTGACTTGGCTTTATTTTAAAAACCCACTTGCAATCAATAATCTTGTGTTCTGCAGGTGCCTCAACAAGCTTCCAAGTATTATTGATCTTAAGTGACTCCAACTCTTGTTGCATAGCAGCCATCCACATTTATGAGTCTACTGATTTAACAGCTTGATTGTAGGTGCTTGGTGTTGTGCCAAAATTTTCAACAAAATAGTTAAATGCAAAACCAACAAAGTCTGAGGCATTATACCTGGTAGATGGTCTAGCAGTCCTTCTCTGTCTATCACGAGTGAGCTGATAGTCCCTTAGTTCATTTTCTTCAGTTTGTGACATTTGGGGATTCTCCTCATTGCTCTCTTCATTTGTATCTTCCATAGTGTGGTGTGTGTGATTCATGCTATCGTTGCAATCTCCACAATCTCAAGTCTGAGAGTATCTTCTTCATGCTCCAAAACGCTCTTCTAACTCTCCCAATTGTGTATAAGAATCAAAATTAAGGTTAAGTTGGCTCCTCAAAATTATGTGGAAAAAGGATGTTTAAATATGAAATTGAGCTAACTTCGAGACACTAAAGACAACGTCTGGAGAATGCCTTTTTAAATAAGGAAATTTCAAAATAGGAATTCGAGCATCGAAATGTCGGGGACGGAAGGGCCCCCCACCCACATTTTTGTTGTACATTATTTTTTGTAGTGTCGAGACACACTAGGGGTGGAGTCTCGATGTTATCCATGTGGTATAGAAGCTTGAGCATCTCGACACTATCAATATGGGTCGTGGCTTGTTTGGTGCCTTTTAAAGCGTCTCAACGCTCTAGTAGCATCTGAGTAGCTAAAAAAAGTACAGTAACGTCTCAACGCTGGTTTAATTTACATTCAAAATCGTCAGGGTGAGTATAATTCAACACTAATTGGCATATAATTCATCCCTTAAGGTTGGAGGGTTCGAATCGCTATACCCCACATTTGTTGTACTAAAAAAATTAAGGCCCCATTTGATAACCATTTTGTTTTTGGTTTTTGGTTTTTGAAAATTAAGCCTATAAACACTACCTCCATTAATAAGTTTCTTTGTTTTGTTCTCTACCCTCTTTCCATGTTTTCAAAAACCAACTCAAGTTTTGAAAACTAAAAATGGTAGTTTCCAAAAACTTGTTTTTGTTTTTGGAATTTGATTAGGAAATCAAATGTGTCATTGACAAGGATGAAAACAATTGTAAGAAATTTGGGAGAAATAAATTTAATTTTTAAAAACCAAAAACAAAAAACGAAATGGTTATCAAACGGGCCTAAAGTATTTAAAATCATTTTTTGGAATAACTATAATGATGTGAATATTTATATTAGTGTCCCAAATCAAGTGCGGATTGAGATGATTTTACAAATCAAGTTTTCATCATCAATAGTACAGTGCAAGTAGTTACTTTATAAAATATTTTTGCTATTTTGGGAATGGATATGAATTTTGATATTTGGAATCAATTCTGATCTATGATAATACAAAGGTTTAAATTCACTTTTAGTCCCTCAACTTTCATAAAAGTAACAATTTAGTCCTTGAACTTTCATTTGTAACGATTTAATTAGTCCTTCTACTTTTAATTTTGTAACGATTTAGTCATTGTACTTTCAATTTTATAACAATTTAGTCCCTAAACTTTAATAAGCAACAATTTAGTCCCTGTACTTTCAAATTTGTAACGATTCGATCCCTATCGTGAAAAATTAATGTAAAGTTTTAATGAAATTCAGTACATAGATAGATTAATTAACTAATTTGGGACCCAATATGTTTATAAGATACAAAGTTTAATCACTAAATAATAAAAATCGACATTTAATTTTGATGGATTTTTTTTGCGACAAGGATTAAATTGTTACAAATTTGAAAGAATAGGGACTAAATTGATACAAATTTGAAAGTATAGGGACTAAATTGTTACAAAATTGAAATTACAGGGACTAAATCGTTACAAATGAAAGTTCAGGGACTAAATTGTTACTTTTATGAAAGTTTAGAGACCAAAAATGATTTTTAACCTAATACAAATAATTTGATTATTGACAATAATTATCTACATTCAACCCCTCCTCCTTCACTCTCACCCTCTTCTTCTTCATTTCTTGTTCAAACAAAAATCTCACTCCCACACCCCTTCTTTCTTCAAGCAAAAAACTCTCCCCACCCCTTCTCTTTTCAAACAACCCTTTCCCCACTTGTCATCTCTGCTGCCATTGCTTGCCATCGTCCTCTTCTTCTTTTTCTCCTCCTCAACCAAGAAGACAACAACAGTGGTGGTGGTTGGAAGAAGAGAAAGTAAAGGTGGGGTTGGAGCGGCGACGACACCGGCGATAAGGAGGAGACTAATGCTAACGACAGAGCTGGAGGGTATAGGATATATGTAGTACAAAATACTTTTATTATTATTTGCAGATAAGTCCTCATCTTTGATTTGTCTGTTTGTGTATAAATACTCTTCTGAGTTCAATTAATAAAGTTGAGGCATGATTTACATTTTTCTGTGTAAACCGTCATGGTATCAGAGCAGCATTGACAGACGTCTTCTTTCCTCTTTTTTTTGGCTTCGCCTCCTTCCTGTTTCGATCATGGATGCTTCGGTTTCATCCACGAAATCTACTGAACAATCTTTATCATCTCCGATTGTTCTTCTTACTAATATCAGCAATCTCATCACCGTTCGCTTGAATTCCTCAAATTATGTACTTTGGAATTTTCAGCTTTCTCCACTTCTCCGTGCGCATAAGCTTTTTGGTTTTTTGGATGGTTCAATTTCCGCTCCGGCCAAAGAAATCAAGGTTGATGGCGTCTCACAACCTAATCCTGCATATGATGTGTGGTTTGAGAAGGATCAAGCTTTGATTACGTTGATTAACGCAACACTCTCGCCGCCTGCTTTAGCATATGCTGTTGGTTGCACTACCTCTCAACAGATCTGGTCGAAGCTTCAGAAACATTTCTCTTCTTCTACTCGATCGCATATTGTTGGACTTAAATCTGATTTACAGAGTATTACCAAATTACCTACTGAGTCTATCAATGCCTATGTTCAGCGGATCAAAGACATTGTGAACAAATTGGTTGCGGTCTCTGTTGTGGTTGATCAAGAAGACCTAGCGATCTACGCTCTCAACGGCCTTCCTTCCTCCTACAATGTATTCAAGACCACTGTTCGCACTCGTTCTCAGAATCTTTCATTCGAGGAACTTCATGTGTTAATGACCTCTGAAGAACGTGCTCTGGAACAGCAGGTGAAGTCTGAAATTTCCTCTCCACCTTTGGCTATGGCTGCGACAGCGAATTTTGCAAATTCCGGTACTGGCCGTGGAAATTTCGGATCTCGTGGTCGCGGTAATGGAGGTCGTTTTGGCAGATCCGGCCGTGGAGGTTTATTTCATCAACTCCTTGGTGGATCTCAACCTTCTCCAGGATCAAGTGGCTCTGTATCAAATGGTTCTGGTCGTGGAGGTAATGTCTCAAATCCATAAATTGAGCAACAACACCTACAGAATAAGAAATGTCAGGCCTTGTGATAGTTAAGTAAATTAGACTACCAACAAGTTGTCGGAAAAGTGTTGCATTTGCCAATCGTTTTCCTTCTTCTTTAGTCAACTTCAAAGATGGCTCCATAGGAGTAGTCATTGGTTTTGACTCATTCATGTCAAAACGATCTAATAAACTTGCTGCATATCCTTTCTGTGAGACAAAGTATCCATTTGACCTTTCAACCTCCAAGCCAAGAAAACATCTTGCTTCACCCAAACTCTTCATTTCAAAATGAATTGACAGCGCATCTCGAAGACTATTAATTTCAACTTCATCATCACCTGTTATGATCATGTCATCAACATATAGTAGAAGCATTGTACATACTGAAGTTGTCTTTTTAACAAACAGACTTAAATCTGCACTTGAAGACCTGAACCCACAGAACTCAAGATATTGAGCAATTTTACCATACCAAGCACGGGGAGCTTGCTTAAGACCATATAAAGCCTTCTTGAGTCGACACACATAATTTGGAGACTCCTTGGAAACAAAACCTTGAGGTTGTTCCATAAAAATTTCTCGATCTAACTCTCCATAAAGGAAAGCATTCTTCACATCTAACTGCCATAATTTCCAATCTTTGTAAGTAGCTAATGAAATAATTGTTCGAATAGTTACCATTTTAGCAACAAGGACTGAATGTCTCTTCATAATCTAGACCATATTGTTGTGAAAAACCACGAGCAACAAGGCGAGTTTTATACCTGTCAATAGTACCATCCGTCTTTTTCTTTAACTTGTAAACCCATTTACAAGTACTAACTCAACATTCTTCGGCTTTGGAACAAGTTCCCAAGTGTCGTTCTTGTTTAGAGCCCAGATTTCCTCCTTCATTGCTTCTTCCCATTCAAGAACATCTCTAGCTTCATTATAAGACTTGGGTTCACCTTCACAAATATCATCCATCAAAAAACAAGATACAATTGAACAGTTATTTAACTGTACCTCATAATCAGATAAATAACTAGGTCGTGTTCTTTGCCTAGAAGATCTTTGAACAACAGTCTCTCATCTTCATCTGTTTCATTATATTCTCCAATACTGGTATTGATCTCCTTTTCATCTGAGGCATCATCAGTAAATAAAGGCGATAAATCAACAACACCTTTCTTTGAACTTGTATCCATTTGATGTGACGAAACTTCATCAAATACCACATCTCGAGAAACAACAACTTCTCTTGTACTTGGATCCATACATTTCCATCCTTTCCTGTGAGTATCATATCCAACAAAAATATAACGTCTTGCCTTTGGGTCAAGTTTAGTACGCTTATTTTTTGAAACATGAACATAACAAATTGACCCAAAAACTCGAAGATAACTCACATTAGGTTTACGATGGTATAATACCTCAAAAGGAGACAGATTCGATCCTGTCCATGGAGGTTGACGGTTTATGACGTGACAAGCTGACTGAATAGCTACTGCCCAAAGCTCCCTTGGAAGGTTCTTTGCATGCAACCAACACAAGCACATAGATGTAAGATGTGCTAATTTACGTTCAGCAACTCCATTCTATTGTGGAGTGTCAGGACATGTCATTTGGCTTTGAATTCCATGCTTTTTGCAATAATTCTGAAATTGATCAGACATGTATTCTCCCCCATTAACTGTGCGAAGACACTTTATTGGCAACATACTTTCCACTTGCTCCTTGAATTGGACAAAATTGGAGAAAGTCTCACTTTTCGCTTTCAAGAAATACACCCACGTGAATCGAGAAAAGTCGTCCACAAAAACCATCACATAACGACAACCAGAATAACTGGGTGTTCTAGTTGGCCCCATCAAATCTGAATGAACCAAACGCAATGCAACAGTAGTCCTGTTATTTGAATTTGGAAAAGGAAGATGATGTGATTTCCCAAATTGACAACCAGGATAAACCACATCGTGATGAATTTCCTTAAAGAGAGGAACACCGTCAAGAAGCTTTTTCATAGAAATTCTTTGTAGTAACGGATAACCAACATGGCCTAGTCGAGCATGCCAAAGTGTTGCACTATCATTCTGACCTGTCTTTTCAACATAAACATCGCTTGCAGACAAAACATAGAGAGAATCTTTCCTCTTTCCAGTTAATAAAACATTAGCTTCAAATTTCTTAATATTAGAAACAATTTTCACATCATTTGGACCAAAGAGAACATACCTCCAAGAATTAGAAATCTGAGAGACTGAAACCAAATTCTTCTTTAGACCTGGAACATGATAAACATCTTCAAGAGAAACACCAGCAACATTTGGTGCATCATCCTTAACATTAACACGCCCTTCTTCAACAACAGGATGTAAGGAATTATCAGTCGTTGCAATAACTCTTTTTCCCTGATGGGTATGGACATCAGAGAGAAGAGAAACATTTCCAGTAGCATGATGAGAACAACCAGAATAAATAATCCAATCCTCATCATAATCAGAAGTATTAGCATGCAAATTAATGGGTTGAACAAAAGTTTCAATTGACAAGCATTGTTCCCAAGTAAGTTGTTCAGGTTTGTTACTTTCCTGTACAACATTTGCTTCTGCTTCTTTGAGATTCACCCGACAATTTGGTTTAATATGACCCGACTTCCCACAACGATGACACACCACCTTCACCTGACAATCACGTTTGATGTGTCCTGGCTTGTCGCACCTAAAAAATCCTTTTAAATTGCCTTTGGATTGCCCTTCAACCTTGGAATCCTTGCTATCATTTGAAGAACGCTTGGCAGAAGAATTAACTTTTCCTTTATCTTTTGCATAAACAGCAGCTTCCACCTCGTAGTGAATTTTCTTGTTGTTGCCAAGCATTTGTTTCATCAACGCTTCCTGATTTGAGAGCAAGTTTTCTAGCTCAATGATAGAAGGTTGATTTACCCAACCTTTGTATTGAAGAAATAAATGGCATAAACTCCTTTCGTAGTCCAAGAATAAGATACCGACGCAACTGGGCATTACTAATAGGCTCTGTTTTGTCCAATTCTGTAATTTTAGAACACAAAGTCTTAACTTTTAAAAAATATTTTGAAACCGACAAGTTACCTTGAATAGTTCCGGCAAGTTCATTCTCCAAATACTGCAACCTTGTCGTGTTCTTTTGAGCGAACAATCTTTCAAGCGTTTCCCACACTTGCTTTGGAGAATTCACATCACGAGCATGCTCAATATACTCCTTGCAAATAGAAGTTCGCAAAGCAAATAAAGCTTTGCCACATTTGACCTTCCACTTCCTCTGTGCCTCAACATTCTCCAAAGTATCTCTTGGAATTTCAGTATCATCACCGGAAACAAGATCCCACAAATCTTGTCCTTGTAGAAAAGCTTCCATACATAGCTTCCAATAGCTATAATTATCACTGGTAAGCTTGTCCACACAAATATTGTTTATCCACCATTCATTTTCACTGAGTATAAGACTCAAACACGAAATAAAGAACCTGGAAGCTCTGATACCATGTAAACAATAAAGAACAAATAGTGGAAACAAGATAGAGATTGCAAGAAAGAAGTGAATCAAATTGAGTTGTGATGCATTGAAATGAAAAAATTACACGAATTTATAGGAAAGTAAAATGGAGACCCACTAACCCACTAACCTTGAAAATCTCTTCAATTAACCTTACTAAGTCACATTCCTCCAAATTAGAAGCCATTATCCTAAATAAATGCCACTAACCATTACTTTCTACAAAAGTAAATTAACTAAATCAAACTACTTGCCTACCAAGTTTGCACTAATTTTAACAGAAGAAAATATCAAAAGAAACAACGACATCGAAGCTAGGGGAGGGGAAATTAGGGAATGGGTGGAGGGAAGGGGAAGGAGAAGGGGAGAGAGAGATTGAGTTTTTCTTTATTATTATTATTATTATTTAACTATTATTATTTTAATATTTAAAATTATTATTTTATTTCTAAAAAGTGTCATGTCAGACATCTGTTAAATAATTAACTATAGAGGGATTCAATAGATTTATTTCATAAACCTTAGAGACTTGATTGTCCGATTTTGAAACCTACGGACTCAATAGACCCAATCCTCAAACATGGGGAGGAGGGAGAGAGATTTTAAGGGTGGATGTTCTAAGAGAGAAAAAATGGGGGAAGAAGGATGTTGAAGAAAAAAAAATGTCATGTAATCTAAAAATTTTAATATAAAATAATAAAATTTATCCACCTCAACATGTCATGTCATTTTTCCATTAGTCAACTAACGATCAAATTAACACAGGGACCATTTAAAACTATTTTTCAAACCTGACTAAAGTATAGCTTTTGAAACTTCGGGGACCAAATAGACATCAACCTTAAACCTCAGGGACCAAAAATGTATTTTGCCTTTGTTTTTTTTTTTTTTTTACAAGAATAGATGTCCACTTGAACTTGTAGACTATGATCTTCTTTCCCTCCATTCGCTAATGTAGAATATAATAATTTTCTTTCCTTCAATCTAAAGCTTAATTCATCTTCTCCTCAATGCTAGCATGATGAGTTCCTACAATCAAAATATTGGTAGAAAGATTAAATTTACCTTCATCCATCAGCTTAAACTTTTGGATTCAATGGCGATTTAATAAGGTATCAAAGTAGAAGGTTCTATATTCGAATTACTCGAAGTCATTTTGTTTTCAATTAATATTGATAACCACTTTTGAGCCTCACTATAAAAAAAAAATCATTTTTGCCAACACACTTTCTCCCGATGCAGAAATATGTGTCGACATAAGTCTTCTCTCCCGAAGTGGAAAAAATGTCGTCAGGAAATGTTTTTTGCAAAAATCCTCCACTGATGTCATTACTAACGACGTTGGCAGAGGGTTTATTAAAAAACTCACATCTTCTTCCATTTTTCTTGGTGCAGCCCCCTCTGTACGAAATCCGCCCATCTCTTCTTCCATGAGGCCTTATGCAAATTTTCTATATATAGTTAGAATTACAATTTGTCTTGTGATAAATTGAATCTTATATCAATACTTTAACACTCCTGGAGACTTTAAGTATGACTTAACATTTTTACAATGTATCCTTAACAAAATTGTTCTTCTTAATTCTCAATGATGAGGAGTCCAATACAACAAATGGACTAAATAGATCTAACTAGTTTATGAAATTACTTGATAAATTGAACCACCACTATTAGTCCTTTAGGGCCGTTTGTTTGATGGAAATCCAAGATTTCCATATTGAGATAATCATCTTTTTTACTTTTTTCATATATATATATATATTCTTTCATCGATGTTCTTTCTTTTATTTATAATTAAAATAAATCAATGAACAATTCTATGCAATTAACTATATTTATATGTTCCATTTACCTGTAAAATAAAATCTTTTTAACTTGTTTAATATATAGCTCAAGTTGAAATATAAATGTGAAATTTTTTATGCATGCATTTTACTTTTCCAACAGTGATGTTATCCAATATTTTCTTTAAAATCTATCACAAATCGACAGCGTTTCCTTCATCTAGAGGAAATGATTCTCTCTTATGGCTGCACCATTCTAGAGGGCCTTTCTCAACGGCTTTAGCTCGCCTCTCTTTCTGGGATAGCTCTTCTATCATGCGCTTCCAGGTGGACCCTAAAGTCCTCACAAACCTTTGGCGAGCCAGAATCCCTAAGAAGTGTAAATTTTTTATGTGGTCTGTGCTTCACCGAAGGTTACACACGGTAGATAGGTTGCAAAGAATTTTCAAGCAATCAGCTTTGAGCCCCAGTCGCTATTACCTTTGTCACGCTGCCTCAGAATCCTTGGATCATCTTTTCGTTCATTACCCGTTGGCCTCAGCCATTTGGACTATAATTCTTCAAGCCTTTGGTGCTCGTTCTCCGATCCCTTCTCAAGCTGACAAGCTTTGTGAGGAGGGTTTTGCTTTCAAGGATAGCTCTCAAAGGAGCTCTCTCATCCAAGGTCTGTTCGTGGCTTCTTTTTGGGTTATTTGGAATGAGGGGAATAGTCGTATCTTCAAAAATCAATCCCGCTCCCCTTATCAGATTTGGGAGGATATCCTTGCTTTAGCGGCTCTTTGGGCCTCTTCTTCTATGCTTTTTATCAAGGGGAATTGTAGTAAATGGCTAGAAAAAATACCCCCTCTTGTTTTTTGGCTAAGGAAGTTCAATAATTGCAGGCATGACTTCCACCTTTTTAGGAACTGATTTTCGGATTTTTTTTCCAATTTTACCCCTGGTATATACGTCTATACACAATCACCGTTAACAGCTGCATACAGATTTTCCCCCATTTTTCGGGTGGATGCACCCTGATTTACAGGGATTTCGGGTTTTGATATCCCTCCAACCGTCAAACAAGATTTTCCTATATTTTAGGCTTCTTCTATCTCTCCAATCGTAAGAAAAGATTTCGTTTGTTAAGTTCCATTAATCTTCCTATATTTTTCCCTCATTTAAATATTATAGCTTAATTAATTTTTTTTGCATATCATGATCAAAATAGTGGCTGTAAGTTTGTAATTAAAAGCTTTTCTCAATCTCACCCTTCAATACACAATACAAAGTTATATCCAGATACATACATCTCAATTTTAGGCTCCAGTACACACAAGCAGGTCATAAACGGTGTAAATAATATATGTATATATCAGTACATACCACTCTAACGGGACCAACTTCTTCAACTACATCTTTTTTAATCTGTTTGTTTGTTTTTTTTTTCCTTGCAGGGTCCTTCTTAACAGCATCCTGAGGTATTTTCACAATAAAAAACAATCAAATTATAACATGTCACAAGGGGTGGATGTAGTTGGCATTTTTCACATAAATCACGAAATATTGCCAAAAAAAAATCCCTAAAATCAATGGATTATCTATAAAGTAGGGGAGGCACACAACTTATATACTGGCATGACTAATATGCATGTATATAAGAGTACAGACAGACAACAGAGTGTCATTTAATAAGCATTCCAGCACACTTTCACCCTTCAATACACAGGACAGAGTTATATCCAGATACATACATCTCAATTTTAGGCTCCAGTACACACAAGCAGGTCATAAACGGTGTAAATAATATATGTATATATCAGTACATACCGCTCTGACGGGGTCAACTTCTTCAACTACATCTTTCTTAATCCGTTTGTTCTTTTCTTTTTTTTTTCCTTGCAAGGTCCTTCTTAACAGCATCCTAGAGGATTTTTACAATAAAAAACAATCAAATTATAATAACATGTCACAAGGGTTGAATGTAGTTGGCCTTTTTCACATAAATCACGAAATATTGCTAAAAAAAAAAAAACAAATCCCTAAAATCAAGGGATTGTCTATAAAGTAGGCGGAGGTAGTTGCAAATATAATGGAAGGGAAATGAAGCCGTTATCTTAGTTCAAATTTTTTGGTACAGTCCTTGCGTAGAAGAAGAATCGATTGAGCATGCAAGAGATGGTCGTCGGCGCGGCGGGGGAAGGTCGTCGGCACGGCGGAGGTGGGTTGTCGGCGTGATGTGAGAGGTAGGTAGCGATATACACTCTGTTTGGCGGTGGGAAATGGTGGGGAATGGAGGTTTTTGGCTCTCAAGGGTTTCGAGGTGTGGAAGACGAAGATGGACCGACGGGATGGAGAGAATGCATGAGAGCGGTTCTGGTGGGAGGTTGAGCGGTGTTATGACATGTCATAATTGCAGCAGTTAAGGTATCATAATTACTGTGTTCTTATTTGTTTTTTAATTTTCGGGTTTTCTTAGTTGCAGGTAGTATATCTTCCTATTGACAGGACTGTTTTTCCAATTAATGCATTCCGAAGGTGTTTCTCTCTACGGAGGGAGGTTGAACTCTGTACTCCTTATCCAATAACGGTATTGACTTCTTTTTCCAAGAAACAATTTTTTCCAGTAGATCTAGATTTTCAAAATAGTTTTGTTTTTTGGATTTTTGAATTTCAAACTTCCTAAAATGTCACCAACTTATTTTTAGGGGTATATTTTATCTCTCTTAAACTCTAATTTTGGTTTTAAACGTTAAGAACAGGTTGGGCAGTTTGTTGGGGGCATTGTTGTCTTTTACAAATAGGGATTTATTAATCAGTAAATCGTTTAGCCATCTATTTAATTTATAAACGTTTGTAGTCATTTTTCAAACCACCTATTTATTTTTAGCCATATTTGTTGTTGCCCCTTTTATCAACTATGATGCGCCTTCTATTGCCCTGAATTGGTTGGCCTTTTTGTAAGCCTCCCCTTGTATGTTTCTCACATACGGTTGAATAAAGTATCCTCTTTCTAAAAAAAATCGACAGCGTTTCAATAAAAAAATTATCTATTTTTATAATGTGTAAAAATAATAATATTCACTAAAAAAAAAAAACTATCAATCTTAAATTGTTTTCTTTTAAAATAAATTCAAGAATTTCCAGTTAAAATTAAAATTAATATTTAATACTAGATCTTTTATTAAAACAATCAAAACAATATAAATTGATTTTTTTTACTAAATAATATATAAAATTAATAGATAACAATAAAATATTAAATGTTTAAATCTCATTTTAGTCCCTAAACTTTTAGGTTTATTCTATTTTAGTCCTTAAACTTTCAAAACGTTCATTTTGGTCCTTACACTTTCAGATTTGTTATATTTTAGTCCCTGAACTTTCAAAATGTCTTATTTTAGTCCCTAGACTTTTAAAAAATAATCATTTTGATCATTGTTATGTTACTTTTATACTTCAAATTTGCTTTGCCTAATGTTCGTCTCTAACTTATTTGACTTGAATCTCATATTAGAAAATAGGATTTAAACCAATATTAAATTACTAAAGTAAAAAATGTTATATAAATTTAAATCATATTAAATTAATATATAAACTATTCCAAGATAGGAAAGTGTATTGTTGGAATAATACAACATTAGAAATTCTACAAAAGATACGTGACTATCTAAATATTCTTACACATGCTTACAATTTTTTTTGCGAAACAAACATGGTTATCTAAAGACACAAGACATCTATATTTTCAGACATCTATGATATTCCATACATGTATAGTTTCAGCATCTGAAGATTCCAACTATCTAAGTTTCCGTTTAATAACCATTTGGTTTTTGGTTTTTGGTTTTTGAAAATTAAGCTTATTAAAAACACTTATTCCTACCTATGAGTTTCTTTGTTTTAGTATCAAACTTCTTCCTCGTTTTCAAAAATTAAGTCAAATTTTGAAAACCAAGAAAAGTAGTTTCCAAAAACTTGTTTTTGTTTTTGAAATTTGGTAAGAAACTCAAATGGTTCCTTAAGAAAGATGAAAACCATTGTAGGAAATTTGAGAGATAACCTGGAAAATTTTATATTGTTGGATACAGTAGAGATAAACTAAAAAAAGAAAACACAATTTCACCATTGATCCAAATATTAAAAAGGGGCAGCCACAATGTAGCGACCACATTCAACAATCGATAACTTTCTTCTCCTTTCCTTTGGCCATTCTCCCATTACACACTATGTTGGTGCTGTGGCTTAACCCCACGAATCATCTTTTGGATGCATTATCCCTTCTGATTCTACTTGGTAACAGTGCCCACATGAAATGCTCTTTCGCCATGTTTTCCCTACAAGTCTTCCACCATTCTCCTCACTTCGTTGTAGCCCTTGAAATGATGCCCCAATTCTTCAACCACTTTCTTTCCAACCACATCTCCAATTCCATGATTCTCCTTCCTTCCTTGTTCCATGTTATTATGCGAAAGCAACTTCGCTCTCTTACTTCCATGACCCTCTCTCTTGAGGATCATCTCAATCATATATTCCTTCAATTTCGAAATCCCGGTTAGTATAAAAGAATCTTGTTTTCTTTTTGTTTCTTTATCTTTCTTGCTGTTCTTTAAATCGCTTTTGATCTGATTATATTCCCACATTCTGTGTTTCTTTATATCACTTTTAGAGAATTCAGAAGTGGTCGGTTATCAAGTAGCATTATTGTCACTTTCGGGAGAGGTGGATGTAGGAGAAGTTGATCTTCGAACCTTTGTCTCAATTGGTTCATCACAATTTAGACACATTGTAACAATGTTTAAGGGTTACTTAGGTAATACATGACTCAACTTTAATTTTCTTCCCACTCTCATATTACTTCAAAGAAGTTTTAATTTGTAACTTTCTAAGAATTTTTTGTTTGTAATTTGTCACAGTTCATGTTACTCTAACAGAATCACGAGTCAAGTTCTCTATTGGATTTGAAGAGATTATTCTTACCAAAAGGGTATAGTCTTTTAGTGCGCAAGAAGCTTATAACGGTAGAACGTTTTGAAAAATATAAGATTTAAATCTAAAAAGTTCGTTACGTCAAATTTGGAACATTTGGTTCGTTAGTAAAAGGGTTTTTTTTTTGTTCAACAACCATTGGAGTGGGACATTCGAACCTTTGACGATCAAAGGTACATGTCAATTACCACTGAACTATACTCACTTTGACTAATGTGTTGCACAGGAAAGAGAATGCATAATTGAAGGTGTTACCCCAGGAGATGAAATTGATTTTTTTATCACTCTCCATCCTGAAGAATTTTTTCGTGATGTGGTGTTTCAGTCAGAAAGGGTATGGTTGCTTAAGACAACTGATTACCGTAGTGTAATCATGGTCCCTTTTGGATTGCATGCCCATTTTATCGTCTATTTTCCCTACTAGGTATACATGGGATAATCAAGTCTACAAAAATAATGTTGATATATGTAACATTGTTCCTTTTTTCTCTTAATAGAATTCAAAGGGCTGAAAATTGGCAGTAAAAATATATACATATGATCTCCCTGGTTGTTAAATTGAATAATGTGAGTCAATTTCTGGACAAACTATGTAGAATTCTAACATTTCTATTCAAATTATTCATATAAAACGACCCTAGTTTTTATTTTTTATATTCAAGTATCCAAATTACAGTGAATGGACCTTTCATACTCATTATTTGCTAGGGGAACTATGTTAACCACATAGATAATTATTGATTTCCAAAAGGTTGTTGCCAATGCACTATGTAAATTGTCTAGCATTAGGGTAATGCTTTAAAAGTGCTTTAAAAAAGAAAAGGTAATGTTTTCTTTGGGACTGCATTTTAAATTAACCATTTTTATAGAACTACTTCGATTATAAGCATTGGCAAGAAACCACTTTGGATGTTTCATTCTAAGTCTTAAAAGTGTTTTTCTAAATGCTCCCCTAACAATCACACATAGGCATTAGAAGCACTATGTATACAGGATATTTCTCATAAAGTATTTGTTGTGCTTTTAACTTTTTCTAAAAATACTTATAAATCACTTCTCCAAGCATGATTTCAAATAGAAATAAAGTGGTCTTGTGGTAAATGTGTTTTTGGCCATGTTGAATTTAGGGTGATTTATATCTATCCATTTGTGTTGTAATTGTGGGGTTTTTACCACTTGGTTAATTGCTCTTCACGGGCTTCTTTTACCTTGTGAGTTGGACTTTAAGGGGCAACCATATAAATGACCATTTTAAAATATGTTTTCATTTTGAGAAATGGCCAAAAGCTAGATTTAGTAAATTTTTTTGGCAACAAAGTGGACGAAAATACCCCGACCCAAATCTTAATTTAGAAATAAATTAAATTAAAATACACTATAAACAATGGAGAAAATCTAGGATTGTTACCGATTAATTCAACAACCAAATCAATAACAGAAATACAAATTAAACAGATAAATCTGGAAACTTAAATTTAAAACAAAAAATTTAAATTCAAACAAGAGAGAAAAAACTGGAGAACTCAAAATTTAAACACAGTATATTGGATTCAATCAAAAAATGAAGAACAACTTAAAGAACTTACCCGTTCCAACTAGGATTAAATAAAAAATGAAGAACAACCTGATGCATCTAAAACATCGGATCAAAAATAAAATGTAATTGATATTATTTGGTACCCATCAGGAAGAAGATTCCAGAAATATTATTAACATTGTTTTTCCTATTTGATTTGTCGGGTCTTTGAATTTGATTAGTCCTTAATTAGTCTTCCCATAACCGAAATACACTACAAAATAGGGAGAGAATCTATGATTTAGAGATTAATTTAAACCAAATTAAATGAATGAATTTCAAAATAAACAAGATAAGACTCATACTAATGTATTTCAACAGAATAATTTGAAAACAAAAATTTAAATTAAAAAATCTTATACTGAATTAAAATCACGATTTATGGAGAAAAAATAAGGGTACATAAAAGAATTACAGTATATTGATAAAGAAAAATCATGTAAATACATGGACTTCTCAGAATTTACTTCCATACACACTGTATTTGAAGTATTTACGGTCTCAGAATATAGGGATCTAATTTTGCAAAGAAAAAGAATGAATACAAATAAAAAAAGGAATACAAATATGAGGCAACGTTGGAAAAAAGTGAAGACCAAGAAATCGATCTGGTGGAAGATGATAAAATAGATAAGAGAGAAGATATATGTTGTAACTATCGATTGCTTGATTATTCATGGGATAACTAACTTTTTTTTATATATAATTAAATCAGATAGGGGCTTCCTCTGAATGGAACTTGAAAATTACAATTTCATCGTAAATTGAGGATTTAAAAAATCAGCACATCAAATCAATTTAACTTTTACAACTACAGAAATTGAAATAAATAATAAAAAGGAGAATTTGAAAACCTTCCAAAATCTTTCACATGCTCCTCTTCATCACGCAAATACAGAGACCTTCCCAGAATTTACTTGCATACACACTGTGTTTAAATCATTTACAATCTTAGAATACAAAGATCTAATTTTGCAAAGGGTGAGTAAAATTACTTTCGGGAATAAAAGAATGAATAGGAATAAAATAAATAATACGAATATGAGGCAACATACCTATAATCAATAGCCTTCCCAGTGTTGGAAAGAAGTCAAGACAAGAAACCATTCAAAGTTGAGAACGGGTGGAAAAGATGATGAAGATGATGATTTGTTGATTAAAAAAATAAAAATCTAAATACATAAGAGAGAGAAGATCTAAGTTGTAACTATCATCCTATGATTCATGGTATTAACATTTTTGTTATGGTTATTTTTTTTAAATTAAATCAAATAGGGGCTTCTTCAAATATAGGATGACACGTGAAAATTGACTTGATGGTATAATTGGAAGAATAATTCATGTGAAAATATGTTAAAAAAACGGTTTAGCCATTTTTCATTGAAAAAAACCGTTTGGTCATTTTTAAAAAATACACTGTAATTTTTGGCCATTTCTAAGGATATCCCAGACTTTAGTTTGTATTGGGCTTTCTTTCTTGTACACCAGCTTCGAGCGCGAGTCTTGTATTGTTAGTGCATAAATAGCAGCTTAAGGGTTAGGGTTTTGGTATCCTTTCATTCGGCCTCTTTGTTTCCCTTTAGCTCACGAATCCCCTCTTTTTCGATCCTCTTCTATTCGCATGCATAAAGAAGAAAAAGGAAATCTCTGATTCAAACTGAATGTAGGTTGTCTGAACCACTTATAATCACGGTGTTATTCTTCCTTTTCCCCTCTTCTCTTTATCGTCTTGCTTTTGTACTGAGTTTTTGGAAACTTTCGAATTTGCACACATTTTATAGGCCATACCAAAAGCACTCTCCAAATATATCCCAAGTACTGTAATAAAAAAGAAAAGTCTAAAAACCATGGTTTTGTGAATTATAGAGATGGTTAAAATCACATTTTCAAACTTTTAATTAACAGATATCTATTGGAAATGTCGATGAGCCGACTATAATACTCACTCTAAAACTCACAATTTTAAAGAGAAGAAACTTGTTCCCTTACAAAACTCAAAAACACACCCGAGGAAAAAATTGTTCTCTTTGAATTGCTTTGCTTGGCTTGCTTCAAACATAACATAAGACATCCTATTTATAGGACTCTAATGAAAATTCTATATCCAAAACTCTCAATCTAAATTCATAACTTACTTGTACTTTATGACCATACATAGCTCTTCTAAATGAATGTATACTTAATTAACTAGTAACAACTCATAGAAGTCTAACATCGTAACTTATTTAAATTACAACATAAATCTTCTCAAAAAAAAAAAAAAAAACTTATAACATAAATCTAGCTTAATTTCTAACATCCCCTTAAGCTAGACTTCCATGACTAGCTCCAAGCTTCTACTTCATTTTCGAAAACAAATCAAGTTTTAGTGCCTTTGTGAATATGTCTGCAATTTGCTCTTATGTCTTGCAACATTTGATGCATATATATTTCTCCGTCTCTAATCAGTTCTCTGATGAAATGGTACTTGATCTTTATATGTTTACTCCTTCCATAAAAAAGTTGGATTCTTCGCTAGAGCAATTGATGAGCTATTGGCACAAAACATGTCTGTCTCCTTTTCTTGAGGACACTTCAGTTCTTATAATACCCTTCGCAGCCAAAGAACTTGGCAACTGGCTGTAGACAAAAAAATATATTCAGCTTCGATTGTTGATAAGGCTACAACTGTTGGGTTTTATGTCCTAAAACTCGTGGATAGTAAATGTAAAAAGTTAATTATAATCAATGAAGCGTTATTGAAGTTATTCAATAAGATATTATTGAATGATTGTTTAGTTTTGCATTAATTAATCCAAATCCAATAAATTAGAACCCCTAACTATAATATGAATACTTGAACTTTATGTAGAAGACATAAAAATGGATCAAGTTCGAGTAATAGCCAAAACAGTCTATAGTATAGGGATTGGGCTAGGTACCTTATCTTGGGGACACTATGAGACGTAGCCCACTTTGTATTTAGTACAAACGATGTGATCCTGAATCGTTCATGTGGAGACATGCGAGTGGGGGTGTCCTATGCAATGAGTTTACATAAGACAAGACCGCGAAACAAGTTCACGTTTGCAAATGAACAAGAACCAACAGCTCAACAAGCAAAATAATTCTCTCCATAACAGCAGGTCAACAATCAATCACCAATATTATAGGTGATTGACAGCCATATTAAAGAAATACCTTATTGGCAATATTCTACCGTTGCCATGTTTACCAATTTCCTTTTATGATTTTCTCTTATTTCCATGTAAGTTAATTAGTTAGGATCTTTCCTTTTTTTTTAAAATTTCAGTCATTCTTTCCTTTTATTTCTTTCCAGGAGGTGCATGTTAAATAGGATCAATCTTTGTATAATCTTAATTGAGTTGAATACAGTGTTTTCAATATTGATTTTGGAGTGTACAAACCTTGAGATTATACAAAGTGTTCATGGTATCAGAGCTTTGCACCTAGGGAAGATTCAAGTTCAAATCATATCTCAAGCTTACTGTAGTATCATGGCCAAATCAGAAGAAACACTAACCATTCAATCATTCCATCAATGCTCAAGTTTGATATCCATCAAACTCAACACCACCAACTACCTACTGTGGAAATCACAGATTCTACCCCTTGTAAGAAGTCTAGGCGCTGAACATCACCTCAAGGGAAGCTGTCCATATGAGCTGGAAAAGACAGATATTGAAGAATCAAGTGAGAATGCAGAAAAGACAGGTAAAGACTCAAGTGAGTATGAAAAGAAACGGCTGACTTGGCTCAACAATGATGGATTGCTAACGTCTTGGCTACTTGGCACCATCTCGGAGGAAGTTTTGGCCATGATTGAAGGGTTGGAAACCGCTCATCAGGTATGGACATCTCTAGAAGAAACTCTCCTTTCTATTACAAAAGAGAATGAGATACATATTAGTGAGTCTCTCCACTGTTTGAAGAAGGGAAATTTAACTCTAGATGATTACATTAAAAAGTTTAAGAGTTTATGTGACAAATTAGCAGCTATGAAAAAGCCCATAGATGATTTAAGTAAAGTTTTTACTTTAGCTCGTGGATTGGGCAACAAATACAAAGATTTTCGTATTGCTATGTTGTCTAAGGCCCCATATCCAACCTTCAATCAATTTGTACTTGCTTTAAAATCTCATGAACAAATGAATGTGATTGAGGCTGAGGAAGAAAAGACAAACATGAATCAAGCTTATTTTAGTCAAAGGGGAAAAGGAAAAAGCAGAGGAGGTTATACAAACTCAAGGGGCAGAGGCTTCAGACCAAATTATACAAGTCCAATTGTAGGCAACCACACTGCCAATCAATTTGCTCATTCTTCTCCTAACCGTACTATCATCAATCAATCTCCAACTAAAGAAATAAATCAAGGTACGGGAATTTCATGCCAAATTTGTGGAAAAACTAACCACACTGCTATTAAGTGTTGGAATAGGTTTGATCACTCTTTCCAACCTGAAGAAATTCCAAAAGCCTTGGCTGCACTGTCATTTGAAGATGTAGTTGATCCTGCTATGTATGCAGATTCTGGAGCTACCTCACATGTGGTTAATGACATTGGTAAGGTTTCTACATGCCATATTTACAAAGGAAAACAAAAACTATATGTAGGCAATGGAGATGGTCTTAATATTACTCATATTGGTCAAATAAACACACATGATGAAAGTGACTTAAAATTGAATAATGTGCTGGTAGTTCCAGAAATTAAAAAGAATCTCATTTCCATAAGCAAACTTACAAATGATAATGATTGTTCTATTATATTTACATCAAATGATTTTGTTGTGAAGAACAAGCAGGGGCAAGTGCTAGCTAAAGGAGTTAAAAGAGGAGATCTTTATGCATTGGAGGAGCAAAAACTTCCTCAAGCCACTGCTTACTCATACCTTGCTGCTGCTAAATCAAATAAGTTATCTTTTGATGTATGGCATAAACGTTTAGGCCATTTGAATGAAGTTTATTTGAAACATTTGAGCAATAAACAATTGATTCAAGTTACTGATCGGAAGAAAACTGTCTCAATTTGTGAAAGTTGTCAATTAAGTAAGAATTGTAGACTTCCTTTTACTTTGAGAAATGAATTGTGTTTATTTCCTTTTGATAAAGTTCACTGTGATTTATGGGGTCCTGCACCTATTATTTCTTGTCAAAAGTTTAAATACTATGCTAGCTTTATAGATGATCACTCCAGATATACTTGGATATTCCCTTTGAGAAGAAAATCAGAATTTTTTGAATGCTTTTCAAAATTTCATAAACTAGTAGAAACTCAATTTGAAAGAAAGATCAAAGTCTTTCAAACAGATGGCGGAGGAGAATTCACCTCATTGAGACTAAAGCAACTCATGGAGGAGAATGGGATTCACCATCAAATGAGTTGTCCACACACTCCACAGCAAAACGGAGTAGCTGAAAGAAAGCACAGACACATAGTCGAGACAGGTTTGGCTCTTCTCTTCCAAGCAAAATTACCTTTTAAATATTGGGTGGATAGTTTCTTGACAGCCACTTTTTTGATAAATAGAATGCCATCATCTATTTTGAAAATGAAAACTCCTTTTGAGACTCTTTTCAAAAAGGTGCCAAACTACACCAATCTTAAGATTTTTGGTTGTAGATGTTACCCATACCTAAGATATCAAGCCAAGGATAAGTTTGCTAAGAAAACTTATCCATGTGTGTTCATAGGATATAGCATGACTCACAAAGGTTATAGGTGTTTAGATCCTAAAACAAACAAAGTATACATCTCAAGACATGTTATATTTGATGAAAACTATCTTCCTTTTGATCATGATTCTACTAACAAATCTATGAAGTGTGAACCTCTAGATGTATCAAGTTACTTGGATGTAGCAGCTTGGCAATCTCCCACAGAAGCAGAAATAACTAATTCTCAACAAACACATGATGCTGACATTCAAAGGAGAACTACACACTTTGATGATATTGAACCAAAACAACAAGATAGAAAGCAAGACATCAATGAACAAGAACAAAGAAATGACCAATCACAGCAGCAACAATATATAGAATCCCAATCAAATCAATCTCAGGAACAACGAGAAAATGCACATTTGGAGAACAACCCAACAAGTCAACATCAATCAGAATTGGTAGCCACAAAGGAACTTGAAGTGTGCAGACAACAGAATATGCAACTTCAACCTACTGCTACTGAAATCTCCTTCAATAATTTTCCTGATATTAGTGACTATCTATTCATTGATCTCCCTTTTTCTGATGCAGGTATTGAAAATTCAAATAATCATAATCAACAACAGCCAAATGCAATGATAAAGGAGATAACCAACACCAATAACACAAGCCAACCAGAAGTAACAACAAACAGCCACCCAATGATCACTCGATTGAAATCTAGACAACATCAGCAACAAAGTCACCACACCTTCCTCAGTACTGCAGAAACAAGTGAACCTAAGAACTACAAAACGGCTCTACAAAATCCTATATGGAAGAATGCAATGAAAGAAGAACTCCAAGCTCTTCATGACAACCAGACATGGAACTTAGTTAGCAGACCTTCTAACACGAACATTGTAGGCTGCAAATGGATATTCAAAACAAAGCTCAAGGAAGATGGTTCGATAGAAAGACATAAGGCAAGATTGGTGGCTCAAGGGTACTCACAAGTAGAAGGCCTAGACTATAGAGAAACATTTAGTCCAGTGGTCAAAAGCACAACAATACGATTAATTCTTGCTCTTGCTGCATCCTACAACTGGAAATTGAAGCAATTGGATGTCAAGAATGCATTTCTCCATGGCTACCTAAAGGAAGAGGTTTACATGAGCCAACCACCAGGTTTTACTGATCCTAAATTTCCTAATCATGTATGCAGGTTGAATAAGGCTCTTTATGGTCTCAAACAAGCTCCTAGAGCTTGGTTTGATCGCCTTTCTCACTTTTTGCTCCACATAGGATTTCATTGTAGTTCCTCAGATTCATCATTCTTTTTATATAGGCATGAGAATATTCTTGTTCTAATGTTAGTGTATGTAGATGATATTATAATCACAGGAAATGAACCAAGCTTTATCCAAATACTCATTGAGAGGCTTGGTACTGAGTTTGCAATCAAGGATTTAGGCCAACTTCACTACTTCTTGGGAATTGAAGTACAAGAACTATCAAATGGCTACCACATAACTCAGAAGAAATACATAAAAGACCTTTTGTTAAGGTCAGAAATGATGGGTGCTTCTCCCATAGCTACACCAATGGCCTTGAACCCCAAATGGTCCAAAAAGGATGAGGAGATAATTGACCCTACACTTTATAGAAGCTTGGTAGGATCTCTTCTATACCTCACGCTAACCAGACCTGACATCGTACATGCTGTAAACAAAGTTTGTCAGCACATGCAGGAACCTCAAGTAAAACACTTTAGGGAAGTTAAAAGAATACTCAGATATCTTAAAAAGACCATGAATCATGGCATTACCTTTTTCAAAAATAGTTCATTAAACTTATATGGTTTTTGTGATGCAGATTGGGGTGGATGTCCAATAACTAGAAGGAGTACCTCAGGATATTGTATATTCTTGGGGTCAAACATAATATCTTGGTCTTCAAAGAAGCAACCAACTGTCTCTCGCTCAAGTTCGGAAGCAGAATATAGAGCTATGGCAAATGCAGCAGCTGAACTCACATGGATCTCATTTCTTTTTCGTGATATGGGAATACCGTTGCACAAAACTCCTGAGCTATTTTGTGATAACATGAGTGCAATTCAAATGTCCAAAAACCCAGTATTCCATGCTAGAACAAAACACATAGAACTAGACTATCATTTTGTGCGAGAAAAGGTAGCTCTAGGGTCTTTGATTACACGATATGTACCCTCACAACAACAACTTGCAGACATATTTACCAAGCCACTTGCAAAGGCAACATTCAAAGATCTAGCCAACAAACTTGGAGTTCGCGATGTCATTGTCCCTACCTCCAGTTTGAGAAATGATGCAAATGAACAAGAACCAACAGCTCAACAAGCAAAATAATTCTCTCCATAACAGCAGGTCAACAATCAATCACCAATATTATAGGTGATTGACAGCCATATTAAAGAAATACCTTATTGGCAATATTCTACCGTTGCCATGTTTACCAATTTCCTTTTATGATTTTCTCTTATTTCCATGTAAGTTAATTAGTTAGGATCTTTCCTTTTTTTTAAAAATTTCAGTCATTCTTTCCTTTTATTTCTTTCCAGGAGGTGCATGTTAAATAGGATCAATCTTTGTATAATCTTAATTGAGTTGAATACAGTGTTTTCAATATTGATTTTGGAGTGTACAAACCTTGAGATTATACAAAGTGTTCAACGTTCACTTTATAACGATGTTTACTGTTGAGACTAATAACTAATTTCATACGATAACCTAGGTAACTCGATCTTAAACCTGAGCTAACTATGAACTCCTGTTTATTCGGGATTATCCTTTGATTTGCATGTGTGAGAGTGGCTCATAATCGCTGACTCCATAAGCCTACCATTTAGGGGATTAGACCGGGTAGATAGTTGGGGACATAGTGCTGCAAGACGAAATTCGCTCCTACCCACCTTTAGGGATAGTAGAGAGGTTGTTCCCTTAAGTGCTAACTCCGAGTCTTGAACAAGGGCGCCCATCCTTTTCTGGCCCAAAAGGAACTCGGTTTGATGGTTTGACCACAAACCAATTGTTCATTAGAGGATCAGTGGGACTCAAGAAGCAAGAGGTAACTTCAGGGGTAAAACGAACATTTGACCCAACTATAGTTACGAATAACCTGTGAAGGGTCGACTTACTAATCATGGTTATATCGAGTGGACGGAAATATATCTACAGTGAGGGAACTGCAGCTACAGGGCTATAGTGGAGTGTCCCATTAGTTAACGAATGTTGGTTAACTAGGTTAATGAGTTTAGCCGATTAATCTCGGATCGTTGGAGCCCATGATTTGTAGGTCCATTATGTCCCCTTGCTAGCTCATACGGACTAAGACTTAGAACAAAGTGATGGAAGAGTTTGAATCGTTCAAATTCGGTTTAGGGAGTTACCGTTAATTATACACGATATTCTTAATGTGTTATAGTTTAATTATTAATTAAACTATAAAGAGAGTTGAAAATATTTAAATATAATTTAAATATTTCAAAATGTGTATGTGATACATATTTCGGTTTGAATTTGGATAGGGATTCATATTCAAACAATCGGTTTTGAGAGAGGTTGGGATTGGTATAAGAAATTAATTTAATATTTGATATTAAATTAATATAATTAATTAAAGGAAAAAATACACTTTTAGTCCCTGAGGTTTGAGTTAGGTTTCATTTTGATCCCTGAGTTTTCAAACTCAACAATTTAGCTCATGAGGTTTGTTTTTAGTTTTATTTTAGTCCCTCCATCCATTTTTCCATTAAAAACTAACGGTTTGCTGACGTGGCACTTATTTATTTATCAAAAAATTATTTTTTAAATTTTAAAATAAAATAATTAAAAATATATATATATATTTTAAATTTTCATTTTCCCTCCTCTTTTCCCCCTCTTTTCTTCCTCTTCTCAACCATCACCATCTTTTTTCTCTCAAGCACCATCCTTCTTCTTTAACTCTGGTGGCCGGCAACCGACCAGCTGCCAGCGACACTGTTTTTTTTTTCTTTATTTCTTCTCCTCCTCTTCTCTTCTTCTCTCTTCTCCCACTTTTTTTTTTTTATAAAATAGAGGAGGGAGTCCTCGGTTTCAATTAATGTGGATGTGAAAAAGAATGGCCAATCCAGCGCAGTAAGTGAGAGGGAGGTTAATCGATTCGCAAAGGGTGAAGAAAAGACAGAGCAATTAAATCGGGGAGAGAACAAAGGATGAAGGAATGAGCTTCGGATTGGCAATATCATCGTTTTGGCCGCAAAACATAAGGATTTTCTTCATATTAAACCACAAAAATGAAATGGGTATCGAAGCAAGGAGAAGAAGAATGACTATTCTTTGAAGGGCAAGGCTTAAAAGCTTGAATCTTTTAGCCCCAAAAGCTTGGCCGCAAATGGGCTCCATACCAATGGCCAAACTAGATAGAACAGAGTAGCCAGTGATATTAGCAAACCCAATTGCAAGCGAACCACCGCCCAACCGACCGAGGAACAACATGGAAATCATGGAACGAGAGTACATCAAAAAGTAGACAAGAGTCATCGGAAATGCAATGTCGGCTATGGATTTGGACTCAGTGATATTAGCAAACCCACTTTTCTCCCACTTTTTTCCTTTTCCTCTATGTCTGCAATGAAAATAGAAAAGGGAAATAGATGAAGTGAAAGAAAAGTGGGGGAAGAGAGAAGGAGAAGAGAAGAAAGAAAGGAAAAAAAAAAAACAGTGTCGGTAGTAGGCCGTGCAACTGCCGTCGGCCATCGGAGTTAAAGAAGAAGGGTGGTGGTTGAGAGGAAGAAGATGGTGATGGTTGAGAAGAAGAAGAAAAGAGGGGGAAAAGAGGAGGGAAATGAAAATTTAAAAAAAATATATATTTTTAATTATTTAATTATTATTTTATTTTTTAAAATTTAAAAAATAATTTTTTTAATAAAAAAATAAGTGTCACGTCAGCAAACCGTTAAGATTTAACGGAAAAGTGGATGGAGGGACCAAAATGAAACAAAATCCAAACCTCAAGGACTAAATTATCGAGTTTGAAAACTCAGGGACCAAAAATGAAACCTAACCACCAAACCTCGGGGACCAAAAGTGTATTTTTCCCTTAATTAAATTTGTTTATTTAATGGTTTAAATTAATTTTATTTAAAATTAATTATATCAATTAGTTTTATTTAAAATTATTTTTTGAAATTAATTTTTGAAATTCAAGTTAATTGAATTTCAAAGAGTATTTAATTTCATGCATGCATTTAGGTGATGACACCTAAAATGAACACCTACACCGTATTTTGGTGCTTCATATCCTTAAAAATTGATGCATGATTCTTTTTCCACATAAGAAGAAGAAAATCTGAACATAATGTTTTGGAGCTTGTTGGTTTTTTTCATGGAAGAATACTAAAAAATTTCTCTCTCAAAACTTGTGACTCAAACTCTCAAATCCATAACTTTCTCTCCTAAATTCATCACAATATCGTTCCCACAAGCCTTTCTAAGGCCGGAGAATAGCAGGGAAGACACTAGCGGTGGTCCACGATGTGTTCGTGCTAGAAAACAACCAAAGGAGTTGACAGATTTTGAGTTCCAAAGAGGTTAGTATCAATCCCTTATTTTCGGTTAGAAAAAGAGCATGCTTTTAGTTAAGATCGAAATCGCTTTCGCATGAGTGTTGTACACTGCTTCAACAACATCCTACTTCTTTAATGCCCATGAGACTGCATCGTAACCAATGTTGAACACATATCTAGAAGTGCTTTTGTAGTCATCGATATTTCCTCTCCAATCACTATCACTATAACCAACTAGAACATTATCCATGTTCTTTTTATAGTGAATTCCTTGATCTATTTCCTCTCCAATCACTATCACTATAACCAACTAGAACATTATCCATGTTCTTTTTATAGTGAATTCCTTGATCAATTGTTCCAAGAACGCATATTGAAGAACTCTTTTTCTAGCTACCCAATGACTTTTTTTGATGATGCCATAAACCTGCTCAACAAACTAACTAAGAACATGAGATTAGGTCTAATTGTAGTTAAATACATCAAACTCCCAACCAGACTTCTATAAATGGTGGCATTGAAGTCTTCACTCTCATCATGTTTGCTCAATTGCAAACCTACTTCCATATGAGTATTGGGGCAGGATAAGAATTCTTCATTTTGAACTTTACCATCAAATTCTACAAGAGTTTCGGTCTATGCCGACACAAAAATGTGTCGGCAAAAATCACTCTTGCGTCGGTGTAGACATCACCCGACGCGAAAATTTCGTCGACCACTTTATCGGCATAGACACGTCGGCATATCACTATACGCCGACACAAACCCCGTGCATCGGCGTAGATGGTCTACGCCAACACGTAATCGAACCAAGATGTGATGTATGGTGGATCTATGCTGACGCAAGTTTGTGTCGGCATAGACCATTATTTACTCCAAGTGTATAGAAGGTTGCGTCAACATATACCTTTTTAATTTTTTTAATTTTTTATTTATTTATTATCTATTTGTTTGGCTCATCCTCCCTCCTTTTTCTTTCCCTATTTCGTCCATCTGATACCTGGAAGTTCATATATCATAATATAATGAAATACATGTCTATCTGATAAATGGAAGTTCATTTATCATAAGAAATTCAGTATAATGTCTAGCTAAGAACACGTCTAACATAACAAAATACAATTAAATACCCAAAACAAGAATTCGATAATATGTCAAAAAAAAAAAACCAAGATAAGATTTAATACATTGTTCATTGTTCGAAGATTAAAAAAAAATCCATGATTCCATGTGATCTTGTTCTAAAAAATCACCCTCGAAGATCACAAACACTGCTACAAATCTAAAATGAAAAAAAATATATGATTAAGCTATTAATTTAAAAGTCTAACAAAATAATTAAGCAAAATAAACAACTTAACTATGACCATCATTTTAATTTTAACCTAAAAAAGGAATGCCTATTCAAAGTTTCGAGCCAAATATAAGAAACTAAGCATTTATAATGTGAAGATATCGGACATTTATACTTCCATTACATCTACAGTTGAAGACATGATCTCAAGATTCCGACTATCCAAATTACCAAAAGGAACAAATGGTTTCTTAATTTCTTCAAGAAGTTATTCAAAAGGTCGGTACAACGTAACTAACAATTTTATATTGTTTAATATAGTAGAGATAAACTAAAAAGAACAAAATACACAGTCTCACTATAGATCCAAAGATTAAAAGGGGCAATCAATGTAGTGATCGCATCAAACAATCGATAACTTTCTTCTCCTTCCTCGCCATTCTCCCATTACACACAATGTTGTTGCTGCGGCTTAACCCCTCGAATCATCTTTTGGATGCATTATCCCTTCTGATTCTTCTTGGTAACAGTGGCCACATGAAATGCTCTTTCGCCATGCTTTCCCTAAAAGTCTGCCACCATTCTCCTCACTTCGTTGTAGCCCTTGAAATGATGCCCAAATTCTTCAACCAATTTATTTCCAACCAAATCTCCAATTCCATGATTCTCCTCCCTGCCTTGTTCAATATTATCATGCGACAGAAACTTCGCTCTTTTACTTCCATGACCCTCTCTCTTGAGGATGATCTCAATCATATATTCCTTCAATTTCGAAATCCCGGTTAGTATAAAAGAATCTTGTTTTCTTTTTGTTTCTTTATCTTTCTTGCTGTTCTTTAAATCGCTTTTGATCTGACTCCCACATACTGTGTTTCTTTATATCACTTTTAGAGAATTCAGAAATGGTCGGTCATCAAGTAGCATTATTGTCACTTTCGGGAGAGGTGGATTTAGGAGAAGTTGATTTTCGAACCTTTGTCTCAATTGAATCATCACAATTTAGACACATTGTAACAATGTTTAAGGGTTACTTAGGTAATACATGACTCAACTTTAATTTTCTTCCCACTCTCATATTACTTGAAAGAAGTTTTAATTTGTAACTTTCTATGAATTTTTTGTTTGTAATTTGTCACAGTTCATGTTACTCTAACAGAATCACGAGTCAAGTTCTCTATTGGATTTGAAGAGATTATTCTTACCAAAAGGGTATAGTCTTTTAATGCGCAAGAAGCTTATAACGGTAGAACGTTTTGAAAAATATAAGATTTAAATCTAAAAAGTTCGTTATGTCAAATTTGGAACATTTGGTTCGTTAGTAAAAGAGTTTTTGACCTCTTAATCAAAGGTACATATGAATTACCGTTGAACTATACTCACTTTGACTAATGTGCAGGGAAGAGAATGCATAATTGAAGGTATTACCCCAGGAGATGAAATTGATTTTTGGATCACTCTCCATCCTGAAGAATTTTTTCGTGATGTGGTGTTTCAGTCAGAAAGGGTATGGTTGCTTAAGACAACTGATTACCGTAGTGTAATCATGGTCCCTCTTGGATTGCATGCTCATTTTATCGTCTACTTTCCCCTATAGGTTATACGTGGGATAATCAGGTGTACAAAAATAATGTTGATATGTTACATTGTTCCTTTTTTCTCTTAATAGATAATTCAAAGGGCTGAAAATTGGCAGTAAAAATATATACATATGACCCCTGGTTGTTAAATTGAATAATGTGTGTCAATTTCTGGACAAACTATGCAGAATTCTAACATTTCTATTCAAATTATTCATATAAGACGACCCTAGTTTTTATTTTTTATATTCAAGTATCCAAATTACAGTGAATGGACCTTTCATACTCATTATTTGCTAGGGGAACTATGCTAACCACATAGATAACTATTTCCAAAAGGTTGTTGCCAATGCACAATGTAAATTGTCTAGCATTAGGTTAATGCTTTAAAAGTGCTTTAAAAAAAAAGATAATGTTTTCTTTGGTGCTGCATTTTAAATTAACCATTTTTATAGAACTACTTCGATTATAAGCATTGACAACAAAACACTTTGGATGTTTCACTCTAAGTCTTAAAAGTGTTTTCTAAATGCTTCCCTAACAATCACACATAGGCATTAGAAGCACTATGTGTACAGGATATTTCTCATAAAGTATTTGTTGTGCTTTTAACTTTTTCTAAGAATACTTATAAATCACTTCTCCAAGCATGATTTCAAATAGAAATAAAGTGGTCTTGTGGTAAATGTGTTTTTGGCCATGTTGAATTTAGGGTGATTTATATCTATCCATTTGTGTTGTAATTGTGGGTTTTTTACCACTTGGTTAATTGCTCTTCACGAGATCCTTTTACCATGTGAGTTGGACTTTAATTTGTATTGGGCTTTCTTTTTTATTCACCAGCTTCGAGCGTGAGTCTTGTATTGTTACTTGTATAAATAGCAACTTAAGGGTTTAGGGTTTTGGTATCCTTTCATTCGACCTCTTTGTTTCCCTTCAGCTCACGAATCCCCTCTTTTTCGATCCCCTTCTGCTTTGTAAATCAGTTTGCATGCATAAAGATGAAAAAGGAAATCTCTGATTCAAACTGAATGTAGGTTGTCTGAACCACTTATAAACACGGTGTTACTCTTCCTTTTCCCCTCTTCTCTTTATCGTCTTGCTTTTGTACTGAGTTTTTGGAAATTTTCAAATTTGCACGCATTTTATAGGTCATACCAAAAGCACTCTATAAATATATCCCAAGTACTTTAATAAAAAAGAAAAGTCTAAAAACCATGGTTTTGTGAATTATAGAGATGGTTAAAATCACATTTTCAAACTTTTAATTAACAGATGTCTATTGAAAATGTCGATGAGCCGACTATAATACTCACAACTTTGAAGAGAAGAAACTTGTTCCCCTACAAAACTCAAAAACACACAAGAGGAAACAATTGTTCTCTTGAATAAAGTCTCTTTGAATTGCTTTACTTGGCTTGCTTCAAACATAACAAAAGACATCTTATTTATAGGACTCTAATGAAAATTCTATATCCAAAACTCTCAATCTAAATTCATAACTTACTTGTACTTTATGACCATGCATAACTCTTCTAAATGAATGTATACTTAATTAACTAGTAACTCATAAAAGTCTAACATCGTAACTTATTTAAATTACAACATAAATCTTCTTTAAAAAAAATCTTATAACATAAATCTAGCTTAATTTCTAACATCCCCTAAGCTAGACTTCCATGACTAGCTCCAAGCTTCTGCTTCATTTTCAAAAACAAATCAAGTTTTAGTGCCATTGTGAATATTTCTGCAATTTGCTCTTATGTCTTGAACCATTTGATGCATATTTCTCTGTCTCTAACCAGTTCTCTGATGAAATGGTACTTGATCTTTATATGTTTACTCCTTCCATAAAAAATTGGATTCTTAACTAGAGCAACTGATGAGCTATTGGCACAAAACATGTTTGTCTCCTTTTCTTAAGGACACTTCAGTTCTTATAATACCCTTCGCAACCAAAGCACTTGGCAACTGGCTGTAGACAAAAAATATGTTCTGCTTCGATTTTTGATAAGGCTACAACTGTTGGGTTTTATGTCCTAAAACTCGTGAATAGTAAATGTAACAAGTTAATTATAATCAATAAAGCGTTATTGAAGTTATTCAATAAGATATTATTGAATGGTTGTTTAGTTTTGCGTTAATTAATCCAAATCCAATAAATTAGAACCCCTGGCTATAATATGAATACTTGAACTTTATGTAGGAGACATAAAAATGGATCAAGTTCGAGTAATAGCCAAAACAGTCTATAGTATAGAGATTGGGCTAGGTACCTTATCCTGAGAACACTATGAGACGTAGTCCACTTTGTATTTAGTATAAACGATGTGATCCTGAATCATTCATGTGGAGACATGCGAGTGGGGGTGTCCTATGCAATGAGTTTGCATAAGACAAGACCGCGAAACAAGTCACTTTCATTTTATAACGATGTTTACTGTTGAGACTAACTAATTTCATACGATAACCTAGGTAACTGAATCTTAAACCTGAGCTAACTATGAACTCCTGTTTATTCGGGATTATCCTTTGATTTGCATGGGTGAGAGTTGCTCAGAATCGCTAACTCCATAAGCCTACCATTTTGGGGATTAGACCTGGTAGATAGCTGGGGACATAGTGCTGCAAGACAGAATTCGCTCCTACCCACCTTTAGGGATAGTAGAGAGGTTGTTCCCTTAAGTGCTAACTTCAGGTCTTGATCAAGGGCACCCATCCTTTTGTGGCCCAAAAGGAACTCGGTTTGATGGTTTGACCACAAACCAATTGTTCATTAGAGGATCAGTGAGACTCAAGAAGCAAGAGGTAACTTCAGGGGTAAAACGAACATTTGACCCAACTATAGTTACGAACAACCTGTGGAGGGTCGATGATGTGCAAATTGCTAACCGCAAGTGTACGGGTCAAGTAATAATATAGTGTTTTCGTGATTAAACGAGTGTCGTCCTCTGGATTGGTTTTCTAGCAAATTAAGCACCGTGAATAATCTTGTCCAATTTTATTTAGGGAGCAAAACTCAATGATAAAGATAAAAGTAAAGACTAAAAGCATAAAAATAAAAGGGTGGAGACTCAAATGGAAAGACTCTTAGGAAATTGATTTCATTATTTAAGATTGAGGATTGATTAAGAGGAATGAATTGATCGTGCAATTATTCTACAAGCCAAGGAAACTTTCATCACGATTACCTCTCCCGAGTATAATTGATTCTCATGCATATAACTAACTTGATATCCCTATCTAAGTTCATTAACATGCAAGGCATTATTCGGTTTAGTCCTTGTTATGCTTCTAGAGATATTCCAAATCCCGTCACAAAGTTAGAATTTCTACTCTAGTCATGCAAGTAAACAAAGTAAGCTTAGGCCAAATCCTCTCTCCCGAGTTAGATTCAACACTCAAATCATTCAATTAGTGATCAAGTAATTGAAAGCATTACACAAAATTGCAAGAATAAAATAAAGGCACATTCATCCTAAAAATCAATCCAACAACCTAAAAACAACTACATCAAACCCTAAGACAAACAACTAGCAATTCATAGTTTTTAAACCACAAACACTAATTGCAAGAAAAACCATAAGAACTACAAGAGTTAAGGGAAAGAGAAAGGAAAACTCGAATCCGCCGACACCGCACGTCCCTGTCACAATCTCCACGTCTTCTCGCTTGATTCCCGCTCCTTGGCCTTGCCTTTAGCTCCCACAAAAGGTCTCTAGTCGAAATTAGGGCTAAAATCTCACCAATTAGACTCCCCTTGGCCGTAGCATGAAAAGAACATTAAATAGGAATTCTGTCGATAGCATCGAGACGCTAAGGAGACAGCGTCTCGACGCTGTCGCCTGCCGCACGTTCTGTATAAGGAAAAACCGATAGCGTCGAGACGCTCTTGTCACAGCGTCTCGACGCTGTGACTTCTGCCGCCCAAATTAGAAAAGGAAAGGCAGCGTCCCGACGCTGGTCTGCGGATGGCTCCCTTTTTGGCTTCTTCTAACTTGAATCTTTTTCGTTCTTTAGCCAATTTTCATGTCCCGAACACATATTTAGCTCCAATTTCTCGATTTAACTCCGAAACATGATTCCTACAAATAGAACACAAAAATGCATAATTTTGGCCAATTAAATATAAAAGACTAGCTTAATTAATTAGGGAAACATAGCTAGCTAATGCTCGCTATCAAACACCCCCAAACTTAAGCTTTTGCTAGTCCTCGAGCAAACTAAAAATCAAGCATACAGTGGAAGAATGGATGCAACAAACATGACTCAATCCTCAAGGCTCAAAAGTCAATAGTCAAGCAAGCAAGAGACATGCACATAAGGACCAATGAGGGAGACAAATTAAAAGTTTTCCAAAATTAACTTGCACAAGCGAGATCTAACTCAACGAGATCAAACTCTACTAGCCCGGGATTGGATTATTAAACTCTCAACTCATCTTCCCTCTACACTGGCACTAAGGATTCACTAACAAGTCAATCAAATTAGTTTATTTTCCTCCATACTTAGGTGCTTATAATTGAAAATTAAATCAAGCATTTATATGTGGCACTAGCTTTCACACACCTATTGCAGGGACCCTTAACCTGAGTTTTCTCTGGTTGGCCTAACTGATCACAACAGGGGTAGCTCTTTTTGCCTAAATCTTTATTACTCATTGCAAACTGTGCACAAGCCATGGCATAATAATTTCTTTTCTTTCAAAAGTAACAACAAGAATGATTTTTCTTTCATGATCATGATAAGCATATATTCTTTTCTTTCCTCCTAAGCAAGATCAAACATGCTAATTTGCAAAAAATTAACTCTTTAGCTCTTCCCTACACCTATCGAGGTGACAACAAGCATATGAACCTAATAATTCGCTCCTAAGCATTCAAATCCAAATCCAGCCAAGACAAATACTCTACTCATGCAAGACATCTCCTAGAAAAAGTTTAAAAAGTCTCCCATTTTGGGCACTCATGCTTACAACTCATCGAAAGCTTGAAAATTGACAAGAAAGCCTATCCTAGGAAATCATAGTCATGCAAAAATAGCATCCAGAAGACAACCATATGCTCAATTCAAAGAAAGCTCAAAACTATAGCCCGAACTCAGATGCTCAAGGGCTCCACAAACATGCTATTCCACCCCCAAACTTAAAACATGCATTGTCCTCAATGTATAAAGAAAATAAAGCATAATCAAGCATGAGAACAATAAAAGAATGGAAGGAGTGAATAATACTGCCCTGGAATGACAGCCTTTTCATGAATGCTTGGCACAGACAAGAACACAGGAACTCCTACAAAACAAAAACAACACAGAAAAAAAAAAAAAAACAATAACAAAGTATCTTGGGTTGCCTCCATAAGCGCTTGTTTAACGTCTTTAGCTCGACGTGCTCGTGCAGTCTGTCAAGGCACATAAAAATTATCGTATTTCTTTGGACCCTGATAGCGCAATTTATTGTGCTATATTTTACATGTTTTTATCGTTAGTCTCGGGTACTTTTTGGCCAATTTTATGTCTATTTGGTTTTGTTTTGTAGGAATCGAGCATTTCAATGGAATTCGATGTTTGTGAAGATTACCGGTGATTTAGGAGCTAAAGAATAAGTTCGAGCCAAGAAAACAACAAAGGAAGAAAAATTTTGGGCCTAGCGTTGAGACGCTAGCCCTTGGAGCGTCTCAACGCTAGCCAATAGTCAAGAGGCGCGCGCATTCGAGGCAGCGTCGAGACGCTACCTCCACAGCGTCTCGACGCTGCGAGACTTTGCGCATTTGTTAGGGCGTACATTGACACAGCGTCGAGACGCTATGTCCTTAGCGTCTCGACGCTGTCTCGCAGATTGGACAGTATATAAGGTTTGCGATGCCATCTGATTAGGGGAGCTGTTTTGGAGAGAGAAACACGACTTTAGAGAGAGAAAAACACACAGAACAGGGCAGAAACTGAGGGCGCTTGATTTTGGGAGCTTGGATCGTGAGGATCGTGATGGGAACACACGGGAATCACGACTAGTGAGTTTACTCTTTCTCCCTTATTTCTCGTACTGATTTTTAGCATGTATTGGACTGATTTTGATTGTATTTCTAGAGACATGAGTAGCTAAATTTCGTTTCTTAGGGGCTTGATGTAGCCATTAGCTTGTATGGATTAATTTACGGATTTTTTAGGACGTTTCGTAACGTGGTTTATTTATGCAATTGTATGCTTAGTGCTTATAATCCCTTGATCACGGATTGTATGATTTTCGTTTCTGAACTAATTGCTCGGGAGAGGGTAGTTTAGATTAGACCATCAATTGCATAACTTAGGTAATTCCTTAATCGGGAGATTTGGGATTGCTTGAGAAACCGTTATAAGGATTGTTCTTATTGCTTATGCTTGTTGTTGAGATTAGATAGGGATATCAATTTCTTAATTTGCATAAAGAATTAATTGTACTCGGGAGAGGCTTTTAATTATCGATAATCCTTGGTTTATGAATTTGTTATGTATTCGTTCGTAATTATTCTTTGAATTAATTCATGCATCTAATAGGTGAAATCAATTCCCTAAGGTCTTTCTCCATTGAGTTTCCATATTTTATTGCTTTGATTAGTTTTTCATTGATTTGCATACTTCTCGTTTATTTTCTCTAAATAAAATTGGGTGAATATACCTTTAATAATTAGGGGAACTAGAAAACCAATCCAGAGGACGACATTCGATTTTTAATCACTATATTATAACTTGGGCCCGTACACTTGCGGTTAGCAATTTGCGTATCAGACCCTTCTTTCTTGAATCAATAAAACTCACTATCTCTAGCAAGCTTACTAGTTTCTCATGGGCCCCTGAAACAGAATTATTTTTAGTATTTTTGAATAAAATAAACATAAAAGGAGAAAGATGAAAATAAAAAGACTCAGACTCTAAAACTGACTCGTGAGAATAGAAAAAAGAACAATCAAAATCTACAAAGGATGGAGAAGATAAATCAAACGAAGGCTTTTCAACCTCAAACTCTACCTCCTGAACATCCTCTGTCACTACAAGCTCGTTTTCTTTTTCTTCCTCACAAACATGTTCTTGAAAGGTGCTACAACTCTCCAATTCTTCTCCACTATTTATGCAACTCACCCCTAAATGCTCATTCTTAGCAAGATCGAAAGAACTAAGCTCCTGAATGGGTGCCAACGAATCATCGGCCACATGACTCACTAGACATCCTATGGAAGTGGATCCCACCTCACTAACTTCCTTTGGGGTTTGAAGTTCTTTTATAATTTCATCAAATTTTAGACTCCTCGCTCTAGACTCCTCAATATAATTTTGAACTATGCTTTCCAAGGAAGAATTTTCTTTTAAAGGGGGATAACTTGAAGATGAAAAATTGGAGTATGGTGTTGAATAAAAAGCCATTCAAATCAATCAAAGCAACAATGATAATTAGGCTTCCAATCAAAAAATAACCCAACAAGAACAAAGGACTAAGACTCAAACAAAAAAAGAAAGAAAAATAAATAAAAATAATAATAATAAATCAAACAAATAAGGAAAGATCTAAAATAGGAAACTAGCAAATATGGAAAGAAAACAAATAAGGAAAAAAATGCAATCTACCTAAAAAAATAAAAATACACCCTAAATTAAGACCGGACAATTTTTCCACAATATTAATTTAACTAAATATGCTAATCCCCGGCAACTGAGCCAAAAACTTGATGTGCAAATTGCTAACCGCAAGTGTACGGGTCAAGTAATAATATAGTGTTTTCGTGATTAAACGAGTGTCGTCCTCTGGATTGGTTTTCTAGCAAATTAAGCACCGTGAATAATCTTGTCCAATTTTATTTAGGGAGCAAAACTCAATGATAAAAATAAAAGTAAAGACTAAAAGCATAAAAATAAAAGGGTGGAAACTCAAATGGAAAGACTCTTAGGAAATTGATTTCATTATTTAAGATTGAGGATTGATTAAGAAGAATGAATTGATCGTGCAATTATTCTACAAGCCAAGGAAACTTTCATCACGATTACCTCTCCCGAGTATAATTGATTCTCATGCATATAACTAACTTGATATCCCTATCTAAGTTCATTAACATGCAAGGCATTATTCGGTTTAGTCCTTGTTATGCTCGCTATCAGTCGACTTACTAATCATGGTTATATCGAGTGGACAAAAATATATCTATAGTGAGGGAACTGCAGCTATAGGTCTATAGTGGAGTGTCCCACTAGTTAACGAATGTCGGTTAACTAGGTTAATGAGTTTATCCGGTTAATCTTGGATCGTTGGAGCCCATGATTTGTAGGTCCATTAGATCCCCTTGCTAGCTCATACGGACTAAAACTTAGAACAGAGTGATGGAAGAGTTTGAATCGTTCAAATTCGGTTTAGGGAGTTACCGTTAATTATACACAATATTCTTAACGTGTTATAGTTTAATTAATAGTTTAATTATAAAATTAAACTATAGAGAGAGTTGAAAATATTTAAATATAATTTAAATATTACAAAATGTGTATGTGATACATATTTCGGTTTGAATTTGGATAGGGATTCATATTCCAACGATCGGTTTTGAGAGAGGTTGGGATTAGTATAAGAAATTAATTTAATATTTGATATTAAATTAATATAATTAATTAAATTAGTTTAATTAATATAATTAATGAAAGGGAAAAATACACTTTTAGTCCCTGAGGTTTGAGTTAGGTTTTATTTTGGTCCCTGAGTTTTCAAACTCAACAATTTAGCTCATGAGGTTTTATTTTAGTTTCATTTTAGTCTCTCCATCCATTTTTTCGTTAAAAACTAACGGTTTGCTGACGTGACACTTATTTATTTATTAAAAATTTATTTTTAAATTTTAAAAATAAAATAATTAAAAAGATATATATATTTTTTAAAATTTCATTTTCCCTCCCTCTTTTCTTCTTCTTCTCAACCATCACAATCTTCTTTCTCTCAACCACCATCCTTCTTCTTTGACTCCGATGGCCGGCGACTAACGACCGTCGCCGACACTATTTTTTTTTCTTTCTTTTCCTCCTCTTCTCTTCTTCTCTCTTCTCCCACTTTTCTTTTCTTTTTTTTATAAAATAGAGAAGGGAGTCCTTGTTAAGTCTTTGTCTTGTGTGGAGACAAATTTGAAGACCCACTTGGTGTGCAAGGAAAAAGCCACTTGGTGTGCAAGGAAGAAGCCAAACTTGGTGTGCAAGGATGACCCTAACCACCTTGGTGGACAAGGAAGAATGTAAGTGGAGCCTTGGGCATTAAGGCTCATTGCCTATATATATGTGTGTTGGTCTCTTGAAGAGAGTAAGAAAAAGAGAGAGTGGCACTTTTTCTTCCAAGTGTGGTAGTGAAGAGATAGAGAGAGAAAATAGTGTTTCTCTTATCGGGTTGAGGGTCTTTTCTTTGTTGTTTATTGCAAGCTACCGGATTGTGGTACTTGGAAGTCAATAGCTATTGTTGGCTATTGAGGGTTAGCTTGTGACGCTATTTTGAAGGCTTCTTGTAATCTCCCAATTTCTAGTAGAATTGTAGTTGCAGAAGACTGGAAGTAGTCCCGAGCTTGGGGCGAACCAGTATAACTTTCGGTGTCGGTTTCTTTTTTCCCTATCTTTTTATTATTTTCGTGACTATTATTATCGACTGTTTGGCTTAACCTGTGGAAGGGGAGATTTCTATAATATTCCTAATTGTTGTCATAATATTATATTATTGTTTATTGTGTATTCTGCATCATCATTTTTCTCCCAACAAGTGGTATCAGAGCTTTTGGTTCAGGAGTCATGGGTTTTGTAGAGCCAAGAAACTTCGATGGAGTCATGAAGTTCGATGGGAAAAATTTTGGGTATTGGAAGATGCAAGTCAAAGATTATCTAACTTGCAAGAAAATACATAAGGCATTGAAGGAGAGACCGAAAGGGATGACAGACGAAGATTGGGAAGCTTTGGATGAAGAGGCAGTTTCAAGCATAAGGATGTGTTTGTCAATGGACGTGGCAAGTCTAGTGGCAAATGAGACAACTGTTGTTAAATTGATGGAAGTGCTTACAAACAGGTATGAAAAATCCTCTGCTAATAATAAGGTCTACCTAGTTAAGAAGTTTTTCAACAGGCAAATGTCTGAGGATGCTTCTGTGAATTCCTATATTAATGAGGTTACCATTTTGATTAATCAGTTAAAATCTGTTAATATAGAGTTTACTGATGAAGTGAATGCTATTCAGTTGTTAACGTCTTTACCTGATAGTTGGGAGACGATGAAGACAACATTGTCTAATTCGACTAGAAATAATACTTTAAAATTTTCAGAAGTTTGTGATTTAGCCATAGCTGAGGAAATTCGTAGGTAGAGTAGTAATAAAGAGTCTACAGTAGGGTCAGCTTTGGTTATGACTAAGGGTAAAGATAAGGTTGATGAAGAAAATGAACCGAGTAGCAATAGTAGAAAGTGGAAAATAGGAATGAGGTAGAATGTTTTTACTGCCATAAGAAAGGTCACTTCAAGAGTCGGTGTAGGAAATTCAAAGAGGATCAAAGAAGAAAACATGAGGCAAATATAGTGCATGATGCCTTAGTTTGTGTTCAGAGTGACACAAGGTGTAGTAACCACTCATCAGATTGGATATTAGGCAGTGCAGCTTCTGTACACATAGCTTCAGATAGGAGTTTGTTCACATCATTCATAGGTGGGCATCATGGCCTAGTGAGGATGAGGAATGGTAGAACCTCCAAAACTAGTGGGATTGGAGATGTTAGTCTGAAGACAGAGTGTGGGGATAAATTGGTACAACGAGATGTCAGGTTCGTGCCCAACATCAAGATGAATCTCATTTCTACTAGCAAGTTGGCAGATGAGGGTTACATGTGTGAGTTTGGCAGTCGTCAGTGTAAACTCAAGTTAAAATCCCAGGTAGTGGCAGTTGGCCACAGGAAATCTACACTGTACAAATGTCAATTGAATGTTGTCAAAGGATCAAAGAGACAATGGATGTCGGTCAAAGCTGCAGATGGTAGTTTTAGAGGTACAGTTGAGCCAGCAGCAATGACAGCCAATTTCGATTAGTCCGATCAAGATCCTTCAATTCAGAAACAATTGGAAAGTCCAGGAGAGAAAGTTGATGGCTATCGTGAATCCCCAGTTGTCAGACGCTCGAATGAATTGAAGAAGTCGCTTAGGCGAGTTGAGGCATCGAAGTGGAAGGCCAGAACAGTTGCTAAGGTCTCAGGTCAGGTCTCTAGCTTGGTAACAGGTTTGAATAGAGGATTCAAGCAATTTTCAGAGTGTATCTTCTTCGGGAAGAAGATGACAGGTGTCACCACTTAGCTGAAGTGGGAGTACGTGTCTGTCTTTTTCGTCTGGAAGACAGGTCCACTTAGCTAGCCCATACCTCGGGGCGAGCACATATGAGCTATAGTTATATTCTGATGGTTGCCTGTTTTTGTGAGTTTTTGTTTTTTAGGTATTTTAAGCCTTGGAGTTTACCAAGAAGATCAGATATCACAGTTGTAGTGGGAGTAGATCCTTGGAGTTTGCCAAGATGATCAGAGTTTTGTTGCAGTGGGAGACAAATTCGTATTTTGTCTCCAAGTGGGAGATTGTTAAGTCTTTGTCTTGTGTGGAGACAAAATTGAAGACCCACTTGGTGTGCAAAGAAGAAGCCACTTGGTGTGCAAGGAAGAAGCTCACTTGGTGTGTAAGGAAGAAGCCAAACTTGGTGTGCAAGGATGACCCTAACCACATTGGTGCACAAGGAAGAATGTAAGTGGAGCCTTGGGCATTAAGGCTCATTGCCTATATATATGTGTGTTGGTCTCTTGAAGAGAGTAAAAAAAAGAGAGAGTGGCGTTTTTTCTTCCAAGTGTGGTAGTGAAGAGAGAGAGAGAGAAAATAGTGTTTCTCTTATCGGGTTGAGGGTCTTTTCTTTGTTGTTTATCCCAAGCTACCAGATTGTGGTACTTGGAAGTCAATAGCTATTGTTGGCTATTGAGGGTTAGTTTGTGACGCTATTTTGAAGGCTTCTTGTAATCTCCCAATTTCTAGTAGAACCTGCAGTTGCAGAAGACTGGACGTAGTCCCGAGCTTGGGGCGAACCAGTATAACTTTCGGTGTCGGTTTCTTTTTTCCCCATCTTCTTATTATTTTCGTGACTATTATTATCGACTGTTTGGCTTAACCTGTGGAAGGGGAGATTGCTATAATATTACTGACTGTTGTCATAATATTATATTATTGTTTGTTGTGTATTCCGCATCATAATTTTTCTCCCAACAGTTCTCGGTTTCAATAAATGGGGATGTGAAAAAGAATGGCCAATCCAGTGCAGTAACTGAGAGGGAGGTTAATCGATTGACTACGAAGGTAAATTCGCAAAGGGTGAAGAAAAGACAAAGCAATTAAATCGGGGAGAGAACAGAGGATGAAGGAATGAGCTTCATTGGCAATAATATCATCGTTTTAGTCGCAAAAGAAAAGGATTTTCTTCATATTGAACCACAAAAACGAAATGGGTATTGAAGCAAGGAGAAGAAAAATGACTGTTCTTTGATGGGCAAGGCCCAAAAGCTTGAATCTTTTAGGCCCAAAAGCATGGCCGTAAATGGGCTCCATACCAATGGCCAAACCAGACAGAATAGAGTAGCCAGTGATATTAGCAAACCCAATTGCAAGTGAACCACCGGCCAAGGACAAACCGCCCAACCGACCGAGGAACAACATGGAAATCATGGAACGAGAGTACATCAAAAAGCAGACAAGAGTCATCGGAAGTGTGATGTCGGCTATGGATTTGGACTCAGTGATATTAGCAAACCCACTTTTCTCCCACATTTTTCCTTTTCCTCTATGTCAGTAATGAAAAAAGAAAACGGAAAGAGATGAAGTGAAAGAAAAGTGGGGGAAGAGAGAAGGAGAAGAGAAGAGGAGGAGAAGAAAGAAAGGAAAAAAAATAGTGTTGACAGTAGGCCGGCGACTGTCGTCAGTCGCCGGCCGCCGGCCGTCGGCCACCGGAGTTAAAGAAGAAGGGTGGTGGTTGAGAGGAAGAAGATGGTGATGGTTGAGAAGAAGAAGAAAAGAGGGGGATAAGAGGAGGGAAAATGAAAATTTAAAAAATATATATTTTTAATTATTTAATTATTATTTTATTTTTTAAAATTTTAAAAATAATTTTTAATAAAAAATAAGTGTCACGTCAGCAAACCGTTAAGATTTAACGGAAAAGTGGATGGAGGGACCAAAATGAAACAAAATCCAAACCTCAGGGACTAAATTGTTGAGTTTGAAAACTCAGGGACCAAAATGAAACCTAACCACCAAACCTCGAGGACCAAAAGTGTATTTTTCCCTTAATTAAATTTGTTTAATTAATGGTTTAAATTAATTTTATTTAAAATTAATTATATGAATTAGTTTTTTTTTTAATTTTTTTTGAAATTCAAGTTAATTGAATTTCAAAGAGTATTTAATTTCATGCATGCATTTAGGTGATGACACCTAAAATGAACACCTACACCATATTGAGTTTGGTGCTTCATATCCTTAAAAATTGATGCATGATTCTTTTTCCACATAAGAAGAAGAAAACCTGAACATAATGTTTTGGAGCTTATTGGTTTTTTCCATGGAAGAACACTAAAAAATTTCTCTCTCAAAACTTGTGACTCAAACTCTCAAACCGGCCATAACTTTCTCTCCTAAATTCATCACCAATATCGTTCCCACAAGTCGTTCTAAGACCGAAAAATAGCAGGGAAGACACTAGCGGTGGTACACGATGTGTTCGTGCTGAAAAACAACCAAAGGAGTTGACAAATTATGAGTTCCAAAGAGGTTAGTATCAATCCCCTGTTTTCGGTTAGAAAAAGAGCATGCTTTTAGTTAAGATCGAAATCGCTTCCGCATGAGTGTTGTACACTCCTTCAACAACATCCTACTTCTTTAATGCCCATGACACTGCATCGTAACTAATGTTGAACACATATCTAGAAGTGTTTTTGTAGTCATCGATCTTTCCTCTCCAATCACTATCACTATAACCAACTTGAACATTATCCATGTTCTTTTTTATAGTGAATTCCTAGATCAATTTGTTCCAAGAACGCATATCGATATTTCCTCTACTCCCATAATATCGTCAGTGAAGGGCGGCTCCATTTGCCCTATCAGTTCTTCTATATCCTCGTTATTTGTCCTTCTGTGCGAGTTACGAGGGTTGTTCTCCTCCTTTAGCCACTTGGACAGTTCCTACTCGCACCCTCCTCTACCATGCTCGGTCCTGGATCCTGTTCGAGCCTCAAACCTTTCCCTGCCACTGTTTTTAATTCGCGTACCTGGTGCCGGTTTCGACGGTGAATTTCTACGGATCTTGTTGTGGCTAGGCTCGGGTTCTCTGCGAGTCCGACCATCCTTTGGATTTGGCATTCGACTAGTAACGCTCTTCGAATCTCCCACTTCCTTATTGGCTATTTCCTTTCCCTTCCTGGGATCCTTGTGTAGATGTTCCTCCTCGTGCCTCAAATGTTCAGGTTTCTTCAGCAAGTTTAGGATTTCTGAAAGGTTCTGCCCCATCTCGTTCATCCTTCCTTTCATTGTCGCGATCTCGGCCTTCTGGGCTTGGAGTCGAACCTGGAGGTTTACCTCATCGGTAACTGTTACACTCCCGTGCTCCATTCTGTAGTTGTCATCTTCGCTAACACTATACAGCGTTTGCGAGTCAAGCACTCTTCCCCACAGATGGCGCCAACTGTTGATTGGAAAATTTCACTCCGAGAACTCCCTTCGCTCGAGGTGACGATCAACAATGAATTTGTATGAGAGCGGGAAAGACGTGACCTGCAGGACAAGTAAACGCTGCACACTGGTGTGGTGTAGACCACACATACTCCGATGCTTAAGTTAGTACTGGACGATGAAATCGCAGAAGGTTTCTAGGAATTCGCTAGATACCTGTGTGTGTTGTAATTTCGATCTTTTTCCTCCCCTTCTCAGGGTAGCTTCAGGTGCTTTTATAAACTTTCTCCGTAGGGTTTCAACCTCCATGGACCTCTAGTCAGCATTTGGGCTTACTGCCCTAGTCGGCCTTGGCGATGGGCAGAGGTCGACCATCCCCTTCGGCCTCTCCCCTGGGTCGAGGCCGAGGGAGGTGAAGGTGGGCCGGGATGAAACCCAGCCCTTTTTGTGGATCCTGGGCCGCTCCTACTGCGTTTGGGCTCGATGAACCCGAACCTTTCGGAGTTAAAAGACCATTGGCTAATTTTTCCCATAACAGTCTACATATTATTCATCTGTAATTTTATGTATAATTTATTTTTAAGTTCTAAAGATTTTTAACCACATGCAATTGCATGTGTCTTTTAACTAGTATTTATATGGGATCTGTACATTAGAGGAGGGTGTAATTGGATAGAATATATTTATATTTTTTGTGTGGGAAAAAAAAAGAATAATCTTTAAACCGTATGCAGATCCGACGCCCAGCAAGAAATCATCTGAATCCTCCTTTAAAAAAAAAAATTATATTTTTTTATTATTATTTATATACGAAATTATAAATTTAAAGTTCTCTGTCACATTTTAAACACAAGTGTACGCCTTTTGAAAATCAAATTCTAAATTCACTTGATTTCTCCTAACGTGTGGTTTCTAACTTTTTTTATTCATAAACATGCACCATGTTTTTTTATTTTTATTTTTATTTTTATTTTTTTGGGAAATTGTGCTAATAGCTAGAAAAAAAAGTCTTCTTATTTTTTGGCTACAGATGTTCAGAATTCGCAGGGGTGGCTACCGCATTTTCAGGAACTGTTTTCTAGATTTTTTTTGACATTTTTACCCCTAGTATATACGACTATAGACAAACGTCGTTAACAGATTTTTTTGTTTTCATTCAGTTTCTCCCCTTTTTTTTCGGGATGGATGAATCCCGATTTATAGGGAGTTCAGTTGGCGGTTTGTGTTCAAGTGTATAAAAAGATCTACCTATTTTTTAGGCTTAGGTTTCAGCGTTTCCAACGGTAAAAAAAGATTTTATCCCTTACATTTTGCCCCTCATTATCCATGTTACAAAAGGACAACAATAAAAGTCGTAAGTAGCAGTACACACAGACAGATGACAGTGCATATAAACTGCAGCGAATATATAACTCATATGAGGGGTGAGACTGGGGTAAGTATATATGCATACACACAGGATGCATGCGGAACACGTATGTATGTAATACTATAGACAAATATCAGTTATGGCATTCATCAGGTATTTGCATTCAGGTGAACATGGTACGGGGGTTATTATGGTTGTATATAGCAACACAGACAAAGACAGAGTGTATTTTTATTGGGCATTCCAGACATACACGATACAGGGGGTGATTAACTCAAATACAGGGGGGATTAAGTGTATACACACACAAGTAGACACATCAGATCATTCCATGGATGTATATAATAGTACAGACAAATCAAAACAGTTTTTCTATTAGACATGCCAATATGTATGCACACATACATATGAGTATACCACAAGCACACTTTTTCCAGAGAAGTTGCAATAACGATGAAATGGTATTTATCAGTACATACCACTCTGGCGGGTCAACATTTAAGTCAAATCAACACAAACCCTCCACCAAAACCGCCTCCATGCATTTCCTCCCCACGCCCGTGCTTTTCGTCTTACAATAGAGCGGTATAATCGCGGATTGGAAGGAAAAAATGAATCCCTAAAATTGGGGCATTATGTATACGATTGTTGCAAATATAAGGGAAATGAAGTCGTTATCTACATATCTTATTTTAAATTTTTTGGTGATAGTCGTTGTGGAGAAGAAAACTCAATGGAGCTTGCGGGTTGCGTAGAAGGCTCGTCGGCGCGGCGGGAGAAGCTCGTCGGCACGATGGAAGTGGTTCTTCGGCGCGGTGTAGGAGGTAGGAAGCGCGATACACTGATTTTTCATAATTGCAGCATTTAAGTTCATTTTTCTTAGTTGTTTCCAATTTGGGGCATTTTTAACGCATTTTGCAGGGGGTATATCTTCTGATTGAGAGGGCTGATTTTTCAATCGACACATCTGCTGGAGGGGGTTGAATTTTACATGTTTCCCCCTAATAAAGGTATCGATTCTTGAGTTCGTCCCGTGTGTTTTTTCCAGAAAACAGTTCTTGTGTACTAAAAAAATGCCACATCTAGATTCTCAAATTAGGTTGGTTCCTTGGATTTTTTGAATTTCAAGCTTCCTAGAATTTCTCTAACTTTTTTAGGTAGGTTGGTTTTTTGGATTTTTTTAATTTCAAGTTTCCTAGAATTTCTCTAACTTTTTTAGGTAGGTTGGTTCCTTGGATTTTTTGAATTTCAATCTTCCTAGTTTTTAGGGATATTTTCTCTCTCATAAACTCTGATTTTAATTTTAAACGTTAGGAACACCTTAGACAGTTTGTTGGGGGCATTTTTGTCTTCTGCAAATAGGGATTTATTAATCATAAAATCAATTAGCCATCTATTTAATTTATAAACTTGTGTAGCCATTTTTCAAGCCACCTATTTATTTTTAGCCATTTTTCTTGTTGCCCCTATTTTTTTTTCTATGTTCCCAAGCAACCACTGATCGTAAGGGACGTCTCAACAGCTCCTTTCCCTCAATGGTATCAGAGCCATAGAGCTCAACTTCTTTCTAAAAACTTCTCTCTCTCTCATGGAGTAAACTCCTCTCCAGAATCCGAGAAAGATGATAGCTAATTCCTAACGATATTCTTCTAAGGTTTGAGTTTATCTCTAATCTATTCTTCTGGAAATAGATCTAACTATGGTTGTCTCTCTTTGTTAGAAATCTTCCCAGATAGAAGTAAAGTTCATGATCATTCTTTGTCATAAGTATGAGAAAGGCGTGGTTAACCTTCATACTAGACTAAGAAGAAATTATGAGATCTATGAATATCTGGAAAGGCTTCTAATCTTAGATCGATTGATATAAGTAGTTAGAAAAATCGAAAGAAGAATTGATTAATATAAATTCAAATTTTGCCAGAATTACGTTAGTTTGCAGCTATCTGAATTCTCAGGTTCGTCCTCTCTTCCCCTCTTATGCTCTCAAAGCTCAAGAAAAAATTTTCTTTTGGCCCTACTATTATTGATGCTACTAATTCCCCTTCTTCTTCCTCTTCTTCTTCTTCAAAGAATCCGAAGCTTAATGCTAAGGAATTAGAAAAAATTCTATCCAAACATAAAGGGATAGAATCTCAAATATCTCAAGTTGAGGATAAGCTTCAAAATTGGAGCATCCCAAAGCTTGAAGTCAATACTATCTACAAGATAAGTCCATTCAATTTCTCAGAAACTGATGTCATCAGAGTTTCTGAAGATAATATTCCAATGGAGGATGATTTTACTGAATATAAACTCCTCATCAACGTAGACATCGATATATATCGTAGACACTTTAAGTATCTACATATCGGATGTATTCAAATTGCCATCAAGCCTCTCTTTAGGACGGGATTAGACGTTCCAGTCTATATTGCCTTAAGAGATAAACGACATCTGAACTTTTCTGATTCCCTTTTAGGAATTGTTCAGACAAATCTAGAAAACGGACCAGCCTTCTTCTATTGCAGGCCTGGTTTTACCGTTGCTCTTCAAGATAAGAATATCTTTGACGTCCTCAGTCTAGATATTCGAGGAAAGGGACTCCGACTCAAAGACGGATCGTATCCTTTCGCCATCCTGTTCAGGATGTATTACAAATTGATGCACACAAACCTTTCTCCAAAGGCTTTGGGCGTATCTCCCAGAAATTACACCATGCTTATGGAAGTCAATCTTGAGAAATCCTCGATGACTATCCCAAGGCGGCTTAACTGGTGTGATCTCACCACAAATCCAGTTTGGACCATAGAGCATGCCACCGCTCCAAGGAACAGACAGAGCAATACGGCTCATATTACTGAGTTCGATGACGGGCATGTCGAGATACAATTTCAAGAAGAACCTAGACAGCCGCGTATTCAAGAAATCATGAGTGGAAGATCTAGTGTCTCAGAATTCCGCTCCAATCCAAAGGATAGACCTGATCGACCTACGATCAAGTCCAGATCTATGCGAATGTCAGTTGATTTTGAGCAACAAATTCCCGACGTTCAATATGAAAAGTCTGAAGGATCTTTATCTCCTACCCAGACTGATATGTAAAGAAAATCTGGTCATATTTACAACCAGATAAATGTCATCACATTTCAAGATGACGAAAGGATATATGATCAATCATATGACAGGTATATTGATCGATATCTGAAACAAAAGGATTGGGCCAACAGACCCAAGTTTCTTTCCAAAACAGAGTACGTTACTCTAGTTAAACAAAAGGCTAATTCCCAAGGAATCAAAGTCCTCAAAAAACCCTGTAAATGGGTCACGGCAACAGGAAAAGAAGTTGTTTCAGAATATCCTCCGGAAGAAGAAACATCTTTTCCCCATCCACAGATGCCATCCGCACTAATCATCTCTTCCCCTTATAAAACCATTGATGAAGAGAAGACCAAAGCTATTGGAGTTCGCGAAATAAAGAATATCCAACAGCAACTCAACTATTCTAATAAAGTGCTCACCACTTTAACTAGAACGGTTGAAGAATTAAAACCTGTTAAGCAAGACAGGATTATTGCTCCACCGCGACGGGAAGGACTACCCTGGATTGATCCTAACCGTCCTGTTGTGCAACCCAATACCTTCGGAGTCAAGATAAAAGGTATTGGATCAAACACAGAAGAACTTCTTGAAGAACTAAACAAGAAGATCTCTCATCTTTCTCTTCCGACGGACAAAACTAATATAGCAGAGCCGTCGAAAACAAAAGAACAGGTTGTCTTTGGAACCCCTACCAACCTAGGCAACCTTAATGCAATTCAAGAAGGACCCGCTGAGTCAAAGATTCTCCCTATCCGAACATACCATACGGAGCTGAAGAATCATTACAGAAGACCTTCCCCTCATGATCTCGGATGGGATGATTTAGGTCCTCAACAAAAGGTCTTCGACGGAAGATCGTTAATGACTTGGAATATTGATTCTTTGTCCGAAGGACAAATGATGCAAGTATTCCAAGAGATGTTTGTAGCCGTTACAGCCTTCCTGCTTCGGCTAAATCAGATGGACATTGTGAATGCTCTCACAAACGGTTTCACTGGAAACCTTCGAAGTTGGTGGCATAATCATCTTGATGAAGCCACTAGACAATCAATCCGTAATGCCACTATTGAGAAAACCACAACAGGCACTGACGGAGCTGATGTAGTTACAATAGAACCGAATATGGTCAACACCTTGATATATTCGGCTATCAAACACTTTGTAGGGAGAACATCTCTATACAGTGATCAATCTACTGAAGCACTTCTAGGACTAAGGTGTCCTAAGATGAGCGACTTCAAATGGTACAAAGACACCTTCATGGCACGTCTTTACAACCTAACTTCTTGTGGAGACATAATATGGAAACATAAGTACGTTGAAGGTCTTCCCAAGTATGTCAAGCAAAAATTCTACACCTCCATGATAGCTAACCATGGCGGTAGTGAAATCAATTGGGCTAGTATATCTTATGGAGATATAAATGCTACTATCCAAGTTGTATGTCTGGAGATTTGCCAGAATCAAAAGCATACTTCCAAGATAGTCCGAGACTCAGACTATCGAAAAGAGTTGGGATCCTTCTGCCAACAATATGGCATTGACGATATCCCTCCTTCAAGAAAGAAGAACCGTTCGTCTAAAAAGCTTTTTAGCAAAAACAGACGAAGGGAACAAAATAATGAATACCCTCGCAAGAGAAGGTATTACAACAAGAGGAAGAAAAACTCTTCTAAAAAGGATGTTGTCTGCTTCAAGTGTAAGAAGAAGGGACACTATTCCAACAGATGCCCTCTTGTTAAGAAGATCAACAATATGGAAATCGATGAAGACACGAAGCAATCTCTTCTTCGAATCCTTAATTCAAATGATCAATCCTCTGAAGAAGATTCTTCCTCCGAGAAAGATTTTATCAATGAGATAGTTGAAGAATCCTCTGAGGATTATTCTTCATCCAGTAGCGAGTCAGACGAAGATGATGCCATCCCTTGTGTAGGATGTATCAACGTCTTGACAACACATCAAAAGAACCTCTTGGATCTTATTGATGAAATACCAGATCAAGAAGCCAGGAAGAAAATGCTTCTAAAGCTCCGTGAAGAGCTCGAAGCTCCTGAGCAGACATACAAAGATCCTTTAAACTTCAGCTATCACCATGTGCTGAATCAATTAAAGGAAGAACAGACTACCCCAGTCAAGGTTTCTGATCTTCAATATGAAATCAAGACCTTGAAAAGAGAAGTTGCCGATAATAAGCAACGCCTATCTGATCTTGAATCTGCATTTGTAGCAATTCAAGAAACAATTGCGGCAAAGATCATTGTTGAAGAACCAGAATCGACCGAAGATTTAGGTTCCTCCTCAAGAGATATCAATGTTATCAACAAAATCTTTAATCAGAAGTGGTTATCCAAAATCACTTTAAAGATTCAAGATTACAAGTTTGAATCTATAGCTCTTATAGATTTCGGTGCAGATCAAAATGTTATTCAAGAAGGAATAATTCCATCAAGGTACTTTGAGGTTACTAAAGAAAGTCTCAGAGGTGCCAACAACAATCAACTTTTGATAAGATACAAGTTATCAAAAGTCCACGTGTGCAACGAAGATGTGTGTTTTGTCACCACATTTCTTCTGGTCAAAGACCTAAACGAAGAGATTATTCTGGGAACTCCTTTCTTAAGCCAGTTATATCCTTTTACAGTCTCTGAAAAAGGATTAATATCTCAGAAGTTTGGCAAGGAAATAATCTTTGAATTCTGCAAGCCAGTCATTCCAAGATATCTTTCTACGATTGAAGATGAAATTTTCCAGCATCTCAACCGTATATCAAAGAAAGAAAAACAGATCGAGTTTCTTCAAGACGACATTAAAAGTCGAAAAGTCTCAGAAGAAATATCTAAGACTTCTGTTCAATCTCGTACTCAGCATATTATGAAGAAAATCGAAGCTGAGATATGCTCATATCTTCCCAATGCCTTTTGGGAAAGAAAGAAGCACATAGTGGATCTTCCCTATGTCCAAAACTTTGATGAGGTCTCCATTCCAACCAAGGCAAGGCCCATTCAAATGAGCAAGGATTTACTCAAAACCTGCCAAAAGGAGATTGATGATCTCCTAAGAAAAGGTTTGATAAGCCCATCAAAAAGCCCATGGTCTTGTGCGGCCTTCTATGTTAACAATCAAGCAGAAAAGGAACGTGGCGTCCCACGCTTGGTTATCAATTACAAGCCCCTTAATAAGGTGCTCAAATGGATTAGGTACCCAATTCCTAATCGCCAAGACTTACTAAAGAGGATTGCGTCAGCAAAAGTCTTTTCTAAGTTCGATATGAAGTCTGGATTTTGGCAAATTCAGATTAATCAAAAGGACAGATACAAGACTGCCTTCAATGTTCCATTCGGACAATATCAGTGGAACGTTATGCCATTTGGTCTTAAGAACGCTCCTTTCGAGTTTCAAAAGATCATGAATGACATATTCAATAAATATCAAGACTTCAGGATAGTTTATATCGATGATGTTCTGATATTCTCTCAAACGGTTGATCAACACTTCAAGCATATTAATGTGTTCATCAACATAATCAAAACAAATGGTCTTGTGGTATCTTTACCAAAGGTCAAGTTGTTTCAAACGAATATCAGATTCCTTGGTTATGATATCAATCAGGGAATTATTAAACCTATCCAACGGTCATTAGACTTTATGGATAAGTTTCCAGATATCATTCAAGATAAGACTCAGCTACAGAGATTTCTTGGCTGTGTCAATTATATCGGAGACTTTATTAAAGATCTTCGTACAATTTGTCTGCCACTTTATGACAGACTAAAGAAAAATGCAAAGCCATGGACGGACGAGCACACCCAAGCAGTCCGATCAATCAAATCCTTGGCTAAAGGCATCCCATGCTTATCGCTAGTGGATGAAAAAGCAAAGCTTATCGTCGAAACTGATGCATCTGATATAGGTTACGGCGGTATACTCAAACAGGAAAATAACGGAAAAGAAGCAATCGTCCGTTACCATTCTGGAATGTGGAACAGTGCTCAGAAAAACTATTCCACGGTAAAGAAGGAGGTGCTTGCTATAGTACTCTCCGTTCAAAAGTTTCAGGGAGATCTTATCAACAAAGAATTCCTGGTCAAAACTGATTCAAAGGCCAGTAAATATATCTTTGAAAAAGATGTAAAGAATCTGGTCTCAAAACAAATCTTTGCAAGATGGCAGGCAATCTTATCTTGTTTTGATTTCAAGATTGAGCCTATAAAAGGCACGGAGAACAGCCTTGCTGATTACCTCTCAAGAGAGCATCTCTCCAAACCCTCTCTTGAAGACAATCTCAAGCCCTCCTCAAATGCTCCCAAACTCAGGCCGGCAACGGCCACCAGGAAGGCCTCTTGGAAGGCCTCCGCCTCTACAGCTGCCTCCGCAGCTCAACCCTCAAATAGCTAGTTCCTCCGGAGCTAGTTCCTCAAGGGGCAAACGCCCTATGTCTGCACCATCTCCCATGACTGCAGACAACTACGCCATGGATCTCAGCTTTGAAACTGTTTCCAGAAGGCGTCAAGGCTCCTCTCCAAGAGCTTTATCAATTAGATCGGATGCGAGTCCTCCACCGCAGCCATTGATAGCGAGCAGAAATGTCGCTATTTTAGTCCCAATTTATTAGGCTTTTCTGTGCTTTAATCATGTTTTTAATGAAAATATTTAATGAATTCCATTATTTGGTCCTTAGGAGCAAAGTTGGTGATTTTGGGAGAAAAAGTGCAAAAAAATGAAGCAAATGAAGCCCAAATCCAAGCATGGATCAAAAGGGGATCCAATGAAACCAATCATGATGAAAATGCCCAAAAGAAGTGAAGAGAAGGCCCAAAAATCAGCCCAAAACCGAAGCTGGAAATTCTGAAAATTGGGGCAGCGTCGCGACGCTACCCATTTCTTGGGCAACAAGACGCGTGTGTTGCAGCGTCGCGACGCTGTGCAATGTAGCGTCGCGACGCTACCCCCATTCCGGGCCTATAAAAAGGCACCCTTGGGTGCCTCATTTACCATCAATCAATTCATTCTTCAATCCATTCCTTCCTTCCTTTGGCTCCTTTGGAGCCTCTCTCAAGGCTTTCTAGCCTTTTTGAGAGAATTCTTTAGTGGGAAATATTTTGGGGAGTTTTTGGGAGCATCTTAGGAAGCTCAAGGGAGTGTTCGGCGGGGCTCCAAGCATCAGCAAAGGGGTTTTTTTCGACGGTCAATTTCCTTTCCTTTTATGCTCTTAAATTATGCTTTCTATTGTAAATGTTGTGGATATTTTAGCTATGTATAGCTAAACCCCAATTCGGGGTCTTGAAATGAAATTATAGTTGAAACGTTGTTATAATTACCTGTCTCTTGCCCTTTTTCCTAATTATTTTGTATGGATGTGCTTAATGCTTTATTCAATCTGGCCAATTGTGTAATGATTCGATCCTTAATGGAAACTCGACGGAGAGAAGTTAGGATAGATCATAATCCATGCAACTAGTTTAATTGCCCGTCGTGACACCGGGATTAGTTGATTAAACTTAGATTCCTAAAATGAATCAGAGCGTAATAATTAATGATTTTTAACGGCGCTAAGGACACTTAGGTTGTTAAAATGAATTAATTACAATTAGGGGAAACCGACAGGAAAACCTATGTGATTAACGGAGATTCTAGGAGTATAGTTAGTTGGGCAATGAGATAGGATAATTATAACCATTGTTTAGCTCATAATTGATTTTCAAGACCCCTCTTCCCATTAAAAGAAAACTCTTTCTCCATATTTTTTTTATTTGATTGATCAAATTATTTTCCTGCTTTGAATTTTAAATTTCTCTTATTTGCATGAGCTGTTCCCTAAATATTATTTTGCCTAAGTACTTTTAGTGCTCAAGAAATTTTATTTTTGCTTAATTTTCGCTTCGCTTCCCTGTGGATTCGATACTCGGTATTACTACCGTTTTATATTACTTGTGCGACCCGTGCGCTTGCAGTAGCAAACAGCGAACAGCCATCTACCACTTTGTTACGCCCTTCCGGCGTATCAAATCCAAATGTCCAACCTCCCGGACCTTCCAATTCAGTTCCCAAAAGGAACCCTCAAACATATTCCCGAGCCGTGAGACCATCTCCTTTTGTCCCACGACCTCCGGTAACGGGATATCAAAATAAGACAACTCTGGAAGATGTGATTATTGAACCAGAGTTCGACGGACCTTCGGTTAAGGAGGTTTGTTCTCAAGTCTATCCTCGAGGTTTTAATTTTATTCCAGAGGATATCAAAAGGACAAGACTCTTCTATGAGTTTATTCTTGTTGACACTAAGTCGGCAGAAATAACTCATATCCCAGACAGGAATGACGAGTCAAAAGTTGTCTATTCAAAATTGAAGATTTTCAGGGTACTAACACCTTCACATTTCCAACAAGGTATGTTCGTCCCTAGAAAACTGTCAAAAAGCTTCAACCCACAAACATTCAATTACCATGACTACATGATGGCATGGTATAATGTTTTTTGGTTTCAAGCCTATGACCATTATTGGTTTATTACTTTTTGTAAGAAATCTTACAAAAATAATTTCCCAAACTGGTTTCAAAAATGGTGGGTACATTTTGGCCTTACGTCGGAGATTTTCCTGGTCGAAGTCCAAAAGGCTTTCCATTACTTTTCAAATAGCATCTATTCGTCTGCCTTATCACCAACGTTTAGATTCTCTCTGTATTTTCAAGTCCCTTGGATCTTCTGTTGGAAATACCAATTAACATCCAAGGCCAAATTCAAAATACTCTGCAAACTCTTGCAAGTAAAATGGTGGGAAAAATATGATTGCCCCCACCTCAATGAAGAAAATATTGCGCAATGGTTTAAGGCAAATGCGCATCTATCTCGCGAGGAAGAAGATCAATTTCTTCTCGCAAAAAATTCAATCATGACATCCTTGGCCGGAGCAGCCTCAGAATCCGACCTCCAAGCTGTCATTCAAAACGTCGTCCAAACCATCTCAGACACAGACGACATCCAAGAAGAAAATCCTGAAGCTGAAGATGCAGCTTCAGAATCTTCTGTCAACGACATCGAAGACGAATATGATCCATATTTGAACTTCGATCCTCTTGATCCTTACTATGATTCCCAGCCAGGATGATTAGTAAGCTTTTATAAAAAAAAAAAAAAAAAAAAAAAAAAAAAAAAAAAAAGTCTGTAAATATTTTTCTGTAAATATTTCTTTGTGTAGGTTTTCAGTCTGCACAAGTTCATCGTCAATCGTTTCGATCTCCGATTAACGGGGGAGATGGTGGAGATAGCATGTTTCTGAAGAGGACTAACCAACCTCAGGCCAGCGCAGTTTTGCGAGGACTAATTCCGGTTAGGAAATAACTACCACACCCAATTGGTCAAATTAAAATCAAGGGAAAAAGGTGCTTGGGCAATTAATGGCGGAGAAGCCGAGAGTAAGTCCCTGGATGCATCGGGTTCCTGCGAAATTAATCAAGACCAATACTGTTGATGTAAGGTAGTTCAGTCCAGGCCATTCAGGAAAAGCTGGGTGACATCACCACCACGTCATGACAAGATTTGGACGAAAGACTCGAAGACAGTGCAAACATATCCACTCTATCTTTACTGCTTTCCAGCTGTGTTTTTTATTTTGTTGCTTTTCAGCTTCTTTGTAAATTATTGAGTGCTTTTCTTTTTATTTTGTCGATTACGAAAAAGAATATGATAAGTGGGGGTCCTGTCCCACCATATCTTATCGTAATCTTTTCTTTATCAAAAGAAAGATTCCAAAGAGATAAGATGCCAGTCAAGGGTCCTGTCCTGTCGGTCACTCTTGGAATTATTTCTCGATGTACTCAATTTGTCGATGACACGTGTAATAACCTGTATAGTAATTTGATATCTGTGCGTTTGCACGGGGCAAAATCAAATTTCTATATAAGGGCACGCGTTCCGACCCTCAATGGTATCAAATTTCTATACCTATTGTCGTTGAGCTATACTCACTTTAATATTTTTTTAATTCTTTTATAATAAAAGATCACTGTGTCAGAGGCACAGAAAATGACCCTTTTTCTATGTCGGAGGCAAGAAAACGAGGGTTTGTGGCACGAAGAACTAATTTGTGAAGGAGATGAGGGTTTTTATTTATTGGTCTATGCCGACGCACGATTACGGGTGTATAGACCAATCCTTGCATCCGCGTAAATGGGCGCAACAAGCGTTTTGGGCCTTTTTAAACTTATATAAGCCGACGTCCTTGCGTTGGCGTAGACCATATTTATGTGTCAGCATATCCTCATCCTAAACAATATGATCAAAGTAGGGACACTACCACCAAGATCTTCCACTGCTATATCTTTGGGACTAGGAACCAAGTTGTGGGACTTGGTGTTCTTGAATTTTGGGAAAAAGAATTTCACTAGAATGTTGTGAAATTTCTAGAGAGAAATTTTGCTTGAGAGTAAAGTCTTGTGTTATGAGTTTTATCCATTGGGAAGGCATTATGTCCTTTATATAGAGTGTCATATCCCTTTCTTATTCATAATAGGTTAGGGATATATTTAATTAATAATTAATTAATTACTCTTCCCAATTCTAATAGGATGAGAATTCATTTAATTAATTAATAAATCAATAATTAAAACAAATTTAATTAATTTCATTTAAATCATATTTAATGAATATCTCCCACATAACCTATAGTTTTTAATTAATCAAATTCAATTAAATTAAATAATTAATTAATTCTCCAATTAATTAATTACTAAATTAAATATCTCATATTTAATTTAAGCCTACAATTAAATCGTATTTAATTGTATTTCTCTCAATTAATAAATTTTAATCTTAAATTATACTTTATATTATAATATATCACATATATTATATTGATTGTATCTCATACAATTAACTTGATTTCCCATAATGGATTTTGAACTTTTCAAATTCCTTTCAAGACTAATTGTTCCTAGTTACTCTTTACGAGCTAGCAGGGAGACCTACTGGACCTACAGATCAGAAGCTCCAATGATATGAGGTTAACTGACTAAACTCATTAATCGAGTTAACCAATATTCATTAATTGTGAGTCATTCCACTAAAGACCCATAATTGAACTCTTCTCACTATAGAACATACCGTTTTACCCTTGTGTTACATCTGTCTCCTTAAGTACCAGTGCTCCTCTAATGAACAGCTTATTTATGGTCCAACCATTAAACAGAAAGTCCCTCTCGGGACAGTGAGAGGGTGGGATCCCTTTGTTCAAGTCCCGGAGTCACCACTTAAGGAAACACTCATCTACTTCTCCTAAAAGCGAAAATGAGTGAATTCCATCTTGTGTTGTCATGTCCCCAACCCCCCACTCGGTCTTGTCCCCAACAAGGTATAGGCTTATTGAGTCGGCGTACAGGCCACTCTCACCCATACTTATCAAAGAAAAACAATCTCTCGTGAGAAGAAGTTCATGACACACTCAAGATTAAGATCGAGTTACCTAGGTCATCCTATTTGATGTGGAATTTTCCTACCGCAAGCGCACGGGTCAAGTAATAGTAAAGTGATTTTTGAAATCGAGTGTCGTCCTCTGGATTGGATTTTTAATCAAATCTAATTACCGAAAATAGTCTTGTCCAATTTTATTTAGGGAACCAAACTAAGTGAGAATGAATGGAAAAATAACACAAAGCAATAAAAAGTGTGACAATCTAATGGAGACAACGGTCTTAGGGAGTTGATTTCACCAATTGGGATTATGGATTAATTCATGGATTAATGACATGCTATTGATCATAAATCTTGGAATACTAAAAACACACATATCTCTCCCGAGCATACATGATTCTCCCACATGCAATGAACCCGATATCCCTATTTAAATTCATTAAACATGCAAGGCATTAAGGTTATCCTTTTTAACGATTTCTAGAATTAACTATTATCTCCCGATTTCTAGCTAAATCCTAGTTATGCATAATGAGTTCTAAGCTAAATCCTCTCTCCCGAGTTAGATTTAAGCACAAACAACATTCAATTCATGGCCGGTAAATTGAAAGCATTAAACATACATTATGCATAAATGAACCAATAACATAAATCCATGACATCAATCCATAATTGCCCCAACGACTACATCAATCCCTAAGAATTAAACTTAGCTACACATACTCCGCGTTACAATATAAACTAAGTCTAAATAAGCCATAAAAACTACACGAGCAAAGGGTAAAGAGAATTAAACACTAGGTAGGCCGAGACCGCACGTCCCCGTTACGATCCCCACGAACAATGGTTTGATTCCCGTTTTTCCTCCACTTGTTTCAGCTTCCTCGGCCTTTTTTTCCTCTGTTTTATGGCTCCAAATCGTCCAAAAGAAGTCCCCCGGCTGACCTAATCGCAAAATACTTATAGGCTGAAAATTGGTCGTAGCGTCGCGACGCTACCGCGATACTGCGAATCTGGATAATTGAAACCGAGAGCGTCGCGACGCTATAACCTTTTTGCGCGTACTCCAAATTTGGAATACCAGCGTCGAGACGCCCAAAGAGTTGACTTCTTCCAACTTAAATCTTTTTCGATTTTTACCTCTTTTCGCATCCCGAGCACCCAATTAGCTCCAAAACATATTTCCTACAAATAAAACATATAAATGCATAATTTTGGCCAAATAATTGTAAAAAACTAGCTTAATTAATTAGAGAAAAATAGCTAGCTATGCTCGCTATCACTATTGAAACAGTAACCTAACTAGTTAACGATGTTACAACTAGTGGTTGACTATTTCGTGGTCCAGTCTTATGCAAACTCATTGCATAGGATACCCTTGCTCGCATGTCTACTACATGGACGCTTTGGATCAATACGTCTGTATCAAATACAAAGCGGGTCGTATCACACAGTGTTACCAGGATAAGGTACCCAACCTTATCCCTGTACTATAGACATTTTAGGTAGTTACTTGAACATCGATCCTCGTATGTCCCAACATATATGTTCAAGTTACATACAAACAACCTTGGATCTTAGTTTTATTGTTTTTAGGTCATATTGTACAATACTTAACAATAACACTTTGTTGTAGAAACTGAATAACACTTTATTGAAAATAAGTATACAATTTGTTTATATTCACCACTATCTACGAGTTTTAGGGCATAAAACCCAACACATCTCACAATCGATATTTTAAACTATCGCGTTGGTGTAGACCTTTATACGCCAATGTTCGGTCTTGCGTCGGCGTAGATGACGTCAGCGTATCTGAAAATTCTTGTAGTGAAATCTTTTGCATACTTCTGAAAAATTTGATTTCATAATCACCTTGCTTAACTTCAATACCAAGGAATTAATGAAGTAAGCCCATATCGGTCATCTCAAATTATTTCTTCATCTCTCTTTGAACTCTTCAAGCGTCATGGTTGAAGTTCCTGTAAAAGTTAGATCATTAATATAAAGACAAATGATTAGAAAATTATTGTTTCTATCTTATTTGATGTAAAGAGCATGTTCATATGAACATCTTCTAAAACCATTCTTCTGGAAGAAACTATCAACTGTTTCAGGCTTTTAGTGCTTTCTTCAGTCCATACAATGTTTTCTTCAATCAACACACCTTAATTTCTTCTCCAATCTTGATATAAACCAGGGGGCTACTCAACGTATATTTCTTCCTCCAAATACCCATTTAGAAAAGTTGACTTAACATCCATGTTGGGGTTGGTGCCCTAAAACTCGTAGATAAGGAATGAAACAAATAGTTATATACTTGTTCGATAAAGTCGTTATGGAGTTTTTGTTCACTCAAGTTATTAAATGAGTGAATTGCACGTTAAATAACCCAAATCCAATAAACTAGTATCCTTGGCTATGACATGAGTGCTTGAACTATATGTTGTGACATAAATATGGATCAAGTTCAAGTAATAGCCTAAACGATCTATAGTGTAGGGATAAGGCTAGGTACCTTAATCCTAAGAAAACTATGTGACGCGGCCCACTTTGTTTTAGTACAAATGATGTGATCCTTGATCATTCATGTAAAGACATGCGAGTGGGGGCGTCCTATGCAAATAAGTTTGCATAAGACCAGGACCGAGAAATAAGTCACTCTTGCTTTATAACGCCGTTTACTAACAAGACTGACTATTTCAATGCGATGACCGAGGTAGCTCGATCTTAATCCTGAGCTAACCTATGAACTCCTGTTTATTCGGGTTTATCCTTAGATCTGCATGGGTGAGATGGTTCAACATCGCCGACTCAATAAGCCTCCCATTTCAGGGATAAGAACGAGTAGATAGCTGGGGACATAGTCCTGCGACACGGAATTCACTCCTACCCAATTTAGGGATAGTAGAGAAGTTGTTCCCTTAAGTGCTGACTCTGGGACATGAACAAAGGGATCCCGCCCTCTCATTGGCCCGAGAGGTTTTAGGTCTAGTGGTGGGACCACAAACCAATTGTTCGTTAGGGACTCAGCTAGAGACTTAAGGAAAAAGATGTAACTTCAGGGGTAAAACAGACATTTGACCTAGCTTTAGTTACGAACAACCTGTGAAGGGTCGACTTACTAATCATGGTTATATCGGGTGGACAGCAACATATCTACAATGAGGGGAGTTCAACTATCGGACTATAGTGGAGTGTCTCGGTAGTTAACGAATGTTGGTTAACTGAGTTAAAAGTGTTTAACCAGTTAATCTCGGATCGTTGGAGCCCATGATCTGTAGGTCCATTAGGTCGCCCTGCTAGCTCATACGGAATAAACCTCAGAACATATGTGATGAAAAAGTTTGAAACGTCCAAACTCATTTCAGGAAGCTATCGTTAAATTATGGTCGATAATATTAACGTTGAAGTTTAATTACGAATTAAACTAATATAAGAGAGAGTCAAGAATATTTAAGTAATATTTAAATATTAGGATTATGTATTCGATATAATATTTCTGTTTGGATATGGACAGGGGTTCATATTAGAAACCGGGAATGAGACTTGGTGCAAATATTTAATTTAATATTCGATATTAAATTAAAATGGTTAATTAATAAATAGACTTAAACTTACTCAAAATTGAGATAGTAGATTTTGTTGAAAATTGATGTGAAATTCAATTTCAAATAATTGAAAATCCAAGAGGTAAATAATGGTGTCTTGCCACCAAAATCCATTTCTTTTCTCATCTTAAGAAACATTTTTTCACACCTCATTAAGAGACAATGAGTTGTCTTAATCTTGAGGATTAAAAATGCATGTCTTGCATTTATAAAAGAAATGATTCAAAGACTCAAAGAGATGATGCTTACTGTGATTTTATTTTCAAAAGGAAAAACTCTCTCTCAAACTCATGTCTCTCTCTCTCTAAAAGTTCATAATGAATTCGAGTCCCACAACTCTTTCTAAGGCCGGAGATTAGCAGGGAAGACTCTTGTGGTTGTCTACAACAAGATTGTACAAAGAATTCATCCACGGATTGCTTCAATTCGGCCAAAAAGGTTGGTAACTTTAAAACTCTGTTTTTCGGTTCAAAGTTATGCATGTTTTCATAACTAAAATTAATGGAAATTTGAGTGTTTCGATCCAAATTGCTTCCGCTTGTGTCTCGTACACTTCTTCAATTTGTATCAAAACATGAATTGAGCACTCAATTTCGTTGAATTTTAGCTTGGTGTGTTGAATTTTGCATGAGATGTTTGAATGGTTGCTAAAATGGGCTTATTATGATTTTGGCATCAAATTAGCTTTAAATTCGTGGATGAAAGTTGTAATTGCCTACATGTATATGGGCATATATGTGTTGGCTCGAGTCTGTAAAAATTTGGGAGTCAATAGAGTGGAAATTAGGCTGTAATCGAAGAAAGAAGACGAAGTGTCTGCTGGCCGAAAAACAGAGCATGAAGAACGCTGCAAATTCTGGGTTGTTGTATGAAAAGCGTCGCAACGCTGTTCAACATTCAAAGGCGCGTTTGAAGATTCAAACGGTGGTTCGAGCAATTCGGTTTTATCTTGGTTCGGTTCACCGTTTCCCGGTCCGGTTCACCTCTTCCTGGTTGGTTCAGATCGGTTCAAGCCAATTTCAACCTCCTTTGGTTCGGTTCGAGCAAAATCAAGCTAGTTCGGGCCTGTTCGAATGGTTCGGGAGCGGTTCAAGGCCAATTTTCAATTATTAATGTAATAATTTTAGTTTCTAGCTTGATTAGGATGTCAAATCGGTCCATTTTAGTGTGTTTAATTTATTATGCATTATGAATGTATAGTTAAAATTAAATTAGAATTAAATATGCATATTGTATGCCATATAGATTTAAAATCCCACCATTGGAAAGCATGTTTCATGCATTAGTAATTTATTATAAGTGTTGTAATAAAAATGAAATGCATGATTAGGGTTTCATGATTAGATGCATGTTGAATATTTAAATTCGTTTAGCTCGATTAGTATAAGTGTTATATGAATAAACGAAAAACGAACAAGCATGCAGCATGAAACCACCTTAGCTTAGATGAATGTTATAGGTTTATCGTTCTTTATAAAGTGTTATAAACCGAGATAGACGTTAAAATCTATAACAAGATAAAAGCATGCTCACTTAGGATTAACGAACCTCCAACTCGAACAATTCACATAGAATAGGTCGATATCTTGTAAAGCTAAAGTTACAAGAGAACTCACCCGATGAGATGTTGTCTAAGGCTGGAGATATTTAAGTTGACGGTTTACGGAACACCTCCTACCTGAGCATCGAGTCGGTACTTGAGTTAGGCTAACCCGAGTTTTATGAGCATGCGTGAGCGACGTAAGGTTTAAAAGAGTTTATCACCTAGACATCATAAGTATAAAGTAGTTATACACACCTAGACGTAGGTTGCTTTTAAATGGTGCTTTATATAACATGAATACTTGATTGTTATATGCTTTCATCACCATTAGAAGTATGTTATAGGACTAATTCATTAAAAGTTATAATAGTTATAAAGGTTAATGAATAGAAACCGTCAAAACCTAGAACAAAGAGTTGCATACTAACATAGGATCTTAGGGATTGAGTTAAATTTAAAAACAGTTTAAAATTTTAATAGACCTAAGATCACGTTTCTAATAGGATTATATTAGAACTTCCTACTTAGTATTTTAAATAAAGTTAAAATATGATTAAGTAGGAGATAAGACTTTGGTTATAAGGGAACTCTCCCGGTGACTAGTCTGGAACCTGAGTTGAATTAACCACGGTCTTATTAGCATGCACACGTCACTAGGTAATTAAAAGGGTTTAATTCACCTAGACATTAGAGTAAAGACCTTTATAAACAGTTATAAAAGGCGTAGACTTAGATAGATTCATTTAGCCAGAATTTACCTAAGTAATAAAAAGATCCTAAAATTTTAGAATACTTCAGTGGGAGGAAAAGTATAAAAACAAGATATTAATATCAAGTTTTTACTCTCACGTCCCCCTTATGTTCACACCGTGAGATCCATGCTTGTCCTCGAGGTACCCTAGGAGCGTCCCCCTACGGATGGTGTTTGCATGGGTCAATAACAAGGTGAATGGGGAAAGTGTTCATAGTAAGTGGGTGAAGGAAACGTGTCAACGTGTCCTGCGATCTCTTCCATTAGGTTGCACCGTGAGATTCCTATGCGCCGCCTGCGAGTCGCCCTGGGAGTGATCACCCTACGGAGGGCTGGCGCATGGGACTTGAAACAACGCAAACTCCAGAAATGGATAGGGTTTCTTAGGGTCATTCCTAACATTAGCTCTTCCCTACGGTGGCATTGTTAGGGTCGTCCTCTGGAATCTGAAAATGGCAGGTCACACTTACAAGATTGTCTTGACCGAACCGACGTTAGCTAAGAACTATTGGAATAAAGAGTTATTTTGGCAATAGTAAATGGTCGAGATTGTCTTGATACAGCGGAGGAGTAGCTGACTGCCCTACGGTAGCGGTTATTCTAAACCTCTGAAGTATCGTTGTAAAATGAATCAAATAATATACTTGGGTCTATGATTACTTTTGCTAAATTTGATTGGATAATATATATACTGGGTTTAGTGCAAGATTTTTAATACAAGTTATTTGTTTATTTCAGCAATATGTCAAATTATGTATGTGCTTTGTCGAACGTCAAATTAAACGGTTCAAAACATACGACTAAGAAAAACTTAAAACACGTGGCAAACAATTTAGGTGTGGTTTTAACTAAGGAACGTCCTCAGGCAAACTGCTTAGCCAAGAGGAACATAATCCATGACTCTAAATCTGATTTATTAGTTTTGGAATCGTGTATAGTGGAAAACGATAGTTCAGTCTGGATAATCGATTCAGGTGCCACTGATCACATATGTTCTTCATTTCAAGGAATGAGTTCCTGGACACAGTTACAAGCTGGTGGATGACCCTAAAAGTTGAAACAAGAGAAGTCATCTCGGCTACTGCAGTGGGAGACATAAAATTATTCTTCTCGGAGGAACGTTACATATAATATTAAATAATGTGTACATAGTTCCTAAAATTAAAAGAAATTTGATTTCTCTATCTTGCTTAATTGAACAAGGTTATTCTATATTCTTTTCTGTTAATGAAGCGTTCATAACTAAAAGAGGCATTGATGTTGGCTTCGCAAACATGGAGAATAGTTTATATGTTTTAAAACCAATTGAGTCAAAAGCTATTTTACATCATGAGATGTTTAAAACCGCTGAGACTCAACCTAAATGACGGAAAGTTTCTCAAGTTACCCATCTCTGGCACTTGAGGTTAGGCCATATTAATCTCAATAGGATTAGGAGATTGGTTAAAAATGGACTTCTAAACAAGTTAGAAGATAACTTCTTACCTCCTTGTGAGTCATGCCTTCAAGGCAAGATGACTAAACGACCTTTTACTAGAAAGGGTTATCGTGCCAAAGAGCCCTTAGAGCTCATACATTCAGACCTCTGTGGACCGATGAACATTAAAGTTCGAGAAGGGTATGAATATTTCATCAGTTTCATTGATGACTATTCAAGGTATGACTATCTCTACCTAATGCATCATAAGTCCGACGCCCTTGAAAAATTCAAGGAGTATAAGGCCGAGGCTGAGAACCTATTAGGTAAGACGATAAAAACACTTCAGTCCGACCGAGGTGGAGAGTGTATGGACTCGAGATTCCAAGACTACTTGATAGAGCATGGAATCACGTCCCAACTCTCAGCCCCTGGTACACCTCAACAGAACGGTGTATTGGAAAGGAGAAATAGAACCCTGTTAGACATGGTTCGCTCAATGATGAGCTATGCTCAATTACCTAACTTGTTTTGGGGTTATGCAGTAGAGACTGTAGTTTACATTCTTAACGTGGTTCCCTCAAAGAGTGTTTCAGAAACACCGTTTGAGCTCTGGAAAGGGTGTAAAGCAAGTTTACGTCATTTCAGAATTTGGGGGTGCCCGGCATACGTGCTTGAGGCAAATCCAAAGAAATTAGAACCTCGTTCAAGATTTTGCCTATTTGTAGGCTATCCCAAAGAGACGAGAGGTGGTTACTTCTTCGATCCTGAAGAAAATAAAATATTTGTATCGACAAATGCTACATTCTTGGAAGAAGACCACGTTAGGAATCACAAGCCACGGAGTAAAGTTGTTTTAAGTGAATTATCGAACGAAGCTATGAAATCATCTACAAGGGTCGTTGATGAAGCTGGCACCTCAAATTAGTCACGTCCTTCTCAGGAAATACGAGAGCCTCGACGTAGTGGGAGGGTTGTAAGGCAGCCTGATCGCTATTTAGGTTTAACAGAAACACCAATCATACCTGATGACGGAGTCGAAGATCCATTGACCTATAGACAGGCAATGAATGACACTGACAAAGATGAATGGATTAAAGCTAAGGAGCTCGAAATGGAACCCATGTACTTTAATTCAGTTTGGGATCTTGTAGATCAACCCGAATGGGTTAGGCCCATAGGATGCAAATGAATCTACAAGAGAAAACGAGACGCTGCTTGAAAGGTACAGACCTTTAAAGCACGACTTGTGGCAAAGGGTTTTACCTAGAGGGAGGAGATTGACTATGAAGAAACCTTCTCCCCGGTTGTCATTTAAAGTCGATAAGAATACTTCTATCCATTGCTGCTTTCTACAATTATGAAATATAGCAAATGGATGTCAAGACTGCTTTCTTGAATGGCAATCTCGAAGAAAGTATCTTTATGTCTCAGCCAGAAGGGTTCATTGCCCAGGGTCAAGAGAAAAAAGGTTACAAGCTCAAACGATCCATTTATGGATTGAAACAAGCATCAAGATCCTGGAATATAAGATTTGATACTGCGATCAAATCTTATGGCTTTGAATAAAATGTTGACGAGCCCTGTGTGTATAAAAGGATCGTCAAAAGTTCAGTAGCTTTCTTAGTTTTGTATGTGGACGATATCCTACTCATTGGGAATGATGTAGGCTATCTAACTGATAATAAACAATGGCTAGCAACTCAATTCCAAATGAAGGATTTGGGTGAGGCGCAGTATGTTCTAAGGATCCAAATTATTCGGGATCGAAAGAACAAAACGCTAGCTATGTCTCAAGCATCTTATATAGAAAAGTTGTTGATTAGATATAAGATGCAAAATTCCAAGAAAGATTTGTTACCTTTCAGGCACGGAATTACTCTGTCTAAGGAACAATGTCCTAAGACACCTCTAGAAGTTGAGGACATGAGACGTATTCCCTATGCCTCTACGGTAGGCAACCTGATGTATGCCATGTTGTGTACAAGACCTGATATTTGTTATGCAGTAGGGATTGTCAGTAGGTATCAATCAAATCCAGGATTCGATCACTGAACTGCCGTGAAGAATATCCTCAAGTACCATAGGAGAACGAGAGACTATATGCTCGTGTATGGTAATAAGGATTTGATCCTTACAGGATACACAAATTCTGATTTCCAATCCGATAAGGATTCGAGGAAATCCACATCGGGTTCAGTATTCATTCTAAACGGAGGAGCAATAGTATGACGTAGCATCAAATAGGGATGCATAGCAAATTCGACCATGGAGGCCGAATATGTAGCTGCCTACGAAGCAGCAAAAGAAGCGGTATGGCTTAGAAAGTTCTTGACCGATTTGGAAGTCGTTCCAAATATGCATCTGCCCATCACTCTCTATTGTGATAATAGCGGTGCAGTTGCAAACACAAAAGAACTTAGAAGCCATAAGAGAGGCAAGCACATTGAAAGGAAATATCATCTCATCAGGGAGATAGTGCACCGAGGAGACGTGATCGTCACAAAGATAGCGTCGAAGCACAACATTGTTGATCCATTAACGAAGGCTCTCACCGCTAAAGTGTTCGAGAGTCATCTAGAGGGTCTGGGTCTGCGAGATATGTATGGAAAATAATCTAGGACAAGTGGGAGGAATGTAAATCGGTATTCAAAAACGTGATGTATTGGGTATTGTAATGCCCTAGTTTATTGTATTTATAAATTGTTATTAATACAAGTATTTATTCACTCACTGTTGTTGTAGATTATTGTACATCCCACTAAACTAGAGTTTTAGTGCAAGTGGGAGATTGTTGGGGTTGGTGCCCTAAAACTCGTAGATAGTGAATGAAACAAATAGTTATATATACTTGTTAGATAAAGTCGTTATGGAGTTTTTGTTCACTCAAGTTATTAAATGAGTGAATCGCACGTTAAATAATCCAAATCCAATAAACTAGTATCCTTGGCTATGACATGAGTGCTTGAACTATATGTTGTGACATAAATATTGATCAAGTTCAAGTAATAGCCTAAACGGTCTATAGTGTAGGGATAAGGCTAGGTACCTTAATCCTAAGAAAACTATGTGACGCGACCCACTTTGTTTTAGTACAAACGATGTGATCCTTGATCGTACATGTAAAGACATGCGAGTGGGGGCGTCCTATGCAAATAAGTTTGCATAAGACCAGGACCGAGAAATAAGTCACTCTTGCTTTATAACGCCGTTTACTAACAAGACTAACTATTTCAATGCGATGACCTAGGTAACTCAATCTTAATCCTGAGCTAACTATGAACTCCTTTTTATTCGGGCTTATCCTTAGATCTGCATGGGTGAGAGTGGTTCAACATCGCCGACTCAATAAGCCTCCCATTTCAGGGATAAGAATGAGTAGATAGCTGGGGACATAGTCCTGCGAGACGGAATTCACTCCTACCCAATTTAGGGATAGTAGAGAGGTTGTTCCCTTAAGTGATGACCCGGGTCGTGAACAAAGGGATCCTGCCCTCTCATTGGCCCGAGAGGTTTTAGGTTTAGTGGTGGGACCACAAACCAATTGTTCGTTAGGGACTCGGCTAGAGACTTAAGGAAAAAGATGTAACTTCAGGGGTAAAACAGACATTTGACCTAGCTTTAGTTACGAACAACCCGTGAAGGGTCGACTTACTAATCATGGTTATATCGGATGGACAGAAATATATCTGCAGTGAGGGGAGTTCAACTATCGGACTATAGTGGAGTGCCTCGGTAGTTAACGAATGTTGGTTAACTGAGTTAAAAGTGTTTAACCAGTTAATCTCGGATCGTTGGAGCCCATGATCTGTAGGCCCATTAGGTCGCCCTGCTAGCTCATACGGAATAAACCTTAGAACATATGTGATGAAAAAGTTTGAAACGTTCAAACTCATTTCAGGGAGCTATCGTAAAATTATGTTCGATAATATTAACGTTGAAGTTTAATTACGAATTAAACTAATATAAGAGAGAGTCAAGAATATTTAAATAATATTTAAATATTAGGATTATGTATTTGATACAATATTTCGGTTTGGATATGGATAGGGATTCATATTAGAAACCGGAAATGAGACTTGGTGCAAATATTTAATTTAATATTTGATATTAAATTAAAATAGTTATTAATTAAAATGGTTAATTAATAAATAGACTTAAACTTACTCAAAATTGACATAGTGGATTTTTTTGAAAATTGATTTGAAATTCAATTTCAAATAATTGAAAATCCAAGAGGTAAATAATGGTGCTTGCCACCAAAATTCATTTCTTTTCTCATCTTAAGACACACCCTTTCACACCTCATTAAGAGACAATGAGTTGTCTTAATCTTGAGGATTAAAAATGCATGTCTTGCATTTATAAAAGAAAGGATTCAAAGATTGAAAGAGATGATGCTTACTGTGATTTTATTTTCAAAAGGAAAAACTCTCTCTCAAACTCATGTCTCTCTCTCTCTTAAAGTTCATCACGAATTCGAGTCCCACAACTCGTTCTAAGGCCGAAGATTAGCAAGGAAGACTCTTGTGGTTGTCTACAACAAGATTGTACAAAGAATTCATCCACGGATTGCTTCAATTCGGTCAAAGAGGTTGGTAACTTTAAAACTCTGTTTTTCAGTTCAAAGTTATGCATGTTTTCATAACTAAAATTAATGGAAATTTGAGTGTTTCGATCCAAATTGCTTCCGCGTGTGTCTCGTACACTCCTTCAATCCATTTGATGCACTTTCCAGTCATTTTGGACTTCAAGAGCTTGAAGCAAAAAGAACAGTTTCTAAGCGAGTCACAGGAGCAAATATTTCTTCATAATCCAACATCATACTTTTGCTTATACCCTTTGACGACAAGTCTTGCCTTGTACTTCTCAACTTCACCATTTTGCTTCAGCTTTGTTTTATACACTCATTTTACTCCGAGAGCTTTTTTGCTCTCCAGTAGTTGTACTAAATCTCATGTTTCATTTCTTCTTATTGCATCAATCTCTTGATCCATTGCAACTTTTCCTTTTTCATTTTGACTCGCAGCTTCTTCAAAATATACAGAATCTACGTCTGTACATAAAGCAAAATCAACATGATCATCTTCTGACAATTATAGTGATTTTAGTCATTTCAAAATCAATCCCAAACATGCACTTTATCTAGTTCTACTCATCAATTTTGCAACCACTGCATGCTTGATCTACAATTCCGTTCCCACACAACCACACCAAAAACATATCTTAAAATCAAAGAGAATATTTCCCTATTATAAAGTAGCAATTTCCAAAACAATCTACCACCAATCACTGATTATATAGCTCTCACTTACCAATTTGAACTACCAAATGAGTCTATCCGTTATTACTTGTGTTGAGAAGATCTTACAAAATTTTAGGAGTTAATTAGAAGAGCCAAAACTTTTTTCTTTTTTTTTTATAGAAATCGACCAAATGAGTCTATCTGTTATTCAAACTAGTTTTCCATCTAAAACTCAACGATAAGGGTATTCTTGAAAGTATATTAAAAACTTTCGAGATAAAAAGAGGGTTGTTAATTCACAATAGCCTTGTTTATGATTCTTTCCATCCTCCCATTACACAAGAATGTTACTCGAGCTTGAGAGCATCGAGGATCTCGTGAATGCGACGTTCCTGCTCGTCGGGCTTGGTGAGAGCGCCCACCTGAAATGCACAACGAAGATGTTCTCTTTGACAGTCTGCCACCGCTCCCCTCGCTTCACGGTAACAGTCGAAACGACGCGTCGATTCTTCAGCCGCTTTCACTCCGACCGGAATAATAATATTCACCATTCCAGGATTCTCCTCCGCCCATTCTACAGCATCATTCTCGCCATGCAACGTCGCTGTTTCTCTTCAATGTCCCTCCTTCTTCAGCCACCTAACGATCGCTTGTTCCTTCAGTTTTGGAACCCAAGTACTGATCGTTTTCTTTCATATAATCTTTCAATTTCTTCTTTTTCTTGCAAGATCGGCTCTCCAATAGTTTCTTCGTATTACTTTTAGGGGATGCGCAGGGATTGTTGTTGTCGCGTAGATTGGAATTGGCACGTTCGGTGGAGGAGGATCTTGGCCAAATTGATCTTGGAATGTTTGTTTCGATTGAGTCACGAGTGTTCAGACGAATTGTAACAGAGTTTAGTGGTTACTTAGGTGATAATATTACTAACTCCATTGATCTCTTCTTTTCTGTCTCATGTTTACTTGATTGAAAGAAAATGATTCGGAGTTTCTAAACAACTTTCTTGGCATCGATCTGTTACAGTTCGTGTTACTCTAACAAGTTCGCACGTCAAGTTCTCTACTGGAGTCAAGGAGCTTCTTCTTGCTAAAGAGGTATTGTCTTTTGACGGAAAAATTTCTAGCAGTACCATACTTCCTTTGTTCTAACTTTGTCTTCGTAAATAGGAAAAAATAAACTTGACTGCATACCGATCTCTAAATTTGGATCATCTTAATAAAACTCTAAATTCTTACCGATCTCTTAGAAATTTGGAGTAATTTGAAAATGACTACATACATACCACCACGGGAAAATTTCTAGTACTACGGTAGTATGGACAATTTTACATACTAGCTCCATTTATTATTTGAAAATGGTGTGGGACCCATAGAATAAAATATTATATTATTAAATGATCATTAAATGACGTGTCAAATAATGAAGGGAGGGAGTATGTACACTGTAGTACTAGAAATCTTCCCACATACCACCATTAAAATCCAGTATGCATGTAGCCAAGTTTTATTCTCGTAAATATATTTTTAATGTTGGTGAATTCTATATCATTTTTAAAACGATGATGAGGTGGCAATCAAAGTAGGGGAAATTTTCTTGTATTTTGATGCTCTAGAAGTTTATGATGGACCAAAATAAGATTTAAATGTAGAATTTTGTGGCATAGAAGTTTGATATAATGAATTCGTGAGTGAAGGAGTTGTTGGATGATGTTGTGCAGGAAAGACAGTGCATAATTGAAGGTGTTACGAGAGGAGTAGAAATTGAATTCCTGATCACTCTCTATCCGATTACATTTTTTCATAATATGAGCTCTCGATCCGAAAGGGTATGGTTTTTCAAGACAACTTATTCCTATTGTATGATCGTTGCCCCTTATGCCACGTTTGCTCAATTTAAGATCTATTTTCCTCCTATGTGACATAGGAAAAACCAAGTCTAGGGAAAATATATATAATGTTAATTCATTCGATTTGTGACGTTATATTGTTTTTCTTTGCTAAAATTTGTAGTGAAAATATATGCATATAATTAATCCTACTTTTTTTATTCCAATACTGTGACTCATGTTAATAAAAGAACTAGATTGAGACTTAGTCTCTCGTCGCTAGTGAAGGTACTTAAAATTGGTTGATGATAAACTTATGTGGCATATAACTTAAAATGAATTGGAAGAATTTTAAAGCAGAAAATAGGTCATCTTAACAAAACTAGATCTAAATTCTTACCAATCTCTTAAAAATTAAATTTGGAGAAGTAATTTGAAAATGACTTCTTTTTTCCTCTAAATTCTAATTCACTAAGTATCATGTCACGTAAGTTTATCATCAACTAATTTTAACATTCACCAAGAATGAGTAACTAAAATGAGAAATGTTAAAACATAAAAGACTAAATTGAAATTGTTTTAACAACAGGGTCTAAACTGAAGAAAAAAAACCCTCAAATTAAAAATTTTCATTAAGAATTTTCTCAGGATTAATAGGTTAGGGTGTTGAGAGTAGAGTTTTGAATTTTAAAATTACGCCCTTAATCTTTTCATTTCTATTAGTCATTTCAATGGAAATTGCTACCGATGTTTTTTGTATAAAAAAAAAAAACAATTACAAATGTTCAAGAAATTAATTACATATGATTTAAGTGAAGATCAAGTCTACAATGATATACAGTACAATTTAGAGAGAAACTAACTATGTTCTGTAAAATTCATAAAAATTAGAACTTGCCAGGTGATTGACATGGTTGTTATTTACTGGAAGGTAATTAGGTCAGTAGAGTTGATATTCATTCCTTCTTCATAGTACGTCATGTCCACATGCTCATGGGCGGTTATATTAATCCTAAACTATCTATAATAGTTGTTTAAACACTGTTGATTGAAGTTTGTTTTCCTTTCATGACAATTTTGTTTTTAGTTTTCTATTTTTTAAAATTGGGTTGTCTCTTTATCACTTCTTTTACCATGGTTTTTACCATATTACAATTCTTAACCAAATTCAAAAATATATATATATACAAACTTTTGAAAACTGCTTTTCTTAGGCCCCGTTTGATAACCATTTGATTTTTTGTTTTTGAAAATTAAGCTTATACACACATACTTCCACCTGTAAGTTTCTTGATTTTAGTATCAATCTTCTACCAATGGGGACTTAGTTTTCAAATTTTGACTTGGATTTTCAAAACATATTTAAAAAGTAGAGAACAAAACAAAAGAAAAACAACGCTGGATTGGAAAAGCTTCCTAACTAAATATAAACTAGTCACTCTAATTAAATAAGCATGTGTACCCAAATTCACTAGCTAGCTAAATAACATTAGTTCTTTAATCTGAAAGTTGAAGAACTTTTTACAAAGAAGCATGAACTTCAAAATTGAAAATAATTTAAGAAGGAAACATTAACCATGGGGTCACAATGATCTTATCTATTAATATTGATTTGAGCATATTCATGGAATTCAGTACTGCATGCCTGTTTGCTCAAATTTGAGCATTTGAACAAAACAAACATAGAATTGTATATACATGCGCAAATGTATGCCAAAGTTTTATCCCGAAAAGAAACACTACAGACATTAGAATCTGCATCCTGATCAGTACTGTTATACAAATTCATAGTACTCAAAATGCATTATTATATGCATATTTCACAGGCACTCTTTTGTGAGAAAAAGAATGCAACAGATAAGATTCATCAACAGAGTCTAATTTGAGAAACTCACATTAGCTTCAAAACAGCTCTTCCAATGTCAAAAGCAGACCAGATAGCTAGCATCTATCTTCGTACAGCAACTCAACAAATTACGGGAACTAACTGTCTTAAAGAGCCACACGAACTTGCTTGTATACGCCAGATGATAGAAGAAGTACATGGGATGGAGAGTGATCAGGAAGTATAATACACTTCCTGCTCTAACACCCCCAATTATGCATTGTCTATTCTGCACCACATCAGCCCAATTGGGATGTGTTAGTTGTATGGGATATTTGATTTACAATTTTAATAAGTTGGAGTTATTATGGTTCTGTTTGATAATCATTTTGTTTTTTGTTTTTGAAAACTATGTTTGTTTTCTCACAATTTTCTTACCATGGTTTTCATCTTTGTAAAGGACATATTTGAATTCTTAGCCAAATTCAAGTCTTTGAAAACTACTTTTTTTTTTTTAATTAGTTTTCAAATTCTGACTTGGATTTTGAAACACAGGTGAAGGAAGTATAACAAAACAAAGAAACAAATAGGGGAAGTAGTTTTATAAGCTTAATTTTCAAAAACCAAAAACCAAAAGTATATTCTAAGTTTGAAATTTGAGCTTGTGTCATTCTAATTCATATTTGTAAAACTAAAACTCATGTTTGGAGAGTTTACATGGAGATTAGTAAAATTGTAATCAGAATCAACAAACACACGAATCAAAACATAAGTATGAAATTTTAACACCAACTTAAAGGTTTGGAAGCCATCATTAGTCATTACCTCTGTGGTGAGAACAACTTCCCTAGTTAGAGCAGTGAACGTGGCCTCCTTATCTGTTACAGTAACACAAACTGTTGCAGAAGTAGAAAACAGATTTCAGAAACTCAAGACTTTTCTTTTATATAAACTGCAAAAGGAAGAAGTCGAGTTACCTAACTCATTGGTGCAGACAACTAAGTCAGAAACAAGGGATTTGAATTCAGCGGAACGAATTGCAACAAAAACTCCGAAATCAATTGGGCTGATATCAATACTTAGGGGATGTGACAATATCAATGCAGAGTATTGCAAGTATCCAGTTACTGAAATCAATATTAACAATTTAAAAATTGAAGTGATGATAGAAACGTAGTACAAAATTAAAGACCAGAGAGAAAATGATTGATATGTGATGAAGACAAAAAGGTCTAGCTATTCTATTTCAATTTTCGGACACCTGAAAAATAATTCAAGGCTCTGTTCTTTCTCTTCATATCAGATATGAAATTCGATCTAGTTCATTTAATCCAGTTCTTGAAACCGGAAACATGACGATTCTTGAGATCGAAAAGCCAAGAAATTACCGAAAATTATAAAATCCAAGATTCAATTAAAATTACAGAAACGTCCTCGACCAGAAATCACCAGAAAGACAACATTCAGTTCAATTAGAATCAAGATTCTTCGAAAAAGACATCACCGCAACAACAACTACTTTATAGATTTAAAAAAAAAAAAAGCTGAGAAAACACCGAATATCATAAAATCCAAGATTCAATCAAAATTACGGATCAGAGAAAAATCATCCTCAATTCCAGAGATCACCGCAACGATGACATTCAATTCAATTAGAATCAAAATTCTTCGGGAAAGAAATCACCGCACACAACAATAATTCTTGAGATAAAAGAATCCGAGTAAATAACAAATGTTATTAGAATTTGAAGATTCAATCAAAATTACGGACCAGAGGAAATCATCCTAACCAAAAGGTCACCACAACGACGAAATGCAATTCAATTAGAATCACGATTCTTCGAAAAAGAAATCACCGCACACAACAACGATTCTGGAGATTAAAGAAAATCCTTGAAAATACCGAGTATCTTCAAATCAAAATTTCAAACCAGAGAGAAATCATCCTCAACATTCAATTCAATTAGACCACAATTCTTCAGAAATGAAAAGAAAAACATAGAGAGAGATAAACTTACGAGAGTCCTCAAACTTGAGAGGCGCAAGAACGTGGTCTTTGCGGAGAGTAATGGTCAGGGAAAGACCATCGCAGAACATATTGCAAATATTAGTCATGAAGAGCTTAAGGAAAAACCTGGAACGATACTCCTCGAAGTCGTTGCCTTCGGAGTCGAACTGAAAGGAAGTGAAGAATGTAGGCAACATTCGAAGCGATACAACGAAGGGATGAGCAGAAGGGACGACGATTATCGACAACCTTTCGTTTGTGCATTTGATATCGGCATTACTGCAGATGCTAGCCAGTGGCAACAGCGCGAGCCTCAGGTCGTACACTGTCTCAACGTGGATGGTGAACATGGCGACGCTGAGAGACGAAACCAGACGAAGCGAGAGTGATGAAATTGGCGGGAGAAAGAAGGATCGCCGTTTTAAATTGGTATGTGTATTTATATTTGGTTAAATTTCATTTTTGTCCTCAACCCTCAAAATTTGTCTCTATTTTTTATTTTTAATGCAAGAGTATGAGAATTTGAACATCACATCCCAAGGCACCATGAGAAATTTTTAAGTGCTTCCAGTGCAATACTCCGGTAGTTTTACACCTAAACCCTAAACCTTAAATTTTTTTTTTTGTTTTATACCTACCTTCTTTCCTTATTTTCAAAAACCAGCTCAAGTTTTGAAAACTAAAAAAGTAGTTTTCATAAACTTGTTTTTGTTTTTGGAATTTGGCTAAGAACAGGCATAATTTTCAAAATCCAAAAACAAAAAACCAAATGGTTATCAAATGGGGTCGTAGTTTTCAAAAACTTGTGTTTTGTTTTTAGAATTTGGCTAGGAATTCAAATATGTCTTTAACAAAGATGATAACCATGGTAAGAAAATCGAGAAAAAACAAGTATAATTTTCAAAAACCAAAACCCAAATAGTTATCAATCGGGGCCTAAACAAACTCGAAAAATAATTTTCCATTATACCTTCATTGAAACTTTTGAGTTTTTTTTTTCTTTTTACAACAACTTTTTGAATTTTGAGTTTTGAAAGACTTATTTAATGGTATATATTATGCATTATTTTACTAAGGACTATTTTTTTGTTTCTCTTTAAGAATATTATAATCATTAGGATTTGAGCCTACAATCAAGGGAGGTAGAGGTGCCTTGACCACGAAAGCTGTTATGCTCAAGTTGGCGATATCGGATTAGTGAATTTTGAAAAATGTTTATATTGTTGTTCATTAAAATTTTAGTAAACGTTAACAAATGAAAAGATAAAAATTTGATGGAATGAAAAGTTAAACGGTATCAATCTAGTTATTTTTGCTGATCTAGATGAAAGGTCCAATAGGCAATAAACCCTTAAAAGGAATTATAAACCCCAAAACTTGTTTAAAAAAAAAAATGTAGTGAAAGGTCCACAATTTGCAACAAGCATATATAACTTGGAAAGAACTTTAATTCTAGCTCCCTTTTGAGTCTTAAAGTTCCAATTGCCATAGGTTGTAATAATGATAAACTCCTTGGATCTTCTCGACTAAGCTCATGATAGCTTGGACACTTTTTATCATTAGCTTGTTGCAACTTTTTAAGCCTTTAATCATGTGATAAGACCCTATAATTACATGGTGATGATCCTTAGTTCATGTCACTTGTCTCATCACTCGAGCTGTGGTTGCCACCCAAGTCAAATTTGATTAACTACCGTTCTAACACTTCACTAAGTTAAAAGTACATAAAATTTGAATCTAAAAAGTTTATAGTGCTTTCTAATAGGTTAGAAATTCAACATCTCTTTATTCGAAATTGAGTAATTTACTAAAAAATTGACGTGATCAATTTTATTATCAATGAATGAATGTGTATAAAGAAGAGAAAAACTATTTGACATTTGCATCCTCTAGTTCTATCCTCTAAAATTCATGATATGCTAATCTACATCTAAAGAACTTCCCAATGATCTTGGGGATTATAGGCCACAATGCTGGTCCAATATCCAGTTTCGAATTTCACTAAAGTTCTTCCATCAGTTGACCTATAGAAATACACCATCTTGTGGAGATATGATGTATGAATAAAAAATTGCAGGGGAATGAGAGTGACTGGAAATCGGACCCCATTACTAAATTCAGAACATCCACCAACCACGCACCGTTTTTCCTGCATACAAGTTTACATGCATCAGTCATTACAGTGTGCCAACAACCATGGTAAACTAATACCGAATCGAGAACTTAATCTTGAACTTTGATATATTTTGATCATTTATTTGTATTCTTAACCCCTTCTTCACTTGTGGGCTTGTATTATTAGGACCTAATTAGTAACTATTGATATTCATTGAATAAGAAATAACATTTACATAAGTTCGTACACAGAATCTTCTATCTACTTGGATAACGTGAAAAACCTATCACTGAATTCGAGAGTTTAAGTTAATAGGTCTGGATATATTTGATAATTTATTTGATTCTCAACACTTCATTCGCTTAAGAGCTTGGAAATTAAGGTAAGACTCAACAAGTGCCTATCAATATTAATCGGGGAAGAATAATATTACAGAAGTTCGAACATAAAACATCTTATCTACTTTGATACCATGGTTAGACTACCACTAAACTCAACAATTTAAGCTAATTGGTCTTGATATATTTGATCTTTTATTTATATTCTCAACACTCCCTCTACTTGTGGGCATGGAAAGAAGCATAAAGTCCAACGAGTGACTATCAATATTACCTACGGAGGAAATAACGCTACAAAAAATTGAAAAACAACCTCCTATCTACTTTAATAACATTGGTTAAACTACCCCTAAACTCAAAATTTTATACTAATTGGTTCCGATATTTCATTATTTATTTATATTCTTAACAAAGGCCATGAAAGGAATGGTTTCAATTCAAACACTAGAAAAGTTTCCTCAACTAGCAAGGAATAGATATATCGTGTACCTACCTCAATAGGGAGCACAAATTCCATTAGTACAGCAGAGAATGTCACTTGTGATACCGTTGCAATAACCCAGACTGTTACACAACACAAGTTTTCATAAGCTTAAAAGAAGAAGACATTGTTTACAGTACACACTACATGTAAATATACGTAAAACTGAAGCAGATGGGGAGGAGAAATTTTACTTCTAGTATTGAAGGCAGATAATCTGATTGCAATGTCTCTGAACCATTCTGCATCAATGGCGACAAATGCTCCACCGTCCATTGGGGCCACTTCCATATTTAGGGGAGGCGCCATCGCCAATGCAGCGCAATATCGCACATGCCCAATGCCTGAAACAAGAATACGAACGATTAAGACCTGGAATCAAGAAAGACGAAGATACGGTAACCGAAAGCAATCTTGAAATTGACCGATTTAAGCGAATCCAATCGAAATTAAACTTTAGGGCTTTTGTTCACAATCAATCCAATTCATACGCGAGATCCACCAAGAAACGAGAACTAAATGAGAACTCCCCCGATATTGAAGGAAATAAGAAACAAGAAACGGCAGAGAGAGGAACGTACTGTTAGTGTAAACGAGGTTGGTGTAGGAGTGGTCATCGGGCATGAGAAGGGTGAGGAGGCGAGCGTCGGCGCCGGCAAGGGAGGTGGCGATGAAGAAGTTGTCGAACTGAATGCAAGAGTGGAACTCTTGGGGGCCAGTGGAGGTCAAGATGGTGAAGAAAGGCTCAGAGAGTTGGAGCTGAGCGTAAAGGCAAGAGGTGTTGTGGGGGCAGGAGACAGTGAAGGAGACAGATGAGCGAGAGAATCTGAAATCGGCGTAGTGAGAGAGGTGGATCAGTAGAATAAGATGGTTCTTCAGTTCTTCAACTTCTGCAACTTGGATCGTAAGCATGGTGACACTCTGACGGAGAAGACAGCGAAAATGGCCCCATTCTTTTTTTTCTTTTTCTTTTTCATCTACATATACCAAATCGGGAATTTTTTTTTTTTTTTTTTTTTTTTATTTAATGAGAGAATGCCTTTAAAGTAACGTTAAAAATCACTTTTGGCTTCTGAATTTTCATGAAAGTAACAATTTAGATTCAGTCCGATAACAATTTCGATCTCGTTTCATAACCATTTGGTTTTTGGTTTTTGGTTTTTGAAAATTAAGCTTATACATACATACTTACATACATACTTCCACCTATAAGTTTCTTGGTTTTAGTATCAATCTTCTCCCCTCTTTTCAAAAAATCAAGTCCAATTTTGGAAACAAAAAAAATAGTTTTCAAAAACTTGTTTTTGTTTTTAAAATTTGGCTAGGAATTCAAATGCAACTTTAACTAGGATAAAAGTCATGATAGGAAATCTAAGAGAAAACCCTAATTTTCAAAAACCAAATGGTTAACAAACGGGGTCTTCATTTTTTGTTTTTGATTTTTTTTTTTTGAAAATTAAGCTTATAAACACTCATTCCACATATCCATTTCTTTGGTTTGAACCTATATCCTTTCTATGTTTTTAAAAACCAAGTCAAATTTTGGGGAAAAAAAAATATATTTTTCAAAAACTTGTTTTTGTTTTTGGAATTTGACTAAAAACTCTAATGTCTCCTTAACCAAGATGAAAACTAAGATAAGGAAATTGAAAGAAAAGAAGCATAATTTTGAAAAAACCAAAAACCAAAAACCAAATAGTTATCAAACGGGGCCTTAGTTTCTTTTTTTTTTTTTTTTTTTTTTTTTGAAATACGGGGCCTTAGTTTCTAAACTTTGATTTGTAATGATGTAGTCTTCATACTTTCAATTTTGTAACAATTTAGTCATAAACTTTAATAAGTAAGAATTTAGTTCATGTACTTCAAATTTGTAACAATTTAGTCCCTATCGTGAAAATTAATGTTAAGATTTAATGAAATTTCTCACAGTTAATAAACTAATTTGGGACCTAATACATTCGTAAGCTACAAAGTCTAATCATTAAACAATAAAAATTGATATTTAATTTTGGTGAAATATTTTGCGACAAGGATTAAATCATTACAAATTTAAAAGTATAGAAACTAAATTGTTACTTATTAAAGTTCAAAGACTAAATTGTTACAAAATTGGAAGTATATAAATTAAATCGTTACAAATTAAAATTCAGGTTTTAAATTATTACTTTCATTTAAGTTCAGGGACTAAAAATGATTTTTAAACCCAAAAAAATAATCTTTAGACTTCTTTATATTAGGAATATTCATAAAGGTTGTATTCTCGACCAAGAGATTAGAGGTTCAAATCCCTCATCCCAATTGTTGTTAAAAAAAATTAGGAATATTATCATGGACCGAGGTGGGGACATAGATGAGTTCCTCCCTTCCATTTGATTTTATATCCCTACAAAATTATGTAGGGAACTTGTGAGAATCCAGCTCCCGCCATAAATTAGACTCCTCTTTAGTTTTTTAAAAAAATAAAAATGAATAATGGGTAAGTTGCAAGTTTAGTCTTTAAATTTTCAAATTTGTAAAAAAAGTATCTAAACTTTCAAATGTGTGTAATAAATTCTTAAACTTTAAAATTGAATTTTATGTGTGATAAAACCATAAACTTTCAATTTTGTGTCTAGTAGGTCACAAAATTGAAAATTCAAAGATCTATTGAACACAAATTGAAAGCTTAAAAATTTACTTGACACTTTTTAACGTTTAGAGATGTTTTTCGACACAAAATTGTAAGTTCATGAACTTATTAGACACTTTTTAAAGTAACTTAGGGATCAAATTATAGACACAAACTTGAAACTAAACTTGTAATTTAACTACTTTATTTATTATTAAAAAAAAAAAAACTAGGTGAGAAGATGTAAACCTCACACCTTTAGAAGGATAAAGGTAATAGTTGAATTATGGTTTTTTTTTTAAAAAAAAAAAAAAAATATTTCAATTATGGTTACGTTCATGTTAACTTTTTTTTTTTTTTTTAATGAAAATTTCATATCATTTTTAGGTAAAATTACAAATTTAGTTCTATGATTTTGAACTTAATTTTTAATTGGATCTTTATGACACTTTTAAAAGTTTTTATTCATACCTATGACTTGTGCTAAGTTTCAATTTAGTTTTTATAATATTAAATGTTTTCTATGTGAAATTGTTTAACCACACACTTGAAAACTATCCATTTCTCCTTTAAAAAAAAGTCAAACCGTAAATACAATAAGTCTTTTTTTTTTTTTTTTTTTTTTTGAAATATAAATACAATAAGTCTTAAACCCTAAATACAATAAGTCAAATTAAATTAAAAATGTCAACTCATTGTCATGTGAATAAAAAAACATGTCATGAATTCAATGATAATTTTTAAGATTTCATTAAATCATAATAACTTTTAAAAAGTATGGAAAGTATGTTAAAACTAAATCCAAACTATTATTGGAATCAATTTGGAACATGCATAAAATTATTATAGCTTCTTTAGTGATTTTAGATTATTAAAAGCGTTTTTTAATCTTAATAAATAGAAAATACTTTATGAAATTGGATTAATTTAAAAAATATTTTTAAAGAAACACTTGATAGAAAGATTAAAAAAATCTTTAAAGAGATTAAACGAAAATCTCTTCAAAATACAAAATAAGGAAAAAAAACATATTTATAATTAATTGAATCAATTTTGAATATAGTGTAGCCAAAAATAAGTTATTTGAAGCAGTACTTTTTAACAAATGTAAGACAAAATTTATGTGAGCATAATTCAGCGGTTGTAATTGGCATATATTATCAACCAAAAAGTCAAATATTGTTCGAATCTCCCACTTCCAAATGTTGTTGAACTAAAAAAATTAAAAAAAAAAATCAAATTTATAGTTTTAACAACTCTCCAACCTTTTCGCAAGGTTATTGATGTCTTAACTATGGAATTATATTTATATCAACAAGAGTTTTGTTTATTATTTAAATTTTAAAATATTAAACATAACTTATAACATAATATTTAGGCACTTATTAATAAAACACAATATTTAGGTTAAATATATATTTTAGTGGAACTTTTTCAATGTGATCTCAAATCTTTTAGGCCCCGTTTGATAACCATTTAATTTTTTTGTTTTTGGTCTTTGAAAATTAAGCTTATAAACAATATTTCCACCTACAAGTTTTTTTGTTTTCTTATCTATTTTCTTTCCATGTTTTCAAAAACCAAGTCAAATTTTGAAAACTAAAAAAAAGTAGTTTTCAAAAACTTGTTTTTGTTTTTGAAATTTAGCTAGGAATTCAAATGTGTCCTTAACAAAAATGAAAAACCATTGTAAGGAAATTGGGTGAAAACAAGTATAATTTTCAAAAACCAAAAACTAAAAACCAAATGTTTAGACCCCGTTTGATAACCATTTGGTTTTTTGTTTTTGGTTTTTGAAAATTAAGTTTAAAAATACTACTCCTACACATAAGTTTCTTGATTTTATTATCTACCTTCTTCTTATGTTTTCAAAAACCAAGTCAAGTTTTAAAAACTAAAAAAAGTAGTTTCCAAAAATTTGTTTTTGTTTTTGGAATTTGGCTAGGAAGTTAAATGTGTCATTGACAAAGATGCAAACCATGATAAGAAAATTGGAGAAAAACAAGCATAATTTTCAAAAACCAAAAACCAAAAACCAAATGGTTATCAAACGGGGCCTTATCAAACGAAACCTTAAAGTTCTCATTTTCATAATTTTTGTATTTCTTTTTTCCTAATTAAATCATCACAGGAGTGTTATGCCATACAAAGTTCCTTTGGTTTTTGAGGTGTTTAGGCTCTAAGTGTTGAAAAATAAACTTGATTTTGGATAATTAGTATTTGGGCCTAGCCCAAATAAAAGCCCAAATTCTAGAAATGTCTTAAGTAGAGGAAAAATTCAGATAAATCCCTTAGGAAGATCTTTATATTGTGATGTAGAATTCTCTAGAATATTAGAGAAAATTGGGTATTCTAGAGAATCATTTGTAGCCACAAGATTATAGATGTGTGTTGGCAAAATCCTAACCATAAATTGAGGAGGTGGATACTAGTATAAATAGGAGTGGTGTCTTAAAGTTTTTGTATCAAGCCAAAAGCTAGAATTGAGTAATAACGCAATAGCCTCTTTCTCAAAATTCCATCTTTCAAGTTGACCCTCCAATCTCCAAAAAGTTTCTTTCCAACAAAGTGGTATCAGAGCTTGAAGATCCTTTCTAAGAAGATGGCTAGCAACGACATGGTCCCATTCCAAGTTCAAATGCTCAACAAGAGCAACTATGATAATTGGAGCATCAAGATGAAAGCTCTCCTTGGTTTGCAAGACATGTGGGAGAGATAGTAGAGAAAGGATACACCGAGTCAGAGAATGATAGTATTTCTCAAGCACAAAGGGATGGTTTGAGAGACTCAAGAAAGAGAGACAAGAAGGCTCTCTATCTAATTTATCAAGGATTAGATGACGATGTTTTTGAGAAGGTTTCAGAAGCAAAGACACTGAAAGAAGCATGAGAGAACCTTCAAACATCGTACAAGGGAACAAATCCTATCAAGAAGATACGTCTTCAAACTTTAAGAGCTGAGTTTGAAACTTTGACTATGAAAGAAGGGGAAGCGATCTCCGACTACTTTTCTAGAGTTTTAACGGTCACCAATCAACTTAAGAGGAATGGTGAAAAGCTTGATGATGTAAAAATCATGGAGAAAATATTAAGATCGTTAGATCCAAAGTTTGAACATATTGTTGTCATAATCGAAGAAACAAAAGACTTGAATACTATGACCATTGAGCAACTCTTGGGATCGTTACAAGCATACGAAGAAAAGAAAAAAGAAGGAAGGAATCGTGGACCAATTACTCAAGCTACAAGTTGACTCAACTACTGGAGAAGTTAGTCAGAGTGATAGAGGCCAACGAGGACGAGGTCATGGTGGACATTGAGGACGAGGAAGTGGTCATGGACAAGGACGAGGACGAGGACGAGATTGGAGGCACTATGAAGACAACAACAATTTCCAAAGAGGAGAAAACTCAACAAGAGGTCGTGGGCAAGACAACTCAAGGTCAAGGTACGACAAATCAAATATTAAATGCTACAATTGCCAGAAGTTTGGTCATTATGCCTCTGAATGTAGAGCTCCTAGCAACAAAAAAGTTGAAGAGAAGGCAAACTTCATTGAAAGGGGTCAAGAATGTGATACCTTATTGATAGCTTGCACGGACAATGAATGGAACAAAGATAATAATAAATGGTATCTAGACACTGGAGCAAGCAACCATATGTGTGGAAAAAGGAGCATGTTCGTGGAACTTGATGAATCAGTGAGCGGCAATGTAGCCTTCAAAGATGAATCCGAGGTGGAAGTAAAAGGAAGAGGTAACATTCTTATCCGATTGAAGAATGGTGAGCATCAATTTATTTCAAGTGTTTATTATGTGCCAAGTATGAATAGTAATATCTTGAGTTTGGGTCAACTCTGAAATGTTATGACATTCAATTAAAAGATAATAACCTTTCTATAAGAGACAATGCAAATAACTTGATTGCTAAGGTGCCAATGACAAAAAATAGAATGTTTATACTCAACATTCAAAACGGCGTAGCAAAATGCCTAAAGATGTGTTATAAAGATGCATTTGGCTTTGGCATCTTCGATTTGGGCATCTCAATTTTGGAGGATTAGAATCACTCTCCAAGAAGAACATGGTGGGAGGATTACCTTCCATCAACCACCCTGATCAAGTGTGCGAAGGATGCCTACTTGGAAAGCAATTCAAGAAAAGCTTCCCAAAAGAGTCCAACTCAAGAAATGTCTTGAGTAGAGGAAAAATCTAGATAAATCCCTTAGGAAGATCTTTATAGTGTGATGTAGAATTCTCTAGAATATTAGAGAAAATTGTGTATTCTAGAGAATCATTTGTAGCCACAAGATTATAGATGTGTGTTGACAAAATCCTAACTATAAATTAAGGAGGTGGAAACTAGTATAAATAGGAGTGGTGTCTTAAAAGTTTTTGTATCAAGCCAAACGCTAGAATTGAGTAATAACACGGTAGCCTTTTTCTCATAACCTCTTTCTCAAAATTCCATAAGTTTACCCTCCAATCTCCAAAAATTTTCTTTCCAACACTAAGATGGCAGATGAAATACTTAGCAAACAGGTTGAAAACCTGAAATTGGGACAAAATTTTTCCAATTAAAGGATGATGACATTCACTACAAGAAATTTACCCTTTCCCGACGCGCTTCGGCGTCGGCAGAAGTTCTCCCGACGCCGTTTGGTGAGTCGGGAAGATAGTCGGAAGAACCCAGTCGGCAGAAACAAGTTTTCCCGACGCCGTAAAACCGCGTCGAGAGAACAATGCGTGGGGAAAATTGGCGCGCCGACGCCATGTAGACGGCGTCGGCAGATCCCCTTTCTGCCGACGCCGACACGTGGCGTCGGCAGAAATTGGCTAGATGAAATTCTGCCGACGCCATGTGTACGGCGTCGGCAGAACATGTTTTTTTTTTTTTTTTTTCAAATACTAATTGTATTAGATAATCTTTTTTGTTCCATCCTTGAATAGTAAAATGTTTGTTATCTAAAATAAGTGGCTACCAAGATTCATCCGATGACTTCAATAATATATGCAATCACATGCTAGAGACCAATTCACATGAATTTTCAAATATGGAGAAGTATTAACAAATAATGATTTAAGCATCACATGAAAATGACTGACAGGAAAAAGATGGAACCTAAAGAGAAATTGCCAATTCAATAATAGCCAAAAGAAGTAGACAAATTGTGTGGGTTTGTTTTCACAAAAAAGTGTATATATAATTCGACCAGTGTCATTATCTAAAACTGTTTTATACATCAATATCCAGAAAGAGAGACCAAAAATGAACTTCAGAAAAACAACATACACCAACATACACCATTGATAAAATCAACTTCAGAAAATCAACTTAAAGTCATGTGATCCGAAACAAAAAAACAACCTAAAGACAACTAAAGATAAAACAAAACTTCCTTAGCCCCACCAAGATACACCATTGAGAAAATCAACTTGAACTCACATGCTTCTGGACAATGTGAAATGCCTTGTGATCCTCCCCGAACACCTGGTAATGGAAATTCAGGATTCAAGTAAACAAAGTGGTTTTGAAAACAAAAAAAGGAATAGAACAACTTCTGTACAAGAGAAACACACACAACATACCTTAACTACACCTTTCAAAAAAAACATACCTTAACTACAACACAAAACCACCCAACAACTCATCTAGCTGCATTAGACCAAATATGAAAAAAATTTCTTATCATCCAAACTCATATCAATGAAAACTTTCGATAGGTTCCATGCTAAACATGTAAATAAGTATTAACAACTATCCAGAAATTTCGGCAGCATAACGACATACATATGGCTAACCCAAAATTTTTAAAACACCTACAAGCATAAAAATAACACTCCTATAATATTTCAATTAACTCCCCCATACTTCAATTCAACAGAACTCCACAACCATCAACATACGAGTCAGGTCTCGTATTAACAACGGTACAATTAAATCATACTACATTAAGATAATTGTAAAATTTAAATTGAGGGCATACCTAATTTTGCGTGTTGTCCTGCCGTGATTCCCTCATTTCTTTAATAATATTTGTCAACGATGTCAGTCTGTCTTCCTGTTGTGACTGACGTTGCGAAGTTAGATTCGATATTATTTGCTCCTGTTCAAGCTCACGTTGTGTGGGTCCTGAGCTTACGGATCCGCCACTCTTTGTTGATTTCGGAGGTTTCGACCCCCATCCCATTCCTTTCACACGGCCCGACCTTTTACCCAATACCTCTTCAACAATGACTGGCGGCTCGAGCGATGCGGACCCATCCTGTGTGGAAGCATCTCGCATGAACACCATCTTTGCCTGTAAGGCGATCCTCTCAGTGGATGTAAACGTATATGTAGCATGTGGCTTGACAATACGACTGCCGACATGTTGCAGATGTAAGTCTCTACGTATTTTTAAATCTTGTAGATCCAACCTCGCCTTTGTTGTGTCTTTTGTTTTCCCATCAATATTCAATAGTGTACCGACCAAGTTGTCACAGATGTTCTTTTTTGTCACAGATGTTCTTTTCTATGTGCATTACATCCAATTTGTGTCGCAATAGGAGCTTCGACCAGTACGGAAGTTCAAAGAAAATACTTTTTTTATTCCAATTCAAGGTTCGCTTCCTTTTCTTGTCTTGCTTGCTTGGATGTTTACTAAGCACGGGAAAATCTATTCGGCTGACTTCACTTAAGATCTCCTCTCCACTCAATGCCACTGGGGGAGATCTATCTTCTACACGCCCGTCGTGTTGCTTACTTCTACGCCAACGGTGGTCATGAGGAAGATAACGTCGGTGTCCCATGTACGAGATTTTTCCTCGAATTCTAAACGATGACGTATCCTCCTTACAAATGGGGCATGCTTGATAATCCTTTGTACTCCATCCGAACAAGTCACCATAAGCGGGGAAATCGTTGATAGTCCACAATAAACTTGCACGTAGTTGAAAGTACTCACTAGAATCACAGTCATAGGTGCGCACACCACTGTCTCATAACTCCTTTAACTCCTCTATTAATGGACGCATGTAAACATCAATCTCTTTACCAGGGGATTTAGGCCCGAGAATCAGTAGAGACATGAAGAAATTTGTCTCCTTCATGCACTTCCAAGGTGGCAAATTATAAGGAATTAGAACCACATGCCACATACTGTATGAGGTACTCATATTTCCAAACGGATTAAACCCATCTGAAGCTAAGCCCAAGCGAACATTTCGTGCATCAGAAGAAAACAGAGGAAACTCACGGTCAAAATGCTTCCACCCTTCAGCATCAGCTGGATGTCGTAACACACCCTCTGTTTCAACACGCTTCTCTTTATGCCATCTCATTTCAGAAGCAATATGTTTTGATGCGAACAGTCGCTTCAACCTAGGGATAAGTGGAAAATGGCGTAACACCTTATGTGGAATCTTCTTACCTTTTTTATCGTTAACCTTATAACGGGTCTCTGCACACACTGGACACTCTTGACAGTCGGAAAATTCTTTCCAATACAATATGCAATCGTACTTGCAAACATGTATGGTTTCATATCCTAGCCCTAAATCACGTAACTTTCTTTTAGATTCATAAAATGAAGAGGGTATTTTCGTGCCGTTAGCAATGCCTCTTTCAAGAACTCCAACAACATATCGAATGAGTTGTTACTCCATCCATTCATGACCTTCATATGCATCAACTTTACCAGAAAATACAATGAAGAAAACCGGGTACAACCAGGATATAACTGATCACGGGCTTCATTCATTAATTCGTCAAATAAGCTTGAAGTTGAAGTCTCGGTCGCATGGACATTAGTGGGCAACTCACTCTGAATGTTTTCGTTGTCTACATTCGCATCACCAATTGGAGTCTGTAGATCATATAGAAGATTCAACATTTCGTTTTCCTCGTTCCCAGCACCAGGCTCATTAGTACCTAAATCTTGATCACTTGGTATCGAATTATTTGTTCGAACCACAAATCCTTCGGACAAGTCCACTGGTTCCCCATGATGAATCCATCGACTATAAGTGGGAGATATCTCGTATGTGAATAGATGTCGCTCCACCCCCTCTAATGATTGCCACATTGCATTCATACAGTGCTTGCATGGACAACGAGTTTTTCCTAGATTGGTAACGTGAAACTTTGCTATTTCTAGGAACTGCGCTACCCCTTCTCTATACTCAGTTGAGAACTTGTCTTTTAGTTTAATCCACTCCCTACTCATCGTTGTTAGATATTAAAACCTGTTGGAGATGGTAAGAAGGTTAGTTTCAAGGTTGTGCATTTTTTCAAACTATGCTTCTGAAGTTGTTCTGACACGAGGCCTAGGCGTGGGCTTCATTGTCGGCTCGAAGATATAGATTTATAGATCTATAGTTTACCTCGAAATACGGGTTGATCAGTACAATTATTTGTTTTCAGTACGTGTTGTTTTTTAGTATGAAAATTAGGCATAGTAATCATCCCTAATTTTCTATACCTTTCAAACACTTGGGATTGACCCAATTTCCCAAGTTTACAAGCAAAATACATGCAAAATACATGCAATGTGCTACCATAACTGCAGGATAGCAACAAACCAACGAACAAGAAAAACTTAGATTCAAAGCAACAAGAAAGGCTAAGACAACCCAACATGTAGATTTCATCAAACTGCTTACAAGAAAGGATGCCAATATCTCCTTAATTAACAACCCACCATATACATTTCATCAAAGTAAGCAAGCATGTAAGTTTGTAGTTTAATTGATGTTGGGCCTTATCTGGTTGATGAATTAAACAGTGGTTTAAGATTTATGAAGTTTGATTCAGATTAAACAGTGCTTTTAAGAAGTTTTAAAAGTTTCATATTATTTGGTATGATAATCAAAAGGTGAACTTTAAAATTCCAAAACACTTAAATAGTATATAAGGTGTTTGAGATTTCTTATGAAAAAAGTGCTTTTAAATAAAACTAATTTTATCTATACAGTTTTGGGATAATATAGAGTATGTTCTTTTTTTTTTTGAACAATAGTATAGAGTATGTTCAATATAGCTTTCTAAGTAATTTTGATGGACTAAAAGTGTTTTTAAAAAAAGTTATAGTGTTAGGCAATAGATAAAAAGTACTAAAAAAATCAAATTAATTCAAAAATATTTATAAAAATCGCTTTGGAAAATGGTTATGCACAAAGTGCAGTAAGAAAACAAAATATATTTTTAATTTTAAAATCAATATTAGAAACATGTTTAAGACGATGTAACAAATAAAAGCATTTTCATTACAAATATATTTATATATTTTTTTTCGAAAAGTACTTAAAGTAGGAAGGCAAGTCAAACTTAAACTTAAGTTGTCTAAAAATGCCTTCTCAAAAAAAAAAAAAGTTGTCTAAAAATGCTTAAAGTAAGTCAGTATAAAATTATTTTTTTAAAGATCCAAATAACTTTTTTTTTTTTTTTCACTATTCAATCTTACATAGAATAAGTAGGTACTTGAATCAATCCAAAAAGCTGGGGAACATGCAATTAAACAGTGCTTGCATGGGCTTTCCCCTTTATTTTCCTACTCCTAAGGTTCAGCTCACTGCCTAAAATGCACGTTCAACATCAATCCAAAAAGCTGGGGAACATGCAATTATAGAAATACAAACCTAAAAACTATATCATAGGAACTCATTTACATAGGAACTCATTAAAGTAGAGACTAATTTTTTTTTTTTTTTTTTTTTTTTTTTGAGAAGCTAAAGTAGAGACTAATTTAAGTTTGCATTAAATGTTAGTTATGCATATGTTTTCTTGGAGTAGGAAGGAAGTTTTAAGTTTTATAAGAACTATATATATCATAGGAACTCATTTACAAGTGCCTCTAAGCATAAGTAATCAAAAGAATGAAATATGCTTAATCAAAAGAATGAAAATGTTTTTTCTACCATAATGAATTAGTGAGGCTTAAAGTTCTGGAATGATGAGAAGTAAGGTCAAAATATGCTTAATCAACAACTACATTCCCTTAACGTAAAGCTCTGGAGACCCACCATAATGAGAAGAAATGTCAAAATCCAATTAAACCACTCCCCCTCAATTTGAAATGAAAGAATAAATTAGCAAGAAAGTTCCAAATTGAGAATGTAGTTGTTGGACACATACAAAACACAATATGAAAATGTAATTGGAAGAGGAAAATGCCAAAAAATTTGGAAGAAGGTTGTTCCAAATTCATATTCATATTCATATTCATATTCAACCAGAAAAAAGAAAGAACAAAAAGAAGAAGGTTGTTCTCAAGATTTTCAAGTTAAGTAGAAGTAGTAGATGAGCATATTTCTCAACCTAAGTGGGATTTTCCAAGTCAATGAGGTTCTTGCGGAAGTAAATAAGTAGATTGAGTGATTATAAAGATTAGATAATATGGAAAAGAAACTAATAAAATATAATGATTGAAGTCCAATCTATTGTTATGTACACAAAGATGAGGGAAAAACTTAGATTTTGTAGCCTATAATGGGGGAGAACCATGTTGAAAAGCTTTGTAGCTTGTTAAGTTTTGCTAAAGATTTAGCAAATCTACAAGCTGTAGAACAAATACTTATGTCTCCCTCCATGAGCCTCAGATTTGAATGGATCATTTAAGTTGTGTTTTTCAGCTACATAACCATGTCATTCAATCAAAACTACAAGCTACAACAACTATAATCCCCTGAAAGATGAAATTTTGTAATTTTGAAACTTAACATCTGTTCTACCTTCTATCCTTTACTGATTAAATGAAGCTTTTTTTTTTTTATTTTAAATTCAACATGTGAGATAGAAATTTGAAATTAACCATTTGATAGATGATATATACTTCAACTAATTGAGTTATACTCAAGTTGATGATACACTTTTGAAGATATATTTCTATTTGGTTAAAAAAAAAATTCAAAAAGTACTCATTAGTTACTATAAATGGACACTTTGACAGTGAACTTATAAGATTTCTTGATATGATTTTTTAAGAGTTGGAAAATTATTCTATTTTTTTTTTTAGAATACATAGTATTTCTCTCTTTCCTCCTCTACCCTTCTTCCTGCTTTTCTCCTATGATGCAGCTTATATTGCTCTCGCTCGAATTCCCACTCAACAAATGGAAAATTTTCCAAACTCAAGCAATCTGTTCTTATCCATAAAAATTGACCCAAAAAAGCATCTTGCCCACTGGTAGAGGTAAATCTTATTTTTTATTGATTTAATTATAAAGATCGAATTTATTTTTTATTTTTAAAAGTTCTTACTCACATTGACACGAAGCAAGGAGACAATTCTCAATCAAAGTACGATAACAACAGACAGACAACTAATTGCAAGGAGAAAAAGAAAACGACGATAACAACAGACAACTAATTGCAAAAATTGCAATCGCAACCCCAATCAAAGTACACAAATCACGGCTCTTGTTGCAACCAATAACACTAAGGAATAAGGATTTTATAAGAGAGGGAGGCCCTTCCTCTTGTCTTAGTCACAAACAGAAATATACAGCCGATGGAGAAGTACCTGGAGAGGAGGGTGAAACGGCAGGCGAGGCGGCGGTGCAAGAGCAGGGCTGGCGCAAGAGACGGCGGTGCGAGAGGCGACGGCAGGCGAAGCGGCGTGACGGCGGTGCGAAGCGGCGGCGTGCGAGACGATGGTGCGAGAGGCGACGACAGGGAGGCTGAGAGTGGGAGTGGGAAGAGGGGCGCGCGAATGTGAAGAAGACAAATTTTTTTTAGGGATTTAAACTCAACTCTCTCGACGCCGTTATGACGGCGTCGAGAAAGTTGGGACTTCTCTCGACGCCGTTATGACAGCGTCGAGAGAAGTCCCAACTCTCTCTACGCCGTCATTAACGGCGTCGAGAGAAGTTCCAACTCTCTCTACGCCGTCATTAACGACGTCGAGAGAAGTTCCAACTCTCTCGATGCCATCTTGTTAGCGTCGAGAGAGTTGGACCTTTTCTCAACGCCGTTATAACGGCGTCGAGATAGCTCCTACTTCTCTCGACCCCATCAAGACGGCGTCGAGAGAAGGTTATTCTACTGTGTTTCTCTCGACGTCATTTACACGGCGTCGAGAGAAACGGCTTCTCGCGACGCCGTTTTGCGGCGTCGCGAGAGACGACGTCGGCAGATCTAAAAATTCTTGTAGTGATTGAAGCCTTTGAGAAGGGTTTTACTGACTCTCTCATTTGCAAACTACTAACTTCCAAAAATGTGAATTCTGAGGTCTTCACCTCGGATTTGAAATAACATACTCGTTAAGATTTAGTGTGTAGGGAAGAATATACGCCTTTGGAAATTATAATTTTCAAAAGATAAAGAAATGGTAATAACAAATGGCCCATGGTTTTTTGATAAGACGTTTATGTTATTATTTGGAGAGTCAAGAAGCAATTGTAGCTTCAACAAATTGGAGTTTTAGGTACGCATCGTTCTAGATTCATTTCCATAATATTCCCTCGACTTGTGTTTCATAGGAAAATTGCAAATAGTATTTGGTAACATGGTTGGTATATTATTTAAAAAGTGAAGAGGAATAATAATGGCAATTGTTGGGATTCGAATTTTCATCAACGTAACGTTGATAAACCACTAAGGAGAGGGGTTTGTTATTCACAAAACTAAATCTCAAGTTCGGGTAGAGATTGACTAGGGGTGGCTGCAATATTAAGGGGTGGAAACAATTCGTAGGAATGAAAAACAAACCATGATAATGAAGGGATCTAAACATCAACTTGCAAATCCCACGAATGAGCGCAAAAAAAAAGGTAGTGTCGAACATTCTGAGTACTAGGACATGTGGTGTCAAAGTACAAACTCCAATTAGTACTCGACAGGTGTGGTGTCAAAGTACAAACTCCAATTGATTTTCCTTTATGGAAATCAAATGTCGATTCAACAAGAATAACATAATAAAAAAGGCTCTTGGTTATGAACACGTTTGAATGTATCAAGTAATGGACTCAATGGAAGATTAAGGTTTGTTATGCATGCAAGAGGTGGATGTTTATATCGTGTCTTATTTCTTAGGACATATAGATTCTTATATTAATGAAGGACTGTAAAAATGACAAGGTTATCTTAACGTTAAATGGTTAAAGGGCAATTTTGTAATATTCAATGTACAGAGGGGCAAGATAGTAATTATGCCTTCAATTTTCCCTTTAGGGTTGTGGTTCACGACAGAATACAGCAGAGAGAGAGGAAAATATACAGAGAAACAGAGAGGAAGAAAACAAGCAGCCGCCAGTGTCGTTGTCTCCGTTTAGCGTCGTGGGCATTCATTCTCGGTCGGTCTGGGTCACGGTATCTCACCGGAGTTGATCCTTGTAGCAGTGTCGCTGTGGGTTCTCGGTTTTGAGGACTAAATCGCCGTGGGTTTGATTGAAACGCCGTGGGTAGTGCCGGTTTGTGTGGGTCTTGGTTCTGAGATCGATTTTCTTCGTCGGAGTGTCGCCGTGGGTACAGCTGTGTGAGACTGGTAGCGCTGGTGTGAGTCTCGGTTAGAGCAGGCGTGGGTCTTGGTCGTTGTGACTGTTTCGGCGTGGTGATTTCTCCGTAGGTACTCTTTTGTGAACTCAAATCCATTGAGGTTTGAGGTATATTTACATTGGGTAAATTTGTGCCATTGATGTACTCTGTATTGGTGACTTGTTGCTCTTAATAAAACACTTATAAGCTGGTTCTCAAAGTGGATGTAGACCGAAAGGTTGAACCACTATATTTCTTGGTGTTCTTTTCTCTTTTGCTTAATTATTTGCTGCTGGAAACTTGCGTTCTGATTGGGCACTATAAGTTCGCTTAAAATTCTACAAGGACATTACCGATTGAGATATATAATAACTTGTGGCAATCTAGCACACAATAGATGTCACAATACTTGGGAGCTAATTGAATGGTTTGCATAACATTGCTATTCTTTCTTGGCTCCTAGGAAGAGATTTACTTCTGATTTTGAAATGCAAGGAGTTGTTAATAAGTGGTCAAACCTTATACAAAACTTTGTAAATATTATTGACTTGTATAGTCTAAGGATTAGGGGTGAGCATTGTACATTGAAAACCGAGTCGACCGACCGAAACTGATCGAACTGACATCAGTCAATCAGTTTTTAAATTTTATTGGTCGAGGTAAAAAACGGACTGGTCAATTGGTTGGTTAGCCCAAAAAGGCTTAAACCAACTAAAGTCTAAATAGTGAAGTGACAACATGCGGCAAAGTTGTTGCAGTATTAAATTGTTGCAGCAATTCCCTTGGGATGGTCTTCCCTAGGTGATAAGCGCTCATAGCGAGTTATATTTCTCGATAATTTATAGTTAGTATTTGAGTAATTCTTTGCCATTTTAATGCACTTTAATGTTTATTTTGTAGGAAATTGATTATTGAAGAAAAAAATGAGAATTTGGAATTGATTGGGCGTTCGGGACGCCAAAAGAAGTCAAAGGAGCAAAGAGGAATCAAGTTGGAGGCTTAACAAAGTGGGTATATCCGAGAGCTAGCGTCTCGCGCTGCTCTTGTGGCGTCTCGATGCTAGAAACCTTCATAATTTGATTTGGGAGGCAACAGAGGCAGTGTCTTGACGCTGTGACATTTTCCTATTCTGTTTTGGCGGTGCAAAGGACAGCGTCGCGACGTTGTCAACAGATTTCCTATTTGCTCATCTTTATTTGCTACGACCAAGAGGAATCCAATTTGAGAGAATTTAGCCCTAATTTCGACTAGAGACCTTCTGTGGGAGTTGAAGCAAGGTTAAGGAGCGGGAACCAAGCTTGAAGACGTGGAGATCGTGACGGGGACGTGCTGGTTTCAACGACTTTGAGAGTTTCCCTTCCTTTTCCTTATCTTTAGTTAGATTTAATGGTTTTATCATGCTTAGTTTATATTGTAACGCCATGTATGAGTAGTGCTAAGCTTTGTTTCTTAGGGATTGATGTAGTCATTTATGTTTACAGATTGATTTATGGGATGTTTTGTGCAATTGTTTTATGTATGCAATCATGTTTGAATGCTTTCAATTAATTGACCATTAGTTGAATGATCTAAGTGTTGAATCTTGCTCGGGAGAGGGAATTTAGCGTAGATTTATCTAAGATTGCATAACGAAAGTAGAAATTCTAAGCTCGTGACAGAATTTAGAATAACTTTAGAATTGGTCAAAAGAACTAAAAGCCTTGCATGTTAATGAACTTAGATAGGGATATCAAGTTGGTTATATGCATGAGAATCAATTATGCTCGGGAGAGATAGTTGTGATAATAGGTTCTTAGGCTCATAAAACAAATGCACGTTACAATTCATTTCCTTAAATTAATCCTAAACTAAACTGACAAATCAATTCCCTAAGAATTCTTTCAATTGAATCTCAATCTTTAATTTGCATCATCTTTGTTTTCTAATTTTCACTACTTTTCGGTCCTTAAATAAAATTGAACAAAAGTATTCACGGTACTTAATTTAACTTAAAATCCAATCAAGAGGACGACATTCAATTTTACAAATCACTATATTATTACTTGACTCGTGCGCTTGCGGTAGTAAAAGCCCACATCAAGTTTTTGGTGCCGTTGCCGGGTATTAACACATCTAGTTAGATTAATATTGTGAAAAAATTGTTTGGTCTTAATTTAGGGTGTATTTTTATTTTCTTAGGTAGATTGCATTTTTTTCCTTATTTGTTTTTTTTTCCATATTTGTTCTTGCTAGTTTAGTGTTTTTCTTATTTGTGTATTTTTTTTCCTTATTTGTGAGTTTCCTTATTTATCTTTGCTTTTCCTTCCTTTTTTAGTTAGATCTTTTCCTAGTTGGTAATTTTCCTTAATTGTTATTTTCCATATTTTATTTTATTTTTTTGCTTTCCTTATTTGATAGTATTTTCCTTTTCTAGATTATATTTTCCCATTTTTGGTTTAGTTGTTTTCTTTTCTAGTTTCTTTCCTTAATTGTTTTCTTTCTTTTTCTATTACTTTCCTGTTTAGGGTTGTAGACACCGTATTTGGTCCGGCTTGATTTTAAGTAATAATGTTTGAAGTTTTCCAATATTTGGTGGTCAATTTGTTTTTATGATATGCCAACAAGAGCATAGCTCAACTGGCATGAAGTCGTATTAATAATCACGAGGTCTGTGTTTCAAATCCCCCTCCCCACATATTTTCATTTTTTTTTTATTTTTTATTTTTTATTTTTTATTTTTTTGGTCTTCCCCATTCCTATTCAATGGGAAGTTTTCATGAAAAAACTCCCCCATTACCTATTCTAAAGCTTTTTCCATGGTTAGTATTTTTCTTATTTTTTTTTATTTTTTATTTTTCCCACCATTTTCTCATCCATCTCCCCCCTAAATTAGTAACCCTTCAAGTATAAAAAGGGGGGAGATGGAGGATGGAAACACAAGAAGAATGAGAGGAAGTTTAGAGTAAAAGTGAGCTTGAGAGAGTTTAGGCATTTTAGAGGGTTTAGACATTTGAACAAGAGTTTAGCTTAGAGAGTGATAGAAAAGGAGAGAAAAAAAGAGAAGAAGTTTAGAGTAAAAGTGAGCTTGAGAGAGTTTAGGCATTTGAGCAAGAGTTTAGCTTAGAGAGTGATAGAAAAAGAGAGAAAAGAAAGTGGAAGAGGAAAAGAGGAAAAAAGAGGGGAAGGAAGGAGTACACGGGGAGAGAAAACATTGGGTAAGAAAGAAGGAAAAAAGAAGAAAGAGAGAAGTAAAAAAGGTGGGGTTTTGTTTTTCTATTTCCTTTGTTTTTTTTTGTGTTTTTTCTTTTGTTTTGTTATTATTGTTATTATTATTATTATGATTATTATTATCATCATTATCATTATCATTTTTAATTTCTCTCTCATTTTAGTTCACTTTTGCACTTTGCCAACTTCATTTTTTTAAAACTTTCTAATTCATTTGTTTTTTCCTTTCATTCTCCAAATTGCTTTAATCTAATCTTTAATTCTGCTTGGTCAATTTCAATTATTGTTATTGTTTTGATTTTCTTTTGAAAGGGATTATGGGAACTGAGTAATGTGTCTTCGTGGAGTTCAACTCCCGTGTAGGCGTATGAAAATTCTCATTTTCCCTAAAAAGAATTCACTCTTTGAATGATTTTCTTCTTTTACATCTATTTGTTTTTTTTATTTTTTTTTTATTTTTAATAAACACAATCATGTATCGCCCATATTTCCTTTAATTAAAAGAGAAATTAGGCATGATTTATATTAAATTGGATATCCAACTCATAATGTTTAATCCTTACTTTATTTCTAAAGTTAAGGTAAAAACAAATGAGACATCTTGTGTTTATTATTGCATTTTGGGTTTATATTTTTACATTTATCATTCTTTTTAAGAAAAATAAAAATAAAGGACTGTTTTTATTCATTTAATTGGACAATTTAAGATACTGTGGTAATCGTTTTCTTAAACGGGTGTTGTAGGGTGCTAATACCTTCCCTACACTCAAACGACTCCCGAACCTAATTTCTGGTTTTCTAAGACTGGTTTTTTTTTTATTTTAAAGGTGACCAATCACACCTTCAATGATTGGTGGCGACTCCAACTTTCTTCTTAAAAACCCAAGAAAGGATGTCGGCCGCTCCGCGTCGCGATGACGTTGCGACAGCTTGGCGACTCCACTGGGGACTTTTGAGGGTCAAGCCATGAATATTTTTATTGTCCTTTGAATTGAATTTTTCTTTAGGTCCTTTTGTTATTGTTTTGTTATTTATTTATTTTGTTTTCCTTACTTTATAATATGATTTGTCTTGCATATTGTTATTCACTTGTCTATTACTATCTTGTTATGTTGTAATTGTACTTTATCTTAGTTATGTCATTCATTTGCATGCCATCTTGTTATTATCATTTTTTTTATGTTGTAATTGTACTTTATCTTAGTTATGTCATTCATTTGTATGTCATCTTATTAATCATGCATTTCACACACTTTCACTAGCCTCCTACCCGGGCTCTACCTTAGGACTAGACTCGGAGACTGAGTAGTGTGACCTTCGTGGAATTTCGATTCCCGTGCAGGTGCATGAAATTCTCCACTCAAGCCTACTACATCGTTAAATCGGTGGGTAAGCTTGGGGACCTTTTCTAGGATGCCTTAGAGTTAAACTCCACTCATATAGTTCTAGGATTTGACTTATTACATGCATTATTGTCAAAGTTTATTTATTTATTTATTTATTTTTCTTCTTTCCCTTGTATCTCATATTTTCAATTTTCACTCATTGAAAATATCCTTTAAAATCTCTTTTAATGTAGTTAAGAAAATTGTGCAAATTAAATTAACAGAATTTTCGATTATTTACATTGGCAGAAACTAAAGTATGAGTAAAATAAAATCACCCCCTCCAATACAAGAAATGGGTATAGAAGATCAAGCAACAGTGCGTCAATGGTCAGAAAATGTACAACAAATCCACGGAGATTCTTTAGTAGAAAATGTTGTTTCTCAATTTAAGGATGTCAGTTTTCCAGAAAGTCAATTAGAAACAGTAAAACGGGCTTGGGAAAGTTTAACTGTAGATAGAAAGGCTAAATTTACAAGCAAATATGGCCATCTAGCTCAGCTCATGTATGTACAAGTCAATTATTCAGTATTAAAAGCTTTGGTTCGACATTGGGATCCAGCCTACAGATGTTTCACATTTGGCTCAATCGACATGACTCCTACAATAGAGGAATATCAGTCCCTTCTGCATATGCCAGCACGAACAGAGGTTGAAGCTTATTCTTACGATCAAGAGCTTACAATGAAAAGAGCATTATCTACTCTTTTGGGCAAGATTCGTACAAGCGACATTGAGAAACAAGTAAAGACAAAAGGAGAGAACACATGCCTACCCCTGGACTACATCCTTACTCTTCAACAAAAATTTGCAAATGAAGACAAGGAGTTAACTTTACTGGCATTGTGTATCTTTAATGTTGTTTTGTTTCCTAAAGTATGTGGATATGTTGAGGAACGCGTGGTCAAGTTGTTTGCTAAGATAGAAATAGGAGTTGATCCCATTATTCCTGTATTGGCAGAAACTTTTCGTTCATTGAATTATTGCAGAACAAAAGGAACAGGAAGATTTATAGGGTGTGCACCATTATTGTACATTTGGGTCCTTAGTCATGTGAAGTGTCCACCAGAATTCAAATGCCCAGAGATCAAATTTTCAAGTTCCTGGAATAAGCTGCAAAATCCCATTTCAGAGTTCGTGCAATCAGGTTGGAGTTCATCCTCCCCTGAAAGGAGCGCTTGGGAAGCCTTTTTCTCCGAACTAAAGGTAGAAGATGTAATGTGGAGAGCCCCTTGGATGTCAACTAGGCCAATGATCTATAAATGTGGTAAATTTCAAAGTTTACCTCTTTTGGGTCCTTGGGGATGTATATCCTATGCTCCTTTATTGGTAGTACGTCAAATTTGGGTCCGACAATTCATCCCTGCTACGCATGAGTTGAAGGATTTCGAATTTGCTTATGATAAAGGCTTCTGTAAAGACAGAATTCAGAAAATTGTGAAAGCATGGAAAATGATCACTAAAATCCAGAGTGGCCAGTTTCATGATGATACCACGGAGGCGTACAAGACATGGCATGCGAACAGAGCTAAAACCGTGCTTGTGTCACCAAAAATGAAAACCAAGATAAAACTTAATGCAAAGGTGATACCAGATCAACAGACAGAACAAGCAGCACGCGAAAAAGAATGTGATGAGTTGAGAATAGCAAATTCATCATTGGTTCAAGAAAATGAAAGGCTGCAATTAGAGATAAAGCAAGGTTTGTTGCGCAATGTTGAACTAGAAAAAGAGTTGAACCGATTAAAGGGTAGTGTTAGCAAACAAGAACAGTTAGAAAAAGAAATTTCAGCGTTAGACACAGAGGCTCGCGACCTGAACAGAAGAATGCATCGATTAAGAAGAGATAATGAAGTCTCCCAAGCAACTCTCAAGTCAAGGAATGACCAAGTTTTGAAGCAACAATCTGAGATTGCATCACTCCATGAGTTGATGAAAGAGCTCGAAGATTGCATTAGCTTGAGGAACCAAACGGTTATTGAGGTAGAAGAAAAGAATGGAACGCTATGTCGAACAATTGACGACCTGCAATTAACGCTCAAGATTAGAGAGGGTCAACTAGGGGAGCTCATCAACGACAACAAGGGTCTAAGAGAGTCCATTCAGTCACTTAATGTTCACCTCGGTAAGTATCAGGATGCCACTGACATATTAATAAAAGACTATACCTATATAAAGGAGCAGTACGACAGATTGAGCGATGATTTTGGGTTTATGAGGCAGAACCACTCGACACTACGAAGTAAAGCGGAGCATATGCTTACTCAGATTAGGAGAGTCACTCGAAGGGCAGATGAACTAGCAGAAGATGCACGTACTCTCTCTAAAGTCATAGCACCTACACAGCCGAATAGCAAGAATGTGCTCAAGTTTTTGGGAAAACTTCGTATAAGTTTAGAGTATTGGGGGCAATTTTATTAACTTTTTACTTTAGTTTATGTTTTATTTAGATAGTTGAAATATCTTGTAATTCAATTTTGCACAAATTTTGTTACTACATTGTTTTATCATTTTCCAATTTAATATCAAGGCCATTTTTATTTTTTTTTTCACTTTTCTTTTCCTCTTCAATTGTTTAAATGTTTCGTTTTGTCTTTCTCTTTCTTACACTAAAATCTCTTTTCATTAAAAATATAAACAGAATCATAAGATAGCTCGGTCACCTCGAATCCACCGCACCTACGTCACAAGATACAGGACAAGGATCATGGAAGAGCAGAGTACTGAGATGGAGAAAACAAGGAAAGATATTGAGGAGTTACGAGAAAAAATGGATGCAATTCTTGTCGCCCTGGAAAGAGGCAAAATAATACCTGATATTGCTCAGTCCAGCAATACAATGAATGACCCTCCAATCCGGCAATCAACAGGGGGTACTACTCCAAAATATCATCCATTGTACAATATTCCAGTAGAGCAGCACCCATTTCCATTTTTCAAGAATGAGCAAGTGCCTATACACAATCAACCTGGATTTTCACTACCCACAGAGGTACCTCCCAAGGTGACCATTACAGTTCCCAATTTAGATGATCCTGAAATTAGGAAAGAGCTAACGGGAGGTGAGAAAGTCTCTTCTAGTGAAAAGCTTGAAGTCTTGGAGGAAAGGTTAAGGGCAGTAGAAGGAACAGACATCTTCGGAAATATAGATGCGACCAAGCTATGCTTGGTACCAGATGTAATCCTCCCTCCAAAATTCAAGGTGCCTGAGTTTGAAAAGTATGATGGAGCATCCTGTCCTAAAAACCATCTCATCATGTATTGTAGGAAGATGGCAGCATACGTCCAAAATGACAAGCTGTTAATTCACTGCTTCCAAGACAGTCTTACTGGTCCAGCATCTCGATGGTATATGCAGTTAGACAGCACTCATATATGTTCATGGAAGAATCTAGCCGATTCATTTTTAAAGCAATATAAGCACAACATAGATATGGCTCCTGACCGCCTAGACCTCCAGAGGATGAAAAAGAAGAGCACAGAAAGCTTTAAAGAGTATGCCCAAAGGTGGAGGGATACTGCTGCTCAGGTGCAACCACCTTTAGTCGATAAGGAGCTATCGACCATGTTTATTAATACTCTCAAATCTCCTTTCTATGATAAGATGATTGGGAGTGCCTCTACCAATTTCTTTGACATAATGACAATTGGAGAGAGAATCGAGTACGGAATTAAGCATGGAAAGATAACTGATACGGCTGGATCATCGACAGTGAAAAAGGCGGTTCCATCGAAGAAAAAAGAGGGGGAAGTTCAGATGATTGGTTTTAATTCAAGACAACCATACCCTAATGCCGGAGTGCCACAATATCACTATCCACCTCCATATGTTTACCCTCAACCCTATATCAATAATACGTCAGCCCAATACTCATCCCCTTACGTCCAAAATCCTCGTCCTACTCAAGGCTACCAGCCTCGGAATCAACAGAACACTCCTTATGTCCAAGGACACCAAAACAATAAAGGCGTCCGAAGACAGACTCATTTTGATCCGATTCCGATGACATATACCGAACTTCTACCCCAACTCTTTCAGAATAATCAGCTGGCACCTGTGCCAATGGACCCAGTAAAGCCACCTTACCCAAAGTGGTATGACCCAAATGCCCGTTGCGACTACCATGCAGGAGCAATTGGACATTCCACTGAAAAACTGTACTGCACTCAAGCATAGGGTGCAAGCATTGATAAAGGCAGGATGGTTGAACTTTAAGAAAGAAAATGGTCCAGATGTCAACAACAATCCTCTGCCAAACCATCAGAATGCACAAGTAAATGCGATAGAGGTTTGTGGAACTGATTTGAAAAAGAATGCTAAGAGCGTAGTGACTCCCATGGGAGAACTATTCGAAATATTATTCAGTAATGGATACATTGGTGTAGAACGCCTCCAATTAGATTTGGGTGTCAGAGCATACGATGACAGTTTGATGTGTTCTTATCACACTGGGGCAAAAGGGCATTCTATCGACCAATGTCCTCATTTTCGTCTGAAGGTCCAGGAGTTGTTAGATTCACATTTTTTAACAGTTTCTCAAAAGATGGTTCAGCTCCCTCAGTATGGGGAAGTTGATATTATAGAAGAATGCTCAAGGTTGTCTCTCAAGCCAAAACCGTTAACAATTTCTTATCGCGAGAAGCTCAGTACCCCAAATTCCAAGCCAAGACCGATTACCATCCAGATTCCGACTCCCTTTGAATATAAAAGTTCAAAAGCAGTACCTTGGAACTACGAATATAAGGTAACTGTTGGTTCTGAACCCCTTCCAATCCATAATATCAGTGGGATAGGAGGTCTAACACGAAGCGGGAAGTGCTATACACCAGAAGACCTATTGAAACCCAAGGGTAAAGAAAAAGGAAAAGCCAAGATCACTGAAGATATCGAGGAAAAAATAGAAGAGCCCATTGCAGTGAAGAACCTAGATGTTAAACAGCCAGCATCTGAAGATGACATCCAAGAATTTTTGAAGTTGGTTAAGCAAAGTGATTATAAAGTGGTTGAACAGTTAGGTCGAACCCCTGCAAAGATTTCCATATTGGCTTTGTTATTGGCTTCAGATACGCATCGTAGGACCTTGTTGGACATATTGAATCAAACTTATGTTCCGCAAGATATTACGGTGGACAACTTGGATAACATCGTTGGAAACATAACTGCATCCAGTTCAGTAACTTTCACAGATGATGAGTTACCACCAGAAGGCACCGGGCACACTAAAGCCTTGCACATTACAGTTAAGTGCAAAAATTTTGCTGTGGCAAAAGTTCTAGTTGATAATGGTTCCTCCTTGAACATAATGCCTAAATCCACGTTGGAGAAATTGCCTGTTGATATGTCTCATGTAAGACCCAGCACTATGATCGTACGAGCTTTTGATGGGGCACGTAGTGAAGTTGTTGGAGACATAGAAGTGCCCATTCAGATAGGTCCATGCACCTTCGATATAACCTTTCAGGTTATGAACATTAATTCGGCCTACAACTTCTTGTTAGGGCGTCCCTGGATTCACTCAGCTGGAGTGGTCCCATCATCATTACACCAAAAACTTAAATTTGTGGTCGACCGCAAACTAGTGATCATATCTGGACAAGAGGATATCTTAGTGTCAAGACCCTCCTCAATGCCCTACATAGAAGCAGCAGAAGAGGTTTTTGAGTCATCATTTCAAGCTTTTGAGATTGCAAATGCCACAACTTTATACGGAGAGATAGGGAAGATGGAGCTGCAACTTTCAAAACTCTCCTTAACAGGAAGCAACCAAAGCCTCGAAAATTTGCTGAATATGTCGAAAAATATGAAGAGGTTTGGTTTGGGATATAAACCAAGCAAAAAAGATATGATTAAAGCACACAGGCAGGAAAGAGAAAAACGACTGGCTAGATTGGAGAGTCGTGAGCCGAAGTATCAAATGAATACCATTCCTCATCTTCATGATACCTTCATCTTTGCTGGAATAATTCATCCAGAATCTCAAGACCCTGCAATCATGGCTATAATCGAACAGAAGAAAGAAGCTGGTCCCTTGGTTTATCTGTGCCCAGAAGACTTTGAACTCAATAATTGGACTGTAATGGAGCTACCATCATTTGTTAATGAGATATCAAAGTAATTTTTAAACTTTTTGTTTGTTTTTTGTTTTGATGATTTATGTGTTCTATGTCAATATTTCATTTTGTTAATGAAGAAGCATTTTTTCTTTCTTTCCTATCATCCAATGAATCTCTCTTGTCTCTACTTCTTTTAGCATTGATTTCATTTATTCCATTCCTTCCTTTTATCTTCTTTCATCACACTGAATAATCCCTCTCTTAAACAGCGAAATTGGGATTGAAAGCGTTAATGATCTTAAATACGAACTTGATTCTCCTACATACGATGTTGAGTCCGATGAGAGAACAAGTGGTAATGAGGAAGATCTAGAACTTACTCCTGAATTGTTGAGAATGATTGAAGAAGAAGAGAGGATATTGGGACCACATGAAGAGTTGATAGAGACGATTAACTTGGGATCTCAAGTAGAGATTAAGGAAGTTAAAATCGGGACCAACATATCTGCTGAAAGTCGTCAAGGGTTAATAACATTGCTTCATGAATACATTGATGTTTTTGCCTGGTCTTATCAAGATATGCCTGGTTTAGACACAAGTATTGTGGTGCATCATTTGCCACTTAAGCCTGAATGCAGGCCAGTGAGACAGAAGTTACGCAAGATGAAGCCGGACATGTTAATCAAAATAAAAGAGGAAGTCATGAAACAGATTGATGCAGGATTCTTAATAGTTGCTAATTATCCAGAATGGGTAGCTAACATTGTGCCAGTACCTAAAAAGAATGGACAGGTCCGAATGTGTGTTGATTATAGAGATTTGAATCGAGCAAGCCCAAAGGATAACTTCCCACTTCCTCATATTGATGTACTGGTAGATAACACAGCTGGATTCTCAACTTTTTCCTTTATGGATGGATTCTCAGGTTACAATCAAATCAAAATGGCACCTGAAGATCAAGAGAAAACTACATTCATCACATTATGGGGAACCTTTTGTTATAAGGTCATGCCGTTCGGATTGAAAAATGCTGGGGCAACCTACCAACGGGCCATGGTTACTCTCTTCCATGACCTAATGCATAAGGAGATCGAAGTGTATGTTGATGACATGATTGCTAAGTCAAAACCAGGGGAAGAGCATGCAACCATTCTCCGAAAGTTATTCGAGCGATTGAGGAAATTCAAGTTGAAATTGAATCCGAGTAAATGCACATTTGGGGTCACTTCTGGCAAGTTGTTGGGTTTCGTCGTAAGCCAAGAGGGAATTAGAGTTGACCCAGACAAAGTCAAAGCCATTCTAGAAATGCAACCACCACGTACTCAAAAAGAAGTCAGAGGTTTCTTGGGAAGATTGAATTATATTGCAAGATTCATATCACATCTTACAGCAACATGTGAACCAATCTTCAAGCTACTTCGTAAGAACAATACAGGCATATGGAATGACGACTGTCAAAAAGCATTTGAAAAGATCAAGCAATACCTACAAAACCCTCCTGTTCTTGTACCTCCAACTCCAAATCGTCCACTTATCCTATATCTTACAGTGACAGAAAATTCAATGGGGTGTGTACTGGGACAACATGACAGTTCAGGCAGAAAAGAGCAAGCCATATATTATTTAAGCAAAAAGTTCACTGATGTGAAACCAGATATTCTCTTTTAGAAAGAACTTGTTGTGCTCTAGCTTGGGCCGCTCGCCGTTTGAGACCATATATGTTGTACTACACAACATGGCTTATCTCAAAGATGGATCATATCAAATACATCTTTGAAAAGCCGTCTTTGTCTGGTAGAATTGCTAGATGGCAGGTTCTTTTATCCGAGTATGATATTGTCTATGTTACTCGAAAGTCAATAAAAGGAAGTGCACTAGCCGATCATTTGGCCGAGCAACCTATAGACGATTATGAACCAATGAAATTTGATTTCCCTGATGAATTTGTCTCCACTATAATGGTGGAAAAAGAAATATCAGACTTGGAAACATGGACCATGTTGTTTGATGGGGCCTCCAATGAGTTAGGTCATGGGATAGGTGTTGTATTAATATCGCCTGAAGGAAAGTTGTTCCCTCTCACCGCCAAACTAAGTTTTGATTGTACTCATAATATGGCTAAATATGAAGCTTGTTCTATGGGTATCCAAACTGCATTGGATATGAAGATAAAGAAACTTCGAGTCTTGGGAGATTCTATGTTGGTGATTCACCAATTGAGAGGAGAATGGGAAACAAGAGACACTAAGCTACTGCCTTATAAAAAGCTTATATTAGATTTGTCTCATAAATTTGAAGAAATCACTTTTGACTATTTACCAAGGGAGAGCAATCAGATAGCAGACGCCTTGGCTACGCTTGCAGTCATGTTCAACATAGACCCCAATCATGAGGTACAACCTATTAAGATGGGAAGGGTAGATGTTTCAGCCTCCTGCATGAATATAGAAGAAGAGTTTGGTGACAAGCCGTGGTTTCAAGACATCAAACATTATTTGAAATGCAGAACCTATCCTCTGAATGCCTCAGAAAATGACAAGTGCACACTTAGAAAGTTAGCAATGAAGTTCTTCCTAAATGGAGAAATACTTTACAAAAGAAATCATGATATGGTTCTTCTAAGGTGTGTAGATACAAATGAAGTCAGCACGATTATGAAAGAAATTCATGAGGGAATTTGCGGCACCCATGCAAATGGACACATGATGGCCAGACAGGCATTAAGGGCTGGCTATTACTGGTTAACCATGGAAGCTGACTGTATCAAATATGCCCGAAAATGCCACAAATGTCAGATTTACGCAGATAAAGCTCATGCTCCAGCATCTCAGTTGCACGTTATGACGACACCATGGCCATTTTCCATGTGGGGAATGGACGTTATAGGCCCTATTGACCCAAAAGCCTCAAACGGACATCGATTCATCTTGGTGGCAATAGATTATTTTACCAAATGGGTTGAAGCAATGTCCTATCGAGAGGTGACGAAAGGAGTTGTGATCAAATTCATCAAGAAGGAGATTATATGTCGTTATGGTCTTCCTGAGACCATAGTATCTGATAATGCACGAAATCTGAACAATAAATTGATGACTGAGTTATGTGAGCAATTCAAGATCAAGCATGTCAACTCAACTCCGTATAGACCAAAGATGAATGGAGCAGTGGAAGCTGCTAATAAAAACATAAAAAGGATTGTGCAAAAAATGACGGTGACATATAAAGATTGGCATGAAATGCTTCCTTTTGCATTACATGGATATCGCACATCGGTTCGCACTTCAACTGGGGCAACACCATTTTCATTAGTTTATGGTATGGAAGCTGTTCTTCCCATTGAAGTGGAAATTCCATCATTAAGAGTCCTCATGGAGACTAATTTAGAAGAGGCTGAGTGGGTCCAAAACCGCTATGAGCAGCTCAACTTTGTTGAAGAAAAGAGATTGACAACATTGTGCAGAGGTCAACTTTACCAAAGACGAATGATGAAAGCCTATGATAAGAAAGTGCGTCCCAGAGTATTCAGAGAAGGGGATTTAGTCTTAAAACGAATTCTTCCTTTTCTAAAAGATCACCGAGGCAAGTGGACCCCAAACTATGAAGGACCATTCGTGGTGAAGAAAGCTTTCTCTGGAGGAGCTTTAGTCTTGACTAACATGGATGGTAATGAGCTGCCAAGTCCAGTTAATTCAGATCAAGTTCGAAGATATTACGCATAGGCTACTTGTATATCAAAGGATTCGGCAAAGTTGCGGGAATTCAACAAGTGTCTAGGAGAATTACGCTTCAATTTCTATATCATGTTTAAGAGGTTACTTTTGTCTCAAGTTCTAGAACCTTAACATTGACACATATGTCTATTGAATTTTAGTCATAAATCAAAGCTCCCTTCTCGAAGCATGGCATATCTTGTCCATTTTTCTCCCCCACTCTTCATAATATTTCCTCAACTATGAATGTTTGGCATGTTTACCTTTATTATCATTACAATTGAATAAACAAAAAGTTACATAAACGCGATATTTCAAATCAGTGGTGGTAACTTAAACGATTCGATGTGAAATACATATGTCCAAACAAAGAATCCAAAGGCAATATTTTTCCAAGAGCACCGTGATCATGAAGGTTGATGGAATGTCATCATGGAGGACAAAACCGTCATTTCAACATGACAAAGTCTTGAACTGGGGCAAAACGATTATTTTTGTCTTCTCAAACTGGGGCAAAATCATTATTATCACAGGAGCAAAGTCGTTCTGGATACATTTTTGGTCATCAAACAAAGAGAAAGTTGTTTAGTGAGTTCATGATCCAATTAAGGTCTATTACCAAGGGTGATGTGAATGGGGTGCCCGAGCTATCAAATATTTTTTAAAAGAAATTTGTATCATAGTTTTCGAATAGTGCTAAATCCGCATCTCATGCATTCAAGCATTCAAGTTTAGCGTGCATTGCAAAGAAAATTTATTTTCGGTTAAATCGAACCCGACTATTCAGTCGAGGTCGAAGCCTGTGTCAATCCAGGTCCATTTCCAGTTTTTATTTTCGGTTAAATCGAATCCGACTATTCAGCCGAGGTCGAAGCCTGTGTCAATCCAGGTCTATTTCCAGTTTTTTCTTTCGGTTAAATCGAAACCCCACTATTCAGTCGAGGTCAAAGCCTGTGTCAATCCAGGTCCGTTTTCAATTTTTCTCTCGGTTAAATCGAACCCGACTATTTCAGTCGAGGTCGAAGCCTGTGTCAATCCAGGTCCGTTTTAAGTTTTTCTCTCGATTTAATCGAACCCGACTATTCAGTCGAGGTCGAAGCCTGTGTCAATCCAGGTCCATTTCCAGTTTTTATTTTCGGTTAAATCGAATCCGACTATTCAGCCGAGGTCGAAGCCTGTGTCAATCCAGGTCCATTTCCAGTTTTTATTTTCGGTTAAATCGAATCCGACTATTCAGCCGAGGTCGAAGCCTGTGTCAATCCAGGTCTATTTCCAGTTTTTTCTTTCGGTTAAATCGAAACCCGACTATTCAGTCGAGGTCAAAGCCTGTGTCAATCCAGGTCCGTTTTCAATTTTTCTCTCAGTTAAATCGAACCCGACTATTTCAGTCGAGGTCGAAGCCTGTGTCAATCCAGGTCCGTTTTAAGTTTTTATTTTCGGTTAAATCGAATCCGACTATTCAGCCGAGGTCGAAGCCTGTGTCAATCCAGGTCCATTTCCAGTTTTTATTTTCGGTTAAATCGAATCCGACTATTCAGCCGAGGTCGAAGCCTGTGTCAATCCAGGTCTATTTCCAGTTTTTTCTTTCGGTTAAATCGAAACCCCACTATTCAGTCGAGGTCAAAGCCTGTGTCAATCCAGGTCCGTTTTCAATTTTTCTCTCGGTTAAATCGAACCCGACTATTTCAGTCGAGGTCGAAGCCTGTGTCAATCCAGGTCCGTTTTAAGTTTTTCTCTCGATTTAATCGAACCCGACTATTCAGTCGAGGTCGAAGCCTGTGTCAATCCAGGTCCATTTCCAGTTTTTATTTTCGGTTAAATCGAATCCGACTATTCAGCCGAGGTCGAAGCCTGTGTCAATCCAGGTCCATTTCCAGTTTTTATTTTCGGTTAAATCGAATCTGACTATTCAGCTGAGGTCGAAGCCTGTGTCAATCCAGGTCTATTTCCAGTTTTTTCTTTCGGTTAAATCGAAACCCGACTATTCAGTCGAGGTCAAAGCCTGTGTCAATCCAGGTTCGTTTTCAATTTTTCTCTCGGTTAAATCGAACCCGACTATTTTAGTTGAGGTCGAAGCCTGTGTCAATCCAGGTCCGTTTTAAGTTTTTCTCTCGATTTAATCGAACCCGACTATTCAGTCGAGGTCGAAGCCTGTGTCAATCCAGGTCCATTTTCAGAGTTTCTCCCGGTTAAATCGAACCCGACTATTCAATCGAGGTCGAAGCTTGTGTCAATCCAGGTCCGTTTTCAATTTTTCTCTCGGTTAAATCGAACCCGACTATTCAGTCGAGGTCGAAGCCTGTGTCAATCCAGGTCCGTTTTAAGTTTTTCTCTCGGTTAAATCGAACCCGACTATTCAGTCGAGGTCGAAGCCTATGTCAATCCAAGTCCGTTTTCAATTTTTCTCTCGGTTAAATCGAACCCGACTATTCAGTCGAGGTCGAAGCCTGTGTCAATCCAGGTCCGTTTTAAGTTTTTCTCTCGGTTAAATCGAACTCGACTATTCAGTCGAGGTCGAAGCCTGTGTCAATCCATGTTCGTTTTCAGTTTTTCTCACGGTTAAACCAAACCTGACTATTGAATTGTGGTTGAGACGTGATTAAGTCAAGCGCATTTTCCTTTCTAAATTCAAATTTTTACCGAACAAATCTTCGCCTCCCCAGTACTTAGTCTCTTTCCTTTGTCTACCTTTTCAATCCTTCAAGGATACACAAAGGGGGGCAAACTGTAGACACCGTATTTGGTCCGGCTTGATTTTAAGTAATAATGTTTGAAGTTTTCCAATATTTGGTGGTCAATTTGTTTTTTTGATATGCCAACAAGAGCATAGCTCAACTGGCATGAAGTCGTATTAATAATCATGAGGTCTGTGTTTCAAATCCCCCTCCCCACATATTTTTATTTTTATTTTTATTTTTTTTTTATTTTATTATTTTTTTTTTTTGGTCTTCCCCATTCCTATTCAATGGGAAGTTTTCATGAAAAAACTCCCCCATTACCTATTCTAAAGCTTTTTCCATGGTTAGTATTTTTCTTATTTTTTTTTTATTTTTTATTTTTCCCACCATTTTCTCATCCATCTCCCCCCTAAATTAGTAACCCTTCAAGTATAAAAAGGGGGGAGATGGAGGATGGAAACACAAGAAGAATGAGAGGAAGTTTAGAGTAAAAGTGAGCTTGAGAGAGTTTAGGCATTTTAGAGAGTTTAGACATTTGAACAAGAGTTTAGCTTAGAGAGTGATAGAAAAGGAGAGAAAAAAAGAGAAGAAGTTTAGAGTAAAAGTGAGCTTGAGAGAGTTTAGGCATTTGAGCAAGAGTTTAGCTTAGAGAGTGATAGAAAAAGAGAGAAAAGAAAGTGGAAGAGGAAAAGAGGAAAAAAGAGGGGAAGGAAGGAGTACACGGGGAGAGAAAACATTGGGTAAGAAAGAAGGAAAAAAGAAGAAAGAGAGAAGTAAAAAAGGTGGGGTTTTGTTTTTCTATTTCCTTTGTTTTTTTTTGTGTTTTTTCTTTTGTTTTGTTATTATTGTTATTATTATTATTATGATTATTATTATCATCATTATCATTATCATTTTTAATTTCTCTCTCATTTTAGTTCACTTTTGCACTTTGCCAACTTCATTTTTTTAAAACTTTCTAATTCATTTGTTTTTTCCTTTCATTCTCCAAATTGCTTTAATCTAATCTTTAATTCTGCTTGGTCAATTTCAATTATTGTTATTGTTTTGATTTTCTTTTGAAAGGGATTATGGGAACTGAGTAATGTGTCTTCGTGGAGTTCAACTCCCGTGTAGGCGTATGAAAATTCTCATTTTCCCTAAAAAGAATTCACTCTTTGAATGATTTTCTTCTTTTACATCTATTTGTTTTTTTTTTGTTTTTTTTTTATTTTTAATAAACACAATCATGTATCGCCCATATTTCCTTTAATTAAAAGAGAAATTAGGCATGATTTATATTAAATTGGATATCCAACTCATAATGTTTAATCCTTACTTTATTTCTAAAGTTAAGGTAAAAACAAATGAGACATCTTGTGTTTATTATTGCATTTTGGGTTTATATTTTTACATTTATCATTCTTTTTAAGAAAAATAAAAATAAAGGACTGTTTTTATTCATTTCATTGGACAATTTAAGATACTGTGGTAATCGTTTTCTTAAACGGGTGTTGTAGGATGCTAATACCTTCCCTACACTCAAACGACTCCCGAACCTAATTTCTGGTTTTCTAAGACTGGTTTTTTTTTATTTTAAAGGTGACCAATCACACCTTCAATGATTGGTGGCGACTCCAACTTTCTTCTTAAAAACCCAAGAAAGGATGTCGGCCGCTCCGCGTCGCGATGACGTTGCGACAAGGGTAGTTTATATTGTGTATGCGAAGGAATTTGGCCTTAGTACCTTTAGACCTCGAGATAGAAAGAACAATTCATAGGCTTCGAAGGGAGACTAGAGAAACTATTCAAATGGTCGACCCAAATCCACAAGAGGAGCCTAAGCCTATTAGGGACTACTTTCAGCCCGTGTTTCAGGGGCAAAAATCAGGGATTGTCTATACCCCGATTAATGCCAACAAATTTGAGCTGAAGACTGGTCTCATCCAGATGGTTCGAGATTGTGCTTATAGAGGATCGTCCACCGAGGACCCAAACTCTCATCTAAAATCCTTTTTAGACATATGTGGGACGGGAAAAATAAATGGAGTTACTGAGGATGTCATTCGCTTACGCTTGTTTCCTTTTTCTTTGCAGGATAAAGCCCGTGATGGTTGTTGTATATTCCCCCTGAAAGCATTACCACTTGGGATGCTTTGGTCCAGGCATTTTTGAAGAAAATTTCCCTCATGCAAAGACGATCAAGCAGAGGACTGAAATTGGAACATTCCAGCAGCAGTTTGATGAGCAGTTGTTCGAGACATTATAGTGTTACAAAGAGCTGTTGAGGAAGTGCCCCCAGCATGGATATCCTAACTGGTTGCAAATTCAACTATTTTATAATGGTTTAAATCCTAGTACTAAGACTATTGTTGATGCAGCTGCAGAAGGGACTCTATTATCCAAGACTGTAGAGAATGCACGTACTTTATTGGAGGATATGACCACCAACAACTACCAGTGGCCATCTGAGCGGTCTACCACTACAAGAAATAACAAATACAATAGCTAACAAAAAAAGCTATAAAAGACCTATTATAGTTTTTTTCGAAAGTCCTGACAGCCCATTTTATTAAAAGCCTGGGACTTTTTATAGCGTTTTTGTATAGCTATAATGGATGTTATAATAGAGTATGAAGGTATAGCTTATATACATTGCTATGAAAACTTTTTATAGCGTTTTTTATTAAAGCTATAATATGTTTACATAGCTAAAATATTATGCTATCTTTAACACATAATGACATTTTTTTAACGCTATAATATAGTATTTATAGCTTTAATATTATGCTATAAAAAAATTATTTAGTGTTTTCTAATTACTATAATTATTGTAATAACCTTTTGATAGAATTTCTTTTTTGTTATGTAATTTTTTTTATAGCTTTTACTTATGGCTATCAAAGGTATAACATTTTTTCCAACAATAATTTTTCGGTGCTAGAAATTAATTCATTTTAAAATTTAAATTTCATATAAATTAATTAAATTTTGATAAAATTTACTTCAAAGGCTCATTTTTAGCTAAATCCACACACAAGAAATAATTTGTAACACATTAAATACCATGACTTCAATTCATAATCTATTTACATTAATTACAAAATAAAGTATTCAATAGTTTCCTAGAATAAATAAGTTATCGAAACGATACAAGATAAATTATTAACTGAATGTAATTTCTAACAACATATATTAGTTCATAAAATACAAAATTCACCAAAGGTTCAAGATTATAGTCATGTAGTTTGAGTTGTCATCATCTTTGATCCTTTTGCATGCTGGGTAAGGTATCATTTCATCCACCTACATAAACATATATATATATAGTCACATGGTCACCCCCAAGTTGCACCTATAAGCAAGATTTAAGCACACATCAAAACGGTTTCATCAAACTCCATAAACTTCACATTAAACATAAACACACATAACCCTTGCATTTGCACCACTAATGTATCCATCCATCTATCTTTCACGTATAACAGTTTTAATGAATTGAAAGAAATATATAGCATGATAGCTAACAAAACAAGTTAACTAACTCAAAGAACGTCTTTAAGGTTTTATTGAAATACTAACTGCCATCTGCCATAATTTACAAGAAAAACAGTTACAACCATCAATGATTAAGCCAAATTTCACAAACTACAAATACTTAGCAAATCTCTTCAAATCTCTTCAATTAGTAGTCTGCCCACTTGCATCTAAATGGAATCACAATGTAGCATAACATTTCCAGATTTTAGCATGGTTGTATAATGATTCCGCAACCAAAAGTCTAGGGGTGAAAATTGCTTTGTAATTTGCTTTAAGGTCCCCATGACCATTGATTATCATCTTGACCGGTAAAGGAACTCGACCTTTCTTTTTTTCCATAGGATTCTTCTAACAATTCCAAAAAACCAAGTTCATTTCACATGGGATGATATTAAGGACATTGCAAACAAACATGTATATATATATGAGAACAAGAGCCAACGACATCGACCACTCCAAGAGCCAAACACCGATGAGTGAAAAAAATATTCTTGGAGAATAAACATTCTAATTAGAATCTAACCCATACAAATTCTTTGCTCTCATAATGCTTGGCAATCCTACAACTTCAATTAGGAGGGTGGCAGAACCATTTCACATAGACCAAAACTTTTGAAGAACTAACAATTATATGTCGAGATTTATGTGCCACAAACCAATCCTAGTTGACTCGACATCTTTCAATGAGTTTCTGCTCCTAATAACTCTATTAATAGTTTCAAACAAAGAACCTACTCACCTTCTCCATGGCATAGGAATTTTGAGTTGAGTTTTGAAACTTCTTTGCCTCCAGAGGCAGCAATGTACTATTGCATTATATATTGTGCACATGAAGTCTCTTGATAATAAATCCATCCAACCATGCTATTTAGAAAGTTAAGTCATTGAGACAAACTATGAATTCCAAGAATCATCATTCAAGAAGAAAAAGAAAAAAAGAACCACGCACAGGAGATATTATATAAAACATACATTCCTACACTCAATTTGTCGGTTGTGGTTTAGTGTAACAAAATTCCAAATACAACAATCATTAAGACATAAAAATATTATAACAAATAGAAAAGAGCAATTTGTAATGACAAGTAACTGGTCTAGACAGGTGGTGAAATAACTGCAAGTGAAGTTAATGACGAACGAGGTGACCACCCCAGTAGGAAACTACAGTCATCAAAGTGACTGGTCCAGACAGGTGGTGAAATCACTACAAGCGAATATGATGACGACCGTGGTGACCACCCCTGCAGGAAACTACAGTCATCAAAGTGACTGGTCTAGACATGTGGTGAAATATAATCACTGCAAGTGAAGTTGATGACGACCATGGTGACCACCCCTGCAGGAAACTACAGTCATCAAAGTCACTAGTCTAGACAGGTGGTGAAATCACTGCCAGCGAAGTTGATGACGACCGTGGTGACCACCCCTACGGGAAACTACAGTCATCAAATTGAATAGTCTAGACAGGTAGTAAAATCAATGGAAGCGAAATTGATGGCGACGGTGGTAACCACCCCTACAGGAAACTACAGTCATCAAAGTGACTGGTATACACAGGTGGTGAAATCACTGCAAGCGAAGTTGATGACGACCGTGGTGACCACCCCTGCAGGAAACTACAGTCATCAAAGTGACTGGTCTAGACAGGTGGTGAAATCACTGCAAGCGAAGTTGATGACGACCGTGGTGACCACCCCTGCAGGAAACTACAGTCATCAAAGTGTCTGGTCTAGACAGGTGGTGAAATCACTGAAAGCGAAGTCGATGACGACCGTGGTTACCACCCGTGCAGGTAACTACACTCATCAAAGTGACTGGTCTAGACAAGTAGTGAAATCACTGCAAGCGAAGTTGATGAAGACCGTGGTGACCACCCCTGCAGGAAACTACAGTCATCAAAGTGACAGGTCTAGACAGGTGGTGAAATCACAGCAAGCGAAGTTGATGACGACCGTGGTGACCAACCCTACAGGAAACTACAGTGATCAAAGTGACTGGTCTAGACAGGTGGTGAAATCACTGCAAGCGAAATTGATGACGACCGTGGTGACCACCCCTGCAGGAAACTACAGAGTTCAAAGTGACTGGTCTAGACAGGTGGTGAAATCACTGCAAGCAAAATTGATGACGACCATGGTGACAACCCCTACAGGAAACTACAGTCATCAAAGTGACTGGTCGAGACAGATGGTGAAATCACTGCAATCGAAGTTGATGACGACCGTGGTGACCACCCTTGCAGGAAACTACAGTCATCAAAGTGACTGGTCTAGACAGGTGGTAAAATCACTACAAGCGAAGTTGATGACGACCGTGGTGACCACCCTACGAGAAACTACAGTCATCAAAGTGACTGGTCTAGACAAGTGGTGAAATCACTGCAAGCGAAGTTGATGACGACCGTGGTGACCACCCCTGCAGGAAACTACAGTCATCAAAGTGACTGGTCTAGACAGGTGGTGAAATAACTATAAGCGAAGTTGATGACGACCGTGGTGACCACCCCTACAGGAAACTACAGTCATCAAAGTGACTGGTCTGGAAAGGTGGTGAAATCACTACAAGCGAAGTTCATGACGACTGTGGTGACCACCCCTGCAGGAAAATACAATCATCAAAGTGACTGGTCTAGACACGGGGTGAAATCACTGCAAGCGAAGTTGATGACGACCGTGGTGACCACCCGTGCAGGAAACTACAGTCATCAAAGTGACTGGTCTAGAAAGGTGGTGAAATCACTACAAGCGAAGTTGATGACGACCGTGGTGACCACCCCTGAAGGAAACTACAGTCATCAAAGTCACTAGTCTAGACAGGTGGTGAAATCACTGCCAGCGAAGTTGATGACGACCGTGGTGACCACCCCTGCTGGAAACTACAGTCATCAAATTGAATAGTCTAGACATGTAGTAAAATCAATGGAAGCGAAATTGATGGCGACCGTGGTAACCACCCCTACAGGAAATTACAGTCATCAAAGTGACTGGTCTAGACAGGTGGTGAAATCACTGCAAGCGAAGTTGATGACGACCGTGGTGACCACCCCTGCAGGAAACTACAGTCATCAAAGTGACTGGTCTAGACAGGTGGTGAAATCACTGCAAGCGAAGTTGATGACGAACGTGGTGACCACCCCTGCAGGAAACTACAGTCATCAAAGTGACTAGTCTAGACAGGTGGTGAAATCACTACAAGCGAAGTCGATGACGACCGTGGTTACCACCCGTGCAGGTAACTAGACTCATCAAAGTGACTGGTCTAAACAAGTGGTGAAATCACTCCAAGCGAAGTTGATGACGACCGTGGTGACCACCCCTGCAGGAAACTACAGTCATCAAAGTGACAGGTCTAGACAGCTGGTGAAATCACAGCAAGCGAAGTTGATGACGACCGTGGTGACCACCCTACGAGAAACTACAGTCATCAAAGTGACTGGTCTAGACAAGTGGTGAAATCACTGCAAGCGAAGTTGATGACGACCGTGGTGACCACCCCTGCAGGAAACTACAGTCATCAAAGTGACTGGTCTAGACAGGTGGTGAAATAACTATAAGCGAAGTTGATGACGACCGTGGTGACCACCCCTACAGGAAACTACAGTCATCAAAGTGACTGGTCTAGAAAGGTGGTGAAATCACTACAAGCGAAGTTCATGACGACTGTGGTGACCACCCCTGCAGGAAAATACAGTCATCAAAGTGACTAGTCTAGACAAGGGGTGAAATCACTGCAAGCGAAGTTGATGACGACCGTGGTGACCACCCGTGCAGGAAACTACAGTCATCAAAGTGACTGGTCTAGACAGGGGCTGAAATCACTGCAGGCGAAGTTGATGACGACCGTGGTGACCACCCCTGCAAGAAACTACAGTCGTCAAAGTGACTGGTCTAGGCAGGTGGTGAAATCACTGCAAGCGAAGTTGATGATGACCGTGGTGACCACCCCTGCACGAAACTACAGTCATCAAAGTGACTGGTCTAGACAGGTGATGAAATCACTGCAAGCGAAGTTGATGACGACCGTGGTGACCACCCCTGCAGGAAACTACAGTCATCAAAGTGACTGGTCTAGATAAGTGGTGAAATAACTATAAGCGAAGTTGATGACGACCGTGGTGACCACCCCTACAGGAAACTACAGTCATCAAAGTGACTGGTCTAGAAAGGTGGTGAAATCACTACAAGCGAAGTTCATGACGACTGTGGTGACCACCCCTGAAGGAAAATACAGTCATCAAAGTGACTGGTCTAGACAAGGGGTGAAATCACTGCAAGCGAAGTTGATGACGACCGTGGTGACCACCCGTGCAGGAAACTACAGTCATCAAAGTGACTGGTCTAGACAGGGGCTGAAATCACTGCAGGAGAAGTTGATGACGACCGTGGTGACCACCCTTGCAAGAAACTACAGTCATCAAAGTGACTGGTCTAGGCACGTGGTGAAATCACTGCAAGCAAAGTTGATGACGACCGTGGTGACCACCCCTGCACGAAACTACAGTCATCAAAGTGACTGGTCTAGACAGGTGGTGAAATCAGTGCAAGCGAAGTTGATAAAGACCGTGGTGACCACCCCTACAGAAAACTACAGTCATCAAAGTGACTGGTCTAGACAGATGGTGAAATCACTGCAAGCGAAGTTGATGAGGACCTTGGTGACCACCCCTACAGGAAACTACAGTCATCAAAGTGACTGGTCTAGACAGATGGTGAAGTCACTGCAAGCGAAGTTGATGACGACCGTGGTGACCACCCTATGGGAAACTACAGTCATCAAAGTGACTGGTCTAGACGGGTGGTGAAATCACTGCAAGCGAAGTTGATGACGACCGTGGTGACCACCCCTGCAGGAAACTACAGTCATCAAAGTGACTAGTCTAGTCATGTGGTGAAATAACTACATGCAAAGTTGATGACGACCGTGGTGACCACCCGTACAGGAAACTACAGTTATCAAAGTGACGGGTCTAGAAAAGTGGTGAAATAACTACAAGCGAACTTCATGACGACTGTGGTGACCACCCCTGCAGGAAAATACAGTCATCAAAGTGACTGGTCTAAACAAGGGGTGAAATCACTGCAAGCGAAGTTGATGACGACCGTGGTGACCACCCGTGCAGGAAACTACAGTCATCAAAGTGACTGGTCTAGACAGGGGGTGAAATCACTGCAGGCGAAGTTGATGACGACCGTGGTGACCACCCCTGCAAGAAACTACAGTCATCAAAGTGACTGGTCTAGGAAGGTGGTGAAATCACTGCAAGCAAAGTTGATGACGAACGTGGTGACCACCCCTCCACGAAACTACAGTCATCAAAGTGACTGGTCTAGACAGGTGGTGAAATCAGTGCAAGCGAAGTTGATGACGAACGTGGTGACCACCCCTGCAGGAAACTACAGTCATCAAAGTGACTGGTCTAGACAGGTGGTAAAATCACTGCAAGCGAAGTTGATGACGACCGTGGTGACCACCCGTGCAGGAAACTACAGTCATCAAAGTGACTGGTCTAGACAGGGGCTGAAATCACTGCAGGCGAAGTTGATGACGACCGTGGTGACAACCCCTGCAGGAAACTGCAGTCATCAAAGTGACTGGTCTAGACAGGTGGTAAAATCACTGCAAGCGAAGTTGATGACGACCGTGGTGACCACCCCTGCAGGAAACTACAGTCATCAAAGTGACTGGTCTAGACAGGTGGTGAAATCACTGCAAGCGAAGTTGATGACGACCGTGGTGACCACCCCTGCAGGAAACTGCAGTCATCAAAGTGACTGGTCTAGACAGGTGGTAAAATCACTACAAGCGAAGTTCATGACGACCGTGGTGACCACCCTACGAGAAACTACAGTCATCAAAGTGACTGGTCTAGACAAGTGGTGAAATCACTGCAAGCGAAGTTGATGACGACCGAGGTGACCACCCCTGCAGGAAACTACAGTCATCAAAGTGACTTGTCTAGACAGGTGGTCAAATAACTATAAGCGAAGTTCATGACGACTGTGGTGACCACCCCTGCAGGAAAATACAGTCATCAAAGTGACTGGTCTCGACAAGGGGTGAAATCACTGCAAACGAAGTTGATGACGACCGTGCTGACCACCCGTGTAGGAAACTACAGTCATCAAAGTGACTGGTCTAGACAGAGGCTCAAATCACTGTAGGCGAAGTTGATGACGACCGTGGTGACCACCCTTGAATGAAACTACAGTCATCAAAGTGACTGGTCTAGGCAGGTGGTGAAATCACTGCAAGCGAAGTTGATGACGACCGTGGTGACCACCCCTGCACGAAACTATAGTCATCAAAGTGACTGGTCTAGATAGGTGGTGAAATCGCTGCAAGCGAAGTTGATGACGACCGTGGTGACCACCCCTGTAGGAAACTACAGTTATCAAAGTGACTTGTCTAGACAGGTGGTGAAATAACTATAAGCGAAGTTGATGACGACCGTGGTGACCACCCCTACAGGAAACTACAGTCATCAAAGTGACTGGTCTAGAAAGGTGGTGAAATCACTACAAGAAAAGTTCATGACGACTGTGGTGACCACCCCTGCAGGAAAATACAGTCATCAAAGTGACTGGTCTAGAGAAGGGGTGAAATCACTGCAAGCGAAGTTGATGACGACCGTGGTGACCACCCGTGCAGGAAACTACAGTCATCAAAGTGACTGGTCTAGGCAGGGGCTGAAATCACTGCAGGCGAAGTTGATGACGACCGTGGTGACCACCCTTGAATCAAACTACAGTCATCAAAGTGACTAGTCTAGGCAGGTGGTGAAATCACTGCAAGCGAAGTTGATGACGACCGTGGTGACCACCCCTGCATGAAACTATAGTCATCAAAGTGACTGGTCTAACAGGTGGTGAAATCAGTGCAAGCAAAGTTGATGACGAACGTGGTGACCAACCCTGCAGGAAACTACAGTCATCAAAGTGACTGGTCTAGACAGGTGGTGAAATCACTGCAAGCGAAGTTCATAAAGACCGTGGTGACCACCCCTACAGGAAACTACAGTCATCAAAGTGACTGGTCTAGACAGATGGTGAAATCACTGCAAGCGAAGTTGATGAGGACCTTGGTGACCACCCCTACAGGAAACTACAGTCATCAAAGTGACTGGTCTAGAAAGGTGGTGAAATCACTGCAAGCGAAGTTAATGACGACCGTGGTGACCACCCTTGCAGGAAACTACAGTCATCAAAGTGACTGGTCTAGACAGGTGGTGAAATCACTACAAGCGAAGTTGATGACGACCGTGGTGACCACCCCTGCAGGAAACTACAGTCATCAAAGTGACTGGTCTAGATAAGTGGTGAAATAACTATAAGCGAAGTTGATGACGACCGTGGTGACCACCCCTACAGGAAACTACAGTCATCAAAGTGACTGGTCTAGAAAGGTGGTGAAATCACTACAAGAAAAGTTCATGACGACTGTGGTGACCACCCCTGCAGGAAAATACAGTCATCAAAGTGACTGGTCTAGAGAAGGGGTGAAATCACTGCAAGCGAAGTTGATGACGACCGTGGTGACCACCCGTGCAGGAAACTACAGTCATCAAAGTGACTGGTCTAGACAGGGGCTGAAATCACTGCAGGCGAAGTTGATGACGTCCGTGGTGACCACCCTTGAATCAAACTACAGTCATCAAAGTGACTGGTCTAGGCAGGTGGTGAAATCACTGCAAGCGAAGTTGATGACGACCGTGGTGACCACCCCTGCATGAAACTATAGTCATCAAAGTGACTGGTCTAACAGGTGGTGAAATCAGTGCAAGCAAAGTTGATGACGAACGTGGTGACCAACCCTGCAGGAAACTACAGTCATCAAAGTGACTGGTCTAGACAGGTGGTGAAATCACTGCAAGCGAAGTTGATAAAGACCGTGGTGACCACCCCTACAGGAAACTACAGTCATCAAAGTGACTGGTCTAGACAGATGGTGAAATCACTGAAAGCGAAGTTGATGAGGACCTTGGTGACCACCCCTACAGGAAACTACAGTCATCAAAGTGACTGGTCTAGAAAGGTGGTGAAATCACTGCAAGCGAAGTTAATGACAACCGTGGTGACCACCCTTGCAGGAAACTACAGTCATCAAAGTGACTGGTCTAGACAGATGGTGAAGTCACTGCAAGCGAAGTTGATGACGACCGTGGTGACCACCCCTGCAGGAACCTACAGTCATCAAAGTGACTGGTCTAGACAGGTGGTGAAATAACTACAAGCGAAGTTGATGACGACAGTGGTGACCACCCGTACAGGAAACTACAGTCATCAAAGTGACTGGTCTAGAAAGGTGGTGAAATCACTGCAAGCGAAGTTGATGACGACCGTGGTGACCACCCCTGTAGGAAACTACAGTCATCAAAGTGACTAGTCTAGAAAGGTGGTGAAATCACTGCAAGCGAAGTTAATGACGACCGTGGTGACCACCCCTGCAGGAAACTACAGTCATCAAAGTGACTGGTCTAGACAGGTGGTGAAATCACTGCAAGTGAAGTTGATGACGACCGTGGTGACCACCCCTGCAGGAAATTACAGTCATCAAAGTGACTGGTCTAGACAGGTGGTGAAATCACTACAAGCGAAGTTGATGACGACCGTGGTGACCACCCTGTAGGAAACTACAGTCATCAATGTGACTGGTCTAGAAAGGTGGTAAAATCACTGCAAGCGAAGTTGATGACGACCGTGGTGACCACCCTACGGGAAACTACAGTCACTAAAGTGACTGGTCTAGACAGGTGGTGAAATCACTGCAAGCGAAGTTGATGACGACCGTGGTGACCACCCCTGCAGGAAACTACAGTCATCAAAGTAACTGGTCTAGACAGGTGGTGAAATAACTACATGCGAAGTTGATGACGACCGTGGTGACCACCCGTCTAGGAAACTACAGTCATCAAAGTGACTGGTCTAGAAAGGTGGTGAAATCACTCCAAGCGAAGTTCATGACGACTGTGGTGACCACCCCTACAGGAAAATACAGTCATCAAAGTGACTGGTCTAGACAAGGGGTGAAATCACTGCAAGTGAAGTTGATGACGACCGTGGTGACCACCCGTGCAGGAAACTACAGTCATGAAAGTGACTGGTTTAGACAGGGGGTGTAATCACTGCAGGCGAAGTTGATGACGACCGTAGTGACCACCCTGCAAGAAACTACAGTCATCAAAGTGACTGGTCTAGGAAGGTGGGGAAATCACTGCAAGCAAAGTTGATGACGAACGTCGTGACCACCCCTACACGAAACTACAGTCATCAAAGTGACTGGTCTAGACAGGTGGTGAAATCAGTGCAAGCGAAGTTGATGACGAACGTGGTGACCACCCCTGCAGGAAACTACAGTCATCAAAGTGACTGGTCTAGACAGGTGGTAAAATCACTGCAAGCGAAGTTGATGACGACCGTGGTGACCACCCGTGCAGGAATCTACAGTCATCAAAGTGACTTGTCTACATAGGGGGTGAAATCACTGCAGGCGAAGTTGATGAAGACCGTGGTGACCACCCCTACAATAAACTACAGTTATCAAAGTGATTGGTCTAGGCAGATGGTGAAATCACTGCAAGCGAAGTTGATGACGACCGTGGTGAGCACCCCTGCACGAAACTACAGTGATCAAAGTGACTGGTCTAGACAGGTGGTGAAATCAGTGCAAGCGAAGTTGATGACGAAAGTGGTGACCACCCCTGCAGGAAACTACAGTCATCATAGTGACTGGTCTAGACAGGTGGTGAAATCACTGCAAGCGAAGTTGATGAAGACCGTGGTGACCACCCCTTTAGGAAACTACAGTCATCAAAGTGACTGGTCTAAACAGATGGTGAAATCACTGCAAGCGAAGTTGATGAGGACCTTGGTGACCACCCCTACAGGAAACTATAGTCATCAAAGTGACTGGTCTAGATAGGTGGTGAAATCACTGCAAGCGAAGTTGATGACGACCGTGGTGACCACCCCGGTAGGAAACTAAAGTGATCAAAGTGATTGGTCTAGAGAGGTGGTGAAATCACTGCAAGCGAAGTTGATGACGACCGTGGTGACCACCCTTACAGGAAACTACAGTGATCAAATTACTAGTCTAGATAGGTGGTGAAATCACTGCAAGCGAAATTGATGACGACCGTGGTGACCACCCCTGCAGGAAACTACAGTCATCAAAGTGACTGGTCTAGACAGGTGGTGAAATCACTGGAAGCGAAGTTGATGACGACCGTGGTGACCACCACTGTAGGAAACTAGAGTCATCAAAGTGACTGGTCTAGACAGGTGGTAAAATCACTGCAAGCGAAGTTGATGACGACCGTGGTGACCACCCCTACAGGAAACTACAGTCATCAAAGTGACTGGTCTAGACAGGTGGTGAAATCACTCCAAGCGAAGTTGATGACGACCGTTGTGACCACCCCTGCAGGAAACTACAGTCATCAAAGTGATTTGTCTAGACATGTGGTGAAATCACTGCAAGCGAAGTTGATGACGACCGTGGTGACCACCCCTGCAGGAAACTACAGTGATCAATGTGACTGGTCTAGACAGAGGGTGAAATCACTGCTAGCGAAGTTGATGACGACCGTGGTGACAACCACTGAAGGAAACTAGAGTCATCAAAGTGACTGGTCTAGACAGGTGGTAAAATCACTGCAAGCGAAGTTGATGACGACCATGGTGACCACCCCTACAGGAAACTACAGTCATCAAAGTGACTGGTCTAGACAGGTGGGGAAATCACTGCAAGCGAAGTTGATGACGATTGTGGTGACCAACCCTGCAGGAAACTACAGTCATCAAAGTGACTGGTCTAGACAGGTGGTAAAATCACTGCAAGCGAAGTTGATGACGACCGTGGTGACCACCCTACGGGAAACTACAGTCATCAAAGTGACTGGTCTAGACAGATGGTGAAATCACTGCAAGCGAAGTTGATGACGACCGTGGTGACCACCCCGGCAGGAAACTACAGTCATCAAAGTGACTGGTCTAGACAGGTGGTGAAATAACTACAAGCGAAGTTGATGACGACAGTGGTGACCACCCGTACAGGAAACTACAGTCATCAAAGTGACTGGTCTAGACAGGGGGTGAAATCCCTGCAGGCGAAGTTGATGACGACCGTGGTGACCACCCCTGCAAGAAACTACAGTCATCAAAGTGACTGGTCTAGGCAGGTGGTGAAATCACTGCAAGCGAAGTTGATGACGACCGTGGTGACCACCCCTGCACGAAACTACGGTCATCAAAGTGACTGGTCTAGACAGGTGGTGAAATCACTGCAAGCGAAGTTGATGACGACCGTGGTGACCACCCCTGCAGGAAACTACAGTCATCAAAGTGACTGGTCTAGACAGGTGGTGAAATAACTATAAGCGAAGTTGATGACGACCGTGGTGACCACCCCTACAGGAAACTACAGTCATCAAAGTGACTGGTCTAGAAAGGTGGTGAAATCACTACAAGCGAAGTTCATGACGACTGTGGTTACCACCCCTGCAGGAAAATACAGTCATCAAAGTGACTGGTCTAGACAAAGGGTGAAATCACTGCAAGCGAAGTTGATGACGACCGTGGTGACCACCCGTGCAGGAAACTACAGTCATCAAAGTGACTGGTCTAGACAGGGGCTGAAATCACTGCAGGCGAAGTTGATGACGACCGTGGTGACCACCCTTGAATGAAACTACAGTCATCAAAGTGACTGGTCTAGACAGGTGGTGAAATCACTGCAAGCGAAGATGATGACGACCGTGGTGACCACCCCTGCACGAAACTACAGTCATCAAAGTGACTGGTCTAGACAGGTGGTGAAATCAGTGCAAGCGAAGTTGATGACGAACGTGGTGACAACCCCTGCAGGAAACTACAGTCATCAAAGTGACTGGTCTAGACAGGTGGTGAAATCACTGCAAGCGAAGTTGATAAAGACCGTGGTGACCACCCCTACAGGAAACTTTAGTCATCAAAGTGACTGGTCTAGACAGATGGTGAAATCACTGCAAGCGAAGTTGATGAGGACCTTGGTGACCACCCCTACAGGAAACTACAGTCATCAAAGTGACTGGTCTAGAAAGGTGGTGAAATCACTGCAAGCGAAGTTAATGACGACCGTGGTGACCACCCCTGCAGGAAACTACAGTCATCAAAGTGACTGGTCTAGACAGGTGGTTAAATCACTGCAAGCGAAGTTGATGACGACCGTGGTGACCACCCCTGTAGGAAACTGATGTGGAATTTTCCTTACCGCAAGCGCACGGGTCAAGTAATAATAAAGTGTTCGTATAAACGAGTGTCGTCCTCTGGATTGGATTTTTAAGCAAATCAAGTATTGTGAATTATCTCGCTCAATTTTATTTAGGGATCAAAAAGTGATGAATGAATGGTATGAAAACTAAATCGAAGCAAGTAAAAAGGTGTGGAAATTCAATTGGGAAAAATACTTAGGGAATTGATTTCGCCGATTTAGTCTAGGATTGATTTTAAGGAGTAAGTTATTATGCACAATGAAATTATGAGCCAAAGACCCTTTAATCACAACTACCTCTCCCGAGTATAATTGATTCTCATGCAAATTAACCAACTTGATATCCCTATCTAAGTTTATTAATATGCAAGGCAATGAGATCTTTTGACCAATTCTAAAGTTAATCTAAAACCGTCACGAATTAGAAAATAAACTTTAGTCATGCAATCTTGAGTATGTCTATATCAAATCCCCTCTCTCGAGCTAGATTCAAAACATAAATCATCCAACTAATGGCCAATCAATTGAAAGCATTAAATCAAGATTACAAACATAATAAACATTGCACAACTTAAACCATAAATCAATCCATAAACTCAATCAACTACATCAATCCCTAAGCTACAAGTTTAGCTACTCATGATTTGTATTACAAGCTCAACTAAACTTAATAAAGCCATAAGTCTAACTAGAGAAAAAGAAAGGGAAAAGAAAACTCAATGTAGGCCGAGACCGAACGTCCCCGTCACGATCCCCACGAACGATGGGTTGATTTCCGCTTTTCTCCCTCTTGTTCCGCCTTAATCCTCTGTTTTCTCCTCTGTTTTACGGCTCCAAAAGGTCCCAAAATTGAATCCCCCAAAAACCTAGCCGAAAAGAATGATTTATACTGATTTTTCGTCGTAGCGTCGAGACGCTATCCAGACAGCGTCTCGACGCTGCCTCTAAAGCACGCGCATCTGGAATGGAAATAACGGTAGCGTCGAGACGCTATTGTCACAGCGTCTCGACGCTGTGACGCTGCCACCTCTTCTAATTAAGGAAAACAAGAGTCGAGACCCTCCAAGAGTGGCGTCTCGACGCTGATGGGCAGAATGCCCTCTCTTGGCTCCTTGTTGCTTGAACTTTCCGGTTCTTTGGCATATTTTCACCTCCCGAACACCCGATTAACTCCAATTCCACGTTTTAGCTCTAATCAACGCTTTCCTACAAAATAAACAATAAATCACAATAAAATGGCCCAAAAATCATAAAAGACTAGCTAAATTAAATAAGTAAAAGTAGCTAGCTATGCTCGCTATCAGAAACTACAGTCATCAATGTGACTGGTCTAGAAAGGTGGTAAAATCACTGCAAGCGAAGTTGATGACGACCGAGGTGACCACCCTACGGGAAACTACAGTCATCAAAGTGACTGGTCTAGACAGGTGGTGAAATCACTGCAAGCGAAGTTGATGACGACCGTGGTGTCCACCCCTGCAGGAAACTACAGTCATCAAAGTGACTGGTCTAGACAGGTGGTGAAATAACTACATGCGAAGTTGATGACGACCGTGGTGACCACCCGTGCAGGAAACTACAGTCATCAAAGTGACTGGTCTAGACAGGGGGTGAAATCACTGCAGGCGAAGTTGATGACGACCGTGGTGACCACCCCTACAAGAAACTACAGTTATCAAAGTGACTGGTCTAGGCAGATGGTGAAATCACTACAAGCGAAGTTGATGACGACCGTGGTGACCACCACTGCAGGAAACTATAGTCATCAAAGTGACTGGTCTAGACAGGTGGTGAAATAACTACAAGCGAAGTTGATGACGACAGTGGTGACCACCCCTGCAGGAAACTACAGTGATCAAAGTGATTGGTCTAGAGAGGTGGTGAAATCACTGCAAGCGAAGTTGATGACGACCGTGGTGACCACCCCTATAGGAAACTACAGTGATCAAAGTACTGGTCTAGACAGGTGGTGAAATCACTGCAAGCGAAATTGATGACGACCGTGGTGACCACCCCAGCAGGAAACTACAGTCATCAAAGTGACTGGTCTAGACAGGTGGTGAAATCACTGCAAGCGAAGTTGATGACGACCGTGGTGACCACCATTGCAGGAAACTATAGTCATCAAAGTGACTGGTCTAGACAGGTGGTGAAATCACTGCAAGCGAAGTTGATGACGACCGTGGTGACCACCCCTACAGGAAACTACAGTGATCAAAGTACTGGTCTAGACAGGTGGTGAAATCACTGCAAGCGAAATTGATGACTACCGTGGTGACCACCCATGCAGGAATCTACAGTCATCAAAGTGACTGGTCTAGAAAGGGGGTGAAACCACTGCAGGCGAAGTTGATGACGACCGTGGTGACCACCCCTGCAAGAAACTACAGTTATCAAAGTGACTGGTCTAGGCAGATGGTGAAATCACTGCAAGCGAAGTTGATGACGACCGTGGTGACCACCACTGCAGGAAACTATAGTCATCAAAGTGACTGGTCTAGACAGGTGGTGAAATAACTACATGCAAAGTTGATGACAACAGTGGTGACCAGCCCTGCAGGAAACTACAGTGATCAAAGTGATTGGTCTAGAGAGGTGGTGAAATCACTGCAAGCGAAGTTGATGACGACCGTGGTGACCACCATTACAGGAAACTACAGTGATCAACGTACTGGTCTAGACAGGTGGTGAAATCACTGCAAGCGAAATTGATGACGACCGTGGTGACCACCCCTGCAGGAAACTACAGTCATCAAAGTGACTGGTCTAGACAGGTGGTGAAATCACTGCAAGCGAAGTTGATGACGACCGTGGTGACCACCATTGCAGGAAACTATATTCATCAAAGTGACTGGTCTAGACAGGTGGTGAAATCACTGCAAGCGAAGTTGATGACGACCCTGGTGACCACCCCTAAAGGAAACTACAGTGATCAAAGTACTGGTCTCGACAGGTGGTGAAATTACTGCAAGCGAAATTGATGACGACCGTGGTGACCACCCTAGCAGGAAACTACAGTCATCGAAGTGACTGGTCTAGACAGGTGGTGAAATCACTGCAAGCGAAGTTGATGACGACCGTGGTGACCACCCCTGAAGGAAACTATAGTGATCAAAGTGATTGGTCTAGAGAGGTGGTGAAATCACTGCAAGCGAAGTTGATGACGACCGTGGTGACCACCTCTACAGGAAACTACAATGATCAAAGTACTGGTCTAGACAGGTGGTGAAATCACTGCAAGCGAAATTGATGACTACCGTGGTGACCACCCGTGCAGGAATCTACAGTCATCAAAGTGACTGGTCTAGACAGGAGGTGAAACCACTGCAGGCGAAGTTGATGACGACCGTGGTGACCACCCCTGCAAGAAACTACAGTTATCAAAGTGACTGGTCTAGGCAGATGGTGAAATCAATGCAAGCGAAGTTGATGACGACCGTGGTGACCACCACTGCAGGAAACTGTAGTCATCAAAGTGACTGGTCTAGACAGGTGGTGAAATCACTGCAAGCGAAGTTGATGACGACAGTGGTGACCACCCCTGCAGGAAACTACAGTGATCAAAGTGATTGGTCTAGAGAGGTGGTGAAATCACTGCAAGCGAAGTTGATGACGACCGTGGTGACCACCATTAATGGAAACTACAGTGATCAAAGTACCGGTCTAGACAGGTGGTGAAATCACTGCAAGCGAAATTGATGACGACCGTGGTGACCACCCCTGCAGGAAACTACAGTCATCAAAGTGACTGGTCTAGACAGGTGGTGAAATCACTGCAAGCGAAGTTTATGACGACCGTGGTGACCACCATTGCAGGAAACTATAGTCATCAAAGTGACTGGTCTAGACAGGTGGTGAAATCACTGCAAGCGAAGTTGATGACGACCGTGGTGACCACCCCTAAAGGAAACTACAGTGATCAAAGTACTGGTCTCGACAGGTGGTGAAATTACTGCAAGCGAAATTGATGACGACCGTGGTGACCACCCCTGCAGGAAACTACAGTCATCAAAGTGACTGGTCTAGACAGGTGGTGAAATCACTGCAAGCGAAATTGATGACGACCGTGGTGACCACCCCTACAGGAAACTACAGTGATCAAAGTACTGGTCTAGACAGGTGGTGAAATCACTGCAAGCGAAATTGATGACTACCGTGGTGACCACCCCTGCAGGAAACTACAGTCATCAAAGTGACTGGTCTAGACAGGTGGTGAAATCAGTGCAAGCGAAGTTGATGACGAACGTGGTGACCACCCCTGCAGGAAACTACAGTCATCATAGTGACAGGTCTAGAGAGGTGGTGAAATCACTGCAAGCGAAGTTGATAAAGACCGTGGTGACCACCCCTACAGGAAACTACAGTCATCAAAGTGACTGGTCTAGACAGATGGTGAAATCACTGCAAGCGAAGTTGATGAGGACCTTGGTGACCACCCCTACAGGAAACTACAGTCATCAAAGTGACTGGTCTAGATAGGTGGTGAAATCACTGCAAGCGAAGTTGATGACGACCGTGGTGACCACCCCGGTAGGAAACTACAGTGATCAAAGTGATTGGTCTAGAGAGGTGGTGAAATCACTGCAAGCGAAGTTGATGACGACCGTGGTGACCACCCCTGCATGAAACTACAGTCATCAAAGTGACTGGTCTAGACAGGTGGTGAAATAACTATAAGCGAAGTTGATGACGACAGTGGTGACCACCCGTACAGGAAACTACAGTCATCAAAGTGACTGGTCTAGATAGGTGGTGAAATTACTGCAAGCGAAATTGATGACGACCGTGGTCACCACCACTGTAGGAAACTACAGTCATCAAAGTACTGGTCTCGACAGGTGGTGAAATTACTGCAAGCGAAATTGATGACGACCGTGGTGACCACCGCTGCAGGAAACTACAGTCATCAAAGTGACTGGTCTAGACAGATGGTGAAATCACTGCAAGCGAAGTTGATGAGGACCTTGGTGACCACCCCTACAGGAAACTAGAGTCATCAAAGTGATTGGTCTAGAGAGGTGGTGAAATCACTGCAAGCGAAGTTTATGACGACCGTGGTGACCACCCCGGTAGGAAACTACAGTGATCAAAGTGATTGGTCTAGAGAGGTGGTGAAATCACTACAAGCGAAGTTGATGACGACCGTGGTGACCACCCCTGCACGAAACTACAGTCATCAAAGCGACTGGTCTAGACAGGTGGTGAAATAACTATAAGCGAAGTTGATGACGACAGTGGTGACCACCCCTGAAGGAAACTACAGTGATCAAAGTGATTGGTCTAGAGAGGTGGTGAAATCACTGCAAGCGAAGTTGATGAAGACTGTGGTGACCACCCTTACAGGAAACTACAGTAATCAAAGTGACTGGTCTAGAAAGATGGTGAAATCACTGCAAGCGAAGTTGATGAGGACCTTGCTGACCACCCCTACAGGAAACTACAGTCATCAAAGTGATTGGTCTAGAGAGGTGGTGAAATCACTGCAAGCGAAGTTGATGACGACCGTGGTGACCACCCCTGCAGGAAACTATAGTCATCAAAGCGACTGGTATAGACAGGTGGTGAAATCACTGCAAGCGAAGTTGATGACGACCGTGGTGACCACCCCTGAAGGAAACTACAGTGATCAAAGTGATTGGTCTAGAGAGGTGGTGAAATCACTGCAAGCGAAGTTGATGAAGACTGTGGTGACCACCCTTACAGGAAACTACAGTCATCAAAGTGACTGGTCTAGAAAGATGGTGAAATCACTGCAAGCGAAGTTGATGAGGACCTTGCTGACCACCCCTACAGGAAACTACAGACATCAAAGTGATTGGTCTAGAGAGGTGGTGAAATCACTGCAAGCGAAGTTGATGACGACCGTGGTGACCACCCCTGCAGGAAACTACAGTCATCAAAGTGACTGGTCTAGACATGTGGTGAAATCACTGCAAGCGAAGTTGATGACGACCGTGGTGACCACCCCTGAAGGAAACTACAGTGATCAAAGTGATTGGTCTAGAGAGGTGGTGAAATCACTGCAAGCGAAGTTGATGACGACCGTGGTGACCACCCCTACGGGAAACTACAGTGATCAAAGTACTGGTCTAGACAGGTGGTGAAATACTGCAAGCGAAATTGATGACGACCGTGGTGCCCACCCCTGCAGGAAACTACAGTCATCAAAGTGACAGGTCTAGACAGGTGGTGAAATCACTGCAAGCGAAGTTGATGACGACCGTGGTGACCACCCCTGCAGGAAACTACAGTCATCAAAGTGACTGGTCTAGACATGTGGTGAAATCACTGCAAGCGAAGTTGATGACGACCGTGGTGACCACCCCTGAAGGAAACTACAGTGATCAAAGTGATTGGTCTAGAGAGGTGGTGAAATCACTGCAAGCGAAGTTGATGACGACCGTGGTGACCACCCCTACAGGAAACTACAGTGATCAAAGTACTGGTCTAGACAGGTGGTGAAATACTGCAAGCGAAATTGATGACGACCGTGGTGACCACCCCTGAAGGAAACTACAGTGATCAAAGTGATTGGTCTAGAGAGGTGGTGAAATCACTGCAAGCGAAGTTGATGACGACCGTGGTGACCACCCCTACAGGAAACTACAGTGATCAAAGTACTGGTCTAGACAAGTGGTGAAATTACTGCAAGGGAAATTGATGACGACCGTGGTTACCACCCCTGCAGGAAACTACAGTCGTCAAAGTGACTGGTCTAGAAAGATGGTGAAATCACTGCAAGCGAAGTTGATGAAGACCGTGGTGACCACCCATACAGGAAACTACAGTCATCAAAGTGACTGGTCTAAACAGATGATGAAATCACTGCAAGCGAAGTTGATGAGGACTTTGGTGACCACCCCTACAGGAAACTACAGTGATGAAAGTACTGGTCTAGACAGGTGGTGAAATCACTGCAAGGGAAATTGATGAGGATCGTGGTGACCACCCCTGCAGGAAACTACAGTCGTCAAAGTGACTGGTCTAGAAAGATGGTGAAATCACTGCAAGCGAAGTTGATGAAGACCGTGGTGACCACCCCTACAGGAAACTACAGTCATCAAAGTGACTGGTCTAAACAGATGATGAAATCACTGCAAGCGAAGTTGATGAGGACTTTGGTGACCACCCCTACAGGAAACTACATTGATCAAAGTACTGGTCTAGACAGGTGGTGAAATCACTGCAAGGGAAATTGATGACGACCGTGGTGACAACCCCTGCAGGAAACTACAGCCGTCAAAGTGACTGGTCTAGAGAGATGGTGAAATCACTGCAAGCGAAGTTGATGAAGATCGTGGTGACCACCCCTACAGGAAACTACAGTCATCAAAGTGACTTGTCTAAACAGATGATGAAATCACTGAAAGCGAAGTTGATGAGGACCTTGGTGACCACCCCTACAGGAAACTACAGTCATCAAAGTGACTGGTCTAGATAGGTGGTGAAATCACTGCAAGCGAAGTTGATTACGACCGTGGTGACCACCCCTGTAGGAAACTACAGTGATCAAAGTGATTGGTCTAGAGAGGTGGTGAAATCACTGCAAGCGAAGTTGATGACGACCGTGGTGACCACCCCTCCAGGAAACTACAGTGATCAAATTACTCGTCTAGATAGGTGGTGAAATCACTGCAAGCGAAATTGATGACGACCGTGGTTACCACCCCTGCAGGAAACTACAGTACTCAAAGTGACTGGTCTAGACAGGTGGTGAAATCACTGCAAGCGAAGTTGATGACGACCGTGGTGACCACCACTGTAGGAAACTATAGTCATCAAAGTGACTGGTCTAGACAGGTGGTAAAATCACTGCAAGCGAAGTTGAGAACGACCGTGGTGACCACCCCTACAGGAAACTACAGTCATGAAAGTGACTGGTCTAGACAGGTGGTGAAATCACTGGAAGCGAAGTTGATGACGACCGTGGTGACCACCCCTGCAGGAAACTAGAGTCATCAAAGTGACTGGTATAGACAGGTGGTAAAATCACTGCAAGCGAAGTTGATGACGATCGTGGTGACCACCCCTGCAGAAAACTACAGTCATCAAAGTGACTCGTCTAGACAGGTGGTGAAATCACTGCCTGCGAAGTTGATGACGACCGTGGTGACCACCCTTGCAGGAAACTATAGTCATCAAAGTGACTAGTCTAGACAGGTAGTAAAATCACTGCAAGCGAAATTTATGACGACCGTGGTGACCACCCCTAAAGGAAACTAAAGTCATCAAAGTGACTGGTCTAGACAGGTGGTGAAATCACGACAAGTGAAGTTGATGACGACCGTGGTGACCACCCCTGCAGGAAACTACAGTCGTCAAAGTGACTGGTTTAGACAGGTGGTGAAATCACTGTAAGCGAAGTTGATGACGACCGTGGTGACCACCCCTGCAGGAAACTAGAGTCATCAAAGTGACTAGTCTAGACAGGTGGTGAAATATAATCACTGCAAGTGAAGTTGATGACGATCGTGGTGACCACCCCTGCAGGAAACTACAGTCATCAAAGTGACTGGTCTACAAAGGTGGTGAAGTCACAGCCACAAGTTGATGACGAACGTGGTGACTACCCCTGCAGGAAACTAAAGTCATCAAAGTGACTGGTCTAGACAGGTGGTGAAATCATTGAAAGCGAAGTTGATGACGACCGTGGTGACCACCCCTGCAGGAAACTACAGTCATCAAAGTGACTGGTCTAGACAGGTGGTGAAATCACTGCAAGCGAAGATGATAACGACCGTGGTTACCACCCCTGTAGGTAACTAAAGTCATCAAAGTGACTGGTCTAGACAGGTGGTGAAATTACTACAACCGAAGTTGATGACGATCGTGGTGACTACCCCTGTAGGAAACTACAGTCATCAAAGTCACTAGTTTAGACAGGTGGTGAAATCACTGCAAGCGAAGTTGATGACGACCGTGGTGACCACCCCTGCAAGAAACTACAGTCATCAACGTTATTGGTGTTGACAGGTGGTTAAATCACTGCAAGGGAACTTGATGACGACCGTGGTGACCACCCCTGCAGGAAACTATAGTCATCAAAGTGACTGGTCTAGAGAGGTGGTGAAATCACTGCAAGCGAAGTTGATGACGACCGTGGTGACCACCCCTGCAGGAAACTACAGTCATCAAATTGACTGGTCTAGACAGTTGGTGAAATCACTGCCACAAGTTGATGATGACCGTGGTGACCACCCCTGCAGGAAACTACAGTCTTCAAAGTGACGTGTCTAGACAGGTGGTGAAATCACTGCAAGAAAAGTTGATGACGATCGTGGCGACCACCCCTGCAGGATACTACAGTCATCAAAGTGACTGGTCTAGACAAGTGGTGAAATCACTACAAGTGAAGTGGATGACGTCCGTGTTGACCACCCCTGTAGGAAACTACAGTCATCAATATGACTGGTTTAGACAGGTGGTGAAATCAGTGCAAGCGAAGATGATGACGCCCTTGGTGACCACCCCTGCAGGAAACTACAGTTATCAGAGTGACTGGTCTAGACAGGTGGTGAATTCACGGCAAGCGATGTTGATGAAGACCGTGGTGACCACTGCTGCAGGAAACTACAGTCATCAAAGTGATTGGTCTAGACAGGTGGTGAAATCACTGCAAGCGAAATTGATGACGAGCGTGGTGACCACCCCTGCAGGAAACTACAGTCATCAAAGTGACTCGTCTAGAGAGGTGGTGAAATCACTGCAAGCGAAGTTGATGACGACCGTGGTGACCACCCCTGCAGGAAACTACAGTCATCAAAGTCACTGGTCTAGACAGATGGTGAAATCACTACATGTGAAGTTGATGACGACCGTGGTGACCACCCCTGCAGGAAACTACAGTCATCAAAGTGACTGGTCTAGAGAGGTGGTGAAATCATTGCCACAAGTTGATGATGATCGTGGTGACCACCCCTGCAGGAAACTACAGTCTTCAAAGTGACGTGTCTAGACAGGTGGTGAAATAACTGCAAGAGAAGTTGATGACGATCGTGGTGACCACCCCTGCAGGATACTACAGTCATCAAAGTGACTGGTCTAGACAGGTGGTGAAATCACTACAAGTGAAGTGGATGACGTCCGTGTTGACCACCCCTGTAGGAAACTACAATCATCAATATGACTGGTCTAGACAGGTGGTGAAATCAGTGCAAGCGAAGTTGATGACGACAGTGGTGACCACTCCTGCAGGAAACTACAGTCATCAAAGTGACTGGTCTAGACAGGGGGTGAAATCACTGCAAGCGAAGTTGATGACGACCGTGGTGACCACCGCTGCAGGAAACTACACTCATCAAAGTGATTGGTCTAGACAGGTGGTGAAATAACTGCAAGCGAAATTGATGACGATCGTGGTGACCACCCCTACAGGAAACTACAAACATCAAAGTGACTGGTCTAGACAGGTGGTGAAATAACTGCAAATGAAGTTGATGACGACCGTGGTGACCACCCCTCAGGAAACTACAGTTATCAAAGTGACTGGTCTAGACAGGTGGTGAATTCACTGCAAGCGAAGTTGATGACGACCGTGGTGACCACCCCTGCAGGAATCTACAGTCATCAAAGTGACTGGCCTAGACAGGTGGTGAAATCACTGCAAATGAAGTTGATGGGGACCGTGTTGACCACCCCTGCAGGAAACTATAGTCATCAAAGTCACTGGTCTAGACAGGTGGTGAAATCACTACATGTGAAGTTGATGACGACCGTGGTGACCACCCCTGCAGGAAACTACAGTCATCAAAGTGACTGGTCTAGACAGGTGGTAAAATCACTGCAAGCGAAGTTGATGACGACCGTGGTGACCACCCCTGCAGGAAAGTACAGTCATCAAAGTGATTGATCTAGACAGGTAGTGAAATCACTGCAAGCGAAGTTCATGACGACCGTGGTGACCACCCCTACAGGAAACTAAAGTTATCAAATTGACTGGTCTAGACAGCCGGTGAAATCACTGCAAGCGAAGTTGATGACGACCGTGGTGACCCCCCTGCAGGAAACTAGAGTCATCAAAGTGACTGGTATAGACAGGTGGTAAATTCACTGCAAGCGAAGTTGATGACGATCGTGGTGACCACCACAGCAGAAAACTACAGTTATCAAAGTGACTCGTCTAGACAGGTGGTGAAATCACTGCGAGCGAAGTTGATGACGACCGTGGTGACCACCCTTACAGGAAGCTACAGTAATCAAAGTGACTAGTCTAGACAGGTAGTAAAATCACTGCAAGCGAAATTGATGACGACCGTGGTGACCACCCCTACAGGAAACTAAAGTAATCAAAGTGACTGGTCTAGACAGGTGGTGAAATCACGAAAGTGAAGTTGATGACGACCGTGGGGACCACCCCTGCAGGAAACTACAGTCGTCAAAGTGACTTGTTTAGACAGGTGGTGAAATCACTGTAAGCGAAGTTGATGACGACCGTGGTGACCACCCCTGCAGGAAACTAGAGTCATCAAAGTGACTAGTCTAGACAGGTGGTGAAATATTCCTAACAGAGTTGGAAATTGTTCCAAATATGCAACTGCCTGTCACCCTCTATTGTGATAACAGTGGTGCAGTTGCAAACTCTAAGGAACCTCGAAGTCACAAGCGAGGAAAGCATATTGAGCGCAAATACCATCTCATCAGGGAGATCGTGCAACGAGGAGATGTGATCGTCACGCAGATTGCTTCGGAGCACAACATGGCTGACCCGTTTACAAAACCCCTCACGGCTAAAGTTTTTTAGGGTCACCTAGTTAATCTAGGATTACGAGCTTTATTAGACTAGGGCAAGTGGGAGAAATGTAAGGGTATGGTTGATGCCCTAGTTTATTGTCTTTATACTTCTCTCACACCTAACTTTATGTACCCCACTAGAGTTTCTAGTCCAAGTGGGAGTTTGTTGGGTTTAATGTCCTATAAACTCGTAGTTTGTAAATCATTAAACATATTCTATTTCCAATAAAGACGTTATTGAGGTTATTCAGTAAAAGATGTTATTGAATATGTAAATTGCGAATGATTAACCTAAATCTAATAAACTAAGATCCTTGACTATAAAATGAATACTCGAACTATATGTAGGGACATATCGTAGGATCAAGTTCAAGTTTATAGTCAAAATAGTCTATAGTATAAGGATACGGTTGGGTGCCTTATCCTGGTGACACTATGGACGCGGCCCACTTTGTATTAAGTACAAACGATGAGATCCTAAATCGTTCATGTGGTGACATGCGAGTGGGGGCGTCCTATGCAATGAGTTTGCATAAGACTGGACCACGAAATAAGTCACTTTCTCTTTATAACGCCGTTTACTGAAGAAACTGACTATTTCTCATAGATGACCTAGGTAACTCGTTCTTAATCCTGAGCTATCTATGAACTCCTGTTTATGAGAGATTATCCTTTGATCTGCATGGGTGAGAGTGGCCAGCATCGCCGACTCGACAAGCCTACCATTTTGGGGATAAGATCGAATAGATAGCTGGGGACATAGTTTCGCAAGACGGAATTCACTCCTACCCATTTTAGGGATAGCAGAGAGGTTGTTCTCTTAAGTACTAACTCCAGGACTTGAACAAGGGGCCCCACCCTCTCGTTGGATCGAGAGGAACTTAGGTTTGATGGTTGGACCGCAAACCGATTGTTCATTAGAGGATTAGTGGAACTTAAGGAACAAGAAGTACTATAGGGGTGTAACGGTTATTTGACCTAGCTATAGCTACGAACAACCTGTGAAGGAACGACTTACTGAACATGGTTAAATCAAGTGGACGGAAATATATCTATAGTGAGGGGAGTGCAACTATCGGGCTATAGTGGAGTGTCCCGATAGTTAACGAATGTTGGCTAGCTTAGATAATGAGATTAGTCGGTTAGCCTTGAATCGTTGGAGCCCATGATCTATAGGTCCATTAGGTCCCTCTACTAGCTCATATCGGATTAAAGCCTAGAACATATTGATAGGAATTTTTGAATCGTTCAAAAACGGGAAATAGGGTTTTTATCGTAAGACGTGTTCGACACAATGATTTAATTATGAATTAAATTAGGAATTGAGAGATGAGGTATTTGAAAGTGTTTTAAATACCATATATATGTATTAGGAATCATATATAATTCATGACATTAGGTGATAAAGATTGATTGGATCAATCATATCAAAATTACTTGGAAATGTCCCAATTAATTTCCTAGAAATCAATTTCAATTTTGAATTGAAATTGAAATGAATTGCAAGCTGAAAATTTACAATTAGGATACAATTCATAATGGATTTAGTGGCATTTCCACTCTTGCATGATGATGCATAGTGGAAAACAACACAACCATGCACTAGATGCATGTGTTGTGAAGTAGACACCTAGAATCCACTTTGAGTTGCATCTTGGCCATGTGGCTAAGTGTCATGAAGCTTGTCTTTGCATGGGAGATGTCTATAAAAGGGGCTTGAATTAGATTCAAGAAGAGCAAGCTTTCATTTAGTGTTATGCTGCAAATTTTCTCCCTCAAATTCTCTCTCATTTCATCTCCTTCCAAAAGCTTGTACCATCAAGCATTCCCTTCTATCTTTCTTCTATAGACTCCCACAAGTCTTTCTAGGCCCAAGAGAATAGTAGGGAAGACTCTAGAGGTTGTCCAAGGAGCATAGGAGAGGCAAACACCACAAGGAGTTCCACATAAGTGAGCTACAAAGGTTGGTGTTCTCTCAACTCTATATTCTGTCTTTTATAGAACATGCATGCTTTAGGAGCAAAATTGAATGTCTTAAGTGCTTCCGATCTTCAATTGCTTCCGCATGTGTTATATGAACACCTTCAGTGAAATCACTGCAAGCGAAGTTGATGACGATCGTGGTGACCACCCCTGCAAGAAACTATAGTCATCAAAGTGACTGGTCTAGAGAGGTGGTGAAATCACTGCCACAAGTTGATGATGACCGTGGTGACCACCCCTGCAGGAAACTACAGTCTTCAAAGTGACGTGTCTAGACAGGTGGTGAAATCACTGCAAGAGAAGTTGATGACGATCGTGGTGACCACCCCTGCAGGATACTACAGTCATCAAAGTGACTGGTCTAGACAGGTGGTGAAATCACTACAAGTGAAGTGGATGACATCCGTGTTGACCACCCCTATAGGAAACTACAGTCATCAATATGACTAGTCTAGACAGGTGGTGAAATCAGTGCAAGGGAAGTTGATGACGACAGGGTGACCACCCCTGCAGGAAACTACAGTCATCAAAGTGACTGGTCTAGACAGGGGGTGAAATCACTGCAAGCGAAGTTGATGACGACCGTGGTGACCACCCCTGCAGGAAACTACAATCATCAAAGTGACTGGTCTAGACAGGTGGTGAATTCACTGCAAGCGAAGTTGATGACGACCGTGGTGACCACCGCTGCAGGAAACTACAGTCATCAAAGTGATTGGTCTAGACAGGTGGTGAAATCACTGCAAGCGAAATTGATGACGATCGTGGTGACCACCCCTACAGGAAACTACAGTCATCAAAGTGACTGGTCTAGACAGGTGGTGAAATCACTGCAAGTGAAGTTTATGACGACCGTGGTGACCACCCCTCAGGAAACTACAGTTATCAAAGTGACTGGTCTAGACAGGTGGTGAATTCACTGCAAGCGAAGTTGATGACAACCGTGGTGACCACCCCTGCAGGAATCTACAGTCATCAAAGTGACTGGCCTAGACAGGTGGTGAAATCACTGCAAATGAAGTTGATGGGGACCGTGTTGACCACCCCTGCAGGAAACTACAGTCATCAAAGTGACTAGTTTAGACAGGTGGTGAAATCACTGTAAGCGAAGTTTATGACGACCGTGGTGACCACCCCTGCAGGAAACTAGAGTCATCAAAGTGACTAGTCTAGACAGGTGGTGAAATATAATCACTGCAAGTGAAGTTGATGACGACCGTGGTGACCACCCCTGCAGGAAACTACAGTCATCAGAGTGACTGGTCTAGACAGGTGGTGAAGTCACTGCCACAAGTTGATGACGACCGTGGTGACCACCCCTGCAGGAAACTACAGTCATCAAAGTGACTGGTCTAGACAGGTGGTGAAATCACTGCAAGCGAAGTTGATGACGACCGTGGTGACCACCCCTGCAGGAAACTACAGTCATCAAAGTGACTGGTCTAGACAGGTGGTGAAATCACTGCAAGCGAAGTTGATAACGACCGTGGTTACCACCCCTGCAGGTAACTACAGTCATCAAAGTGACTGGTCTAGACAGGTTGTGAAATCACTGCAAGTGAAGTTGATGACGACCGTGGTGACCACCCCTGTAGGAAACTAGAGTCATCAAAGTGACTGGTCTAGACAGGTGGTGAAATCACTGCAAGCGAAGTTGATGACGACCGTGGTGACCACCCCTGCAAAAAACTACAGTCATCAAAGTGATTGGTCTAGACAGATGGTGAAATCACTGCAAGCGAAGTTGATGACGACCGTGGTGACCACCCCTGCAAGAAACTACAGTCATCAAAGTGATTGGTCTAGACAGGTGGTTAAATCACTGCAAGGGAACTTGATGACGACCGTGGTGACCACCCCTGCAGGAAACTATAGTCATCAAAGTGACTGGTCTAGAGAGGTGGTGAAATCACTGCAAGCGAAGTTGATGACGACCGTGGTGACCACCCCTGCAGGAAACTACAGTCATCAAAGTGACTGGTCAAGAGAGGTGGTGAAATAACTACCACAAGTTGATGATGACTGTGGTGACCACCCCTGCAGGAAACTACAGTCTTCAAAGTGACGTGTCTAGACAGGTGGTGAAATCACTGCAAGAGAAAGTGATGACGATCGTGGTGACCACCCCTGTAGGATACTACAGTCATCAAAGTGACTGGTCTAGACAGGTGGTGAAATCACTACAAGTGAAGTGGATGACGTCCGTGTTGACCACCCCTGTAGGAAACTACAGTCATCAATATGACTGGTTTAGACATATGGTGATATCAGTACAAGCGAAATTGATGACGCCCTTGGTGACCACCCCTGCAGGAAACTACAGTTATCAGAGTGACTGGTCTAGACAGGTGGTGAATTCACTGCAAGCGAAGTTGATGACGACCGTGGTGACCACCGCTGCAGGAAACTACAGTCATCAAAGTGATTGGTCTAGACAGGTGGTGAAATCACTGCAAGCGAAATTGATGACGACCGTGGTGACCACCCCTACAGGAAACTAGAGTCATCAAAGTGACTGGTCTTGACAGGTGGTGAAATCACTGCAAGTGAAGTTGATGACGACCGTGGTGACCACACCTCAGGAAACTTTAGTTATTAAATTGACTGGTCTAGACAGGTGGTGAATGTACTGCAAGCGAAGTTGATGACGACCGTGGTGACCACCCCTACAGGAATCTACAGTCATCAAAGTGATTGGTCTAGACAGATGGTGAAATCACTGCAAGTGAAGTTGATGACGACCGTGGTGACCACCCCTGCAAGAAACTACAGTCATCAAAGTGATTGGTCTAGACAGGTGGTTAAATCACTGCAAGGGAACTTGATGACGACCGTGGTGACCACCCCTACAGGAAACTATAGTCATCAAAGTGACTGGTCCAGAGAGGTGGTGAAATCACTGCAAGCGAAGTTGATGACGACCGTGGTGACCACCCCTGCAGGAAACTACAGTCATCAAAGTGACTTGTCTAGAGAGGTGGTGAAATCACTGCAAGCGAAGTTGATGACGACCGTGGTGACCACCCCTGCAAGAAACTATAGTCATCAAAGTGACTGGTCTAGAGAGGTGGTGAAATCACTGCCACAAGTTGATGATGACCGTGGTGACCACCCCTGCAGGAAACTACAGTCTTCAAAGTGACGTGTCTAGACAGGTGGTGAAATCACTGCAAGAGAAGTTGATGACGATCGTGGTGACCACCACTGCAGGATACTACAGTCATCAAAGTGACTGGTCTAGACTGGTGGTGAAATCACTACAAGTGAAGTGGATGACGTCCGTGTTGACCACCCCTGTAGGAAACTACAGTCATCAATATGACTAGTCTAGACAGGTGGTGAAATCAGTGCAAGCGAAGTTGATGACGACAGGGTGACCACCCCTGCAGGAAACTACAGTCATCAAAGTGACTGGTCTAGACAGGGGGTGAAATCACTGCAAGCGAAGTTGATGACGACCGTGGTGACCACCCCTGCAGGAAACTACAGTCATCAAAGTGACTAGTCTAGACAGGTAGTAAAATCACTACAAGCGAAATTGATGACGACCGTGGTGACGACCCCTACAGGAAACTACAGTCATCAAAGTGACTGGTCTAGACAGGTGGTGAAATCACTGCAAGCGAAGCTGATGACGACCGTGGTGACCACGCCTGCAGGAAACTACAGTCATCAAAGTGACTGGTGTAGACAGGTGGTGAAATCACTGCAAGTGAAGTTGATGACGACCGTGGTGACCACCCCTGCAGGAAACTAGAGTCATCAAAGTGACTGGTCTAGACAGGTGGTGAAATCACTGCAAGCGAAGTTGATGACGACCGTGGTGACCACCCCTGTAGGAAACTACGGTCATCAAAGTGACTGGTCTAGACAGGTGGTGAAATCACTGCAAGTGAAGTTGATGACGACCGTGGTGAGCACCCCTACAGGATACTACAGTCATCAAAGTGATTATTCTAGATAGGTGGTGAAATCACTGCAAGTGAAGTTGATGACGTCCGTGTTGACCACCCCTGTAGGAAAAGGTTACAGAGCCAAAGAACCCTTAGAGTTAATACATTCAGATCTATGTGGTCCAATGAATGTAAAAGCTCGAGGAGGGTACGAGTATTTCATCTCATTTATAGATGATTATTCAAGATATGGTTACTTGTACCTAATGGGACATAAGTCTGAAGCCCTTGAAAAGTTTAAGGAGTTTAAGGCTGAAGTTGAAAACCTGTTAGGTAAATCTATTAAAGTACTTCGATCTGATCGAGGAGGGGAGTATATGGATCAAAGATTCCAGGATTATATGATAGAACATGGAATCCAATCTCAACTCTCAGCCCCTGGTACACCGCAGCAGAATGGTGTATCAGAAAGGAGAAATAGAACCTTGTTAGACAAGGTTCGATCAATGATGAGCTATGCTCAATTGCCTAGCTCGTTTTGGGGGTATGCAATAGAGACTGCAGTATACATCTTGAACAATGTTCCCTCGAAAAGTGTTTCTGAAACACCTTTCGAATTATGGAAAGGGCGTAAACCTAGTTTGCATCACTTTTGCATCTGGGGTTGTCCATCACACGTGCTTGTAACAAACCCTAAGAAACTGGAACCTCGTTCAAAACTATGCCAATTTGTTGGTTACCCTAAAGAAACAAGAGGTGGTTATTTCTACGACCCACAAGAAAATAAGGTGATTGTATCGACAAACGCCACCTTCTTAGAGGAAGACCACATGAGAGATCATAAACCACGCAGCAAAACAATATTAGGAGAAGCTATAGAAGAATCACCAAGAGTTGTTGATGAAGCTGGACCTTCAACAAGTGTTGATGAAGGAACTAATTCTTCAGATCCATCCCGTCCATCTCAAACGTTGAGAGTGCCTCGACGCAGTGGGAGGGTTGTATTACAACCTGATCGCTACTTTGGTTTAACTGAAACTCAGGTTGTCATACCTAATGATGGCATTAAGGATCCATTGTCCTATCGACAGGCAATGAATGACGAAGATAAGGATGAATGGGTCAAAGCCATGAACCAGGAAATGGAGTCAATGCACTCCAATTCTGTATGGGAACTCGCAGATCTACCAAATGGGGTAAAACCCATAGGGTGCAAATGGATCTATAAGAGAAAAAGAGATGCAGCTGGAAAGGTACAGACCTTCAAAGCTAGACTGGTGGCAAAGGGTTATACCCAAAAGGAAGGGGTTGACTATGAGGAAACCTTTTCTCCAGTAGCCATGTTAAAGTCCATAAGAATTCTCTTATCCATAGCCACATATTATGACTATGAAATATGGCAAATGGACGTCAAGACTTCCTTTCTGAATGGTAATCTTGAAGAGAATATCTTTATGTCTCAACCCGAAGGGTTCATAGCCAAAGGTCAGGAACAAAAGGTTTGTAAGCTCAATCGATCCATTTATGGATTGAAACAAGCGTCCAGATCTTGGAACATTAGATTTGATACTGCAATCAAATCTTTTGGTTTTGTTCAAAACGTTGATGAGCCTTGTGTGTACAAGAAAGTCAACAAAAGGAAAGTAGCTTTTCTAATACTTTATGTAGACGATATCCTGCTCATTGGGAATGGTGTAGGATACCTCACTGACATTAAGAAATGGCTAGCAGCCCAATTCCAAATGAAAGATCTGGGAGAGGCTCAATATGTTCTAGGAATCCAAATCATTAGGGATCGTAAGAACAAAACGCTAGCTCTGTCTCAAGCAACGTATATTGACAAAATGTTGTCTCGATATTCGATGCAAAACTCCAAGAAGGGACTACTACCCTTCAGACATGGGGTACACCTGTCTAAGGAACAGTCTCCTAAGACACCTCAAGAAATTGAGAACATGAGACACATTCCCTATGCCTCAGCTGTAGGCAGCTTAATGTATGCTATGCTCTGCACTAGGCCTGACATATGTTATGCAGTGGGAGTAGTCAGTAGGTATCAGTCTAATCCAGGGTTGGACCACTGGGGAGCGGTTAAGAATATCCTCAAGTATCTTCGGAGAACGAGGGACTACATGCTGGTGTATGGAGCTAAGGATTTGATTCTTACTGGATACACTGACTCTGACTTTCAAGCTGATAAGGATTCAAGGAAATCCACATCAGGGTCAGTATTCACCCTCAATGGAGGAGCAGTAGTGTGGAGAAGCATCAAACAAGGATGCATAGCAGACTCAACCATGGAGGCTGAGTATGTAGCAGCTTGCAAAGCAGCTAAGGAGGCAGTATGGCTTAGAAAGTTCTTGACTGATTTGGAAGTGGTTCTGAATATGAACGTGCCCATAACACTATACTGTGATAACAGTGGGGCTGTGGCCAACTCAAAAGAACCTCGAAGCCACAAACGAGGTAAACACATCGAGAGGAAGTATCACCTGATACGGGAGATTGTGCAACGAGGAGATGTGATCGTCACTAAGATCACTTCGGAGCACAACATCGCTGATCCATTTACGAAGGCTCTCACAGCTAAAGTGTTTGAGGGTCATCTAGAAGGTCTAGGTCTACGAGATATGTATGCCATCTAATCTAGGGCAAGTGGGAGAAATGTATAATGGGTATAAGGATGCCCTAGTTCATTGTATTATTTTAACATACATGACATTTCCAGCTTTAGATTATTGCATTTACATCCCACTAACTAGTGTTTTAGTTCAAGTGGGAGTTTGTTGGGTTTTATGCCCTAAAACTCGTAGATAGTGAATGTAACTGTTGATCGGATATTAATGAAATAATATTGATATATTTTTCCATTAATTGTTATTAGTTATTTTATATTTGTCTTTGCCTAAAAATAACCCTAATCCAATAAACTAGACATCCAAGGCTGTAATATGAGTCTTGAACTATATGTAGCGACATATGGGATCATTGTTCAGGAAACAGCCTAAAGGGTCTATAGTATAGGGATAAGACTGGGTGCCTTATCCTGGTGACACTATGGATACGACCCACTTTGTATTTGATACAAACGCTATGATCCAACGCGTTCGTGTAGGAGACATGCGAGTTGGGGTATCCTATGCAATGAGTTTGCATAAGACCGGATCGCGAAATAGTAACCACTGGTTATAACACCGTTAACTAGTTGGTTTTCTATTTCACTAGGACGACCTAGACAACTTAGTCTTAATCCTGAGTTGGTTATGGACTCCTGCTCATGAGGGACTGTCCTTTGATTTGCATGGGTGAGAGTGGCCAATACGTCGACTCAATAAGCCTACCATTTTGGGGACAAGACCGAATGGGGAGCTGGGAACATAATCGTACAAGATGGAATTCACTCCTTCCCGACTTTAGGGAAGCAGATGAGTGTTCCCTTAAGTGGTGACTCCGAGTCTTGAACAAAGGGCCCTACCCTCTCAATGGCACGAGAGGGTTTTTTGTTTGATGGTTGGACCACAAACAGGTTGTTCATTAGAGGAGAACTGGTACTTAAGGAAATAGAAGTAACCCAGGGGTAAAACGGTAATTTGACCCAGCTGGTGTTACGGACACTCGTGAAGGACTAACTAGTCGATATTGGTCTAGATCCGTGGACACAGAAAATATGTCTGTAGTGAGAAGAGTGCAACTGTGAGTCTATAGTGGAATGTACACACAGTTAACGAATATTGATTAATGTGGTTAATGAGTTTGACCAATTAATCTCACATCGTTGGAGCTTCTGATCTGCAGGTCCATTAGGTCCCACTGGTAGCTCATAAAGTAATTTGAGGCAACTAAGTAATAAATGTAAATTGAAAATGTTCAATTTACTAAGGGAAACAAATATAATATATATTGATATATTATTATGAGAGAAATTAATATTTGAAGAAATTCAAATATAAATCTATGGAAGTTTGAAAGAGTTCAAAGAATGAATTAATTAATTTAAGGCCTAAAATTTATTTGGGTAAATTAATTAATTCAAGGCCGGAAATTAAATATGTGATATTTAATTGGTGGTTAATTAATTAGAGAATTCATTAACCGGGAATTAATCAATTATGGAAATAATTAATCACTTAAGGAAGTGATTAATCATTTATGGAAATGATCTAATCACTTATGGGAGTAATTAGTCATTTGTGGAAAAGATTAATCAATTATGGAATTGATTGATCATGAATTGATTAATTAAGGAATAAGATTGAATCAATCTTGGAAAAGATTGATTTAATTGAATATTTTATTCATGGCCTCTCTTCTATAAATAGAAGACTAGACCTAATTGGTTTAGGACACTCTACTCTTGCTCTTAGACTCTCAAGACAAGACCAAGAATTCTCTCTAGCCTCCCTCTTAGAGAAAGACTCCCACAAGTCTTTTGCCTCCTAGACTCAGAGTCATACCGGTGTAACCTCTGTGGTTATTGTGTCAATCAAGGAGAAAATTCCAGCAATCACAAGACAAGAGGGCTGCTGCAATTTTGTTCGTAGGAGCGTCGTTGGCGAAGAACGGTCAAGAGTCTACAACGGAGGTTTGTAACGGTTCTTCCCCTTTTCTTTAGAAAAGCATGAAAATAAATTTAGATTTATTTTTCAGCATGTTTAAACAGATTTTCCAGCAACTTTAAAGTGTGTTTAAAGATTGTTTGAGTTTTTCGTAACGGTATTTTAATGTTAATTAATATACGGCGTAAGGTCCAATCGATGCGCTTCCGCTGCGTGGGGACTTGTATTCCCTTCAGTGAAATCACTGCAAGTGAAGTTGATGACGACCGTGGTGACCACCCCTGCAGGAAACTACAGTCATCAAAGTGATTGGTTTAGACAGGTGGTGAAATCACTGCAAGTTAATTTGGTGACGACTATTGCACAAAACTTACACATTCAAACAAGAAAGAAACAAATTGCAGTAATATATGTGAAAAAAAAAGGTAGGAGACAAAATCTATGACACAATCAAAGCTGTTCATATGTATACACCCAATAAGGACACCAATGAAATATATATGCATATTCAAAAAAAAAAAAAAAAAAATTGGTAGCATAAAAAAAAAAGAGCAAAAAAAAAAAAGAGTTTGATATGTATATACCTTTCAAGTGGTGGACAAAGATTGATGTTGTGTCCAAGGAAACCGTCAAATAAATTTGTTAATTCCAAGTCCTATAAAGAAAGAAAAGTAATTAGCAAAAAAAAAAAAAAAGTGTGGCAGCCGAAGTAATTATTATTGTTATTTTTAACCTAATTTGGGTGTGCATATGGGTTTGGCGGCAAACCTTTATACTTGAGAAAAATATATATATATATACACATTTTTAAAGAAACTTTAGATTGAATGATTAAAAGTGATAAGAAAAGTTTTGTTCAGAGAAATTGTGTGAGGGAGTTTCCGAATCCACATTAAAAAAAAAGGGCTGCGAAAAAAAAAAGAGCGTTTGTGGTGCACACATCACAGCAGAGTTTGAATCATGGGAATTTGAATTAAAAAATAAATAATATATATATATATATATATATATATATATATATATATAAAAGAAAGAAAAAAAAATGGAAAGCAAGCAACGACAAAATTTAAAATAAAATAAAAAATCAAGCAACAGCTGCAAATTAATTTTAAAAAAAATAGTTAAAAAAAATGAAAAGTCAAATTTTGTGTCTGGATAAATATGGGATCCAATTCTTTATTTAAAATTAAAAAAAAAATCCTGCTGCTTGAAGTTTAAAAAAAAAATTATTTTCCACCCCACATCATCTTCTCCGTCTTTCTTTGTTTTACACTACTACAAGTTCCTCCTTCAACTAAATCCATCCATTCAACCTGACGGTGACAATCAGATCAAAGGTTGCCCAAAAATACAGATACGCCGGTAGAAAAAAGAAAAAAGAAGAAGAAAAGAAATAAGACACCAACCAGACGATGGCCAATTAGCTCCAACACTCATAGTAATGACTCCACGGCCTCTTCATCGCAACAACATGGATGATCTCATGATGGCAGCACTATGAACGGCGGCCAAATCCAAGTGATCGACTGACGAGTTCACGACAATAACCCAACTCCAGCAAGGCGATTTTCCTTGTTCTGACACCCATTATGGCGAAGCTTTCCTCTCGACGAAGCAATACCCATGACCGGTGACGCCCGACTTTAGGGAGGCGATGCTCCTTGTTCTGATACCCGCGATGGCGACGCCATTGTTGGAAAGAAACTTTTTGGGGATTGGAGGGTAAAATTGAAAGACGGATTTTTGAGAAAGAGGTTATGAGAAAGAGGCTACTTGTGTTATTACTCAATTTCTAGCTTTTTGGCTTGATTGGCTTTATTACAAAAACTTTAAGACACTACTCCTATTTATACTAGTTTCCACCTCCTCAATTTGTGGTTATAATTTTGCCAACACACAACTATAATCTTGTGGCTATAAATGATTCTCTAGAATACAAAATTTTCTCTAACATTCTAGAGAATTCTACTCATATACTCCAAAAGCCTTCCTAGGGGATTTCTCTAGATTTTCCCTCTACTTAAAGACATTTCTAGAATTTGGGCTTTTATTTGGGCTAGGCCCAAATACTAAATATCCAAAATCAAGTTTATTTTTCAACACCCCCTCTTAAACTTGATTTTGTTACTCCCAACAGATCTCTTGATCTTATGAAGTTTTCTTTTCGGTTTCCTTCTGGTTTTGTAAACCCACTTCACTCCGATCGCCTTGTGCCCTTTTGGAAGTGAGACTAGCTCCCATGTGTCATTCTTCTTGATCGCTTTGATCTCCTCATCCATAGCGCTTTTCCAATTTTTGTTTTTCATTGCTTCTTGGAAGTTCATGGGCTCACAATCGGCAAAAAGACAAAAGAGAGTAAGATTATCATGATTTTCAGTTACCTCATAGAGTTATTGTAATCTTCTGAAACGTGGAATCCTTTCACTTGAGTTCTCATCTTCTTGAGAACTTGTAGTCGTTGGTGAAGCTGTTGGAGTAGAAGGCTCCTCTCTTGTTTGCTCCATCATTGTTTGCTCCACGTCATTTTCTTCGAAGTATAGAAGGAAGTTGTAGTCTTCATCACGTTGTCCCCAATCCCATGCTCCTTCTTCATCGAATATTACATCTCGACTAATTATTGTTTTTCCAGTATTAGGATTGTAGAGCTTGTAGCCTTTAGTGTTGGAATCATAGCCGATGAATATGTACTTCTCACTTTTATCATCCAGCTTACTTCTCTTTTCATCTGGAATGTGCACATGAGCAATACTTCCAAAGACTCTGAGATGAGAAATCCCAGGCTTCCTTCCGCTCCAGGCTTCTTGTGGTGTTTTTCCATTTACGCTTCTTGTTGGAGATCGGTTGGATAGGTAGACTGCACATGCCACTGCTTCTGCCCATAACTCCTTTGGTAGCTTCTTGCTTTTTAGCATACTTCTTGCCATGTTGAGAATTTTTCTGTTCTTTCTTTCTGCCACTCCATTTTGTTGGGGAGATCTTGGCACTGTTAAGGGTCGTCGAATTCCATGGTCTTCACAATATTTCTGGAATTCATTTGATGTGAACTCTCCTCCACGATCAGATCTTATGGCCTTGATGACTAAGCCACTTTCTTTCTCAACAAGGGCTTTGAACCTTTTGAAATTCTCGAACACCTCTGACTTATGCTTCAAGAAATACACCCATGTTTTTCTTGAAAAATCATCAATAAAGAGAAGGAAATAGTTACTCTTACCGAGTGAGCTTGGCTTGATTGGACCGCACACATCCGTATGAATGAGTTCTAAAGGCCTTTGAGCTCTTGAGTTGGACTCTTTCGGGAAGCTTTTCTTGAATTGCTTTCCAAGTAGGCATCCTTCGCACACTTGATCAGGATGGCTGATGGAAGGTAATCCTCTCACCATGTTCTTCTTGGAGAGCAATTCTAATCCTCCAAAATTGAGATGCCCAAATCGAAGATGCCAAAGCCAAGATGCATCTTTATAACACATCTTCAAGCATTTTGCTACGTCGTTTTGAATGTTAAGTATAAACATTCTATTTTTTGTCATTGGCACCTTAGCAATCAGATTATTTGTATTGTCTCTTATAGAAAGGTTATTATCTTTTAATTGAATGTCATAACCTTTCTCTAAGAGTTGGCCCAAACTCAAGATATTACTCTTCATACTTGACACGTAATAAACATTTGAAATAAATTGATGCTCACCATTCTTCAATCGGATAAGAATGTTACCTCTTCCTTTTACTTCCACCTTGGATTCATCTCCGAAGGCTACATTGCCGCTCACCGATTCATCAAGTTCCACGAACATGCTCCTTTTTCCACACATATGGTTGCTTGCTCCAGTGTCTAGATACCATTTATTATTTTTGTTCCATTCATTGTCCGTGCAAGCCATTAATAAGGTGTCACATTCTTGACTCCTTTCAATGAAGTTTGCCTTCTCTTCAACTTTTTTGTTGCTAGGAGCTCTACATTCAGAGGCATAATGACCAAACTTCTGGCAATTGTAGCATTTAATATTTGATTTATCGTACCTTGATCTTGAATTTCCTTGCCCACAACCTCTTGTTGAGTTTTCTCCTCTTTGGAAATTGTTGTTGTCTTCATAGGGCCTCCAACCTCGTCCTCGTCCTTGTCCTTGTCCATGACCTCGTCCTCGATGTCCACTATGACCTCATCCTCGTTGGCCTCTATCACTCTGACTAACTCCTCCAGTAGGTGAGTCAACTTGCAGCTTGAGTAATTGGTCCACGATTCCTTCCTTCTTCTTTTTCTTTTCTTCGTATGCTTGTAACGATCCCAAGAGTTGCTCAATGGTCATAGCATTCAAGTCTTTTGTTTCTTCGATTATGGCAACAATATGTTCAAACTTTGGATCTAAAGATCTTAATATTTTCTCCATGATTTTTACATCATCAAGCTTTTCACCATTCCTCTTAAGTTGATTCGTGACCGTTAAAACTCTAGAAAAATAGTCGGAGATGGCTTCCCCTTCTTTCATATTCAAAGTTTCAAACTCGGCTCTTAAAGTTTGAAGACGTACCTTCTTGACAGGATCCGCTCCCTTGTATGATGTTTGAAGCTTCTCCCATGCTTCTTTCACTGTCTTTGCTTCTGAAATCTTCTCAAAAGCATCGTCATCTAATCCTTGATAGATTAGATAGAGAGCTTTCTTGTATCTCTTTCTTGAGTCTCTCAAACCATCCCTTTGTGCTTGGGAAAGACTATCATTCTCTGACTCGGTGTATCCTTTCTCTACTATCTCCCACACGTCTTGCGAACCAAGGAGAGCCTTCATCTTGATGCTCCAATTATCATAGTTGCTCTTGTTGAGCATTGGAACTTGGAATGGCACCATGCCGTTGCTAGCCATCTTCTTAGCAAGGATCTTCAAGCTCTGATACCACTTTGTTGGAAAGAAACTTTTTGGAGATTGGAGGGTAAAATTGAAAGATGGATTTTTGAGAAAGAGGTTATGAGAAAGAGGCTACTTGTGTTATTACTCAATTTCTAGCTTTTTGGCTTGATTGGCTTTATTACAAAAACTTTAAGACACTACTCCTATTTATACTAGTTTCCACCTCCTCAATTTGTGGTTATAATTTTGCCAACACACAACTATAATCTTGTGGCTATAAATGATTCTCTAGAATACAAAATTTTCTCTAACATTCTAGAGAATTCTACTCATATACTCCAAAAGCCTTCCTAGGGGATTTCTCTAGATTTTCCCTCTACTTAAAGACATTTCTAGAATTTGGGCTTTTATTTGGGCTAGGCCCAAATACTAAATATCCAAAATCAAGTTTATTTTTCAACAGCCATGGCCTCTTTATGGCAAAGCTTCGACGAGACCCTCGGATCCGGCATATATTCAAGCATGATTACCGACCAGCAAGAGCGTTTGGAACCTTGCTCCGACATACACCCAGTCAGCAGTAGTAGCAAAGCTCGAACAAGACTCCAAAATAAAATACTCAGTTACATTCTTCTGACGGCACAAATGAGAGACCAATATATTTGCATTTATATAGCAACAATTTTAACAAAATCTTCTCATATCTAATTCAAACCGAATATCTCAGATTTCAAATTAGATTTGCTGCAAACTTCAATCCAAAATCTAAGTTTTGAACCAAATTTGAGTAAGTACTTCAATTTAAATTGCGCGCAAAATCTGATTACGTTGAATCGTTGGTCAAATTCAAGATTATGGTATGGAATTATTCCTCCAATTTAAAGTTTTTGTTCAAATACTACTCCAAATTAGCTTTACCCATTCCAAATTCGATGAGAACCAAATTTTTAAAAAATGTTGTTGTCTTGAATTAAAATTTGGGTATAGTCCAAATTTTATCCCCAAATCTAGGATTGATTTTAAGTCCCCATCCAAATTATGTCTCAAATTCAAGTTTATAATTTGGATTTTCTTTTTTTTATCGAATCAAAATTTGGGTATAATCCAAATTTTATCTCAAATCAAATTTGACCAAAGTACAAACTCAAATCCAAATGCAAATTGGAAAGTGGGTAGAATTTTACTTCAAATTCAAATTTACTCATGCTCCAAATTCCTCAAAGCATGATTGAATTAGAATTCAACCCCAAGTTGAAGTTAAGTTGGTATAATCTTAAATTCTATTCTAAGTAAAAAATTGGTAGAATTCAAAGTTTCTTTTGAAACCGATTCATGGTAAATCTCAAAGTTTTACCTCAAATCCAAATTTTGGCTTAAAACAAGAGTGAATTAGAATTCAAATTTTATTCTAAGTTCGAACTAAACCTGAAAAATAGCCTCAAATCTTACTCCCATTTAAATACAAATTGGGATAGTCAAAATCATGAAGGAAAAAAAAATTCTTATACCTTTGTTGCCAAATTATCTTTTTCGAGATACACCCACACTTAACTTGTGCATAAATCTCGAAAAGGGGCATTTGTCGAAGGAGAAATTTTGACCAATCACAAATTGCCTCGTCATTACCTGAAATTAATGATGAAATTATGATTAATTAAATTTGGGACCAATTATAAATTGACATGTGTCCCAAATTTAATTTGAAGACAAGGTTGGCCAATTGTAAATTTATAGAGCCAAATTTCTGTTTGATCAATTAATTAAAATTAAATTATATTGATCAAATTAATTAATTTGACCAATTAATTAAAAATAATAATTATTTGGATCAAATTTGGGTCTTTTAAATATTTGGGTCATATGGTTTTTGGGTCAAATATGAACTAAACCCAATACTAAATAGTTGAGCCAAAAACCAATAAAGCCCAAACCCAAGTTGTTGGCCCAAAAGTCACCAGGGTCCATCCTGCGAGAACTCTATAAATAGAGGGTTCTCTAGAGGTAAGAATTTTGAAGCTCCAAGCCAGAGTCAAAAAATTCAGAGAAACTTCATCAAGATTGAAGACTGAAGACTGAAGACTCCTTGAAATCCATAAGTTTCAAAGTGTTGAACACTTGTTGAAGATTGAAGACTCCTTCAAGATCAGAAGACTTCAAGCTCCAAGAACCCATTGAAGCTCTAGACTCGAGATCAAGCGTTCCAGCCCTCGAGTGAAACACATCCACACACAAGAGAAAGAATCAGAGGATTAACGTTAGAGATTGTACATCCACACGCATACAAATATTAATACAAATATACATTTTATTCCATGTGTCTCCATATTCGAAGTTACGTGTGAACACCTCCAATTGAACTCAAATGCAATTTTTTTTACAAGAAATGCAAATATGTTTTAACTTTATAGGTATTCTCTCCTTCCATATGTATTTTAGTTTTAGTGCTTATTTTATAATAATAATTATTATTAGGAAACTTTATATAGAATAGGAACCTTTTTAAATTTAATTTGTAGTGTATGATTATATTAATTGATTTCTCCTTAAAACCACAAAAATAATTAAGAAACCATACGATTACATTTATATTTTTTTTAAATAAACATTACATTTTATGTAGTAAGTATTAAAAAAATTATCTCTCATAGTTGTCAACATTTTAATGATAGTATGCACCCAAGTTTTTTCCCTAATTTGTGGGTTGAATGTTACTATTTTTAATTTTTTTTTTTTTTTATCTTCATGGAAAAAATGAACTAACTCCACTCCCCTGTTATTTCTCTCCCCCTCCCTCCTATAAACCTTCTTCTTCTCTTCGATTACCATATACTACTCATCCCTCTTGCTTTATATGTGTTTGTAAATAAATAGATATAACTAGATCAACTCCAAAACCAAAACCTAAAGGACAAACATTCAAAGTCATTTGTTAATCCATTCTCTTTCAAATTGTATTATTAAAATTAAATTTTAAAATAGGAAAACTATGTGCAACCCACGTGTGGAAAATCTAGTAAAAAAAAAATCTATGAAGAATTAATTGATTAGGTGGGGGCATAAGTTTTTTTGTTTTTTTTTTTTTTTTTTTTTTTGTGAGCTATAGAGAGACATGGACAAAAAAACCAAATCAAACGACCATTTTCGGTTTGGTTCGGTTTTCAAATCAAACCCACGTGTGCATTAGATAGGCCATCTCAATTTGCGTTTTGAAAAAAAAAAACGATCATTTTCGACTTGGTTCGGTTTTCTTTTGAAAAACCAACAAAAAACCAAATCAAACCTAGGGTATATATAACCTTTTAAAAAAAACCCTAATTCCCTTTTGATTTCACCATTTTCATTCTCGTCGGCCATCTTCAATTGTCACAACAGTTGGCACTGCCCTTTTCAACCGAGAGTAGTTTGTGTAGCCACTGCCATCTTCACCAATCGCCACCACCCTTTTCGGTGATTGCCACCATCGTATTCTCTGATCACCACATCAAGCGCATGCATTACAGTCTCCCATCGGTAGTCAAGATTCTGTTTTCTTTTCGCTAGCAGTTCGCTGTCGCTCGTTCCTATCACCATCACACTTGTTCACCCACTGCCGCAATCTTTTAACTTTTATTCTCCCATTCCCTGGCTGCCACAAACCTCTAACTTGTATTCTCCCATTCCCAGCCGTATTAGGTATTAAACTAAACTTAACTTCTGATTAATTGCTTAGAAAAGATGTTACTGATCTCCAAGCCTAAAACCTTTGCTTGTTTTTTTTTTTTTCATTGCAACCTATTAGGTGTTACGTTGATTTATAATTCATTCCCAGCCCTTTATGAATTGTGTTATCTCCTTCCCAACCTCTATACTTGAAAGTGCGTAGCTAGTAGATGTATCATGGAAGCTAAATTAGAGGCCATAGGAAAGTTAAGGGCTGGAAACTGAAAACCGAACTAATAGGAAACCGAACCGATAAAAAAATTAAACGTAACCATCAGTTTTGTCCTTCATTGGACATTGGTTCGGTTCTCATTTTGACCAAATTGACCGATTCGTTATAGTTTTAAAAGTTAGAATTTTGTCTTTATAATTTAATAAAACTTCATAAATAGTCTCTACATTAGAAGCCACTGACAAATTAACATTTAGCTCTTAGAAGCTCGGGTGGAGTAGGTGACACATTACCAACTATTTATGAGATTTTATGAAACTTTTTTTTTCTTTTTTGAGTTCATCAACATTTGGGAGAAACGTCAGAGGGTACATGCTAATTAGCGTTGAGCTATGCTCTCTTTGGTAGATTTTATGAAACTATGGGGATGAAAGTGCACTGAATTTTATTTATTTTTTGAAAAAGCACTGAATTGTATTTTTTTTAATTAATATTTTTTTTTTTTTTGAAAAAACACTGAATTTTATTCTCGGATCCACATGGACCAAATTGTAAATTAAGCAATAAAAGTTAATCCTATTTCAAAATTAATAATAAAAAAATGAAAAGATTTCCATTGTGAACTTGTGAGACAGTTTGAGAATTGAGTGAGAACGACAATGGAGGATTGCTTCTCTTCTTCAGAGAAGTGGGGAGAGACGATATCAGAGAAAGTATTCTCGCTTTACAACACTCTCCCAAAGAAAGGCAAGCCTCAGGGTCGCGAAGTCACTGTCTTGGCTGCGTTTCTCGTTTCATCTCCTTCAGCACAAGGTTCCCTTTCAAAACCCTAGCAATTTATCCTCCATTTCCTGTTTTAACTCGATTTCCTTTTCATTCACTGTTCTGTGTCTCTGTTAATTCTACTTCCAGAAGAAAGTTACTCGACCTGTTGTTAATTGTTGTCTATTTTTGATAAATTTAGATTTGGAAGTTGTGGCGTTAGGGACGGGGACCAAGTGTCTCGGTCGCTCGCAGTTAAGCTCAAATGGTGACATTGTGAATGATTCGCACGCAGAAATAATTGCTCGGAGAGCTTTAATGAGGTTTCACTTAATTCTGCGTTTGTGTTATTATCTTTTCATAGTTGGACGTGGGTTTCATGGTCTCTGATTTGGTATATTTTTGGTCTTTAGTAAGTGATAACTTATTAAGTTTATGCTTTTGGTTTCTAGACTTTTGTTCTGTCACGGGCTTTTGAAGTTAGGGATAGTATGTTTTTGAGATGAGCTTATTAAACACTTTGTTCTTTTACTAAATCTTACTCTGTTTACCAGGTTCTTCTATGCACAGATTCAACATCTGTCTCAGAACAACTGTGAGAATGAACATCACAGAACGAAAAAGATGCGGAGTGACAGTGTAAAAAACTTTTTGTTTCAATTAGATGAGGATGCTGGAGCTAAAAGAAAATATGTCATGAGAAAGGGCTGGAAATTGCATTTATACATATCTCAGTTACCATGTATATTCTCTATGAATTGAATATTGATTTTTTGAAAGAAAGTTTAGTACATTGATTTTGAAATTCGAGGCACGTGCATTGCTTTGATTGTTCTTTTTTGGGGTTATGTAAGGTGGGGATGCTTCATCTTCAACTCCCAGAGATGTCCAACCTAGGACAGAGGATGCACCACCATGTTTGATTGAGAAAGGTATGGATACACTACCACAAGCTCAAATGGAAGATAGTGATTTGAAGTGCATGCAGCTTGCTTATACTTCATGTTTAAGAGGGGAATGTAGCTCTTAACATCAAAATTCTTTTTCATTCATGAAGAATGTACGAGTGGATTCAAATTTCAGGGGATGATTCACAATGCATAGGCTTGGTTCAGAGGAAGCCTGGTCGTGGAGATACAACATTGTCTGTTAGCTGTTCTGACAAGATAGCTCGGTGGAATGTAGTCGGAGTTCAAGGTGTGTCATGTGGTAGACGTAGAACTATAACAGTGGGAGGTGTTTAACCTTATTAATACCGTACTGCAATGATCTTAGCTGAGTGATAATAAGTTATAATATGGTAATATAACATTGAAATGACATTTCTTTTGTAGCCCAAGCATATTGCCAAAGCACGTGTTTTGTGTGAGTTATTGTTAATCGTAACTTCTTTCTTCTGTTCTGTGAGTACTGAGTTATTTGAGCGTGTTTGGATCATATAATTTCTGACTTAGCTACTACACATGCATATTGATATATCTTTTGCCTTTTATAATGGTGTTCTATACAACAGTATTTGAGGCACTCTATTTTATGGTTGTACTTGTAATGTACAAATGGTTTATGCATTAACTGAAATGGTTGCCCCTCATCTTGTATCAGGAGCTCTTCTCTCGTACTTTCTTCAGCCTGTTTACCTTTCCTCTATAACAGTTGGATTGTCCCCTCATAGTGCCAAAAATTGTATGCTGGAGGAACTCGTGAAAAGGGCAGTATGTGATCGAGTACAAACATTTTCCAATGATCTAATGACTCCTTTTAAGGTGAATCAGGTACATATAGCATATATCTTTGGTAAAATGCGGTAGAACAGGATGATAAATTTATGATTTATGACATTTTTAATTCTTTGTGTTAAGTGGATTTGCAGCCACTATTTTGCACAGCTCCAATACCACCGAAGGAGTTTCAACACTTGGAGTCTGCTTTGAACACTATAACTTGTGGGTAATGTCTCGACTAGATCATATGTATGTGCAAGAGTTATCTTATAATCATATGGTTAACTTTTCTTTCCTGGCGAACTTACAGGTATTCTATTTGTTGGAATAAGTCTGGCTTGCATGAGGTCATCCTTGGAACTACTGGAAGAAAGCAAGGAACCTCTGCTAAAGGGGCACAGTTTCCATCTACCGAGTCATCTTTATGCAAGTAATATTATCACTTTAAGCGTGGTTTGACTAGCATGTGAATATAATTTGTCTATCCTGATTCGCTTATATGAGTTTCTCAGGAAGCGGTTACTGGAAATATTCTGGTCACTTAAAAGTGAATGCCCTACCAAATTTCTGGCCAGCGACATTTCTTATAGAACGCTGAAGGTAAATTTTATTTCTCGAGTCAGGACACCTATTGACCTTGAAGGAGAAGTGATATTAAATCTCATCTGCAGAAGTTGTGGATCATAAATGCAGTGACATTGTGTATCAGTATTATTTTCTGATGCATCAAATGAAGTCCTTCACATTTGAGTCGACCCCAAGGGTTTGATACCATGAAGAAATTGAATTCAAACATATGGCCATCAGTTCATGATCCTTTGAGTACTAACATTGGACAGTAAATCACAAACTGTTGTTCTATATGATTATGATATTATAGGAACAATAAATCACAAATCTCAAACTTGATGAACATAGACGAGTCAGGATTTCTGGTATTAAAAGGACAAATTTTTGAGACGTGCACAAGTTTAGCTTGGACACTCATGGATATAAAAAGATAAGGTTCTTCGTTTTCTTTGCTAACCATCATGATGTCATTGCACTGAAAAAGAAAAGAGGAGAGAAATTCCCTCAGCAACGGATGTGCTGAAAGTTTGGACACCATGTATTCACATGGAGAATTTAGTGTGTGTTTTTAGCAGAGGTTTAATGTTGTTAGTATTGCAGACTTGAGCTCTTAACGTGGCAATTGTTATGTTTTTCACCTTCTGCCAGGTCTGGTGTTGTCAATTGGAGCATTAATCAACTTTCAGTCTGTTCTAAATATAGAAGATTTTCCAAACCAAAAATGCAACTTGCATCTGTTAATCTCATACTGGTTTTCACCCTGTTTCTCTCGTTCTGTTTTCTTGCCTATTTCAAGGATTTGAACAGTATCCTAGGTCTACAACTGAGTGAAAAATTTTGATGCTGAGATGAAATAAACAAAAATAATATATCTTTATATTCTCGATGATGACTTGAAAATACTCAAGGAAACGAGTAAAACGTGGAGCAGTGCTGGACAAGCCCTTGCTCATAGAACTAGGAAGTGTCTCTAGAAATTATTTAACACTAGCAAAAGCATAGCAGGTTCTCACTCTCCTACTTTTCCCCAACGTGACTTTGTTACTCCAAAAAGTAATTCACGAGTAATTCAAACGTTGTTGTGAATTACGACATTTTCACTGTTTGTTGTACACATTTTTGTGTAATATATGTTGCCAGCTTGATGTTTTATTCCATTGCAGGATGGAGCTCAAGATTATTATTTAACATCTAAAGTTTTCAAGGAACAACCAGCTTTTAGGAACTGGATATCGAAACCTATCAGTTACGAGGCGTTCTCCTTTGAATGACAGTAAGTTAGGTGTTTGCTTGCATTGTACTTTAATGGCAAACCAAAAGATAAGAGGTGAATGTTTCTGAATGACCTGCCTCCACGTTTGAACAGTCTTTCTTTGAAATGGTTAAAATTACTTATTATATTCGAAATCACTCCAAAACATGCCTTTAATAATTCAAAATCAATTTTGATGATATGAAAATCACGTTTAAAAGTGTAAAATCAAATGTGAAATTGATTTTGAATAGTTAAAAGGTATGTTTTGGGTGATTTCGAGCATGACAAAAGTGATTTTAGCCATTTTAAAATCATTTTCAAACATGCACTTAGCTTGTGGCCTTTTTATTTGCAATCTCTTAAGGCTCCAAAAGATGTTATAACAACAAATCACATTATAAACACATGAATTCTGATACTCGTTAAGATTGTAAGAGCAATTTTGTTCAAAATTAGCATCGATTTATCACAAGTAATTGTGACAGCTGCTCTCTCTCTCACACACAGACATTGATGACTTTGATTTAAAAGGCTAGTCAGTTCTTTAGTGCATGTCATGTGCTAATTTATTTTAGGGATTGTTTGTTCGGTTTAAGGTTTGCATGAGATCCAAATGTTCATATATACGATGGATAAAGATGGGTAAGATTGGTTGGTTTAAGTTTTTCAAGAATAATGAGCGTTGGTTTCGACCTTTTTGTTCAGTTTAATCATCGTATGATTGAACAACTTTTGACTTTTAGTTATCAAGTAATTGGTTCCGACTTTTCTTTTTTAAAATCTAAATGGGTTTACATTAATTGTAGTATAATTTTGTTAAGTAAGATTACCTTTAAACAATATAATTAATCTTTAAGTTAAATTATAGGGAAAAATGCACTTTTGGTCCCTTATTTGGTCCCTAAGGTTTTAAAAGAGACACTTTAGTCCCTCACGTTTTAAAAACAATTAATTCTAAATGGTCCCTCAGTTAAGTTGACCACTAACGGAAAAATGACATTGCATTGATGATGTGTCAGTATTTGGATGATGTGTCATTTTTTTAACAATTTAAAATTATTTTAAATTTACATGGCATTTCTTTTCTTCTTTGTTTCTTTTCTCTCTTTTGTCTTCTCCTTCATTCACTTTTCTTCTTTCGGACGAAAGCTCGACATCAATACCCCAGTACAATTTCTCAAGTTAAAATATTTTGTCCTAAATCTCTATGATAATTACTCAATAAGATTATCGCTGAAATCTTTGTGGATTATTTCACCCTAATTTGATTAATTTCTCAAGCGACTATGTTTAGTCCAATTCCTCTGTCTCAAGATTTTCTGGAGAAGAAGAAGAATAGATAAAGGAGAGAAGGGAAAAAAGAAGGAGAAGGTATAGAGGAGGAGAACAAAAGAGGGAGAAAACTTATTGAACTAGAGAAGTGGGCAGTGCATTAGGAAGCGAACAGGGGTGGTCAGAAGAAGACGAGAGGAAGAGAAAGAAGAATGTGAGAAGATAGAGAAAGGGAAAGTGAAAAAAAAAACGAAAAGATATGCTCATAAGCTTGAAATAATTGTAAATTAATAAAAAAAAAATTAAATTAATAAATTGGCCAGCTCAAATATATCATCACCAACTTAACTGCCATGTCATTCTCCGTTAGTCAATTAACAGTTCAAGAACCATTTAGAATTATTTCTCAAACCTCAGGGACTAAAGTGTTCATTTTAAAACCTCAGGGACCAAATAGACACTAATCTCAAACCTCGGGGACCAAAGATGCATTTTGCCCTAAATTATAAGTATTGTCTTTGAGTTTTTGGAGTTTATTTAATAGGTCTGTGAACTTTAAATAGATTTGTGTCTTCCATGTTGTTGAGCTTAAAAAATGTCTAATATAACTTTGATTTTTTTTTTATTTTTTTTTTTATTTTATGTCTAGTAGATCTCTGACAACTTGATATTTTTTTAAAATTCATGATCTTATTAGACACAATTGAATTTGGTATAATCATAGGACTTTGATATTTGAATGTCGTAACAATTGTGTGTCAAATTGAGAGTAGAGAAATTTTGGTGGATAGGTTGTTTTAAATTCATATTTTCATATATGTCAATAGATTTTGAATATTTTCAAGATTAGATTTTCAGCATTTTTTCTTACCATTATACCCTTGTTGTCATTATCTCTCTTCAATTTAAATTATATTTTATAAAATATTATCTAAACAAATCCCTCAATATTTGAGAATCATAATCAATCCGATTTTATTTCATTCCTTAATTAAACAAGTTGATTTTCATATCATTTTATCTATAATTAGATTAGATTTTATTTTTTTCCTCTCCCTTTTCTATTACGAAAGCTTCAACTTTTTTTCTCCTTTTTTTCCTTCTCGACGACATCTTCAACCGGCAGGAACTTCATTCAGCGCAACTTCTTCACAGCGGGAGTTGGTTTTGTTCAAGCGGCAGCATTTTATTTTGTTCAATCGGCGGGAGTGGGTTTTCTTGTCGGCGGCGACATTTTATTCAAGGCGGGAGTGGGTTTTTTTTTTTTTTTCCTACCGGCATTTGTGTTTCATGGCTTTTGTGTTTCTCGGCGAGTGTGGGTTCTGTTTCGAAGTCAGTAATGTTTCACGCCCATTATTAGTTCAATTTTCAGTTTTGTCACGGTGTATATATTACATGTTAGGCGGAATATTTGAAAAAATGTGTATATATTCCGAACCTAAAAATGTGTATATATTCTTCAAAAAAAAAAAAAATAAAAAAATAAAAAAGTGTATATATTTAGGTTGTTTATGGAGGTTTCTGGCAAACTTTGTTCAATTTTATGTTTCGGTTTCCAGTGTTTTGAAGATGGGTACGTTTTTCAGTTTTTATATTTTATATATTTAAAGGGATATATCGTTTTAGTTAATGTCAGTTTCATATATACACATTATAAACATGTTTTTAGATGGGTACGTTTTCAGTTTTAATATATAATATATTTAGAGGGGTATCTCATTCCAGTCAATGTCAGTATATATTCATCTGTATATATCATATTTTATATGTCATATTCTAAAGTATACATAAATATATATCATATGTCAGTATACTTATGTTTCATATGTACCATGTAGTATATATTTCTGTATACTATGGAATATGGTATATAAAAAATGAAATATATAAAATATGATATATACATATGAATATATAAACCATGTGTGTCTAATACATATTTTGTGGTTCATATATACCAGCAGTGAAGAAGTAAAGGGAGTGTTGACGCCTTAGGGACGGTGGGCGAGAAAAAACCCTAAAAACCCGTGGGAATACAGCGCATGAACTAGGTATTTCGAAGCAATATACCAGATTATGTGAAATATACCTCGGAAGTTCGAAATATACAAGACGTTTTCTGCTACCATCGGTTCGTCTTCTTCGCGCGCTTTTTGTGTCTTCTTCTTCGCAAAATTGCTGGAAAAAAACGAAGCCTATTCCGGTACAAATCGTGGGTTCAAAAGCAAGCTTCAAATCGTGAGTTTTTTTCCTTTTCCGATTTCTAGACCTAAAGAATATACCTCCGAAGTTCGAAATATACTAGAGGATTTCTACAAACAATGGTCCGTCTTCTTCTCGAACTTCCTGTGTCTTCTTCTTTGCAAAATCGCCGGAAAAACGAAGCAAAAATCTTGGGTTGAACGGAAGAAAAAATTGTGGGTCCCCCCCCCCCCCAATTGCACGCCCTTTCCTTTTTCGTTCCCTCTCTCTCACCCACGGTCTAAAAAATGAAGCTTTCCTTTTTTTTTTTTTTTAAATGGTTAGTAGAGTATATGAGGGCTGAATCGTAAAAAGGTCATGATTTTTATGAAAAAAATTTGGGTCATTAAGCCTTTTCTGTAAAAAAAAATAGAAACTTGGACATTTATGAAATATAGGGCCCATATTTGGGCTATCTATGTACTTTTCCCTTGAAAGTATAGCCTTCATTTGATAACGGTTTGGTTTTTGGTTTTTGATTTTTGGTTTTTGAAAATTAAGCTTATCTAGTTTTTATAGGTAGTCCACATGACACATGAGGCTAGTAATGTGGTGATAAATCGTGTACGTGGTACACGCCATTTGTGTAAATCATGTGTATTGTATGTGATTTACACTTTTTCTTCCGACTTACGTTTTTCTAAATAGTTTTCCAATTTTTTTGGTCGGGACTAAAATATTTAGCTCTCCTTATATATGTAATTTTGAGAACTATCATTAATTTAAAATATATATTCTTCCACAATTATAAAATTAGGTGGAGAAAAAGTTGTTTTTGTTTATCTCTTTTTGTTTTTCCATGCTTGACATTTTCCTAATTACTTAATACTTAAATTTCACAAATAATGAAATTATGTCTAATGCTTAATAAAAGATTCTAAGTTTTGTGAAAATGTTATATACAAATTGGCAATTTGACATAATGTCAATAAAAACTCATGTAACACATGGTGATTTTGTCTTTCCTGACGACCTTCGGGATGAAGTTGAGACACATCAAAATATGATTGATGATGAATTACATCATCAATATCTTGTTGTGTTATATCACTAGATGTTACAATAGGCACTAATTGGTTTGGTCCATAATGCTCTGATTAATGACCAGAACTTGAAGCAATGTCCACCTGAACTCTTGACACATGAGAAGTTGGAATTTGATAATCAACTATAGGAGGTTATTCGTCTACGTGTGACTTTGGAACATCTTCAATCTGTTGTCGTTAGGGGTGTTCATCGGTCGGTCGGTTTTAGTTTTTGTCGATTTTTTAGAGCTTGGTGACGCCGACCGACTGAACTCACAATCGGTCGGTCGGTTTATGTCGGTTTTGTAACTCCGACGAAACAAAAAAAAGATACGAAAAGATAGAAAAAAAGGGAGAGAAACAGAAAGAAGAAAAGAAAAAAAAGGAAGGGAAGGGAGAAGGAATAAGAGAAAAAAGAGAGGGAGAAGAGAAACAAACTATATTAAAAAAATTAAAAAACATAAGAAAAGAAGAAAAAAAAAAAGAAAAAGAGATGGAGAAAACGATGATGGTGGACTGACGGTGGCAGTGATCGACAGTGGGAGATGAAGAGTCTGTGAGAAGAGAAAAAACGAGAAAGAAAAAGGGAGAATGAACAAAAAAAGAAAGAAAGAAAGAACATGGGAGAAGGAACCGAGAAGAAAGAAAGAGAAGAGAGAAATGGAAGAAGAAGATAGAGAGAGTATTTGTGAAGAAGAAGGAAATAGAAATAAATGAGAGAAAAATAAAATTAAGAGAAAAAAGAGAGAGAGATTCGGCTTATTATAAAAAAGAGAAAGAGAAAAGAGATAAAAAAGAGAGAGAGGAGAATTAATTATTAATATAATTTAAAAGGACAATCATGACTTTTTCTTTGGAAAGGCAAGTCTGAAATGACTTGAAAAGACTACACACTGCATGTGCAGTGTGCAGTGTGCATAACTTGACATGCATCAGTTTGATTTTTTTTTTTAATATCAATATCGGTCAGTCGGTTGGTTTTCTTAATTTTCGATTGAACCGACCAACCGACTCTGACCGAATATAGCAAAAAATCGACCGACCGACATCGGTTCGGTTGGTCAAGTCGGTTTTCTGTTTCATTTTGAACACCCCTAGTTGTCGTCAGCATCTACGATGAACACGTGTCCTATCTACGTTATCAACAATTAGTATCTTGGTTTGTTGAATGATATCAGTGACATTGCTCACATATAGAACCTAAATTAAGTGTACTTTGTTCCATTGAAAATTGTTGTATCGCTCGAACAAAGTTATTCTGGAGAAAGAAAAATTAATATAACATAATATATATATTTATGACTAAAATTTGATAATAGTTAATTTAAGTAGATGCATTTACCATGCAAACATAATAAACATCATTGTGTGTGATATTCCTCCTCATGATTGAGTCATAGCAACATAAGTATCCATCATCGAACACAACTGACATATCTACTATATGGCTCATGCACATTGATGACAATGTGGATGCCACGATAATCTAAATGATGCATGATGTTGATAGCGCGCATAACAAGTCATTTTTTCGGTATATCTTAGTTAGTCTTTGAGAATTATTTGACCATTTTGATGCACTTTGTGTTTCTTTTGTAGGAATTGATCATAAGGATAGAAATTGAAGTTGTGGAAGAAAAATGATGATTTGGAAGCAATTGAAAGAGTTGAAGTGAAGAAAAGAGGAAAAAGAAGCAATTACAAGCCTCCCAACCTGAGAGGGCAGCGTCTCAACGCTGCCTTTAGGCGTCTCAACGCTGCCGTGAAGACAGTAGACGCGAGACGCTGCCAAGATTTTTCCTTATTTGTTTGGGTGACAAAGGACAACGTCGAGACGCTGTCCCTAATGTCTCGACGTTGTCGACAGATTTTCTATAAGTACAGCATTATGTTGCACGGCAAAGGGAGTCCAATTGGTTAGATTTTAGCCTTAATTCCGACTAGAGACCTTTGGTGGGAGCTAAAGTAAGGACAAGGAGTGAGAATCAAGCGAGAAGGCGTGGAGATCGTGACGGGGACGTACGGTTTCGACGAATTCGAGTTTTATCCCTTTCTTTCCCTTTTATCTAGTTGATTTTATGGATTTTCTATCAATTAGTGTTTGTAGTTCCAAAACTATGAGTTGCTAATTGTTTGTCTTAAGGGATTGATGTAGTTGTTTAGATTGTTGGATTGATTTATAGTTTGAATGTGCTTTTATTTTATTCATGCAATTATGTTTGAATACGTTTAATTAACTGGTCATTGATTGAACGATTTAGTGTTGAATCTTGCTCGGAAGGGAGGATTTAGCTTAGACCCTTATTGCATGACTTAAGTGAAATTCTAAGATTGAGAGATTTAGAATAACTTTAGAAGTTATAAGAAGAACTAAAATCAAAGCCTTGCATGTTAATGAACTTAGATAGGGATATCAAGTTTATTGTATGCATGAGAATCAATTATGCTCGGGAGAGATAATTGTGATTAAAGTTTCCTTGACTTATAAAATAATTGCATGCTAAAATTCATTCCCATTAATTAATCCTCAATCTCAAAGAATGAAATCAATTCGCTCAGAGTCTTTCCATTTGAATCTCCACATTTGTTTTATGCTTTTGTCTTTAGATTTATCTTTCTCATTAAGTTTTGATCTCTAAATAAAATTGAGTAAGATTATTCATGATAGTTAATTCACTAGAAAACCAATCCAGAGGACGACATGCAAACACTATATTAAAACTTGACCCATACACTTGTGGGAGCAAAAATTACACATCAGAATGAAATATTGAATCAAATGGTAATGCAAATTACAGGATGAAAATTCAATTGAATTTTTAGAGATTTGATTTCGTCAATTTAGATTTAGGATTAATTAAAGGAAATGAATCTTTAACGTGGAATTATTTTATAAGTCAAAAAATTTTAAATCACAAATAAAATTAATCTAAATGATGCAGGATGTCATCACCAAATCACAATCATGTTAGTTGCGCGTGCTTGTATATCACAATTTTTGAATTAGTTTCATAACTATCCTATATTTGTTTTTCGTTTTTTAAAGGCTAAATTATAAAAAATACCCCTAAACTATGAGGTTTGTTTCAAAAATGCCTCTAAACTTTGAAAAGTTTCAAAAATACCCCTGAACTTTGAAAAACGTTTCAAAAATACTCTAGCCGTTAATTTTTGGATGAAAACCGTAAAAGTTTCAATTTCAAAAATACCCTTGAACTTTCAAAAAAGTTAAAAAAAATACCCTTCTTGAAAAATGTTTCTTCTTTTTTCCTCCTCTCACCGTAAATTCTAACGGTTTCCATCCAAAAATTAACGGTAGGGGTATTTTTTAAACATTTTTCAAAGTTCAGGGGTATTTTTGAAACTTTTCAAAGTTCAGGGGCATTTTTGAAACAAACCCCATAGTTCAGGGGTATTTTTTATAATTTAGCCTTTTTAAAACTACATTATGTTTTAAAAAAATTATTGTTGTTGTTTATTCTTAAAAAGATATTGGTTACTAACTCTTTTTTTATAATTTTTTTTCCATAACTCAAAAAGCCTTTTCACTATCATATTAAAAATTTAAAAGATCTTTTTTAAAAATTTTATATGAAACAATGAAGAATCCAAATTCAAACTTACGGACCAAGGAGGTACACACTTAGGCCCCATTGATAACATTTTCTTTAAGGGATCGTTTGGTCCACCGTGGGCTATTATAACCAACCCAATAAGGGGTGGAGTTGGTTATTTTTCCCCTTCGTGTTGCTAAAGTAACCACTATTCAACCCACCCAATTATTCTATCCATTCTCTACAGTAACTATTTTCTCTCTTCTTCCATGTGACTCATTGACTTTTCTACCGACGACCGGCCGACGACTTTTCGACGACCACCGACAACTTTTCCGACGACTGTCGTCGACTTTCCGACCACTTTTCCGGCGATCACCGACGATTTTTTTTTTTAAATCTTTCTTCTCTTTTTCATTTCGAAAAAAATATAAAAAACGAAAATAAAGAAAAAAAAGAGGTAGAAGAAAATGAAAGGAAAAAAGAGGGAAAAAATTTCGGTTGCCGAAAAATTTGTTGGTGGTTGTCGGAAAAATCGGAAAATTTCTAGAGAGTTAGATACTAGGTTGTCTTTATACATATATAAATATGAGGTTTTATTATATAATTACTTTTGATAATGAAGTATATGAATGTCTACCTTCATCATACCATATTTTTCATTCCAAATTATACTTATCGTATTTAAGTTTATCGTGATAATAATAATTAAAAAAAATACTACTCAAGTTTTTATTTTATGTGATTTCTATTTTATTTGATTCTTTTGATAATGAAGGTAAAATGAGTTTTGAATAAGTATTTACCATTTTTATGTTGGAAATACATAAATGAAACAAATATGTTTTTTCTATATGAAATCATAAAATGACTTATTTTTTGAAAAAACCATGACTCTAAAACAAAGAAAATCAACTCTTACTTTAGGTTATTTTTGTTTCCTTTTAAGTTAAAACATAATTTAACCTCTGTATCCAAAACTTTGTTGTTTTTTTTTTTTTTCCAACTAAACCCATTTTTTTTATTAATATTTGAAGTGCAAAGTTGTATGAGGAAAATAAACAAAAAAAAAATCAGGAAAAAAAAAACATTGAGCTTGAAGCATAGACTATTTGAACTCAGACTAAAATAACTTGCATCTCAAACACTGCATCCCAAACGCAGACTATTTTATCCCAGACTATAATAATTTGCACCCCAAACACAGACTATTATAACACCCAGACTATTATAATCCCCAGACTATTATAACCCCCAGCTATTATAGCCAACCCAATGCCCCAAACAACCCCTAAATTTCTTTACCATGGTTTTCATTTTTGCTAAGATACATTTGAATTCCTAACCAAATTCTAAAAACAAAAACAAGTTTTTGAAAACTACTTTTTTTTAGTTTGCAAAAATTGGCTTGATTTTTTTAAACTTGGGAAGAAGGTAGATAAAAAAACAAAGAAACATAGAGTTGGAGGTAGTGTTTATAAGCTTAAAAACCAAAAACTAAAAACCAAAAATCAAATGGTTATCAAACGGGGCCTTAATCATTTGATTTTTTTTTTTTAAACTATGATGACGTTGACAAATTTTAAAATATTAAAGAAATGGTAGTTTGTAAACATCTTTGTCAAATTTCTAATGCTCTGTGTTGGCGAATGGATTTTGCAGGATATTATTTTAAAGTCTCGTTTTTGGATGTTCATGAGAAATGAAAAGAAAGTATAACATCTTACTTATAATTTTGCAAAAAATTATTTTAATTAATAAAAAATATTTAATATTTAATAACAATATCAAACAAATATAACAATGAAAACAAATCATTAATAGCCAAAGCGAACATAACTCAACGGTAATTGACATGTACCCACGACTAAGAGTTTAGAGGTTCAGATCCCCCACCTCCAAATGTTGTTGAGCTAAAAAAACGAATCATTAATTGAAACAAATCAACTTATTAAATCAAAATTTCCAAATGACATGTACCCGCGAGCCGGCCGAGCCCATCCGACTTCGCTTGGTCCCCACCGCCTCTGGCCGCCTCGGTTCAGCCTGGTTTGTCCCGAAACGCCTCCGAATCCCTAAAAACCCTAGGAGCGTGAGCAGGTATTTATACCCCTCTTCGCCATTGAAGAAGGGGACCCGAACTCAATTCTCGACTCTCTCCTCTTATTCTCAAGCTCTCCCTTCCGCTTTCTGACTTAGGCATCGGAGGCGGTGTGGCTAGCACCACACCGGTGTGCAGGTTTACTCTTTTGCAGGCCACGTCTTCCCCCGCTCTCAAACAAATTCACTGTCGACTATCACGTGGAGCGAAGGTAATTTACCTAGCGAAATTTGATCATCAACAGTTGGCGCCATCTGTGGGGAATAAAGCTTGCCAAATCTGCGCACCGATCATTCCATGAGTAAGGGGATGGAGAAGAAAGACCAGAACATAAACACAGAGGATTCGGATGGTGACCGCCACCAGCGGAGGTCACGAGACGATGATAACATCCGGGGGTCACCGAGACGAACAGGCCGAGGAGCATAGGCCGAGGGGCCGAGGTCGAGCAGAGGATGCTGACGCCAAAATTGCCGCCCTTGAGGATGAGGTGAAGGGAATGAACCGGAGTTTGTCCAGAATACTCCAGATCTTGGATAAACCTGGCCCTAGCACCAAACTCCATGAGGGGGGCTTGATTAGAGACCCGAGGAAGGGGAAGAATCCAGTCGAATATGTTTATGAATCAGAGACAGAATCCAAAGGAAAGAAGACCAACAGCGCAACCAGCAAGGTCAGGGGGCTGAAGCACACAGAGCGCACAGTACTGAGGAGCCCCGAGCCAAGTACCAGTCGTAGAACAGACCTGAGAAATCTGATCGAGGAAAAGCGCAGAGTGGCCAAAACTGCCGAGTCTGAGGCCAGAGCTGCCGAGGCCGAGGCCAGGGCAGCCAAGGCCGAGGCTAAGAAAGACCATCCCCCTTGGAAGACTGAGCTTCTAAACACACTAAAGGAGCTTGGAAATCCTCGGGGAGACCTGCAGAAGTTGAAGGACTCGGGAGGGCAAGACATGGAAGAACTAATCGACCAAGTCGACCCACCCTTCACAAAAGAAGTCATGAAAGCTGAGGTGCCCCAGAAGTTCAAGGTACCTACATTCAAGCCGTATGATGGCAAGAAAGACCCTGTCCAGCATCTAAATGCCTACAAAAGCTGGATGGACTTCCACGGCGTCTCAGATGCAATCAGGTGCCGTGCATTCTTTTTCACCCTAACAGGATCAGTCAGGCATTGGTTTGAGAGGCTGAAAAGGAGATCCATCAGCTGTTTCAAGGATTTAGCCCGAGCATTCCTTGCACAGTTCATGGGGGCCAGAGAACTGCGCAAGCCTCACATTAACCTCTTAACAGTCAAACAGCAGCCAGGTGAGAGCTTGCGTGATTACATAACGCGTTTTAATGACGAAGCACTACAGGTTGAGGGGTACAGCGAGGGAGCAGCCTTAGTAGCCATCACAGCCGGACTGGAAGACGAAAGACTACTCAACTCAATAGGTAAGAGCCAACCTCGAACCTATGCAGAGTTCGTCTCCCGAGCACAGAAATACATGAGCGCAGAGGAGTTGCTCAAGTCAAAGAAGACGGAACGAGAGCACAAGTGGTCTTCTTCATCTAACTACGACAATAAGAAGGACAAAAGGCAGCGGACCGACGAGGGAGGCCGAGGGCGAGCAGACCATGGCCGAGGCCGACCAGACCAAGGAGACTACTTGAATAAGTTTGAAAAGTACACCCCTACTTCAGTCCCACAGGAGCAGATCTTGATGGAGATAAGGAACACAAACCTACTCAGCGCACCCCGGAAGCTGAAGTCAAATCCTGACAACAGAGACAAAAGCCAGTATTGTCTCTTCCATCGAGACCATGGACATTTAACCAGGAACTGCATTCAGCTGAAAGACGAGATCGAAGCGTTGATCCGAAACGGATACCTGAAGGAATTCACCACAAAGGCCGAGGCCGACCAGAGATGACCCGGGCAAAGATGGTGGTGGACCTCTTCTGGAAATCCGTTGAGGACCAAGACAGACTCTCCTATGGCCATGGCCGAGGCCGAGGCCGAGCCCTACCACACCTCTTGCCAGGGTCAAGGACAGCATTCTGGAGAACACACTAAGCCTTAGTTTAGGGAATTCTAGCTTTCTTTTATTCATTGCACTTATCAGGTAATCAGAGCATTGTCGCTCATTTTACTTTTGGTAGGTAGGAGTAGGTTTTTCCCTTTTGCTTTACCATTCAATGTAAACATCATCATTAATGTTAGGACCTAGATGTTCCCTTGTCAAGGCTTAGAGTGTGTTTCAAGGAATGTATGAAGACGTCATGCGAGCCTAAGCTTTTCAGCTTAGTGCCCACGCTCAAACATGCGAGCCTATAGAGCCCACGCTTCATGCGAGCCTATAGTCCCACGCTCAAACATGCGAGCCTATAGAGCCCACGCTTCGTGCGAGCCTATGGTGCCCACGCCCACATGCGAGTCTATAGAGCCCACGCTTCATGTGAGCCTATAGTGCCCACGCTCAAACATGCGAGCCTATAGAGCCCACGCTTCATGCGAGCCTATAGTGCCCACGCCTGCATGCGAGCCTATAGTGCCCACGCCTACATGCGAGCCTATAGAGCCCAAGCTTCATGCGAGCCTATAGTGCCCATGCCTACCTTGCGAGCCTAAGCTCTTCCGCTTAGAGCCCACGTTTACTTGCGAGCCTAAGACCTCAAGCTTAGTCCCCACGCCTACATGCGAGTCTAAGCTTTTCAGCTTAGTGCCCACGCTTAGAGTCGACGCTACTGCTCACGAGCCTGGACTACCAAGTCTACCTCACCTCAGAGCTCAAACACTTGATATAAGTCAAGCTCGCCCTGCGGAAGCCGGGACCGAGCACCTCTTGCCGAAGCCGAGCACCTCTTGCCGAGGCCGAGCACAAACTTTAAAGGTATTCTCCTATTTACTCAACTATACTTTATGTTTCAATGAAGTTCTACTTGAGATTGGGGGCTACAAAGGGGATATGCACTCCCTATTAAACAAAAAGCAAGTAACAGGGGATATACACTCCCTATTAAACAAAAAGCACACAGGTTTAGCATGTTTTACTAAAATTTACATGTCCAAACCTATTCTCTTACTATTTTTCTACGAGGACTTATATATGGATGCAGGGAACCAAATTTTAGGCTAACAGGGGCTTGAGGCCGAGGTCGACCCTAGCCTTTTCCCTAACTTCTCTCTTGCAGACTAGAAACTAGATTGAGGCACTCCGAATAACCAAGAGTGGTATGCTCGGCCTCTTCCCGAGGCCGAGGCCGACCAGAGTCATTCTTGTAATCCCTCACCTTTCTCTTTTCGTTTCACCTAACCCCTATTCAGGGAGTTACTATTTTGTCCAGTTTGTCCTACCTTGCAAGATAACAAGGAATCCATACATAAGTCGGCGTGGAACGAGAAGCTATACTCTTCAATCGGGCTTAAGGAGCTCAACTGAAAGCACTAAGCCGCACCTGAATCCCAATTCAAGAGTGGGGGCTTAATGTTATAGGCAATTTTGGACCACCCCGATGTACAAGGAGCTGACGAGGACAACCGGAGAAAAATCGGGCTGGGAGATGGACCAAAGAGGCGAAACCGGCAAGTGGGACGGGCCAAAACCGAAGGGGTCGGGCTTTTGGCCCGACCCCCTGCTCGGCCTCGGCCCGCTCGCGCGGGCCGAGCCCATCCGACTCCGCTTGGTCCCCACCGCCTCTGGCCGCCTCGGTTCAGCCTGGTTTGTCCCGAAACGCCTCCGAATCCCTAAAAACCCTAGGAGCGTGAGCAGGTATTTATACCCCTCTTCGCCACTCAAGAAGGGGACCCGAACTCAATTCTCGACTCTCTCCTCTTATTCTCAAGCTCTCCCTTCCGCTTTCTGACTTAGGCATCGGAGGCGGTGTGGCTAGCACCACACCGGTGTGCAGGTTTACTCTTTTGCAGGCCACGTCTTCCCCCGCTCTCAAACAAATTCACTGTCGATTATCACGTGGAGCGAAGGTAATTTACCTAGCGAAATTTGATCATCAACAAGTTGGATTTTTGTTTTTTATAAGATGATCACTAACTTTCTTTTTTAAATTTTTAATCTTTTCTATAACTCAAAAAGCTTTTGACATCATATTTAAAATTGAAAATATTCTTTTAGTAGTTTACATTGCAAAGAAATGGTTTTTTTTTTTTTTGAAATAAACAAACAAATGGATTTTTTTTTTTTTTTTTTTTGAAAAGCAAACAAATGGAAATTTAAACTTACCACTCTGGAAAAGTACATGTGAACCACTTGAGTAGGGGAGCTACATGTATTAACCACTCGCACTATGCTCAAGCAAGAAATTATAAATAATTAAAATAGTTTTTAAATATCGATATCTATTTTCTAAATGTTTGATAACAGAAATTAATAGAAAAAGAAAACAACATCGTTTCACTAAATTTCATATTATTCTGAAAACCAAAACTAAAAAAAAAAAAAACTTTCGTGCTTTAAGTACACTACTTGTTTTTAAAATACCGTGATATTTCACGGCTTCTTCTCCTTCTGAGAACTCGATGTGCTGGGAGCATAGCTAAACGACAACTGACATGTACCATCAACCAAATATTTAAATCCTCCATCCCAAATGTTGTTGAATTAAACAAAGAAAAAAAAAGAAAAAAAAAAACCTTGATGTGCTGGCTCAACTTGGTTGATTTTTAGAATAGAGTTTGTAAAACAAGTTGGGCTTCTCCCACTCTCACATGTCAATTACCGTTGAGTTATGCTTGCTTTTGGCTTAATTCTCATTCTTATATAATTTTTTTTTTTGACAATATGTGGGGTGGGAGGATTCAAACCACTGACCTATTGGTCATTAGTACAAACTCTATGCTAATTGAGTTATGCTCATGTTGACATCATTCTTATATAGTTGTTAAACTCAAAATAATCTCAATTATATCTAACTTTATATTTTGATTTTAGTAATGTATGATCACATACCAATTAATTAATAAGTGATAATTTGGTATGGTGTGACACGTAGAGATTGACCAATTGGATAAAATCAGAACAGGTGAAAAAAATGATAAGAATGGGTACGGTAGAATTCATATTACTATTGATCACATTTTGGTTAAACTAGATTTTCCATATGTGTCACATGGTTTTTCATGTTTTTATAGTGATTTAAATATGTAATTTGAATACTAAAATGGAGAAAAAATTATGAATGCTATTTGGTTCCAATCTATAACTATCCATATGCAATAATAAAGTAAGCAAATGAAAATATACCTAATTAAAAGCTTGATCTAGAAGATCAAAGTTTGAGGAGTATTATGTTGAAGTGTTATATACATGAGCCAACAAGAGCTTGGCTCAATTGGCATCTAGCTTGTAATCCAGCTATAAGGTCAGAGGATCGATCCCCCACCCCTACATGTTGTCAAAAAAAAAAAGTGTTATATACGTGAGTGTGTGAGTTTTGATGTCTTTTTTTCATTCTCTCTTGAAATTCTCTTTTTTTTTTTTCCCTTAAGTTAAGCTAGAGAAAAGGGAGGGGCGTTATTTATGTGAGTGTGTGAGTTTTTTTTTTTTTTTTAGTGAGTGTGTTGAGTTAATATGTCTTTTAGGTGGATTTAATTAGTGGATGTGTGGACTTTAATAGGGATATATATGTTAATGGGTGTGTGGACTTTAATAGAGATATGTCAGTGGGTATGACTTAATTTCATTTATATTTATTCTCTACTAATTCCTTAATTTTTTTTTTTATTTTTTTATTTCAGTCCTTGGATTTAGAAAATAATTAAAAAAATTAATCATTGTCTTTCTTTTTACAACTTCTAAATAACAAAATTAACCTAAACATATGTTTTGTTGATTTATTTGATGATTATCTACATAAACAAATATTTAAAAAGCTACGTATGAAAAACTAGGTATATATCAAAACTAAAAAAAACAAATTCAATTTTCAATTAAATAATTAATAAGAAGTTTAAAGATAAAGACATATTGATATGAACAACTTAGACAAATGTGGACAATCAAATGAAGATTTTCTATTGTCATAATAGATTTTTACATAATTCCAGGAACTTTTAACCAATCCCTACCTCTTATTCTTTTTAGCAACATAGAGATTAACAAAACAATTTTGAAGATTGGTCTCAAATGCATTCCAAGAAAAATGAGGATTTCCTCAACTTCTGGAAGTTACCATCTTTCCAACATTTTTTTTTTCAGACAAAACCATCCTTCCAAAATTATACTTGCTTTTGTAGAGTTATCAATTGATTAGAATTAATTAAAATCATAATTAATTTATGTATTCCAATTTGGAAATAAAATGTCAATGTTTAATCAGATTTACATTTAAAAAACAAAAAAACATAATTTAACTAAAAATAAAACATGCAATGTTTAAGTATGCAGACATTCAAAACACAAAGAACAATAATCCTATGGTAAAATAATTTAAAATAACAATTATGAAAGCAAAAAATCATCATCCGTGTGTTATATAACTTTGTTGGAAAAAACTTTATCTCTCACTAGTTCAAAAATTGTTAAACAATACTACTTCAAAAATTGAAATAGTTAGTGGCTACTGTATACATGTAGTAACGTACTTAGTCAGTCTATGAGATTTAAAAAAAAACTCGAGGCGTTATAGAAAAGTTATGGAGAAATCTTTAGGAATAGAAAAGTTATAGAGAAAGAAAGTTTTGAGAGAAAATTTTAGGAAAAAGAAAAATATTTTGTTTTTATAGAGAAAAATTGGAGAGATAAGTTAGAAGAGAAATAGAAATGAAAATTAAATAAATAAAATCATTTTAGATAGAAAAAAACTAGGTAGAGATGAATTTCTTAGAAAGAGAAAGAGAAATAAAAAATTATATCGAGATAAAAATTTGAGAGATAGAGAAAAATTTAGTTAGAAAAAAGTTTTAGAGAGAAAAAAAGATTAGAAAAAGAAATTTTTTGGAGAGCCATATGTCAAAGAGGAAAAAAATATAGTTTTTGAAAAACAGAAGTATGTTTTTAAAGCCTAATTTTTTTGGTTTTTGAAATTTACTTATAATTTCAAAAATGTTTCTAAATAACAAAAAAAAAAAAAATAAGATATAGAAATGGGTTATCAAACAACTCTGATTTTTAATATGAAAAAAAAAAAAACAGAAAACGAAAACTCGTTGATAACCATTTGCTTTTTGGTTTTTGGATTTTGAAATTTAAGCTTAAAAACACTAATTTTCAAAAAGAAAAAAAAAAAAACTACTTCCACCTGTAAGTTTATCTTGGTTTTGTTATCTGCTTTCTTTCTATGTTTTCAAAATCCTAAAAAAAAAACAGTTTGCAAAAATTTGTTTTTGTTTTTGGAATTTGGCTAGAAATCCTAATAATATCGACGTTGAACCCTCTAATTTATTGGGGTATATCAGGATATATTTTTATCATTGCTTATCAAATAAAAAATTGATACTTTAGAGTTTTACGAGATCTATATAACCAAATAAATGTAACTTTTAAAATTTAGGGACTGAATTTAACCTCCAATTATTTAAGAACAATATTTGATTGCATACCGTGTATAGGGATCTCTCTACCCATCCCATTAAAATCTTGACAATTAACAGAGAAGAGTAGAAAATGAGAAATTTATTTTATTTCTGATAATGGTAGAGGTTTTAACATGGTGTATAAGAAAATTCCTCCACACAATATTGTTGATTGAATTTTATCCATTTTTTTTATAACTAAAATATGTTAAACCATTTTATAAATCAGAAACAAAAACAAAAATCCAGATAATGAACCAGAGGAATCTTAACAGCATCGGAAAACGTGTTTGTTGATTAAATATAAAAGATGACAAAAAATACTCCATATGCAGTGAGTCTAATTTAAAAATAAACAAGGAAGGAATAAAATAAAAATCAGATTATTTTATTAGATTAAAACAAAATCAGATTTGAATTTTAAAACTCAATAATTGTAAATATTTTGAATCGTCATCAAATTTGTAATAATTGTCTAGAATGATTTGTGATCATGTGGTCTACTTGCAATGCAACAATATTTGTAAGGAAAAAACAATACATTTTTACTCTGCATTACATTGCGTATTTAAATTTCTTAATTTTCAAATTCAACATTTTAATATAGCTACCAAGTTTTTTTTTTTTTTTTTTTTTTTACACATCAACGTAGCTACGGAGGTTGATGGGGGCATTTGTTAATAAAAAAAATTACATTTTTAATTTTTTAAAATAAAAGTTTATATATTCTTATATATTTTAAATTAAAAAAAAAGTTTTAATTCTTTGTCTTTTTCTTTTTGTCTCCCTTCTTTCTCCTCTTCTCTCTTTTCTCCCCCTCCTCCTATCCATGCCCGCTGTCACTGCCCCCTCCCCTCCCCCCTTTCCTTTTTTTTTTCCTTTGTTTTTTCTTCTCTTTTCTTTTCCTCATTTATCCCTCTTCTCCATCACATTAAAAAAAAAAGTGTTAAATTGAAAGGAATTTTCCCTCCATTTTAGTTGGAACCCCCGGGAAAACATGGTGAAAAGGGGGAGAAAAGAGAAGCGGAAAGAGAAAAAGAAGAGGAAAAGAAGAAGAAGGAAGAGAGAGGAAAAAAAGAAAGTGATGCGAAAGCCCTAGTAAATTGAAAATTAGGAATTCTTTGGGTATATGAACCCCTAATTCACAAATACGAAAACCCCCAAATCAAATTAGCACAATTCCAAGGGAGAGGTAGAGAGGGTTACCTTGTGATCGAAGACTTAAGAGGCAAGGAGAACTAGTTCCTCATTCAAGGTTTGAACACTCCACAAGCATGTTGATCGGACCTACCTAAATGTTCATACATGCAACTATGGATTCAAGAATTGCAAAGAAGGTGATGAGGCTCAGTCATCAAGAAAAGAAAATTTTATTCAAAAAAAACAAAACCAATGTACTGCATACAACACATTATTCCCCCTTTAAACCTAATTTGTTTAGCTATTTAGTTAAAAAGATCAATCTATCCTTGAGCATATTGAATTAAAATAAATAACTCAAAATTAAAGTTAAAAGCATAATTAAAGTACTCATACTAATGCCTGAACCTAAAAACACCTAAAATTTCCTAACATAAAGTTCTAATTTCTTTTTGTAGCATCGTGTGACATAATGTGTAGAGTTTTGAGTTCACCACTGTTTGTACGTGGGAATTGAAAGCCAATTGTAGATGTTTGGCATTTGAGCGTGTGATTGGTCCTGGAGGTAAAACAAGGACATCCTGGTTCATATCACTTAGTCTCCCTAGAATTGCAGGATTAATCATAGAATTGTGTGTTTTGCATATTGAGTTTAGGAGTGTGCACGATTTGGTTTTGATAGACTGATGACTGAACCGAACCTCTCGAGTTTAAGATGTTCTAGATTGAAAAACAATCGTTTTCTCAATTTCGGTTCAAAATATTGGACCATTCATTAGTTTGGATTTCGATCGATTCGCTTTGGTTTTAACGAATCCTTTTATTTTTCTCATTTCTTCCCTGCGAGTTGCGATAAAAACTAAGATTATTTGAGAGACTAAGAATGAGAAAGAAACTTAGGATGAAGGGCGAAGAGTCTGAACCATACATACTAGCATGAGCGATGTTGGCAATAAAGACAAGTATGGACAATGATGACATCGGTAGAGGAGGGTGGTAGATTTTGATGTCAACGACACCATATGATTGGGATAGTAATGAAGGGAGGGAGAAAGGAAGAAGAGAGGGGAGAAAGGGAGTGTTTGTGTGGGCGACTAGGGATTCAAAAGTGAGAACAAGGACGAGAGGTAAAAGATGATTAGGGTTCCAAAAAAAAAGGTTTGCGGCTTCTTTGTCTAAGAACTTGATGTGCTGGCTCAACTCGGTTGATTTGTAAAACAGAGTCTCTAGAACGGAAAATTATTAGGTGTTCGTAGTGCAATGAGGTCCCATTTTTTTAAAACCGTCGGATGTAAATCTTCAAATTTGTCTGTCTCTAATAACCGTTGGATACAAAATCGAGGTACTTTTACTATTTTTCTCTCCTACATCCAACGATGCAAAACTACGGGTCTCATTGCACCGGAAACACCTAAAAATTTCCCAAAACGAAACAAGTTGGGCTTCTCCAGCTCTCTCCTTTACATTTCTTTTATATCACTTCTTTTCTTTTTTTTAATAAAACAATTAAATATTTTACAAAATCATTAATTAATTAATAATAAAAGTTTTAAATCGATATTAATTTTATTATTTTATTCAATTGAATTAACCTTTAAAACTCATCATCCATCATTATTTTTTCTTTTTTTTTTTTTGTTTAAATTACAAATTAGTCTTAAAACTTTAATACTCATTCTTATATATAGTTCTTTTAACTTAAAATCATTTCTATTATATCTAACTTTATATTTTCATTTTAGTAAAGTGACCACATACCAATTAAATTAGGTTAAATTTACATGTGTAGTCTCTGAACTTTCAAGGTTGTATCAATTTAGTCCCTGAACTTTAAAAAGTTTCAAATAAGTCATCGAACTTTCAATTTTGGTTTCCAATTGGTCCTTGAACTTTAAAAAGTGTCAAATAGGTCCTTAAACTTTCACTTTTGTGCCTAATAAGTTCCTCAACTTTTAATTTTGTGTCTAACAAGTCTTTGACTTATTCTACATTTTTTAAAATTCATATGCCTACTATATATAAAATCACTACTACAATTTTCACTTTCTATGACGCCATAGTCAAACAAAATAAAGGGAAGGGATGAAAAAAATGTCATAAATGTCTAGGGAGCGTTTTTGGCAGGAAAAAACAAATTTTTTTTGTATTTTCGGAAATTTATGACATTTTTTTATTGTCATAAATCTATGACATTTTTTATTTGTCATTAATAAAAAAAATATTTTTTATTTTAAATAAGTTTTATTTTAAAGAAAAAGGAAAAAGAGAAAAACCCGTCCCTTCATCTCTCAACCTCTCTTTCCCTCTCAAACCCTTGATTCATCTTCTTTCCCAATCCTCACTCTCAATCCCTCGATTCATCTTCTTTCCCAATCCTCACTCTCAATCCCTCGTCATCTCTTTAGATTTCAATTTAACTAAGTTGAATGGCATTTTGGTAATTTGAGTGAAAATAGCCAAAATACCCTAACTTTTCTTTCTCTCTTCCTCACGTGTTAGCCGCCCAACTCCCTCTCCCGTTTTCTTCTTCTTTTCGCTCAGCCGTGAGTCACCTCCCAGCAGCCCATCCCCGTTTTTCTTCTTCGTCCGGCCAACCATCCTCCCGCAGCTCCGACGCCGGCGACAGGTTCTGCTCGTGATTCCGGCGGCATCTCTCCAGCGCACTGGACGGCGGCGGCTTCATTGTTCGGCCAACAGGTGAGTTTCTCCTCTTCTTTGGCGTGTCTCTCCCACGAATCCCTTCTTCCTCGCCCGATCTCTCTCTTCCCTGTTTTTCATGTCGTTCAGCGTGGGTGTGGTCATGTTAGCAGCGTTTTCCGGCGATCAAGCTGTTAGGTGCGGGCAGCAGTATTTTCAGGGGCGTTTTCTGCGTTTTCCGGTGTTTTTAGGTGAGTTTTCGGCGTGGGTAGGTTGGATTGAGGTTTGTTTTGGTTGGTTTTTGTATTTAATTGATTACCCACTCGATTTTGCCTTCGTTCAGCAAGCTTTCCCCTTTATTTTCGGCGGTTCGAGCAGTAGCGTTTCGATTTCAGCACCTTTGGGGCTTTTCAGCTTTGGGTAAGTGATTTTGAGCAAGGTTCGAGTTTGATTTTGATGTTCATTTGATTACCCATTGATGTTAGATCTTGATTTTAGGCACCCATTGAGATTGGAGCTTGGATCGACGAAATTAGGCCGAATTAGAACCCGTATAGCAAGCGTTGGCTCCATTGGGTAAGTTTCAACCTGTTAATTAAGTTGGGCCTAATAGAAGTTATTCAAGTTGATTCTTGTTTCTTGAATATTCCTCTATCAACACTCTTTTGTAATGTCTCAAGGTTTAGTTGTTCTAGGTTGAGCAATATGAAGTGAAATAAAATTGTAGCTTGTAGTATAATTGTTGAATCTTTTGGGATTAAGTTATAACTCTTAACCAAGAAAACAAACATATGTTTAGGAATTGAGTCCAAGAATTTTGCCTCATGGTGATGAATGTGATACGCTTTTACTTACTGACAAATGTAGTGGTACCATGGTAGGTTGGGACTTTATTAATTTCTACAATGTTTCTTTAGTGATTATTTTAAACTCTCATCAAATTCCTGAACAAACAAAGAAACTCAGTAGGAAAATCTAATAAAATCCACGGTAAATGAAAATAATAGCCTCTTACACCCCTAGTTGAACCCCCTAATTTATTGCATATATCAACAGAACAAAATTGATAGTTTTTTGAAGAGCGATCCAGGAGAATCTTTTTTTTTTGGATAAAACAGGAGAATCTATTTAACTAAATAGATGTAAGTTTTAAAATTTAGGGAGTGAACTCATTTGTTAAAAATAATTGAAGAAGAAGACAAAAAGAAAAAACGTGGTTTGCAAGTTGCAAGTACACTGTACATAAATTTAGAAAGCGCCATTGATTTGCAGAAAGCGCATAAGCAATAGCAGGAACAGGGCAGGGATTCTCGCCCTCGCCATTGGCTTCTCGAAATGGCTCTCAATTCCTTCTCCTTCCTCTGGTAAGTTTCTTTCCCCTCTATAACTTTCTGATGAATCTCATTTGCGAAGACGCACAATCAGGAAGAAGAATCATCTTTAATTCTCTGTCAATATCGATGCAGTTTGCCTTTCAACTTGCTCCGTTTCTCGATTCCGTTATGTTATTTCCCCGTTTTCGTTTGTTGATCTAGTCGTTCTACTTGTTTTTGATCAATCGATGAAAGTATTTTGATCCTGTGGCTCTGTTTTTGTTCTTTGTTCTGTTTGATTTTCATCTCGCTGCTTGTTCGGTGAAATTGAAGTTGCAATTAGCGGGAAATAGTTACGTTTCTTGAGAAACATTTCAAAGGATTTCATCGCCACATTTCTCGCTTACTCGAAATTTCCCTGTTAAGTTCGAATTTCTTAAAATTATCCCTCAGGCTCAGGCATTAGACCTGCAGCAGAATCTCTGTTAGTTGGGGTTAGGGTTTTTTTCGTAGAATAATCTCAATCCGTTTTGGTTCGTTAATTGATTGTTGTTTTTCTTGATGTTGGAAGCAATGCAACTCCAAAATTTACTCCAGCAACAGCTCTGAATAATGTTCGTTGTTCATGGATCCACCATGGCCATGACAAGGAGAAACTCGCCGTCCATGATTGGTCAAGATCTAGGGTTTGGAGTTGGGTTAAATCGGGAAGAAGCAGGAGAGGGAATCTGGTGAGATGCGTGAGTGTGATTGAAGAGACTGATTGTGAGGTTGATGATGAAGTTTACATGAAGAGATCTTTGGAGAATGCAAGAAAGGCAATTGGGCATACAAGCCCTAATCCCATGGTGGGATGTGTGATTGTTAAGAATGGGAAGATTGTTGGTGAAGGATTTCATCCTAAAGCAGGGCAGCCCCATGCCGAGGTAAACCTCTAATTCCAAATTGAAAAATACTGTTTGTTTGTTCGTTCTTCAAATTTTGTTCAAGTTATTTTCGATAGATTTTTTTAATTAATAGGCTTTTTTTTTTTTTTTTTTTTTTTTTTTTTTTTTTTTTACATTTTTTAAAATTAAATATTGTGTCTAATAAAACTTTAAACTTTCAACTTTCAATTTTGTATTTAATATGCATACGAAGTTTAAAAAATGTTTTATAGACAAGAGAATCTTCTAGGCATAACATTGAAAGTTTACTGACTTATTAGACCGAACAGTGAAAGTTTAGTGAATTGTTAGATAGTTTAGGATTTTTTTTTTTGGGTTAAAAATCACTTTTGGTCCCTAAACTTTCATGAAAGTAACAATTTGGTCCATGACCTTTGATTTGTAACGATTTAGTCTCTGCACTTTTAATTTTGTAACAATGTCCCTGAACTTTAGTAAGTAACAATTTAGTCCTTATACTTTCAAATTTGTAACAATTTAGTCTCTATATTTTCAAACGTGTAACAATTTAGTTCTTATACTTTCAAATTTTTAACAATTTAATCCTTGTCGCAAAAAAAAAAAAATCATCAAAATTAAATGTCGATTTTTATTATTATGATTAAACTTTGTATCTTATTAATATATTGGGTCCAAAATTAGTTTATTAATCTATCTAGGTAAGAAACTTCATTAAATCTTTACATTAATTTTTCACGATAGAGACTAAATCGTTACAAATTTGAAAGTACATGTACTAAATTGTTACTTATTAAAGTTCAGTGACTAAATCGTTACAAATCAAAGTTAAGGGGCTAAATTGTTACTTTCATGAAAGTTCAGGGACCAAAAGTGATTTTTAACCCTTTTTTAGTACAGATAGTTCAGGGACTTATTAACACTTTTAAGGGTCATTTGTTCTTAGGGAATGAGAATGTCTGACATCTTCATATGCTTGGAATTTTAGATGCCTTGAAATATAGATGTTTTGACATCTTTAGACAACCATATATGTTTTGTAAGAAAATTTATAATGATGTCTATAAATATTTAGACAGTCATGTTTGTTTTTCAAGATTTTTGTATTGGAAATTTTCTTAAAGGATTTATTATTCTGACAATCCCCTTACCTATTTTAAGATAATTTATATATTAATTTAATATCATTTGAGTGCATATAACATTTTTGTCTTTAATAATTTAATCTTTTATTTTATCAATTCAGTTTATATTAATTTCATATGTTATTTTATAAAACAAATTAATTTATATTGTTTTAAGATTTTTATAAAAGATTTAGTATTAAATATTAATTTTGATTTTAACTTAAAATACTTGAACTTATTTTAAAGGAAGACAATTACATAGTTGATAGTGTTTTTTTTAGTAGATTATATTTGTACATTATCAAAATTGAGAGCTTTGAGAGAAATAGTTTCAAATTGAGAGCTTTGAGAGAAATAGTTTCAATTTGTGATTTTTTTTTTTCTAAAATATTGGAAGATCATTGTTGGAAAAGTAAAATAAATCGAAAATTTCACTTTCGATTTCAATTGAAAAAAATTGAATTATATATTATACAATTTAAATGGAGTTTATTTTATATTTATATGAAACCAGTAATATAGTTGATTTCATAGAATTTTTTATTAGTGAATAAATACACAAATTTATTTTAATTTAAAATTTTAAAAATTGAATAATAAAGAAAATATGTAAAAGAAAAACGAATGACAAAATCGTCAATAGTTGACTCTCTCAACATGAAAATATTAGGTATCGTTTGATAATCATTTGGTTTTTTGTTTTTGGTTTTTGAAAATTTAAGTTTATACACACCTACTACCACCTATAAATTTCTTTGATTTAGCATCTACATTCTTCTTTGTTTTCAAAAACCAAATAAAATTTTGAAAAAAAAAAGTAGTTTTCAAAAACTTGATTTTGTTTTTGGAATTTGGTTAAGAATTCAAATGGATCCGTAACAAAGATGAAAACTATTGTAGGAAATTTGAGAGAAAACAAGCATAATTTTAAAAAATCAAATGGTTATCAAACGGGACCTTAGTGTTTTTGGTTTTTGGAAATTAAGCTTAAAAACACTACTTTGATTTAAAAATTTGTTTTTGTTTGTGGAATTTGACTATGAATTCAAATGTTTCCTTAACAAAGATGATAGCATTGTAAGGAAATTGGTAGAAAACAAGCTTAATTTTCAAAAACAAAAACCAAAAACCAAAAACCAAAAATCAAGGTCCCGTTTGATAATCATTTTGTTTTTAGTTTTTGATTTTTGAAAATTATGCTTGTTTTCATACAATTTCTTTAAAATAGCTTTCATCTTTGTTAAGGACACACTAGAGTTCCTAGCCAAATTAAAAAAAAAAAAACAAGTTTTTGAAAACTACTTTTTCTAGTTTTCAAAAATTGACTTGGTTTTTGAAAACATGAAAATGGGGTAGGTATCAAAACAAAGAAACTTATAGACAAAAGTAATGTTTTTAAGCTTAATTTTCAAAAGCCAAAAACAAGAAACCAAATGGTTATCAAATGGGTCCAAATGGTTATTAAATGGGGATTAGAAATCAATGTATCAGGACCTTTGTTTTCTTTCTTTTTTTCTTTTTGTAAATGTTGTCGATTATTATTAGTATATTGACATTTTTAATGATCAATTTCACATTAACAGCAACGGATTTCATGTCAACTATGTTACTACGAGCTAAGTCATATAAAAGGAATAAAATTTTGATTTTATGGATGGGTGTTATTTTTATTTCATAAAATTAAAATATAAGGTGTTTTCTATTTAACGTTTTAACATTATGTCATCAAGGATTTGCAAACAAAAAATTTCAAAAAAAAAATAAAAATAAATTATGAAATCGAGACATTTTTCTTTTTTAATGTTTTAGATATCATCTTAAAAAGCACTAAACTAAGGATCCGTTTAGGATTGCGTTTGATCATTATAACTAAGTCACAACAATTTAGTATTAGTTTGAACCAAAAAAAAAAAATTAGTATTAATTTACCTAACGCTATAATATGCTTTTTTAGGTTTAAATTAAAATTTACATTTGCCAAACAACATTAATGTTTCATGTCAATTTTTTTAAAAGCACCATTGACAACAATTATTTTTAAAACTACAACAATTCCAAACTAAGCCTAAAGGGAGAAAAACTCTTACTCTTGAACTTGGTAACATGTATCAAATTTTACTCTAAACTTTTGGTTTCATTAAATTAGACTTTAAACTTTGTTTTTTTAGTACAACATAGGTGGGGGTATGGGAGATTTGAAACTCCAATCTCGAAGGAAGTAAGACATGACAATTACCACCCAGCTATACTCGCTTTAGTGACATCAAACTTTGTTAAGTGTTGCAAGATATACCTTAAACATGAAACTTTGTTAAATATGTAATTTAAAAACACCAAGACAAAATTGAGCCTCGTTAGACATATTGGTGGATGATTTAGAAAAATTGAGACAGAAAAGTGAGGAGAGAAAAAGACAAATTTTAGAATTTCAAAAAGAGAGAGATAAGAGTGGGATTTTGAAAGACCTATTTTTAGATTTTCTTTATTTTAATATGCTTATATTTTAAAAAGATAACTGTAAATAGTTATCAATTGAGACCTTACCCATCTGTTTTGTAATTAAAAAGTGCGGCTGATTTTTGAAGCAAGAGATGAAATGAATAGGTATTTGCTCTGCGGGAAGCTGGGGATTTGGCAGAGAATGCAACAGCATATGTAACTTTAGAGCCATGCAATCACTATGGAAGAACTCCGCCGTGCACAGAGGCTCTAATAAAAGCCAAAGTTAAAAGAGTAGTGGTTGGTATGGTGGATCCGAATCCTATTGTCGCTTCCAAAGGTGTTCAACGACTAAGAGATGCAGGAATCGATGTGACTGTGAGCATAGAAGAAGATTCCTGCAAGAAGCTTAATGAAGCTTATATTCATCAAATCATCACTGGGAACCCCCTTCTCACCCTAAGGTACCTTCCATTTTCTTACCAAAATTGTTGCTTTGTTGGGACTGCTTTTTAAGTAAGTGATTTTAATAAAAGCATTTTGATTTCAAGTACTTGCCCCATAAGTACTATATGCTGATACACAGCCAACACCTGATTGACCACAGGTACTCCCTCTCTGTAAACGGTTGCTTTCTAGATCAGGTTGGGGAAGGAGTTGCAGATGTTGGTGGCTACTATTCTCAACTATTACAAGAGTATAATGCTGTTCTAATTTCTCCCTCATCATCTGGGGAATTTGAAATTCCTGCATCCAAGGAACATGGAGCCAAGCAACCCCTTTGGATCATTCTATCGAGTCCCGATGGTTCGATCAACGTTCCTCGCATTACCGATGCGACGACGAAAGTAATAATCTTAACCGACGAACAAGTGGCCGTGGCCGAGGCCGAGAGGGGGATCGAGAGGGTAGTTTTGGATGGGTTGAATTTGGGCAACATTCTAGATTACTGCAAGAGGCAAGGATTAAACAGTGTTATGTGGGATGTGAGAGGAAACTTGGGAATTCATGAAGAACTTTTGAAGGAGGGTATTGAGCAGAAATTGTTGCAAAAAGTTGTTGTGGAAATGTTGCCACAATGGAGTGAGAGCCAGAGTGGGAGCTCAGAAGCTTGGTTCAACAGTATGGCTCAAAGTCTTAAGTTGAAGAGTTTGCAGCCCAGGATGTCTGGGCAGAGTGTTATATTAGAAGGGAATCTCTAACATTAGTTACTGAAAGTTTATTTTTTACTTATTTTCTTTTTTTGGAAAAGGGTTACTGAATTTTTTTTTCATGAAAAAAAAATTAAACTTCACAGGGTTCTAATCAAGACAACAAAAGGTGGTACTTTTTTTTTTTTTTAAACATAATGAATCACTGATTAGAGAGCAAATTTTGGGAAGATTCTTTTAAAATTTAGTGGCTGATGTATAAGTTCGAATTCCTACTCATGTTTTGTGATGTAATATTCAAAAGAAAATGTAAAACGTAGTGAAGTCTATCTCATTGGTCTACATCTTATAAATTGAGAGTTTGTTCTTTTTTTCAAATTTCTTCTAAATCAATACAATTTTTTTTAATACCTTTTGAACTTTAAATTTGTGAATTCGAGTAAAAGTCAAGAAAATGGACAAATTATTCAACGTGGCTAACTCTTTAAAATGGATATAGATCTTTAAATTTGTCTGTACCTAATAAGATAATTTCTCCAAAACATGGGTGGGGAAGAGTGATTAAAAGTTGGGAAATTTTCAATTTTTACTCCTAAACTTGTCACATTATATCAATTTTTACTATTAACTTTTAATTCCATCAAATTGAACTCTAAACTTAGGATGTGTTTGGGTTTAACTTTTCAAGTGTCTAATTTTGAAAAAAAAATCAGTTTGAAAAAATTTAGATCCCGTTTGATAACCATTTGGTTTTTAGTTTTTCGTTTTCAAAAATTAAGCTTATACACACATACTTTCACTTTTTTGGTTTTAGTATCAATCTTCTACCTTGTTTTCAAAAACCAAGTCCAATTTTGGAAACAAGAAAAAATAGTTTTGAAAAACTTGTTTTTGTTTTTAAAATTTGGCATAATTTTCAAAAACCAAAAACCAAAAACCAAATGGTTATCAAATGAGGTGTTTGGCAACCACTAAAAATGACTTATTAGAAAATGAGATTAAGAAGTAAACCATTTTGAGAGAAACACTTGAAACCAACTTTTTTAAAAATAGTTTTTAAGTATACGTATGAAAAGACTTATGAGGAAATGTAACCAAACATATAAGTGTTTATATTCTAAACAATTTTTATACAAAATATTTTTTAAAAAATGTATTCTTGAAAAACGTTTAAATTAAAATGTATTCCAAACGAACCCTTAGTTAGATGTTGCAATTTCTACCTTCTATTTAATTTCTAGGGAAAAATACACTTTTGGTCCTGAGGTTTGGGTTAAGTTACACTTTGGTCCATGAGTTTTCAAACTCAACAAAAATACCCCTGAGGTTTGAGATAAGGAGCACTTTGGTCCTTGCCGACTATTTTTCGGTTAAATCCTAATGGCGGCTGACGTGACACTATTATTTTAATTAAAAAATTTTTAAATAAAAAATATGAAAATAATAAAATATTATTATTATTTTTACTTTTTTAATTATTTCTCATTCTCTCTCTTACTTTTCTTCTTCTTCTTCTTCATTAATTTCCTTCTTCTTCTTCTTATCTCCGGCGGCCGGCGGCCACTGCTCGTCGTCGGCGACTGATTTTTTTTTCCTTTCTCCCTTCCTTTCTTTTCCTTTTCTTCTTCCACCCCTATTTACACTGTTTAAAAAAAAAAAAGAAAACGGAGGGGGAAGGGGGATTCCGACGTCGAAAACGGAGGAGGGAAGGTCCCTCCTCCCTCCTCTGTCTTCGACCAAGGACAGAGGAGGGAGGTCCCCCCTTCCTCTCCGGCACCGGAATCCCCCTTCCCCTTCGTTTTCAGTTTTTTTTTTTAAAAACAGTGAAAATAGGGGTGGAAGAAGAAAAATAAAAGAAAGGAAGGGAGAAAGAAAAAAAAAACATTAGGGTCCGACACCGGCGGTCGACAGCGGGGAGCGGTGGCCGCCGGTCGCCTGAGATAAGAAGAAGAAGAAGGAAATTAATGAAGAAGAAGAAAAGTAAGAGAGAGAAAGAGAAATAATTAAAAAAGTAAAAAATTAATAATATTTTTTTATTTAAAAAATTTTAAAAATAATTTTTTTTATTAAAATAACAGTGCTACGTCAGCAGGCGCTAGGATTTAACAGAAAAATGGACGGCAGGGACCAAAGTGCTCCTTATCTCAAATCTCAGGGGTATTTTTGTTGAGCTTGAAAACTCAGGGACCAAAGTGTAACTTAACTCAAACCTCATGGACCAAAAGTGTATTTTTCCCTAATTTCTACTACTTCACTAACTAAGGGTGTGTTTGGTTTAACTTTTCAAGTGTTTAATTTTGAAAATAAATCATTTTGAAAAAATTTCTAGTGTTTGGCAACCACTAAAAATGACTTATTAGAAAATGAGATTGATAAATAAACCATTTTGAGAGAAACACTTGAAACCAACTTTTTAAAAAAGACTTCTTAAGGAAACAATAACTTGTGTATAAAAACATTTGTGAGGAAATGCAACCAAACATATGAGTGTTTAAATTCTAAACAATTTTTATACAAAATGTTTTTTAAAAAATGCATTCTTGAAAAACATTTAAATTAAAATGTATTCCAAACGGACCCTAACTTTAACAAAAAGCAATGTGAAAATTTTTGTAAACTTACTAACTTCAATAATATCAAGTTTTGTTGCAAATTAACTACCATTAAATAACTTTGTCGAAACTTATAAATTTTAATGAAAAATTTTCTCAATGCTGTTTTTTTTTTTAATCTTGTCAAGATCAACTATACATGCGTTTTATAATTTATTGAAAGCGTATGAGATACTTCTTTATTGAATTTTCAAACAAAAACTTATTATATGGTAAAAATTGCAACATTTTTTCAAGTTTAAGGTTAAGATTGAAACATTTATCTAAGTTTGGGTTGCAATTTAATGAAATTGAAAGTTTATGATAAAAGTTGATACAACTCGACAAGTTTTCATATCGTGTCTAACAAATCTTTAAATTTTAAAATGTGTATATAAAAGGTTTCTAGGCCTCGTTTGATAACCATTTTGTTTTTTGTGTTTGGTTTTTGAAAATTATGTTTGTTTCCTCTCAAATTTCTTGCAATGGTTTTCATCCCTGTTAAGGAAACATTTGAATTCTAGCCAAATTTTAAAACCAAAAACAAGTTTTTGAAAACTACTTTTTTTTTTAGTTTTCAAAATAGAAACTTGACTTGATATTTTAAAACATGGAAAGAAGGTGAATAACAAAAAAGAAGGAAATTTATAGGTGAAAATAATGTTTATAAGTTTAATTTTCAAAACCAAAAAACTAAAAACCAAATGGTTATCAAATGAGATTTAAACTTTTAATTTTGTTTTTTTTGTTTTGTTTTGTTTGTTTGTTTTTTTTTTTTTTTAATGAGAAAAGTGTCTAATAACTAATTAGTTTTTAAACTTTAAAAGTGTGCAATGAGTTTCTACTTTAATTTTGTATCTAATAGGTCTTCAACAAATTCAACATTTTGAAGCCAAAGTGAACTTAACTCAGCCATAATTGACATATACCCTCGACCAAGAGGACAAAGGTTCGAATCCTCTCACCTCCAAATGTTGATGTACTAAAAAAAATCAACATTTTTAAGAAATTCACATAGTCCAAATTTTGATTTGTTTTTTTTTATGAAGTGTATAATGTGAACTTTTAATTTTGTGTATAATAAATCTTTAAAATTTAGAAGTATATAATAAGTCTCAACTTTCAATCTTGTATATAAAAGGTCTTCAACTTTTTCAATACTTACTTTTAAATTCACATACCTGTTTCAACACAAAATTGAACTTTGTGTCTAATTAAACTCTAAACTTTTAATTTTGTGTCAATAAATTTGTGGATTTTAAAAAATGTTAGATCTATTAGACATAAATTAAAATTTACATTTAAAATTTAGGGATCATAAAGTTAAAAGTTTGATGATCAATTACATACTTTTTAAAGTTTACTAGTTTTTTTTAACGTGTGATGCACATAGTTATCCTTTTTTAAAAACTAAATTTAAGAAAATAATTATAAAATTGTGTATTAAATTATAATTTAACTCAACAATATACTTTTAAAAGTAGAAGCAATAAAAATTTATTTTGAATATATGTATATACAAAATTGGTGATTAGTGAAACTAAAAGTTTGAAATTAAGAAAGGAAGAAAGAAGAAGGAAAAAAAAAAACTAACAATTTAGGGCCCGTTTGCATTTGGTTTTTGGTTTTTTGAAAATTAAGCTTGTTTTTTAAAACATTGGAGAAGATAGATAACAACACAAAGAAATTTATAAATGGAAATAGTGTTTGTAGGCTTATTTAAAAAAAAAAAAAACCCAAAACCAAATAGTTATCAAACGAGACTTTAGTTAATTAATTCTCCTCGTTTTTGTTTAAAAAAAAAAATATGAGATCAAATATGAGTCTCAATCTCTCTTATTACAACGAATAGTTTAGCTCTAGGAAGACAAAGAGATAGAATCCTTTAACATTTCTTTTCCTTTGTCTTCTCATTTTTCAAGGTGCAAATTATAAAATAAATGTTACAATACCAACAATGACCATTATGATACAACATAGTATACAAAGCATTAATAAAAGTACAAAAAAAACCCATAAATCATAAACTTTAGGAAATATCAACATCTTTATAATTCAAGAAAGAATGACCATTCGACGATTTTGCAAAAACGATCTAGAGGAAAAAGCGAATTGCATCTTACACTTGAAATTTTAATTTCTTCAACTAAAGATGAATTATTCTTTGAACTCCATGAGAAATATCACTACTAAACATGAAGAGACAATACAAAAATCGCAAAATTGGTATCTCCAAAATTTCCAAAAGATAAAATAAATCTTATCATAATGTTGTCACGACCAGGATTCTCCTCATTCTCCCATAGGATCAAAAAAAAAATCCAATAAACCATAAAAAAAAATTGAAACAAAACAACAAGACAACATGAAAAAAAATTAATGGGTGAAATCAAAAATGGATTTGACAATGGAAATCAATGAGAATCCAAAGAATCAAGTAAGCACATCACTTTTTTTTAGTTGTGACCTAATGATCCGTTAAGAGGGGTATGAAAGAATTGAAAAGTTTTAGAGGAAGGGGACGGGATTGAACCAAAGAACGCAAAATGTGAGGTTTTTAATGTCTCATCTAAAGGATGAAGAAACCTAATAGACTTTCTAAGTGAAGGGTTTTTATGGTTCATTATTCAATTCACTTTTATGGTAAAATCAATAAATAGATAGACAATTTTTTTTTTTAATCACAAATTAGTTAATTTTATTATTTTACATGAGTGTGTTAAGTTTGTATTAAATTATTTAGCATTTAAAAACAATAACCAAGACTAATTTATTTAAGCATTAAATGAAAAATATGAAAAAATGAAGAGCCAAAAATTTTAAAAACCAATGTTTCGATCTAAGAAGATATAGATTTTTGTTTTATTTTATTTTTAAAATACTTATAATTAATTTTATTTCACGTTGGTGTTATATAACATTTAAGAATACATAATAATTCCTTTAAAAACTATTTAAATGCATTTGTGATCATTAAAGACATTAATAATACTCGTTACTAAAAACGTAGTTGTGTAGGTTTGTAATAATAATTTAGCATTTTTTTTTTTAAAAAAAAAACATTAAGGACAATTTAGGTATTGTATTAAAAACCAAGGTTAATATTGTCTAAAAAAGAATTTCTTCCACATTCGTAATTTTTATATATTATAGATAAAGATGGACTATAGATATAGATAAATGAGACATATTAAACATAATCTTGAAGGTTTATAGATTAATTTATTATTAAACCGGCTTTTAATAGTATCAAATTATCAATCTCTAAAAAATTATTAAAAAACTATATTTTGTATCAATATTATATTGATATATGCTAATTTTAAATATCGTTATCTTTAAAATTAGTGGCATAGATTACTTTCAAGTACTTAGAAACCCTCATGAGCGTTTTTTTTTTTAAAAAAATTATTATTATTATTATTCTAAAGGATGAGTTAAAAGGATAAATTTCTAAAATTTGATGGGTTTTTTTTTTTTTTTGAAGAGTCTAAAATTTGATGGTTAGAGGCAAATTGAAAACACTTGATTTTCGAACCACATGATCTCGAGTTAACCTTTGACTAAGGGTCCGTTTGGAATACATTTTAATTTAAATGTTTTTCGAAAATGCATTTTTTGAAAAACATTTTGTATAAAAATTGTTTAGAATTTAAACACTCATATGTTTGGTTGCATTTCCTCATTGGTATTACTATACACAAGTTATTGTATACTTAAAAGACTCTTTTTTAAAAAGTTGGTTTCAAATGTTTATCTCAAAATGGTTTATTTGTCAATCTCATTTTCTAATATAACAAGCTGAGAGAGTAAATAAAACTTGCATATCTTTATTGATAGAAAGCAAGTGCTATAAATAGCAAACTGTACATGAGGGGTAGTAGCAGTTGAGTAATAACAGAATAATAGACTGTATAACAAACTCAAACTAATGTATAACTTCTATATTTAATACTACCCCTCAAGATGGAAGCATGAAACTCAGTAAGCCCATCTTGGATATTAAAGGCGATGAGACTGATGATGGCGACGCCTTTGTGAAAACATCTGCAAGCTGGGCATTCAACCGAACTGGGAGAAGCTTGATGACCCCATTAAGAATTTTTTTCTCGAACAAAATGACAATCTAGCTCAATGTGTTTGGCCTGTTCGTGAAAAATGGGGTTTGAGGCAATGTGTATAGCAGCAGTGTTGTCACAAAACAACAAGGCAGGTGAATGATGCTCGACTTGTAATTCTTTGAGCAGCTGCTGTATCCAAACAATTTCAGAGGAGGTGGTTGCTAACGCCCGGTATTCAGCTTCTGCCGAAGACCTGGAAATTGTGTTCTGCTTTTTGGTTTTCCATGAAATCAGAGCATCGCCAAGGAAGATGCAATAACCAGTGGTGGACCTCCTAGTGTCTGAACATGAGGCCCAGTCGACATCCGAGAAAGCCTTTATCTGAAAAGAAGAAGAGGCTGAGAAGAATATACCGTGGCCAGCTGATCCTTTCAGATATTTGAGGAGCATGTGTGCAGCACGAAGATGACCCGTGCGGGGCGTAGCTACGTATTGGCTAAGCTTGTGCACAGCAAATGCTATATCCGGTCGAGAGATTGTAAGATAGAGCAATCGCCGAACAAGTCTTCTTTAAGCAGTCAGATCAGGGAGTAGGTCGCCACTGTCAGCTGAAAGCTTGATGTTTGGATCCATGGGTAGAAGTAAGGGCTTTGAAGACAGTAGGCCAGCATCCTCAACTAATTCAAGGGCATATTTTCTTTGTGAAAGAAAAATCCCTTTTGTATTTCGAGCAATTTCTAAGCCCAAGAAATACCACAAAGGACTAAGATCTTTCAGCTTAAATGCTTTGTTAAGGTGCACTTTTAATGAATCAATATCAGCTGAAGAGGCACCAGTGATGACAATATCGTCCACATAAACAAGAAGAGCAAGAAAAGAAGTGCCACTCCCTTTGGTGAACAAAGAGTAATCGGATTTTGACTGTTTAAAACCAAGGGACAACAACGAACAAGAGAACTTGTAAAACCATTGCCGCGAGGCTTGTTTAAGTCCATATATGGACTTATGAAGCTTACAAACCAGACGCTCCCCCTGAGATTTAACAGAGTGTTTATATCCCAATGGAAGGTCCATATAGACCTTTTCAAACAAGTCGCCATGTAAGAAGGTGTTGTTTACATCTAGCTGGATGAGAGGCCATTTAAACGAGGCAGCTAGAGTGAGCAAGACTTCAATAGTGACTAGTTTCGCAACTGGTGAGAAGGTCTCAATATAGTCAAATCCCTCTTGCTGAGTGTATCCCTTTGCGACCAATCTAGCCTTGTAACGTTCAATGGAACCATCGACTTTGTGTTTGATCTTATAGACCCACTTACACCCAATAGAGTGTTTCCCTTTTGGCAATGGTACTATGGACCATGTTTGATTGGTTTCCATGGCTTTTAGCTCACTGGCCATGGAATCTCTCCATTGTTCATGGGGAACTGCCTGATGGTAGAACTGTGGCTCCTGAACAGATGAGACATTAAGAATAAAACTCTTGTAGTCAGTGGATAATCGATCATAGGAGAGAAAATTTTGGAGAGGAAACTTGGCGTTAGTGGTGGGATAAGTAGTATTGTGAAGTAAGCTGCAGTGGAAATCCTTCAAATAGGAAGGATTTTGTCTTGTTCGAGTGGACCTTCTGAGAGCTGGAACAAGAGTATGATCAGCAGAGGGACTATGCACAGTGGGGTAGGTGTTGGCTCTGAAGGGTTAAAATCCCTTTTGGCAGCGGAAGCAAACAAGACCAATTCGTTTCACAATTTCGTTTACGAAAAACCAATACATTGACAATATAAATTCAGAAACAAATTTCTAAATTAAAAACGATTAAGCATGCTAAAATTGATTCAAGATCAAGAAACTTACATGGATTTTCGAAGAACACAGCACGATGCTCCAAGATAATGTTCTTGATCTTCCAATGGACACCACCACACGAATTCACCCACTATATCTCTTGGATCTCTGAGATTGGCTTGTGGGAATCCAAAATTCGTCTTGGAATGGAAAATTTCCAGCAAATTAATTGTTGGAATTAAGAGAAAACTAGAGAGAAAAACTCAAGATGTAACGACCCAGCTTTTCATGACTAGATCCTAGGGCCATTACCACATACATATCATTCTACTTCTAAGAACAGCGAGGAAATGACATTTAAAGTAAAACGTACTTAGAAATTTTGCGAAACTTTTCAACATGGGATCCCAATTAAAACAGAACAAACGAAACCTTTAGTTATTCAAACAAAACTTAAAGCGGAATAAACCTTAAATCATTCACAACACAAGTTCAAAATAAGAATTTCAAAACACAAAATGCGGAATACTATCCTAAAGGAGATCCATGGCCCAGCAACTCTCCGTCACGCGTCCAGTACACCTTTACCTCTACCTGCAGTTGTATATAAGGGAAAAGAATGAGTATTTAAGAAAATACTCAGTAAGTAGCAATCAAGGTTTTAACATTTTATTCGAGTTAAGGGCCTAAGGGTTAGGTCATCTCATTCTCATTCATTTCATTTCATTTATCCGTAGTTTGGGCCTCGTGATCAATTAACTCACCTATGTATACAAATTTGCCAACTCACTGGTAGTGCACAAGCGGGAGTTTTGGGAGGTCTCTACTCCTACTGATGGTAGATGGCACCCAGTCAGTGGAGCTAAGTCTCATCCCTTAAGGCACTAATGGGCGCGTAGCGCTCTAAACTACCATTTCACTGGTGGGGCGTTCATGGGTTTAAGTCAGAAATTAACCTCCACAGTTAGTAAATGGCACCTAGTCTGCGAAGCCAAGTCCTGCCCATTAAGCCCCTCATTTCAGTCTAATACATCTCAGTCCTAGGTGTTCAATTGACACGACCCTCTTCTAAGGCACTAGCCTATTCCTTTCCCTTTCTTAATCATTTTCCCTTTAGGACCCCTTAACCCTTGCTATTTTTTTACGGCAGCCCTCCTAAACAGAGGAAAACACAAACTCTCCGTTAACAATACCAGTCAATCTATAATATAAAACAGTCCAGCACTTTCACCCAGTACATAGCACAAGTACACAACAACCATATTCCTGAAGACAACCGTATTCATAACATCTCAATCTCGATCCAAATATTTAATATCAGTTCATGCTAGGAGCAAACAATCATCTCAATGCATAAACATTTCAGGCTAACGCAGCGAGTTACTCACCATGTTCTGCTACCATATAATGCATTTAAAACATGGAATTCGAATCCAACTAGCTACTTAAGTTCCAGAGGGCAACACAAGGATTAAATCAAACTCATGCTATTGTAAACCATTCTCAACTAAAATGGGTTTAAAGCATAGAATTAATTCCAAAGGGCTACTTACATTAGTGAAGGAGATACTTGATTAACCTTTAAGAAATTCCTTAACTCCAAAGTTCTTAAGCAAACTACAACAAGGAAAGAAATCTTTAATTAAATAGGGACTCTAATCCAAGCATTCAACTAAGAACCCATTAAATTTGGGGGTAATTTAACACCCCAAAACTCACCCAAAATAAAAACACAGCTTGCTGTCCAGTAGTCCAAAATCGCTCAACTTTGACAGTTCGGCCTCCAAACGCTACGGGCACCTTGACATTGGAAGCTAAAATCAATGGGTATCCAAGATTAAACATTAAATTGACCAAACACCTTAAATCTCACTTACTAATTCCTTACTCACTCGCTGAAGGCGTCGAACAGATCTGAAACGAAGGACGAAACCGAGAGAGAGAAAGATCTGAGGGGGATACGAGATTTACCGGCGGCGGTGGCGGCGACGTGCAGATCTGGAGTCGGGGAAGGGCGGCGGCGGCGCACGGATCTACTACAAAAGAGAGATAGTGGGCTGAGAGAGAGTGAGATCGAGGGAGAAAGAGACGAGAGAGAGAAAACCGAGAGAGAGAAAGATGGAAATGTTATCGACGGCGGCGGCTTGTGACGAACGGAGGCGTGCGGCGGCGGCGTCGACGGTTGGCGTGCGGCGGAGGCGTCGACGGATGGGGGCGGCGGCGCGACGGTGGCGGGTGGCGTGCGGCAGCGGCTGAGAGCTGAGGGAGGGAGAGAGAGGGCGTGCGGGAGAGAGAGATAGTCACGAGAGGGAGAGAGGCATTCAGACTTCTTTTTTTTTTTAAAAAAAAATACGGTCAGTTGACCGAATTTTGGGGGGAAACGTGAAAGTTCCCCCCCTTTTCCCTCCTTTTTGACCGGCTGAAAAAGCCAATTCCTTTTTTTTTTTTTTTTAACAAAACTGATTGCTACACAAGAACTCCCTCTGTGTTTTTACGTGAAGTTGAGAGAATCAGAGACTAGCCAAAACCACCTTCAGGCAACTACGTAGGATTAGGTTAGGAAGTTATCTTTAACTCCCTAACCAATCCTGTCCATTGATCTAAGCCAATTAGATCTGGACCGTCCAATTATTATCAAATAATAATTAAATAATTAAATAATTAATAATTATTTAAATAATAATTAATTATCTAATTAATTATAATTAATTTAATTAAACCAACTTTAATTAAATCATTTATAACATATAGTTTTAATTCAATTAAATCATATTCAATTGAATTAAATAGGTCATTCAATTAATTTAAATTAATTGATCTCACATTAATTAAATATCAAATATTTAATTAATGTTATAATTGAATCATATTCAATTTAATCTCTCTCATTTAACCTATAGTTTTAATGTGCATCAAAATGTACATTAATATAAACTATAGTATTAATTTGATTAAATCATATTTGACCAAATTAAATTAATTAATTCCCAATTAATTAATTCATGAATTAATCAAATATCACATATTTAATTAAATTCATAATTCTCTCATTAATTAATTTTGAATCACATCCAAAATTAATTTTACTATAAAGTTTAATTCAATAATTAAACTTATGGTATAATGTATCTCCATACATTATATTAATTGTATCAAAATACAATTAACTTAAATTCCCTTTAATATCAAGACTATATTATCTCAGAACCCGTTATGAGCTAGCAGGTGCACCTGATGGACCTACAGATCAGAAGCTCCAACGATACGAGATTGATCAGCTAAACTCAGTAACCGAGTCAATCAACATTCGTTAACTGTGGGTCACTCCACTAAAGACCCACAGCTGCACTCTTCTCATTGTAGAATATTTTTGTGTCCACGGATATCGACCAATGCAGTAAGTCAATCCTTCACGTGTGTTCGTAACACCAACTGGGTCAAATTACCGTTTTACCCTTGGGTTACCTCTGGATCCTTAAGTACCACTGATCCCTCTAATGAACAAGTTGTTTAGGGTCCAACCTCTAAACAAGAGTTCCTCTCCGGCCAGGAAAGGACGGTGCGCCTTTGTTTAAGCTCCAGAATCAGCCCTTAAGGGAACACACATCTACTTGCCCCAATAGGGGAAGGAGTGAATTCCATCTTGTATTGTCATGTCCCCAGCCCCCCACTCGGTCTTGTCCCCAAGAAGGTTGGCTTATTGAGTCGGCGTGCTGGCCACTCTCACCCGTTCTAATCAAAGGACAATCCCTCATGAGAAGGAGTTCATGACATACTCAGGATTAAGATTGAGTTACCTAAGTCATCCTATTGAAACAGTAACCTAACTAGCTAACAGTGTTACATCTAGTGGTTTACTATTTCGTGGTCCGGTCTTATGCAAACTCATTGCATAGGATACCCCCGCTCGCATATCTCCTACATGGACGCCTTGGATCAATACATCTGTGTCGAATACAAAGCGGGTCGTATCACATAGTGTTACCAGGATAAGGTACCCAGCCTTATCCCTGTACTATAGACCTTTTAGGTTGTTACTTGAACACTGATCCCCGTATGTCCCCACATACTAGTCCAAGTCTCATGTAAACAACCTTGGATCTTAGTTTATTGGATTTGGGTCATATTGTGCAATTCTAGACTTAATATGACAATAACACTTTATTGCATAAACCTCAATAACACTTTATTGTTACAAGTGTATAATTCGTTAATCATTCACTATCTACGAGTTTTAGGACATAAAATCCAATAGGCTCGTCAACCGCAGCTGGAGCATCAGGGGGATTATCAGTGGGCAAGTTGTTGTCATGTTCAGAAGAACTATGCACAATGGACTCATGTGCTGGGAAGTCTGGAGAAAACCCAGCGTAGTCAAATGATTTAGGTAAAACTAAATCTGGAAATGGATCAAGAATATCACCCTGAAGAGTTACTTGGTGAAATGGAAAAACATTTTTCGTGAAATATGACATTTCTGCTAACAAAAACACGCTTATGTTGTATGTCATATAACTTGAAGCCCTTGATGCCTTGGGGGTAACCAATGAATACGAATGGAACGGCTCGTGGTTGAAATTTCAACCTGTGAGAAGTCAAGGTAGAGGCAAAACACAGTGTGCCAAACACACGAAGTTGAGTGTAGTCAGCTTCTTTCTTATAGAGACGGAAATGAGGAGTCTGCCACTCAATCACAGAGGAAGGAGTTCTATTTATCAAGAAAGAAGCGGTTAGAATACAATCCCCCCAGAATTGTATTGGTATGCGAGACTGAAACATGAGCGCCTTGCTACATTTAACAGGTGTTGATGCTTCTGTTCGACTACGGAGTTTTGCTCAGGACATTCCACGCAAGAGAATTGATGAAGGACTCCTCTAGAACCAAAAGCATCAGTAAAGGACAATTCGAGAGCGTTATCAGAACGGAAACACTTGATGGGAGTTCCAAATTGTGTATCAACATATGCAAAGAACCGTGGAATGATCTTAAGAGCATCAGATTTATTTTTCATCAAAAAAGTCCATGTGTATCGGGTATCATCATCAACAACTGTTAGAAAATAAGAACGTGCAAAACGGGCGCTCTTTCTTCTTATTCGACTGATTGCGAGCGGAAGAAGTGTTCGAAGTAGAAGAAGAAGCTTTGGCCAGGAGAGCTGTGGAATCGAGGACAGGGTTAGTCGAAGGACTGGGCACAGCTGACGCACGCTATTCAACCTCTTGGGCAACGATGGAGAAGGCGCGGGTGATAGTAGGCTCTGGTTCCATTAACAATAATTGGGTGCGAACTTGGGCAAAAGAGTCATTGAGACCCATCAAGAATGCCATTACATGTTCCGTCTGGAAGTATTGGGTAAGATTCTTAACACCACTGCAGTCACAACGCCCACATGAACATGAGGGTCGATAGGAGGCAAGCTCGTTCCAGAGGGTCTTCAGTTTCTCGAAATAAGCTGTGACAGAGAGCTGATCTTGAGCAAGATTTGAAATCTCTTGTCGTAATTGGAAAATCCTAGGGCGGTTTTTCCATTGGTATCGTTGCTGAAGATCCAACCACATACCTCTGGCAGAATCAGAAAAATTGACGCTCGCAGATATTTCCTTCGACAGGGCATTGAGAATCCAGGCTCTTACAACACTATTACAGATGATCCATGAACGCTTCAACTCGCCGGTTTGCTCTGAAATTGATCCATCGACAAATCCTAATTTGTTCATCACAGTCAGGTCGAGGGTCATTGCTTGACTCCAGGAGGTGTAATTGGACTCCGTGAGTGGATCAAAGACAATAACCAAATTCGTGTCGTCAGTGTGGTGAAGGAAGTTAGGATTTTCATATTGATCATAGATCGATTAGTCGGATGATTGGAAGTTGAAGAAGAGGGATTTTCCACAGTGTCGTCAGCCATGGAGAACGGAGGGAAGATGCAAGTAAGAACTCTCTAAGAAGAATCGAATTCCATCTGATACCATAACAAGCTGAGAGAGTAAATAAAACTTGCATATCTTTATTGATAGAAAGCAAGTGCTATAAATAGCAAACTGTACAAGAGGGTAGTAGCAGTTGAGTAATAACAGAATAATAGACTGTATAACAAACTCAAACTAATGTATAACTTCTATATTTAATATAATAAGTCATTTTTAGTGGTTGTCAAACACTATAAATTTTTTCAAAATTAAACACTTAAAAAGTTAAACCAAACACACCCTAAATCTTTAAAATCTTAGTGTCATGATGCCTTCCAAATTCTCTAAGGCATTATCCAATTGCAATAATTCTGGTTAAGAAAAACGTTCATGTTGGGATAATTCCTTTCTAAAGGTAATGAAATACTTATATAATACGTTAATTTATGTTAATCTGAATATAGTTCAATTTTTTTAGAAACAAATGTGATTTCTATTGTTTGGTTTGAATTGTAATATTCCAAAAAGCTATTTATGGCATTTTATAACTATTTTTTTTTTTTTTACAATATATAACCCTTTGGTTTGACCTTATATAACCTTATCAAAATATATACATATACATATTGGTTATTGTAATGGGCAACAATTTAAGGTTTGTTATTTGTAAATGTAACAATATTTTTTTTATAAAAAAATTGCAAATATGAAAATTCTATCAATGATAGATATCTAATTTTGTTATATTTGCAAATAGCTTGGCAAATTGATCAATGATAGACAAATGTTAATCACAATGCATCTAGTCTATCATCACTTATAGAATAGTCTATCTATAATAATTACACTTGTGATTGAAGTCTATCGTTGACATGCTTCTATCACTAATAAGTTTCAATTTTATTATATTTGCAAATAATTTTAGATTTTGCTATATTTACAATTAATTTTTAATATCTTTTGCTATTTGTGCAAACAAACATGTACATATACATACATACGTAATAGCAATTAACAAAGAGTTTTTTAAAAGTTTGAAAATTAAAATAGACTATGTTACAAGAATAAGATAATCCAAAGGTTAAATTGCCAATTTAACTCATGAATTTTTAAGTTTGTGTCTATTTAATCTCTTAACATTTTAAAAAAATGTCTAATGGTTCTTTAAAGTCCCTGATCTATTGATCTACCGACACAAAATTCGAAGTTTGAAGATAAAATAGAAAGTTTTGAATAGGGAAAAATACATTTTTATGGTCCCTATGTTTCACGTTCATTTTCAATAGATCTCTAAGTTTCAAAATCGGACAATCAAGTCCCTACTATTTCGGAAATGCTTCTATTAAGTCCCTCCACCGTTAACTTTTTTAACGGTGCTGACGTGACAAATGTTTAATAATAAAATAATAATTTTTAAAATTAAAATAATAATATATTAATATAATAAAATAATAATAATAATTAAAATAATAACAATAAACTTTCTCTCTCCTCCCTCTCTCGAAAACCCTTCCCCTTCTCGCTGGCGATAGCCCGCCGATGACCCGCTGCCGCCGCCCTTCTTTTTCCTCTTCTTCAAAACTATACCCACCCTCACCTACCCTCTTCCTTTTCTTCTTCTTCTTCTTCAAAACCAAACTCACCCCCACCCACCCCTTCTTTTTCTTCTTCTTTTTCCAAATCGTAACCACCTCATTTCTTTCTTCTTCAAAACCAAACTCATCTCATCCTCTCTTTCTTCCTCTCCAAAACAGTACCCCCCCTTATAATATTTTTCTTCTTCAAAACAGCAACCCACCCACCCCCTTCTTCTTCTTCTTCACATCTAAACCCCAAAAAAACATAATCCAACCACCCCACCCCCTTCTTCTTCTTAAAAAACCCAACCCCCATGCCCTTTTTCTTCTTCAAATTTAAATCCAAAAAAAAAAAAAAAAAATTAATAACCCACCCCACTTGAAAATCTGGAAACAATAAAAATTCAAAAGAAGAAGAAGAAGCCAACGAGAGAAGAAGATGTAGTAGCCGCCGCCACCATTGTCGGCAAGGGAAATGAGGGGGAAAGAAGGGGGGAAAAGAAAGGGAAGGAAGGGAGGGTTTGGGCCTGAGTGGGGGAGGGAGGAGATAGAGAATTTTTTTTCTTTTTTTTTTTAATAATATTATTATATTAATTAAAAAATATTATTTTATTATTAAATGTTTGCCACGTCAGCACCATTAAAAAAATTGACGGTGGAGGGACTCAATAGAAGCATTTTCGAAACAATAGGAACTTGATTGTTCGATTTTGAAACCTAGGGACCTATTGGAAACGAACATGAAACATGAAGGACCAAAAAGGTATTTTACCCTTTTGAATATTATTAATCATTTTTAAATTTGGAGATTTATTAGCGAATTGAAACTTTGCAGCATATTAAATATATTTTTTCTTAAGTTAGAGGGATTTATTAGCGGATCAACATTTACATTATACTGTAGAGAAATCGAGAAATATTTTATCTTATCTTATCTTATCTTATCTTATCTTATCTTACTATCTTAAAAAGTGGCTTAGAAAAAGAATCATTTTTGGACAATTTTGTCCAAACTCTTATAAGAGAATTCCATATATGTCCCTCTCAATCTCTTCCTCTTCCTACCACCCCTCATTAAGTTTCTCTCTCTTCTCATTCATTCCTCCTTCTCCCACGGTGAAATGGATCCAAAGTGGATTAAATGAAAGAAATATGAAAAGCCACTAAGATAAACTTTTTCATAAAAAGTTTTGCTTCTTAATTATATGAAGTAATTCTTGAAGGTGTTCATATAACACATGCGGAAGCAATTTTAGAATCGAAGGCACTTAACTACATCAATTTTAGAAAATGAAAACATGTTGTCCAAATACCGTAAACAGAGAGCAGAATTTGTACCAACCTTTTTGGAGATCGATTCAACAACTCTCTTTGATTCTTTTGATCACGAACGGTGTGTGGACCACCTCTAATTTTAATTAATAAATAATTAATTCCATAATTAATTAATTTCCCTAATTAAATATCATATATTTAATCTTAGGGATTTTATTAAAATTAAAATTAATATGAATCAAATTCATATTAAATTTATTTGAACTCTTTCAAATATTTTATTTCCTAATAGGAAAATGTCTCTAATTTTAATAAATAATTAATTAATTTCATAATTAATTAATTTACCCAATTAAATATCATATATTTAATATTAGGGATTTTATTAAAATTAAAATTAATATGAATCCAATTCATATTAAATTTATTTGAACTCTTTCAAATATTTTCTCTCAAGAATTAATTTTTGAAATTAATTCAAAAATTATATTATAAAGTTTCATAAACTTTATATTATAATGCATCAATATACATTATACGATTCCCCAAATAAATTGAACACTTTCAATTTACAATTTATACTTAATTGCCTCAAGTCTCTTTACGAGCTACCAGTAGGACCTAATGGACCTACAGATCAGAAGCTCCAACGATACGAGACTAATTGGCCAAACTCATTGACCAAGTTTAGTCAACATTCGTTAAATGTGGGTCACTCCACTAAAGACCCACAACTGCACTCTTCTCACTGTAGAATATTTTTGTGTCCACGGATATTGACCAAGCAGTAAGTCAATCCTTCACGTGTGTTCGTAACACCAGCTAAGTCAAATTACCGTTTTAGTCCTGGGTTACCTCTGGTTCCTTAAGTACCACTGATTCATCTAATGAACAAGTTGTTTAGGGTTCAACCACTAAACAGGAGTTCCTCTCGAGATAGGAGAGGACGACGCACCTTTGTTCAAGCCCCGGAATTAGCCCTTAAGGGAACACACATCTACTTACCCCAATAGGGGAAGGAGTGAATTCCATCTTGTACTGTTATGTTCTCAACCCCCATTCGGTCTTGCCCCTGAAATGGTAGGCTTATTGAGTCGGCGAATTGGCCACTCTCACCCATACAAATCTAAGGACAATCCCTCTTGAAAGGGGTTCATAACAGACTTAGGATTGAGATTGAGTTACCTAGGTCATCCTATTGAAATAGAAACCTAGACTAGTTAATGGCGTTACATCTAGTGGTTACTATTTCGCGGTCCGGTCTTATACAAACTCATTGCATAGGATACCCCCACCCGCATGTCTCCTACATGAATGCTTTGGATCATTGCATCTGTATCGAATACAAGGTGGGTCGTATCACATAGTGTCACCAGGATAAGGTACCTAGCCTTATCCCTATACTATAGACCTTTTAGGTTGTTACTTGGACACTGATCCCCGTATGTCCTCACATACTAGTCCAAGTTTCATTTAAACAACATAGGATCTTAGTTTATTGGATTTAGGGTTTATTAATGCAAACTCGATTATTCAATAACCAAATTACTAGATTACTCAAATAACGCTTTATTGAGATTGATTAATTTGTTTCATTTACTATCTACGAGTTTTAGGGCATAAAACCCAACAAAGGGAATGCTTGAAGGTTCAAGCACTAGAGAGATATATGGAGATGAGTGAGTTTGAGACCAAAATCCAGCAACATAACAATATGGAAATGGCTCTCTTTTATCTTAATCTGATTTTGCATCTACTTATAGAGATATTTCATGCAAGGAAAGGCCTCAAGATGCAAGACACATGGTGGTAATGCAAGCCAAAGTGGATTCTAGATGTTGAAGTCACAACACATGCAACAAGTGCATGGATGTGTTGTATTCCACTTTGTATCAACATGCAAGAGTGGAAATCCATCTAAATCCACTAAGTTTGATCCTCAATCAGATTTTGTTTGCATTCAAATTCAAATTCCAATTCCAAATTGAAATTGATTTCATGGCAATTGATTAGAAATTACATTTCCAATTAATTTGTTATGATTAATCCAATTAATCATTGACACCTTGTGCAATCTAATTATATACGATTTCTAATTCATATATAGCATTTAAAACACTTTTAAAAACATAATCTCTCATTTTCCAATTTAATTCATAATTAAATATTGTGTCAAACACAATTTACGAAAATGTCATTTTTCCCGATTTTGAACAATTCAAAGAATCCTATCTTATTGTTCTAGGCTTTATTCCGATATGAGCTAGTAGGGGGACCTAATGGACCTATAGATCATGGGCTCCAACGATTCGAGGCTAACCGACTAATCTCATTAACCGAGCTTAACCAACATTCGTTAACTACCGGGACACTCCACTATAGCCCGGTAGTTGCACTCCCCTCACTATAGATATATTTCTATCCACTTGATTTAACCATGTTCAGTAGGTCGATCCTTCACAGGTTGTTCGTAGCTATAGCTAGGTTAAATGACCGTTTTACCCCTATAGTACTTCTAGTTCCTTAAGTCCCACCGATCCTCTAATGAACAATTGGTTTATGGTCCAACCAATAAACCGAGTCCCTTTTGGGGCAATGAGAGGGCGGGATCCCTTTGTTCAAGCCCCGAAGTCAGCACTTAAGGGAATAACCTCTCTACTATCCCTAATTTGGGTAGGAGTGAATTCCTTCTCGCACGACTATGTCCCCAGCTATCTACCCGTTCCTATCCCTGAAATGGGAGGCTTATTGAGTCGGCGATATTGAGCCACTCTCACCTATGCAGATCTAAGGATAAGCCCGAATAAACAGGAGTTCATAGTTAGCTCAGGATTAAGATCGAGTTACCTAGGTCATCACATGAAATAGTCAGTCTCGTCAATAAACGATGTTATAAAACGAGAGCGACTTATTTCTCGGTCCTGGTCTTATGCAAACTCATTGCATAGGACGCTCCCACTCGCATGTCTCTACATGGTCGATTTAGGATCACATCGTCTATACTATCTATAAAGTGGGTCGCGTCTCATAGTGTCCCTAGAATAAGGTACCCAGCCCTATCCCTATACTATAGACCGTTTTGGCTATTACTCGAGTTTGATCCACTTTTATGTCTCTACATAAAGCTCAAGTGTTCGTCCCATAACCAGGGATCTTAGTTTATTGGATTTGGGTTATTTAACGTGCAATTTACTTATTCAGTAACGACTTTACTGAATGAATCTCAACAACTATGTTATCGATCAAGTATATAATTCGTTTAACATTCACTATCTACGAGTTTTAGGGCACCAATCCCAACAATTCTAAAATTAAAGTTCTTACATTTAATTAGGTTTAATCTAATGGTGTAATATGAAAAGCATTGGACTTTCAAAAGTTTTGCAACTTCTCTACTACATACAACTATAAAATGGTTTCTTTGACTCACTTTCTACACCAATTTTTTTTTTTTATTATTTATTTTTTGAAACATCACTTTCTACACCAATTAAATTGAGTCTTATGATCTCTTTTACATATTGTACTATGTACTATATGCATACTCTTTTTAAAATAAAAGAACTGCATAAATAGAACCTACGAAGAAGATGGGCTATTGAAGCAGAGAAGTTTGCCCAATAAGGAAGTTCACACCTTCACATGTCAAAGTTGTCATCCTCTTGCACCTTGAGCCTTAGTGTGCAATTTTATTATCATCCCTCTTCATATGTGAAAAATTGGGAATTATTATGTATTGTGATAGTTTCTTGATTTCATGCACTTTAGTTTGGATTTCGATAAAATCTTTATCATCTCATCATAGTAGAGAAACAAAAGAGAAACTATCCAATTCAACCAAAATCAGATGTTGATTATTTGAATAGATCATCATCAAACCTTCACGAATGACACGCATCTCCGATACTTTAGTTGTCTTTATTTTTGTCTTGTCAGTTCATTATTTTTAAGGTTTATAAATTGTGTGACAGAACTCCAACATTTCAACATTTTCCGAGAGTGTTGAGTGATGTTGTTTAGATTGTGGATAATGGTTAGAAGGTTTTATTTTTTTATTTTTATGTTTTTCCCTTTTCTTTTCAATTTATATATATGCTATTTACATTAACAATCAATTAACTCAAGTTATTTCTCAAATAATAATAATAATAGTTAATCACTTTAGTTAACTGATCAACCAGTCTACAATTGTCACATCATTTCCTCACGTCATTGAAACGATTTTATTCTTTATTATTTTTTGTAACTGGTTTTATTCTTTAATTTAAAGCTAGAGAGAATGTATTCTTTAATATTTTTCCTTTTCCATTTTAATACACATTCACATTAATAATCAATTAACTTGGGTCCCTTTGGAATACATTTTAATATAAATGTTTTTCAAGAATGTATTTTTTAAAAAACATTTTGTATAAAAATTGTTTAGAATTTAAACACTCATATGTTTGGTTGCATTTCTTCACAAATGTTTTTATACAGAAGTTATTTGTTTACTTAAGAAGTCTTTATTAAAAAGTTGGTTTCAAGTGTTTCTCTCAAAATGATTTATTTATCAATTTCATTTTCTAATAAGTCATTTTTAGTGGTTGCCAAACACTATAAAATTTTTCAAAATGACTTATTTTCAAAATTAAACACTTGAAAAGTTAAACCAAACACAGACTCCTTTTGATAACCATTTGGTTTTTTGTTTTTGGTTTTTGATTTTTAAGCTTATAAACACCACTTCCAACTCTAATTTTCTTTGGCTTTTCACCTACCTTCTTCCCATGTTTTCAAAAACCAAGCCAATTTTTGAAAACTAAGAAAAGTAGTTTTCAAAAACTTGTTTTTGTTTTTAGAATTTGGTTAGGAATTCAAGTGTGTCTTTAACAAAAATGAAAACAATGGTGAGAAAATTTAAAGAAAACAAGCCTAATTTTCAAAAACCAAAAACCAAAAACCAAATGGTTATCAAACGGGGTCTTAGTTGATACTCCTCCCTCTACGGTTATTACCCTATTTTTGTCAAGCCACTAAAACAATTTTTTTTCTTTAATTTAAAGCCACAAAAATGTCTTTTTTAAAAAAAAAAAAAAAAAAAATTCAACCATTATTACACTATTTTCACCCAGCCACTAAAACATTTTTTTTCTTTAATTTTAAGATATATCTTATTTACCTTAATTAATAATCAATAATTTTAAAATAATTTCTACACTCTCTACTCGCTTATAGGGGCCTAATCTTTTTTTTTTTTTAACGTGAATTCATGAAAGTTAAGTTGTTTTTGGAGATGAAGATAGAAGTTCATAAGAAATGCAATTCAACCATAAACATTTTGGTCATTAAAACGAGTTTTATGCCAGTTGAGCTATGTTCATGTCGACACCTTTCCAAAATAATTAGAGTTTCAAAGAAAGTGTTGCTAATAAAAATTTTGTTAAAATAAATACCAAAATATAAAAGGATAGAGAACTTAGATATTAAAATACACGGGCATGAATGAAGACATACTCATTTATTATAATAACATTTTATTTGACCATTCAATTTTATTATCTTTAATATAGTTGTTTATTGATTGGTTAAATTACAAATTTTGTTTTTTATGGTTTGAAAAAAAGTTAGAAATTGGTCTCTGTAGTTTTAAAAAGTTAGAATTTCATTCACATGATTTGATAAAAACTCACAAATACTTCCTGCTGTACATAGTACCGTGACAATTAGCAATTCATGTGTTAATAAGGTGGTTTTGAATAATAGGAAACTCAATCTATTAATGTCTCCTAATAGTAGCAGTAATTGTTTATAAAGTTTTATCAAATGATAGAGATGAAATTCTAACTTTAAAAACCATAAAAACTGAATTCTAACTTTCTCCAAACCATAAAAATCAAATTTGTAATTTAACCTTATTAATTTAAGATTATTATTGATTTCAACCGTTAACAAGTAAATTTAAATTCACACGTGCAACGCATATTTTCTAGTAAAGATAAAAGTAATGAAATGCAACCAAGTTTGAGAAAATATTAATAATAAGTATTTAAAAACATTTTTAAAATGAAAAATATTTATTTGTTAATTTAAATATTTTTTTTGAATTTTTCGTTTTAAATATTTTTTTTAGAAATATCCATGTACACGGTACATCTTAGCATATATTTCGATGGACATTTAAATAAGAGATGTTGTTCTGAGTGCAAAATTACATATTTGTTTTTGTATAGTTTTACCGATTTCCATCTTCCCTGCTCCTTCCGCTTCCGGCTCAAAAACCCTTCATCAGGGATTCGAGACGAGAACGAAGAATTTGAGGTTTCATCTTTCATGGAGGAAATCAAACCACCACAGTCCGCACCATCTCAACCTGCTCAGCCATTGCCTCCTCTTCCTCCGAAAACCAAGAAGCGCCCACTCGACAGAAATGCTTATATCCAATATTCCAAGATGCGCGCTGTTATTAGAGATCTTCGTCCTCATTTTCTCGAGGTATCAACCCAGATCACTTTCCAAATCATGCTTAATCTGTAGTAATTTTGAACGATTTCTGAATTTCTGTTTCTGGGTTTTCTTTGCAACTGGTAAAATGATGATTTTGCAGCTTGAAATTGAGGCCAATATCTGTTTAGGGAAAGTAGTATGAGTTCTCGATTTCTACATGGGTTTCCACTGTCAGTGTATTTGAGACTAAATTTGCTGTGCTTTTTCCACTTTCTCTTGTAGGTTTTGAAGACTCCTGACTTTCGCAATAGCAAGGCAGCTAATGAAATTCGAGAAAGTAAGTGCATTGTGATTCTCCTCTGTGTCTTTTGTTCGTCAACGTTGAAAGTACTCTCATTATGTTTCAACACTTTGCTTCGATCAAACTTTTCACATTTTTGTATTGTTTGAAATACAAGTTGCTTGGGAGCTATTTTGAACAGATTTTTCTGCATTCTCGAACAAATATACGAGAAAGAACATATCTGATAGATTGTTAACTGAAAATTATCCTCCCTCCCCACCCGTAAATGAAGAATACCTTTAATCTTTACAAGCCACTTAAACTAAACGCAACTAATAAAATGAGGCTTGAAGTTGAAAACAGAACTAGAAACCTATTTTCCAAAACAACCCCTAAAAACGCCCAATTACTTACCAGCCCATTCGAACTGCCTTTTTGTTTACAGTCCCCAACTTGTTTTCTCATCGTTTTATCCATTAATGTTTTTTTACCGTTGTTGCTTGTCTAAGTTGTTCAAATTTACCTCAAGAGTAGATAATAAAAATCTGATTCCAGAAGAGAAACCAAATTTAGTTGTTCTGTTCTGCTCTTAAATTCTCTTGTTTCTTAGCAAAATGCACAACAAGAGCACTATTCATGAGGTCTTCAAGCACCTTGTTTTCTCTCTTATTAATGGATGACCTCCAAGGGAGATGTCCAAAAAGCTTAAATGTAGGAGGGCGTAGCTAGGGAGCTACCAAAATAATTAAGCAATGTGAGCCAAAGTCTTCAAACAAATTTTCACTGATGTCTTTGTTCCCTTCATTCTCTATGCACACTACACACCAACTTGGATAAGGAGCAGTGTGAGGGTTTCTAGTCATCGCCTCATTCTCTATGCACACCACATACCAACTTGGATAAGGAGCAGTGTTAGGATTTCTAGATTGCACTTTTTCTTGGATGTTGATACCACCAAGAATAAGTCAAGGAAGATCTTTACTTTTTTCAGCATTTCTGATAAGAGCTAGACCATGTTTTTTTTCTCCACTTGTCATGAGGATGATAATCCCTCCAAAAATGCGTTACCATGCAACACAAAGATTCTATCTTAGCCGGTTACCATACAAAAAAACTAAAAAGGGGTGTAAGAGCACCCTAAACGTAGACATTTAACACACTCATTTGATTAGCCTTATTTTACTTTATTCACTCTCAAGCAAAAGAATAGAAAATTTATGCACACACCAAATTCCACAATGTTGTCCTTTACAGGAGAGGTCAAAAGAATAAAAAAGTTGTACACAAACCAAAGGACCCTTATTACGTTCCACGTCCTTTTATTGGGAAGTCAAAAGAATAGAAAAGTTGTACACACACCAAAGGACCTTTGGTACATTCCACAAGGTTGCCCTTTTTACAGGGTAGTGGAAGGATCTCTCGTTTGGCTATATCTTGACAATTTCCTAATGACAAATTAGTTCCCTGATGTTGTCTTTCTCCCAAGCCTTCATGTGTTTCATGAATAACCAAAATTCAGGTATTCTCCTCCTAAAACCGAAAGTAACTATCCACTCAAAGAATTACTCTTGGCCTACCGCGTGTCACCCATGCAAGAGGCGTCTCATCCATGCTCGTCATTTTGCAGGGATGACACATGTTTAGCTGAAAGTATCCTTCGAGGAGTTAGTGGTAAGGTTACTTGTGGTTTTTTTTTTTTTTTTTGGGGGGGGGGGGGGGGGGGGGATTACCAAATTTTAGTTATGCAACCATATGAGAGTTCCAAAAGGACAACCTTGTGGATTGTACAAGGGGTTCTTTGGTGTGTGTACAACTTTTTTATCCTTTTGCTTGAGGGTTTACCCATCAAGGTGAGTGTTCTGCTTGTCTACATTTAGGGTAATCTTATGCCTCTTTCATTCTCTTCCTCTTTAGTCTTAGTGTCGTATGGGGATGGGAAAATTCTTTGGAGGGATTTTTTTTATTTTTTTTCATGGTGTAAGATAGAATCATGGAGGGATTATTGACCCCGTGACCTCTTTCTTCTTCCACATTGTTGGTCTACCCAAGGAAAGTTCCAAGAACGGTTCCTCAAAATTTGTCTCCTTTCAAATCTCTCTACTTACTCTATTTAAAACAATAAAACCATTTTACTAATAAACACCTTAACTAATGACTAATATGTCTCTATAGTATATCCTAATACACGTTGTCCTTGAGGTTTGGTTGATCAAGTGGTTCTCCCCAAATAAATTAAAAATTGTGGATGGAGCATCAAATTGCTCGACCACAATAAAAAGAAAATGCAAAATAATATGCGATCCAAACACACGACCTTACTTGAACAATATTTGTTCCATAGGTTGTACTAAAACTGAGACCCCAACACGTTCAACAATGAAAAATCCCGATGGCCAGCCCCATTATTTTCCGTTTGTTTTCTCTTCTATTTGTTGGAATTGTTTTACTTATTTAACTAATCTGCCCAACCCCTTTAGCACTGGTAATGTCACTCCTCTGACCCAAATATTTAGCTTCAGCTCTTGGCTTTTGAGCTTGAGCCCTTGCTCTACTCCAGTTCTATCTCCTTCAACTTGTTTTCTTTGTAATGTTTCTTTCTTTATAATTTATGAAGAAAGTGCTGCCACAATCATCTCCCTTGTTTCAGCATGGAAACTGAGGAACCTACAACATTCATATTCCTACACCATTGAACAGAAAGCCTAAGAATACATGGCTCGATTCATGCTCAAGTTTCCTTGATTAGCTCCTAAAATCTGATACCATCTTTGCCGTTGGCTTTCAGCCTTGCTGCCGCCCACCTCTATCAAAAGCAAATCAATCCCAATTTTTTTTCTTTTGTTTTTTGTTTGGCAAAGGAATCAATCCCAAATTTGTGTACAGATTTTATCACATGGGTTTGAAAGAGAAGGGAAATTTTATTTTTTAATTGGGCCATACCCGTTATTGGACCCACATGCCTTTCTTCAGGACCCAAACTATTACTTCATTTGAGCCTTGATAACCACCCTAGACTTCAACCTCCTCACAAGTGATGAGACCCAAAATTCCAACCCTCCCTCAAGCTGTAGTTTGGTTTTTTTTATATCTATGAGTGTCTGGGCCAGCTTGCGCGCACCTCACCTAATCTCATGGGACAACCACCTGGCCCTACTATATTTGGTTGCCAAGAAACACCTAGGATATTGAATCCTAGGTAGGTGGCCATCATGGATTGAACTCATTCCCTTTAAGCCCTTTATTTATCTCTCTTATTGACCACTAGGCCAACCCATGATGGTTAAGCTGTAGTTCACGAAAGCAATTGGATTCTTGAGGTGTACGCCTACCCCCAGCCTACTCCCTTAGTTCCATTCCATGCCACGATGTTCGTGACACTGCAAGTACTTCAATCACACTCCAAAGATCTTTGTTCCTCCAAAATTTCGTTGTAAGAAGTTCCTTTGCCATTCACCCTTTTCTTTAACCATTTTGCTTTTCTCTAAAAAAATCTACCTCCTCTCAACCCCCCTTCGATGGAGGGAGGAGCCTTAATGAGATCACCCTAGGGAGATTTGGTAGAGAATAGACCAGATCTGTCCGTGGCTAGGAGTCATTGCTAGTGCACTCTAAGTATAAGTCGTCGATAATTAATTTCCATAAAGTTTAGCCAGTCATGAGCTTCTCTACTATTAACATTCTGTCTGAAGTCGTGAGGTCTTGGGAGGAAGAGGAGGGAATCCCGCATCGGCTAACGGAAGTACGTTTCTTTCCTCAAAGAGAGTAAAGTCTAGGAAAATGGGAGGAGAGAGCCACTTCACTTATATAAAGTCTTCTTTCCTCAGAAAGGGTTTGTTCATCCAAGCAGACAAGAAGATCCAAATTTGAAGCCTGTGTTTGTCCAAAAAAAAAAATTATCATAGGTTGGTTTGGTGGTCAATAAGGATCATGGGAATAATAAAGGTATTAGAGGCGATGGGTTCAATCAATTGACATCACCTACCTAGGATTTAATATCCTATGTGTTTCTTGACAATCAATGTAGTTAGGGTCAAGCGGTTGTCATTAGTCGAAGTGCTTGCAAGCTGGCTTGGACACTCACGGATATAGAAAAAAAAATTATCATAAGACCAATAATTTTGGAGTGCACAATCTGAGTTAAGACATTGACTGTAATTAATTTTCTAGAAAATATGTCTGAACCCTGAAACTTGCAGGAATAAAGCTTCTACAGGACATGTTTAAATTGATGATAGCAACAACTTCAGAAACTCTTTACATTGAGAAGACTAGTAACATACTGGATGGTCAGTCCTTGTCAGTTGATAATCAAGATCGACGACCCCGAGAACAACACCATGACGGTAAACTAGGGGATAAGACATCTACAAAATCATATGAAAGTAATCACCCTTCGAGTTATGCCACAGAAAAGCAGCGGGCGAATGATGGCCAGGTATCTGGGGCCTATATTGTTGGTGGATCGGCATTCGGCTGGAATTTCATCACCTTCACAAGTCGTGAACCAGTATATTGTGGAGTTACAAAGGAAGTATTTCGAGAAAAAAATCCCATTGTTTCACCAGAATCATGATCTGGAACACTTAGAAAAGTAATATGCTAGGAGAAATGTTCTTTGTTATCATGACTTTAGAAGATGATTCAATAGAAGAAATAGGCTTCTATTTAGAGTGTGAATGTACAATGTAGAAGTTATAAGTATGAAGATATTAGCACACTATCTTCCTTTATCTAATAGCTTTGATGATCAACATCAGGAAAAGGGGTTTTTGTTGAACCAATGTCAGAAAATATTGTAATTTTTCATCCTATAGGAGAGTATGGCAGCAGGGCATCTAAATTTTATTTTATGGATAAATTATTGATTTGGTCCCAATAGGTTTGCAATTTTCAATTGGCCTTTATGGTTTGATACTCAATTTCAATTTCGTTAAATCCATAAATGTGAATATGTGACACTTTTATTTACGTAGTAATTGAATTGATATTTATCTAACTGTGTTAATTGATTGTATTATTATTTAGGATTGACTAAAATAAATGTGAAAAAATGAGTGAGTTTTCAAAGGACAAAAAAAAAAAAAAAAGGTTTGAAAATGAATGTAATCGTATGAGCTAAATTGAAACTTATAAAACCATGAGGTCAAATTGAATCTAAGTCCAAACTATGGATGTTAAACAAAGAACTTGATATACATTAAAAAAAGAAGGTTAAAAATTACTTTTGATCCCTAAACTTTCATAAAAGTAACAATTTGATCCTTGAACTTTGATTTGTAACGATTTAGTTCCTATACTTTCAATTTTGTAACAATTTAGTCTCTAAACTTTAATAGGTAACAATTTAGTTCCCGTAGTTTCAAATTTGTAATGTTTTAGTCCCTATCTTAAAAACTAATGTTAGTAAACTAATTTGGGACCTAATATATTTATAAACTATAAAGTTTAATCATTGAACAAAAGAAAAAAAAAATCGATATTTAATTTTGATGAATTTTTTTTGTAACAAGAGTTAAATTGTTACAAATTTGAAAATACATAGACTAAATTGTTATTCATTAAAGTTTGTTTAGTTTTTAAACTATAGATAAAAATTATTTAAAATTTATTTTACTCATCACAGTTAGTTTTTTTTATATATAAATTATTGAATATAAATTTAACATTAGATGGGTATATGCCATATGTTCGTTCAGAAAATTATTGGTAATGATTGAAATACGTTTTAAAAAAGAATAATAATTAAAATACAACATTTACGTTATTTAAAAAAAAAAAAAAAACAATATTTACGCAATCAGATTTGAACATTCACAAATATGAGAAAAGAAAAATGAACATTTAAAAGTTGGGAGGCTAAAACCAAATATTTGAAAATTTCTGGAATTTCAAAAAACAGACAAAATTATAAGCCTAATTTTTACTTTAAGAAATGTCTTCTTCAAATGTTAGAAAGCTTATCTATATTTTGTTAATATGTCCACGTCATGACGTTGAAATATAGGCCCAACTTCGGCTTCTAATTGGGGAAATTGTGGTAAATGGCTAGGAAAAAAAATCTCTTTTGTTTTATGGCTAAAGTAATTTAGTATGTAGGGGATGACTACCGGGATTTTAGGAACTGTCAACCGATCTATTTTTTCCCATTTTACCCTTGGTGTATACTGCCCAACTCAACTATCAATATTCAGTTTTTTTTTTATAAAAAAATCAATGTAAGATTTTTCTCAATCGAAAAATTTTAAAGTCACGTGGATTTTCCTAAATATTTGTTAAATAAAAAAAAAAAAAACTAATTTTTTCCCTATATTTTCTTAGTCCCAACAAAGCTTTTTTCTACCTTCTCACTCATCTCTTCACAATCAACGTTCCAATCTTTACCTGAAATCTAGAATTCAAATTTCATCTCCACTGTCTTTGCACCAAATTTTTTCAATGATGGCTTCCCATCGAGTTTCGATCCTATAAGATAGCGTTTCGGCACTAATTCCATCACAGACCTTATTAGACTCGATGCTAAAAAGAAAATTTCACAGATCTATTCATGGTGAAGACAAGTTTCTGATTATAAGTTTTTATGAGAACAAAGATCTTGCTTGGATGTTCGCTAGGGTATATAACGGGATGTACCATAATTGTTTCCTTGTCGTATATGTTGAAAGTGTGAATACTAGTATCCATAGGGACGATGCAAGCCTGAATTCAACAGAAAAACCGTTGTGAGTAAAAGTAGTGTTTGTATGCTTAATTTTCAAAAACCAAAAACCAAAAACGAAGGCCCCGTTTGATAACTATTTGGTTTTTTGTTTTTGGTTTTTGAAAATTATGCTTGTTTTCTCCTAAATTCCCTACCATGGCTTTCATCTTAGTTAAGGTTGCATTTGAATTCCTAGCCAAATTTTAAAAACAAAAACAAGTTTTTGAAAACTATTTTTTTTTTTGTTTCCAAAATTGGACTTGATTTTTGAAAACAGAGTAGAAGATTGATACTAAAACCAAGAAACTTATAAGTGGAAGTATGTGTATATAAGCTTAATTTTCAAAAACCAAAAACCAAAAACCAAATGGTTATCAAACCGAGCCGAAATGGTTATCAAATAGGATCCTAGTTATCAACTAAATAAACAAAAAAGACGTTTTTTTTTTTGTGTAAATTAAAGAGGACATGAAACTTTATGTAAAAATTACAATCTAATTTTGAAAATGTGTTTCATTTCTTTTTTTTTTTTTTCTCCCCAAAAAGAAAGTACAAAGAAAAGAGGAGTAAATAATGGGGACAGTAAATGTGGTAGGGTTTGAATTTATATGCAGTGGTACACAATTTTCAAAATTATTATCATTCCTTCGTTCAAAAATATTATTTGTATAAAATTTGCAAGCTAAATTATATAAAATGCCTATTAAATTTAAGTTTAGTTTTAGTAAATTCTTATTGTTTAAAAATTTTTACTTCTGTCCTCAATCATTAAAATTGATCCCAATATTTTGTTCATTAACAATAGTTGATGTATAAATAGCCACAAACCAACTACTTTTCCAGTCTGTTGTCGTTCATTTTTAACCCCTACAATAGTGACAAGTATTCATCAAAGGTAGAAGTGAAACTTTTTAAACCACCGAAATATAGTTGAAACTAACATTAAAGTTTTAAAGCATTTTGAAAAGCTTATCAAATTTGTATCTATAAATTTGTATCTATCAAGAGAGAATATATTAATAATTTTCATATCTTATCGTAGGTTGGGTTCAAATTCCACCATAGGGATAAAAATGAGATGAAAGGTAATTTTGTTTTTTTTTTTTTTTTTTTTTAATTTTAATCGTACATTTTTTTTTCTTTTTTTAGTTCAATATGCGGGTGTGGAAATTCGAATCTCTTACCCTCGGTGGATGGCACATGTATTAACTAGTTGAACTATATTCAGATTAGCTTTTAGAATTATAATATAGAGGATGGGGATTTTTTTAGAAGATATAATAGCTTACACTATGATAACTATAATAAGCTCCAAGTTCAACCGCCAACATGAGCACAGCTCAACTAGCATAAAGTTCTACTGATGGACAAAGTTTGTGGTTCGAATTCCCCAACTCCCACATATTGTCCCAAAAAAAAAAAAAAAAAAAACGCTCCAAGTCCAACCATTCAAAAAAAAAAAAGAAAAATCTTTTGTAAACTTTTTTTTTTTTTTTTAAGCAAAATCATTTGTAATTAATGGTGGTTTACATCAATTTTTGTAAAATTTTATTTTCAAATTAGGTGTGTCAAAGAAGTAGGACAAGGATGAAAATGACTGACGTTGCCCCTGCAATAACACATGCATTAACAAAAATCATCATTGAGAAAGGGTAAAAATGAGAACAAAAATTCTCCGGTGAACAACCTAAGAAAATAGATAATTTTCTTCTCATTAAATGTTATTCATTTAATTTTAAAATCATTTTTTTTATAAATAATTTTTAAATCGATTAATAGTTTATATTAGTTTAAACATTTAATATCTTATATGCATATCTCTCAAAAGATAAAATATATATTATATGCATAAATCTATATTAGAATAATGTATAATAAAGTATAATATAAATTTAGAGGTGGATATCTTTTTTTTTTTAAAAAAATAATAATAAATAAAATAGAGCTGGATAATGAGTTAGGTTTGAAAATGCCCTACATCCAAAATAATAATAGTAATAATAAATAAATAAATAAATAAAGGTTGTCTCTGTCCCTATCCTTATTAAATCAAGGCTTTCTTGTCCCTACTGGGTTTGTCACAAAAAAAAAATATTGACACTCCCTATTCTAAATTAATTACGGGTAAAAATAAATGCATATTTTAAAATTTAAAAGTACGAAGGTCATATTAATGTATTGTTCAAGTTATTAACTTTTAAGGAAAAAAAATATTAAATAATAAAGAAAATTAATTTGAAAAGATGATTTGTGGTTCCCACCTGAAAAAACACACGACAAATAAACAAATGTCATTTTTTTAATGAATATTTATAAAAATATAATAAATATAAAATCCATAGGCCTGTAATATTATCTACGGTAAAATACCTTTTTTGGTCCCTTATGTTTTAGGTTCGTTTCCAATAGGTTCCTAGGTTTCAAAATCAAACAACCAAATCCTTACTGTTTCGAAAATGGTTCTATTGAGTCCCTATATCGTTAATTTTTTTAACGGTCCTGATGTGGCACGTTAAAAAAATAAAATAATATTTTTTAAATTAAAATAATAATAAATCACAATCAAATAATAAATAATTTTAAAAAAATCTCTCACTCCCCATCCTCTCTCCCCCATTCACGAAAATATCACTCTCTCCCTCTCTCATCTGGTTTTATTCACTCTCTCTCCTCTGGTTTTATTCTCTCTCCTCTTCTCACCGGTTTTTGTCGTTGCCGCCACCTCCACTCTGTCGCTGCTGCCTTCCTTTTTCTTTCCCTTCCTTCCCCTCACCTCCCATTTTCTCTCTCTCTCTCCTGCCACTGCATCCCCTTCATTTCCCTTCTTTCTCTTTCCTTCCTCATTCCCTTTCTCTTTCCCTTTTCCCGCTGCCTCGTTCGCCATTTTCACTGAAGTAAGATAGTTGAAGAGATTGAAAAATGAACAAAAAAACCCTAAATCGAGGTTGATGCGTTTTTTTTTTTTTTTTTTTTTTTGGATTCCTGCTCAGATCTGAAATTCTTGTGAATGGGTAAGTAATTTTTTCTTTTCAGATTGAAGTGGGGGAGGTTGGGTTTTGAAACTATGCGAAAGAAAGAAACGGGGGGTGGGGAGTTTTTGTTCAGATTGAAGAAGAAAAAGAAAATGGGGAGTAGTGGGGTTTATTGAGGAAGAAAAAACAAGGGAAGGTGGGTATTTTTCAGATTGAAGGAGAAAGAAATGGTTTATTGAAAAAGAAGGTGGATGGGCGATAGCTCAATTATTTGAGCTATATTTTATATTAATTTAGTGTTAGTCTGAGGATTATTTGGCCAATTTTATGTCTATTTGGTTTAATTTTGTAGGAATCAAACATTTCGATGGAGATTGAGGTTTTTGATGAATATCGGTGATTTGGGAGAAAAAGAATTAATTCAAATGAAGAAATGAACAAAGGAAGACAAAGTTCAAGGCCACCATCCAACAGGGTAGCGTTGAGACACTATCTTCAGCAGAATGCGTGCAATCGAGGCAACGTCGAGATGCTACCTCCACAGCGTCTCGACGTTGCGACACTTTCCTGAATTATTAGGGCGTACATTGTGACAGCGTCGAGACGCTGTCCTTAGCATCGTGACGCTGTCGCGGCAGATTGCCCAGTATAAATAGATTACGACACAACAGTTCAGGAGGGGCTTCTTTGGAGAGAAAATACGTCTAGAGAGAGAAATTCGGGCAGAACACTGAGGAGATCGTGGGGAGTTGATTTTCAGAGCTTACATCGTGGGGATCGTGACAGGAACGTGCGGGAACCATGGCTAGCGAGTTTATTCTTTCTCCCTTTATTTCTTGTACTGATTTTATGATGTATTGGACAAATTTTGCTTGTGATTTTGAAACCATGAGTAGCTAAATTTCGTTTTTTAGGGGGCTTGATGTAGCCATTAGATTGTATGGATTAATTTAGGGATTTTTTGTGGACGGTTCGTGACGCCTTTTATTTATGCAATTGAATGCTTAATGCTTATAATCTCTTGATCCCAGATTGTATATTGTTTTATCTGAACTAATTGCTCGGGAGAGGGTAGTTTAGATTAGATTATCAATTGCAAGACTTAGGTGGTTCTATAATCGAGAGATTTAGGATTGCTTGAGAAATCGTTATAAGGATTGATCTTTAATGCTTATGTTTGTTGTAGAAATTAGATAGGGATATCAATTTATTAATTTCGCATAAAAAATTAATTGTGCTCGGGAGGGGCTTTTAATAATCAATAATCCTTGGTTTATGAAATCGTTACGTGTCCATTCATATTTAATCACTGAATTAATTCATGCATCTAATAGGTGAAATAAATTTCCTAAGGCTTTTCTCCATTAAGTTTCCACCCTTTTAATTGCTTTGAGTATTTTTTAAATAATTTGCATCTTTCTCGAATATTTTCTCTAAATAAAATTGGGCAAATATACCTTTAGTAATTAGGTGAATTAGAAAACCAATCCAGAGGACGACATTCGATTTTTAATCACTATATTATAACTTGGGCTCGTACACTTGCGGTTAGCAATTTGCGTATCAATGGGTCTGGTGAGGAAGAAGAAGATGGGGATGGTGGATTTTATTCAGATTGAAGAAGATGGGGGATATGGGTTGTTGAGGAAGAAGAAGATGGTGAGGGTGTGGGTTTTCTTTTGGGAAGAAGAAGATGGTGGCAGAGGCAGTGGCCATCTTCGGTAACAGTGGGAGATGGTGGGGATGGCCATCATCTGCAACGACGGGAGATGGCGGCGTCTGAGGGATCAGTGGTGGAAAGAAAAGTGAGAGGGAGAGATTTTTTTCGTGAAAACAGGGAAGAAAAGTGAGAGGGAGAGATTTTTTTTTTCAGTGGCAGGAGATGGCATCTGAGGGATCAGCGGTGGCCATATTTTTTCGTGACCGGGAAGAGATTTTTTTTACCACCATTAAAGAAGGGGGCGGCGGCGATGACGATCATCTTCTCACCAGCGACGAAGAGGGCAAGGGGAAGGGGAGGGGATCGAGGGTTGGGTGAAGGAGAGAGAGGGGAAGATTTTATTTTATTTTATTTTATTTTTATTAATTTATTATTTTAATTAAAAATTAAAGTTTGAAAAATTTTAATAATTTATTATTAAACGTTGCCATGTCAGCACCGTTAAAAAAGTTAACGGTGGATGGACTAAATTGAACTATTTTCGGAACAGTAGAGACTTGATTGTTCGATTTTGAAACATAAGGACCTATTAGAAACTGACCTGAAACATGAGGGACCAAAAAGATATTTTACCCTATTATCTAAAAAGAATTGTTAATCCAAACATAATTCAACTAGTTAAAGACATCGATAATTTTTTGTGTATGTTTTTGCACAACCTTTATGATGTTACATCCTAAAAAAAACATGAGCGGTTCATAAATAAATAAAAGTAATTTAACTTTCAAGAAGTGGAAAAAAAGAGAGAGAGAAGAGAAGTGGAAACACCTTTTTGTTTGTGATCAAAGAACTAATAATAGTAAGATAGTTGAAAAGAACTTTTGGGCATTTGCTCATGAATTAATAATGTCTTTGAACAAAGAATTTAGGTAGCTTTGTCATATCATTAGGTGAAAATCATAGCTTTCTTTTTTTATTTCTTCATCATAGATTCTTTGACATAAAGTATGATTTTGTCATTAATGCCAATGTTAATCACTCCCCAATTTGCTTGATACAATCTAAAGTACAACCCTATTATTTTCCTTTATGGCATCTTTAAGGAATCTTTTTCCTAATTCTCATCATTTAATTTACCATTATAAGGTGTGTCTTAGTTTGTGTTTTTTCCCCTCCAAACTCATTTGCTAAATGCCAAGGAGTTGTGTTTCATTACATCGGCATAATACACCCGATAAGGTTAAATTGCATCTTTCGTTCATGTGTTTAAGTTTCACCTCTTAAAAGTTTCATTATCATCTTCATCTTTTGATTGAAACTCACAAAATTAATATCGATGTTATTTAGTAAGAAGCAACAAAACTAAACATATCAAGTTCTTTTTTTAGTTCGCTTATTGCGAGAGTGAAGTTTCAAATAAGTGATTTTTGAGATGATAATATGTGGGTTAAAAATCACTTTTGGTCCCTCAACTTTCATAAAAGTAATAATTTAGTCTCTGAACTTTAATAAGTAACAATTTAGTCATTGTACTTTCAATTTTATAACAATTTAATCCTTGTCGCAAAAAAAAAAAAAAAATCATCAAAATTAAATGTTGAATTTTATTTTATTTTTTTTTTGAAACAAAAGAAACCTTCATCTAAGAAAAAAGAGAACCCTCTTGGGGTACAAACAAACAACGCTCTATCCACTGAGGATAGGTTCCCAACCACAACTGTGGCTCTGCAGTTAGCCCCATACGGGCCGTTTTATGAGCTAGAACATTAAATCTTCGGCTAACAAAATGAAAACTCACTTTCTGGAAAAGAAGTCGAAGTTCTTTGATGTCCCAAAGAATCGCAGCAATACATGTATCCTCACAGATCTCGGCATTCATAGACTTTATCAGGGACAATGAATAAGATAGTATCGTTAACCGTCGCAGGTTCAGTTTCATAGCTAACCGCAACCCTTCTCGCACTGCTACCGCTTCTGCCCTTAAAGGGGAGCCCCTTTCCTGGACTCTCAATGATTGCACCGCTTGGAGGCATCCTTGTTTGTCTCTCAAGACTATTCCAAGTCCAGAACAGCTCTGTCCTGCCATAACCGATGCATCAGTATTAATAACGTTAACCTCACTGCCTGCCACAATTTGTAGAATTTCCTCATTGGTCTGAACAATCTTGCCACCATTCGGATTTGCCTTCCAGTATTCCACCAAGTAATCATTTATCCAATCACATCTAGCCATTGGATCCGGTACCTGACGGTTGTGAATGATATTATTTCTATCACCCCATATCGCCCAAGCCCCCACACAAATACGTTGAAATACCATTTTCGGAATATCAGCCAAACCTAACCATCTATCCTTAATATCTTGGCATTCTTCTAAACTTTCCATCATTGGAGGATTAAGCAATCCTCACACCTCTCTGGCCTTTACACAGTGGAATAAAGCATGATCAGTGGTCTCCGTCTCAACACGGCAAACCAGACAACAGCCACTAACAGGCACATGATGTTTCCAAAGATTTACCATTGTTGGGATCGAATTATGGAAAGATTTCCAGACAAATAGACTTTGTAACTTGTAAACATATTGGGTCCCAAATTAGTTTATTAATCTATCTATATAAGATATTTCATTAAATCTTAATGTTAATTTTCACGATAGGGACTAAATTGTTACAAATTTTAAAGTATAGCCTGAATTGTTACAAAATTGAAAGTACATGGACTAAAACGTTACAAATCAAAGTTCATGAACTAAATTATTACTTTCATGAAAGTTTAAGAACCAAATTTTTAACCTAATATGTACATACTAAGTTATTTGTAGTTGCACTCAAAATGAATTATATAAATCTAATAGGTATTATTTGTTTCAATCCAAAACGACTTTACTCCATCTATCCTAATTTTTCTTTAAAGCTAAAATAATGATCTTAAATCCAACGCAACTTCATTCCTTCCTTCAACCAATGTGACTTGTCACACCCTTAAATGATTTGTCATATTAAACTTTTTTTTTACCATTCATTAATGACAAGTTGTAGGTCAGAGGTTCGAATCCTCCCACCCCCAAATATTGATGTACTAAAAAAAATTGACAAATTGTATGAGTCAAAGTGAGCATGGTTCAACGGTAATTAGCATGTACTGATCTCGATCAAGAGATAAGATGTTTGAATCACCCAATCTCCAATTGTTGTTAAGCATTATTCAAATACTAGGGTGTTTTTAGTAGTGGAGAATTTAAAATTGAAATTGAATATAAGGAATAAAAAAGTAATTTAAGCTAAAAGATATTTTTGAACATTATTTCTTTTTTCTTTGGAGTGTCCGACCATCTAGACATTATTTGATTGACTTTAGGTCTATTCAACTTTTTGGATTTGTCATGTGGAAATTCAAATTGTATGGCTGACCTTTCTCTTCATCTTATAACTTTTTCTTTTAATTTTTTTTTTAAAAAAAAAAAACATCTAAAAAAAGGGTAGGGATATTTATGAAGCAGTTAAATTAACAAATAAACATTTCACCATTTTTACATAAGTTTAAATTTTTTATTATTAAATTAGTTTCGTGTTAATATTTTTGTTACATTCCTCCATTTTTCTATGATGATGTAATAGAAATGTCATGACAATGTCAAATTCATGAACATAGGTAAATGTTGATGAAATGGAAATTTAAAACCTACCTAAAATATGGTTTTGGATATTGTGTTTCTACCTTAATTAATATTGGTTACACAAATCATTCAATCATTATAAGAACCCTCTCTACTAACAATAGAAATCAGTGTACTTTATGTCTTAAAGAAAAAAGAAAAAAAATAAAGAGGTGTACTTCAAATTTTCTTTCCAGTGTTACCAAGGATATGTTCGGTTTAACTTTTCAAGTGTTTAATTTTGAAAAAATAAATCATTTTGAAAAAACTATAGTGTTTGGCAACCACTAAAATGACTTATTAAAAAATGAGATGGAGAAATAAACCATGTTGAAAGAAACACTTGAAATCAATTTTTTTAAAAAGAGTTTTTTAAGTATATAATAATTTGTGTATAAAAAAACTTATGAAAAAATGTAACCAAATATATGAGTGTTTAAATTCTAAACAGACTTTATATAAAATGTTAAAAAAAAAAATGCATCCTTGAAGAACATTTAAATTAAAAGGTATTCCAGACATACCCTAAATTCTCCCACTGATACATCTGAAAAAAAAAATCAAAATATAATAGATCACTTTTTTTTTTTTTTTTTGATCACCAGAAGCTTTCATCAAGCCAACAGAGCCGCTCAGAAAACAACACAAAGGAAAATCAGATATAAGCCCCACCCTCCACACAGGGAGGGTCTACTCAAAGATAAGCCAAAATCACCACCCATTGTGCAGCACTCTTCCCCACACGAAGCGCAAGCCCCGATCCATGAAGACAACCATATGACTTTATCCGCAATCCAGCTAGCCTCCAAACTCCTCACTCACTTTCACCCCAAGTCATCCCTACAGGGAGTTCGGTCCAACCACCTCCAGGACGAGACCTATCATCAATATTTAAACCTGCCACCAAAATTACCATCAAAAAGCATCTTTTCATATAAACCAAAAGAGAATTAAGGAGGAGCTAAGCATGACAAACTCAATCTCATCCCCCAAAACTACCCTGCACCTTAATCAAGTTCACCGCTCTATAGTATGACTGGCCCAGCTTCACGTGCTGACATTTATAATGCCCAAGGCCAAGAAACTACATATGCTAAGCCCTAAACCTGTGAGAAGCTATTGCAAGCAAACAAAATAAGAGACAAGGTCAAAGCTTCCCAAGGAAAACTCGCGCAGGAGTGTACAGCCTCACCTAAAGCAACCCCTACTAGCCCAAAACTAATTTATAGGACCCTCCACCTATCTTCCCCCTACATTGGAAACAAAGCCCCACATGGAAACTAAAACAGCCAAACTAGGATGTTATCCCCTTACTTAGGGTCAGGCAAGAGGACCATTCTTCCCTTTTTTATCTTTTTCCTTTTTCCTTTTTCCTTTTTTCCTTTTTAAAACCTTTCCCTTTTCCAACCTAGGCTTTATTTACAGGGTACTAGCTTTCACACTACAATGCAGGGACCCATACCCAAGAAAATACTTGGATGGCCTAACTGGTCACACTGAAGGTAGCTCTTTTTACCCCTAAAATCCTACTCACGTATAAACCACACCCAACTCTTTTTGAAGACCCATCTACCTCCATCCCTAGGCAGGCTTCACATACTAGAATGCAAGAGTTATATTCCACACAAAACCTTGATCCTATCGGGGTGACAACAGACTTATGGGCCTCATAAAACCGCTCTAGCCTTTCGAGACAGCTAAGGAAGACCCAACGCTCACACGTGCAAGGAACCCTCAAAGGAAGCTTTAAAATCTCAAAATTCGCTACACACGCCTCATTTTAACACAAGCTAAAGGACAGAACATACTAGCACATAAGCCCTGTCATGCTTAAACACCTCAACACATCATCACAGCCATTAAGCTTAGTTTTTTAGCATTGCCCCACCAGAATACATAAGCCCACTGCACAGATGCAAGGCCCTCAAACCAATCAAACCCAGGCCACACAACGAAAACATACATAAGAGAGGGTTGATGCTCAGGTGCACCCAGCCTCAACCTAGGATCCACTAAAACATGCAAACCAGACAAAGATCACAAAGTACCCTACATGTGTAGCCAAAGGGAACCTGATGTTCGAGAACATCCAGCCCCCGCCTAGGATCCACAACCATAAAAAATGCCCATCCTTAAACCTAAAACATACCCCGCCCACAAAAGCACACTAACACATGCACAACATAAATTCCAGAGTTTAGGGGGACAGAAAACCTCCCCTGCTCTCTCTACGCCGGTATTGGGTAGTGGTTGTCGCTACTCAGTCTGATCACATTCCCAGTATAGATGGTTCCTTGGGTCGCTCCCATTCTCGAACTGCCCAAACTCGACCGCCTCCTGCAAGAACATTAGCACATAGAAAAAACAGTTACAGGGACAACATATCTTCCTCAACCAGAAGGTAGGCACACGCAGATACCGACTCCATCCAAAACCCACAACCCCTCAAACCAACCCAGGCAGGACAATCAAAACAACTAAAAATGGGGAAAGAAAGAACTGGCGCTCAGTTGCAACCAACTTCAGCCTATGATCCACTAGCATGCAAAACACCAACCCCAACTAACATCATACAAACTCCTCAAAGTAAACCAGACATGCACACACAAATATCAAGGTAAAGGGAAACAGAAAACCTTCCCTGATTTCAGGCATAGAGGTTGGGCGCCGACTAGAAACTGCTTAGATTGCTCACTTTCCACTTTAGAGGGCTCCTCCCTGACACAACGCGGCATCACAAGACAACACAACAGAGATTTCATTAGGCCACTCCTCCAGCCAAACACGATCAGCATAGGAGAAAGTCAAACAGGCTAGAGCATGCGTCACTTTATTCCCGTTCCGTGGCGTAAAAAGAACCTTTCCACTCACACAAGGATGGAGAAGACGTCGGACATCATCCATCAACAGGCCAACCTCTGAAGAGTCAGTCAACTCCCCATGTAGAATTCGAACCAGCCTTAATGAATCCACTTCGACACAGAAATTTAAGAAACCCATCTGTAACACTAACTCCACGCCCTTCACCAATGCCCAACCTTCAGCCAGATCCACACTCCAGCACCTAGGCAGGTCCAAGCATGCTGCTAGAAGCACTGCACCAGATACATCACGAAGAACACAACCTCCGCCCGCTTCACCCGTATCAGGCTTGACAGAGGCATCGGTGTTCAGCTTGAAACCACCGCCCACCGGGGGAGTCCATGAAGACTGCTCGACCGGCCGACTGGGGCGAGGCTGCAAATTGCAGCGAGACTCACGCTGCCCGACAACATCATGATACATCCTCAGATACTCTTCAGACCATGCCCACAAATCCCGACCATCAGATTCTCCCCTCCAACACAAATTGTTGCGCAAAATCCAAACTGACCACCAGAACACTGTCACAAGCTCGAAGTCTAATGCGCCCAACTTCTCCTTCAATGCCCAAATGACATCAACAAGATCCAAATGGTATAACGACTGGTATAGGGGTGAGCATAAAAACCCCGAAAACCGAACCGACTGATCAAAACCGACCGAATCGACGTCGGTCGGAATGATAAAACCGACCAGTCGGTCGGTCGGTTCACCCAAAATGGGCGAAAACCGATTGAACCGACCAACTATTTAAAAAAAAAATTTATCAATCTCCATCATGCACGCTGCCAGCATTAATGCTGGCAGCCTTTTGTTCCTTGGGAAGACCATCAGCCGATGGTCTTCCCAAGATTTTATTAAAAAAAAAAAACTTAATTTTTTTTTTCAAATTTTAAATGTTTAGATTTTAGCCATTGTCTTCCTTCTTCCTTTTTTTTTTTTCCATTTCATCTCTTTTCCTCTTTTATCTTTTCTTCCTCTTCTCTCTTCCCTCTAGTTCCTATTCTTTTTTTTTCTTCCGTGCCGGTAAGAAGCTCTCTCCCTCGACACTCGACCAGGCAACCTTCTCGTCTCGAATCCCTTTTCTTCTTCCTCGACATCGTTTTCTTCTTCCTCGTCTGAAAGGAAACCGTGGCCCATCTCCTTCGATTTCTTTTTCTTCGTCTTATGAAACTCGTCGTCGTGCTTCGTCTGAAACGAGTGTTGTCGCCTTCGTCTGAAACTTGTCGCCTTCGTCTGAAACTTGCCGCCTTCATCTGAAACTTTCCATTTCATTTTTTTTAAATGGAAGTCGGTGAAAATAGGTTCTTTAAAAAAAATCGTTTTCCAGTTTTGGAAACCTATTTTGGTCTGTTCGGTGTCGGTTTGGGGTCAAAACCGACCCCGACCGACCGATGCTCACCCCTAGACTGGTATAGCTGAGAAAATTTCGAACAGAGCCGCATTTCCCTAATCACGGCACACTTCCAGAAAAGATGGAGACTGTCCTCCACAACAGAGCTACACAACACACACAAAGGCGACACCTCAACTCCTCTTTTGAGGAGATTTACCTTCGTGGGCAGCCGCTCAAGGGAGAGACGCCATAAAAAGACCTTATGCTTATTCGGGACACCAAGCCTCCATAGACTAGACCACCAAGTCAGCCAACGCTCAGAATCAGAAGAAAACGGATACACCTGAGACGCCAAGGAGTACGCCAGCCTATAACCACTCTTCACAGAGAACATGCCATGCTTCTCAAAATGCCAAATAAGTCGATCCTCAAGCAGACCAGAGCGCAAGGGAATCCTTAGAATGGCCTCACAATCAGACCCCAAAAAATCTATTTGACTTAATGTTTGGGAAATTGATGTTGATACTGAATTTTTTATTAGTTTTTTTTTCAAATTTCTCTATTTATTTTATTTTATTGAGTTTAACAATATGTGAAAACTAGAGATTCCAACTTTTAAATTTGTATTAGGAATATATTTCTTTCTGACAATTTTTTTTAAACATCTGACAGTTGAATTATGTTTGGTCATTTTTTTAAAAATTTATTTAAGGATAAAGAGTATCAAACAAATCAATTAATTAGTAACTAACAACTATATGGGTGTCACACAAAAATAATATTTGAATGCACAATAAATAAAATAAAATAATACAAGTTATGTGTTGGGAAAGGGAAGACCAAATAAAATAATTAAAAAGAAAAGTGACGTCAACGCTTTGACTTAATTTATTTAATGAATCTTGTTGCTTTCAAAAAAGCATAAATATGTGTCGATCCGTCTCCTTTTTGGAGAATTAATTTATTATTCATAATAGAATGAATCTCCTGCTTTTATTGTATTAATTAGAATTTAAAAGAAAAAAAACCTAAACATCTCTTTACTTTCTTATATAATTTATTTGACATTTAACTCTCAACTTAGTATATGAACTTTTTATTTATTTATTTATTTAAAGTTATTATTTTAATTATCGAATCTCAAATTTTTTATTTTAAACCTTAAAACTCTAAAAATATAGAACTCGTTTAATAATCATTTGGTTTTGGGGTTTTGATTTTTTGAAAATTAAGTTTATAAACACTACTTCAACCTATAAGCTACTTTGTTTTGTTATCTACCTTCTTTTATTAAAAAATCAAGCAAAGTTTTGAAAACTAAAAAAAGTAGGCCCATAAGCATTCAGTTTTTTTGTTTTTAAAAATTATGTTTGTTTTCTCTCAATTTTCTTAAAATGGTTTTTATATTTGTTAAGAACTCATTTGAATTCCTAGCCAAATTCCTGTGAGGCATGCGCTTCGTAGATTGGGACACGCGCTTTGTGTGGAGAAGAGTGCTGCACAATGGGTGGTGATTTTGGCTTATCTTTGAGTCTGCCCCTCTGTGTGTGGAGGGTGTGCCTTTTATCTGATTTTCCTTTGTAATGTTGCTCTCTGAGCGGTTCTTTTGGCTTTATAAAAGGTTCTGATGATAAAAAAAAAACACACACACACACACACATTTGAATTCCTAGCCAAATTTCAAAAACAAAAACAAGTTTTTGAAAACTACCCTGTTTAGTTTTCAAAACTTGACTTGGTTTTTGAAAACATGAGAAGAAGGTTGATAACGACAAAACAAAGAAATTTATAGGTGAAAATACTCTTTAGGGGCCGTTTGGTACAAGGTTTTTGGAGATGAGAATGGGCAAGGGTTTATAATACCCTGTTTGTTTCAAGATTTCTGTGGTGGGCCTAGGAAATAACGCATTCCCAGGCATCATTTATGCCTATAAGCAAGGGCTTTCTATGCCCTTGCAAAAACATGGGTTTTCTCTTTTCCCATCTCTTCTTTTTTACTTTTATATGCAATTTTATTTTGAATATAGTTAATTAATTAATTGATGGATACTAAATTAAAAATAATATAATAAATTATTTAATTAGATTAAATAATAATTTGTCAAGAATTTCAATTTTTTTTAAACAAATACTTTTTTTAAATGAATTAGTTAATATTATCGAAAATATATCTAATTATTGAATTAAAATCTTTTAAATGAATTTAGTATAAAAATTCATTTTTCAATAATTATAATTAATTACTTATCGATTATTTATAATCAATTAATTACTTTTTTGGATTTCCTTATAATAAATAAATAATCATATTATTATTAAATATTTATCTAATTAATTTTTATGGATACAATATATTAAATTATTGTAGTTAAAGATATTTATTAAAAAATTAATTAAATAATTTTAATTTGTTAAATTAACATAGTTTATCCCATTAAAATTATTTCATGATTATTATTTCATTAATTTTTATTAATAGTTTGAATTAATTTTGATTATTTTATTGATTAATTTATTAAAATTACATAAAGTTTACTTGATTAATTCTAAAAATTAAATACAGACATAATTTGTTCTCATAAAATCCTGATGACATTCCCATGCACAACCAAACACAGTTATCTTTGATTCCCAGCAATCTTATTCCCAGGCATAGTATTCCCAGGCATCATGTATTCCCAGACATCTATAAAACCTTAAACCAAACGGGTCCTTATAGGCTTAATTTTTAAAAACCAAAAACCAAATGACTATCAAACAGGGTTGTAGTTTTCAAAAACTTGTTTTTGTTTTTTAAATTTTGCTAAAAATTCAAATGTCTCCTTAATAAAGATGAAAACCAATGTAGAAAATTAAGAAAAAAAAATAAGCATAATTTTCAAAAACCAAATGGTTATCAAACAGACATAACAATTTTGTTTCATAATTTTTTCAAAAAGGCCATTTTGCTATATAAACTTTCATAAAATCCAATTATTCTATGTATCGATATTACTCTTAATCTAATATCGTGTTTAAGTCAATTGATGTGATCAAGTACATTAATACATAAATTCGAAGACATGTTTGTCTATTTGATAAACAACTGATAATAAAATAACGACAAAAATTAAAGTGATTATTTTCTAAAATCAAGAACTAAATTAGATATTTTAAAAGCTCAAAGACTAAAATGAAATGATCTTAAGAATTCATGAACCAAAATGAGATTTAAAATCATTACTTAAATTTTTACCCTATAAATTTCCTTACTATATTTTGTACACATCATATTTATTTAGTTTATGAACCTCAAAATGTTTTAATCATGTCTTTGAACTTCATATGATGACCATCTTTTAGTTCATGTTGCCAACATTAGTTGACGAAATACTAGCATGTCAATTATAAAATTTATATGAGAAAGCAACACGATTTGTCATTCAATTCAATGGACTAGCAACATTTGTTAGCAAAGCATACAATAATAATAATTACACGAACCACCATAAGTTGATCTAGTGACTCATATGAGTCATATAATTAATAAAACACTAATAAAGGACATTTACACCTACCTAAAATTTAATATATCCTACAAATTACCTTATGAGTCAAATGTAGTAAGGTCATATGGTTGTCTTGTGAGAATAATCAAGATGCACACAGCCAAAGCGAGCTTAGCTTAGCTGTAATTGATATGTACCCTCGATCATGAGGTTAGAAGTTCGAATCCCTCCACCCCAAATGTTAAAAAAAGTGTTAGCCCAAACACTCACAAAGAAAGAAAAAAATAATAATAATATTGTGACTAAATTTGGTTTAAATTATACAAAATGTCACTAGACTTTTTAAGATTTTATTTTTAGTCTTGAACTTTGAAATTTGTTCCAAAAAATATCCTTGGAGAGTTTTTAGGATAAAAAACAAGAAATAAATTGACAAAATGAGTAATGTATAATAATTAGAAGACATACATGACATTATTTGTTATATCATTCTATGTAGATTGACGTGATAATTGATAAATAAAAATGAACCATATTAACGATTTTAACGATCTCTTTTGAGATGAAATAAATGGTAAATAACATCAAAGAGGATGGGTAATTTTTTTTTTTTTTTTTTTTTTTCCTTTTGAAAGTGGTAGGGTATTTTTATATAATTTAAGGTAAAAAATTGTATTCATGAATCCTAGTTGAAAAGAGAAGTTAGGGTAAGAAGAATGAAAGATATGGAATAGGAATAGGAATGGGATTTGGAATGAATGGTGTAAAATGAGGGAGGGGTTGTGAGAAAAGGGAGGTCTGTCTCTGTGGGTGTGGGAGGTGAGATTATCAGTGCCCACGTAGAGATATTTTTGAAATTGAGAATTGGGTGAGTTTCAGGTGGGCCCCATGCTGGAGAGAGTGGAAAATTCATAAAAAAAAAGCTGTCACATGCAAACAAACCCAGCTTCTCACGGTGCCTGGGCCCCACTCCTCCACCTCCCTCACTCACGCGCTCCTCTGCCGCGTGCATTCAGACAAGCCTCACTTTCATATCTCACTCTCCCATTATAATAAATATCTCAGTTTCCTTTTCATTTTTGTTTCTTTTTTGGAAAAAAATCAATTTTGACTCCTGAACTTTATTAATTTTAACTTTCAATTTTCAATTTCATCACAAATTGTATCGATTTGAACCTCAAACTTGTATAAATAATGCAATGTAGATCTTTGGTCAACTTTTCATTTGAATTGCTATTAAAATATGTAATTGAAAATTTCCTTTTCCTTTTTTAAATTCACATTGCGCCTGAGTTAGTGTTTTGTAAGAAATTTTTTTTGGAAAAACTAGAAGAAATCAAATATCCCATACTATTCTTCTTATTATTATCTAGAAAAAAATCACAAAGTTATTGGCAATAAGAAAAATCCAATAAATATGATAAATAAAAAAACAAAAATTTCTTTATTTTCGTTTTCTAAATTTGTACATTCTTCTAATTGGCAAGAAAAAAAATCGTAAAAGAAGAAAAAAAATCACACGAAGTTCTTAGCAACAATAAAAAAAACCATCAAATATTTGAAGATAAAAAACCTTCAAAGTTTCTTTAATTTTGTAATCTTAAGTAGCAACAACAATTAAAGTAATCAACAACAAGAAAAAGTCATCTAAAATAAAGTTTCTCCAATATTTTTTTATAAGAAGTCAATTTAGGTGCAATGTGAATTAAAAAAAAAAAAGAAGAAGAAATAATCAATTACGTACGGTGGTTCAAACAGAAAGTTAACCAAATGTATACATTGTAACACTTATGCAAGTTTGAGGTTAAAATCAATACGATCTGATAAGTTTGAGGTTCAATTTAATGAAATTGAAAGTGTAGGGTTAAAATTGATACAACTTATTAAGTTTAGGGTTCAATTTGATGAAATTGAAAGTTCAGGATTAAAATTGATACAACCTCCAAAGTTTAAGGTTAAAAATGATTTTTTCCCTAATTTTTTTTCTTTGAATTATAGTTTCACAGTATCGTAGTTAATGAGGTTGAAGAAATTCAAAAATTGAGTCACTTGAAAGAAGTGTGAAAGGCCAAAGTTGTACTGATAACCACGATATCTGTGGTTAGAATCCCTCACCCCACATATTGGCGTAAAAAAAAAAAAAGAAGAAGCTTGAAAGTTGATTCATTCTCATTAGGCAGTACGTACTATATTAGAGTTTTATTTATATATTATGCTCAAACGATAAAGGATTAAATTTATAATTTAATGCCAAAGCGAGCATAGCTCAGCGGTAATTGGCATGTACCTTCGACAGGTCAGAGTTCGAATCCCCCCACTCCCAAATGTTGATGTATTAAAAAAAATTAAAATTATAATTTAACTTTATAAACTATTGGAAAATAAGTTTTTTTTTTTTTTTTTTTTTTTTAATTATTGTGGTTCATTTTTCTTAATATTAATTTAAAAATATAACACATCTAAATAAATTTATCATCCCAAACAAAACTTCTAGATAAAAACAATTTTTATTTTTCTTAAAAAAAATGCAAAACTATTTAAGATATGCCTTTTAATGAAAACTTAAATTATCACAATGCAATAGCTCCAAAAAGGGCAATAAATTAAGGGCAACACCTCAAGGTCATAACAACTCTAATGTAGGCATTATACTTTGACCAAATAAGGAAGTTGTGAATGATTTAATGATTGAGAAGAAAAAGGTTAGAATAATATATAAACTTTACTAACTTTTTTTAACAAAAAAATAAACATATATCTTTTTTACTACATGTTTATATTTGCTATATTTTCATTGTTTTAATGCATTTCAACCTCAATTTGATTTGGTTTAAGGAATTTGCTCAAATTTCAAACCTCAAAAATCATTTTTGCTAATAAGTATTGATTAATGAAAAAATAACTCAACTCAACCAAAGTACATCAACATTATATTAATAATTTCAATTAATAAATTCAAACATATTTTAGTAAAAAAAATTAGGAGTTGCCAACCAGAGTTTAGCTCAACTGGCATAAAATTGTACTGATAACCACAAGATCTATGGTTCGAATCCCCCTCCCCACATATTTTCAAAAAAAAAAAAATAGAGATTTATTTATCAGCCTGTTTTGTACAACAATTAATATAGAGACCACATAAAAACAATATGGTATTTAATTATTTGGTGAAGAGAAATAAAAATATAATTGGCTAGTACTTTTAGATTGTTTCAATTATAAATTATGTAACAAGCTTAGAACTTTTACGTACATATCTCCAAACTTCGGATCATGATATGAATATCTAACTTTGTCATCAATATTTAGTTAGATATTCGACTTCTTGATTAAGGGTATATATTTCAACTAGTTAAGTTATACTTAGTTTATCGATTGACAAAATGTTAACATGAAAGATAAAATTTATATGCAGCGACGTCATTTCATAAATAGTTGGATGGATAAGGTGAATGGTTAAAGATATAATTTAAACTAAGAGATTGCCCTTGAATTGAATGAGTTAAAATTGAGGCTGAAATGAAAATTTAAATTTGATATATGTTCCTTCATCAAAATTTGTAACTTGTCCAATTAGGTATCAAAGTATGATATATCCTTCAATTTTGATTAAATTATAGTTTGGTCTTTCAACTTTGAGAGTTATCTCTAGTAAATTCTTAAGCTTTAAAAAGAGCTGGAAAAACGAGGGTTTGGTTAAGCATAAAATTAAAAGCTTAGAAACTTATTGAATACAAAATTGAAAACTTAGGCCCCGTCTGATAACCGTGGTAAGAAATTTGGGAGAAAATAGACATAATTTTAAAAAACCAAATGATTATCAAACGAGACCTAAAAGATCTATTCCACACTTTTAAAAGTTGACACAAAATCAAAAATTGAAGGATCTATTAGACATTTTTTAAAGATTCATGACTTATTAAACAACTTTAAAAAGTTCATAGACCTAGACAAAACTGATAATTTTACCTTAAAATTTTATTTATGACAGCATCATGTCAATTGGTATTAATAGAAGAGACTAAAAATTAACCTACAATCAAAACAAAAGAATCAAAATTTTCCAAAGATTTTTTTTTTTTTTTGTTTGAGTACATTAACATTTGGGGGTGGGGAGATTTGAATCTCTGACCTCATGGTCGAAGGTATATGCTAATTACCGCTGAACTAAGCTCGCGTTGGCAAAATTTTCCAAAGATTTAAGGATTAAATTGACGCAATATTTGGATCAAATTTCTGATACAATGTATAGGACCAAATGAAAATTTTAATCTATTGAAATATTATCTCTCTCCAAGAAATAAATTTATAATCAAAATCTCATTTTAATCCTTCAATCACTAAATTCTTTATATTGACATATTTTAGAGTACAAATATTTATTTTTGTCTATAATTTTTTTAAAAACTATTATTTTTGTTGAGGATCCTACATTGAAAAGATAAGTGAAGACTTCACAATTTTAGAGTACAAATATTATTTTTGCTATTTTTGTTCAATCAAGCATTTTTTTTTTTTTGACAACATGTTCAATCAAACATTTTTTTTTTAAATATATCAAGCATTTAAGAAATAGACAACTCGTGTTCAAATATGTGAATGAAGTCAATAATGTAAACATATATTCAAAATAAAATTTATTTTAGAGTGATCTAAAAATTGACGTCAAAATAACAATAAGGATGAAAATAATTATTTTTCAAAAATTGAGAAGAAAAAAAGAAAAAACTAAAAATAAAAAAATTTGACTGAGTGAGTATGTGCTGTTGCTCATGGGAATCTCACAATGAGCAATTGTAGAGACAGAGAGAGAGAAGGCAATTCAAACACCTTCCACTCACGCACCCAAAAGCGCGTGTCTCTCAACCGCAATTATTATTTAATAAAATTAAAAAAAGAAAAATACAGATAGAGAAAGAAGAAGAAAGAAAGAGTGTTATCCAAAAATAAAAGGCGCTTTCTCTGTTAGCAGATTTTGTTTGGTTTCTCAAATCTCTCACTAAAAACTCAGTTTCTTCCTAAAGCAAAACGAAACCCATCTCATCTCCACCACTCGTCTCTGTTAATTAACTCACAGAAGAGAGAGAAAGAGAAAAAACAGAGTGGAAGAAAGAGAAGAGCTCCCTTCTTGCCCTAGAAAAATGTATTCTGATAAGGACTTGTGCTCAGTGATTCCGTATTGAATTATTACCTTCTGGGTTTTTGTAGTAATTGCTCTTCTTCAATGGCCATCAACCCAAAACCCCCTTTCTTCTTTCCACTGCATTTCATTCTCCCTCTCCTCTAATTTCTTGGCTTTTCTTTTTTCATTCTGCTTTCTCTGTGTTTGCCTGAGATTGTTCTGCTTCATAATTGATGCTTTGACTCTTCCTCTCCCTTTCCCATCTTTCAGTTTCACTCATACCCTTCTTCTTCTTCTTCTTGTTTTGCATGTTGTTTGATTCAGAAATGGAAGTGAATGGGGAGTTGGGTGTTTTGTGTTTGTGATTGAATGAATGAATGAATGGCATTTTGATTGATTTTTACTCTCTTGTAATTTCCCCACTCTCACTTTTGTGAAGAAAAAAAGAGAGAGGACCAGAGGAAACTGGAAAGTGTTCTTTTCCTTCTCTGTCCTGTTTTGCCCTTTTTTCCTTTTAGCATTTCTCAAAGTTTGTGGGATTTGAGTGTTTTTAGTTTCTGGGAGTTTAACTTTCAGCCTTTTTCTTTCTTTTTTCCTCTCACGATTTGAAGTTTGTTCCTGAAAAGATGCTTGGTGTTTAAGGTTGTTGATAACGTGCTGATGGTTGTGGACCGGTTTTAGTTCCTCTGTTCCCCTTATCTTCAACCTCAAGCCTTTTCTTTCTTTCTCTCTTTTGTGTTTTTTTTTGGGTGCAAGTTGCTCTGTCTTCTAAATCAAAACCCCTTTTACTCTTTTCTTATGATTCTTCCCTTTCCCTTCAATTCTTCTTCTTTTTTCTCTGTTTCTCTTCCTTTTACACTTCTCAGCTTCATTTCCAAGAAATGCATGGTAGCTTCAAATGACATTCTGACCTTGTAGAAACTATCTTTCCCTGTGTTTTGTTGTTGTTGTTGTTGTTGTTCCTCTTAGAACCTTAAACCTTGTTGTTGAGATTTCAAGTTCAGTATCCGAATGGATCGAAGGGATCCGATGGCGTTATCGGGGTCGCAATCTTTCTATATGCAGAGGGGAATTAGCAACTCTGGCTCTGGAGCTCAGGGTTTGCGTTCCTCTACTAACCCAAATGTGGCATTTCAGACCAACACTGGAGGCAACAATGTTGGATCAGGGATGCCAATGGAGCCTAACCCTGCCATTTCACCTTATGGTGGCAATGTGGGAGCTCCATCCGGTGGAGTGGTTGCCAGTGAGCCGGTGAAAAGGAAGCGAGGTCGGCCTCGCAAGTATGGAACTGAAGGGACTGTGTCTTTGGCACTGTCTCCCTCCCCATCTGCTCCAAATCCAGCCACTGTAGCTTCTTCCCCGAAGCGGGGAAGAGGACGGCCTCCCGGGTCGGGAAAGAAGCAACAATTGGCTTCTCTTGGTAAGTTTTCTTAAAATCCTTTTGGCAACTGATACAGTGGCATTGTAGCATAGATTTCTTGTACTCAAGTAATTGCTTAATTATCCTCACCATTCTCTTGGGGAAAGAAGTTTCTCTCTGTTAGTTGAAGAGATAAATGCTGAACTGTTTTTCTTTATTTTAATGGATAAATGTGGCAGAGAGAGTTTTAAAAGTATAGATCTATTCTATAGTAGTAATGGTATAATTGTTTATTCTTGGAGAGTATAAGGGTTGAAAGTACTTGACTGTTCTTACTTGTTCAAAACAGTTTTAGAAAATTGTCTTTAATGAATAATTTCTAAGTTTGTTTTTGCATCATAAATTTGTTTTAAATGATATTTTTGTGTTTTTGCCTTTTTAGATTTAAAACCTATTTTAATACCTAAATTCTCATACTTGTTTTATCTTGTCCCTAAACTTTCCAATGATCTATTTTAGCTCCTCAATTTTCAAATATTTTATTTCCAGCCCCAAACTTTGAATAAAAATTTATTGTAGCAATGGATGCTAACTTTTAACTGAATATTTAACATAAATCTAAATTTGTTTTGAAACTTGATATTCAACCTACTATATCACCCTACTACATGCGACTTCAAATACTTATGTGGTGCCTATTTAAAATAATTTACAAAAAGGAAAATCAATTTTTTATTAGTTAATCGACTAAAATATAATGTTGGAAAGTTCAAGGATCAAAGTCGGATACTCATAAAAGATCAAGGAGTTCCATAGAATTTAAATCTTTTTATTCTCAATTCCCCCCCTGATAAAACTGACAATTATTAAATCTAACTTCCAAATATACCCTTTTTTGTTTTTGTGAACAGATTCCCAAGGTATTTAGTTGCCCAAAATTTGTCTCTTGTTTGGAACAGTACAATCTTCTCTTGCAAGCTCAATTGAATTGACAAAATATGAACTCAATGGGCTCCAATTTTCTGCAGTTTCACTAATACAAAAATTGTATTTTTCCTCTTTGTAGGTGAAACACTTTCTGGGTCAGCTGGTATGGGTTTTACTCCACATGTTATCACCATTGGAATAGGAGAAGTATGCTGTTTCCTCATTTGTCTATTTCATTTTTTTTTTCCAAATAATTTTAATCTAAAATTTCTATAATTTTATGTGGGAAGTGTTATAACTTTTTTTTTTTTGGTGACATGGTCTCATGGTGCATTAAAAATGGTCAATAGTATATATACACTTTAGCTTAATTTGTGTAAGTTAACTGTCTTTTATTTTTTTATTCAATTGTTGCTTGGTAGAAAATCATATCATTTGAGCCAAAATAAAACCCAAATGGTTAAGAAATATTAAAATGATAATCAAGAAAATGGAGAACTTAGATATGAAGATCTTCATCATTTTGTTGAAATGGTATTTTTCATCCAATGACATTGATTTAAAAAAATTGAGTGGCAGCAACTGTTCCAAAAATAGATGTAAGATAACCAGATTGGGCATCATATTTATTTGATCAAGAAAGTACCCCTCATTTCATATTGAAACTTTGATATTTATTTGACTTTTTTTGCAGGATGTTGCTGCCAAAATTATGTCATTTTCACAGCAGGGACCAAGAGTTGTATGCATCTTGTCAGCAAATGGTGCTGTCTCCACTGTAACTCTTCGTCAGCCTTCAACTTCGGGAGGCACAGTCACGTATGAGGTTTGCTACTTTTCTGATCTTTCGATTGCCCTCGGGTTCAGTTAAGTTAGTCGATTAAGCACTCCCATAGTATTTGACTTGTTATGGAGGAGGAATAATATTGACTTGATCATCTCCCAGGCATATTATATCACTGTTTGTTATCCTTGAGTATTCAGGCCAGTTTATACACACTTCGGTTAAATTTCGCAACTATTTGGGATTTGAACCTACTTATTGAGACTCGATAAAGGCGGACGAGGAGAGGGTTTTGGTCGTTTTTCCCTCTTCTCTAGTTTGTTTGAATTCTATCAAATCACTGAAGCAATTGATCAGCTTCTTCATGGTTTATTAGATTCTATAGAACTGCTTTTAACTTGTGTTCTGAAATTGAAGTCTGTTTCTGAATTTGTTATTTGTAGGGGCGTTTTGAGATAATATGTCTGTCAGGCTCATACGCTCTTGGAGAAACTGCTGGTTCTAGGAACCGCACCGGTGGTCTGAGTGTCTCTCTTGCCAGCCCTGATGGTCGTGTTATCGGCGGTGGAGTAGGAGGAGCACTTATCGCCGCAACCCCGGTTCAGGTAGCTTCTATGCTCTGTCAAAAATTCTAGTAAATATTGTAATCACACTGTGGCATATGGGGTCTGTGAATTCCTCTGATCATCTTGGGTTTTACGGATGAATGAAATACTTGAATCTGCGACGGGAAACCACGGTCATTTCTTTAACTCGAAAGAGACTAATTGAAACATAAATGTCTGGTTGTTTAGGTGATAGTAGGGAGCTTCATGTGGGGCAGTTCAAAGTCAAAGTACAAGAAGAGGGAAGCTATTGAAGGCGTGATAGACTCGGATCATCAGGCGGTAGATCACGCAGTGGCAATTGCGAGCGTGCAGCAGAATCAGAATCTGACTCCGACCTCCTCAGTTAGTATGTGGCCGTCCTCGCAGTCTCTGGACATGCGCAATGCCCACATCGACATCGATCTGATGCGCGGTTGAGAGAGAGCTGTGTAGTTGTTAATTTTCACACAGGTGTTGTTAGAGTACTTGTGAAATGTGTAGGTTAAGTGGGATTGAGTTTTGGATTTATGTTGCTGTGGTTAGATCATCCTGATTATTGACATTCTAATTTGTAGTTTATGTTTCCTTGTTAACCAATGAACATGAATCCAAGTCTGGCTTGTGATAATTGTCTGATTCAAATCTCCATTAGTGTTTCTATATAAATGTTCCTCTTGTTTTCTTGGTTGGAGGGGAATTAATTGAATTCTCCGTTGGATGTAGGTGAGAGAAATCGATGAACTCTCGGGGCACGGGTGTAATCGCTTCATTGTTTTCTAATTTCCATGGTAATTTCAGTGCAAATGATGAGAATGTCACAAATTTATAAAAGTTGTTTTGGGAATATCACAAATCTATAAAAATTGTTTCAAACCATGGACTGAAATTGAATATTTATGATACATTTGCTTTTAGTTCTTGAGTTAACAATGGTTTAGTTTTAATCTTTGAACTTTGGGAAATAACAATGATAATAAGAATAAATAAATAAATCGAATTTTAGGACTTTCTTTTCCATAGTTCGTGTAATTTTTCTTTTTTGACAATATGTGGGGGTGGAGATTCGAACCACAGAGCTCGTGGTTATCAGTACAATTTTATGCCCGTTGAGCTATGTTTTCGATGACTCGTGTATTTTTTTTTAAAGTAACCAAAAGAGGGTAGTTTTAAAACTAATTATTTAATTAAGATATAGAGTCTTAGGAGAATGACATATGAATCAACGTTATTTTAAAATCCACTTTAAATACTACCTTGTTTAAGAATTTAGTTTTGAAACAACATTATTTATGAAATTAACCCTCCACTTACATTTAAAAAAAAAAAAATTATTTGAAAAATTTGAAAAGAAATTGTTAAAATAAAAATAAACAAATGCAAACCATGAATAAGCAAAATAATTGCAGAATCAAAGCGATCCCTGAGATGGTTTATTTATAATTTATAAGAGAAAAAAAAAATTCTGTTGCCGGGAATCGAACCCGGGTCTCCTGGGTGAAAGCCAGATATCCTAACCGCTGGACGACAACGGAATAGTTGAATAAGAAATCACAATTATTTTATTTATATAAATAAATAAACTATTCTTTTTTTAAAAAAGAACTATTATAAATTTAAAATTTCCCAACAATTTGCTGATATAGCAACAGATACAATTATTTGTTTCCCAAAGCCAACATGACTCATGAGTATAGCCAAAATTTGGTGATGTATAACTTTCTATGTTTACAAACTCAATCTTACTTTTTTTATGATTTTGGTTAAAAATCACTTTTGGTCCTCACTTTTGTAAAAGTAACAGTTTAGTCTTTATACTTTGATTTGTAACGGTTTAGTCCCTGAACTTTAATAAGTAACAATTTAGTTATTCTTGTATTTTTAAATTTGTAATAATTAATCGTTGTGCAAAAAAATTCATCAAAATTAAATGTCGATTTTTATTGTTTAATGATTAAATTTGTAGCTTAGAATTCTGTTGGGTTCCAAATTAGTTTATTAATCCATCTATGTGAAAGATTTCATTAAATCTTAACATTAATTTTCCTGATAAGGACTAAATTGTCAAAAATTTTCAAGTACAAAAACTAAATTGTTACATATGAAAGTTCAAGGACTAAATTGTTACAAAATTGAAAATATAGAGACTAAATTGTTACTTTCATGAAAGTTCAGGGACCAAAAATAATTTTTAACCTAAGATTTTATATTTTTCTAGATTTTAAATTTAAATTTATTTTCAAAATTATATCTTCTTGTTTTTTTTTAGTTAAACAACATTTGGAGGCAGGAGGATTTGAACCTCATACCTCTTGATCGAGAGGTTACATACTAATTACGGCTAAGCTATGCTCACCTTGGCTCAAAATTATATCAATTGTGTGTTTTTTTTTTTTGAGTGCAAGATATATGTGAGTGAATATACAATTTTCTTACCTTTTGTAAATAAGAAAAGTCTATGAAGAAATGGTTTGTGAGTAAGATAAAATTTTTATTTCCGAAGATATGAGACACTCACACTCACATTGTTACTCTGTTGTCTGTCGGATCATATCCTTGTATTGTTTTTTAGTTGTACAAGTATTGTGTATTTATTGAGAGCAAGTGAAAATGTATGAGTGATGGAGATATGAGACAATAAAAAGAAGAAAAACTACTATGAAGATTAGATGAAGTGTACTCAAATTTTGAAAGAGATGGGGTTATATGAGTGATGAAGATGGGAGGATGGCCGTGAAAGAGGATTGAATAACTAACTCTCAATTTGCTAAGAAAGTTTAAACTCTATCATTTCATTACTAAAACATGTTTCATTTTCATAACCATTTAGTTTTTGAAAATTAACCTTAAAAATACTACTTCAATCATTAATATGGTTTGTTTGATAACGTTCCTGTTTCTTGTTTTCTTGTTTCCATTTCTCATTTTCCAAGAAACATACATGTTGATAACTCATCTCGTTTCTCGTTTCTAAATTTTTAGAAAACGTTTCCAAAAAGGATGCAAAATTTGTGAAACTACAAAAAATAGTTTCTCAAATTTTTTTTTTTTTTTCCATCTTCCATGCATGTTTTATCCCTCTCTCCCACCTTCCTACACTCTGCTCTTCTCTTCTCCTCCTCATTTTCTCTCTATATTTTTTTTCTCTTTTTCGTTATTTCTTTATCTTTCATTTTTAAAATTTTTTTTCTTTTTCCGTTATTTCTTTCTCTTTTTTTTTAATCCTTTTTTATTCTCTGTTCAGTTATAAGCTTTTGGTTATTATTTTGTATTTGAATCTATATTATTTTTCATTAATTTTGATAGGGTTTTAATTTATTTATTAAATAAAATTTAATTAATAAGATATTTCACGTTTGCCATTAATTGTAAAAATATATATATTTTTTTCTTTATGATCTTACGTGTCGGAGTTATTGGCTAATAAGAAATACATGTATTGTCTTACTACCACACAAACATACAATATATAACATGTTGTGCAATAAATTAATGATCGTTGAAAATTTACAAAGTTTGTAAAGAACCAAGTCAAGTTTAAGTTTCTTGGTTTTGTTATATACTTTCTTTCCATGTTTTCAAAAACCAAGTCAAGTTTTGAAAACTATTTAGTTTTCAAAATTGTTTTTGTTTTTGGAATTTGGCTAGAAATTCAAATGTATTCTTAACAAATATGAAAACCATGGAGTTTAGAAAAAACAAATATAAAAACCACGGTAAGAAAATTGAAAGAAAACAAATGTTATTTTAAAAAACAAAAAACCAAATGGTTATCAAACCGGACCTAAGATTTTTTAATGAGAGTGGAAGATCAACTGTTTGATCAAGATTTTAGTTGTGTTTTTCGAGTACATGCATTTGTCGACTCATAATTTTTAATTTTGATTTTGTAATAAATCAGCCTTCACTATTTTCATTGTTAGTCTTCAGCATTTTACTTTCAATTTTAAATGAGTTTTAATTATCTTGTTTAATTTGTAAACTAGATTTTATATGCTATTTTAATTCAATTTGATTTTTAGATCTTATTTTTGATTTGGTTATTTTGATTTGTTCTAATTATCCAAAGCTTGAAACAATCCACAAAGTTTTGTGATCTATCAAACTTTCTTGTTTCTAGACTTAAAATCAACATATGGATTTACAAGGTTTGGGTCTCATTGTTCTTTAGAGCACACACAAGGATGGAGAAATCTCTCACAAGTTTCTTTTCATTATCATTCAATAATCTACCTTACAAAATGAAGTAAAGTTGGCTTTTATATGCCAACACAAGAAAACCCTTATAAAAAGATTAGCTAAAGCTAAAACAACAAGAGATCAAGTCCTAACTTGAGTCAATATAAGTTATTGAACATAAATTTAAAGTCAAGGGAGGGAGTGGGTTTAAGCCCTACAAAAAGAAGTCCAAAAAATAGTCAAAGAAAAAAAAAGTCAATAAACATCCAAAAGGAAAATCCTACTAAATGATTAAAAAAGAACTGGTTTAGATAGATAGACCAAAAAATAAAGGGTTCAGTCAATCGCCAAAACGTGAGAATCACGTGAGTGTATTTGTATCCCAAAGTTCCTTGTTTACCCATTGACTTAACCATTTTCCTCCTTCCTAAAATTAAGGAGACTGTATATCTAAACAATCGCTTCTCTCTCTTGATTTGATTTATTTTTAAATTTATCATATAGATTTTGTTTCCCCTCGATTTCATTTTTAATAAAAAAAAATTATTCCCCAATCTGGTTTACGATTTGCTTAAAAAATATGATTTTATCTTTAATTTATTTGAATTTAATCGGTGCTAAAAAGATTTTATTCCCCAATCTGATTTATGGTTTACAGTTTCGTTGCAATTGAGTCTTGAGGTTTTTTTTCCACCATCAAAGAAGTCTCTATTCCCCAATTGACTTGCAATCAAGTCTTTATCAATTCGTAAATCATAAAGAGGTATTTACAACACCCCTAATTTAATTGTTGTGTTCTGTTATAGGTAATTTTGGGCCACACGGGCGCACAAGGAGCTGACGAGGACAATCGAACAGAGGTAGGACCAAAAGACCGACCCAGAGGAAGACCGGACCAAAGGGTCGGGCCGACATGGCCCGACCCATATGGTCGGCCTCGGCAAAAGGCCGAGGCCGACCATTTGGCCCGCTTGCGCGGGCCGAGCCCAGTGGCCTCTTTTCGGTCCCTGATGCCCCGAATCACCCCAATTTCGCCTGGTTCGTCCCGAAACACCTCCGGATTCCTAAAAACCCTAGGAGGACAAAGAGGTATAAAAGCCCCTCTTCATCACGGAAGAAGGGTTCGGAAAACTCTACTCCTGATTGATCCCTTTACTATCTATAACTTCTCCTCTGTTTTCTGACTTAGGCATCGGAGGCAGTGTGGCCTACACCACGCCGGTGTGCAACGGTTTTTGCTGGTCTTGCAGGTCACGTCTTCCCCAGTTTCTACAAATTCACTACTGGTGTCACGTGAAGGTCAGGTGAGTCCTCTGTCCGGATTTTGGCATCAACAGTTGGCGCCGTCTGTGGGGAAGAGTGCTTGCCAGTTTAGACCGCGCATCGGTGGTGGTCTGCAGGATGGATCGAGTTCAGAAACCAAAAGGAAACTTCGGATATGAGCAGGAAACGCCGAGCTCGACCGGGGCCGACCTCGGTAGGGAAGAGTCCGACCCTAATTTCAGAGACTGTAGTAAGGATCCGTGTGTCCACAATGCTGTCGGACCTGACCCAAGAGGACAGCCAGCGGAAGAACTGGAGTCTGTGCCACTAACTCTGAGGAAAGAAGAGTGAACATCGGCACCAGACTGGGGGCTGAGCAGAGGGATAGACTGGTTGATTTCTTGAGGGCAAATGCAGATTTGTTTGCATGGTCACACGAAGATATGCCGGGAATTGACCCGAAAGTGATGGTTCACCGGTTAAACGTGGACAGGGATTTCAAGCCAATAAAGCAGAAACGAAGAGCATTTAATTCGGAGAGGAATGAGGTTGTTGCGAGTCAAGTGGATGAGTTGCTTAAGGCGGGGTTCATCCGAGAAGTTCATTATCCCCAGTGGTTGTCTAATGTGGTACTGGTAAAAAAGGCTAACGGGAAGTGGCGGATGTGCATCGGCTTCACCGACCTAAATAAGGCATGTCCAAAGGACAGTTATCCTCTGCCCATGATCGACCAGTTGGTTGATGCCACGGCAGGGCACGAGATGCTGAGTTTTATGGATGCATACTCAGGGTACAACCAGATTAGAATGCACGAGCCCGATCAGGAAAAGACTTCCTTTATCACCAGTCGAGGGTTGTATTGTTACAAGGTCATGCCGTTCGGTCTAAAGAACGCCGGAGCGACATACCAACGGATGGTAAACCACATGTTCGCTCCGCTATTGGGAAAGAACATGGAGGTATACGTGGATGATATGCTGGTGAAGAGCTTGAAGTCGCAATGCCATGAGTTTGACCTTAGTGGAGCTTTCCAGATACTCCGAAAGTATCAAATGAAACTAAACCCGAGTAAATGCGCTTTTGGGGTAACGTCTGGAAAGTTCCTAGGGTTCATGGTACATCAGAGGGGGATAGAAGCAAATCCAGACAAGATCAGAGCAATCATGCAAATGTCTTCCCCGACCAATCTCAAGCAACTTCAAAGCTTTAATGGGAGGATTGCCGCCTTGAACAGGTTTGTTAGTAGATCAACTGACAGATGCTTACCCTTCTTTAAAATTTTGAGGCAGGGATCACGTTTCGAGTGGAATGGAGAGTGCGAAAAGGCTTTTCGAGAGCTGAAAGACTATCTGAGCTTGACACCGCTCTTGGCCAAGCCGCTTCCTGGCGACGAGCTACTGCTCTACGTCGCGGCCTCGGATACGGCTGTAAGTTCTGCACTGATCAAAGAAGAAGGGAAACTCCAGCGACCCGTGTACTATACCAGTAAGTCGATGGTTGGAGCAGAAACTAGATACCCCCAAGTGGAGAAGCTCGCTCTGGCCCTAGTTACGTCGGCCAGAAGATTGCGTCCGTATTTCCAAACCCATAAGGTAACAGTTTTGACCAATTTTCCGCTAAAACAGGTGTTGCAGAAGTCAGATGCCTCGGGTCGCCTTATGAAGTGGGCAGTTGAGCTGAGTGAGTATGACATCCACTACAAACCTCGAACTGCCATGAAAGGGCAAGCTGTGGCAGATTTCTTGGCAGAATTGACAACTGCCAAGGATGAGGCCGACCCTCAGAGGCCCGAGGTCGAGCAGAACAAGTCAGGTACAGAGGTCAATATGCTGAGTGCAAGGGAGGTAAAACAGACTTGGACACTCTTTGTAGACGGGTCTTCTAACACCAAGGGTTGTGGAGCAGGAATTTTGCTAGAATCCCCTGACGGAGGAAGATTTGAGTATGCCCTGAGATTTAACTTTAGGGCCTCAAATAATGAGGCTGAATACGAGGCACTCCTTGCAGGATTGAGATTGGCAAGGGAGATCGGAGTCTCAGACATCATGGTTTAAAGCGATTCACAACTAATCGTGAAGCAAGTGTTGACAGAATATCAGACTAGGGAACAGAAAATGAGTAAGTACTTATCCAAGGCCAGGGAACTGCTGTCCAAATTTGAAAAGTGGGAGATCAAGCAAATCCCGAGGTCTCAGAACGCCAACGCAGATTCACTGGCCCGCTTGGCGGCTGCCTATGATACAGAGTTGAGCAGGACTGTACCAGTTGAGATTTTGTCTGAGCCTGCGGTATGTACTAAGGAGGTTCTCGAGACAGATGGCCGAGCAGAGGCCGAGCCAGAGGATGAAGCTGGGGCCGAGGCCTAGCCTGAGGATAAGTCCGAGGCCGAGGCCGAGCCTAAGGATAAGTCCGAGGCCGAGGCCGAAGATCCGAGGCCTGAGGTCGAGGGTCCTGCAGATGGGGAGGGTGTCCCATCAATTGAAACTGAACCCTCCCCTGAAGCGAGAGAAGCTTCATGGATGGATCCGATCTTTGATTACTTAGGGAAAGGCGAGCTGCCAACAGAGAAGACAGAGGTTAAAAAGGTTCAGAGGCGAGCATCGCATTTTGTGTTAAGGGAAGGGAAACTATATAAAAGAGGCTACTCGATGCCGTTGTTGAGGTGCCTTCTCCCTAGTGATGCTAACTACGTTATGAGAGAGATACATGAGGGGGTGTGTGGAAATCATTCCGGAGCAAGGTCGCTATGTCACAAGATAGTCAGGCAAGGTTACTACTGGCCAACCATGTTGCAAGACGCTAAGCATTTCACGAGATCTTGCGATCAATGCCAAAGGTTTGCACCCATTCCAAGGCAACCGCCTGAGCCCTTAACAAGCATTATCAGCCCGTGGCCATTTGTGCAATGGGGAATAGATCTGATCGGACCTCTCCCCCAAGGTAAAGGGCAGACCAAGTATGCAGTCGTGGCTGTGGATTATTTCACAAAATGGGCAGAGGCAGAACCGCTAGCAACCATAACCGAAAAGAAGAATACTGACTTTATATGGAAGAATATTGTGTGCCGTTTTGGGATTCCTAACACCATTATATCAGATAATGGTAGGCAGTTCGACAATGCCGCTTTCAGGAAGTTCTGCTCAGATTTGGGCATAGCACATCGTTGTTCATCCCCAGCCCATCCGCAAGCTAATGGCCAGGTGGAGGTTGTGAATAAAATAATCAAACAGAATCTGAAAACGAAGCTTGAAGGACTAAAAGGATCATGGGCCGAAGAGCTCCCACGTGTATTATGGGCGTATCGGACGACAACACGAACCTCAACAGGGGAAACACCATTTTCCCTTTCATTCGGGGCAGAGGCAGTAGTCCCAGTGGAGGTCGGCATCCCCTCCCCCAGGACAGAGCAGTTTAGTGTGCAGAGGAATGATGAAGCTATGAGGTTGAACTTAGACCTTCTAGACGAGCATCGTGAAATGGCACAACTCCGGGTTGCAGAGTATAAAAATAGGATTGCCAGGTATTATAACACAAAAGTGAAAAGGCGCACCTTCAAAGAAGGAGATCTAGTACTGAGGAAAGTCATGCAGAACACCAGAGATCCCAATGCAGGTGCATTGGGACCAGCATGGGAAGGACCTTATCAAGTTAGCAAAGTGGTCCGGCCTGGCACCTATGCATTGGTTGACGAAAACGGGAAACCAACTCCACACCCATGGAATGCAGAGCACTTGAAGATTTACTATCAGTAGCCATAGCAGAAGCAAGTGGCAGGCAACGCCACCACTGCAAGAAGGCCGAGGCTGACCATAGGAGGTTGAGGCCGACTATGAACAATGGCTTTCTCTACTTATGTTTACTTTACATAGAGACTGCCTATCATTTATCTCACTGTAAAACACGCGAACATTTGCAAATTCAATAAAAGTTATTATGTTGTGTTTTGCATAAAGCAGGATGTGACGCGTACGACCAGACGAGAATAATTCTTGCAGAGGCCAAACTTTCGCACTTTCCCAGACAAGAGTGACTCTTGCAGAGACTAAATTCCTGAAAAAAGGTTGACGCATGTCCTCAACCTCCCCAAGTTCTCCCCGACTGAGTGCACGCACCCTTGGGATGGAAAACGAGCAAACGAACAACACAGAGGAGCTGGTCGGCCTCATGCCAAGGCCGAGGCCGACCATCCAGAGGCCAAGGCCGAGCTCCACCCTTAGAGGCCCAGGAATGATCCTTGTAGAGGCCAGACTTCTGTACTTTCCCCAGAAGAGTGTACGCACCCCTGGGATGATCATGCAGCTTGAAGAGAGGCCCGGAAACTTCCTAGGCCACCCCAAGCCTTTCCCCAGAAGAGTGTACGCACCCCTGGGATGACTATGACAGCGTGAAGAGAGGCACGGGAACTTCCTAGGCCTCCCCAAGCCTTTCCCCAGAAGAGTGTACGCACCCCTGGGATGACTATGACAGCTTGAAGAGAGGCCCGGGAACTTCCTAGGCCTCCCCAAGCCTTTCCCCAGAAAAGTGTACGCACCCCTGGGATGACTATGGCAGCTTGAAGAGAGGCCTGGGAACTTCCTAGGCCTCCCCAAGCCTTTTCCCCAGAAGAGTGTACGCACCCCTGGGATGAACACAGCAGCTTGAAGAGAGGCCCAGGAACTTCCTAGGCCTCCCCAAGCTTTTCCCCTAGAAGAGTGTACACACCCCTGGGATGATCATGCAGCTTGAAGAGAGGCCCGGGAACTTCCTAGGCCTCTCCAAGCCTTTCCCCAGAAGAGTGTACGCACCCCTGGGATGACTATGACAGCTTGAAGAGAGGCCCGGGAACTTCCTAGGCCTCCCCAAGCCTTTCCCCAAAAGAGTGTACGCACCCCTGGGATGACTATGACAGCTTGAAGAGAGGCCCGGGAACTTCCTAGGCCTCCCCAAGCCTTTTCCCAGAAGAGTGTACGCACCCTTGGGAAGAACACAGCAGCTTGAAGAGAGGCCCGGGAACTTCCTAGGCCTCCCCAAGCCTTTTCCCCAGAAGAGTGTACGCACCCCTGGGATGAACACAGCAGCTTGAAGAGAGGCTCGGGATGGATACAAAAGAGCAAATTAGCAAGCAAAGCAGAGGAAATGCACGACCTCATGCCAAGGCCGAGGCCGAGCGTCACAGTTCTGAAGCCAACCCTCAGGCACGCATTCAAAGCAGCAAGGAAATGTCCGACCATGGAGCAAATTTACACATAAGTACAACCATGAAGCGAACGAGCATGCGATGTAAGAACATGGATCCGCCTCATGTCAAGGCCGAGGCCGACCATCCACCTTCAAATGGCCAGGAGGGCTAAGTATGGAGCTAACAGGGGCCCAAGGCCGAGGCCGACCCTAGCCCCCTCCTTCATTTTTCTTTTGCAGAAATTAATTTTTCAATGCAGGATTGTGAAGTCTTCTGTTTTTCCTGTTTTTCAATTATGGAGAAGCCCTGGATCTGGTATGAAGCACTCCGAATGACCAAGTACGGGGGTCTCGCTTGAAGAGAGGTTCGGGGGCAACGCCCCCTAAGCTAAAATGGAAAATGCTATGCTCGGCCACCTCCCGAGGCCGAGGCCGACCAGAGAGGCCCTCCAGCCACTTTTGTAACCTCTCACTCTTCTCATTTCCATTTCGCCTAACCCCTATTCAGGAAGTTTCTACTTTGTATAGTTTGTCCTATCTTGCAGGATAAAAAAAAAGCCATACAAAAATCAGCACGAGACAAGAGTTGAACTCTTAAATTGGGCTTAAGGAGCTCGGCCTATAGCATTAAGTCGCACCTGAATCCCAATTCAAGAGTGGGGGCTTAATGTTATAGGTAATTTTGGACCACACGGGCGCACAAGGAGCTGACGAGGACAATCGAACAGAGGTAGGACCAAAAGACCGACCCAGAGGAAGACCGGACCAAAGGGTCGGGTCGACATGGCCCGACCCATATGACCATTTGGCCCGCTTGCGCGGGCCGAGCCCGGTGGCCTCTTTTCGGTCCTGATGCCCCGAATCGCCCCGATTCCGCCTGGTTCGCCCCGAAACACCTCCGGATTCCTAAAAACCCTAGGAGGACAAACAGGTATAAAAACCCCTCTTCATCACGGAAGAAGGGTTCGGAAAACTCTACTCCTGATTGCTCCCTTTACTATCTATAGCTTCTCCTCGGTTTTCTGACTAAGGCATCGGAGGCGGTGTGGCCTACACCACGCCGGTGTGCAGCGGTTTTTGCTGGTCTTGCAGGTCACGTCTTCCCCAGTTTCTACAAATTCACTGCTGGTGTCACGTGAAGGTCAGGTGAGTCCTCTGTCCGGATTTTGGCATCAACATGTTCAACTCATTATTTCTTTTATGATGACTTTTATTGTTGTTCAACTCATTATTTCTTTTATGATGACTTTTATTCCCTTTAATTTTGTTAGCCAAATGTCGCTTCAATCGATGAATATCTTATATGATGCTATAGGTGACGAATGCAATCGGTACCAGAATTTCAAGGTGGCCAACATATCCGTTGGAATGGATTCAACATTTCAACACTTCAATGATTGCATTTTCGAACAAAATCATTCTTTATGGTAATCAAGTTATCACTCGTTTGACAATGTATAGGAACAGGTCCAATAAATCCAATATAATTAGAATTACTCAAGACAGGGATGTTCTGCGGTTTTTATCGATTATTTCAAATGGTATGACTTTTGATATATGTCGTTGTAGACCATTGTGACATTGGAGACACATTAATTTTTCAAGTACAGTGTCTTTGCAAAACAATAGTAATAAGAAAAACACCCAAAATTCAGGAGGCAGAAAGAATTTTAAATTTATCAACTTCATTGATTTTGACCCCCACCATCTGAATCTCTTGTCAAAGAAGGGTCTGTTTTTCAAAATAAGGATGAGTTGAAGAAAACTATTTACCTAGTTGCCTTAAAGAACAACTTTTAATGTCGTACAGTGAAGTCAAATAAAAAATCTCTAGTACTTAAATGCAAGGAAGACCCATGTAAATGGTTGTTTAGGTCATCTCATTATCGAAATGGAAATTTTTGGGTTGTCTGTAATGAAATTGACCAACACAAATGTTTCCTTGATGTTGTTAAGAATGACCATAGGCAAGCCACAACTTTTATCGCAGGAGAGTGCGTAAAGTCTATTTTAAAGATGAATAATAACTGTTGGAGTGTGGAACCTATTATATGTATTATAATAATAATAATAATAATAATAATAATAATAATAATAACAATAATAACTATTATGTATTTATTTTTTATAGATGAATAATAACTGTTGGAGTGTGAAACACTCTAGCGAAAACGATTTGGATTGAAAGCAACTCAATTTCATTATTATTTTTTCAAACTAAAAGCTTGTGCATAATGAACCGAAAACAGAGTATCATTGTTACCAATCTTTGATAGTCGAATTGAGCAACGCTGAGGGATGAATCTGAACACCCAACGTGTTGTGGACCACCACGAGTGTCTTCCCCACTATGCTCCAGCCTTAGAACGGATTGTGGGATCCGGTTTGTGATGAATTAAAAAAAAAAGAAGCTTGGTTACTCAACCAAAACTAGAGAGAAAAGTTTTCTAACTTTGAGAGAGAAAATAGGCTGTCTTATTCTTGAACAAAATCCCAGCAACCTCAACCATGATCTCAGCTCATTCCTCTCCTGTATATGGAAGAGAACACGCATAACCTTTATGCACAATAAGACACCTAATTTTGAGAAGGGATGAGTCAAAAGTTTGGTGTCAACAATTTACAATTTGCCTTTGAATTTTGAATTTCAAAAATTCAAAAATTAATTTTAAATAAAACTAATTCTAAAATTAATTTTAAATAAATAATTAAATAATTTAATTAATTATATTAATTTAATATCAAATATTAAATTAATTATTTGCACCAATCCCAATCTCTCTCAATCCGATATGAATCCATATTCATATGCAAACCTAAATATGTATCATATACACGTCAACGATATTTAAATATCTCCAACTCTCCCTATAGTTTAATTCATAACTAAACTATAATATGTTAATCACAATTAACGTTTATTTCCCTAAATCGAATTTGAAAGTTTCAAACTCTCTCATCACACTGTTCTAAGGTTTAGTCCGTATGAGCTAGCAGGGGGACCTAATGAACCTACAGATCATGGGCTCCATCGATATGAGATTAACCGGCTAAACTCATGAACCTAGTTAACCAACATTTGTTAACTACCGGGACACTCCACTATAGTCCAGTAGCTGCACTCCCCTCACTGTAGATATATTTCTGTCCACTTGATATAACCATGATTAGTAAGTCAATCCTTCACAGGTTGTTTGTAACTACAACTGATTTACCCCTGAAGTTACATCTCGTTCCTTAAGTCTCATTGATCCTCTAATGAACAATTGGTTTATAGTCCAACTACCAAACCGAGTCTCTCTCAGACCAATGAGAGAGTGGGGCCCCTTGTTCAAGACCTGGAGTAAGCACTCAAGGGAACAACCTCTCTACTATCCCTAAAAGCGGGTAGGAGTGAATTTCATCTTGCAGGACTATGTCCCCAACTATCTACTCAGTTTTACCCTTGAAATGGGAGGCTTATTGAGTCGGCGATGCTGAGCCACTCTCACCCATGCAGATCTAAGGATAAACCCGAATAAACAGGAGTTTATAGTTAGCTTAGGATTAAGATGGAGTTACCTAAGTCATCACATGAAATAGTCAGTCTCAACAGTAAACAATGTTATAAAGTGAGAGTGACTTATTTCTCAGTCTTGGTCTTATGCAAACTCATTGTATAGGATGCCCCCCTCGCATGTCTCTACATGAACGATTCAGAATCACATCGTTTGTACTAACTACAAAGTGGGTCGCGTCTCATAATGTCCCCATGATAAAGTACCCAGCCTTATCCCTATACTATAGACCGTTTAGGCTATTTATTCGAGCTTGATCCACTCTTATGTCTCCACATAAAGCTCAAACATACATTCAATAGCCAGAGATCTTAGTTTATTGGATTTGAGTTATAACGTGCAATTTACTTACTTAATAACAACTTAAGTGAACAAATCTCAATAATGACTTTATTGAACAAGTATATATAATTTGTTACCTTCACTATCTACGAGTTTTAGGGCACCAACCCTAACAATAACAATTATTGTTATTACTATTTCTTTGGAAAAAAAACCAGAAACATTTCTATTTTTTTTCCAACTAAGTAGTTTAAAATTAAAATTAGGTGGTATTGTTCAAACCTTTTATTTTAATATTTTAATATTATATTAATTTTATTCAAATAAATAGTATATTTTAGTCTATATCTTATTTCATTTTTTTTATATAAATATACAAAAAATCATCCAAGTCTTTTAAGTAATTTTAGGCTTCATTTTTTTTAATATTTTAAAATTGAAAAAAATGTATTAAAATTTCTCAATTACGTTCTTCTGTTACAAATTTTGTTAACAAAAATTGATGTATGATGTGTCGTTAAATTATTATTTTATTAATATATTTAGACACATAGTGAAAACTCAAGTATGAGAGATTCCAATGTCGAACAATATATAAATACTTTTATCAACTCTAAAAAAATATTTGTCATAGCTTGAAAACAAAATTATTTGTTCTCCAAAATTTGAGTCAAAATTCAACTCAAGTATCCAGAAATCAAATTGTTGACCAATTTATAATTATATATTGATCAATATTTTTATTTTCGAAAAAAATATTGATCATTATTTTTGTTAATTTTATTGTTTCACTTTTTTTAACAAACTATTTCACTTTTATTAATTTATTAGTTATATTTATGAATATATGACATATGTTGATGCCAAAATCTGGCCAAGTCACTCACCTGACCTTCACGTGACACCAGCAACGAATTTGTTGAAGACGGGAAGACGTGACCTGCAAGACCAGTTAGAAACGCTGCACACCGGTGTGGTGTAGGCCACCTGCACTCCGATGCCTAAGTCAGATCAACAGTCAAAAGTATTTTAGTAGATAGATTTCGAACCCTTTTTCTGGGTGTGGGAGGCCCCATTTATACCTGTGTCTTTTGTTAGGGTTTACTTGGTCTTCAGAGGCGATTTACGGTTGAACCGTGTGGAACCGGGATGAGCTGGGGTAGCAGGGACCGAACGGGGGCATAAAGACTCAGCCCATGCAAGTGGGTCAAATGGTAGGCCTTGGCCTTGGGCCGAGGCAAACCATAATGCTCGGCCTCCACCCAAGGCTGAGGCCGACCGTATGGCTTGGGCGAAGGCCTGATCCCTTCGGCCTTGGCCCGACCCTTTGGCCTGTTCCTCCTCTGGGCCATTTTCCTAGTTGTCTCCTTGGGCTAGTATTCACCCACAACATTAAGCCCCCTCTCTTGAATTGAGATTCGGGTGTGACTTATTGCTATAGGTCGAGTTCCTTAAGCCTGATTTAAGAGTAATGATCTCTGCCCTGTGCTGACCTATGTGCAAATTTATTGTCATCCTGCAAGATTGGATAGAAATAGACAAAGTAGAAGCTCCCTGAATAGGGGTTAGGTGAAATGGAGATGAGAAAGGTGAGAGACTACAAAAAACGGCCTCGGCCTTAGGATGAGGCCGAGCATTTCATTTCTCTAGCTTAGACTACAATTTAGCTAGAGTGCCTTTTGTTTAATAGGGAGTGCATATCCCCTGTTATTTGCTTGTTGTTTAATAGGGAGTGCATATCCTCTTTGTAGCCCTAGCCCTCTTACCCAAGTAAAGTTTAATTTAAAACGTAAAACATGGTTAATTAAAAAGGAGAATACCTTTAAAGTTTGTGCTCGGCCTCGATAAGAGGTGTTTGGCCTTGGCCTCGGCCAGGTGAGCTAGACTCAGATGAAGTGTATGGGCCCAAGGCAGATGAGTTGAGGTAAACCCATGGCCTTGGGGAGGTTGAAGAGATACGTCTACCCCTCTGCAAGAATTGATTTCATCCTAAGGGTGCGTACACTCTGTTGGGGACCTGAGGAGGTTGAGGAAATACGTCAACCTCTCTGCAGGAATTGATTTCTTCCCAAGGGTGCGTACACTCTGTTGGGGACCTAGGGAGTTTGAGGAAATACTTCAACCTCTCTACAGGAATTGATTTCTTCCCAAGGGTGCGTACACTCTGGTTGGGACCTAGGGAGGTTAAGAAAATACGTTAACCTATCTGCAGGAATTGATTTCTTCCCAATCGGAGTCTGGGAAGTATGGAAGTTTGGCCTCTACAAGAATCATTCTCGTCTGGCCACACGCGTCACATTCTATGGAAAAAACGCCTTATGCAAAACACAATGTAATAACTTTTATTAATTTCGCAAATGTTTGTGTGTTTTACAGTAGGAAAAATTATAGACAATCGTTACATAAAGTAAACGTAAATCGAGAAAGCAATTGTTCCTGGTCGGCCTCTGCCTTCCTGTAGTGGTGACGTTGCCTGCCACTTATCTTTGTTGTGACTACTGATAGTAAATCTTCAGGTGTTCTGCATTCCATGGGTGTGGAGTTGGTTTTCCGTTTTCGTCAACCAAGGCATAAGTGCCGGGGCGGACCACTTTGCTAACTTGATAAGGTCCTTCCCATGCTGGTCCCAACGCACCTGCATTGGGATCTCTGGTGTTTTGCATGACTTTCCTCAGTACTAGATCTCCCTCCTTGAAAGTGCGCCTTTTCACTTTTGTGTTATAATACCTGGCAATCCTGTTTTTATACTCTACAACCCGAAGTCGTGTCATTTCACGATGCTCGTCTAGAAGGTCCAAGTTCAACCTCATAGCTTCATCATTCCCCTGCACGCTAAACTGCTCTGTTCTGGGGGAGGGTATGTTGACCTCCCTGGAACTACTGCCTCTGCCCTGAGTGAAAGGGAAAAAGGGTGTTTCTCCTGTTGAGGTTCGTGTTGTTGTCCGATATGCCCACAGTACACGTGGGAGTTCTTCAGTCCATAATCCCTTCAGCCCTTCAAGCTTCGTTTTCAGATTCTGTTTGATTATTTTATTTACAGCCACCACTTGGCCATTAGCTTGCGGATGGACTGGGGATGAACAACGATGCGTAATGCCTAAGTCTAAACAGAATTTCCTGAAAGCATCAGTATCAAATTGCCTACCATTATCTGATATGATGGTGTTAGGAATTTCGAAACGACACACAATATTCTTCCATATGAAGTCATTAATTTTCTTTTCGGTAATGGTTGCTAACGGTTCTGCCTCTGCCCATTTTGTGAAATAATCTACAGCCACAACTGCATACTTGGTCTGTCCTTTACCTTGAGGTAGAGGTCCGATCAGATCTATTCCCCATTGCGTGAACGACCAAGGGCTGATAATGTTCGTTAAAGGCTCGGGTGGTTGCCTAGGAATAGGTGCAAACTGTTACCTTGTGCAATGTGATTCTAATTATGCAAGAAATGCTCACCAAATGGCAGCAAGTGATAAGTAATTTAAGATTGTTCTCCACAGGGATTGATTTAAAGAAATTTACTACTTTTAAGCGTGATTTTCAATGAAATTCAAAGTAACCGAGGATAAAATATCATTCACTAACTAAATAACACAAATGTAAATAAATTTGAGTGAATTTAAAGAGTACTTAAAGTAAATAATGCAAGAAAAACGGCTGAAGGTAGAGGAGAAGTAAGGCTCGGATTAGGGATGTTCTGTATTGCTTCCAGAGATTGCTATAGTGAAAACTGTGCTGATTCATCTCACCCAGATTTTAACACGGGAATTTTCCAAATCTCCAAAGATTAAGGCGATTAAACTCCCATTTAACCCCTTATTTTTAGCTCAATCTGATTAGTGCCTTAGGTGGTTATTTATCTCTAAATACCCACTCATTCTCATGATCTTAATGACTAAGGTAAAGCAAAGTAATTGGCTACCAAATGTTTTCCCAAACACCCAATAACAATGCAAGAAAATGGTTGGCCAAACGAAATTCCAGCTTAAGCAATGAAGAACACTTTACTTTAAGATGAAAAATAGCTCGGTTCAACTACAAACAACCCCTCGTTACAATATAGGATCCCTAATCCTCACAGAGGATTAGTTCATGTTCAAAGAGAAAACAAGTTCAATACAACAAAGATCACCCATACTCAACATACTTTTCAGCTTCTTACACAACTAATACCAATGGGAAGATAAAAGATGAGAAGAAAAGACTAAAGAAGAAGCTCCCAAGATCAAATCCAACTTTCCCAAGCTGAATAAGGACTCCACAGCAGCTCTTCTCTTCTTTATCCTCTGTTTTGCTCTGAAAATCAGCTCCCAATCGTAGCTCTCTTCCTTCTCCAGTCTCCATTCCAAATTTGGACTTCTTTCCTTATATACCCAGCCACAAACGTGGGTTTCAGGGCTGATTAGACAAGCCTTGCCCACTTGGAAATCCGTCTAATAGCTGAAAATAGCTTCAGGCTCCAGTTGGGAATGCCACATCAAATAATGAAGTCCTCCACGTGGAAAGCAGCTCCAACAACTATCAAATTTCAGCTTCTATTCTTCCTCTGCTAGCTCAAGCTGTAGCATTATCTGTGCAAATCAAAGCTCCAGGTCAGCCCAATAACATAATTAGCGTGAAAATTTACAACCAAAGCCCCTAATTAACATTCTCACTAAACACCATTAAATTCAGCAAAATACATCTCAATTAGTCATTTCTCAAGGTAAAATTAAGCCTGTAAGCCCCAAAATCATGGCCAATAACTCTTATTTCTAAGAGTTATCACAAACCTTTGGCACTGGTCGCAAGATCTTGTGAAATGTTTTGCGTCTTTTAACATTATTGGCCAGTAATAACCTTGCTTGACGATCTTGTGACACAGTGACCGCGCTCCTGAATGATTTCCACACACCTCTTCATGTACCTCTCTCATAACATAGTTAGCATCACCTGGGGGAAGGCATCTCAACGACGGCATCGAGTAGCCCCTTTTGTATAGTTTCCCTTCCTTTAACACGAAATGCGATGCTCGCCTCTGAACTTTTTTAGCCTCTATCATCTCTGCTGGAAGCTCGCCTTTCTCTAGGTAATCAAGAATCGGATCCATCCACGAAGCTTCTCTTGCTTCAGGGGAGGGTTCAGTTTCAATTGATGGGGTGCCCTCCCCATCTGCTGGATCCTCGACCTCTGGCCTCGGATCTTCAGCCACGGCCTCGGCCTCTGCTCGGCCACCTGTCTCGAGAACTTCTTTAGTACACACCGTGGGCTCAGATAAAACCTCAACTGGTATAGTCCTGCTCTGCCACCTGTCTCGAGAACCTCTTTAGTACACACCGTGGGCTCAGATAAAACCTCAACTGGTATAGTCCTGCTCAACCCTGTATCGTAAGTAGTCGCCAAGCGGGCCAGTGAATCTGTGTTGGCGTTCTGAGACGTTGGGATTTGCTTGATCTCCCACTTCTCAAATTTGGACAGCAGCTCCCTGGCTTGGATAAGTATCTACTCATTCTCTGTTCCCTAGTTTGATACTCCGTCATCACTTGCTTTACGATTAGTTGTGAATCGCTCTGAACCAGGAGGTCTGATACTCCGATCTCTCTTGCCAACTTTAATCCTGCAAGGAACGCCTCGTACTCGACCTCATTATTCAAGGCCTTGAAATTAAACCTCAAGGCGTACTCGAATCTCCCTCCATCTGGGGATTCTAGTAAAATTCCTGCTATGCAGCCCTTGGTATTGGAGGACCCATATACAAAGAGCGTCCAAGTTTGCTTCACCTCTCCAATACTCAATAGAATGACCACTGTGCCCAATTGGTTTTGCCCGACCTCGGGCCTCTGAAGGTTGGCATCAGCCTCTGCAGCTGTTAATTTTGTCACAAAATCTGCCACAACTTGCCCCTTTATTGCAGTTTGAGGTTTGTAGTGGATGTCATACTCACTCAGCTCCACTGCCCACTTCATGAATCGACCCGAGGCATCTGGTTTCTGTAACTAGGAGTGCAAGCAAAAACCGAAAAACCGAACCGAACCAAACCGATCCAATGGTTTGGTTCGGTTATTCATTAAAAAAAATCGAAAATTTACATCTCGGTTTCGTTTTTGGGAAAACTGAAAATTGTCGGTTCGGTTCGGTTTTTCATTCAAAAAACCAATAAAAAACCGAACCGAACCGACTATATATATACCACTTAAAAAACCCTAACCTTTTGCATCTTGCCTCTCTCCACATCTCACTTTTTTCCTAAATTGGTTGGAAATTTCTTTTTTCCATGTAATTTAAAGTATAAATTATGATATTATTTGTATGTTTATCTTTATTATGTATATTTATTTAAAATCCAATATTTAAAAATTGTTATTCACGGATTAGGTTGAGAAAATTAAGTAATTGTATTGAATAAATTAATTAATTGAAGTTTGTATTGAAAAAATGGGGTACAATGGGTCATTGAGCCAAAAATAAAAAAAAAAATAACAAATGAGCTGAAATTAGAAGAGAAAATGGGTCATTTAAAAAAATAATAAAAAAGCCCACATTGGGCCCAAAACCGAAAACCGATCCATTGGACAAACCGAATCGAAGGAAAACCGAACCATTGGACATGTCCCATATTGGACATTGGTTCGGTTTAGAGTTTTGTAAGACCGGTTGGATCAGTTCGGTTCGCGGTTTGGTCAAAAACCGACAAAATCGACAAAACCGAACTGAGTATCACCCCTATCTGTAACACCTATTTCAGAGGAAAATTTGTCAAAATTGTTACCTTATGGGCCTGGAAATATGGTCGTAGTCTCCTAGCTGACGTGACCAAGGCCAGGGCGAGCTTCTCCACTTGGGGATATCTTGTTTCTACTCCGACCATAGATTTACTGGTATAATACACAGGTCGCTGAAGTTTTCCTTTTTCTTTGATCAGTGCAGAACTTACGGCCGTATCTGAGGCTGCTAAGTAGAGCAGCAGCTCGTCGCCTGGGAGCGGTTTGGCTAGGAGCGGGGTCGAACTCAGATAGTCTTTCAATTCTCGAAAAGCTTTTTCGCACTCTTCAGTCCATTCGAAATGTGATCATTGTCTCAAAATTTTAAAGAAGGGTAAGCACCTGTCAGTAGATCTACTAACATACTTGTTCAGGGAGGCAATCCTCCTGCTTGAGATTGGATGGGGAGGACATTTTCATGATCGCTCTGATCTTGTCTGGGTTTGCCTCTATCCCCCTTTGATGCACCATGAATCCTAGGAATTTTCCTGACGTTACCCCAAAATTGAACTTACTCGGATTCAGTTTCATCTGGTTTTTCTGGAGTATCTAGAAAGCCTCGTTGAGGTCGAACTCATGGCATTGACACTTCAAACTCTTCACCAACATATCATCCACATAGACCTCCATGTTCTTTCCTAATAAAGGAGCAAACATGTGGTTTACCATCTGTTGATACGTTGCCCCGGTGTTCTTCAAGCCGAACGACATGACCTTGTAGCAGTACAACCCTCAACTGGTGATGAATGAAGTTTTTTCCTGATTGGGTTCGTGCATTTTGATTTGATTGTACCCTGAGTATGCATCCATAAAACTCAACATCTCGTGTCCTACTGTTGCATCAACCAACTGATCGATCATAGACAAGGGATAACTGTCCCTTTGGGCATGCCTTATTCAGGTCGGTGAAGTCGATGCACATCCGCCACTTTCAGTTAGCCTTCTTTACCAGTACCACATTGGACAGCCATTGGGGATAATGAACTTCTCTGATGAACCTCGCTTTAAGCAACTCATCCACTTGACTGGCGATAACCTCATTCCTTTCCGAATTAAATGCTCGTCGCTTCTGCTTTACTGGCTTGAAATCTCTGTCCACGTTTAATTGGTGAACTATCATTTCCGAGTCAATTCCTTTCATATCCTCATGTGACCATGCGAACAGATCTGCATTTGCGCTTAAGAAACCAATCAATCTGTCTCTTTGCTCATCCCCCCAGCTTGGTGCCGATGTTCACTCTCCTTTCCTCTGATATTAGTGGCACCGACTCCAGCTCTTCTGCAGGCTATCCCCTCGGGCCAGGTCCTACAACACCGTCACTACGTGAGACCTTATGATCGTCCCCGAAGTTAGGGTCGGCCTCTTCCCTACGGAGGTCAGCCACGGCTAGACTCGGTGTTTCCTGCTCAAACCTGAAATTTTCTGCGAAACCCTGAACTTGTTCCATTTTGCGAACCACCACCGATACGCAGTCTGTACTGGCAAGCACTCTCCCCACAGACGACGCAACTGTTGATGCCAAAATCTGGCCAAGTCACTCACCTGACCTTCACGTGACACCAACAGCGATTTTGTTGAAGACGGGAAGACGTGACCTGCAAGACCAGTCAGAAACGCTGCACACCGGTGTGGTGTAGGCCACCTGCACTTCGATGCCTAAGTCAGATCAACAGTCAAAAGTATTTTAGTAGATAGATTTCGAACCCTTTTTCTAGGTGTGGGAGACCCCATTTATACCTGTGTCTTTCGTTAGAGTTTACTTGGCGTTCAGAGGCGATTTAGGGTTGAACTGTGTGGAACCGGGATGGGCCGGGACATCAGGGACCGAACGGGGGCATAAAGACTCGGCCCATGCAAGTGGGTCAAATGGTAGGCCTCGGCCTTGGGCCGAGGCCGACCGTATGGCTCGGGCCAAGGCCTGATCCCTCTGGCCTTGGCCCGACCCTCTGACCTGTTCCTCTTTTGGGCCCGTTTCCTGGTTGTCTCCTTGGGCTAGTATTCACCCACAACAACATATTTATTAAGAATTAATATATATAAAAAATAGTTTGATTTTATTTTTATAAAAAAATATAAAATAAAAACAGATATTACACACCTCTTTACTCTTTAGAAAACAAAAAACAAAAATCAATTATCAAACATATTTGGTTTCTTGTTTTTAAGAAACAAAAAAACAAAAAACAATTATCAAACATATATAGTTTTTGTTTTAAAAAAACAGAAAACCAAAAACAAAAACGAAAAACAAAAAACAAAGGCCTCGTTTGATAACCATTTGGTTTTTAAAATTATACACGTTTTCTTTCAATTTTCATATCATGGTTTTCATCTTTGTTAAACACACACTCGAATTCTTAGTCAAATTTCAGAAACAAAAGCAAGTTTTTGGAAACTATTTTTTTTTAGTTTTCAAAACTTCCTAGTTTTCGAAAATGTGGCAAAATGGTAGATGACAAAACAAGTAGACTTATGAATTGTAATAGTGTAGGCTTAATTTTTAAAAAACTAAAAATAAAAAACCAAATGGTTATCAAACGGGGCCAAAAAAACCAAAACCAAAAAACAAAAATGATTTTCAAACAGGACCTTAATTTTTCACAATCTCTAAAAAAAAAAAAAATCAACTTAAAACGTTATAATATTCTCAAAATCTCTCTCAATCTCGACCCTCATCCCCACAATATCTCTCTCACAATCCCTCTTCTCTTTTAATTTTTCTAATTTTCAAAAAGGTTTAGAAGTTAGAACTTCCAATTCTTTTTAAGGTCCGCTTGGAATGACTTTCTAAATGTTTAAAAAGGTGTTTTTAAGTGTAAAAAGATTGTTTTTAAACACTTAGAAAGTCATTCCAAACATACATTTAGTCAATGAACTTAAAACGTTTATTTTAGTCTGGAACTTCTAAAAATATATTTTTTTTAGTTTTCCACTATTAGTTTATTCAACATAATTTGGTTTTGAATATGAATAATCATTATTATTTTATTTAACATTATTTGGTTTTGAATATGAATAATCATAACCTTTTACCTAAAAATAATAGAAACTATTTTTGGCTATAATTTGACCAAGTAACTTATTATTATTATTATTTTAAATTTCAACAACATTTGTTTTGAATTTTACTTTAAGTATTGCCTTGTTGCCAGAATTTAGTTTTTTTTTTTTTTTTTTTTGAAAAAATACATTTTTGGTCCTCGAGATTTGGATTTGGTTTCATTTTGGTCTCTAAGTTTGAAAACAACATTTTGGTCCTTGAGATTTGGATTTCATTTCATTTCATTTCATTTGGCTATAATTTGACCAAGTAACGGATTGCTGACGTGATATTCATTTTTTTTTATTAAAATTAAAAAAATATTTAAATAGATTTTCAATTTTTTTTTCTTTTTCCTTTTCTTTTCTTTTTCTTTTTCGTCATCTTCTCTCTTCCCCCTATCTTCTTCCTCTAAACACTAATTTCAGTCTACCCTCACTGTCGCTGACACCAAATTGTTGTTGGCCGCTGATCGCCACCACCATCACTAGAAAAAAAAATTCACCTCTCCTTTCTTCTCCCTCACATCTCCAGAAAGCTGCGGAATCGAAGGGGAATCGTTCCCCTTCAATTGGGGCTGGAACGAGCCTAGATTTGAGCTCATTCCAAATCTAGAACGAAGGGAACCCCTTCACGGTTTTTTTTTTTTTTTAAACGGTGATAGAAAGAGAGGAAGAAAAAAACGAAAAAGAGAAGAAAAAAGGGGACGCGAGGGAGGAATAATAAAAGATGAGGAAAAAGAGAGAAAACGGAATGGAAGAGACGACGAATGGTGGCGGCGAGAGTGGACAGTAGCAGCTTCGACGGCGACGCTGGTTTCGATGGCGGCGGCTGGTGGTGGTGAAGAAGAAGAAGAGAGAATGATGAAAAAATATATTATTTTTATTATTGTAATATTTTTATTTTAAAAAATTAAAATAATTTTTTAATAAAAAAATAGTGTCACGTTAGCAATTTGTTAGTAATTAACGGAAAATTGGACGAAGAGACCAAAATGAAACACCAAACCTCATAGCCAAAATGTTGAGTTTCCAAACTTAGAGACTGAAATGAAACCTAAACCAAACCCTAGGGACCAAAAGTGTATTTTTCCTTTTTTTTAAAAAGAAATATTTAAAATTTAGTTTTTAAACAACATTATTTTAGAAATTAATCCTCCACTCTTACATTTTAAAATATTTATTTGAAAATAAAATGAAAAGAAATTGTTAAATAAAAAATAAATAAATGCAAACCATAAATAAGAAAAATAATTGCATAACCAAAAGCGATCCCTGAAGTGTTTTTCTATAAGAAAAAGAAAAAATGAAACGAAAAAAATTCCGTTGCCGGGAATCGAACCCGGGTCTCCTGGGTGAAAACCAGACATCCTAACCGCTGGACGACAACGGAATTGTTGAACAAAAACTTAATTTTTATTTTATTATTCAATTAGCAGTCACTTAAAACACCATTTTTTCTTGTCCCTTACTTTTAGGGATTATTATTAATTTTTCTAAAAGAAAATTAGTCTCTATGGACCTCGTATAAATTTTAAAAATATGTTCACATGGTATATTTTCTTGTATGAAAATTATTATTTTTATTTAACAAATTTCAATAAAAATTAGGACAAAATACACTTTTGGTCCCTGAAGTTTGAGCTTGATGTCTATTTGGTCCCCGAAGTTTAAAAAGTGACGCTTTAGTGTTCGAGGTTTGAAAAATAGTTATAAATGGTCCCTAAGTTAATTTATGATGGAACTAAAAAAGAAAATATATTTGAATGAAACGATGTCATTGCCTATTGGAGTCTTCTTTGCTGTGAGAAAGAACAGAGACTAATTTCAAGAGGGATGATGATTGATGAAAGGGGAAGTTCTAAGCAGCTACAGAGCTAGAGCGTTGCTCAGGGCAACCAAGAAAAATCCTTCGCCGGCGACACCTTGGTGCTGACGGAGTCCTCCGCTGAGGCCGAGATTCGCAAAATGCACGAAGAAGGTCGTGACTCGTGAGGGTTCCCATTTCATCTCCAACATGATCGTTCAGGCCAAGCTTTACTTCTCGCTACAAGAGGAAAAAAAAAAAAAAAAAGAAAATGACATGTAATCTAAAAATAATAATATAAATTTATTAAATTGGCCACCTCAATTAAAATGTGCCACCTCAACATGCCACATCATTTTTCAGTTAGTCAACCAACGGTCAAATTAACTCAGGGACCATTTAGAATTATTTTTAAAACCTCGGAGACTAAAGTGTCACTTTTTAAACTTCAGGGACCAAATAGATATCAAACTCAAACTTCAGGGACCAAAAGTGTATTTTGCCCTAAAAATTAACTTTAAACTCACAATAGAGACTAATTTTAAGATTTATTGAAAGTACAAAGACTAAAATAGAACAAAACCTAAAAGTATCGGGCCAAAATAATATTTTAACCTCTATAGTTCTGTCATAAAAAAATTTAATCTTGACTTTTTTTAATAAAGATAACTTTATAAAAATAATGATTTTTTTTTAAATTTTGCCAATGTTTTGACTGAAAACAGACCACCAGATTTCACGATTTTTTTTTTTTTTTTTGTTATCCGTGAGTGTCCGACCCAGCTTACGCACACCTCGACTAATCTCACGAGATAACCGCCTGACCCTAAATATCCTAAGTAGGTGGCCCTTTATTTTTTCTACGACCCTTATTGACCATTAGGGCCAACCCATGTTAGATTTCACGAATTATTTTTGAAAAAAACAAAATTACACATACTTTCTCTAAGATTCTTTGTACTAACTCCTTTTTTCTCAAGAGAATCCAAACAACAAACTTCAAAAGCTTCTAATTTACCTTTTTTTCCCTTCCCCAATAGGCATAATATGATATTCATCATAAACTAGAGTTTATTCAACTTCTGCAAATTCAAGTGTCAACTTATGTTTGATTGAATCCTAGTATCCATTTTAAAGCCAAAACATAAGACAATATTTACCAGCAAAACTCCATACAGAATGTATCATTACATTGACAGTACTTCCTTTCACCAACACAAGCCAAATGAAGATGACAACAAAAAGATTTACAACTTTCACCAACCAGTTCCAGAAAATCTTGTGATCTAGCCAGAGAAGCCAAGCTCGAGAACCCCATCACTACTGCAGTTCAAATTACAACATACTATCGATCCTAGCAGGCAGCCTGCGGAAGAAGTTCACCGGCGCCGATGGCATTCTATTCCTGAACCTCGGATGCCTCATAACGTAGAAACCAGAAAGAAGGAACAACATCTGGAAAGGCGTTACGTACAACACGAGAGCAGCAATGAAACAGAAGATTATGTATATGGTTGTTGCACGAGGATCACGCCAGTTTAAGAGTGCTTGAACTCGTTCCCCTTGAGTGGCCAGGTCCCCAACCACAGTCTGGATTCTTCCTGCAAGACTTCTCATCCGATCATACCTCATTCGGATTATGTCTGGATTTCGACTTGTTGGGAATGTGTCGAATTCTTCGTCGAGCTCATCAGCATTCACTGCATCTGCACAAGAGATTTTTGTGTCCATATGTGGAGGATTCCGAGGGCGGTATCGCCAGTTCCAGATTCCTATAAGACACATGTAGAGGAAAATTGTGGGCAAGATCAGCTCAGGGAAACAAACTAGCATCAAAAAGAGAAGATGAACCAGCCCTGTAGTAATGGGGTTCTTCCACATGCACACTTCTCCAAACCATTTTCCAACTGCAAGTAATCCCGAAAAAACCGCTACAATCCTGAAGAAGTTAGCCTTGCTTCGTCTCATGCACCAAAGATGAGAGTTCACATCAGACATGTACTCAACTACCTCATTTCTAAGAGAAGGTTCTGCCCTGCTAAGTCGAGCTGCTACAATTTTGACTGCCTGATATCGCAGTGATTCCTGCTGACCCACAGACAATGGCCTTACGTAATGCATTTTTGGCAATAGGGGTCTTGAGTACATAAACATCAAATTTGTAACTGATGGGCACAAAAATCGCAGGGCGAGGTGCAGTTCGCCCATCTTCTTGACACCAGAAGGTTGAAGGACAAGCAATGGATATACGTGCGTATATATGCGACCAGTTTCAAGAGTCGAAATACGGATCCGAATCTTCCCAATTTTCGTGTCCCTGTTGTTGCTGGATTCACCAATTTGACCATTGTCAAAAAGACCCACAGTTAGGACTGTGGCAGGATCAAAAACCTCCCAGTGGTACTGCTCGTTGAACTTTGGACTTGGGTTGTCGACTATTGTTCGAGTTCGAACCCATTTCTGACCATACTTTGCTACACAAAACGCATCAGTTGTACCCTTTCCATTCCTAGTTTTCATTGGGTGAAGCCCATCGGCTCCCAGGATGCCAAGCTCCAATATGCCAATCGGGGGCTTCCAAAGTTGCTTCCATGAGGGTCTGAGGTCACTACTGTAGTTAGTTGACTCGTCGAGCACATGATATCCCCCATCCAGGCAAACGCGAAGGTGGAGTCTACTATGGAACTTATTGTTATCCTTTTCCTTATCCTTGTCCTTTTTCCCCTCCCCTTCTTCCATGGCATCTGACATAGACTTCATAAGGTTGTACCATCGGCTGTGGATAGGTCGATTATCTGCACGCTTGTCAACAGAATTCAGTGGAATAACAGCCCTCCCTAGTGTTTCTTCCTTGTTGGGACCAATACGGTCTTCAATGGAAAGGGTCAAATGATCATCGAAGGGTTCAGCAGCAACAAACATCAGATCTTCATTCCACATGGCATTCATAGTCCGACTTTGCACGGTTTTTGTTTTCAAAATTTGGTTGCCAATTTGTACCTTCACATATGCTTCTGGGAAACGAGACTTCTCATGTACAACCAAATCTTGAGCTTCAATGACGTTGACACGAACATACCACAATCTTGGTGAATGATAAACTTTTGAGCGAATATAAGCTGGGTTGACCGAAGTACCATCAGTAGGAGAGATAGCATCAGAATGCCAGGCATCTGGAAAAGCCTCATCAGCTTGTGTGCCATACCATACAGCAAGCATTAGTTCTCCCTTTTTCTTTGATTTATTCTTGTCTTCAAGGCGATACCATTCTGGAGCCAATGGACTATCTGGTGGAACTCGAGTAGGAACTTCATGAAGATTGAAGTACAAACGTCCAACATAATCATCTTTTTTTAAGGTATCTTTGTCTTTAAGAGTAACTTCCAGCACTGATGACTGCACAACCATCTTTGCGAAGGCAAAGACCTCATTCCATTCAGGAGTTGAATTTTTCTCATAATGCTTTGTAGTTCCCTTGAAGTTCCCTAGTTTCACTTCAACATAAGGATCCAAGCCTCCAGTCAAATCCTTGCTAGGAAGATCACGGGCTTTCACAACTCGAACAAAAAGATAATGCATCTTTTCTACAAGGTCATGGGTGCTTGTAGGTCTGTCTCCAAGAGCGAGACGACCTCCACCAACGACTCCGCCAAGGTACGGATTTGTCTCTCTAACTGAATAATCATTATATTGAAATGATGACCCTGGGTACATGTGAACTGCATTTCCAACCATTGGCTCAGGTTTCATACCAAATCCTCCATGGGTCATAGCTGGCACACTAACCGGTGGTGTAGAATGCTGCTGGTGCGCCTGCTGAGACTGGTTTGCATTGGGAAGGTGATGGAAAGTCTGTCTTGATTCAGTTTTATCAGTAGAAAATAGACTTGCTACAAACTTTGGAACTTTTCGTATGGTTGATTGGTGTTCAGATGTGATTGGAACCGGAGGTTCCTTTTCCACAGAAGATTCTGCTGCAGGAAGTAAATTTGAAAGCTTTAAAGAAGGGTCATCAGTTACATAGACCTTAAGACCAAGCTCTCCTTTTATTCGGGAGAAAATGCCTCGTTTCTCCAAAGGATAGTGAAAAACAACAGCATCAGAGTAAGGGACAAACGAGGTCCCAGTGAGACGAACTTTTCCGAGGAAGGAGGGCTTGGGGCTGATGCTGGCTTTGTTATAGGTAAAAATAAAGGCCTCAAGGGTAAGGTTAGACAGATTTTGCGGATCCGATATGTTAAAGTAGAAGCTCTCATTCCAAACAGGATTGAGATCCTTCTCCTTCGTCGTGGTACGGACTCTTTGATGGTCGAAGTGAAGCTCTACAAAAGCATGAGCTGAGCCCTGTCCATCTTTTGGCATAAGATCATGAGCACCTACTACGTCGACTCCTAGCTTGAGGTTACCCATTGAACTTCTTCCAAACTATCCGAGCACTGATGAACTCCACAAAGCTGATTCGAGAAATAAGAAAAATTGTAGCACCTGAAAACGAATGGAATGTTTGCATCATTACAATATCAAACTTAGTTCTTTCCATTTCTTAGGTTTCCAATGATTAAAGAGAGTATGGAGAATCTGCAGAACCAAAAAAATGTATCCAGAGAATCCAAAACACTATTAGCAGCCTAACAAAATTAGCATGCCTTAATCTTTCCCCTAATCATCGAGCCTTTTCATTTTCTAGTCATTGAACTTCCAAAATTGGAAAACGGGGAAAACAGCCGTCGACAGAAAGCAAACCCACTTTGAACTAAAATTAAAATAAAGGCAAAAAAAGCAGCAAGGAAAAGTAAAAACAAAGGAATAAAGGGGTCGAATTTATTTAGATTCCAAAGTGAATCAAACCTCCCAATATTAAAGGCAGATTTAAGTGAGACCCAGAAACAGGAAAAGAATATACAGAATCTTCAAAAAAGAAATGAAAAATTCTACACAGCAAAAGATCGCTTCAAGCCTCAATTAAAAGCTCTCCCACCAAACATAAGAATCAAAACAATAAACATCGAAATTTCTCCATCTTCAACCATACGTCCCTTTATTTCCTCAACACAAACGAAATTACTGAAACACCCCAAAAGCAGGGCATATCAATTTAGCTTCAGCATCTCGACTCCAACATATATTTCTCACAAACCCATTACTCCACCACGAGCAAACAAAAACCAAGCATTGTCTAAAACCTCCATGAATTTTAACAAACACTTGACCTGCAATATCCCTCCCCACCTAAAACCCAGATTCCACAACCCAAATCAACATCCCAATCATCCCACTCCCCAACCAAAACTTCTCCAGAGAAACCAAACCCACAAACAAGAAGCACTTTCGCAGCCACTTCTTGAAATAAGTCAGGGGAGCAACAAATTTCACAAAAACCGTCACAATCTACACATAAAACTAGACCAGTTTCATTTCCCAGAAATAATTTCAAACAATCAGAAAGAAAACCACACGATCTGTCCAAAAAAACGGAAGTTACAGAAGAGTTGAAGACCAAACAACGTACCTTCCCTGTTTTTGTCAGAGAGAAAAGTTCTCGGTCAAAGAGAAAGGGGGGGTTTCTCCGGTGGGCTTTAATGGAAGTTGCGGAGAAGAGAGACGAGAAGATTAAGGCAAAAAGTAGAAGGAAATGAAAATCAATTTCAACTCCATCTCTGTGTTGGAGGAAAGTTTGAGAGAGAAAAAAGAGAGGAATGAAAAAGAGTTGAATGGTCTCTGTGTTTTTAATACTGAGTGGTCGTTCGTATTTGTTTTCTTCTTCAAACACGTTTATTCTATTTTAAAAAAAACAATTTTTCGTAAAATTAGATGACGTGTATACCAACCATTGGCTTAATTACGTACTGGATTTACACTAGCAGCTGCTACGAAGTAACGGCGTCACTATATTTATTTCTTACTTTAAAAACAGCTTCAAAGTTTTTTTTCCTTTTTTTTTATGCAACACCAGTTTTTTTTTTTCTCTCAAAGAACTGCAACTCGAGATTGATTCATAGAACTTAGTGTGTGTTTGAAATTACCTTTTAAGTGTTTAAAAATATTTTTTTCACTTATAAACACTGTTGTTATAGGCAATTCTAGGCCACTTCAAAATTCAAGGACTAAGCAAGACAACACAGTGCCAGGTCGAAGATGGACCAGGAAGCGGACCCTGGAGGAGAGTCAGACGAAAGGTGTTGGGCCTTGGCCCAACCCCATAGCTTGCCCTCAGCCAAGACTGAGGTCGACCCTTGCACTTGTGTGGGCCGAGTCCTTCCACCTTTGTTCAGTTCCTAGAGTCTTTGGTAGCCTCAGATCAACTTGGTTCAGCCCCGATCGATTTGGAGATGCCTAGAAACCCTAAAACAGAAAGAAGGTATATAAACTCTTCTTCAACCCTGAAGAAAGGATCCAAAAACTCTACTTCTAAACTCTCTCCTCTTACTCTTACTCTGAAATTGCTTTCCATCTATCCCCTTGTTGACTTAAGCATTGGAGGCGGTGTGGCAAGCACCACACCGGTGTGCAGGTTTTCTTGTCTTGCAAGTCACGTTTTCCCCCTTCAAACAAATTCACTGCTGGTGTCACGTGAAGGTCAGGTGAGTTCCGCCTGTCCAGATTTTGGCATAAACAGTTGTCGCCGTCTGTGGGGAAGAAAGCTTGCTAGCGAGATCTGCACATCGGTTATCTAACTAGTACGAGGATGGATAAGAGAAACCAAGATCTTTTCCTTCTCCTTCTGAGTGTCCGCTCAATCTCTGGATCAAGTTCGAATCTTACCTCAAGAGGACCGCTCATACACCGCTCATACACCAATCTCACACCTACAAAACAAAAAGAAACAATCAAAAAGTTCACACACCAAATCACTAAAACACATACACAAAACAGATCAGATAAAAACTAATTCAAGTCCCCAACAACGACGCCAAAAACTTGTTGCAATTCAGGAGTGGTTAAAAATATGATAGGAATTAACTCCAAAATACTATGCAAGTGCACATAATCCGCAACAAGTAATAAATATTTTATCGTATCCATGAGGTCTTGAATGATCTCACTGTACCTATTTTGTTTTAGTTTTTGTAGTAATTTCAAAGTTGATAAATTGGTTGGGTTTTGAATAATGCTAGAACAAAAGAAATGATAAAGCAGAAATGTAAACGGATAAAGTAGACAGATTGGAAACAGGCATTGGTTAAGACTTCTGTAATTGTTAAAAAGATGCTCTAGCAATTCTATTGATCAGACAATCTCTCGTAGTCTTATCAGCAGGATCCTCCCGGAACTCTGGATTTTTTGGAATAGGTTTCAACTCCGATGAAGTTCTATCGATCGAGCATTAGGCAACTGAGTATCCCTAGCTCAATTACTGGCGTCCACCAACTCAAACGGTCTAATGTGATTACAAGCCACACAACTCTTAAATCATCCCTAAAGTTAAGAGAAGTTATTCATACTGGCTGGCCAAACGGGCACAAAATGCAATTAAGAACAAGTAATCAAGATGCTCAAGGATCAAGTAGAATAGCTAGATTAAAAAGAAATGACAATTACATTATTCTCAACCAATGCCTAAAGTATTAGTTCAAGAAAATAGAGACAACACACGCTACAATCTGATTAAGCACATCCATATCTACAAACTCTACAAGAAAGAATGATCCTCCTTGAGGAAATCTGTAGAAAATGGTCTTTTAAGGTCTTCAATCGATTTCTCCTCAATTCGGCCTCCAAAGATGGAATTATCTTCGAATCATTTGGAATTTTTTACTTGAGATGGCTACTCCCTTTTATAGAGTGAAGTCAACCCTAATTAGGTCAAATATGACATGTGGAACTCTCTCCAAGCTTCCTAAATCCGAGATCACTGCTGGAAACGCCACCTCATTAATGAATCACGTGCAGCTCATGTGACCAGTTTTGCTCGTAGCTTTGCTGGATCATAGATTTTGCTCCATCAAGTTGCTCAGCATTAATTTCTCTGCAAAAGAACTTCCAAAGCATCAATTCTTATAATTAGGATAAAACACATTATATTCAAGTCATAACACACCTAATTGGCACAAATAACATATAAAACATCATAGAATAAGGCCTAAATAACTCCCTTTTGGAGAGTTATCAAGTAGCCCTAGTAGCTATAACAGCAAGACTGGAGGACGAGCAGTTATTGAATTCAATAGGTAAAAGCCAACCTCGCACTTATGCTGAGTTTGTCTCTAGAGCCAAGAAGTACATGAGTGCAGAGGAGTTGTTTAGATCGAAGAAGTCAGAACACAAGAGGTATTCTTCATTCGACCGAGACCAGAAGAAGGACAAAAGACAGCGGACAAACGAGGTTGGCCGAGGTCGAGCCGACCATAACCATGGTCGAGGCCGACTAGACCGAGGAGACTACACAAAAAAGTTTGAAAAGTACACCCCTACCTCAGTCCCACAGGAGCAAATCTTAATGGAAATTCGAAATATGAACCTCCTTAACGTACCTAGAAAGCTGAAGTCAAATCCTGACAAAAGAGACAAAGGCCAGTATTGTCTCTTCCATCGAGATCATGGGCAATCAACTAGGAACTGCATTCAACTTAAGGACGAAATTGAAGCACTGATTCGAAACGGGTACCTAAAGGAGTTCACCACTAAGGCCGAGGCCGACCAGAGATGACCTAGACAAAGACGATGATGGACCCCTTCTGGAAATCCATTGAGGGCCTAGATAGACTCTCCTATGGTCGAGGTCGAGGCCGACCCTCCTATAGTCGAGGTCGAGGCCGAGCTCGACCATACTTCATGCTAGGGTCAGGACAACATTCTTGAAAACACACCGAGTCTGAGCTTAGGAAGTTGTAGTTTTTACTTATTACACTTTTTCTATTCAATCAAAGCGTTGTTGCTCATTTTACTTTTGGTAGATAGGCAAAGATGTTTTCTTTTTTGTTTTACCATTCAAAGCTGAATGTAAATGTTTTTGTTTTGTCAAAGTTCTAGTTCTTTACTTCCAAAGCTCAGAACATGTTTCAAAGAATGGATGAAGACTACATTCGAGCCTAAGTTTCTGAGCTTAGTGCCCATGCTTACATGCGAGTCTAAGCTTCTATGCTTAGTGCCCACGCTTACATGCGAGCCTACGATTCCGAGCTTAGTGCCTGATAACTCTCCAAAAGGGATTATTTAGGCCTTATTTCTATAGTGATTTGTGTGTCATTGGTGTCAAATAGGTGTGCTTTTAGATGAATATTATATGTTTTTAACCTATTTAGAAGAATGAATGCTTTAGAAGTTATTTTGCAGAGAAAATAATGTTGAGCGACTTGAGGGAGAAAATTCATCTAGCAAAGCTAGGAGCAAAACTGGCAACGTGAGTTGCACGTGATTCATTAATGAGGTGACGTTTTCTGAATCAATCTCGGATCTAGGAAGCTTGGAGAGCCCTCCACGGGTAAAGTTTGACCTAATTAGGGTTGACTCCACTCTATAAAAGGAAGTACTCGTCTCAAGTCAATTCATTCCAGTTTTGAGACTCACTTTCCATTCTTGGAAGCCGAATAAAGGAGGAACGATTGGAGACCTCAAGAAGACCATTAGCTACGGATTTCTTCAAGGGAGTTAATCTTTTCTTGTAAAAAGTCTTGTAGTTATGGATGCACGTACTCAGATTGTAACGTGTGTTGCTTTTTACTCCATGAACTAAATTTACTTAGGTGTTGGTTAGGATCTATGTAATTGTTGTACTTCATACTTTATGCAATTGATATTGATTTGAGCATCTTGATTATTTGTTGTGCTTATTATTGTTTTGTGCCTGCCTGACCAGTCAGTATGAATACCACCTCTTAGTTTCAGGAATGATTTGAGAGGTGTGTGGCATTTAATCACACTAGACCATTATGTGTTGGTGGACGCCAGTAATTGAGTTAGGGATAACCAGTCATCTAGTGCTTGATTGGTAGAACGTCATTGGAGTTGAAACACATTTCAAAAAATCCAGAGTTCCAGGAGGATCCTGCTGATAAAACTGCAAGAGAATGCCTAATCAATATAATTGCTAAAACATCTTTTTAAACAATTACAGAAATCTTAACCAATGTATGTTTCCCTTGCTTCCGATTACTGTGAGATACTTTACATCTGAGATGGCTAAAACAAGAGGGAGGAGAGAAAGAGATACTGAGGAAGAGGAAGTGCCGATAACGCCTGAGGCACCGAAGACAAGAACGAAGAGAAGGAAGACACCAGAAGAAAGAGAGGCTAAGAGACGAAGAAGGCAACAACGAGCTGAGGTTGCATAAGTAGTACGGAAAGTGGTCGAAGACATTGCTGAAGAAACGGTTGAGGAAGAACAACCAAAAGACCCTGAAGAAAAGAAAGATTCGGAACAAGAAGAACATATAGTTGAAACTCAGCAAGAGGGACAAGAAAAACAAGCAGAAGATGTGCAAGGGCAAGGTAATGGTCAGGAACAGCAAACTCAAGAAGTTGTGGCGGGACAGATTAAGGTGATCAGGACGGACACTCCATCTCCGTCAACAGCAGAGTTTGAGAAGGAAAATTCTGAAAAAGAAGAGCAAGAGAAAGAAGAGGCTGAGAAGAAAATGAAAGAAGAAGCTCTGACAAAGCAGCAAGAGGACAAGGGCAAAGAAGTTTCTGAAGCACTGGCAGAAACAGAGGAGGATGAAACCGAGGAGCCGAGGTTGTCGTATGATCGCTTCGTCAACAATCTTGCTCGAGCAAAATATTTAGAGATGTTGAAGAGGGATTTTCTATTCGAGAGAGAATTCGATGATGACCTACCACATTTCTTGCGAGCTGGAATTACAAATCACGGTTGGGATCAATTCTGTGCGAAACCAGAGCTGGTGAATTCGAATGTTGTTCGTGAATTTGACGCGAACATAGATGATGAAGAAGGGTTTCAAGCAATTGTTCGTGGGGTAGCAGCAGACTGGAGCCCCGGTGCTGTAAATTCTTTATTTAACCTTCAGGATTTCCCACATGTCGGATATAATGAGATGGCGGCAGCACCCTCCAATGAACAGTTGAATGCAGCTGTTCGAGAGGTGGGAATTGAGGGGGCTCAATGGCGATTGTCAAAGACGAAGAAAAGAACCTTCCAAGCGGCTTATCTCAAGAGTGAGACCAACACTTGGTTTTAGAATACTGTGCAAGTATACACAATCTGCAGCAAGTGATAAGTAATTTCGTATCCACGAGGTTTTGAATAGCTCTCACTTTACCTGTTTTATGTAACTTTTTAATGGTTTCAAGATTGTTAAAATGATTGATTTTGATAAAATTCTGAAGCAAAAGAAATGACAGGACAGAAAGTAAATGGATAAAGGAGACATATTGGAAACAGGCGTTGGTCAGGATTACAGTAATTGTTTTAAAAGATGCTCTAGCAATAATATTGATTAGGCAATTCTCTTGCATTCTTATCAGCAGGATCCTCCCGGAACTCTGGATTTTTTGGAATGTGTTTCAACTCCAATGACGTGCTACCGATCAAGCACTAGGCAACTGGTTATCCCTAACTCAGTCACTAGCGTCCACCAACACATAATGGTCTAGTGTGATTAAATGTCACACACCTCTCAAATCATCCCTGAAACTAAGAGGTGATATTCATACCGGCTGGCCAGACGGGCACAAAATGGAAATAGACACAACAAATAATCAAGATGCTCAAATCAATATATATTGCATAGAGTAATAAGCACGACAACTACATAGATCCTAACCAACACCTAAGTAATTTAGTTCATGGAGTACAAAATAACACACACTACAATCCGAGTATGTGCATCCATAACTACAAGATATTTACAAGAAAAAGTTAATTCCCTTGAAGAAATTCGTAGTTGATGGTCTTCTTGAGGTCTCCAATCGTTCCTCCTCTATTCGGCTTCCAAAGATGGAAAGTAAGTCTCCACGAATGGAAATAGGACTTTCCTTTCTCGAATTTGGAATGTTTTGGACTTCAGACGGCTACTTCCTTTTATAGAGTGGAGTCAACCCTAATTAGGCCAAACTTTACATGTGGAGGGCTCTCCAAGCTTCCTAGATCCGAGATTAATTCAGCTAACGCCAGCTCATTTAATGAATCACGTGTGGCTCACGTGGCAGTTTTTGCTCCCTGCTTTGCTGGATCACGGATCTTGCTCCCTCAAGTCGCTCAACATTATTTTCTGTACCAAATAACTTCCAAAGCATCCATTTTTCTAAATGAGTTAAAACATATAATATTCATCTAAAAGCAACCCTATTTAACACAAATGACACACAAATCACTATAGAAATAAGGCCTAAATAACTCCCTTTTGGAGAGTTATCAGTGGCTCATCATCGCCGACTCAATAAACCCTCCATTTCAGGGATAGAAACGGGTAGATACCTGGGGACATAGTCTTGCAAGATGGAATTCACTCCTACAAGATGGAATTACTTCGGGACGTGAACAAAGGGATCACACCCTCTCATTGGCTCGAGAGGTATTAGGTTTAGTGGTCGGACCACAAACCAATTGTTCATTAGGGACTGGTGGGGACTTAAGGAACAAGAAGTAACTTCAGGGGTAAAACGGACATTTGACCCAGCGTAGTTATGAACAACCTGTGAAGGGTCGACTTACTAATCATGGTTATATCAGGTGGACAGAAATATATCTACAGTGAGGGGAGTTCAACTATCGAGCTATAGTGGAGTGTCTCAGTAGTTAACGAATGTTGGTTAACTAGGTTAAAAGAGTTTAGCTGGTTAATCTCGGATCGTTGGAGCCCATGATCTGTAGGTCCATTAGGTTCTCCTGCTAGCTCATACAGAATAAACCTTAGAACATAGTGATGAGAAAATTTGAAACGTTCAAAGTTTAATTTAGGGAGTTATCGTTAATTATATTTAATATATTTAAAGAAATGGTTTAATTGAGATTAAACCGTATTTTGAGAGAATTAGAAATATTTAAATATGATTTAAATATCATATGTATGTGAATAGGGATTCACGTAAAATGAGATCGGGATAGGTGTGAAATATTTAATGCTAGATTAAATAAGATCAATAAGATTAATTAAATTGTTTAATTAATCATATAAAGTTGACTTTATTTAAAATAAGTTTATTTAAAATTAAGTTTAAAATTCATAAATTGATTTTTTTTGAAATTCAAAATTAGAGTAAAATGCAAGAGGTGGTGGATGGTGACTTTCACCATGATGAAACATCATCTTGACACATCTATTCACACCACATTTTCCTTTGTTGTGTTGTCTTCATATGATGAAGATTTTTGCATGTTTTTCTTCTATAAAGAGAGAAGAATTGAGCTGAGATGAAGGTTAAAATGGTTGCTTGGCTAATGTTATTCATATTCTCTCAAATTGCTGGAGATTTGCTCTCAAAATCTCAAAACATAAACTCTCAAAACAGTGAGCTTATTCTCACACTTCTCTTCTCAAACTCATCACGTTTTGAGTCCCACAACTCGTTCTAAGGCCGGAGATTAGCGTTAAAGACTTACGTGGTAGTCCAAAGCTCGTTCGTGATTCAAAAACATCATTGGTGTGGCTGAATTCGACGTCCAAAGGTTGGTTCCTCGAGTACTCTGCTTTTCGGTCATTATATATAACATGTTTTATTTATAAAATTAATGAAATTGAAGTGCGATCGATCCAAATTGCTTCCGCTAGAGTATTCTACACTCCTTCATGGTGGACACCATGAGTTGAGTTAGGAATAACCAATTGCCTAATGCATGATCGGTAGAACTTCATTGGAATTTTTTATTAATCTGGAAATTCTTGTTGATTTTGTGCATCTTGATTATTTGTTGAGCTTATTTTTATTATGTGTCTGTCTGGCCAGCCGATATGTATAACTTCTCTTAGTTTCAGGGATGATTTAAGAGTTGTGTGACATTTAATCACGTTAGACTGTTGATAGTTGGTAGACACCAGCAGTTGAGTTAGGGATAACCAATTGCCTAATGCATGATCGATAGAACTTCATTGGAATCTTTTATTAATCTTGAAATTCTTGTTAATTTTGTGCATCTTGATTATTTGTTGAGCTTATTTTTATTATGTGCCCGTCTGCCCAACCGGTATGTATAGCTTCTCTTAGTTTCAGGGATGATTTAAGAGTTGTGTGACATTTAATCACGTTAGACTGTTGATAGTTGGTGGGCACCAACAGTTGAGCTAGGGATAAACAATTGTCTAATGCATGATCGGTAGAACTGCATTGGAGTTGAAACAGATTCCAAAAAATCCAGAGTTCCGAGAGGATCCTGCTGATAAGACTGCACGAGATTGTCTGATCAAAAGAATTGATGGATCATTTCTATAACAATTACAGAAGTCTTAACTTGTGTCTGTTTTCAATGTGTCTTCTCTATTCGTTTACATTTTCTGTTTTCTCATTTACTTTGTTTCAACATTTCCAAAAACCCCAATCAATTTAACCAACTTTCGAAATCACTAAGGGTCCGTTTGATAACGTTCCCGTTTCCCGTTTCTCGTTTCTCGTTTCTTGTTTCCCGTTTCTTGTTTCTTGTTTTTTAACAACTAGAAACAGAAACATGTTTGATAACTATTTCTATTCCTTATTTCTCTGAAAAAAGAAACAGAAACACAAGTGTGTTTGATAACCGATTCTTGTTTCTTGTTTTTTTAGTTAAAATAAAATTTAGTACATATAATATAAAAAAATATTAATTTTCAACGATTATTTTTTTATTTCTCCTTCTTCTTCCTCATCACTACCACCATTGTTACCGATCACCCTTTGTTGTTGATCATCGGCCATCCCTGCCGACCTCCGACCACTGTCGGTGGCAACTTTTTCGGCGACCTCCCCCACTGGCTACAACTTTTTCGGCGACTAAAAATTTTCTTCCTCTTTATTTTTTTTAATATTTTCGAAATGTAAATAAGAAGAAAAAATAAAAAAGGAAAAAGTTTTCGGTCGCCAGAAAATTCGCTGACAGTCAGCGGTGAATGCTGGAAAAGTCGTCGGCGGGTGGTGAAGGTCGTCGAAAATAAGAAAAAAGGAAAAAGTTTGGATAGACGACGATAGTGGCGACCGGTAGTCGGAGGTCGACGGTGGCTTTTGATAGTCAGAGGTCGACTGTAGCGGTTGGTCGACGGAGGTCGGTCGGCGAAGATCGATCAGCGAGGTCGGCGACGACCGGTAGTCAGAGGTCGACCAAGATCGACGGCGCCCCGTAGTCAGAGGTTGACGGTAGCGGTCAGTCGAAGGAGGCTGGTCAGCGGGGGTCGACGATGACTGGTATTCGAAAGTCGACAGTGGTGGTTAGTTGATGGTGCCAAGAAGTCGAAGGTCGACGGTAGCGTTCGGTCGGGTGAGGTTGGTCAGCAGGGGTCGGCGGAGGCCAGTTAGCGTTGATCGACGGTGGCGGTCGGTTGGCAGAGGTCAGTGATGGCCGATAGTAGGAGGTCGGCGGCGGCGACCGATCGGTGGAGGTCGGCGGAAGCAGATAGTCAGAGGTCGACGATGGCGGTCGGTTGACGGAGGTCGGTAGTTTTAGGTCGACGACGAAGGCCGGTCGGTGAAGGTCGGCGACAACCGATAGTCGGTGGAGGTCGATCGTTGGAGGTCGGCGTCGACGGCCGATCAGTGGAGGTCGGCGACGATGGCCGGTCGGTGGAGTTCGATGACAGGCGGTAGTTAGAGGTAGACAGTGGCTGGTAGTCGGAGGTCGGCGACGGCGACCGGTTGGTGGAGGTCGGCAGTCAGAGGTCGACGGTGGAGGTCAGCGGTGGTCGGTAGTTGAAGGTCGGCGACGACGGTCGATTAGTGGAGTTTGACGGCAGTTGATAGTTGCAGGTCGGCGGAGGTTGGCGGTGGCAGCCAGTCGACGGTGGCGACGATCGTCGGAAAAGTCACCAAAAGAATTTTCGAAAAAAGTGTTGGAGAAGTCGCTGCCGCCGACCGGTCAGCGGAGGTCTGCAGCGACGAGTAATCGGTGGAGGTCGACGACAGCGGTAGTCAGAGGTCGATGGTGGCGGTCAGTCGGAAAAAAAAAAAGATGGATCTAGGAATGGAAGAGAGAGATGGATACATGCATGAAAGAAAAAAAACAGAAACAGAATTTGAGAAACAATTTTTTGTAGTTTCTCAAATTTTGCCCATTTTCTAGAAACGTTTCTAGAAATTTAGAAACAAGAAACAGGGATGAGTTATCAAACATGTTTGTTTCTTAAAAATGAGAAACAGGAACAAGAAACAGGAAACAGGAACGTTATCAAACGAGCCCAAGGTTAATTAAAATCAATAGAGTGAGGTCATTCAAGACCCTGTGGATACGATAAATACTTATCACTTGCTGCGGATTGTGTATGCTTGCACAATATTTTGGAGTAAATTTGACTTATATTTTTAATCGCTCCAGAAGGAAACAGTAACCAAAAAAATAATTTGATTGGGGGTTTTTGCAATTGGAGACAAAAAGATAAAATAAGCACGAAAATGAAAGTGGTTAAAGATATATGAGATAAGCAGGGAATTCAAATAAGCATCAACCAAAAGCATTAAATTGTGTCCACCTTTGCAACTCACTCAGGCAATGCAAACGGCTGGAGAATACTATCTATAGTGCCTACATAGACATGGTGCAGACAGATTGCTCCAGTTTGCGCCCGCAAATACCCTGACAACTAGATTGTGAGTTAAGTCATACTCCTATTCAGCTCCGCTGTAGGTGCCTTTAGAATAAGACTAAGCCAACTAGACATCTTTTTCTAGGGCTAGCTGAAACTTTGGTAATTATTGCACACAACTCTTAAAATTCTAGTAGTTCGGTCCTATTCTAGGTTGCAAGAAAACAAAGTCATATTTCTAAGATCTTTTCCACTATTGCTTTTGCTAACCCGCGCATTCAACTCCAACCTTTTGGCCACCAGCTGAACACAAACTACGCTAACTTAAGTGATCAGTTCAAGCTAACAATGAAACTTAAACTTTCAGCAAAAACAAACAATGCTAAGAGGAAGCAAGGTTGCCTTTGCATCGGTGGGGGCTTTCTTCTACTCAAGGTATCCACATATTTGAACCCCCGAGAAGAAGCTTAGCTCATTTAGGAAATTAAAATGCAAGACATAAAGTAAAAATTGCACAAAGTAAAGGAATAAGCTGAATTCATATTAATAATAAAAAAAAGTACAAAGAACATTTAACCTGGATAAATTCTTGCAAAAGAACATATGAACCTCTGCTAACTCTTTCTCTCCAATTGCGGGCGCATTTCCATTGCAAAGTCCTCTGCACAAAAACATTTAACCTGGATAAATTCTTGCAAAAGTAAATAGATTTTTGGACCTTTTAAGCATCAATTCTATAGTTATAAGATTTTCAACATGATTCTACTTTTGCTAATTTGACTCAAAAAGATGTGATTTTAAGCACAAAGTCCTTGCTTTCCTAGCAATAACCTAAGTTTGTAAGGCTAAATAACGTACATAAATGAGCGTTATCAATAATCAACTCCTTACTCAAATTCACACAATTATGCAACAATTCATATCAAATCACAACAAAACAATTGAAAGTGTTTAACACTCTAGCGGAAGCAATTTTGATCTTAAGCTTCTTTATTTACATAAATTATATGAACTAAGATAGGATAAACATGCTGAAAATAGGGGAAAAGAAAACTGAAGGGATGGAGGTCCCAACGCAGCGGAAGCGGTTCAGGAACAATTCGCAATTTATTTAGAATCATGAAATACCAATACACTAGCAATATACACATATATTCATAATCTATTGTATATCTATATTAAGCATGCTAAAAAACTATAGAATCTAATTCTAATTTACATAGAGTAACAAGGTACTTACTCTCGTTGATGACTCAGATTAATTTAATTTACCAACTTCTTTGAAATAATCACGAACAACTTAGAACACTACCACAGGGAAACACTGGTATTCTTTGGGAATTTGAGGCCAAGGCAGTAGACCCTCTTCTTGATTTATATAGAATGTCATATTCCTTTTCCTATTCATAATAGGTTAGGGATCCTTTTCCTATTCATAATAGGTTAGGGATCCTTTTCCTATTCATAATAGGTTAGGGATATATTTAATTAATTAATTAATAATAATTAATTACTCTTTCCAGTTGTAATAGGATTGGGATTTATTTAATTAATTAATAACAATTAATTAATTAAATCAACAATTAATTAAATCAAATTTAAATATTTCATTTAAATCATATTTAAATAAACATCTCCCACATAACCTATAGTTTTAACATGAATCCAATTCATATTAAAATTAATATTTGAAATCCTTCAAATATTTAATTAATTTTGAATCATATCCAAAATTAAATGTATCACCATACATTATATTATTTCTCTTATTAAATTTGAACACTTCAATTTACAATCAAGACTTAATTTTCTCAATTACCCTTTACGAGCTACCAGTGGGACCTTATGGACCTACAAATCAGAAGTTCCAACGATATGAGATTAATTGGCTAAACTCATTAACCAAATTAATCAAATATTCATTAACTGTGGGTACACTCTACCATAGACCCACAGCTTCACTCATCTCACTGCAGAATGTTTCTGTGTCCACGGATATAGATCAATAACAACAAGTTAGTCTTTCACGAGTGTTCGTAACACCAGCTGGGTCAAATTACCATTTTACCCCTTGGTTACCTTTATATCCTTAAGTACCAGTTCTCCTCTAATGAATAACCTGTTTATGGTCCAACCAATAAACAAAAACCCCTCTCGTGCCGGTGAGAGGGTAGGGCCCTTGGTTCAAGACCTGAAGACAACACTTAAGGGAACACTCATCTACTTACCCTAAAGTCGGGAAGGAGTGAATTCCATCTTGTGTGGTTATGTTCCCAGGCATCCACTCGGTCTTGTCCCCAAAATGGTAGACTTATTGAGTCGGCGATCTGGCCACTCTCACCCATACAAATCAAAGGATAATCCCTCACGAACAGGAGTTCATAATACACTCAGGATTGAGACTAAGTTGCCTAGGTCATCCTAGTGAAATAGAAACCTTACTAGTCAACGGAGTTACATCTAACAGTTGCTATTTTTGCGGTCCGATCTTATGCAAACTCATTGCATAAGATATCCCCATTCGCGTGTCCCCTACACGAACGGGTTGGATCATTGTGTTTGTATCAAATACAAAGTGTGTCGTATCCATAGTGTTACTAGGATAAGGTAGCCAACCTTACCCCTATACTATAGACCCTTTAGGCTGTATCTTGAACACTGATCCCCGCATGTCTCTACATACAGTTCAAGACTCATACAACAAACCAGGATGTTAGTTTATTGGGTTTAGAGTTATTTAGGACAAAACAACTAATAATTCCATAACTCTTTATAGAATAACAATAAATGACGTTTTATTGAGAACAATCAATAGTTTACATTTACTATCTATGAGTTTTATGACATAAAAGCCAATAAAAACACACCTTGGAAAATCGAAAGTCAGTAATCCTTGAGCTTGAGTGATTCACGAACACAGCAAGGACCACCACTAGCGTCTTCCCCACTATTCTCCAACCTTAAGAATGGTTTGTGGAAACCGAATTGTGAGAGAAAATGAGGTAAAACTTAAGAGAAGGGGTGAGAGTTGAGAGGTTTTGAGATGTTTTCCAACAGCCTTTTTTAAGAACAAAAACTTCAGCCTTTTCCATTCCCCTCATAAAGATACATGCAACTCATCTTATATATGTGAAGACAGAGCAAAGTTTTTTTATGAGATTAGGTGGCTAAACCACAATTTTGCATGATTTTGTTCATGAAATCAACAAGATAATTAATTTTCAAAATTAATTTTAAACAAAATCTATTTAATTAATTAATTAAATAATTTTAATTAATTATATTTATTTAATTTAATATCATATATTAATTAAATGTTGTATCAATCCCAATCTCTCTCAAAACTAATAGTTTGAATATGAATCCCTATTTATATGTAAAATTCAAACTAAAGTTCTAATATGTATCATATACACCTTAGCAATATTTAAATCACATTTAAATATATTTTTTTCAACTCTCTATATATTATAGTTCAATTCACAATTAAACTATATATAATCATGTCAATTATATCACATACAACTAACATTTACTTCCTAAACTGAATTTGAACAATTCAAATTCTCTCATCACACTGTTCTAAGGTTCAGTCCGATATGAGCTAGCAGGGGGACCTAATGGACTTGCAGATCATGACCTCCAACGATCCGAGATTAACTCCGAGATTAACTGGTTAACCTCTTAACCAAATTAATCAACATTCGTTAACTGTTGGGTGACTCCACTATAGACCCGCAGCTGCACTCTCCTCACTGAAGATATATTTTTGTCCACTCGATATAACCATGATTATTAAGTCAATCCTTCATAGGTTGTTTGTAATTACAGTTGGGTCAAAGTTACCGTTTTACCCCTATAATTACCTCCTATTCCTTAAGTCTCATTGATCCTCTAATGAACAATTGTTTTGTGGTCCAACCATCAAACTGAGTCTCTTTCGGGTCAATGAGAGGGTGGAACCCCTTGTTCAAGACCTGGAGTCAGCACTTAAGGAAACAACCTATCTACTATCCCTAAAAGTGAGTAGGAGCGAATTCCTTCTTGCAGGACCATGTCCCCAGCTATCTACTCGATCTTATCCCCAAAATCGTAAGCTTATTGAGTCGGCAAACTCGGTCCACTCTCACCCATGCAAATCAAAGGATAATCCCAAATAAACAGGAGTTCATAGTTAGCTTAGGATTAAGATCGAGTTAGCTAGCTGAGGCATGAAACAGTCAGTTTTAACAGTAAACGGTGTTATAAAGTAAAAGTGATTATTTTGCAATCCTGGTCTTATGCAAGCTCATTGCATTGGACGCCTCCACTCGCATGTCTCCACATGAACGAGTTAGGATCACATCATTTGTATCATATACAAAGTGGGTCGCATCCATATTGTCGCCAAGATAAGGTACCCAACTTTATCCCTATACTATAGACCGTTTTGGCTATTACTTGAACTTGATCCACTTTTATCTTTCCACATATAGTTCAAGTCTACATGTTATAGCCAGGGGTTCTTACTTTATTGGATTTTGGTTATCTAATGCGCAATTCACTTATTATTCAATAGCAACTGTGAATTTGTTTATAGTTTACAAACTATGAGTTTTAGGGCATAAAACCCAATAACAATAAAGTTCAAGCTTATAAAAATGGTTAATAACTCTTATTTCTAAGAGTTATCCGGGAGTTTTAAAATCTGAATTTTTGTAGACACTTGATTAATGAGATATGTAGCTGTGAGGACAACTACTCCCCATAAATAATGAGGAACATGCATAGAGAATATAAGGGCACGAGCGACGTCAAGTAAATGCCTATTTTTTTTTTGTTCAGCAATGTCATTTTGTTGGGGAGTATCTCGACACGTAGATTGATAAAAAAAATTCCTTTAACTTGTAAAAAACCAGTTAAGTATTGAAGTACTCAGTGTCATTATTGGAATGCAAAATGCTAATTTTAGTTTGAAATTGAGTTTCAATCATGATGTGAAATTGAATAACATTTTTTTTTGCCTCTAACTTTTTTGTTAACAGATAAATCCAAGTTAAACGAGTGTGATCATCAATAAAGGTAACAAACCACCATTTTCCACGATGTGTCAAAACTTTAGAAGGTCCCCAAACATCACTATGAATTAAGTAAAAAGCCTTGTAAGATTTGGGCAAATAAGTAGAACAATGATTTTTTTTTTGGCAAAGATACTACTTTTGCAATGAAAAGTAGAACAATCAATTCCTTTAAATAAATTTGGAAAAAATACTAAGTAGAAAAAATGGGATGTCCTAATCTAGGATGTCAAAGCATTATAGTTTCTCTAACAGAAGGATAACTAACACTACTCAAACTATGAGCTTTTTTATGACTAGTTGGAGATTTATCAAAGTAGTAGAGACCATATTAAGCATCCTAGCACGTCCAATCATCTCCTTCGATTCCTGATCCTGAAAGATATAGTGGGATTCAAAAAAGGTAAAACGACAATTAGCATCCTTAGAGATTTTACGAATGAATAACAAATTACAAGCCAGTTTTGGAACATGAAGGACAGAGTGTAATGTAATGTGTAAGGTCAAGTTTATAATTTCTTTTCCTGCAATAAAAGAGAAACTACCATCGACAATTATAATTTTTTCATTACAATACATCAGAGAGTATGATTAAAAAAGTTTGGAGGAATTAGTCATATGATCGGAAGCTCTAAAATAAATAATACATGGAGATGAATTGAGACAAGAGAGAGCTGGAGGATAATTACTTATTTGTGTCAAGGAAACACTAGGATTACCAGATGATGAAGTGACCTTTAGCAGTTTCAGGAGTTGATCAACTTGTTCTTTATTAAATGGATTGGAATCAACAACATTAACACTAGAGGAATGCTGATTTGTGCTCTTCTCACCTTGTCTAGTGCTCTTCTAATTCACAAGTTTTCCATGAAGTTTCCAACATGTATCACGAATACGTCGAGGTTTGTTACAGTAGTCACACCAGACATGAGGCTTTTCTTGGGTCTTGTTTAATTGATCAGAAGCCTTGTGTGCAGTAGCTTTAACCACCAACACAAACTTTTCAACTAATCATTAGGTTATTTGCCAATCATAACATTCTGACGACTCTTATCCCTGTACAGTTTAGAAAAAGCTTCATTAATAGTGAGAAGGTTAGTTTTACCAAGTATTTACCTCCAACCTCATCGAATTCAACATTGAGGCTAACTAGAAATTCGTAAATACGACCACCTTCAACTATTTTTCTGTAGTGCTTTTGATCATTTATTGTAACGCCCCAAGCCTAGGATTCGGAATCCGGATTTGGCACCTGACGGCCCTGGCATTCCCCTACATCCCCTACGGCCTGGCCACATTACCATACTCGTCTTAAACCGCTTCTAAGAGTGAAGACTATCCCCACAAACCAACACGTGATCCTTTTAGCATGCTTTGTCCTCACTCACATGCTTCCTAGGAAAATTCTCAGGAGGTCACCCAGCATAGAACTTCTCCAAGCCAAACACGCTTAACTTCAAAGTTCCTATGATTGAGCCACCGAAAAGGAAGGTGCACCTTGTTGATATAGGTAGTATCTATCAATTCTTTTAAGCTTATCTTGACCATACTTTCATGTCCTTAGGATCCCTCTCATTCGAATGTGCTCTCGGTTCATTCATGTACCCCTCCTAACCTTGAACGTCACATTTATAGACTTCCATTCAAATGTATCAAAGAGATCGAGATCCTGCCAAATCCTTTTTAGGGAGTGAAAATACTATGTAACTGAGTTGCCTCTCTATCACATGTCACTCAATTTGAGATTTAGCTCAAACACTTTTGACTGATTGTCCAAAGTTTGAATACATCTCAATCATGTTATCCCATAGTTCTTTTGTCGTAGTGTAACACATATAGTTACAACTGAAGGGATAAAGCCCTTGCACAGCGGATACAATCAGAACTTTAACTCAGATTTTAATTCGAACTAAAATACCGATACGTTGGAAAATTATATCACAGCAGAAAAATAAATTTAATCTACTGAATATCATGTATAAAGCATGCATAATTCACAATTAAATACCCTAGATCTAATCTAGAATGGATCCTAATGATCCTAGATCAAAAAACACCTACTGTAGATGAAGTTCTTGAACTTATCGCCAAAAATCCCTTGAATCCACGCAAAAACCAGCAGCAAAATTCCTTTTTCTTGCTGGAAAATTATCACGAACACCACCACCAAGGTTGCACCGGTATTCTCTCGAAGGATGTGCGTTAGGAGCTTGTGGGAGCGTGATTTCTAAGGGTTAGGAGAGTTTTGGTCTCTGTTTTCTATAGAGAAAAAACACAGAGTGCTCTAGAGAGTGAGAGAGAGAGAATGCGTGAATGAGATTGATTGAACCGTTCTGAATGAATGATGAGGGGGTTATCTAACGGATGGAGAAACTCCCTCCCTAAAAACCCTCTGGATCACGCATCATGCTAGGTTAGTGGGGTTGATATTTTCTTATCAGTTATACTGATAAGATAATTAATTATTAATAATAAAATTAATAATCAATTAATCAAATTAACAATTAATTTAATTAATACTTATATAAATCGCATTTATACAAATATTACCACATAACCTATAGTTTTAATACAATTCAATTAAATCAAATTTAATTAAATTAACTAAAACTAATTATTAATTAATATAAAAATTAATTAATATTATAATTAAATATCTCATATTTAATTATATATATCTCTCTCAAATAAACTATAGTATTAATGTACATCTAATGAACATTAATTATAACCTATAGTTTGAATATGAATCAAATTCACATTTTAACTTAATAATCGAACCTCTTCGAATATTCAATTCTCCCTTAGAAATTTACCTCAACGCCCTTATAGAGCTACCGGTGGGACCTAATGGACCTACAGATCAGAAGCTCCAACGATGTGAGATTAATTGACTAAACTCATTAACCAAATTAATCAATGTTCATTAATTGTGGTTCACTCCACTATAGAACCATAGCTGCACTCTTCTCACTGCAGATATATTTGTGTGTCCACGGATATCGACCATCAACAGCAAGTTAGCCCTTCACATGTGCTCGTACCCCAACTAGGTCAAATTACCATTTTCCCCTTGGGCTACCTTTTCATCCTTAAGTACCAGTGTTCCTCTAATCAACAACCTGTTTGAGGTCCAACCAACAAACAGAAGTCCTTCTCGTGCCATAGAGAGGGTAGGGCCCATTGTTCAAGACCCGGAGATACCACTTAAGGGAACACACCTCTACTTGCCCTAATGTCGGGAAGGAGTGAATTCCATCTTGTAAGACTATGTTCCCAACTCCCCACTCGATCTTGTCCCCAAAATGGTAGGCTTATTGAGTCGGCGAGCAGGCCACTCTCACTCGTACAAATCAAAAGACAATCCCTCATGGACAAGAGTCCATAATCTACTCAGGATTAAGGCCAAGTTTCCTAGGTCATCCTAGTGAAATAGAAACCGAGCTAACTAACGGTGTTACAGTTAGTGGTTAACTATTTCACTGTCCGATCTTTGTGCAAACTCATTGCATAGGATACCCCCACTCGCATGTCAACTACATGAACGCGTTGGATCATTGCGTTTGCATAAAATACAAAGCGGACCGTATCCATACTGTCACCAGGATAAGGTACCCAACCTTATCCCTATACTACAGACCCTTCAGGCTAAAACTTGAACATCGATCCCCTTATGTCCCTACATACTAATTCAAGCCACATTCTATTAGCCTTGGATCATTAGTTTATTGGATTAGGGTTAATAAGACAAGATATAATACAAACATAGATAAATTAATAATACATCACTTTTATTAATGTTCGGTCAAAAGTACATTTACTATCTACGAGTTTTAGGGCATAAAACCCAACAACTTATATCTTCTACCATACCATTGACTAACCAAGTCATAACCATTGAATTTTCAGCATCACACCAGAAAAATGAAAAATCATCTTTGGTAGGCACTATTTTATCTCTAGTGAGATAGCGAATCTTTCCTTGTCCACGACTATACATTCAGACACGTACTTTGGGAGAAATGAAGAAAGTTTTTCCCCATTAAGTTGAATGGTGATGATTTGGACAGTAAGACTGTTGGAATTGATGCAATTATCTAAGACTTCAGCAACCGAAGACTTATTTTCTAACATTATTGCTGAAAAATAATAACTTTCAAAGCTAGACAAAAAATAGAAACTCAACCCACAAAAAAAAAGCAGCAAAAAAATTAGGGCAAAAAAGGGCTTGGCGCGACACGTGGTTGAGCAGCGACAGTGGCGACACAACTTATCAGTGGTGTAGATGACAGCGGTTGACGATATCGATTTTGGTGGTCAATGGTGAAGGCATCGACAATGGTCGACAGAGATAAAGCAACAACTCATGAAGCTCGCGAGAAGACACGAAACCTGCATGTATGAAGAACGTGATTTCACGGATGCCCAAGGAGATGCGAACAACCGGTGATGCTGGGTAGACGTGGATGGTTAGCAATAGCAAACAACGATGATCGAAGGTAGTGGCAATGACGGTCAGTGGCAGCTAGGGTTAGGGTTTGGTTTTTTTTAGGGTTTCTAAAATATTAGAGTTTCTTGCTCTAATACCATGTGCAGAAAGTCCAGAGAGATAATATTTTTCTATATTTACTATGAGAAACAGTGTTGCTTAAATAGAAGAAACCCTCATTTACCAATAAGGAAATGATATTCCATTAAATATAATGCAAAATACAAAGATACTAATGAACTAAAAGGGAAATAACCAACAAATTAGTATTTATAAGTTTAATTTTAAAAAACTATAAACTTAATAGTTATCAAAAGGGGTCTTATATTGACTTGGTTATTGAAAACATTAGTAAAAAGTAAATAGCAAAACAAAGAAATTTATAGGTGGAAGTAGTATTTATAAGCTTGTTTTTCAAAAACCAAAAACCAAATGGTTATCAAATGGTGTCTAAACTTTTGATTTTGAGTTCTTACAATTAATAGTTGTTACTTAGCGTTGATGTGATGTATTGATTGGACTAATGAATAATTGTTTGACACGATGTTACATGAGAGAGTAACAAGGGTGAGTTTAGCATGTTACCAGATTAAACACTTTTTTAGAAAATATTTTTTCTTAACACTCTTTGGTTAAAAATTACTATTTGTCCTTGAACTTTCATGGAATTAATAGTTTAGCTCTGTTTGATGACCAACCCCGTTTGATAACCATTTCAGTTTTTGGTTTTTGGTTTTTGGTTTTCTGTTTTTAAAAACAAAAACCATATATGTTTGATAACTGTTTTTTGTTTTCTATTTTTTAAAAACAGAAAACCAAGCTTGTTTGATAACTGTTTTTGGTTTTCAGTTTTTAAAAAATTAAAAAATTAGAGATGAAAAGATGTTTTTAGAGAGAGAAAGATGTGTAGTGACATTGAAACAAAAATTTAGAGACACAAATATAATATTTTCGAGAGAAAAGTTAAACTTAGAAAAGTTAGAGACGTGAAAGAAAATGTTTAGAGAGAGAATATTAGTTAGACTCTATAAAAGATATTAGTTATAGAAAAAAAAAAGTTAGAGTAGAAGAGATAAATTTTAGATAGAAAAATTAAGTAAAAAGAGAAATTTTAGAGAGATAGCAAGGTTGAGAATAAAAGATATGCTAGAAAAAATAACGATAAATTAAAAAAATAAAGAAAAGGTGTAGCGAGAGAAAATTTTGGGAGATTTTTTTTTTCAAAAGAAAATGTAGAATATGTTATTAGGAATAGAAAAGTTATATATGGACAAATTCTTAGAAATAGATGAGTTATAGAGGAAAAAAAGTTTTGAGAGAAAAAATTTTAGAGAGAGAAAAAGAAATTTTGTTGAGAGAAAAATGTTTTAGAGAGAGAAAAAATATAAAAAAGAATTTGTCGGAAAGAAATAGGTAAAAGAGGAAAAAATAATAAGCATTATAATGAAAAATGAGTTTTTGAAAAACAGAAATCTGTTTTTAAAAACTACTTTTTTTTTGTTTTTGAAATTTACTTATAATTTCAAAAACGTTTTTAAAAAACAGAAAACCAAAAACAGAAATGGTTATCAAACAACCCTGTTTTTAAAAAATGAAAAATAAAAACAGAAAACAGAAAACAGAATGGTTATCAAACGACCCCTTAGGCCCCGTTTGATAACCATTTGGTTTTTGGTTTTTGGTTTTTGAAAATTTGGCTTGTTCACTTCCAATTTTCCTACCATGGTTTTCATATTTGCCAATGACACATTTGAGTTCCTAGCCAAATTCTAAAAACAAAAACAAGTTTTTGAAAACTACTTTTTTTAGTTTTCAAAATTTGCTTGGTTTTTAAAAACAAGGAAAGAAAAGTATTAGCAAAACATAGAAACTTGTAGGTGGAAGTAAGATTTATAAGCTTAATTTTCAAAAACCAAAAACCAAAAACCAAATGGTTATCAAACGGGGCCTTAATTTTTGGTTTTTGGTTTTTGAAAATTAAACTTAAAAACACTACTTCCACCAATAACTTTCTTGGTTTTGTTATATACCTTCTTCACATGTTTTAAAAAACCAAATCAAGTTTTGAAAAAACAAATGTAGTTTTCAAAAACTTGTTTTTGTTTTTGGAATTTGGCCAGGAATTCAATCATGTCCTTCACACAGATGGAAACCATGGCAAGAAATTTGGGGGAAAACAAACTTAATTTTCAAAAATCAAATGGTTATCAAGCAGAGCCTTAGTTCTTTAACTTTGGTTTGTATCAATTTAGTCCGTGAACTTTCAATTTTTTAATCCCTAAAATTTAATCCTTATACTTTTAAATTTGTAATGATTTAGTCTCTATCGTGTAAATTATTGTTAAGATTTAATGATATTTCTTACATAGGTAAATCAAAAAACTAATTAAGGATCCAATATGTTTCTAAGGAAAATCTAAATCGTTAAATAATAAAAAATCGAAATTTAATTTTGATGGATTTTAATATGATAGGGATTAAATTGTTACAAGTTTGAAAGTTTATGGACTAAATTGTTATATACTAAAGTTCATGGATTAAATTGTTACAAATTTAAAGTTCAAAGATTAAATTGTTACAAAACAAAGTTTTTTTTTTTTTTTGAAAAGTACAAAACAAAGTTTAGGAGCTAAATTGTTGCTTTCATGATAGGTAAGGGACCAAAAGTGACTTTTTAACCATTTTTTTAATTAAAGCAATTTTAGCTTAAAGAATTGCGTGTTTGATTACGGGTGTGTTTGGATTAACTTTTCAAGTGTTTAATTTTGAAAAAAAAAACCATTTTGAAAAAATTTCTAGTGTTTGGCAACCACTAAAAATGACTTATTAGAAAATGAGATTGGTAAATAAACCATTTTGAGAGAAACACTTGAAACCAACTTTTTTAAAAAAGAGTCTTTAATATACAATAACTTGGGTATAAAAACACCTATTAGAAAATGCAACCAAACATATGAGTGTTTAAATTCTAAACAATTTTTATACAAAATGTTTTTTAAAAAATGCATTCTTGAAAAACATTTAAATTAAAATGTATTCCACACGGACCCTACATATTCTAAAAAATGATTTTAATTGCACAAGTGATTCTATGAATGTCAAATTACCATAAAGAAACTCGTTCTAAAGAAGACGGTAGAAGAAGAAAATAGGATTTACATGTGAGGCAATTTTGTAATTCTAGCAATCTTTGAGTCCTTTCATGTAGATTTTAGAATTTTTTAATATGAAAGAGTTTGTTTTTTCTAATGATTCTAGAGTGATTGATTAGGAATCACTTTAAAATTATTTTCTTATAATCACCTTTAAAATGATTAGTAATCAATCTAATTATTTCAAAAGTGATTTTTTAAATATTATAAATTATGAAGTTAATCCAAATACACCATTAGTTAGATAATATAAAGTGAACTCTGGGGAAATGTCTAGTACTACGGTGGTATGGAAAATTTTCCATACTACCTCCATTCATTGTTTGCCATGAAAGAAGTATTTAAAAATTGTGTGGGACCCATGAAATAAAATATTCTATCATTAAATGCTCATTAAATGACGTGTCAAATGCTGAATGGAGGGAGTAGGTACTACCGTAGTACTAGAAATTTTCCCGTGAACTCACCAAAAAGTTTGATTTATAATGTATTTTACAGCTCAGTCATCTAATTAGATTTTTTCTATTTATTTGCTTTTATTTTGTTTTTTACTTACTCTTTTGTGATACCAACTGATTTTTTTTTTCGCCTTTTTCTCTTATTTTTTCTTAGGTGTGGTATAATATTTTATGTTTTTTCGTGTCGAGTTACTATTTATTAGTTCAACTAACTTGTGACATCAACATTTAAATAACGTTATTTATTTATTTTTTTTGAGCCTAAACACATCATTTCATTAAATTGAGCAAACGCAATGTTGGATACAATTGCAATGAGTAATGCTACCCATAGAAATCAACCAAAGTGGGAAATTGTCTAACCAAAGAATAGATTGCGATCTATTTAACGCATCCTTAGCAAGAAAATCAGCTCCCCTATTTGCCTCCCGAGGTATATGGGTGAATGACAACTCCTGGAATGACAACTGCATGTTCTGAATATGAACCACCCAATGATGGACATCTGTTGTTACTTGCAGTTCACCCCGAATCATCTTAACAGCTACTAGCGAATCTGAATAAACAGTAGCGTTGGATATTTCCATATGCTGCAACAATCTTATTCCATGAATAATGGTGTTTATCTCTGCCGCCAATGGAGAATGAGGTGTGCGCTCCATATATTCCATTGCACCACAAACTTTGCCATTCAAATCAAGAATAAGAGCCCCATATCCAGCACCTATATTACTTTTTCCAATTGCTGCATCAGTAAATAACTGAACAGAACATCGTGGCATTTGTAAATTGTGTGTATCGGTCACATCCGTCTTTGGGTTATGCCTTTTCTTTGTGCTTGTACTCTCCCAATAATCAATAACCCATCCACACCGATCCCTCCAATCCATGACTTGACAATGATGATGAAAACTATTCCTGTCATTCCATATGGCCCAAAAAGTAATGCTGCTTTCTCAAATTCACTATTTGTGAGGTTTCTAGCAAGCCATATGATCCGATCTGCAAAATTATTTCTTACTTGGATGACCTCATCCACGCGAGGGAATAGCGTATCACATATTCGTTTGGCACGCGTACAACCACATAAAGTATGGTCAATAGTCTCCTCTTGTGTTTTACATATATTACACATAGGCGACAAATCCATACCTCTCTTCCATAGGCAATAATTTGTGGGTAAACATTCATGGAAAGCTCGCCGGATGAACAATTTCACTTTTGATTGAATGTTCAAATTCCACAGCATTTTCCACCAACATCTCAAGTTGTCACTACTAGCTGATTCCTGCCCATTTGATAGATTCATAGCTAATTTGTAGCCACTTCGCACTGAGTATTGTCCATTAGAACAGTAATGCCAGATCCAAGCATCCTCGTCATGGCTTGCACTAATTGGAATGGTAGCAATAATGTTGGTATCGTCCTCGCTCACCATTGTACGCAATTTAGCCAGATTCCATCCTAGAGATGGTGTGATAAAGTCAGACACCCGTACCTCAGCGTTTGGCTCCACTCCAATGGCCATAAGAGGCATAAATGTGACCTCCTTTGGAATCCACGGGTCCTTGAAAAAAGATGTAGATAATCCATTACCAATCCTCTTGCGCATACCACTTTGCAATAGACCCCTGGCCCAAACAAACCTTCTCCAAAATACAGAACAGTTTGATTTGAGTGGAGCTTGCAGAAGAGATTCCTGCATAGCATATCGACATTTGATGACCTTAGAGACTAACAGGTCTGGATTTATTAATCTCAAGGATTTATTCAAATCAAAGTCTAATTAAGGTACTAACCTAAACCATTTTTATTTTTATTTTTTTATTTTTTTTTAACGAACCTAAAGCTTTCTAAAGTTCAAAAACTAAGAAAATACCATCATTAAAGATTATAGACTAATTATGTGATTTAACTGGCTTTAATTATATTTTTAAGCTTAAAAAATTATTTATTTAATTTCAATTGTTATTATACTTTTTAAGTTCAAATCTTAAACTTTAAGAAAGACATAAGTACGTAAATCACTAAGCTATCCTCATACTCATTCAATTACTAATATCATTCATATAATGCTAAGTATTTTTTTTTTTTTTTTGAAGAGTGATATAATGCTAAGTAGCATGTTGATTAACTAAATATTAGTTAATTTTGACATGATGTAACACATAAACTCATAATATTCAGTAAACTATATGGATAATGGCAACTTGTTAAAATCATTTTTCAAAACTCAACTACGTAATTACACTTTTTATAATTTAAGGATTAAATTTTAAAAGAAATCAGAAATTAAAATTTAGTCATTAAATTCATACTTTAAAATTTAACTATAATGTATCATTTTAATCAAGTAGGCAATGATCAAAATTAAATCAACAAGTCAATTATTTTTATTTTTTTGAGCTCAAGTCAATGAGATAGAATATTAAAACCAATTCCATCAATTTGAATATAAAAATGAACTGATTAAAATAAAAAACAATCAGCTGATTAATTAAATTTAAAAATTGAAGGTTGTTAAGTTAGTACTATTTTCAAAAGCCCACAAAAGTGAGTCATAGATTATTTTTAATTTTTTTTTATTAGAAATAAAGATAGTCATAGTTGACTATATTGTCCTCATTTGTGTGATTTACATTGTTAATGTGAACATTATCAGGTGTATATATGTATATGTATATGTATATATATATATATATATATAACTTTCTATTTTTTTTTAATTTTACTTTTCATGATTTTTTTTCAATCGAATAATTGATCTTAATAAACGCCAAAAGGATAGAGAAATTTCTATGACAACAATTTATTTCAAGTAAAAAAAGGTGGGGAAGTTTGGATGGATAACATGTTTTTTTAAATAATAATAAATATGACATATTTTAAATAAACAATTATGAATATAAAAATACACTTTTAGTCCCTGAGGTTTGGGTTAGGTTTCATTTTGGTCCTTCAGTTTTCAAACTCGACAATTTAGTCCTTGAGGTTTGGATTTCATTACACTCTTGGTCCCTTCGTCAAATTTTCTGTTAAACCCTCATGGAATGCTGACGTGACATCACTTTTTATAAAAAAAAATTAGGGAAAAATACACTTTTAGTCCCTGAGGTTTGAGTTAGGTTTCATTTTGGTCCCTGAGGTTTCAAATTCAACAATTTACTCCCTGAGGTTTGAGATAAGTAGCAATTTGGTCTCTGCCATCCATTTTGCCGTTAAATCTAACCGGATGCTGACGTGGCACTATTATTTTAATTAAAAAATTATTTTTTTATTTTTTAAATTAAAAATATATTAAAATAATAAAAATATTATTATTTTTATTATTTTTTAATTCTTTCTCTCACTCCCTCCTCTTCTTCTTCTTCTTCCCCATCCCCATCACCTTCAACCCCATCCTCTTCTTCAACTCTGGTGGCCGGTCGCCGCCGGCTGCCGGCGAACGGCGGCGGCGGCTGCCAGAATTTTTTTTTTCTTTCTCCTTCTCTTATTTTCTTCTCCTTCTCTTCTCTCTTTTTCTCCATCTTTCATTATTAATTTTATTTTCTTTTTTTTAGAAAGTCCTAATCTATCTTTTCCTATCTTTCTCTTTGTAGCAGCCGCCAACCCGTCCCATCTTTCTCTCGTCGTCGGCGTGAAGCACGTCCCTCGTCCCTGCGATTTCTGGCGAGCGTCCTCCAACAGTGCTCTTTTTCAGTGAGTAGCAGTACGCACGATCGACACCTCCCACAAATAGTGGGTCTCGATGTTTTCCAGATCTGGAGCAGATCGCGTGGGTCTCGATGTTTTCGAGCAAGTTGAGAGACGGAGAGAGATCTGAGAGAGGGAGAGAGAAAGAAAGGAGGGAGAGAAGAGATGAAGGCCAGACGGCGAGTAGGCGGAGCGAACGGATGGCGAAATCTGGGCGTGAACAGTCCGACCATGGTGCTTTGAAGAAGAAGAAGAAGATCTAGGAGATCTTGGCCGTGGCGAGATCTGGGCGAAGCGAACGGCGGCGAGATCTGGGCGGAGCGAACGGCGGCGAGATCTGGGCGGAGCGAACGGCGGCGAGATCAGGGAGGAGCGGACGGCGACGAGATCTGGGTGAAGTGAACGACTATGGCGAGATCTGGGCGGAAAGAAGGGTCGTGGCGAGATCTGGGCGGAGCGAACGTCGGTGAGTGGCTCCGGTGGAGCGAACGGCGGTGGCGGAGAAGGGTGATGCAGCTCCGGCGATGGTGCTTTGATGAAGAAGGTGGTGCTTTGATGAGGAAGGTGAAGAAGGTGAAAAGAAGAAAGAGAAAGAGAAAAAGAATTAAAAAATAATAAAAAAAAAATAATATTTTTAATTTAAAAAATAAAAAAATTAATTTTTTAATTAAAATAATAGTGCTACGTCAGCATCCGGTTAGATTTAACGGTAAAATGGATGGCAGGGACCAAATTGCTACTTATCTCAAACCTCAGGGACTAAATTGTTGAATTTGAAGCCTTAGGGACCAAAATGAAACCTAACTCAAACCTCAGGGACTAAAAATGTATTTTTTCCAAAAAATATTTTCTTAATTTTTAAAATAAAATAATAATATATTAATTTGAAGAATATTTTATTATTATTATTTATTTTCTTCTTCTTCCCCATTACCCTTTCTTCTTCTTCTCCATCACCCTTCTTCAACCCTAACCCTTACCGCCGGCTAACTTTCTTTTTCCTCTTCTTCTCTTCTTTTCTTCTTTTTTATTTCTTCTCCTTTCCCTTCTTTCTTTCTTCTTCTTCTCCTCTTTTCATTGGTTTTAAAATATTTTTTTTTTAAAAAAAAACCCTAAGGGGGAAACCCCCCTCGAATCCAGCGTCAAAGTCCCTCTTCGTTCCAGATTCGATGTCTGTACAACACCCTCAGTCACGAACAGCAGATCTGGGTTTTCTCTCGACACCCTCAATCGCGAACAACAACAACTCATCGCCCAGAAACCTAGATCTGGGTTTTCTCTCGACCAAAAAATGGTCGTAGTGGCCCTCGCCCTCAACTTCCCCATTTGGCTGTTTCTCTCCCCGTCTGCGAACGGAGTGGCATGCGATTCGTGATCAAGTGGTGTGTGGCTGCAACGGATTTGGATCTGCAACGACTGTGACAGATCTGCGTCTGGACGAATTTGGATCTAGACGGCTGCGACTTGCGTGCGGTCGCCGCTACTGTCAATGGGTGTCCCAGATATGCACGTTCTTCATTTTTTTTAAATAGTGAAAGAAGAAAGGGTAGGAGGAAAAGGGAAGAAGAAGAAAAAGAGAGAAAGGAGAAAGAGGGAAACAAATCTGGTTCGAGAGAGAGAGATCGCTTGAGTGCTGGGTTGCTGGTCCTCGTTTCAGATCCATGGTCGGCGGTTTGCGAGGGAGAGAGATCGGGTTTTGGGCGAAAACATGGAGATGACGGCTACAACTGTAACACCCGAGTTAGGAGGGGTACATGAATGAACCGATGCCACATCCGAATGAGAGGGATTCTGAGGACATGAAAGTGTGGTCAAGATAAGCTTAAAAGAATTGATAGATACAACCTATACCAACAAGGTGCACCTTCCTTTTCGGTGGCTCAATCATAGGAACTTTGAAGTTAAGTGTGCTTGGCTTGGAGAAGTTCTATGTTGGGTGACCTCCTGGGAATTTTCCTAGGAAGCATGTGAGTGAGGAAAAAACATGCTAAAAGGACCTCGTGTTGGTTTGGTTTGTGGGGACAATCTTCAATCTTAGAAGTAGTATCAGACAAGGATGGTGGCGTGGCCAGGTCGCAGGGGAATGCCGGGGCCGTTAAGGGTCGAATTCGGATTTTGAATCCTGGGCCTGGTCGTTACAGATGGTATCAGAGCGAAACCTCTCTAGTAGGATGTGGTTCGGGAACGAACCAACGCGGAAGCTGGTGGGCATGTAACACCCGAGTTAGGAGGGGTACATGAATGAACTGATGCCACATCCGAATGAGAGGGATTCTGAGGACATGAAAGTATGATCAAGATAAGCTTAAAAGAATTGATAGATATAACCTATACCAACAAGGTGCACCTTCCTTGTTGTAGTATCAACAATCTTAGAAGTAGTATCAGACAAGGATGGTGGCGTGGCCAGGTCGCAGGGGAATGCCGGGGCCGTTAAGGGTCGAATTCAGATTCTGAATCCTGGGCCTGGATCGTTACAGATGGTATCAGAGCGAAACCTCTCTAGTAGGATGTGGTTCGGGAACGAACCAACGCGGAAGCTGGTGGGCATGTAACACCCGAGTTAGGAGGGGTACATGAATGAACTGATGCCACATCCGAATGAGAGGGATTCTGAGGACATGAAAGTATGGTCAAGATAAGCTTAAAAGAATTGATAGATATAACCTATACCAACAAGGTGCACCTTCCTTGTTGTAGTATCAACAATCTTAGAAGTAGTATCAGACAAGGATGGTGGCGTGGCCAGGTCGCAGGGGAATGCCGGGGCCGTTAAGGGTCGAATTCGGATTCTGAATCCTGGGCCTGGATCGTTACAGATGGTATCAGAGCGAAACCTCTCTAGTAGGATGTGGTTCGGGAACGAACCAACGCGGAAGCTGGTGGGCATGTAACACCCGAGTTAGGAGGGGTACATGAATGAACTGATGCCACATCCGAATGAGAGGGATTCTGAGGACATGAAAGTATGGTCAAGATAAGCTTAAAAGAATTGATAGATATAACCTATACCAACAAGGTGCACCTTCCTTTTCGGTGGCTCATTCATAGGAACTTTAAAGTTAAACGTGCTTGGCTTGGAGAAGTTCTATGTTGGGTGACCTCCTGGGAATTTTCCTAGGAAGCATGTGAGTGAGGACAAAGCATGCTGGCCTGGGTCGTGTCACCTCAGCAATCCTTTAACTTTTAACGGAAAATTGAATGGGGGGACCAAAATGAAACTAAAACCAAACCTCAGGGGCTAAATTGTTGAGCTTGAAAATTGAGGGACCAAAATCAAACCAACCCAAACCTTAGGGACTAAAAGTGTATTTTTCCCATAATTTTTTTACTCAACAAGAGGTTAATTGGCATAAAGCTTGTATCCTGATCAAGAGGTCAGAGATTCTATCTTCCACCCTGTTGTAAAAAAATAATAATAATAATAATAATAACAAATTGCTTTTAATCTTTTAAGGGTGTTTTTTTTTCCTATTTGTGATCCATAATTTTTTGAAAATTTACAGTTTTAACTTTAATGTGTTAAAAATTTTCAATAAAATTAGTTGGTAAGCTAATTAAAAAAAATATTAATAGAAAGCTAATTAGTCCTTAATTTTTTTAACATATGTAAATAAATGCATAGGTGCCATTTCCATATTTGTTAGGAAAACAATGATTTAATGATATATCACATTTTAATTTTTTCTTTATTCATAATTATTTTTGTAATATTTTATCTAAATTATCCTAGATGTGTATTTTTTTTTTTTTTTGAGTTCAACAATATATGGGATGGAGACTTGAATTTTTGATCTTTATGTCAAAATTATAATACCTTGACTTGTTAAGTTATACTTAGTTGACAACATATTCGTAGTGACCCAATTAAGTCTTAAGGGTTTGGTCTTTGAACGTGTCAACTCATTACATTACAACATGTTTATATCTATGATGAGATTAATAAAATTTATCTTATATTGGTGACTATATCATGAAGTTTGTTAATTCCATTTTTTGTTAGTGGTAGTTTTGAGTATGGATTTATATGGTTTTTGTTATAGGTAATTTTGGACCACCAGGGTGTACGAGGAGCTGACGAGGACAACCGGGTGGAGATGAGACCAGGAAACGACCCAGAGGAAGACCAGACCAACGGGCCGGGCCAACGTGGCCCGATCCCGAGGCCGACCACTCGGCCCGCTTGCTCGGGCCGAGTCCGTTTGCCTCCGCTCGGTCCCTACCGCCTCTAGCTGCCCCGGTTCCGCTTGATTCTTCCTGAAACGCCTTCGAACTCCTAAAAATTCTAGAAGGATGAACAGGTATTTATACCCTTCTTCACCACTGAAGAAGGGGCCCGAAAACTCTATTCTCGACTTCTCCCTTTACTCTCTAGCTTCTCAGTTTTCTGACTTAGGCATCGGAGGCGGTGTGGCCTACACCACACCGGTGTGCAGCGGTTCTTGCTGGTCTTGTAGGTCACGTCTTCCCCAGCTTCTACAAATTCACTGTTGGTGTCACGTGAAGGTCAGGTGAGTCCTCTGTCCGTATTTTGGCATCAACAGTTGGCGCCGTCTGTGGGGAGAGTGCTTGCCAGTTCAGACCGCGCATCGGTGGTGGTCTGCAGGATGGATCGGGTTCAGAAACCAGAAAGAAACCTCGGGTATGAGCAGAAAGCGTCGAACCAGACTAGGGTCGACCTCAGTATGGAAAAGGCCGACCCTAACTTCGGAGACTGTTGTAAGGTTCCGTGTGCCCACGATGCTGTGGACCTAACCCAAGAGGACAACCAGCAGAAGAACTGGAGTTCGTGCCACTAACGTCTGAGGAAGTGCTAAGGTCTAAGCAGAAGGAGAGAGAGAGCCGGGGAGTTTCTGTAACTGACCAGCATCGAGAATTCAGAGGAAAAGGATGCCGGGTAGAAGATGGAGGCCAGATCCGACATGAGCACTCCTCGGCCGATGGCCGAGGCCGAGCAGAAGCCCAATCGCAAAAAGGTCCGCAGAAGTTCGCCGCTAAAGACAGCGTCAAGTACGTACACAGGGAATAATGACAGGAAAAAGTCGGAGGCTCGGGCAAAGTCCGAGGCCGAGCAGGGCCAAAAGGGGCGAGAGCTATCCAAATGGCTAAAAGACGAAGCGACAAGGTGCCGAGCCTTCGCGCTAACACTCACAGGTTTGGCAAGGCAATGGTTTAGTAAGATCCCACGGAAGTCAATCAGTTCATTTAAAGAATTGGCCCGAGCGCTTGTTACGCAATTCCTAGGAGCCCGGAGCCGACAGAAGCCTCAGATCAATTTGCTGACAGTAAAGCAGGGGGCCCCGAGAAAGCTTGAAGGATTATATTAACAGATTTAGTAACGGAGTTTTGCAGGTAGAAGGCTATGACGATAGATTTGCCTTGACTGCTGTGATTTTAGGTCTGCAGGATGAAATACTGCTCAACTCGATCGGTGAGAGCCAGCCACAGACATACGTGGAATTCATGACCCGAGCACAAAGGTACATAAGCGCCGAGGAACTGCTGAGGTCCAAACAAGAAGAGAGAGAGGCCGAAGCCGGCAAGAGCAGTCCTCGGCCAATGGCCGAGGCCGACCAGAGACTAGGGAGCCTCGGGGTCGTGCGGAACCAAAAGCCAGGTTTGACAGGTGTACACCACTAACAACTCCACTTGAACAGGCCCTGGCCACAATACAGGATACAAACCTAATGAAGTGCCCAGAAAAATTGAGGTCGGACTCAGACAGGAGGAATCGAAACAAGTACTGCATGTTCCACGGAGACCACGGTCACACAACCCGGGAATGCATACAGTTGAGGGACGAGATAGAAGCCCTAATCCGAGAGGGTTACCGCAAGGAGTTTGTGGGGATTGACAGAAGCTAGAGGCCATTACCAGCAGATCAAGGTAAGGACGGTGTCAACCCACCGCTCGAGATACGAACAATTTTAGGAGGACCATCCGGTGGAGAGTCAGGTAGAAAGTGAAAGGCCGCGATTCGAGAGCCACAGCAAGAGCCCGAAGGGCAAGAAGTTTACGACTGCTTGAAGAGAGGCCCGAGAACTTCCTAGGTCTCCCCAAGCTTTCCCCAAAAGAGTGTACGCACCCCTGGGATGAACACAGCAGCTTGAAGTGGGGCCCGGGAAAATCCCAAGCCTCCCCAAGTTTTTCCCCAGAAGAGTGTACGCACCCCTGGGAAGACCACAACACTTGACCTTTTATCGTAGCTGAAGCGATTCGAGCCAAAAGGGAGATGCTCTACACATAAGTCGAGTCACGGACTGAGCACGTAGATGACACAGAGGAGCTGGTCGGCCTCATGCCAAGGCCGAGGCCGACCACCTAGAGGCTAAGGCCGATCACCACCTTCAAGAGCCCGGTCACGAGGTAAGTCTTTCCTTACTCAAAAAATGCATGTTTTACGTATTGAATACATGTTTTTGAGTGGGGGACTGGGAGTAATCATGGTCGTTAGTTATATTGCAATGATTGTTGCCTAGCTATTTTCAAGCTTCAAGCTTGAGAGTACAGTTTCTCCTTTTAAAATACTTTGTTGCTTCATATGCCATCAAAATTGTGTGGAAATATGATAGAAGGCAGTTTAAGCATACTTTGTTCCCCGACTGTACGCACCCTCGGGAAGAATACAACATTTGAAGAGAGGCTTGGGAAATTCCTAGGCCTCCCCAAGCTTTTTCCCCAGAAGAGTGTACGCACCCTTAGGATGACCACGATGCTTGAAGAGAGGCTTGAGAAATTCCTAGGCCTCCCCAAGCTTTTTCCCCAGAAGAGTGTACGCACCCCTGGGATGACCACGATGCTTGAAGAGAGGCATGGGAAATTCCTAGGCCTCCCCAAGCTTTTTCCCCAGAAGAGTGTACGCACCCCTGGGATGACCACGACGCTTGAAGAGAGGCTTGGGAAATTCCTAGGCCTCCCCAAGCTTTTTCCCCAGAAGAGTGTACGCACCCTTGGGATGACCACGATGCTTGAAGAGAGGCTTGGGAAATTCCTATGCCTCCCAAAGCTTTTTCTCTAGAAGAGTGTACGCACCCCTGGGATGACCACGACGCTTGAAGAGAGGCTTGGGAAATTCCTAGGCCTCCCCAAGCTTTTTCCCCATAAGAGTGTACGCACCCCTGGGATGACCACGACGCTTGAAGAGAGGCTTGGGAAATTCCTAGGCCTCCCCAAGCTTTTTCCCCAGAAGAGTGTCCGCACCCCTGGGATGAGCACGATGCTTGAAGAAAGGCTTGAGAAATTCCTAGGCCTCCCCAAGCTTTTTCTCCAGAAGAGTGTACACACCCCTGGGATGAGCACTCCCCAAGCTTTTTCTCCAGAAGAGTGTATGCACCCCTAGGATGAGCACAACGCTTGAAGAGATGCTTGGGAAATTCCTAGGCATCCCCAAGCTTTTTTTCCCCAGAAGAGTGTACGCACCCCTGGGATGACCACGGTGCTTGAAGAGAGGCTCGGGAAATTCCTAGGCCTCCCTAAGCTTTTTCCTCAGAAGAGTGTACGCACCCCTGGGATGAGCACAATGCTTGAAGAGAGGCTTGGGAAATTCCTAGGCCTCCCCAAGCTTTTTCCTCAAAAGAGTGTACGCACCCCTGGGATGACCACGATGCTTGAAGAGAGGCTCGGGAACTTCCCAGGCCTCCCCAAGCTTTTCCCCAGGAGAGTGTACGCACCCTTGGGATGAATACAGTAGCTTGAGGAGCAAAATAACAAGCAATGCAGGAAAAATGTCCGGCCTCACGCCGAGGCCGAGGCCGAGCATTCTAGCCCTAAGGAGGACTATGGGGTCTTGCAGTGAGGCTCGACTGGCTCGACTTGCACAACCGAAATATCCAAAGCAGCAAAGAAATGTTCAAACAGAAGTGAGTCCGCACATAAGCCCAACTACAGAGCAAGCAAATAGCATAAGGAAGCTGGTCGGCCTCATGCCAAGGCCGAGGCCGACCACCTAGAGGCCAAGTCCAAAATTCAGCCACGAAAGCCCAGGTCCCCAACAGAGTGTACGCACCCTTGGGAAGAGACTAATTCCTGCAAGAGAGGTTGATTCATCTCCACAACCTCCTCAGGACCGCAGGTTATCTCAACTCATCTGGTTGGGCACATCTTGCTGAGTCCGAGCACAAACCCTAAAGGTATTCTTCTCTTTACCCAACTACACTTTGTGTTTAAATGAAGCTTTACCTGAAATTGGGGGCTACAAAGGGGATATGCACTCCCTATTAAACAAAAAGCAAGTAACAGGGGATATGCACTCCCTATTAAACAAAAAGCACACAGGTTTAGCATGTTCTACTAAAATTTACATGTCCAAACCTATTCTTTTACTATTTTCCTACAAGGACTAATGTATGAATGAAGGGGGCTAAATTTTAGGCTAACAGGGGCATGAGGCCGAGGCCGACCCTAACCTCTTCCCTCATTCTTCTTTTGCAGAAGTTAACTTTTTAATGCAGGATCGTGGGATCTTCCATTTTTCCTACACTTTACTTGTGGATAAACCTTGGATCTGGAATGAGGCACTCCGAATGACCAAGAACGGGGGTCTTCTCGAGGCCGAGGCCGACCAGGGCATTTCTGTAATCTCCCACTTTCCTCATCTCCATTTCACCTAACCCCTATTCAGGGAGTTTCTATTTTGTCCAGTTTGTCCTTTCTTGTAGGATAACAAGGAACTCATGCGTAAACCGACGTGGAAGGAGAGTTATACTCTTAAATCGGGCTTAAGGAGCTCAACCGGTAGCACTAAGCCGCACCTGAATCCCAATTCAAGAGTGGGGGCTTAATGTTATAGGTAATTTTGGACCACCAGGGTGTACGAGGAGCTGACGAGGACAACCGGGTGGAGATGGGACCAGGAAACGACCCAGAGGAAGACCAAACCAACGGGCCGGGCCAACGTGGCCCGACCCAAGGCCGACCACTCGGCCCGCTTGCGTGGGCCGAGTCCGTTTGCCTCCGCTCGGTCCCTACCGCCTCTAGCTGCCCCGGTTTCGCTTGATTCGTCCCGAAACGCCTCCGAACTCCTAAAAACCCTAGGAGGATGAGCAGGTATTTATACCCCTCTTCACCACTGAAGAAGGGGCCCGAAAACTCTATTCTCAACTTCTCCCTGTACTCTCTAGCTTCTCAGTTTTCTAACTTAGGCATCGGAGGCGGTGTGGCCTACACCACACCGGTGTGCAGCGGTTCTTGCTGGTCTTGCAGGTCACGTCTTCCCCAGCTTCTACAAATTCACTGTTGGTATCACGTGAAAGTCAGGTGAGTCCTCTGTCCGGATTTTGGCATCAACAGTTTTAATAAACCAACTTTAAATTTTTTAAACATCAGCTAATCAATTGTATCTTGTAGTACTGGAAATACTATTCTATATCAGATTTCTTGTTGCTTCTGCTGTCAAATCACCAATTATATGTCCATATACATGGTTACCAGATGCCCACGGAGAGCCATATTACAGTACTTGTATGCTTCCTATAAAAATGGGAGCATATGGATTGGTTCAGATCAATATAGAATTATTACCTCTCGATCATTCTATCTTTCAATCATAGGAGGCATAATTCAAATAATCTATGGAACTTCAGCATCTTCTAATTTTAACCTTTCATGAAATAAGGGTTCAATTGTAAAATTTTAGGTTAAATTACAAAATTGGTTTCTATGGTTTGGATTTACTTTTAATTTGGATCTTTTAGAGCTTCAATTTAGTCCATAATTTGAGGTTAGTTTCAATTTATTCACTAGGATTTTAAAAATTTTAATTTGGTCTCTATATTTGGGTCAATATCATAAATTGTCTTTAAACTATGTTTTACTCGTAAAAAATCTATCCTAATTTCTTCATACGTTTGAAATAATAGTCAATCTGGCCTAAATAATAATAGATTTATCACATGTAGTAAAATATTTTGTCAACGTGAGACAAATGCAAGATATACCAGTGATGTACTTTATTATATTAGTATATCAATGATATAGTTTATATCAATAATATTAGTGATATACGTTATCATTAATAAAATATGACATTGATATAAAAATTGTAGGTTAGTGATATTGATGATACACAAGGGAAAAAAGGTCATATTTACAAATATGTTCTCATATAATTAACAAATTTGCATACATAACAACTAGTTTTGCCACCTATTATCATTTCTTAATTTTCTTCTATTTTTATCTAGCCTAACTCCACGATAGTCAACTAACCTCTTAGTCAAATAGAAAACTTTATCTCATTGCTACATAAAAGATGTTATTACCATCACTCAAGAAGAATTTTGAACTACTAAAATCATAGGAACTAAATTGAAACTAAACTTAAATCAAAAGGACTAAATTGAAACTAAAAGTGAAACTACATTGATAAAATTGAAACATTTAAATTACAGAAATCAAAATTGAAACTATGTTTTTTTTTTTTTTTTTTTTGACAATATGTGGGGAGGGAGGTTCGAACCATAGACTTTGTGGCTATCAGTAAACTTTTTGCCAGTTGAGCTAAGCTTTTGTTGGCCAAAATTGAAACTATGTTAAGATTGTATGCAACAAATTTGTAATTTAATATATAATTTTTTTAAATATAAATAGAGAAATGGAAGGTTTTGAAAATTATAAACCAAACTGAATAATGATAAAAGCATTTGGGCAAAATGTATCAAACTTAAATAGAATAATCCATTTTTTCAAAAAAAAAAAAAAAATAAATAAATCTATAGAACAATATTTTATTTGTATCTAGTCTACATGACGTAATAGAAAGTGACAAAAATAATGTCTTTTTCTCGCAAGAAAAATATATATTTTCTTTGATATATATATATATATATATATATATATATATATATAATCGAGGAGGTAAAGATAGAGAAAGAGATGTATTGCTTTTCAAAAAAAGAGAAAGAGATGTATTGTACATATTTTAGATATAAAACAAAAATGATGATTAAGTTTTCTAATCCGAAGTGTGTAGGAAGAAAAAAAAAAATCATGAGGCTCTAAGCTTTTATATTTGTTCTATTTTAATAATTTTTTCAAATATTTGGTCAGAGTTCACAAACTTTCATTAAAAAAAAATAATTTTAGTGATTGTTATTAATTTTTCTTTGAATTATTTAATTTTCTAAAACTAAAAACAAAAAATAAAAAACCAGGTTATCAACATGTTCTTGAAACTTTAGAAATTTTGAAATTATAAATCCGTTATCACAATATTGTTTTTTTTAGTTTTTCTTATAGATTTTTTTTTAAACTTTCTTATAGAATACTTTAAGTTTATCTTTTAGTATTTAATATTTATTAATTAAATTATGTTCGACAACTTGTTCTTTGGTTCTTTATCTACTTTCACACAGATATGTATTTAAAACATCATGTGGTAGATAAGTTTTAAATTTCAAAGTAGATTTTTCTTTTGTTAACATATTAATGAAAATTAGAAACTAAACTAGAATATTTTAAAGTTCATAGAATAAATTAAAATATGTTGAAGGTTAAAAGATTAAAATAGAATAATATATGTTATAGGTAATTTTGGACCACTCTGTGCATAAGGAGCTGATGAGGACAACTGGACAAAGATAGGGTCAGGAAATCGACCCAGAGGAAAACCGTACCAAAGGGTCGGGCCAAATGGTTGGCCTCGGCCTTACCATTCGGCTCGCTTTCGCGGGCCGAGCCTGTTCGCCTCTGTTCGGTCCCTGCTGTCTCTAGCTGCCCCAGTTCAGCCTCGTTCGTCCAGAAACGCCTCTGAATTCCTAAAAACCCTAGGAGCATGAGCAGGTATTTAAACACATCTTCGCCACTGAAGAAGGGATCCCGAACTCTATTCTCGACTTCTCCTCTTGCTCTCTAGCTCTTCCTTCTGTTTTCTGACTTTAGCATCGGAGGCGGTGTGGCAAGCACCACACCGGTGTGCAGGTTTACTATCTTGCAGGCCACGTCTTCCCCTCTCTCAAACTACTTTACCGTTGGTGGCACGTGAAGGTCAGGTGAGTTCTACCCGACCAAATTTGGCCATCAACAGTTGGCGCCGTCTGCAGGGAAGAAAACTTGCTAAATTTGTGCATCGATCATTCCTGAGTAAGGGGATGGGGAAGAGAAACCAAGACATGAACGCAGAGAATTCGGACGGTGACTGCCACCGGCGAAGGTCACGAGAAGAAGACCGAGATCGACCTCAGATCGAATCTCCTCGTCCTCGGTCTCCACTGCCCTCATCCCGAGAGAAGCAAGCCGATCTCAAAATTTCTGCTCGAAAACAAAGTAAGTGCGATGGGTCATAATTTGTCCAAGATACTTCGTATCTTGGATACACCTGGTCCTAGCACTAAAACCCATGATGAGAGGTGAATTAGGGATCCGAGGAAGGGGAATGAGCCAATTGAACACGTTGAGGAATCAGAGACAGAATCAAAGGGCAAGAAGACCAACAACTCAACCAGCAAGGTCGGGGGGATGAAGATTTCAGAACGCACAGTTCTGAGGAGTCCAGAACCAAGTACCAGCCGTAGAACAGACTTGAGGAACCTAATTGAAGAGAAACGCAGAACTTCCAAAACTGCCGAATCCAAGGCCAGAGTTGCCGAAGCTGAAGCCAGAGTTGCCGAGACCGAGGCCAGAGCAGCCGAGGCCAAGAAGGACAATCTCCCTTGGAAGACTGAGCTTCTGAACACACTAAAAGAGCTCGGAAATCCTCAGGGAGACCTGCAGAAGTTAAAGGACTCGGGAGAGCAAGACCTGGAAGAACTAATCGATCAAGTCGACAAACCTTTCATAGAAGAAGTCATGAAAGCTGAGGTGCCCCAGAAGTTCAAGGTACCAACATTCAAACCGTATGATGGCAAGAAAGACCCCATGCAGCATTTGAACACCTACAAAAACTGGATGGACTTCCACAGTGTGTCAGATGCAATCAGGTGTCGTGCATTCTTTTTTACTCTGACAGGATCAGCCAAGCATTGGTTTGAAAAGTTGAAGAGAAGATAAATCAGCTCTTTCAAGGAATTAGCCCGAGCGTTCCTCGCACAGTTTATGGGAGCCAGAGAGTAGCGCAAGCCTCACATCAACCTCTTAACTGTCAAACAGTAGCTAGGTGAGAGCTTGCACGATTATATAACACGCTTTAACGAGGAAGCACTGCAGGTCTAGGGATACAGTGAAGGAGCAGCCCTAGTAGCCATCACAGCCGGATTGGAAGATGAGAGACTGCTCAATTCAATAGGTAAGAGCCAACCTCGAACCTATGTCAAGTTTGTTTCCAGGGCACAGAAGTATATGAGCGCAGAGGAATTACTAAAATCAAAGAGGTTAGGGCGAGAGCACAAAAGACATTCTTCAGTCGATCAGGACAGAAAGAAAGATAAGAGATAGCGGACAAACGATGGTTGCCGAAGCCAAGCCGACCATGACCATGGTCGAGGTCGAGCACATCCCTTTGGTAAGTTCAAAAAATACACACTAACTGTCGTTCCACAGGAGCAAGTTTTGACGGAGATTCGAAACACAAATCATCTTAAATTTCCTGGGAGGATGAAGTCGAATCTCGACAGAAGAGACAAAAACCAATACTGTCTTTTCCATCGAGATCGTGGGCATTCAACCAGAAATTGTATTCAGTTGAAGGATGAAATTGAGGCACTAATCCAAAATGGGTATCTGAAAGAGTTCGTCGCCGAACCCAGGGTCGAGGCCGACCAGGGATGGCCGAGGTCGAGGACAACCAAAGATGGCCGAGACAGAGAAGAACCCCCACGAGAGATCAGAACCATCTTTGGAGGACCAGTTGGAGGAGGTTGAAGTAGGAAAAGGAAAGCTATTGTCAGGGAAGCAAGGTTCGAACCAGAATATCGAGGTATGTACTCTGTCGATCTAAGAAAGGCACACCCCCCTTTGGAGTTCACTGAGGCTGAGGCAGCGAGCAATCATGAACCATATAATGATGTCCTAGTGGCCACTCTAATGGTAGCCAATGTGAAAATCCATTGGACCCTAATTGATGGAGGAAGCTCGGCTGATGTTCTTTCTCTAACAGCCTTTAAAGCAATGCAGTTAGAGAGAGGACTCTTAAAGCCAAACCTTACCCCACTTGTAGGGTTTGGAGGAGAAAGAGTGACCTAGAGGGTAGCATAGAACTTCTTGTGACCTTAGGGGATGGACAGAGTGCAGTAACAAAAATAATAAACTTCCTAGTTGTGGATTGCATGTCAACCTACAATGCAATCCTAGGAAAACCAACCCTGCATGAAATGAAGGCCATAGCTTCGACTTATCATCAGTTGCTGAAGTTTCCAACTCCGAATGGTGTGGGAGTTGTCAAAGGAGAGCAGAAGGCATCAAGAGAGTGCTACTGAACCGCGCTGAAAGTAGTTAAGCCACAGAGGGCCGAGGCCGACTAGAGAATGAACCGAGGCCGAGCAGGACACACTTCCACCAACACTAAATCTGAACTTATGGAGTCTTAGGGCTTCTTGTTTATTGCATTTTATCATGTAATTAAACATTAATTATTTTGTTTCTGCTTCTAGTTTGTAGGAATAGGTTGAGTATTTTTCCTACCTGTCTTCATTCAAATGTAAAAGTCTAATTAATGTCAACACCCCATTGTTTCACCAATAAGGTTCAGTATTCCGACTAGAGAATGAACCGAGGCCGAGCAGGACACACTTCCACCAACACTAAATCTGAACTTATGGAGTCTTAGGGCTTCTTGTTTTTTGCATTTTATCATGTAAGTACAAACGATGAGATCCTAAGTCGTTCATGTGGAGACATGCGAGTGGGGGCGTCCTATGCAATGAGTTTGCATAAGACTGGACCACGAAATAAGTCACTTTTTTCTTTATAACGTCGTTTACTGAAGAAACGGACTATTTCTCATAGATGACCTAGGTAACTCGTTCTTAATCTTGAGCTAACTATGAACTCCTGTTTATACGAGATTATCCTTTGATCTGCATGGGTGAGAGTGACCAGTATCGCCGACTCAACAAGCCTACCATTTTGGGGATAAGATCGAATAGATAGCTGGGGACATAGTTACGCAAGACGGAATTCACTCCTATCCATTTCAGGGATAGTAGAGAGGTTGTTCCCTTAAGTACTAACTCCAGGACTTGAACAAGGGGCCCCACCCTCTCGTTGGATCGAGAGGGACTTAGGTTTGATGGTTGGACCACAAACCGATTGTTCATTAGAGGATTAGTAGAACTTAAGGAACAAAAAGTACTATAGGGGTGAAACGGTTATTTGACCTAGCTATAGCTACGAACAACCTGTGAAGGAACGACTTACTGAACATGGTTAAATCAAGTGGACGGAAATATATCTATAGTGAGGGGAGTGCAACTATCGGACTATAGTGGAGTGTCCCGGTAGTTAACGAATGTTGGCTAGCTTAGATAATGAGATTAGTCGGTTAGCCTCGAATCGTTGGAGCCCATGATCTATAGGTCCATTAGGTCCCTCTACTAGCTCATATCGGATTAAAGTCTAGAACATATTGATAGGAATCTTTGAATCGTTCAAAAACGGGAAATAGGGCATTATCCTAAAAATGTGTTTGACACAATATTTTAATTATGAATTAAATAAGGAATTGAGAGATAAGGTATTTAAAAGTGTTTTAAATATCATGTATATGTATTAGGAATCATATACTATTAATGGCACTAGGTAAGAATGATTAATTAGATTAATCATGATAAATTACTTGGAAATGTCTCAATTAATAACCTAGAAATCAAATTCAATTTAGAATTGAATTAGGGAAAATTGCAAGCTGAAAATTAAAAAATGAAGATTCAATTTAGTGGATTTAGTGGCATTCCCACTCTTGCATGTTGATGCATAGTGGAAAACAAAACAACCATGCACTAGTCGCATGTGTTGTGAATTAAACACCTAGAATCCACTTTGAGTTGCATTTTCACCATGTGTCTAGTGTCATGAAGCTTGTCTTTGCATGGAAGAGGTCTATATAAGGAGCTTGAATCAGATTCAAAAGGGAGAGAGTGATTTACCTACTGTTATGCTGCTGGAATTTCCTCTCAAACACACACACTTCCATAGATCTCTCAATTGCTTGATCCTTCAAACATTCCCTTCCCATTCCCTATCTCTATAAGACTCCCACAAGTCGTTCTTGGCCCGGAGAATAGTAGAGAAGACTCTAGAGGTTGTCCAAGGAGCATAGGAGAAGAAAACATCACAGGGAGTTCCTCATTAGTGAGCTACAAGGTTGGTGTTCTCTAAACTCTCTATTATGTCCTTTCTAGAACATGCATGCTTTAGGAGCAAAATTGAGTGTCTTAAGTGCTTTTGATCTTCAATTGCTTCCGCATGTGTTATATGAACACCTTCAATTGGTATCAGAGAATGATTAGAGCACTTAAGTCGTTTTAATTTTGTTGTGGTGGGTATCATTTTGAAATTGAATTTTCTGTGTGCTAAAATGGAAGTGTTCTGGTTTGGCAATTTTTTGAGCTTTCAAATCTTCATGAAATTGTAATTACTCGGAAATGTAAGAGCGTTAATGTGTGTTCTAGAGTCTGTAATTTTTATAGAGTCATTAGAGTCCATATAGGCTGTAAAATCGAAGCAAAACTGGAGAAGACGCAGCAGAAAACAGCAGCAGGAAGCTGCTGTTCGTGACAGCGTCGGGACGCTCTTCAAGTAGCGTCCCGACGCTGACGAAGAAAATTCCAACAGCTGCATTTTTCCAGCTCGGTTCGGTCCAGTTGCTTCTGTTTTGGTCCGGTTCGGTTTGCCTGCAGCCGGTTCAGCCCCTTAGCACTTATTTGAAGGCCGGTTCACTCCATGAAGGGTTGGTTCGGGTCAGTTCGTGAAGCTCGGGATCAATACAAGCAATTTTTATTAATTATTATTGTAATAGGTAGTTAATTGTTTGTTTTAAAATTGCCAAACCATTCCATTTTAGCTTGATTTAATTTCTTTTATGCATTGAGAATGTATGGTTTAATTAGATTAAATGTATGTGCATTATGAGCATGCCATATAGTTTAAAATCCCACCATAGGAAAGCATGATCATGCATTTTTATTTTTAATAAGTGTTATTAATAATTCAAATGCATAAGGAAAATTCCATGTTCAATTGATATAAGTGTTATATTGATTTAGGGAGATTCATGCTTGAATGGTTAATTAAAATTGATTAATTGATATAAAAGTTATATTTATTTAAAGATAAAATTAATCTAGCATGAAGCATGGAATTTCCTTAGAGTTTGTTTATAAAGTGTAATAATCAAATTGGAAAGCATGTTATAGATTAGATTTATAAATGTTATAAATCACTTAGAAATCTAAAATCTATAACAAAGAAAAGGTGCATGCTCACTTAGGGTTAATTTGATCCAATCTCTCGATCGATTTCAATTAGATTCAAATAGGTCTATAAGCTTGTAAAACATAGGTTACAAGAGAACTCACCCGACGAGATGCTGTCTAAGGCTGGAGGTATTTAAGTTGTCGGTTTATGGAACACCTCCTACCTGGGCATTGAGTCGGTCCTTGAGTTAAAGTTAACCCAGTTTTATGAGCTTGCACGTGTGTGATGTGAGGTTTTAATCGTTATCACCTAGACATCATAAGATTAAATGAACTTAGACTTAGGGTTATTCAATTAGCCGGAATTCGCCTAAGTATAAGTATACCCAAAACTGTTTAAAATACTTAGTGGGAGGGGAGAGATATATCAAATCCATTTCCCTTTCACGTTCTCCCTTTTGTTCACAAGGTGAGATTTATGCTTGGCCTCGTGTTGATTATACCTCAACTGCTCCATTCGGAAGGTGTTTGCATAAATCAATAACAAGGTGAATGGAGAAAGTATTTATAGTAAGTGAGTGAAGGAAGTGTGTCAACACATCCTGCGGTCTCTTCCGTTAGGTTGCACCGTGAGATTTCCATGTTGCGCCTGCTTGTACGCCCTGGAGCTACTAACCATTCGGAGGGTTGTAACATGGAGATCGGAACAACGCAAACTCCAGAGATGGATAGGATTACTTAGGATCATTTCCAACATTAGCTTTTCCATTCGGTAGCATTGTTGGGGCCGTTCTCTGTAATCTTAAAACGACGGGTCACACTTACAAGGATTACTAAATGTTAGTGTATTCCTGACCAAACGTAACGATAACTAAACCACTATAGGAATAAGAGTTATTCTGGGATTAGTATTTAGTCAAGAACGTCTTGGTTTAGTGAAGGAGTAATTGACTGCCCCTCGGTAGAGGTTGCTCTAAATTACTAAAGTGTCGTTGCAAAATAATAATCCTGGGTACATTATTACTTTTGCTAAAACCTGATTGGATTTTGTCAAAAATGGTTAATAAGCAAATTACTAATAGCTTTGTTTAATTTTTCAGCATGTCTAGCTCACTAGTTCAATTACTCGCTTCGGATAAGCTTAACGGAGATAATTATGGGACTTGGAAGTCTAATCTGAATACAATACTAGTAATCGCCGAAGAGTGTCCACCTAACCTTGGCTCGCCAACAAACCGAATTGTTCGGGAAACATATGAGAAATGGACTCGAGCAAATGATAAAGCAAGAGTCTATATTTTAGCAAGCATTTCGGATGTCTTGTCTAAAAAGCACGAGAGGATGGTCACCGCAAGGGAGATCATGACTTCGTTGCAAGGTATGTTTGGACAACCGTCCTCGCAAATCAGGCACGAAGCTCTCAAGAATGTTTACAATTCCCGAATGAAGGAAGGTGCTTCAGTTAGGGAACATGTTTTGAACATGATGGTTCAGTTTAACATCGCTGAAGTAAACGGTGCTACAATTGACGAGGGTAGTCAAGTAAGTTTCATAATGGAGTCTCTTCCGAAGAGCTTCATTCAGTTCAGGACAAACGCTGTCATGAACAAAATAGACTTTAACTTAACTACTTTGCTAAACGAGCTCCAGACCTACCAAAGTCTCACCAAGAGGGGACATGAAGGGGTAGCAAACGTTGCCACAACCAAGAAGTTCCAAAAGGGATCGTCCTCGGGAACCAAGTCTGGACCTTCCACTTCAAAGAATAAAAGTATTCAGATGAAGAAAAAGAAGGAAAAAGGGAAAGAAAAGGCTCCAATGGGAAGCAAGGCAAAAACTAAAGCTGCAGATAAAGGAAAATGTTTCCATTGTAATGTAGACGGACATTGGAAACGCAATTGTCCCAAGTACCTTGCGGAAAAGAAGGCTGAAAAAGAAAAACAAGGTAAATTTGATTTGCTCGTTATCGAAACATGCTTAGTTGAGCAAGATAGCTCTGCCTGGATATTAGATTCAGGAGCGACTAACCATGTATGCTCTTCTTTACAGGAAATTAGTTCCTGGCATATGCTGGCAGATGGCGAAGTAACTCTAAGAGTTGGAACTGGAGAGGTCGTCTCAGCCAGAGCTTCTGGAACTCTCAAGTTGTCTTTTGGAGATAGATTTTTACTACTTGAAAAGGTCTTGTACGTTCCCGATATAAAAAGGAACTTAATTTCTATCTCTTGTTTGATTGAACATGAATACCAAGTATCTTTTGATATTAATAAAGTGTTTGTTAACAAAAGAGGTATGCATATATGTTCTGCATAACTTGAAAGCAACTTATACGTGTTAAGGCCAATTCAAGTTAAATCTATTTTTAATATGGAGATGTTTAAAGTAGCAGAAACTCAAAACAAAAGGCGAAAAGTTTCTCCTAATACCTATCTTTGGCACTTGAGATTAGGCCACATAAATCGCAATAGGATTGAAAGATTGGTAAAAAGTGGACTACTAAACCAGTTAGAAGATGACTCGTTACCACCATGTGAGTCCTGCCTCAAGGGAAAAATGACCAAACGACCTTTTTCGGAAAAAGGTTATAGGGCCAAAGAACCTTTAGAACTCGTGCATTCGGATCTCTGTGGTCCTATGAATGTCAAAGCACGAGGAGGGTATGAATATTTTGTCAGCTTCATTGATGATTATTTAAGGTATGACTACCTTTACCTACTGCATCACAAGTCTGAAGCCCTTGAAAAGTTCAAAGAGTACAAGACCGAGGTTGAGAACCACTTAGGTAAAACGATTAAAACACTGCGATCAGATTGAGGTGGAGAATATATGGACCTACAATTCCAAGACTATTTGATAGAACATGGAATCACGTCCCAACTCTCAGCCCCTGCTACACCACAACAAAATGGTGTATCAGAAAGGAGAAACCGAACCTTGTTAGACATGGTTCGATCAATGATGAGCTATGCTCAATTGCCTGATTCGTTCTAGGGATATGCAGTTGAGACTGCCGTATACATTTTGAACACTGTTCCCTCTAAAAGTGTTTCTGAAACACCTTATGAGCTATGGAAAAGGGGTAAAGGTAGTTTACGTCACTTCAGATTTTGGGGATGCCCAGCACACGTGTTGGTGCAAAACCCAAAGAAATTGGAACGACGTTCAAAATTGTGCCTGTTTGTAGGATATCCTAAAGAAACGAAAGGTGGTCTACTTTACGACCCTCAGGATAATAAAGTGATTGTATCGACAAACGCTACTTTCCTTGAGGAAGATCACATAAAAGATCATCGACCTCGCAGTAAACTAGTATTAGATGAGATTCAAGAAAAACTACAAAAGAATCTACAAAAGTTGTAGATCAAGCTGGTCCATCAAAAGTTGTTGATCAAACACATCCATCTCAAATAGTCAGAGAGCCTCGACGTAGTGGGAGGGTTATAATACAACCCGACCGCTACATGGGTTTAACAGAAACTCAAACCATTATATCTGATGATGGTATAGAGGATCCATTGTCCTTTAATCAGGGGATGAATGATGTTGATAAGGACCAGTGGATCAAAGCCATGGATCTCGAAATAGAGTCAATGTACTTCAATTCGGTCTGGGATCTTGTAGAGCAGCCAGATGGGGTAAAACCTATTGGTTGTAAATGGATCTACAAGAGAAAACGAGACCAAGCCGGTAAGGTTCAAACCTTTAAGGCTCGACTTGTGGCAAAGGGTTTTACCCAACGGGAAGGAGTGGATTTTGAAGAAACTTTTCCCCCTGTTGCCATGCTTAGGTCGATTAGAATACTCTTATCCATTGCCACATATTATGATTATGAAATATGGCAAATGGATGTCAAGACAGCCTTTTTGAACGGCAATCTTGAAGAGGCTATCTATATGGCTCAACCAGAGGGATTCATAGTCTAGGGTGATGAGCAAAAGGTTTGCAAACTTAAACGATCCATTCATGGATTAAAACAAGTATCAAGATCCTGGAATATACGTTTTGACACTACGATCAAAACGTATGGCTTTGAGCAGAATGTTGATGAACCTTGTGTTTACAAGAAAATCGTCAAATCCACTGTAGCTTTTCTAGTTCTATACGTAGATGATATCCTACTTATTGAGAATAATGTAGGATTCCCGACTGACGTAAAACAATGGCTAGCGACTCAATTCCAAATGAAAGATTTGGGTGAGGCTCAATTTGTTCTGGGCATTCAAATCGTTAGAAATAGAAAGAAAAAAACGCTAGCACTTTCTCAAGCATCATATATCGACAAAATGTTGGTACGATATTCAATGCAGAACTCCAAGAAAGAGTTATTACCTTTTAGGCATGGGGTTCACCTGTCAAAGGAACAAAGTCCTAAGACACCTCAAGAAGTTTAGGAAATGAGACGTATTCCCTATGCATCAGCAGTTGGTAGTTTGATGTATGCCGTGTTGTGTACCAGACCCGACATATGTTATGCCGTAGGAATTGTCAGTAGATATCAGTCCAATCCTGGACATGCGCATTGGACTGACGTTAAAAACATCCTTAAATATCGAAGGAGAACTAGGGATTATACGCTCGTGTATGGAGCAAAGGATCTGATCCTTACAGGATACACTGACTCAGATTTTCAGACCGATATAGATTCAAGAAAATCAACATCGGGATCTGTGTTTACTCTAAATGGAGGAGCAATAGTATGGAGGAGTATTAAGCAAGGTTGTATTGCTGACTCTACCATGGAAGCAGAGTACGTAGCTGCCTGTGAAGCAGCAAAAGAGGCAGTATGGCTAAGAAAATTCCTAACAGAGTTGGAACTTGTTCCAAATATGCAACTGCCTATCACCCTCTATTGTGATAACAGTGGATTAGTTGCAAACTCTAAGGAACCTCGAAGTCACAAGCGAGGAAAGCATATTGAGCGCAAATACCATCTCATCAGAGAGATCGTGCAACGAGGATATGTGATAGTCATGCAGATTGCTTCGGAGCACAACATGGCTGACCCGTTTACAAAACCCCTCACGGCTAAAGTTTTTTAGGGTCACCTAGTTAATCTAGGATTACGAGCTTTGTTAGACTAGGGCAAGTGGGAGAAATGTAAGGGTATGGATGATGCCCTAGTTTATTGTCTTTATACTTCTCTCACACCTAACTTCATGTACCCCACTAGAGTTTCTAGTCCAAGTGGGAGTTTGTTGGGTTTAATGTCCTATAAACTCGTAGTTTGTAAATCATTAAACACATTCTATTTTCAATAAAGACGTTATTGAGGTTATTCAGTAAAAGATGTTATTGAATATGTAAATTGCGAATGATTAACCTAAATCCAATAAACTAAGATCCTTGACTATAAAATGAATACTCGAACTATATGTAGGGACATATCGTAGGATCAAGTTCAAGTTTATAGTCAAAATAGTCTATAGTATAAGGATACGGTTGGGTGCCTTATCCTGGGGACACTATGGACGCGACCCACTTTGTATTAAGTACAAATGATGAGATCCTAAGTCGTTCATGTGGAGACATGCGAGTGGGGGAGTCCTATGCAATGAGTATGCATAAGACTGGACCACGATATAAGTCACTTTCTCTTTATAACGTCGTTTACTGAAGAAACTGACTATTTCTCATAGATGACCTAGGTAACTCGTTCTTAATCTTGAGCTAACTATGAACTCCTGTTTATACGAGGTTATCCTTTGATCTGCATGGGTGAGAGTGGCCAGTATCGCCGATTCAACAAGCCTACCATTTTGGGGATAAGATCGAATAGATAGTTGGGGACATAGTTACCCAAGACGTAATTCACTCCTACCCATTTCAGGGATAGCAGAGAGGTTGTTCCCTTAAGTACTAACTCCAGGACTTGAACAAGGGGCCCCACCCTCTCGTTGGATCGAGAGGGACTTAGGTTTGATGGTTGGACCACAAACCGATTGTTCATTAGAGGATTAGTGGAACTTAAGGAACAAAAAGTACTATAGGGGTGAAACGGTTATTTGACCTAGCTATAGCTACGAACAACCTGTGAAGGAACGACTTACTGAACATGGTTAAATCAAGTGGACGAAAATATATCTATAGTGAGGGGAGTGCAACTATCGGACTATAGTGGAGTGTCCCGGTAGTTAACAAATGTTGGCTAGCTTAGATAATGAGATTAGTCGGTTAGCCTCGAATCGTTGGAGCCCATGATCTATAGGTCCATTAGGTCCATTAGGTCCCTCTACTAACTCATATTGGATTAAAGTCTAGAACATATTGATAGGAATCTTTGAATCGTTCAAAAATGGGAAATAGGGCATTATCGTAAAAATGTGTTTGACACAATATTTTAATTATGAATTAAATAAGGAATTGAGAGATAAGGTATTTAAAATTGTTTTAAATACCATGTTTATGTATTAGGAATCATATACTATTAATGGCACTAGGTAAGAATGATTAATTAGATTAATCATGATAAATTACTTGGAAATGTCCCAATTAATGACCTAGAAATCAAATTCAATTTAGAATTGAATTAGAGAAAATTTCAAGCTGAGAATTCAAGAATGAAGATTCAATTTAGTGGATTTAGTGGCATTCCCACTCTTGCATGTTGATGCATAGTGGAAAACAACACAACCATGCACTAGTTGCATGTGTTGTGAATTAAACACCTAGAATCCACTTTGAGTTGCATTTTCACCATGTGTCTAGTGTCATGAAGCTTGTCTTTGCATGGAAGAGGTCTATATAAGGAGCTTGAATCAGATTCAAAAGGGAGAGAGTAATTTACCTACTGTTATGCTGCGGAATTTCCTCTCAAACACACACTTCCATAGATCTCTCAATTGCTTTATCCTTCAAGCATTCCCTTCCCATTCCCTATCTCTATAAGACTCCCACAAATCGTTCTTGGCCCGGAGAATAGTAGAGAAGACTCTAGAGGTTGTCCAAGGAGCATAAGAGAAGAAAACATCACAAGGAGTTCCTCATTAGTGAGCTACAAAGGTTGGTGTTCTCTAAACTCTCTATTCTGTCCTTTCTAGAACATGCATGCTTTAGGAGCAAAATTGAGTGTCTTAAGTGCTTTCGATCTCCAATTGCTTCCGCATGTGTTATATGAACACCTTCAATTCTGGCTTGAGCATCTTCACACCATGCGAGCCTGGACAACCGTGTCTACCTCGCCTCAGCCAGACTTGAGAATACGTGAGCCTGGACCACGGAGTCTACCTCACCTCATCTGGCTTGAGCATCTTCACGTCATGCGAGCCTGGGCTACCGAGTCTACCTCACCTCATCCAGATTCGAGATTATGTGAGCTTGGACCACCGAGTCTACCTCACCTCATCTGGCTTGAGTCCATCACTTCTTGCTAGCCTGGACCCCCGGGTCTACCTTGCCTCATCCAGACATGAGATTATGTGAGCATGGACCACGGGTCTACCTCACATCATCTGGTTTGAGCCCGTCACACTATCCTAGACTACCAAGTCTACCTCGCCTCATCCGGATATGGGATTGCACCAGCTTGGACTACCAAGTCTACCTCACCTCAGAGCCTAAACACTTCATATAAGTCAAGTTCACCTGGTTGAAGCCGAGACCGAGCACCTCTTACCGAGGCCGAGCACAAAATTTAAAGGTATTCTCCTATTTACTCAACTATACTTTATGTTTTAGTGAAGTTTTACTTGAGATTGGGGGCTACACAGGGGATATGCACTCCCTATTAAACAAAAGGCACACTAGCTTAGCATGTCTAACCAATGATTACATGTTCTAGCTTATTCTCTCATTATTTTTCTACAAAGACTGGCTAATGAATGCAGGGAGCTAAGTTTTGGGCTAATAGAGGCTCGAGGCCGAGGCCAACCCTAGCCTCTTCCCTCATTTTCCTTTTGCAGAAATTAACTTTTCGATGCACGATCGTGAAATCTTCTGCTTTTCCTATTTTAACTTGTGGATAAGCCCTGGATCTGGAATGAAGCACTCCGAATGACCAATGCCAAGGCCGAGGCCGATCATTCAGCAGGCCGAGCCCGTTCGCTTCCGTTCGGTCCCTGCTGCCTCTAGCCTCCCCGGTTCTGCCTGGTTCGTCCCGAAACGCCTCCGAATTCCTAAAAACCCTAGGAGCATGAGCAGGTATTTAAACCCCTCTTCGCCATTGAAGAAGAGATCCCGAACTCTATTCTCGACTTCTCCTCTTGCTCTCTAGCTCTTCCTTCCGTTTTCTGACTTAAGCATCGGAGGCAGTGTGGCAAGCACCACACCTGTTTGCAGGTTTACTGTCTTGCAGGCCACGTCTTCCCCCCTCTCAAACTAATTTACCGTTGGTGGCATGTGAAGGTCAGGTGAGTTCTACCCAACCAAATTTGACCATCAACTGTAGAGTGGAGATTTGATGATTTGATCTATAAATATAAAATTGTGAATGATGAATGAATTGTCTATTTGAGCATGACTCAATGAATAGAACTCCAAATTACAATTTAAAAGGTCATGATTCAATCCTCCACCCCGCAATTATTTAGGTCCCGTTTGATAACCATTTAGTTTTTGAAAATTATGCTTCCTTTCTTCCAAATTTCCTACAATGGTTTCCATATTTGTTAAGGATCCACTTGAATTCTTAGTCAAATTCTAAAAACAAAAACTAGTTTTTGAAAACTATTTTTTTTTCAAAATTTGACATGGTTTTTAAAGACAAGGAAGAAGGTAGATGCTAAAACAAAGAAACTTATAGATGGAAGTAGGTGTATATAGGCTTAATTTTCAAAAACCAAAAACCAAAAACCAAAAATCAAATGGTTATTAAACGGAGCCTTAACTAACAAAATAAATAAATAAATAATGAATGAAGTCAACCCATATTTGATTGGTAAGAAAGGGAAAAGTCAAGCTTATTGTATTGAGAGAAGACTAAGCAAAGTCTCCTAAAGTTGGAAGAAGTGGTTGCCCACTAAAATTAAATATATATAATGAAGGTGGACTTCATAATGTAGTAAAATTCAAGGCAATTATGTCACTAAATGACGTCATTTCTATTTATTTATTTATTTATGTATTGTTTTTAAAGTTTTTTTTTTTTTTTGAGGAAATGTTTTTAAAGTGTTGGTAGGCCACAAATTCACAATTATAAATGGAATTGGCCTTCTTCTTTTGTTCTTTTCTCTCCTTCTTTTCCACCTTCCTTCGTAAAAGTCAAGAAATTAGTTCATTAAGATAGGTAAGGAGTCTTTTTTTTCTTTTTAAATATTAGAGCTAAAAAGAAAACTATAGATTATTTATTTTGTCATTACCACTTTAGTCCCTAAACTTTTATGATTCGCGTCTTATGATTTGGTGAATTTTAAAAAGTATATAATTGATCTTTTGAACTTTTAAGTTCATGTCTAATGTTCGTGGAATTGAGTGTTTGATAATTTTTTACACTTTTAATTTTATATTTATAGACGATTCCTAATTTGTTAGACATTTTTAAAAATTCATATGCCTATTAGACACAAAATTGAAAAGTCAAATTCTTATTAGACAATAGACACAAAGTTTTTTTGTTATTTTTGTGTGTCTTGGTTCATGAATTTCTAAAAAAAAAAAAAATGTTAGGTAGGTTAGAAACCTATGAATACAAAATTGAAAGTTCAATGACTTATTAAACACTTTTAAGTTTAGTGACTTAGGTGTGTTTGGTTTAACTTTTCAAGTGTTTAATTTTTTTAAAAAAAAAACATTTTGAAAAAATTTCTAGTGTTTGACAACCACTAAAAATGACTTATTAGAAAAGTGAGATTGAGAAATAAACTATTTTATATAAAATGTTTTTTAAAAAATGCATTCTTGAAAAACATTTAAGGCAAAATGTTTTCCAAACGGACCCTTATTAGACACAAAATCGAAAGTTTAGGCCTAATTTAATAACTATTTGGTTTTTGAAAATTATGGTTATTTTCTTACCATTTCTTTGTCATGGTTTTTATCTTTCTTAAGAAAACATTTGAATTCTTAACCAAATTTTAAAAATAAAAACAAGTTCTTAAAAATGATTTTCTTTTAGTTTCCAAAACTTGGTTTGAATTGAAAACGTTTGTGAAAAATAGATAACAAAAAAAAAAAAAAAAAAAAAAAAACTCATAAGTGTTTATAAGTTTAATTTTCAAAAACCAAAAACCAAAAATCAAATGGTCATCGAACGAGACTTTAAATATTTATTAGACAATTTTAAGAGTTCAGAATTTAGATATAACATTCAAAGTTCAAATACCAAAATTATAATTTAATCTTCCTTTTATACTATATATATTTTGAGTTTTCCTTTTTTTTTTTGAAAATATTTTGAGTTTAACAATTATGGGATGAAGAATCGAATATGGACCAAATTATATTCGAATCGAGAAAAATTAAAATTTTTAAGAGTTAGGTCGGTGCGAATGGTTAGGCCATAAAATAAATACTTAAGAAGACCCGAGTTAAAAATTTGAGGTCATTAGAATTGCATAAATTATTTATTAAATAAATATTATGAGATAGTGATTTTTTTTTTTTTGTTCTTGTTTAATAATTGTTTTTCCCTCAACAGGGATCACAACAAGGCAATTAGGCACTTTGTTGGGCATTTTTATTTTAATCCACTGCCTTGTCTTTTTCCTCAAATTCACGACATCAACATAGGTTTGCATAATTTTATATGGGCCACATATCTCTAAATAAAAGTTGATATACTTCTCGGAAAAAAAAAAAGAAAGAAAAAAAAAGAAGTTGATATATATATATATATATATATATATAGGCAAAGATAGAAATTCTATTTTTGCTAAAGACTAATTCACAATTATTGGCATTGTAGCCGCCTTTTGAATATAGCCGTGCACTGTGTTGCGAAGAGAGTTGCGAACCTTCCCCTTCCATGCGCGAGTTCTTCGTCTTCTGGGTTCGGTAGCAGGATCTCCCCTTCGCGGGAAACAGGGTATGTATTTTGGGCTCCTAATATTCCTTCTTGGCTTTTTCCCCTTATTTATGAGGGAAGTTGTAACGATGTTTTTTAGTTTTAATATTATTCCTGATTCAAAAAAAAAAAATCACAATTATCTCTTGAGAGATAACATTTTCTTCTATGATTAATAGAATATAATACTAATCATTGTAGGTGGTGATCCAATTACAGATGAAACTTTTAAGAGATTGTAATTTTTTCAAATTGACTTTTGGTCTATTTGGAATACATTTTAGGTCGAGTGTTTTTCAACAATACTTTTCTTTTAACCAGTTGAGTTATGTTCTTGTTGACTTATAACAAAATACTTAGTGTGTTCTAAAACTACACATCTGGTAAAACAATTATTAATAAGCTTAATAGTTAAGTTAATTTGTGACATAGTTTTCCATGAATTTGAAAGATGAGATTATGAGATGAGAGTAAAAAGAAGAAAACATATGGGAGAGATGAGGGTTAGATAGTCTTAGGTGAACAATGTTAAGGAGATTGCTAAACCATGTCAGATTAATGAAGATAATCAGTTCAATTAAGTTTGGTTCTAGAAGCTTCTCTCCAACGATTTTTGTTACCAATATTCCTTCCAATGATTGGTTTCTCCGGTAATAATAGGACATCTGTCCTTTATTGTATTTATCATTATTTCATTATTTGATTGCTCTAAAGAGAATTGATGTATAAATATGGTTGTAGCCATTGCTAATATTCATTCAATACAGAAAGCAGAATTACCTCTCCATTTTCTACTCTGTTTAAAAGTTTAACTTGGTATCAGAGCCAAAATGGCCAACGCCTCGACGAATAGTGGAGTATCCTTGGGAATAAGTAGCCCAACTTCGTTCAGCTCACCGCCCCTCAATCAATTGTTGAATCAAATCACAACAATTAAGTTGGATCGAGGTAATTTCTTGCTGTGGAAAAATCTTGCCCTTCCGATTTTACGAAGTTACAAGTTAGAAGCCACTTGCTTGGAACCAAACCATGTCCACCGATGTTTTTCACTCAGACTGCTGAAGGTACTAATAATGGTGCTACGGGAACAACGAATATTGCTGAGGCATCAAGCTCAGAGGCACCTGGAAGTGGAGCATTAAGCTCAACACCTGCCGAGGTCATAAATCCATTATATGAAGCATGGGTTACTACAGATCAATTATTATTAGGATGGCTTCAAAATTCGATGACCTCAGAGGTCGCTACTCAAGTAATGGGTTTCTATAACGCCAAGGATCTCTAGGTAGCAGTTCAAAATCTTTTCGGATACAATCGAGAGCTGAAGAGGACTATCTTAGACAAATGTTTCAACAAACACGAAAAGGTACGTCTAAAATGGTTGATTATCTCAGACTAATGAAAACCCATGCTGATAATTTAGGGCAAGCTAGAAGTCCTGTTTCATCGAGAAATCTGATCTCTCAAGTCCTACTGGGGCTAGACGAAGAATATAATCCTGTTGTTGCAATGATCCACGAGAGAGGAGATATAACCTGGTCGGAAATGCAAGTCGAACTCCTAGTCTTTGAGAAGCAGCTGGAACTTCAAACAGCTCAGAAATCTATAGTTTCTTTCAGCCAAAGTGTGTCTGTCAATTTAGCTAATACCAAGGGGATACCTAATGCGAACAACAATACAAATAGAGGATGGAACTTCAACAATAATCAAAGAGGTCAGAACTCTAACAGTGGTCAGAAGGGTGGATCACAGTTCAACAACAATAGAGGTCGTGGAGGCCGAGGCAGAGGCTACTCCAATTGTGGCAATTATGACAATAACAACAATCGACCGGTATGTCAAGTTTGTGGTAAACCAAGTCATTCAGCTATTGTTTGTTATCATATGTTTGATAAGGAATTTACACCTAATCAGAATAGAAATGGTAGTTCCAATACCACTGTTATTCAATCAAATACTGGTCATTATGCTGGAAATTCATCACGTGCTACAGCTTTTTTGTAGCCAATTCAGGAAACCCGTTTTTAGCTAATCCTGAAACAGTGATCGACTCCAACTGGTATGCCGACAGTGGAACGTCAAATCATGTGACTGGCGATTACAATAATCTGGTTAATCCTAAAGAATATGGAGGTAATGAGCAAGTCATTATTGGTAATGGTACTAAATTACCAATTTCCTTTACTGGCAGTACATATTTGACTGATGGATCATGTGTTCTTAGCCTTGATAATATTTTGTTAGTGCCAAATATAGCCAAGAATTTAATTAGTGTGTCAAAGTTGGCACAAGACAATAATGTTTATGTTGAATTTCATGGCAATTTTTGTCTTATAAAGGACAAGGCTTCGGATCGGGTTCTGCTGAAAGGAATACTTAGAGACGGCTTGTATCAGCTTGAAAGTGTTCATCCATTGTCTGCAAATGATCCAAATCTACCTGCTCCAGTTTCACAGATAATTCTAGTCCATCAGTCTGTGTTGCTTCTTGTCAATCTGTTCATGTCTTTACTGCTGTTTCGAAAAATGTTTGGCATAGACGCCTTGGTCATCCAGTGCCCAAGGTTCTTGATTTTGTTATTAAAGATTGTAATCTCCCAGTTAAAGGAAATGAAAAAATTGAGTTTTGTGCTTCCTGTCAATTTGGTAAAGCTCATAATCTGCCTTTTCAGTTGTCTAACACTCGTGCAAAGCATCCTTTTGATTTGGTTCACTCAGACTTGTGGGGTCCTGCATCCGTAGAATCTCCTGATGGTTTCAAGTTTTATGTGTTGTTTTTGGATGATCACAACAGGTTTACATGGTTGTATCCTCTCAAACGGAAAAGTGATACTTTTCATGCCTTCCAACACTTTGCTCAGCTGGTTAAAAGACAATTTAACATATGTATCAAAGTTCTTCAGTCTGATAATGGGGGTGAATTTGTCCATATCCATCGGGAGTGTTACAAATTGGGGATTATCTCTCGGTACTCTTGTCCTTATACCTTAGCTCAAAATGGGAGGGCTGAGAGGAAGCACAGACATATCATCGAAACTGGTCTCACTCTTCTTGCTCAAGCCTCCATGCCGCTTATTTATTGGTGGGATGCGTTCCTTGCGGCTGTACAGTTGATAAATGGACTTCCATCTCCTGTTCTCCATGGTAAGTCCCCAATTGAGCTTTTGTTTCATAAGAGGCTTGATTTTTCTTCTTTACGTGTTTTTGGCAGCGTCTGCTATCCATGTCTTAGATCATATCAAAGCCACAAGTTCATGTTTCACTCTGAACGGTGTGTATATCTTGGCTTCAGTCCTGCTCATAAAGGCCACAAGTGCCTGAATGCCTCCGAGAGAATCTATATATCAAGAAATGTTCGGTTTAATGAGAATGACTTTCCATTCTCAACTGGTTTTGCCTCATCATCTGTCCCAAATACTACAACTAAGACTTGTCCACCTATTACACACTGTTTTCCAGCTCCTGTCATGTCCTTTCAGCCTCAACAACATACTTTACCTTCACCTATACAGTCTACACCTTTGCCTCAGATTGTGCACCAGCCTGTTCCACCTAACCCATCTACATCAGTCCAGCCTAATACTCTACCTCAGTCCTCTCAACAACCTTTGCAGTCGTCTGTTGCCTCACCCATTTTTCAGAATTTAACACCATCCTCGCAACCATGTAGCCCAACAGCAGCCTTTGAGAATCTCAACAACTTGTCCAGTCCCCAACCATCACATCCTACATCACCTATACTGCCCCAACCTCCTGTCCCACCTAATCCTACCAACTGTCCTACTCAGCCATCTCATCCAATGACTACTCGTGCCAAATCAGGCATATTCAAACCAAAAGCCTGGCTTACAAAGGCAATTACTGACCGGTCTCTCACTGAGCCAACCCGAGTGAAGGATGCTATTGCTACCCCTCAATGAAAACAAGCTATGGATCTTGAATATTCTGCCCTGATATCGAACAAAACATGGTGTTTGGTGCCTCCCTCGCCTGATATGAATGTCGTTGGTAACAAATGGGTGTTCCGAATTAAAAGAAATGCGATTCAACGCTATAAAGCTCGTTTAGTGGCGAAGGGATTTCATCAAAGCCCTGGGATAGACTTCTTCGAAACCTTCAGCCCTGTTGTTAAGGCATCAACTATTCGTGTGGTGCTTAGTCTTGCTGTCTCGAGAGGCTGGTCGATGAGGCAACTTGATTTTAATAACGCCTTCCTTAAATGATCATTGGATGAAAAGGTATTTATGTGTCAACCTCTTGGCTATATTGATCCTGCATTTCCCACCTATGTTTGCAAATTGAACAAGGATATATATGGCTTGAAACAAGCTCCTCGGGTGTGGACAAATACACTCAAATTTGCTCTTTTGTCTTGGGGTTTCCAGAATTCCAGGTCTGATACTTCCCTTTACTTTTATAAGCATGACAGGGATATTATTATACTCTTAGTCTATGTTGATGATGTTGTTATAACAGGGAGCAGTGACTCTTTAATTAACCAATTGGTAAAGAGTTTAGACAGTCGGTTTTCTTTAAAAGATTTGGGGTTGTTAAGTTACTTTTTGGGCATTCAAGTCAATTACTTACCTTCTGGTATTCTACTGACTCAAGAAAAGTATATTAATGATTTGTTACACAAGTTGGTATTCTCCCTGTGTTGTGGGTAAGCATTTGTCATTACATGAGGGAGAACCTCTTGCTGATCCGTTTGTGTATATAAGCACCATTGGTGCTCTTCAATATCTCACAACCGCCCGACCGGACATAGCCTATATAGTTAACCACCTCAGTCAGTTTCTCAAATCTCCAAGTGACATACACTAGCATGCTGTTAAAAGGGTTCTACGATATATCAGTGGCACAAAACACCTTGGTTTGCATCTTAACTCTGGCTCGAATATATGCATATCTGCCTTCTCGGATGCTGACTGGGCATCCAACATTGATGATCGCAAGTCTATTGCAGCCTACTGCGTGTTCCTTGGCGAAAACTTGGTGTCTTGGTCGTCAAAGAAGCAAACCGCTATTGCTCGCTCGAGCACAGAATCAGAATACCGAGCTTTGGCTCATGCCACAGTTGAAATTATGTGGCTTCAACAACTGTTGACTGAGATTGGTTGTTCCTCTTCTTCTAAACCAGTGTTATGGTGTGATAATTTATATGCAGGTGCTCTTGCTGTCAACCCCGTGTTTCATGCCCGCACTAAACATATCGAGATTGATGTTCATTTTGTTCGGGATCAAGTTCTCAAAGGATATTTAGACATTCGTTATGTCCCAACTTCGGATTAGCTCGCAGACTGCTTGACTAAGTCTCTCTCTCACTCTCCCTTCTCCTACTTACGCTCCAAACTCGGCATAGTAGAACTACCCACTCGTTTGAGGGGGAATGTTAAGGAGAATGCTAAACCATGTCAGATTAGTGAAGATAATCAGCTCAATTAAGTTTGGTTCCAGAAGCTTCTCTCTAACGATTTCTGTTATCAATATTCCTTTTAATGATTGGTTTCTCCTATAATAATAGGACATTTGTCCTTTATTGTATTTATCATTATTTCATTATTTGATTGCTCTAAAGAGAGCTGATGTATAAATATGGTCGTAGCCAATTGTTGATATTCATTCAATACAGAAAGCAGAATTACCTCTCCATTTTCTACTCTGTTTAAAAGTTTAACTAACAATACATAGAGTTTTCTATTATTTTCTGAAAAAAAAAAAAAAATTGCCACTAAAGCTGAAGATTGTTTTAGGAATGAGTATAAATAACTTAGGCCCCGTTTGATAACTAATTGGTTTTTGGTTTTTGAAAATTAAGCTTGTTTTCTCCCAAATTTCTTACCATTGTTTTCATTATTGTCAATGACACATTTGAATTCCTAGCCAAATTCCAAAAACAAAAACAAGTTTTTGGAAACTACTTTTTTTAGTTTTCAAAACTTGAGTTGGTTTTTGAAAACATGGGAAGATGGTAGAGAACAAAACAAAGAAACTTAGTAGTGGAAGTAATGTTTATAGGCTTAATTTTCAAAAACCAAAAATTAAAAACAAAATGGTTATCAAACGGGGCCTTAATTTTTTATTAAAAAAATTACTAATACATTAGTCAATTAGTTTAGGTTGATGTTTGTAAAAGTTTAAAGGGAAAAATACACTTTTGGTCCCTGAGGTTTGGTTTAGGTTTCGTTTTGGTCCCTGAGGTTTCAAACTCAACATTTTAGTCCCTGAGGTTTGCATTTAGTAGCATTTTAGTCCCTCCATCCAATTTTCTGTTAGATTTTAACAGATCTCTGACGTGGCATCCATTTTTTTTATTAAAAAAATATTTTTTCATTTGTTAAAATAAAAATAATAAAATATTAATTTTAAATATATTTTTATTTTTATTTTTAATTTTTTTTCTTTCTTCTTCTTCAACCCCTTCACCACCCACCCTCCTTATTCTTCTTCAACCTTCCTCACAGCTCACACCACCAATAGCCGCCGGGGACAACTTTTTTTTTCTTATGTTTTTTCTTCTTCCCCCTCCTCTCTTTTTCTTCCAACGAGCTACGGAGAGAGATAGATCTACCAGATCTGGTGACGACGGAGAGAGAGACGCTGGACACGGAGAGAGAGACAGCTGGAGATGGAGACGACGCCAGATCTAGGCTCGTTCCAGTCCGTTCGTGCTCCTCCCGCCGCCATCGCTGTCATAGCGAAGCTAATTCCACCGGAGCGACATGAGAGGGAGAGACGGTAAGATCTGGATGGCGGGCGTGCTCCTCACACAGGTGGCGATTGAGCCTTCAACAGCCGATGGGCTTACAGTCGAAGGAATAATTGGAAATCGATGGAGGATTCTTGATGAGAGCAAGAGCGATTGGAGGAGCCATGCTGCTACAAATGCCCAATCCATTCATCTGATCAAGTAGCGTTTACAGGTTTGTTTCCTAATCAGATTCTTTCAATTAATTTCTGCTTTTTAGTCAGCTGTGTGATTTTATTGCTCTAATGTAAATCACTTGAGTTAACAAAATGCTTGAAGTTTCGATTTTTGGCTGTGAATGTTTGGCGATGGCAGTGGAAGAAGCTGATGATGAGATTGGAGTTGTTGTCGGTGGAGTTGGAGAAGGCTGATCTGTGGGATGATGCTACACATGCAGGGAAGATAAGTCGGGAGCATGGTTCAATTATGGATAAGATTAAAGAGATCAAAGCATTTGAGAGAGAGTTGCTTGAGCATATCGACATGATAAAGCTTGCCAGTGAGGGAGAGAGATCGATCTTGAAAAACCCAGATCTGGAAAACTCTTCAATCCATTTGTCTACTACGCACAAATCTGGAAAAACTCTCGAGAGGGAGACAGAGACCGAGAGTTAGAGAGAGATCGGCTTGAGGAAGAAACAGACGGTGGCCACACAAAAAAAAGGAGAAGAAAGCAACAAAAAAAAAAGTTCACCGGCGACAGAGAGCTAGAAGAAGAAGCGGCCGGCGATGGAGAGGTGGAGGAAGAACGAGAAGAAAGGGGAGAGAGAAATGGAGAAAAAAATGAAATAATAAAAACTAATAAAATAATAATTTTTTAATTAACTTAATATTTATTTTATTTTAAAATTTGAAAAATTATTTAAAAATAGGTGCCACGTCAGCAAACCATTAGTTTTTAACGGAAAAATGGATGGAGGGACCAAAATGCTACTAAATGCAAAACTCAGGGACTAAAATGTTGAGTTTGAAACCTCAGGGACCAAAACGAAACCTAAACCAAACCTCAGAGACCAAAAGTGTATTTTTCCCAAGTTTAAATTTCATTTTGGTCACTAAAATTTTAAAATAATGTCTACTTTAGTCTCCTAAACTTTCAAAAAATAACTATTTTGGTCATTGACCTTAGGGTAAAAATAATTTTTAACTCTAAACTTGGTAGAATGTATTAATTTTAACCATGAACTTTCAATTTGATCAAATTGAACCCCAAACTTAACAGATTGTATCAATTTTAACCCCAAACTTGAACCTACTCAAGAATGGATGAGTTCAAACTTCATAACGATCAACCTTTATTGTTTGATTCAATTTCTAATTTTTCGACAACTAAATATTACAAAGACAAATAGTTGTCTCATAAGACTGTAATGTCGCACGTAAATTGATTCAATATAAGAAAAAAAGAATAAGGCTATGAACTAATCATCAAACCTATAAAAGTTTAATTTGGATTCGTACAAGCTTAAAGAAAAGTACATATCCACATGTGAAATGGTTCGAATTGCAATCATTTTCTTTTTCTTTTTTTCTTTTAAGAAAAAGAAAAGATGAACTAACATAGTTGGTTTGATTGGCATTGGCAGGAAAGTAATTGGGTGAAACGTAATTTTCATGTCAAATCTTGTCTATTCTTGAGCTAGCCATGGAAATAGATATCTCACCTTAATTATTTTTTTCAAGATAGTACTTTATTTTGACCATTTTCATAAAAAAGAAAAAATATATACTCTCTGTCTCACATTAATTATATATATATATACACACACATAGATATACATATGAACACACGATGCTCTTCCGACTCATTTGGATTGTATATATATTATAGGATGGGTATGAATATTAAGGGTTGGTTTGATAACGTTCTCGTTTCCCGTTTCTCGTTTCTAGCTTCTTGTTTCTTGTTTTTAAAAAACTAAAAACAGAAACATGTTTGATAACTATTTTTGTTTCTTGTTTCTCTAAAAAAAAAAACAGAAAAAAGAAACAGAAACAGATATGTGTTTGATAACTTTTTCTTGTTTCTTTATTTTTAGTTGAAATAAAATTTCATCCATATAATATAAAAATTATATATAACATACATTAAAATTATAGTCAGAAGTTGTTGATGGCGGCTAGTCGACAGCGCCTAGTAGTCGGAGGTCGACAGTGGCAGTCGGTGCTCAGAGGTTGATGGTGGCGACCGGTAGTCGGAGGTCGAAGGTGGTGGTCGGTCAACAGAGGTCGATCAGCGGAGGTCGGCGGCGATAGTCAGAGGTCAACGGTAGCGGTCGGTCGTGGCCGGTAGTCAAAGGTCGACAATGGAGGTCAGCAACGACCGGTAGTCACAGGTCGAAGGTAGCGGTCGATCAGCGTAGGTCGAAGGTGGCGGTCGATCAGCGTAGGTCAACAGCGGGGGTCAGTCAGCGGAGGTCGATGGCGGCTAATAGTCAGAGGTCGACGGTAGCGACCGGTCGGTGGAGGTCGATGACGATCAGTAGTTTGAGACTAACGGTGGCGACCGGTCGGTGGTAGCTGGTCAGCGGAGGTCGACAGCGATGAGTCGACGGAGGTTGACGATAGCGGGTAGTCGAAGGTCGATGGTAGCAGTCGGTCCCGACTGGTAATCAGAGGTCGACGATAGCGACCAGTCTATGGAGGTCGACAACGACAGGTAGTCGGAGGTGGATGGTGGCGGTCAGTCGGCGGAGGTCGATGACGATCGTGAAGGGGATAAAAGCTCCTACGCAGCGGAAGCGCATCGATTGGACCCTACGCCGTATATTAATTAACATTAAAATACCATTACGAAAAGGAAAAATATAAACTTTAAACATGCTTTAAAGTTGCTGTAAATAGCTATAAACATGCTTGAAAATTAAATCTAATTTATTTTCATGCTTTTCTAAAGAAACGGGAAAGAGCCGTTACAAACCTTCGTTGTAGACTTGACCGTTCTTCGCCAATGACGCTTCAACGAACGAAAACGCAGCAGCCCTCTTGTCTCTTATTCGCTGGAAATTTCTTCTTGAAGGACACAATAACCACAGAGGTTACACCGGTATGTTTCTAAGTCTAGGAGGCAAAAGACTTATGGGAGTCTTTCTCTAAGAGGGAGGCTAGAGAGAATTCTAGGGTCTTGTCTTGTGAGTCTAACAGTCCGTTTGGAATACATTTTAATTTAAATGTTTTTCAAGAATGCATTTTTTTAAAAACATTTTGTATAAAAATTGTTTATAATTTAAACACTCATGTGTTTGGTTGCATTTCCTCACAAATGTTTTTATACACAAGTTATTGTTTACTTAAGAAGTCTTTTTTAAAAAGTTGGTTTCAAGTGTTTCTCTCAAAATGGTTTATTTATCAATCTCATTTTCTAATAAGTCATTGTTAGTGGTTGCCAAACACTAGAAATTTTTGCAAAATGATTTATTTTCAAAATTAAACACTTGAAAAGTTAAACCAAACACACCCTAAGAGCAAGAGGAGAGTACTGAACCAATTAGGTCTAGTGTTCTATTTATAGAAGAAAGGCCATGAATAAAATATTTAATTAAATCAATCTTTTCCAAAATTGATTCAATCTTATTCCATATTTAATCAATCTAAGATCAATCAATTCCATAATTGATTAATCTTTTCCACAAATGACTAATTACTTCCATAAGTGATTAGATCATTTTCATAAATGATTAATCACTTCCTTAAGTGATTAATTATTTTCATAATTGATTAATTCCCGGTTAATGAATTCTTTAATTAATTAACCACCAATTAAATATCTCATATTTAATTTCTGGCCTTGAATTAATTAATTTGCCCAAATAGATTTTAGGCCTTAAAATTAATTAATTCATTATTTGAACTCTTTCAAACTTCCATAAATTTAATATGACTCAAATTTATATTAATATTTGAATTTCTTCAAATATTAATTTCTCTCATAATAATATATCAATATATATTATATTGTTTCCCTTAGTAAATTGAACACTTTCAATTTACATTTATTACTTAGTTGCCTCAAATTACTTTATGAGCTACTAGTGGGACCTAATGGACCTGCAGATCAGAAGCTCCAACGATGTGAGATTAATTGGTCAAACTCATTAACCAAATTAATCAATATTCGTTAAATGTGTGTACATTCCACTATAGACTCACAGTTGCACTCTTCTCACTGCAGACATATTTTCTGTGTCCACGGATATAGACCAATATCGACTAGTTAGTCCTTCACGAGTGTCCGTAACACCAGCTGGGTCAAATTACCGTGTTACCCCTAGGTTACTTCTATTTCCTTAAGTACCAGTTCTCCTCTAATGAACAACCTGTTTGTGGTCCAACCATCAAACAGAAAAATCCTCTCGTGCCATTGAGAGGGTAGGGCCCTTTGTTCAAGACTCGGAGTCACCACTTAAGGGAACACTCATCTGCTTCCCTAAAGTTGGGAATGAGTGAATTCCATCTTGTTCGATTATGTTCTCAACTCCCCACTCGGTCTTGTCCCCAAAATGGTAGGCTTATTGAGTCGGCGTATTGGCCACTCTCAAGTCTCACCCATACAAATCAAAGGAAAATCCCTCATGAGCAGGAGTTCATAATCAACTCAGGATTAAGACTAAGTTGTCTAGGTCGTCCTAGTGAAATAGAAAACCAACTAGTTAACGGTGTTATAACCAGTGGCTACTATTTCGCAGTCCGGTCTTATGTAAACTCATTGCATAGGATACCCCCACTTGCATGTCTCCTACACGAACGCGTTGGATCATAGCGTTTGTATCAAATACAAAGTGGGTCGTATCCATAGTGTCACCAGGATAAGGCACCCAGTCTTATCCCTATACTATAGACCTTTTAAGCTGTTTCTTGAATAGTGATCCCCATATGTCGCCATATATAGTTCAAGACTCATATTACAGCCTAGGATGTCTAGTTTATTGGATTAGGGTTATTTTAGGCAAAGACAAATATAAAATAACTAATAACATTTAATGGAAAAATATATCAATATTATTTCATTAATATCCAGTCAACGGTTACATTCACTACCTACGAGTTTTACGACATAAAACCCAACAAACTCCCACTTGAACTAAAACACTAGTTAGTGGGATGTAAATGCAATAATCTAAAGCTGGAAATGTCATGTATACTATAATACAATGAACTAGGGCATCCTTATACCCATTATACATTTCTCCCACTTGCCCTAGATTAGGTGGCATACATATCTCGTAGACCTAGACCCTCTAGATGACCCTCAAACACTTTAGCCGTGAGAGCTTTCGTAAATGGATCAGCGATGTTGTGCTCTGAAGCGATCTTAGTGACGATCACATCTCCTCGTTGCACAATCTCCCGTATCAGGTGATACTTCCTCTTGATGTGTTTACCCCGTTTGTGACTTCGATGTTCTTTTAAGTTGGCTACAGCCCCACTGTTGTCACAGTATAGTGTTATAGGCACGTTCATATTCGTAACAACTTCCAAATCAGTCAAGAACTTTCTAAGCCAGACTGCCTCCTTAGCTGCTACATACTCAGCCTCCATGGTTGAGTCTGCTATGCATCCTTGTTTGATGCTTCTCCAAATCCTTATCAGCTTGAAAGTTAGAGTCAGTGTATCCAGTAAAAATCAAATCCTTAGCTCCATACACAAGCATGTAGCCCCTCGTTCTCCGAAGATACTTGAGGATATTCTTAACTGCTCCCCAGTGGTCCAACCCTGGATTAGACTGATACCTACTGACTACTCCCACTGCATAACATATGTCAAACCTAGTGTAGAGTATAACACACATTAAGCTTCCCACACCTGAGGCGTAGGGAATGTGTCTCATGTTCTCAATTTCTTGAGGTGTCTTAGGAGACTGTTCCTTAGACAGGTGTACCCCATGTATGAAGGGTAATAGTCCATTCTTGGAGTTTTGCATCGAATATCGAGACAACATTTTGTCAATATACGTTGCTTTAGACAGTGCTAGCATTTTGTTCTTACGATCCCTAATGATTTGGATTCCAAGAACATATTGAGCCTCTCCCAAATCTTTCATTTGGAATTGGGCTGCTAGCCATTTTTTAATGTCAGTGAGGTACCCTACATCATTCCCAATGAGTAGGATATCGTCTACATAAAGTATTAGAAAAGCTACTTTCCTTTTGTTGATTTTCTTGTACACACAAGGCACATAAACATTTTGGTCAAAACCAAAATATTTGATCGCAGTATCAAATCTAATGTTCCATGATCTGGACGCTTGTTTCAATCCATAAATGGATCGATTGAGCTTACAAACCTTTTGCTCCTGACCTTGGGCTATGAACCCTTCGGGTTGAGACATGAAGATATTCTCTTCAAGATTACCATTCAGAAAGGCAGTCTTGACATCCATTTGCCATATTTCATAGTCATAATATGTGGCTATGGACAAAAGAATTCTTATGGACTTTAACATGGCTACAGGAGAAAAGGTTTCCTCATAGTCAACCCCTTCCTTTTGGGTATAACCATTTGCCACTAGTCTAGCTTTGAAGGTCTGTACCTTCCCAGCTGCATCTCTTTTTCTCTTATAGATCCATTTGCACCCTATGGGTTTTACCCCATCTGGTAGATCTGCGAGTTCCCATACAGAATTGGAGTGCATTGACTCCATTTCCAGGTTCATGGCTTTGACTCATTCATCCTTATCTTCATCATTCATTGCTTGTCGATAAGACAATGGATCCTCAATGTCATCATTAGGTATGACAACCTGAATTTCAGTTAAGCCCAAGTAGCAATCAGGTTGTAATACAACCCTCCCACTACGTCGAGGCATTCTCAACGTTTGAGATGGACGAGATGGATATGAAGAACTAGTTCCTTCATCAACCCTTGTTGAAGGTCTAGCTTCGTCAACAACTCTTGGTGATTCTTCAGTAGCTTCTCCTAATATTATTTTGCTACGTGGTTTATGATCCCACATGTGGTCTTCCTCCAAGAATGTGGCGTTTGTCGATACAATCACCTTATTTTCTTATGGGTCGTAGAAATAACCACCTCTCGTTTCTTTAGGGTAACCAACAAATTGGCAGAGTTTTGAACGATGTTCCAGTTTCTTAGGATTTGTCACAAGCACGTGTGCTGGACAACCCCAAATTCGAAAGTGATGCAAACTAGGTTTACGCCCCTTCCATAATTCGAAAGGCGTTTCAGAAACACTTTTCGAGGGAACATTGTTCAAGATGTGTACTGCAGTCTCTACTGCATACCCCCAAAACGAGCTAGGCAATTGAGCATAACTCATCATTGATCGAACCATGTCTAACAAGGTTCTATTTCTCCTTTCTGACACACCATTTTGCTGAGGTGTACCAGGGGCTGAGAGTTGTGATTGGATTCCATGTTCTATCATATAATCCTGGAATCTTTGATCCATATACTCCCCTCCTCGATCAGATCGAAGTACTTTAATAGATTTACCTAATAGGTTTTCAACTTCAGCCTTAAACTCCTTAAACTTTTCAAGGGCTTCAGACTTATGTCCCATTAGGTACAAGTAATATCTTGAATAATCATCTATAAATGAGATGAAATATTCGTACCCTCCTCGAGCTTTTACATTCATTGGACCACATAGATCCGAATGTATTAACTCTAAGGGTTCTTTGGCTTTGTACCCTTTTCCAGTAAAGGGTCTTTTGGTCATTTTTTCCTCGAGACAAGATTCACAAGGTGGTAGTGAATCATCTTCTAACTTGCTTAGAAGTCCATTCTTTACCAAACGACCGATTCTATCGATGTTTATATGACCAAATCTAAGATGCCAACGATGAGTATTGTTACTTGTTGGAGAAATCTTTTGCCTTTTTCTTTGAGTTTCAGCAGTTTTAAATAATTCGTGATTTAAAAGTGCTTTGTTTTCGGTTGGTCTTAATACATTCAAGTTATTTTCTAATTTGGCTGAACAAATAAGTACACAAATCTTATAAATGAACGCTTCATTCATATCAAAAGTAACTGTATATGATTGTTCAATCAAACATGAAATAGTAATTAAGTTCCTCTTAATCTTGGGAACAATTAACAAACTTTCTAAAAGTAAGAATCTATTTCTAAAAAATAACTTCGCAGCTCCCACTGCTTTAGCTGAAATGACTTCTCCAGTTCCGACCCTGAGTGTCATTTCCCCATCGTTCAACTGCCGAAAGGAATTATTCTCTTGAAAAGAAGAGCAAACATGATTAGTTGCTCCTTAATCAAGTATCCAGGTAAACTCATCATGTTCTACTAGGCATGTTTCTAAAACTAGTAAATCAAATTTACCTTCCTTTTTCTTCTTTTTCTCAGCAAGGTACTTTGGGCAGTTTCTCTTCCAGTGTCCATCTACATTGCAGTGGAAACACTTGCCCTTGTCTGCCACAGCTTTGGCTTTTCCCTTGCTTTTAGCAGCAGTACTGGGAGCTTTCCCCTTGTTTCCTTTATTCTTCTGAGTTTTCTTTGAAGAAGTGGCTACAAATTTGGTTCCAGAGGATGAACCCTTCTCGAACTTTCTTTTAGAGTGAACAACGTTTGCCTCTCCTTCTACCTGTCCCTTGTTCTTAAGAAGAGACTGATAGAGTTGTAGCTCATTCAGGAGGCTAGTCAGGTTGAATGCTATTTTATTCATCATTGCATTGCTTCGAAACTGTAGAAAACTCTTCGGAAGAGATTCTAAGATGAATGCAACCTGACTATGCTCATCTATGACCGTCCCGTTTGCTTCTGCCACGTTGAATTGGACCATCATATCCAGGACATGTTCCCGAACAGACGTGCCCTCTTTCATGTAGTAGCTATAAGCGTTTTTTAGAGCGTCATGGTGGAGTTGGTAAGACGGTTGTCCAAACATCTCCTGGAGAGAGTTCATAATCTCCCCCGCTGTTACCATGCCCTCATGGCTTTTAGCCAAAACTTCAGATAAGCTGGCTAGGATATAGAAGCGAGCCTTATCATTGGCCTTTGTCCAGCAGTCATAAGCATCCTTAATTGCTTGGGATGCATTACGAACAGGGGGCTGGAGGACAATCCTCCGTTGAGACGAACCGTAGATCATCGACAACAAGAATCGTATTCAGGTTCGACTTCCACGTAGCGTAATTTTTGCCGGTTAATTTCTCATTTTTAAGCAGAGAGACTATTGAGGAAGACATTGCTTAAATTTAAACAAACAATGACCGTATTAGTTATCTTTGCCTTAACCCATCATACAAGCAAACGATTGCACACAATCCAATCAATTTAGCAAAACAGACAATCACAGAACCCTAAAACTATTGATTTAGTTTTGCAACGATGTTTCAGAGGTTTAGAATATCAGCCACCAAAAGGTGATCAGGTACTCCTCCTCTGAAATGAGACATTTCTCAGCTAATTCTAATTCCAGAATAACTCATATTCCTATAGACATTAGCCACCGTTGTTCGGTCAAAGATTTGTTAACACTTTTAACTCATCCTCGTAAGTGTAACCCTCCCACTTTCAGATCTCAGAGGCACGCACCAACAGGCTACCAAAGGGAAAGACAACTGTTGGTAATTAGCCTAAGAGCTCCTATCCTATTCAGGAGTTCACGATGTTCCGAAGCCTATGATCAGGCCCTCTGAAGGGATGGTTGCACCAGGACAACCTGCAGGCAGATCATAGGACTCTCACGATGTGAACTAGGGGCGGAGACCGAGGGATACGTTGACACGTGTCCCGCTCCCACTTACTCTAGACATTTTTCCCATTCACCTTGTTATTGATTCATGCAAACACTTTCCGAAGGGAGGCCGCTCCTAAGGCGACTCGAAGCCGAGCATGTGAAGGGATAATAGCCCTTGGCAGCGGAAACGTTCAGAGAACCACACTGATTTTTTATCATAATTAAAATACCAATACGGATCACCAAAAATAAATTTTACAGCAACAATACAGAGAATTATACTTGCTGAAAATGCATAAAGCATGTTGTGATCAAGAGGAATAAAATTCCTAGATCTAATTTAAGAAGGATCCTAATGATCCAAGGTCAATAACCACTTACCCTTGAAGAGTTTCTTGATCGTTTCGCCAAGTTTTTCCCCGAAGTACTCTGAAAAACAGCAGCAAAAAGGACCTTGATTTTGCTGTAAAATAACCACGAACACCACCACTTGATGACACCGGTATCCTCGAAAGGGATTGCACGTTGGGAGCTTGTGGGAGCAAAATCTCTAAAGGAATTAGGGAGATTTTTTGGTCTCTGTACTCTTAGGGAAAAGAATTGCAGAGAACTCTAGAGAAGAGAGAGGAAGTTTTCTGTGGGATTCACCGAGAGTGTGTAACTGAATGAATTATTCTGCGCAAAGAAACCAATTGCCCCTTAAACGCCTCTCAACCCACGCATAAAAAGAGGAAGCCACGTACCCATCAATTAGGATAACTGATGGGAAAAATTAATTAATATTTAATAAATATTAATTAATCTTTTTAATTAAATTAACCCTTAATTTAATATAAGTGTGTTTTTGTATAAACATATTTATACAAACCTTCCTTTTATCCTATGGTTTTAATTAAATTTAATTAAACAAAATTTAATTAAATTAAATTAAAACGGAAATATTAATTAATTCACCAATTAACTAATATTATAATTAAATATCATATATTCAATTATACTTCTCTCTTATAAACTATAGAATTAATATACATCATATGTGCATTAAATGTAACCTATAGTTTTAAATATGAATCAAATTCATATTTAAGTTTAATATTCGAACACCTTCGAATATTCAATTCTCCCTTAGAATTTTACCTCAACGCCCCTAGTGAGCTACCGGTGGGACCTAATGGACCTACAGATCAGAAGCTCCAACCATATGAGATTAATTGGTTAAACTCATTAACCAAGTTAATCAATATTCGTTAACTGTGGTTCACTCCACTATAGAACCACAGCTGCACTCTTCTCATTGCAGATAAATTTCTGTGTCCACGGATATCGACCGTCAACAACAAGTTAGCCCTTCACGTGTGTTCGTACCCCAGCTAGGTCAAATTACCGTTTTACCCCTGGGCTACCTCTTGATCCTTAAGTACCAATGCTCATCTAATACCTGTTTGAGGTCCAACCAACAAACAGAAATCCCTCTCGTGCCATAAAGAGGGTAGGGCCCATTGTTCAAGACCCGGAGACACCACTTAAGGGAACACACCTCTACTTACCCTAATATCGGGAAGGAGTGAATTCCATCTTGTAAGACTACGTTCCCAGCTCCCCACTCGGTCTTGTCCCCAAAATGGTAGGCTTATTGAGCCCGCGAACAGGCCACTCTCACCCGTACAAATCAAAGGACAATCCCTTATGGACAGGAGTCCATAATCCACTCAGGATGAAGGCCAAGTTGCCTAGGTCATCCTAGTGAAATAGAAACCGAGCTAACTAACGGTGTTACAGTTAGTGGTTAACTATTTCGCGGTCCGGTCTTTGTGCAAACTCATTGCACAGGATACCCCCACTCGCATGTCAACTACATGAACGCGTTGGATCATTACGTTTGTATCAATATACAAAGCGGGTCGTATCCATAGTGTCACCAGGATAAGGTACCCAGCCTTATCCCTATACTACAGACCCTTTAGACTAAAACTTGAACATTGATCCCCGTATGTCCCTACATACTAGTTCAAGCCTCATTCTATTAGCCTTGGATGTTTAGTTTATTGGATTAGGGTTGATAAGACAAGATATAATACAAACATTGAATAATACATTACTTTTATTAATGTTCGGTCAAATGTACATTTACTATCTACGAGTTTTAGGGCATAAAACCCAACAGCATGAACCTCACGTTGTGAATATAGGGACGTAGGAGCAAAACTTGATTTAAATCTCGTTTTGTAATTTTCCTCCCACTGAAAATGTCCTAAGGTTAATTTAGGGTTGTGTAACTTAGATAAAATTCGGCTAAGTAAATCTATGTAAGTCTGATCCTATTATAACAATTATGGAAAGGATTACACTGCAGTGTTTTAGGTGAATTAAACTCCTTTTGATAAACCCAACATTGCAAGTCAATATTACTATGGTTAATTCAACTCAAGGTTTGGGTCAGTTCCCAGGTAGGAGGTGTTCCGTAAACCGTCAACTTAAATACCCCCAACCTTAGACATAACTTTACCGAAAGAGTTCCCTTATAACCTCAGTAATGTAAGGTCTTTACTCTAAAGATCTAGGTGCATTAAACATTTTTAACAAACCTAGTGACATTGCATGCTAACATTTAACTATGATTAATTCAACTCCGGTATTCCGAGTCAGTTCCCAGGTAGGAGGTGTTCCGTAAACCGTCAACTTAAATACCTCCAGCCTTAGACAGAACATTACTGGTGGAGTTCCCTTATAATCATAGCAATGTTTTTCCTACTTAGTCAATTAAAACTATTTTTAATTCTAAGTAAGAAATAATTCTAATCCTATTAGAAACCGATCTAGGTCTAATTAATTTTAAACAATTTAAAATTAATCCAATTTATCCTATGATCTTATGTTTGCATGCAATTTTTGATTATAGATTGACGGTTTCTAATCATTAATATTAAAGAACTATTTCAAATTGATTTTCTTTTAATATAACAATTATAAGCCAATCAAGAAAATCAATCAAGCATGCTTCATTCATCACATTAAACATAACAATTATAAGCCAATCAAGTAATGACATGCTTCATGCTTTCTAATTTTTCATATAATTAATATGCACATATATTAAAAAATATGAAAACAATTCCATGCATTTAAAACATACATTATAACTATTTATAATATATAAATAAATGCATGAGCATGTTTATAACCTAAGGTGGGATTAATAATTCTATATGACATCCATAAAGCATATAAATAGCAATTGAACCGGTTAATTTTGGCCCCTAGGATAAAATAAAACATTAAATTACATTAATTTTAGCTAAATTCCATCCTAAAATCCTTTTGCAGCTCCAAAATCTGGTCTAGACAGCACGAACCGCCCCGAACTACCTCGAACCGGCCTCCAAAATCATGAACCAAGCCAAAAAAGTAGTTGAAACGGACCAAATAGGTCCCAACCCAGCCGAACCGGAGTGAATTGGACCGCCCACCAGCTTGAACCGCGCCTGTTGAAGCCCTAATTCGCGCCGCCATCGTGACAGTGTCCTGACGCTGTGTGAATTTCTAATCTTCAGCGCCTGCGAATCGGGACAGCGTCCCGACGCTGTTACGTCTGGAACGATTTCTGGGCAAAAAACTGAAGGTGTACATATTACACATGCGGAAGCAATTGAAGATCGAAAGCATTTAAGACATTCAATTTTACTCCTAAAGCATGCATGCTCTAGAAAAGACAGAATAGAGAGTTTAGAAAACACCAACTTTTGTAGCTCACTTATGTTGAACTCCTTGTGGTGTTTGCCTCTCCTATGCTCCTTGGACAACCTCTAGAGTCTTCCCTACTATACTCCGGGCCAAGAACGACTTGTGGGAGTCTATATAAGATAGGGAATGGGAAGGGAATGCTTGAAGCATCAAGCAATGGAGAAGAATGAGAGATGAGAGAACTTTGAGTCCAAATTCCAGCAGCATAACATTAAGGAAAATGGCTCTCTTGGCTTTGAATTTGATTCAAGCTCCTTTTAAAGACATTCTCCATGCAAAGCCAAGCCTCAAGACACAAGACACATGGTGTATTTGCAAGTTCAAGTGGATTCTAGGTGTACATCTCACAAGACATGCAACAATGCATGAGTGAGTTGTCTTTCCACTTTGAATGTTCATGCATAAGTGGATTTCCAACTAAATCCACCAAATACAAATTGAAATCTAATTTCAAGCTTGCAATTTAATGTTCATTTCAATTCCAAATTGAATTTAACATTAGGTAATTGATTTTGAGGCATTTCAAAATGATTTCTTATGATTAATCCAATTAATCATACTAATCTTGTGCAATTAATCATATATGATTCCTAATACATATATATGGTATTCAAAACACTTTTAAATACTCCATCTCTCATTTTCTAATTTAATTCATAATTAAATTATTGTGTCAAACACAATTTACGATAATATCCCTTTTCCCGATTTTTGAACGATTCAAAGCTTCCTATCTTTTGTTCTAGGCTTAATTCCGATATGAGCTAGTAGGGGGACCTAATGGACCTATAGATCATGGGCTCCAACGATTCGAGGCTAACCGACTAATCTCATTATCTAAGCTAGCCAACATTCGTTAACTACCGGGACACTCCACTATAGCCCGATAGTTGCACTCCCCTCACTATAGATATATTTCCGTCCACTTGATTTAACCATGATTAGTAAGTCGATCCTTCACAGGTTGTTCGTAGCTATAGCTAGGTCAAAAAACCGTTTCACCCCTATAGTACTTCTAGTTCCTTAAGTCTCACTGATCCTCTAATGAACAATTGGTTTATGGTCCAACCAATAAACCGAGTCCCTCTCGGGCCAATGAGAGGGCCGGATCCCTTTGTTCAAGCCCCGGAGTCAGCACTTAAGGGAACAACCTTTCTACTATCCCTATTTTGGGTAGGAGTGAATTCCTTCTCGCACGACTATGTCCCCAGCTATCTACCCGTTCCTATCCCTGAAATGGGAGGCTTATTGAGTCGGCGATACTGAGCCACTCTCACCCATGCAGATCTAAGGATAAGCCCGAATAAACAGGAGTCATAGTTAGCTCAGGATTAAGATCGAGTTACCTAGGTCATCACATGAAATAGTCAGTCTCGTCAGTAAACGGTGTTATAAAGCGAGAGCGACTTATTTCTCGGTCCTGGTCTTATGCAAACTCATTGCATAGGACGCCCCCACTCGTATGTCTCTACATGGACGATTTAGGATCACATCGTCTATATCATCTATAAAGTGGGCCGCGTCTCATAGTGTCCCCAGAATAAGGTACCCAACCCTATTCCTATACTATAGACCGTTTTGGCTATTACTCAAGCTTGATCCACTTTTATGTCTCTACATAAAGCTCAAGAGTTCATCTTATAGCCATGGATCTTAGTTTATTGGATTTGGGTAATTATATGTGCAATTTACTTTATTCAGTAATAACTTTACTGAATTAATCTCGATAACGCCTTTATCGAATAAGTATAAAATTCGTTTATCATTCACTATCTACGAGTTTTAGGACACCTATCCCAACAAAAACAGCATCGTTTCTTCGGTTTTGGCCTCGATTTCAGCGGCGATTTCTCCGATTTTCATCTCATAAAAACCTATTCTAGACCCGAACTTACATAGGACTCGATTTTACATAAAATACCCGAAACACCGGGCCTTACATGATCAAAATTACATAAAAATAAAATCTATGGCCATAAAATTAACCTAAACAGTTCAACGCAAACCGAACATACATTATGCATAAATCCCACCTATTAGAGCCTATCGCAAATTTTAATATTAATTAATTGGGACAGTGATGGCTCTGATACCGATTGAAGGGGATAAAAGCCCCTACGCAGCGGAAGCGCATCAATTGGACCTTACGCCGTATATTAATTAACATTAAAATACCGTTACGAAAAGGCAAAATATAAACTTTAAACATGCTTTAAAGTTGCTGTAAATAGCTATAAACATGCTTGAAAATTAAATCTAATTTATTTTCATGTTTTTCTAAAGAAACGGGAAAGAACCGTTACAAACCTTCGTTGTAGACTTGACCGTTCTTCGCCAATGACGCTTCAACGAACGAAAATGCAACAGCCCTCTTGTCTCTTATTCGCTGGAAATTTCTTCTTGAAGGACACAATAACCACAGAGGTTACACCGGTATGTCTCTAAGTCCAGGAGGCAAAAGACTTGTGGGAGTCTTTCTCTAAGAGGGAGGCTAGAGAGAATTCTAGGGTCTTGTCTTGTGAGTCTAAGAGCAAGAGGAGAGTACTGAACCAATTAGGTCTAATGTTCTATTTATAGAAGAAAGGACATGAATAAAATATTCAATTAAATCAATCTTTTCCAAAATTGATTCAATCTTATTCCATATTTAATCAATCTAAGATCAATTAATTCCATAATTGATTAATCTTTTCCACAAATGACTAATTAGTTCCATAAGTGATTAAATCATTTCCATAAATGATTAATCACTTCCTTAAGTGATTAATTATTTCCATAATTGATTAATTCCCGGCTAATGAATTCTTTAATTAATTAACCACCAATTAAATATCTCATATTTAATTTCCGGCCTTGAATTAATTAATTTGTCCAAATAGATTTTAGGCCTTAAAATTAATTAATTCATTATTTGAACTCTTTCAAACTTCCATGAATTTAATATGACTCAAATTTATATTAATATTTGAATTTCTTCAAATATTAATTTCTCTCATAATAATATATCAATATATATTATATTGTTTCCCTTGGTAAATTGAACACTTTCAATTTACATTTATTACTTAGTTGCCTCAAATTACTTTATGAGCTACTAGTGGGACCTAATGGACCTGCAGATCAGAAGCTCCAACGATGTGAGATTAATTGGTCAAACTCATTAACCAAATTAATCAATATTCGTTAACTGTGTGTACATTCCACTATAGACTCACAGTTGCACTCTTTGAAGGATTGGAATTCCCAATTTCGTTACAGTGGAAGCAATTGGACCGTTCGTAAATTAATTTTATTTAGCAAAATACCAATACATTGGCAAAAGGTTAAACAATGAGAAGCATACCTCCATTGACGACTCTGAATACCTCAACGGACACCACCACGAGATCTTCCCCGCTATAACTCTTAGGGGTGTTCATCGGTCGGTCGGAGTCGGTTTTGGGCTAAAATCGACGCCAACCACCGACATATCGGTCGGTCGGTTTTGGTTCTTGTCGGTTTTCTGAAGCTTGGTGACGCCGACCGACTGAACTCACAGTCGGTCGGTCGGTTTATGTCGGTTTTGTAACTCCGGAAAAATTAAAAAAAAAAAGAAAGAAAAGATACGAAAAGAAAGGAAAAAAAAAAGAGAGAAACAGGAAGAAGAAAAGAAAAAATGGGAAGGGAGAAGAAATCCAATGATGGAGATGGGGAAGAGAAAGTATAAGAGAAAAAATGGATGGAGAAGAGAAACGAACTAAATTAAAAAACATAAGAAAATAAGTAAAAAGAAAAAGAAAAAAGATATGGAGATGACGATGACAGACCGACGGTGGCTATTGTGGACGGTGGGAGGTGAAAAGTTTGAGAGAGGAGAAAGAATGAGGAACTCCCAAGTAACTCAACATTTGCAGCTTTACATGACCAAGAGAAAGAAGAGAACCAGAGAAAGAATGGAGAATGGAGAAAGAAGAGAGAAGAAGATGATGGCTGATGAGATTGGAAAAAGAAAAGAGGAAGATTGATGAGATTGGAAAAGACAACGTGGGAAGGAGTGAGAGGAAAGAGAAAAGGATAAAAAAATATATTTTTTTTAAAATCCAAGGTGGTTTTGAGAAAACCATGGGCATCCATGTGGTTTTCTCAAAACCATTCTGACATTCTCATTAATGTCATAGAATAAATAAGGCAAAGACGTTTTTTTCCTTCCCCTCTTATATGATAGGTCGGTCGGTCGAAATTTTCCACTTTTTTTCTCCGACCGACCGACCGGTCGGTTTTATGAAATAAAAAACCGACTCCGACCGATATGCTCCTTAAACCGACCGACTGACGTCGGTTCGGTCAGTTTTTGGCGGTCGGGTCGGTTTTCGGGGTTAGTTTGAACACCCCTAATAACTCTGAGATTAGGAACGTAGTTGTGGGACTACCTAATCTTGAATGGGAAAAACTCTAGAGAGAAAATTCTCCCTAGAGTTCTTGAGTTGAGAGAATATGAGAGGGCCTTATGGTGGCCATATGTTGTAATCCCTAAACCCTAGGGTTAGTATTCTATTTATAGGAGAAATGCCATGAATAAAATATTCATTTAAAATCAATTATTTCCATAACTGATTTAATCTTTTCCATAATTAATCAATTCCATAACCAATCAATTCCATAACCAATCAATTCCATAATTGATTAATCTTTTCCATAAATGATTGACCACTTTCATAAGTGATTAAATCATTTCCATAAATGATTAATTACTTCCATAAGTGATTAATCATTTCCATAATTAATTAATTTCCAATTAATTAATTATTTAAACTAATTAATCACCAATTAAATATCATATATTTAATTTCAGACCTTCTATTAGTTAATCAATTAATTACCCAATTAAATATCATATATTTAATTTCAGGCCTTCAATTAATTAATTCTATAATATGAATCAAATTCATATTAAAATTTGAACTCCTTCAAATTCTCTTATATCCTATAAATTTAATATGAATCAAATTCATATTAATATTTGAACTTCTTCAAATATTTATTTCTCTCATAGACTATAGTTTAATTAAATCTCATTTAATTTAAACTAAATTGAATAGTTAATTAATTCACAATTAATTAATTCATCTTCTAATTAAATACCATATATTTAATTAGACATCAATCTCTCAATATAATAAAGTTTAATCTCAAATTAGACTTTATATTTTAATGCATCACTATACATTATATTAATTTGTATCTCATAAAATTAACTTAATTCCCAATATGAATTTGAACTATTCAAATTCTCTCAAGATATATTTGTTCCTAATTACTCTTTACGAGCTAGCAGGGGGACCTAATGGACCTACAGATCAGAAGCTCCAATGATATGAGGTCAATAGATTAAACTCATTAATCAGGTTAACCAATATTCATTAATTGTGGGTCATTCCACTAAAGACCCACAGCTGAACTCTTCTCACTGTAGAACATTTCTGTGTCCACGGATATAGACCTCTTGCTCCTTAAGTACTAGTGCTCCTCTAATGAACAACCTGTTTATGGTCCAACCAGTAACAGAAAGTCCCTCTCGGGCCAGTGAGAGGGCAGGATCCCTTTGTTCAAGACTCTGAGTCACCACTTAAGGGAACACTCATCTACTTCTCCTAAAAGCGGGAAGGAGTGAATTCCATCTTATGTTGTCATGTCCCCAGCCCCCCACTCGGTCTTGTCCCCAAGAAGGTAGGCTTATTGTGTCGGCGTGCAGGCCACTCTCACCCATACTAATCAAAGGACAATCCCTCGTGAGAAGGAGTTCATGACACACTCTGGATTAAGACTGAGTTACCTTAGTCATCCGATTGAAACAGTAACCTAACTAGTTAACGGTGTTACATCTAGTGGTTTACTATTTCGTGGTCCGGTCTTATGCAAACTCATTGTATAGGATACCCCCGCTCGCATGTCTTCTACATGGACGCCTTGGATCAATACGTCTGTATCGAATACAAAGTGGGTCGTATCACATAGTGTTACCAGAATAAGGTACCCAACCTTATCCTTGTACTATAGACCTTGTAGGTTGTTACTTGAACATCGATCCCTGTATGTCCCCACTACTAGTTCAAGTCACATGTAAACAACCTTGGATCTTAGTTTATTGGATTTGGATCAAATTGTGCAATATTTAACAATAACACTTTATTGTAGAAACTCAATAACACTTTATTGAAACAAGTATACAATTTGTTTACATTTACTATCTATGAGTTTTAGGGCATAAAACCCAACAAACTCCCACTTGAACTAAAACTCTAGTTTAGTGGGATGTACAATAATCTATACAGCAGCAGGTGTATAAATACATGTATAAAACATATACAATGTACAAATACAATAAACTAGGGCATCACTATACCCATTACATAATGGTATCACTATACCCATTACATTTCTCCCACATGCCCTAGATTACACCTTTGTACATATCTCGTAGATCTAGACCTTCTAGATGACCCCCAAACACTTTAGCCGAGAGAGTCTTTGTAAATGAATCAGCAATATTTCATTCAATTTAATGTGTCTGCTTGTCTTGGGTTGCGATGTTCTTTTGAATTTGCCACAACACCACTATATCACTATAAAGTGTGATGGACAAGTTCACATTTGGAACACATTCCAAATCAATCAAGAACTTCCTAATTCATACAGTCTCTATCGCTGCTTCACAAGCAACTATGTTTTCGGCCTATACGGTCAAGACTGTAACTATATCATACTATAATTCCTTTGTAAAGATTGACCATGGATACTGATGTAGATTTCCTCAAATCCTTATCAGTCTTACAATCCATGTCAGTGTATCCTGTAAGGATCAAATCCTTAGTCCCATACACGAGTGTCCGTAACACCAGTTGGGTCAAATTACCGTTTTACCCCTAGGTTACTTCTATTTCCTTAAGTACCAGTTCTCCTCTAATGAACAACCTGTTTGTGGTCCAACCATCAAATAGAAAAACCCTCTCGTGCCATTGAGAGGGTAGGGCCCTTTGTTTAAGACTCGGAGTCACCACTTAAGGGAACACTCATCTGCTTCCCTAAAGTCGGGAATGAGTGAATTCCATCTTGTACGATTATGTTCCCAGCTCCCCACTCGGTCTTGTCCCCAAAATGGTAGGCTTATTGAGTCGGCGTATTGGCCACTCTCACCCATACAAATCAAAGGAAAATCCCTCATGAGCAGGAGTCCATAATCAACTCAGGATTAAGACTAAGTTGTCTAGGTCATCCTAGTGAAATAGAAAACCAACTAGTTAACGGTGTTATAACCAGTGGCTACTATTTCGCGGTTCGGTCTTTTGCAAACTCATTGCATAGGATACCCCCACTCGCATGTCTCCTACATGAACGCGTTGGATCATAGCGTTTGTATCAAATACAAAATGGGTTGTATCCATAGTGTCACTAGGATAAGACACCCAGTCTTATCCCTATACTATAGACCTTTTAGGTTGTTTCTTGAACAGTGATCCTCATATGTCACCACATATAGTTCAAGACTCATATTACAGCCTAGGATGTCTAGTTTATTGGATTAGGGTTATTTTAGGCAAAGACAAATATAAAATAACTAATAACATTTAATGGAAAAATATATCAATATTATTTCATTAATATCCGGTCAACGGTTACATTCACTATCTACGAGTTTTAGGGCATAAAACCCAACAGATCTGTATTCGAAGGTCGACAGTAGCGGTTGGCCGCGACTGGTAGTCAGAGGTCGACGATAGTGGTCGGTCGACGGGGGTCGACGGCGTCTGGTCGTCGGAGGTCAACGGTTGCGGTCGGTCCCGACCAGTAGTCGAAGGTGGACGATGGTAGCCGATTGAAGGAGGTCGACGACGATTAGTTGTCGGAGGTGTACGGTGGCGGTCGGTCGGTGGAGGTCAACGGTGATCGGTCGTCAAAGGTCGACGGTAGCGGTCGGCTGCGACCAATTGTCTGAGGTGGATGGTGGCGGTTAGTCGGCGGAGGTCGACGACGATCGGTAGTAGAAGGTCGACAATGGTGGTCAGTCGGTGGAGGGTGACAACGCCCGGTCGTCGGAGGTCGATGGTAGCAGTCGGTCGCAGCCGGTATTCGAAGGTCGATGGTGGCAATCGGTCGACGAAGGTTAGAAACGACCGATAGTCGAAGGTCGACGCTAGCGATCGGTCAATGGAAGTCAGCAACGATCGGTAGTCCAAGGTCGACGGTGGCGGTTAGTCGGCGGAGTTCGGCGGCGGTCAATAGTCGAAAGTCGACGGAGGTGATCGGTCGATGACGATTGATAGTCGGAGGTTGATAGTGGCGGCTAGTCAATGTTGACGGCCAGTAGTCAGGGATCGGCGGAGGTGATAAAAAAGGAAAAAAGGAAAGAAATAACATAAATAATAAAAAAAATGAAAGAGAAAGAAATAACGAAAAAAAGAAGAAAAAAAGGAAAGAGAACGAAATAACGAAAAAGATTTTTAAAAAAATGAGGAAGTGGTTAAAAAAAATAGAGGAAGAGAAGAGATTGGTATAGGAATGGGTGGAAGAGATGGATACATGCATGAAAGATAGAAAAAAAAAACAGAAACAAAATTTGAGAAACAACTTTTTGTAGTTTCTCAAATTTGGCCTTTTTTTAGAAACATATCTAGAAATTTAGAAACAAGAAACATGGATGAATTATCAAACAAGTCTGTTTCTTAAAAATGGAGAAACGGGAACAAGAAACAAGAAACGGGAACTTTATCAAACGAGCCCTAAGTATTTGGGAGCTAAAAATCTTGGATTTAAATGTCTAGGACAACAAATATATAAATGTTTAGAAATGTAGGGTAATTAATATCTTAAAGTTAAATGTTGGTGTTTATTTTATAGATATTTCTTATGAAAAAAAATAATGTAAATTAAAGATTTGTTTTAAATATGGGAAAAATACACTTTTGGTCCCTGAGGTTTGAGTTAAGTTACACTTTGGTCACTGAGTTTTCAAACTCAACAAAAATACCCCTGAGGTTTGAGATAAGGAGCATTTTGGTCTCTGCCGTCTATTTTTCTGTTAAATTCTAACGACGACCGATGTGACACTATTATTTTAATTAAAAAAATTATTTTTAAATTTTTTTAATAAAATAGTAATAAATTAAATAAAAAATATTTTATTATTATTTTTTTTATTTCTTTTTCCCTCACTCTTGGTCCTCTAGTTCTTCCTCTTCTACTCCTTTATCATCTTCTTCCTCTTCTACTTCTTCAACCACTGGCGGCCGACGACGATTTTTTTTTTTTTTATCTTCTCTTTCCCTTCTCTTCTTCCTTCCTTCTTCTGTTTTTTTTTTTTATAAAAAAAACTCAGAATATCACTGAGAAGGAGGGAGGGACCTCCCTCCCACGATTCCGGTGCCGGAAACGGAGGAGGGAGGTCCCTCCTTCCCTCCCCGTAACAGATCGATAATTGGGGAGAAAGAATGAACCATGGTTCTCATATATCCAAATCTGTTTATTCCATCATAGGTTCAGCAATCTTAGAAACCAGGTTATATCTATTTCCAGAACTACATTGAAAATTAAGAGTGAGTTTGGTCCAGTTTTTGACCATATTTGTTATCTACTCGAAGAGGCAAACAAGTATCGAAGATAATTTGTCTTTCAAGTGCTATGAGCATACAATAGGAAATTAATTGTATCCTCAGCAATCAAGAAGTGCCTAAATACAAGTAGAAACAACGAAGGGTTTTTCATTTAAGAGTTATTAGGATACCTTAAGAGCTTCTTTGATGACGGGATCCTCTGCAGGATTGAAGAAAAAGGCGCAGATGCCATTTGTAGAATTATTGCAACCAAGACGAAGATAGGTGCCACGCATAGGTTTCTTGGATGATAAAATTGAATTATGATTCCGTTCCTTTAGTTTCCCCATTCCTCCAAACTTTCAATAGAATCAAAGAGGAAAATCAATAACATCGAAAAGGGGGATAGAAAGCAACGATAGGAAAGGGCGAAGCAATTAAAGAGTAGAGTCGAGCGTACCAGAGCGCAGGCAGTTGAAGAGGAGTGTAGAAGAAGACTCGCCATTGATAATCTCCCTCCCTCCCTCCCCGTGATATTATGAGTTTTTTTTATAAAAAAAAAAACAGAAGAAGGAAGGAAGAAGAGAAGGGAAAGAGAAGAAAAAAAAAAAAAAAAAGTCCAACTTTGTCTTCAAATTAAATTTGGGACCATGTCAATTTATAATTGGTCTCAAACTTAATCATTTGTAATTTTGTCATTAATTTTGAATAATGACATGACAATTTATGATTAACAAAAATTTCTCATACCATGAAAATCCTATTTGGATGCCAACACCTCATCTCTCCTACTAGACTCAAGAATATCATGTAATATAAGAACATTATGAACATCTAATAACAATGTCAAAATTATTTTAAGAGTTTTAATCTAACTATAGAAACCAAATTAAAAGTTTAAAATTATAATCAACAAAGTGAAGTTTTTTTTTTAAAAAAAAAACAAAATGAAGCTAAACACAAATAATATAGAAACTAAAATGGTAATTTGTTAATAAGAAAAAAAAAAAGAAATTGAAAATAACCTAAACACTCTCCTCCCTCTCTTTTGCTGAATATAGTTTAGTCTCTAATCTTTTAGCCTTTTTATAATTTATAATTCGGTCTCTAATTGATCTTTTAAAATTTTCGATTCCATCCTTCATGTATTGATTTTTTTTTTTTTTTTTTTTTTGGTTAAGATGAAAGAATAACTTCCTATTTCTACAAAGATGTGATATTTTTTTTTTTTGACATAAGCCTTCATGACATTGTTTTTGGTTTCATCCAAAAAGTCTTATACTAATGGAAATATTGTCCTCTCTACTTGTATACACTTTTTTTTTTTTTGTTTAAGAAAAATGTCTCACTAAAATTAAGATGGAGCATTTGTTTCCAAAGGAAAAACAATTAGGAGATGTTTGGCTCTTTGGTCTTGGATTTTGGTGGTATAGGGTTTCTAACCCTAAACAATGTTTGGCCCATTGTAATCACAACTCTAGGGTTGCCAACACAACTCCATGAGTTTTCTCTCCAAACAATAAAGTTTGTGGGACTCGCTATTTCTTTATCCATTTTTATCATAATTTTGGTGAGTCTTATATTTTCTCTTTCCATTTTTCTCATAATTTTTTTCATTTCCCCATATTTAATTAACAATATTTCAATATATATATATAATTTTATAATTATAAGATGAGAAAAATGTATTTTAGACAACTTACTCATATAAATATTTTTAAAATAACATTTAATTTTGAGTTAACGTATTAAAAATTTTAAAAAAATTATTTTCAAATTAACAATATTCAAAGTAACTGTAGCGACCCGACTTCTAAAATGAACCTATTCGGGATCGTTACCACATGCATGCTATGGAGGTCTTTCTAAACAAAATATTTTAAAAGCATAAACTCATAATTTTAGTAAAACCTCAATGTAAAAACACTTTTATTCAGGATCCCAAAACTTTAAAAGAACAAATAAATGTCAAAACATAAATTCAAGCTAACAGTTTTTCATGGCCCCAAAAATCCTCAACAAGATTATTAGAAGAAATAAACGAATGAACATAGTTCTTAAAAGCGGAAGAAAATTAAGAAATCCATGAGCCCTAGTCTCCCCATGGCCCCCTAACAGATTCATATCATTCATCGCCATCACACGCCCTTGCCTTTACCTGAAAAAAAAACATTTATGGAAAGAATGAATATTTAAAATACTCAGTAAGTAACCCCACTACTGGGGTCAGGGTTCATGTTTTACTAGTGGGACCCTAGCATTAAAAGCCAATTGCCAATCAGGAAAAGAAATAACTCATAACTCAGATAAATTTAAAGCACAAGCTCTTCGGGCCAAATGATGAGCCATTCCATTATGTCTTCTGGAAACATGAACAATCTTCTCTATATTCCTTGAAGAGATTAGGGCTTTAGCTTCATTGATGAAATTAGAAAGTTTTGTAGCATTTTTCTCTTCACTAGACAAAAACTTCACGATTTGGACGACATCCAAACTCAACTCGCACTTGAGGAGCATTTGAAGGGATAGATTTCATCCCTTCACACACTTAAATACACTATTAATCTTTCTAATGTGGGACTTTCGTCACAATTCCCACCATTTTTCAGTATGTTCTTATAAATGCAAAAAAAATAATCATGTTTGAACTTAAATTTGATTATTTTTACGAGGTTATCAATTATTATTAAAAAATGTTTTAATGAATCAATTTTCTATAACTTGTCATTTCACATCCAATTATTAATATGAAACGTTTAATAAGTTTATTTTTCTTTTTTGAAAAGAAAATATTATTACGCCACATGGGCAGGCAAAGAACGGTCATCCTCAACCAACTTTTTCTTTGCAGATGATACATTAGTGTTTTGCAAAGCTATGAGGGAGGAAGGAACAGAACTCCTACGAGTTTTGGAGAAATTTGGAGCGTTGTCGGGGCAGCAAGTGAATTTAGACAAAAGCAACGTGGTGTTTAGTAAGAACACTCCAGTGGCGATCAGGGAGGCCATAGCCAATTTGCTAGGAATTAAACACTCAGCAAAGTTGGGCAGATATTTGGGCCTTGACATTGATTTAGGAATGCGCAAACGAGATGTGTTTGAGAACATCTCAAGTAGGCTTGAGAAAAGAATTCATGGATGGGCAGAGCAGTATCTTTCTCAATCAGGGAAGGAAGTTTTGCTAAAATCGGTCGGCTTGGCACTGTTGGGTTTTATGCCCTAAAACTCGTAGATAGTAAATGTAAACAAATTGTATACTTGTTTCAATAAAATGTTATTGAGTTTCTACAATAAAGTGTTATTGTTAAATATTGCACAATTTGACCCAAATCCAATAAACTAAGATCCAAGGTTGTTTGTATGTAACTTGAACTAGTATGTGGGGACATACGAGGATCGATGTTCAAGTAACAACCTAAAAGGTCTATAGTACAAGGATAAGGTTGGGTACCTTATCCTAGTAACGTTATGAGATACGGCCCGCTTTGTATTTGATACAGACGTATTGATCCAAAACGTCCATGTAGTAGACATGCAAGTGGGGGTATCCTATGCAATGAGTTTGCATAAGACCGGACCACGAAATAGTCAACCATTAGTTATAACACCGTTAACTAATTAGGTTACTGTTTCAATAGGAAGATTTAGGTAACTCAGTCTTAATCCTGAGTGTATCATGAACTCCTTCTCATGAGGGATTGTCCTTTGATTAGCAAGGGTGAGAGTGGCCAATACGCCGACTCAATATGCCTTCCTTTTGGGGGACAAGACCGAGTGGGAGGCTGGGGACATGACAACACAAGAAGGAATTCACTCCTTCCCGCTTCTAGGTGAAGTAGATGAGTGTTCCCTTAATTGGTGACTCCGGGACTTGAACAAAGGGATCCCGCCCTCTCACTGGCCCGAGAGGGACTTTTTGTTTAATGGTTGGACCATAAACAGGTTGTTCATTAGAGGAGCGCTGGTACTTAAGGAGACAGATGTAACACAGGGGTAAAACGGTAATTTGACCCAGCTGTGATTACGGACACTCGTGAAGGATTGACTTACCGGCATAGGTCTACATCCATGGACACATAAATGTTTTACAGTGAGAAGAGTTTAGTTGTGGGTCTTTAGTAGAATGACCCACAGTTAATGAATATTGGTTAACCTGATTAATGAGTTTAATATATTAATCTCATATCATTGGAGCTTCTAATCTGTAGGTCCATTAGGTCTCCCTGCTAGCTCGTAAAGAGTAATTAGGAACAAATATATCTTGAGAGAATTTGAATAGTTCAAATTCATATTGGGAATTAAGTTAATTGTACGAGATACAAATTAATATAATGTATAGTGATGCATTAAAATATAAAGTCTAATTTGAGATTAAACTTTATAATATTGAGAGAATGATATATTTGAATGAGTTCAAATATATGTCTAATTAAATATATGGTATTTAATTAGAAGATGAATTAATTAATTATGAATTAATTAATTATTCAATTTAGTTTAAATTAAATGAGATTTAATTAAACTATAGTCTATGAGAGAAATAAATATTTGAAGAAGTTCAAATATTAATATGAATTTGCTTCATATTAAATTTATAGGATATAAGAGAATTTGAAGGAGTTCAAATTTTAATATGAATTTGATTCATATTATAGAATTAATTAATTGAAGGCCTCAAATTAAATATATGATATTTAATTGGGTAATTAATTAATTAACTAATAGAAGGTCTGAAATTAAATATATGATATTTAATTGGTGATTAATTAATTAAAGAATTAATTAATTGGAAATTAATCAATTATGAAAATGATTAATCACTTATGGAAGTAATTAATCATTTATGGAAATGATTTAATCACTTATGAAAGTGATCAATCATTTATGGAAAAGATTAATCAATTATGGAATTGATTGGTCATGGAATTGGTTGGTCATGGAATTGATTAAATATGGAAAATATTAAATCAGTTATGGAAATAATTGATTTTAAATGAATATTTTATTCATGACCTTTCTCCTATAAATAGAACACTAAACCTATGGTTTAGGTACAACAACATAAGGCCACAAGAATGCACTCTTGCATTCTCTCTAGCCTCCCTCTCATATTCTCTCAACTCAAAAACTTTAGGGAGAATTTTCTCTCATAGAGTTTTTCCCATTCAAGATTAGGTAGTCCCACAACTACGTTCCTAATCTCAGAGTTATAGCGGGGAAGATCAAATGGTGGTGTTCTTCGTTGTTGCAGAGCAATCAAGAATCATTCTTGATCTTCAGAGACGTCAACGGAGGTTTGCTTCTCTTTTCTTTATTATAGATTTAGATCTAAATTTTGTATGCTTAGCCTTAAGTTTCTATAGAATTTGTTCTATGATTTTTGCCAATGTTATGGTATTTTTTGATAAACAAAATTAACTACGAATCGGTCCCAATTATGCTTCCGCTTTAACGGAATTGAGGAATTCCAAATCCTTACAGGCGCTTCCAATATACACCATGAATTGTTTTAAATTTCCTGTAGGAGTTTGCAAAGAGATCAATGGCAAGCTTGCTGGGTACTGGTGGCAGAAAAAGAAGGGGAAGATAGGGATTCATTGGGGTGCTTAGGATGATCTAACAAAACCCAAGAACTCTGGTGGAATGAATTTTAAGGATATTCATTGCTTCAATTTAGCCCTATTAGCAAAGCAAGGATGGCGCATTCTCAAGTGCCTGAACAGCCTTTTGGCAAGGATTTACAGAGAGCGTTACTTCCGACATGGTAATTTTCTGGAGGCTGATATCAAAGGGAGGGCCTCGTGGGGTTGGAGAAGCATTGTGGCGGGTAGAGAGGTATTAAAACAAGGATTTCGTTGGCGAGTTGGAGCAGAAACGAAGCTGAACATCTGGAATGACCCATGGATCCCTAGGCCTTCGACTTTTAAGCCGTTGTGTTGCCTAAACAATACATGGCAACAAGTGAGGGATCTGTTGGAGGTGGACGGGATGAAATGGAGAGAGGAGCGCCTAAGATCCTGTCTGAGTCCTGTGGATGTGGATTTAATTTTAGCCATGCCGATTAGCAGAAGGAGTCTTCCAGACCGGGCTGTGTGGCACTTCACAAACTCAGGGGAGTACTCAGTAAAATCCGGTTACCGTATGGCAAAGAGCATGTCCTCAAATGCTGGTTCAAGCAGGACAGGGGTTAGTGAGCCCATCTGGAAATCCATCTGGAAGCTTCCTTGAGCCAAAAAGGTTAGGAATTTCTTGTGGCGGGCTTGTATAAACTTCCTAGCAGTAAATGGGAATCTTATTCGAAGAGGCTGGCAACTTGATGAATGCTGCTAAATCTGCAGAAGAGATGTTGAAACGGTAAATCATGCGCTTTTGGAGTGTGACCCAGCTAAGGCCTTCTGGTTTGGGTCCCCGCTCCAATTAGATACAAGTAAGTTCAACGGGTTGCGTTTTGTGACAAGCTGGGAGAGGATTTGTTGTGGTCTGGAAGGGAAGGATCACACGGAGGATGCTCTCTACTTCCTATCGTATGGCATGTGGAGGGTGTGGAAAGAGAGGAATGCGATGGTTTTTAGAAACGGAGTCCCGAATATAGAGTTTAACATTTCTGCAACGATTAAAGAAGCTAATGAGTTTAGTCAGGTGTTGAGGGAGGGATTTAGTGCTGATTTAAGGCCGATAGCAGATCAGTAGTCTACACGGGCTTTGGGGTGGCCGATGATGTGGTTGGATGCTGCATGGCGGAAGGAGACGCTGGTTACTAGTCTGGGGTGGTCATTGAGAGAGCAGGATGGAACTATATGGGCTGAAAATTCCAAGAATGGGGGATTTAGCTTAAATAGTCTACATGCAGAGGGTAAGGCCCTGCTATGGGGTTTGGAATGTGCGAGGGAGATTGGAATTCAAGAGTTGCAGTTGAAATCCGATGCTTTGCGAATGGTGAATATAGTCAACGGAAAGGAGAAATGTCCAGTGGACTTTGAACCTGTTTTTGATTGTATTCAACACTGTCTCGATGCTTTTAATTCTTGCAGTCTGATATTTGTGAGGAGAGAGTTCAATGAGAGAGCTCATATGTTGGCCAAGAATGGTCTGTGTATTTAATTCTCTTTCGAATAAAGCTTTCGCTTGGAAAAAAAAAAAAAAAAAAAAAAAAAAAAAAAACCAACATTACAATCCAACTTGGGTATAAACATACCCAAGATTTTTTAACTTTCAATGCTCTAGTTTATTTTTCCTTTATTTTACGAGTGATAATATATGTATACCTATCAAATTAACATATAAAGTATTTTAAACTTGATTAATAAAGTCTATTTTGACCCATTATATCATCATTTTATAAATTATTTTAATATAATAAAAACTTAATTAAGAAAAAAAGGGAAATAATTAATTTAAAATTTTACCACTAAACTTTTCACGTGATATCAATTTATATCCTATACTCTCAATTTCAACAAATTGAACCTTAGACTTTGTTAAATGTTGCAATTTCTACCATCTATTCAATTTTGGTTAATTCACTCATTCATTTTAACAGGGGGTTAAAGTCTTCGAAACTAATGAATTTCAATAATATCAAGTATTGGACAAATTTAAATTTGATTATTGCACAAATTAATCATCCAATAATAACTTTGTAAAAACTCACAAATTTGAAGAAAAATTTACCTCTAATGATTTTTTCTTTGTAATTTTATCAATTTTTATGTCATACATTGAAAGCATATGTGGAAATATCTTTTTTATGAATTTTCAAACAAATATTTATTAGAGGATAAAAATTGCAACACGTTTTTAAGTTTAAGGTTAAGAGATTGCAACCTTTATCTAAATTTATAGTGCAGTTTGATAAAATTGAAAGTTTATGATAAAAATAGATACAATTTGACACGAAATTGGTTAAAAAAAAAAAAAAGAAGAAACTATACATAAAAAGAAGAAATTGAAGCAAAACAATAAACATCAGGCATTGTATATTGGACCTTTTTTTTTATTATTAATATCATAATTTTTAGAACTTACTATTGAAATAGATTTATTTTGAAACTTATTATAAAAATAGTGTAGCTTTAAATTATGCTTGCAAGAGACGGCCTGTTTAGAGGAGATGGGTGGGTTAAATTTCTGTGATATGGAAAGCTTTAACAAAGCTTTACTGGCGAAACAGGTGTGACATCTATTTATAAATCCAGATTAATTAGTCTCAAAGGTAATAAAAGGGCGGTATGCGAATCAAAACTCCCTTTTACATGCACCAATTAAAGCCAATTGTTCTGTTTTCTAGTGGGGATTTGTATGGGCAAGAGATCTTTTACAAAGTGGCATGAGAAAACAGATTGGAAATGGTAAATCTACATATTTTCTCAAATATCCTTGGACGCCCAAGGTGAGCACTTTCAAGCCAATCCCAATTCTTGAGATTGATTTACAGGAGAATGTTCTAGTTGCTGATTTCATTACGCCAACAATGGAATGGAATGTGAGCAAATCTATACCATATTGAAAAGTGAGGATGTTGGAAAAACTTTTTTGGACACTTTTGTCCCTTCTTTAACTTTCTAATTTACAAAACATGCCATTAATAATTAACTATAAATATAAAATTATTTAATTAATAATCAATTATCTAGAATAAGTGTATAGAATCTTAAAGGTTGGAATGTAAAAGGTTTTTCCTACAACTTGATTTTTTCTGTAATTTAATTCAAAATGAAATTTTAAAAGGTTTAGAATTCAAAGAGTTTTGTAACTTCTCACATTCTACTACTATAAAAATGAGTTTTCTTCACCATTTTCTCACCAACACCTAGAGTTTCATTATTTCTTTATTGTTGTTCTCTAAATGCATTGCTCTCAAAGGCTCTTCAATAGGTTGTTCAATCTTTTTCAAAGCATCTCAAGAGATTGGTGTTACAATTCAAGTTGCAAGGGAGCAAGTTGAATAACGGTTGAAGTTTATTAAGGTAGAATAGCAAGTTGAATAGCAAGGTTTCTTCACTCCTAGATCCTATGCTTCCAATATTACGATTTAGCATTGATGAACTTGAAGAGCAGTGTATATTTGTCATTGTCAAGTGAGCACGTTTATTTGAAGAAATTAGTGTATAGTTAAAATCTTGAATTTTTTTTTTCTATTTATGTGTGTGTGTCATTTCATTCTCTAGGAAATTAAATATATTTTTTTTAATTTTAAATGAGTGAGATGTGAAAAGCTAGGATGTATAAAGTTTGCTTCCATGAAGATAAATTAATTCTAAAATTAATATTTTAATCTAATTATATTTAATTATAGAATATAAATTTAATTCACTATCTTCTCAATTTTTTCCTTGAAAAAAAATGAAAAAAAAAAGAATGGGAACGGTAACGATCAAATTAAACTACTAAAATGATTTTAATAAATTTTCCATAAAAGATAAAATATAGCAATTCAAAACAAAAAAGATAAATTATAATTTAAGTAAATTCTATACCTTAAAAATCTCTTATATTTAATTATAGAATATAAATTTAATTCACTATCTTCTCAATTTTTTCCTTGAAAAAAAATGAAAAAAAAAAGAATGGGAACGGTAACGATCAAATTAAACTACTAAAATGATTTTAATAAATTTTCCATAAAAGATAAAATATAGCAATTCAAAACAAAAAAGATAGATTATAATTTAAGTAAATTCTATACCTTAAAAATCTCTCTATATATACATTTAAATTAATAAAGTAATAATTTTTTAAAAAATGAAATATAATAATGTGAACATTAGGAGGTGAAATTCTTGAATATGAAAAGTTTTGTTCATTAAATTTTTATAATCTATAATTATTATTATGTTAAAAATGAGTTGTTATTAATAAATTATATATTTATAATAATAAATATGATATAAGACACAAAGAAATATAGTATATCGCTCAAAATTATATTTTTATTTGATACTTTTATTTTGCCTTCTATGTTTTAAAGTAAACAAAATTTAAGAAGTATTTCATAAAAAGATAGTATATTTTTTACAAAGTAATTATATACCATCAAAATTTTAAATAAATAAAATATAATATTTTGATGCACTACTTATATTAAAGTTAATAAATTAATTTTTAAATGGAAGTATAAGAAGGTAAAAAGGTTAAAATATGAAAGGTTAGAATATAAAAAGTTTTGTTAATTTAATTCTTATAAATTAATTATAAAACTAATGAATCTACATTTAATCATAATTATTAAGGGAATTTTCAAAGGTTTGGAATTTTAAGAGTTTTGCAACATCATTCAACTCTTATATCCTAAAACTATATAATGAGCGCTGCCCTACTCTTTTGTATAAAAGGTTGGTTCTCTTCTTATTAGTTTATTTTTCTTCTTCTCTCAATCTATTTCTCTAAAAGTTTCGAAATTCGTATGAATTGCAACATAGTATTAAAGTACAATGAGAGACAAAGACGTTTCAGCAAAATGCTCACAACCATAGGTATCAATTCCTCTAATAAAATTTTTCAAGTATATTTTATAATTAATATTTGTTGTCGTTTTTATTCTAAATGTTTATGTATGGTTATAATTATTTTAATTTAACATCTAGAAAAAAAATTAACCTTATCGATCTAATTAACATGATTACCTCTTGTATTAATCATAATCTAAATCTATGATTCATGGTAAATAAAAAGTTAAACTAAAGAAAATGAAAAATAAAAAGTTGCAATCTTGAAAAATATTTTTTGGACCATTATATCATTTTATCTATTTTAAATTGATCAAGCATGTCATTTAATTGTATGTTTAATAACATTAATTAATAAGAATGTGACAAGTTAGGAATATGAGGAGGTTGAATATAATCTGAAAAGTTTTGTCGATTTATTTCTTAGACTCAAACTCAAGTCGAGCATGACTTGTCAAAGCGAGCTTAGCTCAGCGGTAATTGGCATGTACCCTCGACCATGAGGTCAGAGGTTCGAATCCCCCCACCCCCAAATGTTGATGTACTCAAAAAAAAAAAAAAAAAAAAAGTCGAGCATGACTTGAATTTATATATTTATGTTGAGTGTCTAAAAAAAATCCCCGCTCTCACAACGTTGTATTCTAAAAAAAATCAAAATAATATTTAAAAGTAGTTACATCAAAACAATATGAATTATTAAAATTCTTGCATTATTAATAATTAAGGTAAATGACAGTGAAAACTTAGGAACCATTAGAATTTTAAAAGTCATTTAAACCATTAGATAATTAATCTTTAAAATGATAGTGATTGATAAATATGAATTTATTGTTAATTATTTAATAAATCTTTATTAAAGTGTGATATTTTTTAAATTAAAAGTAGGAAATTCTTAAGCATTATTTTATTAAAAGAACAAATATAATTTAAATAAATTCTATACCATCAATATAAGAATAAAAGTTGGAAGGTGAAAAACTCAATATAAAAGATTTTCTTCATTAAATTTCTATGAATTAATTATATAAACTTTGTAACTTAAAATTTAATTACATCAATAGTGGGATTTCTAAAATTTTGAAATTTCAAGAGTTTTGTAACATTCTTAAACTCCTAGCTTCAACTAAATAAATTTTTCTTAAGTATAGTTAATTTTTTGGATTAATTAAGGATTGGTTTTCAACACATGTTTAAAAAATTCAACTCTATAATTGTCATGAAGGGTATAAAAATTTGAGTCAAACTGATAAATCCAATCGAACCAATCCAGTAAGTACGATCATTTTATCGTGTTGATCCATTCAAACTAAAATAAATGTTTAAATTTTGTTAAAGATAAATTTAAAAAAAAATACTAAATCATAAATAACTAAATTAAAACCTTTTGTACAATAGAAGCTAAATTGAAAAAACACCTAGGTATATACTAAACTATGAAAATATTCAACCGACTGAATAAGACTATATTAATAAGAATACAAAATTAATCTTAAGTAATTAAAAAAATTATTATATTGAATAATATTTTAACCAAATTATATATAATTTTAAATAACTTTAAAGTAAAAAATTATACTTGCAAAGCACGTGGTAAAATACTAGTTGGAGGAAGTGGTAACAAAAGAGGATGTGAATACCATTATTACCATTCCCATTAGAGCCTTCAATGAGGATGATGAATGGATATGACACTATTGTTCTAATGGGCGGTATTCTGTCAAGAGTGGCTACAAACTGGCGAGAACAATATCAAATGAGCAGGGATCTGCAAGTAATGATAATCAGCAAGAATGGTGGCATTCTTTATGGAAATTGAAAGTTCCCCAAAAAATCAAATTATTTATATGGAGGGCATATCATGGATGCCTCCCAACTAATTACTGTCTCTGGAAGAGAGGGATAAATGTCTCACCAATGTGCAATTTATGTAAAAGGAAATTGGAAACCATTGACCATGCTCTATGTGGCTGCAAAAGGTCAAGGCAAATATGTGATATGATGTTCCAACGAGTGGATTCCAATATACCGACTCATAATAATTTTGCAAATCGAATTGTATGATTGGCGAAGAACCTTAAAGATGAAGATTTGGGAAAAGCTTGCATTACTTTCTAGGTTTTTATGGAATGATAGGAACAATTTTAACAACGATGTAAGCATTATGGAATGGGGCGCCAACGGTGTGAATGGATTTTAGCTTATTGGGATGAGGTGGGAACCAAACCGTATACAAATGTAGCGCCTCATACACTAACGGAAAGGCAACCTGACGTTCGAGGAGGGGAGATGATCTTATTTACAGATGTTGTTGTCGGTCCAAATACCACGGGTGCTGGGTATGGAGTGGTGCTCTTTGACTCTAACGGTGTGACATGTGCTGCTATGGAGTACATTGATTTCGCGTCACATACACCATTGGCGGTGGAGGTAAATGCTTTAATACATGGAATTCGTCTTTTACAACGAATGCAACTTACTCGTGCATGTGTTTTTTCGGATTCAGTCAATGCTATCAAGATGATTCATGGAGATATCCATATTACATCTGAGGTATATCATTGGATTGTTCAAATTCGTGCGATGAGCAAATCTTTTGGAGATTATCTTTTAATTATGTTTCAAGACAAGGTAACAGAAAGGCAGATTATTTAGCTAAGGATGCTTACATTCATAGATGATCTATGCTTTGGCTTGAGAATTTTCCTCAAGAAATTATGTTAATGAGCAATTGCGCTCGATGTAATTGTACTGTTACCTGTAGTTGTTTGAAGTAATGAAATATCTCTTTTTGTTTCAAAAAAAAAGAAAAAAAAAAAGACGACCTGTTTCTACGTGAATGCATATTGTCTCTTGAAGATACGATAAACAATCGTGGTCATTATTGAAAAAAAAAATCCTCGTATAGGTACATAATTAATTAATTTTTTTTAAAAAAAAAACTGGATTGTAGGTCGAACTTTTTTTTTAAAAAAAAAAGTTGAATTGTGGGCCGACTCTTGAAGAAACGACCTACAATTAATTAAATAAATAAAAGTTGGATATTGTAGTTAGGTGGTCTCTTCTTCAAGAGACGACCTACATGTAATTTTTTTTAAATAACGATCATGATTGCAATATGTCTCAACTACCTAAAAGCAAGTCGTACCTGCCAGCATGAATTTAAAACTACACTATTTTTATAATAAGTTTCAAAATAACTATATTTTAATAATAAGCTTTAAGTATTATAATATTAATAAATAATAAAAAGAAAAAGGTCCTTGCATATTTATTCAACTTTTTTTTTTTTAAACAAATTTACCAAACTTTTTTTAGAAAAAAAAAAAAAAAAAACAAAACTTTTCATCATATCAAATTGTGACTTAGGTGGATTCCATTTCCAATACCAAGAAGAAAAATAAAAAGGAAAATATTAGGGTTGATCTTAAGCAATTTAATCCCAAATATCTAATTCCCCTTCCTCTGATTTTCCCAATATTCCTTTTCCCAAATTTGAACTTGCTTTAGGGCATTTAATTTATTCTCCTCAAACTCCACAAAGACCGTCGGATCATGCGGTGGCAAATCGCACTGCTCTACTTCGCTCGGAGACTTCTCCAGTGAATCCTCCATGAATTTCTTGTGCAACCCCTCAACGGCTCCGATCATCGTCTCCGGTCTCAACTCCACCGCGCCGGGCGGCACCGATGGTCGGAACTTTAAAAGCTTACTGTATTCGTTCAGTAGATGGAACATGTAATCGTACACTAATTCCATTTTTAGATTCTCTTGCAAGTACTTGCTCCCTTTTTCTCCTATTGCTTCTGCCTGCTAACTAAATTGGGTTACTTTTCTAATTTTTATAAATACTTATTTTAAAGAGGAATAAACTAAACACACATGGATATTTTTATTTATGTAACGTGACCTCGACGAGACACGAGTTGGACATGACACTTCTTAACACAATAAATATGTGTCCGTCATGTGAGCATTATTTAAGAATGATGTAAGGTCAAACTATATTAAAAAAATTATTTGCGAACAAAAAAAATCACTAGTACTAGAAGTTTTTCTCGTAAGACAATGAACAACAAACTTTTTACTTCTTAGGCTTGTGCCCATCCAATATTGAAAAGAAAAAGACATAAATAGTACTATACATAAGAAAACTTAATTTCGAGAGTAAAATAAATCAAATTTTTTAAACATATATGCATGAGCTTGTTGACTTTAAATTTCTTTTTGGTCCTCTATTTGAAAAAAAAAAAAAAACGTATTTCTTTTTAGTACGAAAATGATATACGTTTTTAAAATGTATATTTAATAAACACATTTTACTGTGTCCTCAATTTTAGAAAGTGACATGTGTCCGTACTACCCAAAGAATAAATATAAAATATAAAAAAAAAATACTAATTTTTATAGACTCCACGGATTAGGAAATAAATGGGCCAAAAAAAGAAAAAAAAAAAAGAATTATACATATTAGTAAAACTATCTGGTGGGTTAATTTGAATTGGAAAAGAAACTTTAAATCATTTAAATTTTACCAATGAGATAATTTCCAAGGAGTAAATGCACCCCTAATAAAATGTGTATTGGCTTTTAATGACACAGGAAAAGCATTAACTTTTACAAAATCACTTTGATTTTTTTAACTTATTCAAAATCACTCCTTACCGAATGAAACTCACTTTTAAAACGGTATAATCAAATGTTAAAATGATTATACGATAAACATTTGTAATAAAAATTTTACAGACAAATCATTTTCGTTAAAATCACAGCATGAAATTGGAACATTAATAATTGTAAGTAGGAAAGAGAGAGGACCTGATTGGTGTTATTGTTACCCCATTGGACACCAAATTTGAGAGAAGAACATTTGGTTTGGCCATTGATGGGCCAAAAGTGTTGCAAAGGAACCATTCCTCTTATGAAGAAATCAAAATACCTTGGCTTCACATACATTGTCATTGAGTCACATGCCATTATGTACTTCTCGCTCACCGACCACGCCCATCCTTCTATGTATATCTTGTACCTACGTTGCCATTTAAATATATGTTTTAGTCTTTAATGGTCCATCGTTTTTCATTTTAGTCCCTATTGTTTAAAGAATTTCTATTTAGTCTCTTACATTTTAATGTACTTACATCACATTGTGTGGTATTCAGTGAGTATTGACAGAAATTTACATGCAAAATTAGATTACATGGGAGAAGAAAAATCAAAACTTTTGCCAAATTTTTAAGAATTTGGAAAAAGGAATTAGAAATCTTCAATACTTAGGCCCCGTTTGATAACCATTTAGGCCCCGTTTGATAACCATTTGGTTTTTGGTTTTTGGTTTTTGAAAATTAAACTTATAAATCCTACTTCCACTTTCAAGCTTCTATGTTTTTCTAATAGCTTTCTTTCTTTGTTTTTAAAAATCAAGCAAATTTTGAAAACTAAAAAAAGTAGTTTTCAAAAACTTGTTTTTGTTTTTAGAATTTGGCTAGAAATTCAAATGTGTCATTGACAAAGATGAAAACCATGGTAAAAAAATTGGAAGAAAACAAGCCTAAATTTGAAAAACCAAAAACCAAAAACCAAATGGTTATCAAACGGGGCCTTAGTTTTTGGTTTGTGAAAATTATGCTTGTTTTCTCTCAATTTTCCTACCATGATTTTCATCTTTGTCAAGGGCACATTTGAATTCCTAGCCAAATTCCAAAAACAAAAACAAGTTTTTGAAAACTACTTTTTTTAGTTTTCAAAATTTGGCTTGGTTTTTGAAAACATGAAAAAATGTATTAAACAAAGAGATTTGCAGGGGGAAGTAGTGTTTATAGGCTTAATTTTCAAAAACCAAAAACCAAATGGTTATCAAACGGGCCCTTAGATATTAGAGACTAAAATATATAGTTAACTTTTTTTTTTTCTTTTTGAGTTTAACAACATTTGGGTGGGATGATTTGAACCTCCTACCTCTTCTTTTGTTTGAGGGTACATGTCAATTACCGATGAGCTATACTCACTTTGGCAATATATAGTTAATCTTTAAATTTTATTTTTGTGTCTAAAGGTTCAGTGTTTTATTTAGGACTCAAACTTCATGAAAAAAAAAAAAAAAACATTTTAGTCTGAATTTTTTAGTAAATTGCTTAATTGAAAATTGACATTATCATATCTTTTGTGATAAATAAATATCTGCATAGATAAGTATTTGAAATCACATCTGATAAACCATATGTTAGGTTTTTAAATAGATTTAAATTTCGATTAGATGAATCATGAATAAGTATAATTAAGCTTAGAAATTTGATATCTAATGTTTTGTTTGACAACCATTTGGTTTGTGAAAATTTAAGTTTTTTAAAATTATCCACTTTTTACGAAATGTTTTAAAATCCAAGCCAGGTTTTGAAAACTAAAAAAATAGTTTTAAAAAACAGTTTTTATTTTTGAAATTTGACTAAAGATTCAAATATTTTCTTAATAAAGATGAAAAGAATTGTTGCAAAGAAGTTGCGAGAGAACGAACAAAATTTTCAAAAACCATAACCTAAAAGGAGTGTGGTAAATATCTACCGATAAAAGAAAATAAATATATAATAGGTGTTTAATGTTAATTTCTATTAAATGATTTTTCCAAAAAAATAAATTATAAGAAATAAACTATTTTCCTTTTATGATTTAGGAATTAAAATAGAATAAGAATAAAAATTTTAGAACTATAATAGAATTTATAGACCTTTTGTCTTATTTTATTCTTTGAAAAGAAAATGAATTACCCACCTGTGTGTACATTGATCCTCTAGATTTGATTGCTTGTATCCTTCCTTGGATTCTTTATCCCAATCCTTCAAGCAAAATCATTTTTAATAAGAATTTATGAGCAAATTTTCAGAATTCAATTTCTTTCCAAATTTAGTTAATTTTTAAAAAAACCTTCTTTGAACACTTAAAAACTTTTAATTCTCTACCCAAACTTTTGATTTCATTAGAAATCTTAATGAAAGGATTTGTTAAATCAATCAAAACTTTGAAAATGTCGTAAAAACTTAAAAATCATATAATAACAACATTACATTTCCATCAACATATCGACATTTATATGTGTGTGTTGAGGATCCCACATTAGAAAGATGAATAGAGACCTCATAATTTATAAAATACACAGGTCGTTACTCCTCCAATTGTCAATTGATTTTGAGATGAAACCTCGTGTTTCTTTAATAATATTCTTAGTTTGACATCAATATACAAGATATCAATCAAGTTTTGCATTATATAATAAAGAAATCAACGAAATACACAAAAAAAAAAAAAAAAGAATATCATTAATGTGAATATTATATAGAATAAGATTGTGGTAAATGTAAAAATGAAGAGTGAGAAAGAACCTGAACATATAGGAGAGTGTCCCAATTTTGTTGATGTGTGAGATTACATTTGAGAAGGTCTCTCCTAGAGGGGTCCACAAGTGGGTTCCCTTTCCAATAAGCAAAGGGCACCCTGTCCTTCCATTTGGTTCTTTTGTTCCCTTCTTTTATGTCCTCCAATACCCTTCTCCAAGGCTTTATGTTTATTTCAGCCCTCCAAATTTAAAATTAAAAAATAAAATGTCAACAAAACAAAAACTCAATTGCTTCAAATCTACTCTTCACGTATTCTTAGAATACCTACTCTCTTAATCTATTCATTTGACTGATGTCAAGTTGTTAATTAAAAAAAAAAAAAAAAAAAAAAAACTCAAAATGACAGTTTGACTTTTTGTCTCCAAAAAAAATATCTTATATGTTCCTTCATTTAAATCTTAAGTAACATTATTAAGGGTGTGTTTGGTTTAACTTTTCAAGTGTTTAATTTTGAAAATAAATCATTTTGAAAAAATTTCTAGTGTTTGGCAACCACTAAAATGATTTATTAGAAAATGAGATTGAGAAATAAACCATTTAGGGATAAACACTTGAAACCAACTTTTTAAAAAAGAGTTTGTAAGTGTACAATAACTTGTGTATAAAACATTTATAAGGAAATGTAACCAAACATATGAGTGTTTAAATTCTAAACAATTTTTATACAAAATGTTTTTTAAAGAATGCATTCTTGAAAAACATTTAAATTAAAAATGTATTCCAAACGGACCCTAAATAATTTGAGAAAAGTTTTATTTTTACTCAATAGTGAGTTGAGTCAACTTAACTGAATTGTTGCAATAACATATCGTAAATATTAAATTTGAAAGTTATTCCTTAGATAAAGTAATAAATTGTAGAAAATTCAACTAACAAAATACCTAAAATCATGTCAAGGAAATGTTCAGACCAATCACAAAAAGCACTCAAACTTAGCAAACTTAGCCATAAAATTAAAGCAATAAAAAAAAAAAAAAAAAAAAAAAAAAAAAAAAAAAAAACTCAAACATAACTCACATTCAACTAATTAAAAACATCCAACACAGTTAGAAGAGTGATTATGTGCAAAAATAGTCATATCTAACTATATAAATATCTATAGCTAAGAAAAAAAAAAGTAAATTAATTGATGGTATTATTAGCATGAAGAACTTAAATCAGTGAAATTAAAAGTTTTAACATTGAAATTCATTGCAAAAATCAAACTTCTCAATAACTTTTTTAAAAAATAAATATTAACCAATGGGAGATTTCAAGATCTAATCATTATAGTAAAGAAAAAAAATTAATGGAAGAAAAAAAAAGAAGAGAATGGAGAGAAAAAAAAAAAAAAAAAAAAAAACAATAATAATAATTACCATCCCCAAAAGGACCAATCAGGGAAAACAATGTCCAAACTGGACTCATCGGAGCAGTAACGGAACAACGGAGGTGGGCCCGCATTTGGACCCAAAAAGTCACTAGATCGGACGACTGGGCGATCATCACAGTCAAACATCAGTTCAAGATCTGGCAATTTCCGAGGGTACCATCTCACAAGCTGCAACAGGCCCCACAAAGTGAACAGATCTCTGGTCTGGATTGAGCCCCTATATTTCTCTACGTACACTCGCCCGTCCACGATTATTACCCGGAAATGGGCCGTTCTACGGGCCCGTTCCACCATTTCCCTAGTGATCCCCGTCTCTCTCCATGGCTGTAGATCTTCGTGAATCCAACGGAAATGCGGCGGGCACGTGGCGTTCGATGGACGGTCCCGATTTGATCCGTGGTCTTCAGCTTCTACCCCTTTCCCCCACCAAAACATTGGCTACGAAACAAAAACATAAATAATAAATAAATAAAATGAGATAAGAATAAGATTAATATAATAATTGTATATTACTTTTGTAATCTTTTGCTTTTCTTCTCTAAATTACTATTTCTATATTTTAATACTAATTTTAAAAACCCAAGTAAGTCGATTTGAAATCTTGCCCTTTTGCTAGTTTTAACAAAATTAATATATATTTTGTCAAAAAGAAAAAAGATATATCGAATATGACATATAAGGGATTATTTATTTATTTATTATTTTTCTTAAAGAATAGGAAATTAATATATGATATGTGACACATAGGGGATTCATAATGAATTTATTAAAAAACAATAACAAAAATTCATCCATCGGAGAAAATAAAAAAATCTGAATACAAAGGAACATTTGAATTGAACTATAATCAGAGATAGTATATCAGCCAAGTTGAACATAATTTGAGGACATACCGTCTTAATCCATCCAAGACGAACAAGGAAAACGCCCACGAGAAGAAAGAAGGGGAAGAGAAACGCCACGACCTTTAAGGTAGGTTTCCTTTTGGACGAACGCCATGGCCATGGCCATCTCGAAGCTTGAATGGTAGAAGAAGGATGATAGCAAAAGATTTGTTGCAGAGTTTTATGAGTGCAACGTTTCATTTCTTTCTTCTTCTCTCCTCGTTTGGGATAGAGTGTGAGGTTAATTAATTGATGTGAAATTTTGGGTGGGGATTTAAATTGTGATTTAAAGGCAAAAGATCACGTTTCTATGGCTGTAGGCTGTAGTTTGTGTCGTTAAAAATGAAAAAGACAAAATTTTTGGTTAAAGTGAGAGGCTTTGAGGACACTAAAATAATTCTCTTCAACCTTTTTCTATTGACTGCTCAAAAGTCTTCTAATCAACTTTTAATTTAATTTCTAACCTAACTATTTAATACATAGGATAGACCTTTTTTCTTACGCCAACCCCATATTCCAACGTTTTTCTTTTTTAATCTAGAGTGTTGGGTACGGTATACATAACTATACTTGTTTTTATTTAAAAAAAATATTAATTTAAAAAAGTTGAAAAAATAATACGAAAGACCTATATTTCTCAAAACTCAGGACTAAAAAGATTTTGAAAACTATTCTTGAAGATTCATGAACCAAAAAAGTAATTTTTTTTTTCCTAAAAAAAATAAACAGAAGCATATGCAGGGTGTGTTTGGTTTAACTTTTGAAGTGTTTAATTTTGAAAAAACTTCTAGTGTTTAGCAACCACTAAAAATGATTTATTGAAAAATGAAATTGAGAAATAAATCATTTTGAGGGAAACATTTGAAAGCAAATTTTTAAAAAAGGTTTTTAAGTATATGATACTTGTGTATAAAAAAACTCATGAGGGAATGTAACTAAACATATTAGTGTTTTAAATTCTAAACAATTTTTATACAAAATGTTTATAAAAAAATGCATTCTTGAAAAACATTTAAATTAAAATGTATTCCAAAAGGTTCCTAATCAACGATAAGTTTGAGTTGGTTCGATTAAACCTAAATTAATTTTTTAATCACCCTCGTATCAATTCAACTTTTAAAATTTCAATTTAACTATTTCAACCTGGTTTAGGTTTATTTGATTGTATTTTTTTTTTTTTTTTTTTTGAGTATTTAACACTAAATCCCAAGATATCTCAAGGAAAGAAGAAAAGAAGGAAAAAACAACTGTGCATGACATATATTAAATTAAAAAGATTTGTATAAAAATATATTACAATTCTTTCTTTAATTGAAAAATTATTCGAAATAAAATTTTCAAATTTAGAAGCTATATTTTAGTTCAAGGAGAGATTTAATAAGTTCCCAATCAAGTGTCAAAATTTGAGATACGAATGTAAATGAAAAGGGAATAATGTGTAATCCATTTCATTGCTAATTAAACATCACTATGATTCTCAAAAATAAATAAATGAGAAAAAGAAGAAGGAGAGAAAAAGAAGTAATAAAACTTAAAATAATAATAATATTTTATTATTTAATATATTTATATTTAAAAAATTTAAAAATATTTTTTTAATAAAAAAACAGTGTCACGTCAGCTCACCGTTAGTTTTTAACGGAAAAATGGATGGAGAGACTACAATGAAACTAAAACCAAACCTCAGAGGCTAAATTGTTGAGTTTGAAAACTCAAGGACCAAAATGAAACCTAACCCAAACTTCAGGGACTAAAAATGTATTTTTCCCATAAATAAACATCACAAAAGTCATTTGTGATGTGGAGATGAAAGCATAAAATATTATATTGAGAAATTTGGGTGCTAGCTTCTACAAGTGCTATATGATACACCAAACAATAATACACTACAACAATTTTGACATTTTTCCAATAAAAAAAAACTCAAAAGACTGTCGATATAAAGTTCTTTCGACAAAAATTTTTCGTCGGAGCAAAATACTATTGGCAGTTTGACACTAGTCTTTACCAATACTAAAACTGCAAGCGTCAGCAAACACAGCTTCTGTCGATGTTTTTCTAGCAAAGGTAAGATCTGACACTAACAAAAAACGTCGACAAATCTTAACTCTGTCTACTTTTTTTGTTATAGCATTGACAAAAACAAATGGTTATCAAACGAGACCTAAATTTACCAAAGTTTATGAGTTGACATTGTCAAAACTTATCTAACTTATCAAAACTTATAAACTAAAACAACTAAATTTTAACTAACGCTTTTCAAAACGAATGAACATGACATCAAAACTTAATTAACTTATTAAAAATTTTAAATGTAACAACTAAATTTAATCAACTCTTCAAAACTTATGAACCTTAGATCTAAATTAAACAAAACTTATGAACATATATAATAATTGAACTCAATTATGATGAACATAAATACTAAACAAATCAAATCAACACAAACAACTAAGTTCCTTATGATAACCATCATTTGATTTTTGAAAATTAATGCTTGTCTTCTCCTCATTTCCTTATCATGGTTTTCATCTTTGTTAAGGACTCTTAGCCAAATTCCAAAAACAAAAACAAGTTTTTGAAAACTAGGCCCCGTTTGATAAACATTTGGTTTTTGAAAATTATGCTTGTTTTCTCCTAAATTCCCTACCATGGGTTTCATCCTAGTTAAGGTTGCATTTGAATTCCTAGCCAAATTTTAAAAACAAAAACAACTTTTTGAAAACAACTTTTTTTTTTTCCAAAATTGGACTTGGTTTTTGAAAACAAGGTAGAAGATTGATACTAAAACCAAAAAACTTATAAGTAGAAGTACGTGTGTATAAGCTTAACTTTCAAAAACCAAAAACCAAAAACCAAATGGTTATCAAACGGGACTTAAAAAAACTAGTTTTTGTTTTTGGAATTTGGCTAGAAATTCAAATGTACCCTTGACAAAGATGAAAACCATGATAGGAAAATTGTGAGAAAACAAGCATAATTTTCAAAAACCAAATGGTTATCAAACGGGGCCTACTTTTTTTAGTTTTCAAAACTTGAGTTGGTTTTTGAAAATATTGAAAGATAGATAACAAAACAAAGAAACTTATGGATAGATGTAAGTGCCTTATAGGCTTAATTTTCAAAAACCAAAGACCAAAAATAAAATGATTATCAAACAGAGCCTAAACTTATCAAAACTTACGAACATAACAACAAAACTTATCATGAACTCACATCTAAACTCATCGAATTAAAACAAACAACTAAGGCCAACTTGTTTGCTAACCATTTGATTTTTTGCAAATTGTGCTTGTTTTCTCATAATCTCCTTATAGTGGGTTTCATTTTTTTAAGAAAACATTTGAATTTTTAGTCAAGTTTCAAAAACAAAAAACAAGTTTGTAAAAACTACGGTTTCGTTTGATAACCATTTTGTTTTTGGTTTTTGGTTTTTGAAATTTGTGTTTGTTTTCTCCTAATTTTCTTACGATAGTAATTTTCATATTTGTTAAGGACACATTTGAATTCTTAGCGAAATTCCACAAACAAAAATAAGTTTTTGAAAACTATCTTTTTAGTTTTCAAATTTCGACTTGATTTTTTAAAACATGGGAAAAAAGTAGATAACAAAATAAAGAAACTTATATGTGGAAGTAGTGTTTATAAGCTTAATTTTCAAAAACCAAAACCAAATGGTTATCAAACAATATATATATATTTTTCAAAACTTGGTTTGGATTTTGAAAACACTTGTAAAAAAATAGATAACAAAACAAGGAAACTGATGTGTACCGCAAATGCACAGGTCAAGTAATATAGTGATTTTGAGTATAAGAGTAATATCTCCACAGGGATTGATTTTATTCAATTAATTACTGTGAATACTATTGCTTAGCTTTATTTAGTGAACAAAATCTAATGCTGGAAAGAATAACAAAAAGCTAATCTAGAAAGCAAAAGATAAATGGAGACACAATCTTGTGGGATAATTCTAGGGTATTGATTTCATTAATTGGACTTTTAATTGCTTAACCAAACTAGCTAATTAGGATTAATTAGACACCCAATTCATAACTCTAGAAGCCTAATATCAAGGATTCTCATGTCGGTCTCCTCCTATTCTCATCCATTTTAATAAAGAATCTTCTGCTGGTTTCCTCTTTATTTACGTAGCATGACATTACGAACCTTCATCATCAACCTCTAACGTCTATTTATTTAATCTTGTGTCACTCAGGTAAATAAACATTAGTCATGCATTCAGTTCTAGTCTAAGTTTCTCTTCGTCGAGTTTTCACTTAGAAAACAATTCAATTAATTATTGATTAGGTGATTAAAAGCATTAAGCATAAAACACACAAATGAATATAAATGTCAATTGAACCAAATCACCTAATTAATCAAGCAAAGATCCAAATAATTACATCAAACCCATAGAATTTAGGAATTAACTTCTCATAATCATTAAACATCCAATAATTCCTAATTACACCTAATCTAGAAACTAAAAAGTAAAGGGAAAGGGAAGAAAAATGCTCAAACTATTGTCGATCTCCTCGTTCCTGTGACGATCTCCATCAATCCCGAGCTCCAAGATCTTCAACAACACTCCCAATCTTCTTCCAAAACCCCTGAATTTAGTGTTGAATCGAGATTAGGGTAAAAACCCTCAAATTGGCTCCCTTAATTCAGCTGAAAGATGCTCAATTTATAGTGTCCAGAAGGCTCAACGTCTCGACGCTGCTAGCTGTCTTTACTTGTTGCCTACGCAGTGCAGAGTCGAGACGCTCCAGGGCCAACATCAAGACGTTGATTCCAGAAGCTTCCTGCCCACGTATTGTAGCGTCTAGATGCTGCCCTCTCGGATTTTCTTGATTTCTTCTTTATTTCCATGCCATTTTGATTGCTTTAACTTTCTTCCCCTTGGTCTTTTGGCTTGATCTTCAATTCTTCTTTTCTTTAATCTCCAAAAAAGATCCAAAATCATCTAAAATCTCTCAAGAACTTCGATTTTGCTCCTTTAGCTCGGTTTCTACAAATTAAGCATAAAAAGACATCAAAACACACAATTTAAGCACAAAACTAGCTAAAATGAATAGAAAATAGTAATACTATTAGAAACTCATGGATGAAAGTAGTGTTTATAAGTTTAATTTTCAAAAACACAAAACATGACCTATTTCAAAACCTTAACATAGCAACAAAACTTAAAAGTTTTTTTTTTTTTTTTTTTTGAACTAACAAAACTTAAAAGTTAAAATAAACAAACTTATCATTAAAATGAATACTAGCTCATCAATTTTAAAATAAACAATTAAGGGCCATTTTAATAATCAATTGATTTTTTATTTTCTATATTTATTTTGGGTTTTTAAAAAGCACATGCATTTGATAACCCATTCATTTTCATGTATTTAAAATTCAAAAAACGTTTCTATCATTTAGGAAGAAAGCTTTGAAAGCAGAAATTTTGGAGATTTTTTTTTCATTAATATTGTAATTTTTAGAAATTTTTATTAAAACATATTAATTTCCAAACATAGAACTTGTCCATATAGCCTATCGCAGTAGCAACTCATTTCTTGAAGAGATGACCTTCACACACAAATAATGACTATTTTGAAGTGGTAGAGTGGTCACGTGCTTTCATTCAAGTGTACCTAAGCTTGACTCCGAGTTTGCATATTCTGTCGTTATTTTTCTTTTTTCTTTTAATTTTTAAAAATAAAAAATATATTTCTTTCATTTTCTTTTATTTTTCCACTTTTCTCTAAAAAAAATTGAAATTGAAATAAGTAAATAAATAATAGTAGTTTTTTTTTATATAAATAGAAAATTTTAATATTTTCTCTTTTCTTGTAAAATAAAATAATTACCATTACATAAAACTATAATTAATACGTCAAGTCCTTTATGATATTGTCAACTGATATAAAACTTGTACATTCGACTAAAAGGTCAGATGTTCAAATCCTCTTCCCCACATGTTGCCAATAATAATAATAATAATAATAACAACAACAATAATAATAATAAAACACATTTTAAAAAAAATCATTTATGATATTTATTGAGTATTATAATAATTAAATTATAACTTAAATACTAAAAAATATTTTAGTCAAAAAAAAATATTGAGCTTAATTTAGAGTACAAAGTGGAAAAATACACACTTTTAATTCGTTTAGTCTACTTGGTCTTTATTCAATATTTATTGAGCTTAATTTAGAGTACAAAGTGGGTAATTCATTTTAGTCTTCTTGGTCTTTATTCAATATACTACTTGCAGAAGTGGAAAAATACAAATAGACATGATGTTGTAAAAACTTTGTTGTAGTCTTTTGTATCTTATATGTGAATATGATCGAGTTCTATCAAGTCATTGTTGCATCACTTGATGTCATAGATATTCTCATTGTAGGTGTTGAGGATCCCACATTGAAAAGATAAGTGGAGAACTCACAATTTATAAGATGTATGGGTTACTCTACTCATTGCCAATTGGTTTTGAGATGGAAGCCCATATAATCTAATATGGTATCAGAGTCCATTAAACCCAAACGGGTATTCGGTCCAATAAAAATAAATTGGGATCCGAGTGGAGACCTCACAAGTTATAAGGTGAACAAGAACCCCTAATCCTGCGTATGATCACTGGTTGCGTCAGGATAATCTCAAATTAGCAGATTACTTTCTGAAAGTAAAGAATATAGTCGACTCGTTGGCGGTAGCTGGAAGAAAGACCTCCCATGAAGATCATGTTTTTCATCTCTGTGCTGGGTTGGGGACTGAATATGATTCTGCTGTCTCGGTCATTACAGAGAAAGATGAAACGCCCCCCCTTCAAAAGGTATATTCACTCCTTTTGGCACAAGAGAATCGAATTGCAAGAAATCTTTCCATTAATCCAGATGGTTCGACACCTTATGTGAATCTTACTACTCACCCTTCCACTTCGAAGCAACCTTCCTCTTTGAATGTAAGTGAGTCCTCTAATGGAAACAAGAACAATCGAAATGGAAATAATCAGAATGGACGAAATGGGAATAATCGACGATTTTGGAATAACAACAATAATAAGCCGCAGTGTCAGCCAGGCGATTTGGTCACACAGTGCAGCGCTGCTACTATCTGTTTGAAAGGTGGTTCCAGGGTCCGAATATGAACTCAAATGGCAATCAACAACAATTTTCACCTATGTCTGGGCAACAACAATTCCTTGGTTTCCCTGGACAAGAAAATTCTCAGTCACAAATGACTGCTTTTGTTTTGCAGAACGAGTTGAACAAAGACAATCATTGGTACCCGGATTCAGGTGCCTCCAATCATGTGACCAACGACATGGCGAACCTATCCTTTGGAACAGAGTATCAAGGAGACAACCGTGTGCATGTGGGCAATGGTACATGTTTGGATGTCTTGAACATTGGTTCCTCCTACCTTAAATCATCTTCCTCACCAAATCATATCTTCCATCTAAACAATTTACTCCATGTTCCAAAGATAACCAAAAACCTCATTAGTGTAAGTCAATTTGCTAATGATAATCATGTGTTTTTTGAATTTTACCCCTCATTTTGCTATGTGAAGGACCAAACCAATGGCAGAATTCTTCTTCAAGGGAAGCTAGTTGATGGACTCTACCAATTTGCAATGGAGAAAGCTCATTCTGATTACTCCAACAACCTCAACTCCTCATCTGGTGAACTTTCTTCCCAGGTGCTTACCACTATGGCTCAACCATCTCTTAATTCATGTACCACTACTTCTGTCTTTGACTTGTGGCACAATAGGTTGGGTCATCCAACACTCCAAACTGTCAGTTCTATTCTTCATACATGTAATATTCCTTATACCAAGAATAAAAATACATCTCTTTGTCATGCTTGTACAATTGGGAAGTCTCATTGCTTGTCTTTTTCTGACTCTAAAACTATATATCGTGCTCCTCTTGAACTCATTATAGCTGATCTATGGGGTCCCTCATTTAAATCTTCTAGGAATGGTTTTAAATACTACTTAAGCTTCGTTGATGTATATTCACGTTTTACTTGGGTATACTTTCTCACTTCTAAATCTGAGGCTTTCCAATGTTTCTTACTGTTTAAAACCTATGTTGAAAAAACTACTTGATCGGTCTATTCTTCGTTTTCAGTCAGATAACGGTGGTGAATTTCGTTCATTCACACCTTTCCTCAAAGCAAATGGCATAGAACATAGGCTTACCTGTCCATATACCTCTAAGCAAAATGGAATTGTAGAAAGGAAACACGGGCAAATAGTAGATATGGGTTTAACCCTCTTATCTCATGCCTCCTTAACCTTGGATTTTTAGGATGACGCTTTCTCCACTGTTGTATACTTGATAAATCGGTTACCTACTATCGTCCATCAGCTATCCCCCTTAGAAATACTCCTTGGCTTCAAACCAGACTATAAGTTCCTTAAAACTTTCGGCTGTTTATGTTATCTGTTGGGTTTTATGCCCTAAAACTCGTAGATAGTGAATGTAAACAAATTTTATACTTGTATTTAATAAAGTATTATTTAGTTTCTGCAATAAAATGTTATTGTTAAATATTGCACTACTTGACCCAAATCCAATAAACTAAGATCCAAGGTTGTTTGTATGTAACTTGAACTAGTATGTGGGGACATACGGGGATCGATATTCAAGTAACAACCTAAAAGGTCTATAGTATAGGGATAAGGCTGGGTACCTTATCCTGGTGACACTATGGATACGACCCACTTTGTATTATGATACAAACGCTATGATCCAACGCGTTCATGTAGTTGACATGCGAGTGAGGGTATCCTATGCAATGAGTTTGCAAAAGACCGGACAGCGAAATAGTTAACCACTAACTGTACACCGTTAGTTGGCTTGGTTTCTATTCACTAGGATGACCTAAACAACTCAGTCTCAATCCTGAGTGGATTATGGACTCTTGTTCACGAGGAGTTGTCCTTTGATTTGTATGGGTGAGAGTGGCCAGCACGCCGACTCAATAAGCCTACCATTTTGGGGACAATACCGAGTGGGGAGTTGGGAACATAATCACACAAGATGGAATTCACTCTTTCCCGACTCTAGGGTAAGTAGAGGTGTGTTCCCTTAAGTGGTGTCTCTGGGACTTGAACAATGGGCCCAACCCTCTCTATGGCATGAGAGGGACTTCTGTTTGTTGGTTGGACCTCAAACAGGTTGTTCATTAGAGGAGCACTGGGGACTTAAGGACAAAGATGTAAACCAGGGGTAAAACGGTAATTTGACCTAGCTGGGATACGAACACACATGAAGGACTGACTTGTAGTATTGGTCGATATCCGTGGACACAGAAATATTCTGCAGTGAGAAGAGTGCAGCTGAGGGTCTTTAGTGGAATGACCTACAGTTAACGAATGGAGACTAACTTGGTTAATGAGTTTAAGCCGATTAGTCTCGTATTGTTGGAGCTTTTGATCTGTAGGTCCATTAGGTCCCACTGGTAGCTCGTAAAAAGACTTGAAGCAAACAAATATAAATTGTAAATTGAAAGTGTTCAATTTATTTGGGGAATCGTATAATGTATATTGATGCATTATAATATAAAGTTTATGAAACTTTATAATATAATTTTTCAAAAATTAATTCTTGAGAGAAAATATTTGAAAGAGTTCAAATAAATTTAATATGAATTGGATTCATATTAATTTTAATAAAATCCCTAAGATTAAATATATGATATTTAATTGGGTAATTAATTAATTATGGAATTAATTAATTATTTATTAAAATTAGAAACCTTTTCCTATTAAGAAAAGGTCGTCCTTTACCTGTTAGGAAAAAGGTCTTGGCCTTTACTATATATAGGACCCCTGGGGTGGGGTGAAAGGCATCCCATTGTCTCTCCTTCTCTCAGAGATCTCTCCCAAAAGACTTCCACAAGTCTCTTGCTTCAAGAAGTCTTAGAGATATACCGGTGTAGCCGATTGGTGGTGTTCGCACAAGAGGGTTGCTGCGTTTTCATTCTTATTGGCAAGAAAAGGCGAATTGATCAAGGCTTTCTACAAAAGTAAGTTTTCTATGAAATCCTTGATCACTAGGATCAATCTAGTTGATCTTTTAGCATGTTTATAGCCTATGTACAACCCATTAAATGTAGATTTATTGCTGTAATATTTTGCAAATTGTATTGGTATTTCAATTAGAATCTAAGACTCTGAGTAGGTTCGGTAATACTTTCCTCTGCATGGGGCTTTTATCCCTTCAATTGGTATCAGAGCCAACTCAGTTGTTCTTGATTTTAAATTGAAAATTGCAATTTGTTCTTGGTGGGATTTATGCATTATGAATGTTATGGTTTGCGTATAAATGGTTTCGATTAATTTGGACATATATTTACGCTTTCTTGAATGGTTCAATGTAAGGGCCCCTGCGTTTTGGGCATATTTTTGTAAATCTATTATCGTATGTAAGCCCGGGTCTAGATTAGGGTGTTTCATGATGAAGATCGTTGAAAATAACGTCCAAAATCGAAGCCAAACACGAAGAACAGTTGCTGGAATTTCCGGAATATATATATAAAAAAACGGTATATGATATGAAAATGTGTTACTGTTGTGTTGGTTTGAGCAGCCTTCTATAAAACCAGAGGTTAGTCGTTCGAGAATAGTTTGATGTGCAGTTTGGGTGAATTATTTTTATTTTCCCGCGGTTCTTCAGTGTTTGACCAGTTCTTGACTGGTTCAAGGAGATTTGACCCGGTTCATGCATTGTTTGTACGGTTCAAGCATGTTTTGGCATTTTGGGGTCCGGTTCGAAGCAGTTCGGGTCGGTTCGTGCGGTCTAGCCCGGTTCTGAAGCTACAGAAGGATGTTTTTAGGATAAAATAGCTTAAATTATTGTAACTTATGTGCTTTATTTTATCCTAGGGCCAATTAATCGGTTTATACGCTATTTAAATGCTTTATGGATGTCATTTAGATTAAAAATCCCACCTTAGGTTATAAAGCATGCTCATGCATTTTATATATATTATAATTAGTTATAATGTATGGATTGAAATGCATGGTTTAATATTGTCAAAAAAAAAAAAAAAAAAGAAATGCATGGTTTATTTTCATGAGTTTTTAATATATAGTTGAGTTATATATATTAATATCATGAAAAATGATAAGCATGATGCATACAATTACCTAGTTAAATATAAATAGTTATATTTAATAAAATTGTTTGCAGCATGCTACTTGGATTTACCATTTTTGGTAATAATTTAATTGTTAATTTATTAATAATGGAAATCAAAGTTGCATTGAGCATGAAACATCCATAGTTTAATATAATTGTTATATTAATTTCATGCAATGCAAGGCAATATATATAGTTTTATTATATTAACTTGAATATGATTGTTAATTATTTTAAAACTATAGTATGCATGATTATAGGGCTAATCATTACAATTTTGAATAGTTTAAAATTGATGATTAGAAACCGTCAACCTATAATAAAGATTGCATGCAAACATAGGATCATAGGTAAATGAATTAATTTTAAAATGTTTAAAATTAATTAGACCTAAGATCTCATTAATTCGAATAGGATTAGAATTAAGTCTTGCTTAGTTTTTTTTAAAAAAATAGTTTTAACCTACTAAGTAGGACAAACATTACTATGATTATAAGGGAACTCTTCCGGTAGAGTTCTGTCTAAGGTTGCGGGTACTTAAGTTGACGGTTTACGGAACACCTCCTACCTGGGAACTGACCCGGAATACCAGAGTTGAATTAATCATGGTTAAATGTTAGCATGCAATGTCACTAGGTTTATTAAAAGAGTTTAATACACCTAGATCTTTAGAGTAAAGACTTTACATTACTATGGTTAAAAGGGAACTCTCCCAGTTACTTTCTGTCTAAGGCTGGAGGTATTTAAGTTGACGGTTTACGGAACACCTACCACCTGGGAACAAACTCGAAACCTGAGTTGAAATAACCATAGTCATGTTAGCATACGGTGTTGCTAGGTTTGTTAAAAGAGTTTAATTCACCTAGAACATTACAATCCTCATTATAATAGTTATAATAGGATTAGACTTAGATAAGTTGAATTAGCCGGATTTATCTAGGTTAATAAATCCTAAAATGTACGGTAGGTCACTTTAGTGGGAGGTAAATTTTTTACTCCTACGTCCCTATATTTACAACATGAGATCCATGCTCAGCTTCGTGTCGTTTTAGCGCGACATCCATTCGGAAAGTGTTTGCATGGGTCAATAACAAGGTGAATGGGAAAGTGCCCATAGTAAGTGGGAGCGGGACACGTGTCAACGTATCCCTCGGTCTCCACCCATAGGTCACACCATGAGAGTCTTATGATCCGCCTGCGTGTTGTCCTGGAGCAACCTTCCCTTCGGAGGGCCTGATCATAAGATTCGTAACACCGTGAACTCTTGAAAAGGATAAGGCCACTTCGGCTAATTACCAACAGTTGTCTTTCCCTTCGGTAGCCTGTTGGTGCGTGCCTCTGGGATCTGAAAGTGGGAAGGTTACACTTACGAGGATGAGTTAAGTGTGTTAACAAATCCTTGACCAAATAACGGTGGCTAATGCCTATAGGAATATGAGTTATCCCGGAATTAGAATTAGCTGAGAAGTGTCTCATTTCAAAGGAGGAGTAGCTGATCACCCTTCGGTGGTTGTTGCTCTAAACCTTTGAAACATCGTTGCAAAACTAAATCAATAGTCTTAGGGTTCTATGATTGCTTGTTTTTGCTAAACTGATTGGATTGTATGCAATTGTTTGTATTGCTCTTGTAATAGGTTAGTGCGATTAATAATCAAGTGATTTGTTATTTCAGCGATTCAATGTTTTCATATATGCATAGTCTTACGCCCATTTTATAAATAACGGTGATTATACAACAAATTTAAACGATTAATTTGTGGCGAATAATTTAAGATTAGTCTTGACAGAGAAATGTTCTCATTCATTAAGAAGTGTTATTAATGAATGTGACATTGAGCCTTGCTCAGCCAAAGAAGACTTGTCCAAAGACAGTAAATTTGATTTACTAGTCTTGGAAGCGTAATTTGTGAAGAATGATGATTCTGCCCGAATACTTGATTCATAGTCACAAATCACGTTTGTTCTTCTTATTAAAATGAATGAATTCCTGGCAATAGCTTCATGCTATTGAGATAACTCTCAAAATTTTGAATTAGAGAGGGTGTCTTGGCTGTAGCAATGGGGAACATTAAGTTATTTTTCCCAGTGGGAGCAAATACATATTATTAGATAATGTGTATATAATTCCTAAGATCAAAAGAAATTTGATTTCTGTATCTTATTGGCTGGAACAATGTTACTCTTTACCTTTCCCTGCTAATGCAGTTCATTTCTAGAAAGGGAGTTAACTTTTGTTCAGCTGAATTGAAAAATAACATAAATGTTTTTAAGACTAATCAAGAGTAAGGCAGTCATAAACACTACGTTGCCTGAGGCTGCTACTACTCAAAGAAATGAAAGGCAAAAGATTTCTTCTAAAGGAAATACCTTCCTTTGGTTCTTAAGGTGTTAGGTTAGTTTTGATCTCAATATGATTGGGAGCTTAGTCTCTAGAGTATACTTCTAAGTTAGTTTGAAGAACACTCTCTAATACCAATTAAGTCATGCCTTATGGGCAATATGACTGATAGATATTTTACTGGAAAAGAGCTAAAAGAGCCAAAGAGCCTTAGAGCTTGTACATTTGGATCCTTGTGGTCTAATATGTTAAAGCAGTGGGAGGGAATGAATAATTCATCTATATTATAGATAATTATTCAAGGTATGTGTATCTCTACCTAATGCAACTTAAGTCTAAAGCTCTTGAGAAATTCAAAGTGGTTTGAGACTGAAGTTGGAAACTTGTTAGGTGAGATGATAAAAACACTTCGATCTGATCGAGGTGTAGAGTAGATGAGACTTGAGATTCCAAGACTATTTGATAGAACATGGAATTACATCTCAACTACCCCTGAAGCACCTTAAGGAAACGGTGTATTAGATAGGAGAAATAGAACCCTATTGGATACAGTTCGATTCATTATGAGCTATGCTCATTTGCCTGACTCATTTTGGGGTCATGCAGTGTTGACTGCAGCACATATTTCGAACAACATTCCATCAAAAGTGTTTCTGAAACATCTTTTGGATTGTACGTAAAAGTTGTTTACGTTATTTTTGGGAATTCAACACACGTGCTTGTGGCTAACCCAAAAATAAATTGGAACACTGTTCAACAGTATATCTATTCGTAGGCTACCCCATGAAAACGAAAGATGTGGATACTTCTTCAATCTGCAAGAGAATAAAGAATTTGTACCGACAAATGCTACATTCTCAGAAGAATACCGCATAAGAAATAATAAGCCACAAAGTAAGGTCGTTTTAAGTAAATTAACTGATGAAGCTACAGAAATATCAACAAGAGTTGTTGATCAATCAACAAGAGTTGTTGATCAATCAACAAGGGTTGTTGATAATGCTGGACCTTTAACAAGAGTAGTTGATAAGGCCAATACAACTGGTTAGTTACATCTATCTCAAAAGTTGAGAGCGCCTCAATATAGTGGGAGGATTGTTCTACAATCTGACCGTTACAAGGACTTAATTGAAGCCCAGATCCTCATACCTGATGATGATTTAGAGGATTCATTGTCTTAGAGCAAGACAAAGAATAATGTTAATAAGAACCAATTGGATTAAAGTAATGGACCCGGAATAGAAATATGTGATTTCAATTCCATCTAGAATCTTGTAGATCTATCTAATGGGTAACACCTATGGATTACAAATGAATCTATAAGAAGAAACGAGACATAATCTTATGGTTAGACTTATGATAAAAGGGTTATACCCAGAGACAGGGGACTGTAAGAAATTCTTATCTCCTGTCGTCATGTTGAAGTCTGTTAGAACTCTTGTCCATTTAGAATGGATGTCAAGACTACCCTTTTGAATGGTAATCTTGAGAAGAGTACCTACATGTCTCAAGCAGAAAGGTTCATTTAGCAAGATCAGAAGCAAAAGGGGTTTGCAAGCTTAAGTGATCCATTCATGGATTGACCTAAGCAATTCAATCTTGGAATATAAGATTTGATACTGTGATCAAATCTTTTGGCTTTGATCAAGAACATTGATGAATCTTGTCTTTACAAGAAGATCGTCAATAGTTCAGTAGCTTTATTAGTGTTGTATGTGATTGATATCCTAGTCATTGGGAATGATGTAGGTTATCTTACTGACTAGTAAAATAAGCTAGCAGCTCATTTCCAAATGAAAATTTGGGAGAAGCTAAGTTTGTTCTTCGGATCCAAATCGTTAGGAACCGTAAGAACAAAAGGTTAGCCTTGTCTCAAATATCTTATATCTACGAGATGTTAGTTAGATACAAGATGCAGAGTTCCAAGAAGGGCTCACTACCTTTCAGGCTTGGAATTCATTTTGTCTAAGAAACTGTTTCCTGAGACACCTCAAGAAGTTGAGGACATGAGACGAATGCCCTATGCAATAGGGATTGTCAGTAAGTACCGATCTAATCCAAGATTTGATCACTGGAAAACCGTTAAGAATATCCTCAAGTATCTGAGGAGAAAAAGGAACTATATGCTTGTGTATAGGATTAAGGATTTGATCCTTACAGGATACACTTGACATGGATTTTAAGACTGATAAGGATATCTGTCTGACATAAAAGAATGGCTAGCAGCCCTATTCCAGATGAAAGATTTAGGAGAGGCCGAATATGTTCTTGGAATCCAAATAATCCAGGATCGGAAGAACAAAACGCTAGCCCTGTCTCAAGCAACGTATATTGACAAAATGTTGTCCCGATATTCGATGTAAAACTCCAAGAAGGGCTTATTGCTTTTCAAGCATGGGGTTCACTTGTCTAAGGAATAGTGTCCTAAGACACCTCAAGAGATTGAGGATATGAGACAGATTCCCTACGCCTCCGCTGTGGGCAGCTTAATGTATGCAATGCTCTGCACGAGGCCTGACATCTGTTATGTTGTAGCGATAGTCAGCAAATATCAATCAGTATCCATGGTCAAACTTTACAATGGAGCTATAGTGTGGCATAATTACAGTCTTGACCATATAGGTCGAAAATATAGCTGCTTGTGAAGCAGCGATAGAGAGTGTAAGGCTTAGAAAGTTCTTGACTGATTTGGAATGCGTTCCAAATGTGAACTTGCCTATCAGACTTTATAGTGATACAGTGGTGTTGTGGAAAATTCATAAGAACTTTGCAGCCCAAGACAAGCAAGCACATTGAATTAAATTGAAATATTCACAAAGGCTCTCTCGGCTAAAGGGTATGAGGGTCATCTAGAAGGTCTAGGTCTACGAGTTATGTACAAAGATAAAATCTAGGGAAAGTGGGAGAAATATAATGGGTATAGTGATACCATTATGTAATGGGTATAGTGATGCCCTAGTTTATTGTATTTGTACATTGTATATGTTTTATACATGTATTTATACACCCACTGCTGAATAGATTGTTGTACATCCCACTAAACTAGAGTTTTAGTTCAAGTGGGAGTTTGTTGGGTTTTATGCCCTAAAACTCGTAGATAGTGAATGTAAACAAATTTTATACTTGTATTTAATAAAGTGTTATTTAGTTTCTGCAATAAAATGTTATTGTTAAATATTGCACTATTTGACCCAAATCCAATAAACTAAGATCCAAGGTTGTTTGTATGTAACTTGAACTAGTATGTGGGGACATACGGGGATCGATATTCAAGTAACAACCTAAAAGGTCTATAGTATAGGGATAAGGCTGGGTACCTTATCCTGGTGACACTATGGATACAACCCACCTTGTATTATGATACAAATGCTATGATCCAACGCGTTCATGTAGTTGACATGCGAGTGGGGGTATCCTATGCAATGAGCTTGCATAAGATCGGACCGCGAAATAGTTAACCACTAACTGTAACACCGTTAGTTGGCTTGGTTTCTATTTCACTAGGATGACTTAGACAACTCAGTCTCAATCCTGAGTGGATTATGGACTCCTGTTCACGAGGAGTTGTCCTTTGATTTGTATGGGTGAGAGTGGCCAGCACGCCGACTCAATAAGCCTACCATTTTGGGGACAATACCGAGTGGGGAGTTGGGAACATAATCACACAAGATGGAATTCACTCTTTCCCGACTCTAGGGTAAGTAGAGGTTTGTTCCCTTAAGTGGTGTCTCCAGGACTTGAACAATGGGCCCAACCCTCTCTATGGCACGAGAGGGACTTCTGTTTGTTGGTTGGACCTCAAATAGGTTGTTCATTAGAGGAGCACTGGGGACTTAAGGACAAAGATGTAAACCAGGGGTAAAACGGTAATTTGACCCAGCTGGGATACGAACACACGTGAAGGACTGACTTGTAGTATTGGTTGATATCCGTGGACACAGAAATATTCTGCAGTGAAAAGAGTGCAGCTGAGGGTCTTTAGTGGAATGACCCACAGTTAACGAATGGAGACTAACTTGGTTAATGAGTTTAAGCCGATTAGTCTCGTATCGTTGGAGCTTTTGATCTGTAGGTCCATTAGGTCCCACTGGTAGCTCGTAAAAAGACTTGAAGCAAACAAATATAAATTGTAAATTGAAAGTGTTCAATTTATTTGGGGAATCGTATAATGTATATTGATGCATTATAATATAAAGTTTATGAAACTTTATAATATAATTTTTGAATTAATTTCAAAAATTAATTCTTGAGAGAAAATATTTGAAAGAGTTCAAATAAATTTAATATGAATTGGATTCATATTAATTTTAATAAAATCCCTAAGATTAAATATATGATATTTAATTGGGTAATTAATTAATTATGGAATTAATTAATTATTTATTAGAGACCTTTTTCTATTAGGAAAGAAAATATTTGAAAGAGTTCAAATAAATTTAATATGAATTGGATTCATATTAATTTTAATTTTAGTAAAATCCCTAAGATTAAATATATGATATTTAATTGGGAAATTAATTAATTATGGAATTAATTAATTATTTATTAAAATTAGAAACCTTTTCCTATTAAGAAAAGGTCTTCCTTTACCTATTAGGAAAAAGGTCTTGGCCTTTACTATATATAGGACCCTTGGGGTGGGGTGAAAGGCATCCCATTGTCTCTCCTTCTCTTAGAGATCTCTCCCAAAAGACTCCCACAAGTCTCTTGCTTCAAGAAGTCTTAGAGATATACCGGTGTAGCCGATTGGTGGTGTTCGCATAAGAGGGTTGCTGCGTTTTCATTCGTATTGGCAAGAAAAGGCGAATTGATCAAGGCTTTCTACAAAAGTAAGTTTTCTATGAAATCCTTGATCACTAGGATCAATCTAGTTGATCTTTTAGCATGTTTATAGCCTATGTACAGCCCATTAAATGTAGATTTATTGCTGTAATATTTTGAAAATTGTATTGGTATTTCAATTAGAATCTAAGACTCTGAGTAGGTTCGGTAATACTTTCCGCTGCGTGGGGCTTTTATCCCTTCAATCCTCATATTCGCCCATATAACCAACACAAAATTGAGCCAAGAGCCATACCATGTCTGTTTCTGGGGTACAGTACAGTACACAAGGGGTATAAATGCCTTTCATCATCAGGGAAACTCTATATCTCTCAAAGTGTACTTTTTGATGAAACTAAATTTCCAACTTCAAAGTTCTTATCTTCCCAAAATCCTAGCCCATGTCCTGTCATTTCAACCTATGTGCCTATTGCTTTAAACCAGCCTTGTGTCAGTAAACCCACTGCCCAGCCATATACTATTTCACATAGCCCCACAGACACCTCTGTACCTTCTGTGCAGATTTCACGTGATAGTCGCTCTGCATCCTTACCTTTATCTCATCCTCCTTCAGCACATTTACCAACTCCTTCACGTGATGATACTGTACCTTCACCACTTGATATTTCCTCTCACCCTCAGCCTCCCATACATCTCCTACCAATGTTTCAAGTTCATCTCCTCCTGTATCTCAACTTCCAGTTTGTGCAAAGGTTCCAAAGGTGGTCAATAATCACTCTATGGTCACAAGGGGCAAGGCTGGGGTGTTCAAACCCAAGGTTCTACTTACTGAATATACTGACTGTGAACCTCCAAACGTGAAAGAAGCCTTAAAGTGTGAGCATTGGGTGACAACAATGCGAGAAGAATACAATGCTCTCCTTACTAACAAAACATGGTCTCTAGTTTCTCCTCCTAAGGACAAGAAGATTATCGGGTGTAAATGGGTCTTCAAAGTGAAGAGGAATTCTGATGGCTCCATTGCAAGATATAAAGCTCGTCTAGTGGCTCAAGGCTTTCATCAAGCGGCTGATTTTGATTACACTGAAACGTTTAGCCCTGTGGTTAAACCGACTATGATCAGGGTACTTTTTACACTTGTCTTAGCTTATGGATGGTTTTTGCGTCAGGTTGATATTAACAATGCATTCCTCCATGGCATACTGAATGAAAAAGTATATATGGCACAACCACCAGGTATGAATGCATCCTCTTCTCCTATGGTCTGTCGGTTACACAAGGCATTGTATGGACTAAAGCATGCTCCTAGAGCATGGTTTGAGCGCTTGAGTACCTTTCTACACACACTTGGTTTTGTAAACTCTAAGGCAGATTCCTCTTTGCTAGTGTGTCATAAGAATGGTCATCACTGCTATATTCTTGTGTATGTTGATAATATAATAATAACTGGGAGCTCTAATCTAGCTGTTGAACATCTTATCACTAAACTACATGACCAATTCTCCTTGAAAGCCCTTGGAGCTTTAAGCTTTTTCTTAGGGATAGAAGTTTCCTATCCTCCGAGTGGAGGTTTGTTCTTGTCCCAACCGAAGTATGTTTCAGACCTTCTGTATAAAGCGAAAATGCACCAGGCTAATGGTATTTGTACTCCTATGATTGGTGGGCGTGTTATGTCTGCATTTCTTGGTGAGAAGTTCTCTGACTTGCATTTATACAGAAGTATAGTGGGTGTCTTACAATATGTAACTATTACTCGATCAGAGATAGCATACAGTCGCGCAGTGTGAAAAAGAAGAAGAAGACCAGCGGTGTGTTGGTGAAGAAGAAGAAGAAAGAGAGAGAGAGAGTGAGAAAGAATTAAAAAGAATTAAAAAAAATATAAAATAATAATATTTTTATTTTTTAAAATATATTTATATTTTAAAAAATTCAAAATTATTTTTTTATTAAAAAATAGTGTCACGTCAGCAAACCGTTAATTATTAACGGAAAAATGGATGAAGGGACTAAAATGAAACTAAAATCAAACCTCAGGAGCTAAATTGTTGAGTTTGAAAACTCAGGGACCAAAATGAAACCTAACTCAAATCTCAGGGACTAAAAGTGTATTTTTTCCTATATTAAATTAGTACTTTTAGTTCAAAGCAATTCAAATAATTTTGATTATTATTTAGGTGTATTATTTAGGTTCATTTTGTGTGGTCACGAGTGAATCAAATATATATCGACCTACCGCTTCGTTGGCCAAGGTATATATTTTTCTTTTTTGTAATCATGGACCTAATCATTAGTGGTCATGGTACCTTTTGAATTATATATTAATTCTTATTATTTTCATACAATGTTAGAATGTTATGAATCTAATTTTTTTTTCATTTTAATAAAATTGTGACTTAAAAGGAAAATGGTAAAACATACCTAAAATAATAAAACAAAAAATAAAATTTTTACAATTGATGGAAAAACATTTTTATTAATTTTTTAATAAACATTTTTATTAACTAAATTTGAAAGAAAAAAAATGTATAAAAAACTTTTTTTAAAAAAAATATATATAGCTACTATAAGCCCAAACTCAACTCTGTTCTCTAAACACAGACTTCCTAACTCCAGACTAAACAACTTTGCAGTCCAAACACAGACTTCATAACTCCTCAGAATAACAATTCTAGACTTCAAAACTCCAACTCTCTGCCCCAAACAACCCCTAATGTTTTTAAAATGCCTACGACAAGCTTTGTAATTAGCATTTATTGTTTCTTCCAACGATTTTCTTAGCTTATGGACTTCAATCAAACCAAATATTTTGATGATAACAAACTCAAATTTTTATACTGACATTTTTAGTATCTCAAAGTTCCAACTTGCAGTGGTTGGAAAGACAATTCCAACGTATCTTGAATCGTTTGTATCGAAATTCAAACAAGAAAGTTATGAGCTAAAGAATATTGGAAGCAAAATCCTACATGGTGGTGGTACGTGGCAATTTGATGATGTAGCAGTTGACGTGGTGCTCCAACAGTAACTTTTTGATGACGTGACAGATGAAATCATTGGTTTCAGCTAACTTTACACAAATATATATCTTATAAAATCGAGAAAATCAACAAAGTCGACTCATTTTACCTCCATTGATATGCATTTGAAATGGGAAAGTAATAGCTTGATTGTATTGATCTAATTCCCCTTTCCGAGCACAACAATATAACATCATTCATGTGAGAGGTAAGAGATTCCAACCTTTGACCAATCGAAAAATTATTAATACCTCAACCGTTGAGCTATGCTAAAATTGAATTTACTCAATTAAATTCCTGCCTACTAAATGAAAACTCTCATAGCTTCATCATCATTGAACTCCATTAGCTAATATCAATGAAGATACCCTTCCAATACAACACTCTGCCCAGACATCCTGGGCTGCCAACTCTTCAACTTCATACTTTGAGCCATACTGTTGAACCAAGCTTCTGAGCTCCCACTCTGGCTCTCACTCCATTGTGGCAACATTTCCACAACAACTTTTTGCAACAATTTCTGCTCAATACCCTCCTTCAAAAGTTCTTCATGAATTCCCAAGTTTCCTCTCACATCCCACATTGTTGGGTTTCATGTCCTAAAACTCGTAGATAGTGAATGTAAACAAATTGTATACTTGTTTCAATAAAGTGTTATTGAGTTTCTGCAATAAAGTGTTATTGTTAAATACTGCACAATTTGACCCAAATCCAATAAACTAAGATCCAAGGTTGTTTACATGTGACTTGAACTAGTATGTGGGGACATACGGGGATCGGTGTTCAAGTAACAACCTAAAAGGTCTATAGTACAAGGATAAGGTTGGGTACCTTATCCTGGTAACACTATGTGATACGGCCCGCTCTGTATCTGATACAGACGTATTGATCCAAGGCGTCCATGTAGGAGACATGCGAGCGGGGGTATCCTATGCAATGAGTTTGCATAAGACCGGACCACGAAATAGTAAACCACTAGATATAACACCGTTAACTAGTTAGGTTACTGTTTCAATACGATGACCTAGGTAACTCAGTCTTAATCCTGAGTGTGTCATGAACTCCTTCTCATGAGGGATTGTCCTTTGATTAGCATGGGTGAGAGTGGCCAATACGCCGACTCAATATGCCTTCCTTTTTGGGGACAAGACCGAGTGGGATGTTGAGGACATGACAACACAAGAAGGAATTCACTCCTTCCCACTTCTAGGAGAAGTAGATGAGTGTTCCCTTAAGTGGTGACTCTGGGACTTGAACAAAGGGATCCCGCCCTCTCACTGGCCCGATAGGGACTTTCTGTTTATTGGTTGGACCATAAACAGGTTGTTCATTAGAGGAGCACTGGTACTTAAGGAGACAGATGTAACACAGGGGTAAAACGGTAATTTGACCCAGCTGTAGTTACGGACACTCGTGAAGGATTGACTTACGGGTATAGGTCTATATCCGTGGACACATAAATGTTCTACAGTGAGAAGAGTTCAGCTGTGGGTCTTTAGTGGAATGACCCACAGTTAATGAATATTGGTTAACCTGATTAATGAGTTTAATCTATTAATCTCATATCATTGGAGCTTCTGATCTGTAGGTCCATTAGGTCCCCCTGCTAGCTCGTAAAGAGTAATTAGGAACAAATATATCTTGAGAGAATTTGAATAGTTCAAATTCATATTGGGAATTAAGTTAATTGTATGAGATAGAAATTAATATAATGTATAGTGATGCATTAAAATATAAAGTCTAATTTGAGATTAAACTTTATTATATTGAGAGATTGATATATTTGAAAGAGTTCAAATGTATGTCTAATTAAATATATGGTATTTAATTAGAAGATGAATTAATTAATTATGAATTAATTAATTATTCAATTTTAGTTTAAATTAAATGAGATTTAATTAAACTATAATCTATGAGAGAGATAAATATTTGAAGAAGTTCAAATATTAATATGAATTTGATTCATATTAAATTTATGGGATATAAGAGAATTTGAAGGAGTTCAAATTTTAATATGAATTTGATTCATATTATAGAATTAATTAATTGAAGGCCTGAAATTAAATATATGATATTTAATTGGGTAATTAATTAATTAACTAATAGAAGGTCTGAAATTAAATATATGATATTTAATTGGTGATTAATTAATTAAAGAATTAATTAATTGGAAATTAATCAATTATGGAAATGATTAATCACTTATGGAAGTGATCAATCATTTATGGAAAAGATTAATCAATTATGGAATTGATTGGTTATGGAATTGATTGATTATGGAAAAGATTAAATCAGTTATGGAAATAATTGATTTTAAATGAATATTTTATTCATGGCCTTTCTCCTATAAATAGAACACTAACCCTAGGGTTTATGATATACTACAACATATGGCCACCATAAGGCCCTCTCATATTCTCTCAACTCAAGAACTCTAGGAAGAATTTTCTCTCTAGAGTTTTTCCCATTCAAGATTAGGTAGTCCCACAACTACGTTCCTAATCTCAGAGTTATAGCGGGGAAGATCTCGTGGTGGTGTCCGTTGAAGTATTCAGAGTCGTCAACGGAGGTTTGTTTCTCATCGCTTAACCTTTTGCCAATGTATTGGTATTTTGAAGAACAAAATTAATTTACGAACGGTCCAATTGCTTCCGCTGTAACGGAATTGGGAATTCCAATCCTTCAATTGGTATCAGAGCCGATCGTAGATCTAATTTTGTTTCTCTAAAATTTGCATTGGCTATTGGTGGGATTTAATTATGCATTTGATGTATGAGATTTTGCTTGTAGATGTTTAAGGTTTTGGCATATAGATTTGCAATTTTAAGTTGATTTGATCAATGTAAGGGCCCTTTGTTTTGGGTATTTTAATTGCAATCGAGTCTGTAACTCCGTGTCGTTTCAATTTTATCATTTGCGGCAAAAAATCCAAGAAAATTGGGCAAAAATCGGATCAAATTAGTGGCTGGAATTTCAGTAGAGGCGTTCATAATAAAATAAAAGAAAATACAATCAGATATGGGCATTAACAACCCGTGTGGCTGTGTTGGTCGGCTTAACGCCTGTATATTTAAGAGGTTGCGTGTTCGAACCTTGGTATGCGCAGTTTGAATGCGCTTCAAATTTTTTTCCCGTGCGTTAATACGCGGTTTGGTCCGGTCTGGAAGTTGGTTCACTCGGTTCGTGGATCTTTGACCGGTTCTTGATCGGTTCGCATCGGTTTGGCGCGGTTCAAGCAGCTGTTGACTGGTTCGTGGACTGCTTGACCTGGTTCAGTTCGGTTCAGCTTGGTCTGGATAGTTTTTGGCCCGGTTCAGCATATTTTAGGCCGGTTCAAGCTTTTTTGAAGCTGGTTTTGCACGGTTCAACATGGTTTAGCTCGTTTTCTTGCCGGTTCGAAGGGTTTGGACGCGGTTCAAGGCTGTTTTGAGCTTATTCACGGCTAGATAGGGCATTTTTTAGATTAATTATTGTAATTTTTCTAATTTATTTTGTCCTAGGATGCCAAAACCCGTTTACTTAGCTATTTAATTGCTTTATGGATGTCATATAGCTTAAAATCCCACCATAGGTTAAGCATATTCATGCTTTTTTAATTATAATTGTTATGATATAAGTATTATGCATGAATTTAATTTTCATGAGTATTTAATATAAATTGTTATGATTAAATGGATGAAAATTGAGAAGCATTGAGCATGAAATTACTTTAGTAAAAATATAAAAAGTTATATTTATGAAAGTAATTTATTTGCTTATTTATTTTCATGAGCAATTAATATAAAGTGTTATGTTAATGTATGAAAATGTGAATGCTTATTTTAATTTTCTTAGGTAATTAATTTAAGAGTTAGATTAATTAAAGAAAATTAATTTGCATTGAGCATGAAATTACTTTAGTTTAAAAATATAAGAGTTATATTTATATTAGTAATTTACATGCTTAATTTTCATGAGCTATTAATATAAATGTTATGTTAATGTATGAAAATGGTAATGCTTAATTTTAATTTTCTTGTATAATTAATTTAAGAGTTAGGTTAATTAAAAGGAAATTAAATTGCATTGAGCATGACATTACCTTAGATTAATATAATTGTTATATTTATGGTATGTATGCTAATGTATGGTTTTATAAATTAATTAGAATTTGATTGTTAATTTATTCACCATAGTAGCATGTTATAGGGTTAATTCATTAAAATTTATAATAGTTATAAAATTAATGAATAGAAACTGTTAACCTATAACAAAGAATTGCATGCAAACATAGGATCTTAGGATAAATGAATTAATTTTAAAATGTTTAAAATTAATTAGATCTAAGATCACATTTCTAATAGGATTAGAATTATTCTTACTTAGAATTAAAATTAGTTTTAATTGACTAAGTAGGAAAAACATTACTATGATTATAAGGAAACTCCACCGGTTAAGTTCTGTCTAAGGCTGGGGGTATTTAAGATGACGGTTTACGGAACACCTCCTACCTGGGAACTGACCTGGAATACCGGAGTTGAATTAATCATAGTTAAATGTTAGCATGCAATGTCACTAGGTTTGTTAAAAGTGTTTAATGCACCTAGATCTTTAGAGTAAAGACCTTACATTACTGTGGTTATAAGAGAACTCTCTCGGTAAAGTTCTGTCTAAGGTTGGGGGTATTTAAGTTGACGGTTTACGGAACACCTCCTACCTGGGAACTGACCCAAACCTTGAGTTGAATTAACCATAGTAATGTTGACTTGCAATGTTGGGTTTATTAAAAGAAGTTTAATTCACCTAAAACATTGTGGTTGAATCCTTTCCATAATTGTTATAATAGGATCAGACTTAGATAGATTGACTTAGCCGAATTTTATCTAAGTTAAACAACCCTAAATTAACTTTAGGACATTTTCAGTGGGAGGAAAATTACAAAACGAGATTTAAATCAAGTTTTGCTCCTACGTCCCTATATTCACAACGTGAGGTTCATGCTCGGCTTCGAGTCGCCCTAGGAGCGGCCTCCCTTCGGAAAGTGTTTGCATGAGTCAATAACAAGGTGAATGGGGAAAATGTCTAGAGTAAGTGGGAGCGGGACACGTGTCAACGTATCCCTCGGTCTCCGCCCCTAGTTCACACCGTGAGAGTCCTATGATCCGCCTGCAGGTTGTCCTGGAGCAACCATCCCTTCGGAAGGCCTGATCATAGGATTCGGAACATCGTGAACTCCTGAATAGGATAGGAACTCTTAGGCTAATTACCAACAGTTGTCTTTCCCTTCGGCAGCCTATTGGTGCGTGCCTCTGAGATCTGAAAGTGGGAGGGTTACACTTACGGGGATGCGTTAAATGTGTTAACTAATCCTTGACCGAACAACGGTAACTAAACGCTAACGGAATATGAGTTATTCTGGTGTTAGAATTTGGTTGAGACTGTCTCAATTCAGAGGAGGAGTAGCTGACCACCCTTCGGTGGCTGTTGTTCTAAACCTTTGAAGTATCGTTGCAAAAACTAAATCAATAGTTTTATAGGGTTTCTTTGATTGCTTATCTGTTTTTGCATAATTTGATTGGATTATTGGTAATGGGTTAGTGCAATTAATAATACAAGTAATTTGTTACTTCAACAATTATATAATAATTTTATGTGTATTGTCTTACGTCATTTTATAAATAACAAGCTTAAACGACAAATTGTGGTAAATAAGTCTAGGATTATTCTTAACTGAGGAATGTCCTCATGCCCCATATGTTTAATTCATTAAAGAATTGTTCTTGGTGAATATGACATAGAACCCTGCTTAGCAAAAAGAGAACTTGTTCAAGACCGTAATTTTCATTTACCTGTCTTGAAAACGTGATTAGTGAAGAATAGTGATTCTCCTTGAATAATTGATTCAAGGGCCACAAATCACGTGTGTTCTTCTTTTAAAGGAATAAGTTCCTGGCAAGAGCTTGCTGCTTGTGTAATAACTCTCAAAGTTAGAATTAGAGAGGTTATTTTGGCTATAACAGTGGGGAACATTAAGTTATTTTTCTCAGTGGGAGAAAATACATATTATTAGATAATGTGTATGTAATTCCTAAGATCAAAAGAAATTTGATTTCTGTGTCTTATTTGCTGGAACAATGTTACTTTTTACCTTTCTCTGCTAACGCAGTTTTGTTTCAAGAAAGGGAGTTGACATTTGTTTAGCTTTACTGGAAAGTAACCTAAATGTTTTAAGACTAATCAAGAGTAAAACAATCATGAACACTAGGTTGTTTAAGACTGTTATTACTCAATGAAAAAAGAGGCAAAGGATTTCTCCTAAAGGAAAATACCTTTCTTTGGTTTTAAGGTAGACTATATTAATCTCAATTTGATTGGGAGATTGGTCAAGAGTGAACTTCTAAGCGAGTTAGAAGATGACTCTCTACTACCTTGTAAGTCATGCCTTGTGGGCAATATGACTGATAGATCTTTTACTGGAAAAGATCTAAGAGCCAAAGAGCCCTTGGAGCTTGTACATTTGGATCCTTGTGGTTCAATATGTTAAAGCAGTGGGAGGGCATGAATAATTCATCCTTTTTTTTGGATGATTATTCAAAGGTATGAGTATCTTTACCTAATGCAACTTAAGTCTGAAGCTCTTGAGATATTCGAAGGGGCTTAGGACTGAAGTTGAAAACTTGTTAGGTGAGATGATAAAACACTTCGATCTGATCAAAGTGTTGAGTATAGGGATTTGAGATTCCAGGACTATTTGATAGTACATGGGATCACACCCTAAATCTCATTTAGGAGAAATAGAACCCTATTGGATATGGTTCATTCCATGTTGAGCTATGCTCAATTGTCTGGCTCGTTTTGGGGTCATGCAGTGTTGACTGCATTGCATACTGCAGTAGACAACCCCAAAAGGAAACGAGAAGTGGATACTTCTTCAATTCACAAGAGAATAAAGAATTTGTATCGACAAGCTAAATTCTCAAAAGAAGTCCACATAAAAAATCATAAACCACAGAGTAAAAAGTCGGTTTAAGTAAGTTAACTAATGAAGCTACAGTAACATCGACAAGAGTTGTTGATGAGGCTGGTTGTTCAACAAGAGTTGTTGATGGACCAAAGCATCTGGTCAGACACATCCATCTCAATAGTTGAGTGTGTCTCAATGTAGTGGGAGGGTTGTTTTATAACCTGAACGTTACATGGGCTTGATTGAAGCCTAGGTCATCATACCAGGTGATGGCATAGAGGATTCATTATCTTTTAGAAAGAAAATGAATGATGTTGACAACGATCAGAGGATTAAAGCAATGGACCTAGAAATGAAGTCGTTTGTATTTCACTTCCATCTAGGATCTTGTAGATCTGCTTGATGGGTAACACCTATTAATTACAAGTGGATTTACAAGAGGAAACGAGACATTCATGTCTTAACCAGAAGGGTTCATACAACAAGATCAAAAGCAAAAGGGTTTGCAACCTTAAGTGATCCATTCATGGATTGACCTGAGCATTTCGATCTTGAAATATAAGATTTGGTATAGTGACCAAATCTTTTGGCTTTAATCAGAACATTAATGAGTCTTGTGTTTACAAGTAATCATAAATAGTTCAGTAGCTTACTTAGTGTTGTATATGATTGATATCCTAATCATTGGGAATGATGTAGGTTATCTTACTGACATTAAAGAAGCTAGCAGCTCATTTCCAAATGGAAATTTGGGAGAAGCCGAGTTTGTTCTTGGGATCCAAATCGTTAGGAATCGTTAGAACAAAAAGCTAGCCTTGTCTCAAGTGACTTATATCTACAAGATGTCAGTTAGATATAAGATACAGAATTCCAAGAAGGGTTCACTACCTTTCAGGCGTGGAATTCTTTTTGTCTAAGAAACCGTTTCCTAAGACACCTCAAGAAGTTGAAGAGATGAGACGAATGCCCTATGCAATAGGGATTGTCAATAAGTATCAATCTAATCCAAGATTTGATCATTGGAAAACCGTTAAGAATATCCTCAAGTATTCGAGGAGAACGAGGAACGATATGCTCGTGTATGGAACTAAGGATTTGATCCTTACAGGATACACTGACACAGATTTTAAGACTGATAAGGATTTGAGGAAATCTACATCAGTATCTGTGGTCACTCTTTACGATGGAGCTATAGTATGGCATAGTTACAGTCTTGACCATATAGGCCGGAAAAGTAGCTACTTGTGAAGCAGCGATAGAGACTGTTGGCTTAGGAAGTTCTTGATTGATTTGGAATGTGTTCCAAATGTGAACTTGCCCATCACACTTTATAGTGATATAGTGGTGTTGTGGCAAAATTCAAAAGAACATCGCAGCCCAAGACAAGCACACATTAAATTGAATGAAATATTGCTGATTCACTTACAAAGACTCTCTCGACTAAAGTGTTTGAGGGTCATCTAGAAGGTCTAGATCTACGAGATATGTACAAAGGTGTAATCTAGGGCAAGCGGGAGAAATGTAATGGGTATAGTGATGCCCTAGTTTATTGTATTTGTACATTGTATATGTTTTATACATGTATTTATACACCTGCTGCTGTATAGATTATTGTACATCCCACTAAACTAGAGTTTTAGTTCAAGTGGGAGTTTGTTGGGTTTCATGCCCTAAAACTCGTAGATAGTGAATGTAAACAAATTGTATACTTGTTTCAATAAAGTGTTATTGAGTTTCTGCAATAAAGTGTTATTGTTAAATACTGCACAATTTGACCCAAATCCAATAAACTAAGATCCAAGGTTGTTTACATGTGACTTGAACTAGTATGTGGGGACATACGGGGATCGGTGTTCAAGTAACAACCTAAAAGGTCTATAGTACAAGGATAAGGTTGGGTACCTTATCCTGGTAACACTATGTGATACGGCCCGCTCTGTATCCGATACAGACGTATTGATCCAAGGCGTCCATGTAGGAGACATGTGAGCGGGGGTATCCTATGCAATGAGTTTGCATAAGACCGGACCACGAAATAGTAAACCACTAGATGTAACACCGTTAACTAGTTAGGTTACTGTTTCAATACGATGACCTAGGTAACTCAGTCTTAATCCTGAGTGTGTCATGAACTCCTTCTCATGAGGGATTGTCCTTTGATTAGCATGGGTGAGAGTGGCCAATACGCAGACTCAATATGCCTTCCTTTTTGGGGACAAGACCGAGTGGGAGGCTGACATGACAACACAAGAAGGAATTCACTCCTTCCCACTTCTAGGAGAAGTAGATGAGTGTTCCCTTAAGTGGTGACTCTGGGACTTGAACAAAGGGATCCCGCCCTCTCATTGGCCCGAGAGGGACTTTCTGTTTATTAGTTGGACCATAAACAGGTTGTTCATTAGAAGAGCACTGGTACTTAAGGAGACAGATGTAACACAGGGGTAAAACGGTAATTTGACCCAGCTGTAGTTACGGACACTAGTGAAGGAATGACTTACCGGTATAGGTCTATATCCGTGGACACAGAAATGTTCTACAGTGAGAAGAGTTCAGCTGTGGGTCTTTAGTGGAATGACCCACAGTTAATGAATATTGGTTAACCTGATTAATGAGTTTAATCTATTAACCTCATATCATTGGAGCTTCTGATCTGTAGGTCCATTAGGTCCTCCTGCTAGCTCGTAAAGAGTAATTAGGAACAAATATATCTTGAGAGAATTTGAATAGTTCAAATTTATATTGGGAATTAAGTTAATTGTATGAGATACAAATTAATATAATGTATAGTGATGCATTAAAATATAAAGTCTAATTTGAGATTAAACTTTATTATATTGAGAGATTGATATATTTGAAAGAGTTCAAATGTATGTCTAATTAAATATATGGTATTTAATTAGAAGATGAATTAATTAATTATGAATTAATTAATTATTCAATTTTAGTTTAAATTAAATGAGATTTAATTAAACTATAGTCTATGAGAGAAATAAATATTTGAAGAAGTTCAAATATTAATATGAATTTGATTCATATTAAATTTATGGGATATAAGAGAATTTGAAGGAGTTCAAATTTTAATATGAATTTGATTCATATTATAGAATTAATTAATTGAAGGCCTGAAATTAAATATATGATATTTAATTGGGTAATTAATTAATTAACTAATAGAAGGTCTGAAATTAAATATATGATATTTAATTGGTGATTAATTAATTAAAGAATTAATTAATTGGAAATTAATCAATTATGGAAATGATTAATCACTCATGGAAGTGATCAATCATTTATGGAAAAGATTAATCAATTATGGAATTGATTGGTTATGGAATTGATTGATTATGGAAAAGATTAAATCAGTTATGGAAATAATTGATTTTAAATGAATATTTTATTCATGGCCTTTCTCCTATAAATAGAACACTAACCCTAGGGTTTATGATATACTACAACATATGGCCACCATAAGGCCCTCTCATATTCTCTCAACTCAAGAACTCTAGGAAGAATTTTCTCTCTAGAGTTTTTCCAATTCAAGATTAGGTAGTCCCACAACTACGTTCCTAATCTCAGAGTTATAGCGGGGAAGATCTCGTGGTGGTGTCCGTTGAAGTATTCAGAGTCGTCAACGGAGGTATGTTTCTCATTGCTTAACCTTTTGCCAATGTATTGGTATTTTGAAGAACAAAATTAATTTACGAACGGTCCAATTGCTTCCGCTGTAACGGAATTGGGAATTCCAATCCTTCACACATAACACTGTTTAATCCTTGCCTCTTGCAGTAATCTAGAATGTTGCCCAAATTCAACCCATCCAAAACTACCCTCTCGATCCCCCTCTCGGCCTCGGCCACGGCCACTTGTTCGTCGGTTAAGATTATTACTTTCGTCGTCGCATCGGTAATGCGAGGAACGTTGATCGAACCATCGGGACTCGATAGAATGATCCAAAGGGGTTGCTTGGCTCCATGTTCCTTGGATGCAGGAATTTCAAATTCCCCAGATGATGAGGGAGAAATTAGAACAACATTATACTCTTGTAATAGTTGAGAATAGTAGCCACCAACATCTGCAACTCCTTCCCCAACCTGATCTAGAAAGCAACCGTTTACAGAGAGGGAGTACCTGTGGTCAATCAGGTGTTGGCTGTGTATCAGCATATAGTACTTATGGGGCAAGTACTTGAAATCAAAATGCTTTTATTAAAATCACTTACTTAAAAAGCAGTCCCAACAAAGCAACAATTTTGGTAAGAAAATGGAAGGTACCTTGGGGTGAGAAGGGGGTTCCCAGTGATGATTTGATGAATATAAGCTTCATTAAGCTTCTTGCAGGAATCTTCTTCTATGCTCACAGTCACATCGATTCCTGCATCTCTTAGTCGTTGAACACCTTTGGAAGCGACAATAGGATTCGGATCCACCATACCAACCACTACTCTTTTAACTTTGGCTTTTATTAGAGCCTCTGTGCACGGCGGAGTTCTTCCATAGTGATTGCATGGCTCTAAAGTTACATATGCTGTTGCATTCTCTGCCAAATCCCCAGCTTCCCGCAGAGCAAATACCTATTCATTTCATCTCTTGCTTCAAAAATCAGCCGCACTTTTTAATTACAAAACAGATGGGTAAGGTCTCAATTGATAACTATTTACAGTTATCTTTTTAAAATATAAGCATATTAAAATAAAGAAAATCTAAAAATAGGTCTTTCAAAATCCCACTCTTATCTCTCTCTTTTTGAAATTCTAAAATTTGTCTTTTTCTCTCCTCACTTTTCTGTCTCAATTTTTCTAAATCATCCACCAATATGTCTAACGAGGCTCAGTTTTGTCTTGGTGTTTTTAAAATTACATATTTAACCTTAAAATTTTAACTGGTTAAGAAACCTTCCCAGATTAATTTTCATTGAAATTATAACTATTAAAATGTGTAAACATGAACATAACTTTACAGTTGAGGTACTATTTCCTTTAAAGGTTGAAGGTTTGAATCCTTGCTCTACATTTGTTGAACTAAAGAAAACTATTGAAAACACGTTAGGGGAAAATTAATCTATAATATATTAAAAAGCAAGGATCCGGGAAAAACATTTTTAGACTAAAATACCCCTGTAAATTTAAGATAATTACATAATTAGTTTTCAAATTCAAGAATCGAATTTCGTAATTTGATAAAAATCAAAATATAATATATTAAAATTCAAAATAAGGCATATTTGCATCAAAAAAGTTAAAAACCAATTTGAAATTTAATATGAAATTTTGAAAACAAAAATCTTAAGATAATTATTTTAGTTAAATATAATTATTTTAATTAAAAAGAAAAAAGAAAAAGAAAAAACCACTACGTGATGATAAAAAAAATTACTTTCACGAATTTAATAGGAAAACCAATCATGAAAATTTGAAAAAAAAAACAAATCTTAATATAATTATTTTAATTAAATATATTTTTTTTAATTAAAAAGTATAAAATAAAAATAAAAAAAGAAGAAGAAGAAACTCATTACGTGAGAATAACAAAAAAATTAAAATTTGAAAAAAACAAATCTTAAAATAATTATTTTAGTTAAATCTAATTACTATAATTAAAAAGTAAAAGATAAAAAATAATATACACTCTATCCAAAATCTAATCAAATTATCATATGATCTATATACACTCTATCCAAAATCTAATCAAATTATCATATGATCTATATACACTCTATCCAAAATCTAATCAAATTATCATATGATCTATATACACTCTATCCAAAATCTAATCAAATTAGAATTTGAATCTAAATTCCCTCCATAATTATTTTAATTAAAAAGAAAAAAAAACCATTACGTGAAGATAAAAAAAAAATTACTTTCACAAATTTAATATGAAAACCAATTATGAAAATTTGAAAAAAAAAACAAATCTTAAAGATAATTATTTTAATTAAAAATTAAAAATAGAAAAAAAAAAAAAGAAAAAAACCCATTACGTGAGAATAACAAAAAAATTAAAATTTGAAAAAAAATCTTAAGATAATTATTTTAATTAAAAAATTAAAAAAGAAAAAGAAAAAAAACGTGAGAATAACAAAACTCTATCCAAAATCTAATCAAATTATCAGATGATCTATATACACTCCATCCAAACTCTAATCAAATTAGAATTTGAATCTAAATTCCCTCTATAAATTGTTCACCTTCTCCCATTAGTTTTCACATCAAAACTATTCATTCCGTCCATTCTTGGTTTCAGGTACATCCCTTGAATTATAATTATAATATTTTTGTTTAATTTTATCAATTTAATTAGAAGAAAGTCATTCTCAAATATTTTATGTTATGACTGACTGACTTTAATTTCTTTTTTTCCCTCCAACCTTTTTTTTTTCTTCAGGTTTATAATTACTTAATTCTTCCAATTTCTTCCAATTGTTCGTTTATATTTCAAGTATTTTTTTAGTTTGGCTTAATTGATGTGTTTGAATTAGAAAGGTTAAGGTTTAGGTTTATAATTATTTTTGTTTGAATTATTTATTTTCAAGTTTTTATAGGTATCAAAATTTTGTCTATACGTATTGATATTTTTTTATTTTAAAATTATTCTATTCAATTTTTTTGTCTATATGTATTGATATTTTTTATTTTAAAATTATTCTATTCAATTTTATTTGTTATTTTCAAGATATTTTTAGTTTTTTTTTTCGAAAGAGGATACTTACTATACTATTGTGTTTTTCTTTTCAATGTTGTTTCTTTAAAATTTAAATTTAAATTATTTTAATTTAAAACATTTTGCATGCTTTAATTTGATTTTGGTAATCCAATGACTTTTAAATTTAATTTCTATTAGAAATTGAACATGTTTATTAAATTATTTTTGCTTATTTATAATAGCAATAATTAAAGTGTATTATCATATTTATTCCCGCTCTCCCGCCAAAATATATATATATATATATATATATATATATATATATATATATATATAGCTCAAAAGAAAACACTCAATCTTTTATTTCATAGTGAGTTGATTAAATTTTATTTTATATATTTTTTTAAAAAAACTACAATAGAATTTATAATTTTCAATATAAAAAATTTTATTTTAATGAAAAGTTGTAAAAATTGTCTCTGTCTCTAAAATATAATTATATATTTTTAATTATAAAAAAGTAAATTATGTGAAGGGAAAATTTAGATAAATTAGTTTTAATTATTAATAAATATATATATTGTATGTTAAAATATATATATATATATATATATATATATATATATATATATATTGTATGATATTATATTAATATTTAATATATATTATATTTTTATTTTATAAATTATTTTATTAATCATAAGAAAAATACATAATTAAATATATAAACGTGCAACGCAAGTGGTTAAAAATAGTAGAAATAAATTATAGAAAGTGTCTCCATTGTATATAGTTGGTTTCAATTTTACCTTCCATCTTTAAAAAAAAAAAAATCAAGAAAAAAAAGGAAGAAACTTTATGTCTTTACCAAAAGGGCTATATCTATAAGTTTTCACCTCTGTAAAATCGAAATACATCAAGTGTGAAAAGAGTAAAGATGGGGAGAGAACATGTATTGGAATTAGAGATTTACCTCGGCATGGGGCTGCCCTGCTTTAAGATGAAAGCCTTCACCAACAATCTTCCCGTTTTTAACAATCACACATCCCACCATGGGATTAGGGCTTGTGTGGCCAATTGCCTTCCTTGCAATCTCCAAAGACCTCCTCATGTAAACCTCATCATCAACATCACAGTGAGTCTCTTGAATCACACCAACACATCCGACCAAATGCCTTCCCCTACTGCTTCCTGATTTAACCATCCATTTCGGTGAATTGGGAAACCTAGATCTCGAGCAATCATAGAGCTCGCGTTTGTTGTTGTGATGGTGATGGTGGATTGATAAAGAATGAGCACAATTAAGAGTCGTTGGTGGAGTAGATTTTGGAGCAGCAATCCTTCATCATCAAGTAAGAACAGTCAATTAACAAAGCAAAACGGATTGAGTTTATACTAAAAAAGAAACCCTAACAGAGCCAGTCAAGTCAAATCACAATCGATCCAACTCCATTTCTAAATGCCAGGAGGAAATTTGAAGAAATTCAAACTTAACAGAGTCGTAGAAACATGGAAACTTTAAGTAAACGAGAAATGTGACGGACGAATCCATTACACTGTTTCTCCAGAAACTATTCCTTGCTAATTCCTACTTCAATTTCTCCGAACACGCAGCGAAATGAAAATTAAACAAAAACAACGAACAACAACAGAGTCAGTAGATCAAAATACTTCCACATCGGCAGCAATCTCAAAAACAAGTAAACGCGGAATGAAAAATTCTCCTCTGGATGAGGAAACCAAAAAAAGGAGAGGTGGCGAATTCGAGAAACAGAGAAAGTTAAAAGTCAAATTGCATCGATATTGAGAAACAATTACAGATGATTATTGTTCCTGATTGTGCATCTGAGCAAGTGAGAATCATCAGAAAGATAGAGAGGGGAAAGAAACTCACCAGAGGGAGCAGAAGGAATTGAGAGCCATGAGTTGAATCGCCATTTCGATGGCGATGGTGACGGCGAGAATTGCCCCGCCTTTCGACTCTCTTTCCTTTTTATCTTTCCAGTTATTCTTTATTATTTCCTGTTATTCTCTTCTCTCTAAATTTATTAATATTTTCCCCATTCAAACAAAAATAAGAACGGTTAGTATTTTTTTTTAAATAAATAAGAAGGCTTGGTGTTATGGGTGGTCACGTCGCGTCATTAATACAGTATGCTTTGATAATCGAGCTCATTAATATAATCTGAGTATAAAATAAGATTAATTAAAAATTAAGTCAAAATGTGGTGGAGAAAGGTGAAATAAAAGAGTATTTCAAATCCAAAAAGATTAAAGAGTGGCGTTTTTAAAACTCCCTAAACTTGAGTCTAATCTTCGATCTCCTTTTTGCAACTGAATGTCAAGGTCAGTAATAGTCTCTCCCGTTTTTCTTTTTTGGTCAGTGCAACTCCTTTATTCTTTCTTAAGTTCTAAAATGTGTTTTTCAAGTAAGTAGAAAGACATAGATGGAGATTGGAAAAATACCGGTAACAACAAGGGAGTAGAAAATCAAGGAACGTTGCGGCGACACAAGCGGAAGAAAACGTCGGCGGTGGCACGAGTAGAAGAAAGACGATGGTGGAGGCACGAGCGGAAGAGAGGTGGCGACGACATTGAGCTCGGAGGAGGAAATAGTGTGAAGAAGAAGAAAATAAGTGGTGTGGCGTGAGGGTCGTTCTTCTTTTTTTCATTTTTGTTTTGTTTTATAGAGTGGGCTAAAACAATGGGGGGAAATTTGTACGGATGACCTAATGGGAAATTTGTACGGATGACCTATTTTCGAATGCCCCTTTACTGATGTCGCCGCGCACACTTTATGACCGTTTTGTCCCTCCGACCCATCACACGTTAAGTTCTCGTTCTCGATTCTCGCTCTTTGCTGAAACGAGAGTACGCAATCTATTCTCGATTCTCGCTCTCGAAGTCGTACTCTCGATCACGTTCTCGCTTCTCGAACCTCCTCGGAAGCTGAAACGACACTATCTTCTTCGGTCACATCCCTTTAATTCCTCGATTACTTGAACGACGATGTTATGACTTCTCTCTCTTCACTTTAAATGCGGGGTTACTTAAACGACTGAATCCTCCCACATACCCCTCCTCACCGAAAGTGTCGTGCCTCGTCTCTCACTTCTCTCTGTACACCGGCGATTCTCATTCTCCGTCTTCGATGGTGGACAGTCCATACGCTTCCATGCCTCCTTGGTATGTTGAACGCCGGTTAGTGCCATTTTTGGGTTTATTTTGTTTTATTTGTTTCGTGGATTTCACGCACTGTTTTGTTTCGTTGCTTTCATTGTTCGAGTTGGAGTAAGTCGTATGACCTTGCCGTTTTCCCATTCATTTTTCAACTTTGTAGACTTGTCTGTGCACTGCGCTTAAGATGAGGGAGTTAAGGTTACGGAATGTACCGAAGTGCAACCCTTTGCTATTTTTTCCCTCGACTACCTATGTACGCTTGTCACTTATCGCGATTGTTGCGTACATGTAGGATTAAAGTGGTACTCGTTTGTTGAAAGCAAGAACGAGAACAACCTTGAAGAAATGGGGATTTATGTACGGGTGCGCCACGGGAGCCGACGATGTCCTTTCTCCTGTGAGTAGAAAATGAAGTGTTTTCTCTATTTTTTCATTTTCTGCCTCTCTTCCCAAACAATTTTGAATTTTTGCACTTAGCTCCTGCTCGATTTTCATAACAGTTCTATTTCACGTTCTAATTCTGATTTGTTGCAGTGGAGCTTCTCAACTGTAAATTCTAATTTTGAGTTTTTGCATCTAAGCTCGAGATGATTGCAGGGGAGCTTAGGTGTAAGAATTCAAAATTAGAGTTTGCAATTGATGAATGCTTCACTACAACAAATTAGAATTAGAATGTGAAATAGAATTGTTATGGAAACCTGGTAGGAGCTAAGTGCGAAAAATCAGAAAATAGGGCAGAGATGGGCGGAAAATGACAAAATCGAGAAGGCACTTTAGTATGGATTCAAGAGTCATGTTATCCAGTCTGCGCACTTCTCCAGCATCAGTCAGCAACAACCACGAAAGGAAGTCGTCTTCGGGGCCATAGTTTAGGGTCATAGTTTAGTACGTGAATTAAAAAAAAAATGTTCATTGTAATATGATAATATGTGAATTTATTTTGTATAAAATAAATATTTGAATTTATTTTGTTATTGTATACGTGTGCTCCTCTAATATATGTGATCAATGTATTCTCGTTCTGATTCACGCTCTCGAATTTGAATCATATTACCAAGGAAAGTCAAGACAAAATGTTGAATTACCGCTCTCGTTTTTGATTCACGCTCTCAACTAGGATCATATTAATAAGCAATGTCAAACAGAACGGAGGATTCACGCTCTTGCTTACGATTGACGCTCACGATCTCGATTACGAATCATATTACTAACCAATGTCTGGACAAAACATTGATTTCTCGCTATCGCATCTGGTTCACGCTCACGCTCTCGACTACGAATCATATTACTAACCAAGACTTCTCGAAAAAACGTTGAATTCTCGCTATCGATCTCGATTCACGCTCCCGATTATGAATCATACTACTAACCAATGTTTGGACTATTTCTCACTCTCACTATATTTTTTCAATTAATAAATTTGAAGTTGGTATCTAATTTCAAAATTATTATACGATAATTATTTTTTGTAACATATAAGATAATTAGTTTAAATTTCATATGATTTAAAATATAATTTTATGTTTAATCTAAGATATATTTTTTTAATATTTTGCTAAGGAAATATAATCTGTTCACGGTTCTCGCTCTCGATAAGCTGTGCGTTCGCGCACTCACTACATTGACCTCCTCGGTAACTAAAAGGGTGCTGGCAAACGTCTCGTCACTTTATTGCCTCGGTTACTTAAACGGCGCTCCCAGACGTCTTTTCGCTTGAGTTCTCTTCACTTTAGTGCATCGGTTACTTAAATGATGCTCTTATACATCTTTTCACTTTAATTCATCGGTCACTTATGTTGGGTTTTATGCCCTAAAACTCGTAGATAGTAAATGTAACATTTGACCGAACATTAATAAAATGATGTATTATTCATTTATTTTGTTTGTATTGTGTAATCTTGCCTAAATAACCCTAATCCAATAAACTAAATATCCTAGGCTGTTAGTATGAGACTTGAACTAGTATGTGGGGATATACGGGGATCACTGTTCAAGATACAACCTAAAGGGTTTTTAGTATAGGGATAAAGCTGGGTACCTTATCCTGGTGACACTATGGATACGACCTGCTTTGTATTATGATACAAACACAATGATCCAACGGGTTCGTGTAGGGGACATGCGAGTGGGGGTACCTTGTGCAATGTGTTTGCATAAGACCGGACTGTGAAATAGTTAACCACTAGCTGTAACACCGTTGACTAGTTATGTTTCTATTTCACTAGGATGACCTAGGCAACTTAATCTCAATCCTGAGTGGGTTATGGACTCCTGTTCACGAGGGATTGTCCTTTGATTTGTATGGGTGAGAGTGGCCTGCACGCCGACTCAATAAGCCTACCATTTTCGGGACAAGAGCGAGTAGGGAGCTGGGAACATAATCATACAGGATGGAATTCACTTCCTTCCCGTCATTAGGGGCAAGTAGATGTGTGTTCCCTTAAGAGGGACTTTTGTTTGTTGGTTGGACCTCAAACAGGTTGTTCATTAGAGGAGCACTGGGACTTAAGGATATAGAGGTAACCTAGGGGTAAAACGGTAATTTGACCTAACTGGGGTTACGAACACACTTGAAGGACTGACTTGCTGTTATTGGTCGATAATCGTGGACACATAAATATATTTGCAGTGAGAAGAGTGCAACTGTGGTTCTATAGTGGAATGAACCACAGTTAACGAATATTGATTAACTTGGTTAATGAGTTTAGCCAATTAATCTCATATCGTTGAAGCTTCTGATCAGTAGGTCCATTAGGTCCAACAGGTAGCTCATATAAGGTGTTGAGGTAAATTTCTAAGGGAGGCAACTTGTTCCACCGTCGACTGCTCATAATGTAGTTGGTAGTAAGTGGGTGTTTCGGATAAAACGCAAGGCTAGTGGGAACATTGATCGTTACAAAGCACGATTAGTAGCTAAAGGATTTCATCAGAATCCTGGCATTGATTACTTCGAAACATTCAACTCGGTGGTTAAAGCTTCCACAATTCAGGTTGTGCTACACATTGATGTCTCAAATGGTTGGATCCTTCGCTAGTTGGATTTTAATAATGCTTTCTTGAATGGAACTCTTCAAGAGGTAGTATTTATGCAACAACCACCATGTTATGAAAATCAGTGTTATTCAGACTATGTTTGCAAGCTAAAGAAAGCGATTTATGGGCTTAAACAGGCTCCTCGAGCCTGGAACAGCGAACTTAAGGCGACTCTCTTGGCTAGGGGATTTTCTCACTCCAAGTCTGATGCCTCCTTCTTTTATCTTCGTCGAGGTATGATTTTTGCTCTTCTACTGGTGTATGTCGACGATGTGATAATTACGAGTAGTGACAACTGCTTTATTGCTAAGCTAATTGTCGAGTTAGATACGTTCTCCTTCAAGGACCTTAGACTATTAACTTATTTCTTGGACATTCAAGTCACCAAGCTACCCATTGGCTTGCATTTAAGTCAGGCTCAGTACATTGAAGATTTGCTTCAACGTCTCAATCTTCAGCATCTAAATCCAGCACCTACAACTTCCATTGCCAATCAGAATTTATCTCTTAATGATGGCAAACTCATGGCTGATCCATCTGTAGGGATTAGAATTCCGTAATTCCGTAAAGCAGAAGCGTGATTGGGGCCGATTCGTAGTTAATTTTGTTTAACCTAAAATACCAATACATTGGCAATAAACTTAGAACTATTTTAGATTTATAGTAAGGTTAAGCATACAAAAATATTAGATCTAAATCGAATTTATATAGTAACAAGTTACTTACTCTCGTTGACGACTCAGATTAAATTCACCAACTGCTTGTGAAATAATCACAAACTATTGCGAACACTACCACTATGGCTACACTGGTATGACTGATAAGGGTAAAAAATATACCTATTTTCTCCTTATATTTAGCTCATTTTTTGGTTAAATATTGTATGTTGTGATCAATTTACTGTTCCCGAGCTCAAAATATGCTTAATTTGATAAGTTAGGGTGTTGAGAATCATTTTTGTCAAATTTAACTCATTTGTGCTTAAAAAGACTTGATTTTAAGAGAATTTGACTTAGTTTGTTGCTGTGCAGAAAATCAGAGGAAAAGTTGGAATTCCTCAGAAATGCGACCGCATTTCTGGGAAGGCAAAAATGAAATGCGACCGCATTTCTGGAAAAATCTGAAGCCGTTCCGAGTCGTCCGCAAGTCGTTGTTGACGAGTCTTCTTCGCACCTAACTGGCTGTTTTGACCCCGAAACTGATTGGGCAACCTTCCAGTACCTATTTCGCAGCTCCTCAACCATTTTCTACACTATATAAGCTCGAGATTCGAAGTCAAATTCAAGCAGAACTCACTTGGAAGAAAAGGGTGGTGACAGAACCTTGGCTCGACGCCAATGAGTAGGGATGCACGAGGTCATTCTTAGATGACTAAATTCTAACCTGAGTTAGACATCAAACCTTGTGTTTTGTAGAGAGTTTCACCCATTCCCACTTGTAAAAGCGAGAGAGTGGAGTGTCTTAGCGAACTCTAGAAGGATTGAGTAAATAGAAAAACCCAAAATATTTAGTTATCTCCTTTATTTCCAGCTTTTGAATCTTTTCATTATTCTGTATTCTTTGAATTATTATTTCAATGAAAATGTATTCATTTGCTTTTTATCTCACCATGTAGCTAAATTCCGTTGAGGGGTTCAATATGGTGAATTCCCTTATGGTTTAATGGCTTGAAAGTGTTTTATTTGCTTAAGTTGTGTTCGATGCATGTCATTCTTTATTGATTATCACTCTAATCTTGCTGAGTTTAATTTGATCACTTAGACTTTGCATGCTATGTGAGTTTGATCTCGAAAGGGACAAACGATATCGATTCTCATAAAGGTGATATAGGAGAAAAAGCTCGAAAGAGATTGTTCGACGGTATAGGGAAAACTGCCTAAGGCACCCTATATCAACTATAGGGTTATAGGTTGCATTCGTGAATTATCTATGTCGGAGTCGAGTCACAGAAATGTGCATAACGGTACTCGCTTAGCCTTCTAACGGTTCTTGGGAGCAAGGGCCAAATAGGAGTTAAATCTGACCCAATGCATTGAATACGCTTAAGTTAGATATTGCATGATTATGGTTATTGCCTTAGGGATGAATCCATGTTGAATACCTCGTTTATTTCTTATTGTTATTCTTTATTAGTTATTTGCATGTTTTATTTTTATCTTTTCAAAAACCCAATCAATCAATCTTATTTTCTTTGGTTACCTTTTCAAAAGCAATCATTTGAGCAGTTTCTTCATCAAATCTGAATTTCCAACTTAGTCCTCGTGGGATCGATACTCTTGGAATTCTTCTAAGGTTTTTTTTATTACTACGTGCGACAGTGTATACTTGCACTAAGTGTTAGCTGAATTATTCTTTATTATTATTATTCATTTTATCTCACATTCCATCCATTCAGCTGACGTCGCACCAATGACTTTGAGACTACTAGAGGGAGGAGACTAGTGGGAGTCTTCAAGAGAATTCTCTGAGAGTAGGAGAATGAATGGGATGTCTTTCACCCTACCCTAGGAGTCCTAATCTATTATCTTATTCATATCTAATTTTAATAAATAATTAATTAATTCCATAATTAATTAATTACCCAATTAAATATCATATATTTAATCTCAGGGATTAAATTATTTATATTAATATGAATCCAATTCATATTAATTATTTGAACTCTTTCAAATATTTTCTCTCAAGAATTAATTTTGAAATTAATTCAAAATTATATTATAAAGTTTCATAAACTTTATATTATAATGTATCAATATACATCATATGATTCCCCTAAATAAATTGAACACTTTCAATTTACAATTTATACTTAATTGCCTCAAGTCTCTTTACGAGCTACCAGTGGGACCTAATGGACCTGCAGATCAGAAGCTCCAACGATATGAGATTTAATCAGCTAAACTCATTAACCAATTAATCAATTTTTATTAACTGTGGGTTCACTCCACTAAAGACCCACAATTGCACTCTTCTCACTGCAGACATAATTCTGTGTCCACGAATATAGACCAATAACAGCAAGTTAGTCTTTCACGAGTGTTCATAACTCCAGCTGGGTCAAATTACCGTTTTACCCCTAAGTTACCTCTACCTCCTTAAGTAGCAGTGCTCCTCTAATGAACAACCTATTTGTGGTCCAACCATCAAATAGAAACCCCTCTCATGCCAGTGAGAGGGTAGGGCCCTTTGTTCAAGACCCGAAGACACCACTTAAGGGAACACTCATCTACTTCCTCAAAAGTCGGGAAGGAGTGAATTCCATCTTGTGTGATTATGTTCCCAGCTCTCCACTCGATCTTGTCCCAAAAATGGTAGGCTTATTGAGTCGGCATACTGGCCATTCTCACCCATATAAACCAAAGGACAATCCCTCATGAACAGGAGTCCATAATCCAATCAGGATTAAGACTAAGTTGCCTACGTCATCCCAATGAAATAGAAATCTAACTAGTTAATGGTGTTACAGCTAGCGGTTACTATTTTGCGGTCCAATAATCTTATGCAAACTCATTGCATAGGATACCCCCACTCGCATGTCCCCTACACGAACGCGTTGGATAATTGTATTTGAATCAAATACAAAGTGGGTCGTATCCATAGTGTCGTCAGGATAAGGTACCTAGCCTTATCCCTATACTATAGACCCTTCAGGCTGTTTCTTGAACAGTGATCCCTGTATGTCTCCACATACAGTTCAAGACTCATCTCATAGCCTAGGATGTTTAGTTTATTGGATTAGGGTTATTTAGGCATGATGTACATAATATAGTCAATAACTCTTTATTGAAAAAACATCAAACAATACTTTATTTATGTTCGGTCAATTGTTACATTTACTATCTACGAGTTTTAGGACATAAAACCCAACACCATCTCTTTATCGAAGCACTATAGGAACTCTTCAATATCTTACCAACACTAGACCTAATATTGCGTTTATTATTAACAAATTGAGTCAATTTTTTAAGGTGCCGACTGATGTACATTGGAAAGCAATTGATCGTGTGTTACGTTATCTTCGTGGAACTATCTCCCTTGGTCTTCTTATTCGACCAAGTGATCAACTTACGTTAATAGCATTCTCAGATGTTGATTGGGCTTCTAGTGTGGATGATTGACGTTCAGTTGCAGCGTATTGTGTTTATCTTGGCGACACATTAATTTCTTTTTCATCGAAGAAGCAAATGGAAGTTGCTCAATCAAGTATTTGTTGGGTTTTTTGCCCTAAAACTCGTAGATAGTAAATGTAACACTTAACCAAACATTAATAAAATGTTTTATCTTGTTTGTATTGAGTAGATCTTGTCTTATTAACCTTAATCCAATAAACTAAACATCCTAGGCTGTTAGTTTGAGGCTTGAGCTAGTATGTAGGGATATACAGGGATCAATGTTCAAGTTACAGTCTAAAGGGTCTATAGTATAGGGATAAGGCTGGATACCTTATCCTGGTGACACTATGGATACGACCCACTTTGTATTATGATACAAACACAATGATCCTGCAGGGATAAAAGCCCTTGCGCAGCGGAATAATGATCATACCCCACTGATTCTTTTTATTCTAATCGAAATACTGTTACGGATTGCAAAAATTACAGCAACATAAACACATTTAACTGCTGGAATTTTATTATAAAACATGCATAGAACCAACATAAAACCTAGATCTAATCTAGATGTATTTCCTAATAAAAAAGGGATCAAGAAACACTTTAGCGTAAGGAGCGTTCTTGATAGTATCACCGAAATTCCCTTGAATCCACAAGAAAAACAGCAACAAAACTCCCTTTTCTTTGCTGTAAATTTGTCACGAACACCACCACGAAGGTTGCACCGGTATTCTCTTGAAGGATATGCGATAGGTGCTTGTGAGAGCAATATCTCTAAGGGATTTGGTGAATTATGGTCTCTGTATTCTTTGGAAGAGAATTGCAGAGAATTCTTGGGATTGAGAGAGAGAGTTCTGCGTGAGAGTTAGAGAGATCTTCAACTGAATGAGAGATTATCCGTAAAAATGCCCAACTCCCTCCTAAAAGCCCTCTCATTCACGCACCACTCACGAAAAAATGGAAGACACGTTCCCATCAGTTAATCTAACTGATGGGAAAAGATTTAATTAATATTTAATAATATTAATTAATCTTTTAATTAAATTAACTATTAATTTAATTTAATGTCATTTGTATAAACCTATTTATACAAAACAAACTCCATTTAACCTATAGTTTTAATATAACTTAATTAAATTAAATTAAAATCGAAATATTAATTAATTCACAAACTAATTAATATTACAATTAAATATCACATATTTAATTATATTTCTCTCAAACTAACTATAGAATTAATATACATCATATGTGCATTAATTATAACCTATAGTTTTTAATATGAATCAAATTCATATTTAACTTAATATTCAAACTCCTTTGAATATTCAATTCACCCTTAGAAATTTACCTCAACGCCCTTATAGAGCTACCGGTGGGACTTAATGGACCTACAGATCAGAATCTCTAACGATGTGAGATTAATTGGCTAAACTCATTAACCAAATTAATCAATGTTCGTTAATTGTGGTTCACTTCACTAAAGAACCACAGCTGCACTCTTCTCACTGCTGATATATTTATGTGTCCACGGATATCGACCATCAACAGCAAATCAGCCCTTCGCTTATGTTCGTACCCCAGATAGGTCAAATTACCGTTTTACCCCTGGGCTACCTCTTCATCCTTAAGTACCAGTGCTCCTCTAATGAACAACCTATTTGAGGTCCAATCAACAAACAGAAGTCCCTCTCGTGCCATAGAGAGGGTAGGGTCCATTGTTTAAGACCCGGAGACACCACTTAAGGGAACACACCTCTACGTACCCTAAAGTTGGGAAGGAGTGAATTCCATCTTGTAAGACTATGTTCCCAGCTCCCCACTCAATCTTGTCCCCAAAATGGTAGGCTTATTGAGTCGGCGTGCAGGCCATTCTCACCCGTACAAATCAAAGGACAATCTCTCATGGACAGGAGTCCATAATCCACTCAGGATTAAGGCCAAGTTGCCTAGGTCATCCTAGTGAAATAGAAATCGAGCTAACTAACGGTGTTACAGTTAGTGGTTAACTATTTCGCAGTCCGGTCTTTGTGCAAACTCATTGCACAGGATACCCCCACTCGCATGTCAACTACATGAACGCGTTGGATCATTGCGTTTGTATCAAAATACAAAGCGGGTCGTATCCATAGTGTCATCAGGATAAGGTACCCAACCTTATCCCTATACTACAGACCCTTTAGGCTAAAACTTGAACATCGATCCATGTATGTCCCTACATACTAGTTCAAGCCTCATTCTATTAGACTTGGATGTTTAGTTTATTGGAATAGGGTTAATAAAGACAAGATATAATACAAACATAGAAAAATGAATAATACATCACTTTTATTAATGTTCGGTCAAATGTACATTTACTATCTACGAGTTTTAGGGCATAAAACCCAACAGATCCAACGCGTTCATGTAGTGGACATGCAAGTGGGGGTATCCTGTGCAATGAGTTTACACAAGACCGGACCGCGAGATAGTTAACCACTAGTTCTAACACCGTTAGCTAGTTAGGTTTCTATCTCACTAGGATGACCTAGGCAACTTGGTCTCAATCCTGAGTGGATTATGGACTCTTGTTCACAAGGGGTTGTCCTTTGATTTGTATGGGTGAGAATAGCCAGCACACCAACTCAATAAGCCTACCATTTTGGGGACAATAACGAGTGGGGAGCTGGGAACATAATCACACAAGATGGAATTCACTCATTCCCGACTCTAGGGTAAGTAGAGGTGTGTTCCCTTAAGTGGTGTCTCCGGGTCTTGAACAATAGGCCATACCCTCTCTATGACACGAGAGGGACTTCTGTTTGTTGGTTGGACCTCAAACAGGTTGTTCATTAGAGGAGCACTAGGGACTTAAGGACAAAGATGTAACCTAGGGGTAAAACGGTAATTTGACCCAACTGGGATACGAACACACGTGAAGGACTGACTTGCCGTTATTGGTCGATATCCGTGGACACAGAAATATTCTGCAGTGAGAAGAGTGCAGTTGTGGGTCTTTAGTGGAGTGACCCACAGTTAACGAATGTTGACTAACTTGGTTAATGAGTTTAGCCAATTAGTCTCGTATCATTGGAGCTTCTGATCTGTAGGTCCATTAGGTCCCACTGGTAGCTCGTAAAGAGACTTGAGAAAATTAAGTATAAATTGTAAATTGAAAGTGTTCAATTTATTTAGGAGATTCGTATAATGTATGTCGATACATTATAATATAAAGTTTATGAAACTTTATAATATAATTTTTGAATTAATTTAAAAAATTAATTCTTGAGAGAAAATATTTGAAAAAGTTCAAATAAATTTAATATGAATTGGATTCATATTAATTTAAATTTTAATAAAATCCCAAAGATTAAATATGTGATATTTAATTGGGTAATTAATTAATTATGAAATTAATTAATTATTAAAATTAGATATGAATAAAATAATAGATTTGAACTTATTCATAGACCTTTTCCTATTAGGAAAAGGTCTTGGCCTTTACCTATATATAGGACCCATGGGGTGGAGTGAAAGGCAATCCCAATTCATTCTCCTTCTCTCGGAGATCTCTCCTAAAAGACTCCCACCAATCTCCTGCTTCAAGAAGTCTTAGAGATATACCGATGTAACCAATTAGTGGTGTTCGCAGAAGAGAAGGTTGCTGGAATTTTCTGCAAGATCGTGAAAAAGGCAGTTTTTCGATCAAGGCTTCTTCCAATAGTAAGTATTCTTGAACCTTGATCATTAAGATCATCTAGATTAGATCTAGGCTATTATTAAGCATGTTTATAGTCGTTGTACAACACTTTAAACATAGTTTTATTGTTGTAATATTTTGCAAATTGTATTGGTTTTTCAATTAGAATCTAAGACTCTGAGTAGGTTCGGTAATTCTTTCCGCTGCGTAGGGCTTTTATCCCTTCAGTATCGAGTTTGAATATCGAGCTTTGGCTCATGCCGCTGCTGAGGTAACTTGGTTACAACAATTACTCTCTGAGATTGGTTTTTCTTTTATGGTCACGCCAATCATTTGGTGTGATAACTTGGGTGCTGGAGCGTTGGTTGCTAATCCGGTGTTTCATGTTCAAACTAAGAATATCGAGCTCGATGTTTATTATGTTTGGGACTTAGTACTTCGTGTAGGGAACGGGGTCCCGATGCAACAGAAGCGGTTTCAGGAATAATTCGCAATTAATTTAGAATCATGAAATATCAATACACTAGCAACATACATACATTCATAATCTAATGAATAACTAGATTAAGCATGTTGAAAATCTATAGAATCTAATTCTAATTTATATAGTAACAAGTTACTTACTCTCGTTGACGACTTAGATTAAATTTGTCAACTGCTTGAGAAATAATCACGAACTACTTGGAACACTACCACAGGGAAGCACTGATATTCTCTGGGCAATTTGAGGCCAAGGCAGTGGGAACCTTTTTCTTGATTTTAGGTAGAATTCTAAGAATTCAGAGTGAATCCATTGAATAATGGGATGCTTCAACTGGGAGGCATTCTATGGCTTATATAAAGTGTCATATCCTTTTCCTATTCATAATAGGTTATGGACATATTTAATTAATTAATAATTAATTACTCTTCCCAGTTGTAATAGGATTGAGATTTATTAATTAAATAATTAATTAAATCATTTCATTTAAACCATATTTAAATGAATATTTCCCACATATCCTATAGTTTTAATATGAATCTAATTCATATTAATATTTGAACTCATTCAAATATTTAATTAATTTTGAATCATATCCAAAATTAATTATAATGTATCATTATACATTATATTATTTCTTTCATCAATCCAGATTTTAATTTCCTCAATTACCCTTTACGAGCTATTAGTGGGACCTAATGGACATTCAGATCAGAAGCTCCAACGATATGAGATTAACTGTCTAAACTCATTAACCAAATTAATCAATGTTCATTAACTGTGGGTACACTCCACCATAGACCCACAGCTGCACTCTTCTCACTGCAGAATATTTCTGTGTCCATGGATATAGACCAATAACTGCAAGTTAGTCCTTCACGAGTGTTCGTAACACCAACTGGGTCAAATTATCGTTTTACCCCTGGGTTACCTCTATATCCTTAAGTCCCCAGTGCTCCTCTAATGAACAACCTGTTTGAGGTCCAACCAACAAACAGAAGTCCCTCTCGTGCCATAGAGAGGGCATGACCCTTTGTTCAAGACTCGAAGACACCACTTAAGGGAACACACATCTACTTACCCTAAAGTCGGGAAGGAGTGAATTCCATCTTGTATGATTATATTCCCAGCCACTTGTCCCCAAAATGGTAGGCATATTGAGTTGGCGATCTGACCACTCTCACCCATACAAATCAAAGGACAATCCCTCGCGAACAGGAGTTCATAATACACTCAGGATTGAGACCAAGTTGTCTAGGTCATCATAATGAAATAGAAACCTTACTAGTCAACGAAGTTACATCTAGCGGTTACTATTTTGCGGTTCGATCTTATGCAAACTCATTGCATAGGATACCCCCACTCGCATGTCCACCCAGCCTTATCCCTATACTATAGACCCTTTAGGCTGTATCTTGAACATTGATTCTCGTATGTCTCCATATACCGTTCAAGACTCATGTAACAACCTAAGATGTTAGTTTATTGGATTTAGGGTTATTTAAGACAAAACAACTAATAATTTCATAACTCTTTATAAAGTAACACTCAATAACGCTTTATTGATAACAATCAAGAATTTACATTTACTATCTACGAGTTTTAGGACATAAAATCCAACACTTCGAGGTTTTCTCCAAATTCGATGTATTCCATTAGTGGAGCAGCAAGCAAACTGTCTCACAAAGTCCTTGCCACATACTCAGTTCTTTTACCTTCGCACCAAACTCAGAGTTGTTGAAACCTCCTGTTGTTGCGGGGGATGTTGAGAATGAAAAATAAATGTACAATGTTGATATTTTTTAGAGGCAAAACGCAGGCTTGGATGACGTTTTGGCAAGACTATGAAATCTACAATCGGGAAGGATCTATTCAACCGTTTTGTATTGTATCTAGATTGGAATATCTACAACACATCAACTGGATCTCTCCTTTCTTTTGCTTACATGTGTCCTAGTTTGTTATTTGTAAATTCTTTATTTTTTTATTATTATTTTTTTTTTTGAGAAGAATTTGTAAATTCTTTATTATCTCTGTTTCTCTCCCCCACCGGACGTATATAAATTGAGGCTACTGTCCTATATTTTATTATTGAGAAAGCAAGAGAATAATACAAAATCCTCCGATTTTGAAACTTTATTCCACCTTAAATTTGCTTTGTCCAAGTTTATCTTTAACCTATTTGACTTGAAATCATGCTCATATTAACATGCTAATACACGTACCCGAAGCCACGTCTTTAATTTGTTAAAATTGAAACAAAAGTGAGGGTTAACACTTTAGTCTATATTTAGAATCCAATTCGATGAATTTACAAATTTATGGTGAAAATTGACAAGCCAAACCAAATTCAAAGACAAAATTTGATTCTCTTCCAATTTTTTCATTTTGGTTTTCGCTTTTGGTCGAATCCCCAACGCCCAAATCATAAAGCGAAATTCATTAATTATCTGTTGTACTTTTCTATAGAAGCTGACGATCGAGGTACCTGCCTTTCGAAAGGGAACACTAGATCGATGCGACGAAAAATGGGCCTTCAAAGAAATTGTCATCGCATTCAATTTCATCGACCGAGTTCATTCTAGCGATGAATCGGGCCCAAAATTGGTCCCGCGAGTACAGAAATTCCCATCAACTGTGTCAATCGCTTCAATAATACTCGCTCCAATTTCCCATTTGAAAAAGAGAGAGTTAATTATGAGAAGCTCGTGGAATCTTGGCATTTGTTATGGTAGATGCTTAATTCCATCGGTGAAATGGGCTTGACTGGCGTTGGCTGGGGCAGGTATACTGACTTTTCTACTGTCTTTCTCTGTTTCCCTGTTTGTTTATTTCTCTCGCTAGACAACGGTTTCCACCTATTGTATTTCTGTCTATTACTATTGAATAATCATTTTAATTGTCTATTATTGTTGTTACTTAATCACAAATGCTACTCTGTTCACAACTTTGTGAGGCTGCAACTTTTCTAGCCGGGGCAAAATTTTCTTCCTCGGATGTCAATATCTCCCATCTTTTGTCTCTGTCTGAACTTCTTCGAGTTTTTGATTTTTTGATGGCTGAATGAGCGTTTTTGTGATGATTTAGGGTTTCCCAGTTGATTTTCTGTGATGGGTTGTTTTGGTTCTCTTTCTTGCAGGCTTTAGGCTGCTGAATTTCTTTTTATGGTTTTGTTCTTTCACTTTATCATCCCCCCCTTCAGATGCTAGCCTTTGTCTGATTCAAAATTTTGCTGGTTGTGTGAGGTTCATCACTTTCGAGTTCGAGAGGAACTCTTTCATTCCTCTCTTCAAGGAGGTTTCTTTGGTATATCTGTGTTTGTTTTTGCCAAATTGAGTGATTTGGGAAGATTTAGTAGTCTCGATTTTTTTTTTCTTATTCTAAAATTAGTTTTTTTTATTCTCCATGTATAGTATTTCTTTTTTTTTTTTTTTTCTTTGATTACTTGATGTATTAATAGGCATATTGTTTCTTCAGAATCCCAGGAAGTCTCAGAGCCTGTTGAATTTCTTCTCTTCTCTTCAAGTCTCAAGTCTTGAGAATCCTTTTTTTCTGCAAAAAGTTATTCTGTTTTCGGTTTCCAAATTGAGTTTTTCTTCTTTTCACGAGAACTGATATTATCTTTCTTTTTAAGTTCAGCTTTTAAACTTTCATCTTTGGATGTATTTGATTCTGATAACTTCCATTGTTCCTAGCCTCATTTTCTATGTCACTGGCCTGTTGTATTCCCGTCGCTGAAGGTGTCTACTGTATAGCATGTGCTCGTTGGTTGTGGTTGAAGTTTCTCTATAATGCTGGCCATGAAAGTGAAAACTGGAGCCTGGCCACGACTGAGGAATTTGAACCTATTCCTCGCTATTGTCGATTAATTCTATCTGTCTATGAGGATGATCTCCGGAACCCACTTTGGGCTCCTCCAGGTGGTTATGGCATTAATCCTGATTGGGTACTACTACGAAAGGATTACGGAGAAACTCTTGGTCGTGTTTCCCCATATATGATTTACCTTGATCATGAGCACGGCGATGTAGTCTTGGGAGTCAGAGGACTTAATTTGGCAAAAGAAAGTGATTATGCAGTTTTGCTAGATAACAAACTTGGGCAGACAAAGTTTTGTGGTGGGTATGTACACAATGGTCTTTTGAAGGCAGCTATATGGATTTTTGATGCAGAGTGTGACATTTTGAGGGAACTGGTAGAAAAGAATCCAAGTTACACCTTGACATTTGTTGGGCATTCCCTAGGGGCTGGAGTAGTGGCATTATTGACAATAATTGCACTGCAGAAACAAGATAGATTGGGGAACATTCAGAGGAAGAGGATTAGATGCTTTGCTATTGCTCCTCCTAGGTGCATGTCGCTAAATTTGGCAGTGAGATATGCAGACGTGATCAATTCTGTAGTGCTCCAGGTAGAGTCATCAAATATGGCTGCAAAGAAACTTGTTTGCTCTGAATGATTATAATTTATAGGTTTAAGTTCTTTGAGGTGTTGTATTAAGCACAACTTGGTTTATTTTGCGAACTACATATTAAATTGAAGAAAACAAGATAAGATTCATAGGGAAAAATAATCAATCAATGGTTTTTGTGTTTAAATTCAGTCAAGACAAATCTGTGAACTCTACTCTGTAACACATCATATTTAAAGCTCATCATTAGAGTGAAAATGTACTGTACAATTTATCTGGAAAAATTGAAACACATCAATATAGGAAATACTTTATGAAACTAAGCAACATAGACATTTTTTTTTAATGAGAAACAATTTGGTTGATAATATGAAATAACAAGAGGGGTATGAATCAACAGAATGTCATATCATGTTTTTTATTTTAAAATCAACAAATGGGAGAGTAGCTACCTTCTATATGATATTTTCAGAGATGCAAAGCTCGGTGTTCGAAATTTCAGGATTATGGGCTGAAGATGCGTCCTATGCAATGAAATGAAATTCCAAAACAAGCAGCACATGTCATATGCTTGATGATTAAGTTTGCATGTTGTGTATTACTTCTGCACTATGCAGACGTAAGATGATTGTGTAGTTTTCTTTATTAATTTTTTCCTAACACAAGTTTATTCTCTTGAAAGCAATAATTCTCCATTTATTCTTTACTCTTGGCGTGATTATAGTAAATGTGCATTATTGTGATGTACCAGGATGATTTCTTACCCCGGACAACTACAGCTTTGGAAGATGTATTCAAATCACTTGTCTGGTAAAGATACAATCTTGTTAGCATCTCTTTAAATTTTTTAAAAAGTTTTGGACATATCTTACATGTATATTTCAACAAGCATGAACGGTACTAATTATCAAAAAAAAAAACTTGAGAAAAAAATTATTTGTCCAATATTGGACTTTCTGAGGAAGCTCTGGTAGGCATTTAATTGTAGACTTCTTTCTTGTTAGTGAATTAAGCACTTGCACTTGTTATGTGCTAGATCTTTTACTTCATAATGATTGAATATCCTTATCTGAACAGCCTACCATGTTTATTGTGCGTGATGTGCTTGAAGGATACATGCACAATGGAGGAGAAGATGCTTAAAGATCCAAGACGGCTTTATGCTCCTGGTCGTCTTTATCACATTGTTGAGCGAAAACCCTTTAGGTATGAAAGGCTTTATTAGATGCAAGCAGTTCAAAGTTAATTCAAGTAGGGATGGTTCCTCACTTGGTGACATGATGATGCCTTTTTAACTAGTTAGGGAACTGTATAATTTCTGTATAGGAATGAGAATCTAGAAAGGGTGCATGAACATGCTAACTATATTAAGTCCATATATGTTCTTGAGCAACTTCTGTGAATAGCCTCAGCAAGGCCAAAATCTAATACCATGAACTGAAGTCAATATATATTTTTCTTCTGTACATCTTGTCCTTTGCAGAGGTATTTGCTTTTAATTTCATTGGGATGCATTTTCTAATGAAGTTTGCATTGAGTTTGCATACAGATGATCAAGTACTACCTTAGGCATATTCTTTCAAGAAAACCTTCAGAAAAACCTAACATTATTTGGTCTAGTGCCATGGTAGTTATTGCTTAGGCGCAACTAGAGAAAGAAATTGGTGAATGTTTGAAGAAGGATGCTCAACATACTTTGATTTGATGGATTCTATTACATTTACAGTCTAGGTGATGTTCTTTGTCCAAATTGTTTAATTGAAGAGCTGGTTCATATTTCCTTTGTTCTTCACTGGAATATTCATTGTACTCCTTGGAAAATGAAATTGTCAGGTTAACCTGGTTGGTTGGATTAAGTTTCAGTATGAGGTTCTTTTGGTGGTTAACGTCTAGCAGCCCAAAATCAGCTTAGAGTGCCTGAACTTCACTTTTAATTTATAAGTCCTTCAAGCCTGTGCTGTTGTTATGTACGATCACCTGTTCACATGCTTTCCCTCTCCAATTGCCCTTTCTCACTTTTCTTCTTTTTCTATTTTTTATCTTTATTGTTGTTATTTTATTTATTTATTTATTTTTGTGTGGTTCGTGTTCCAAACTTTCGTGGTTTTCTGCTCTTTCCCTTGTGGTACAACTTATTCCTTTTACTCGATTGTTAGCAAGTGTCCCCTTTTATCATAAAGCTATGACCATTTTAGTATAATGCTATTAGTTTTTTTTTGTTTGCTTAGGAGATTTGTTGGGAAAAATAATACAAGTAGGATTTTCATGAGGATCAAGGTGATAGTCATCTGTTCAGGACTTGCTCTTTAGTTCTGACTGTTGGTGAACGGTGTCTGGATTAATTTGGAGTTTGTTGATGCTGTCATAAAAATTGTATTCAGAATGTTATTCATCTTTTATGTAAAAATGTATGTGGAGATATGGCTGAAGTCTTATGGAACCAACCACTTCCCTTGGAGTGGAGAAAACAGAAGAGTCTGATAGAGTGAAATGTAGATAGACCTTCGGTTCATTTTACTTGTGCTAGAAAGGCATCTGCCATCTGGTAACAGGTAATCAGGGATCCAGAAGGAGAGTTAATGTAATAGTTGCGAGTACGTAGAGCCAGGATAGTTAAAATTAGTGAAGTCCACCTTTTGAATTTCAGTTATGGTTAGGAAGGTGATGTAATAATAAATAGGAGGGAAAAGGTGGAGAGAAGCTTACAGAAGTTCTGAGTGAGTGAGTTGGAAGAGTTCAAGACCTCTCTAAAGTCTGCTTTGCTTTGTACCGTACATTTCCCTTTTGGGAACTCCTTTAAAAAATCTTCTAGAAGGACGAGAGGATTTTTTTTTTTCCTGCGTGTGTAATCTCATTAAATTTCTTGCTTTCATGGTTGTGTTTGAATTTTGTGATTTTTGAGCCAGATACGAGGTTCTCAATGATTAATGAAAAGAAACAAAATTGTTCAAAGGATACAAACTCTCCGAGGGATTGAGAAAGAAAGGAGAAAACGGAGATGTCATTCCATTCCAATGATGCAAGAAATAAAGAAAACTTGAAACAAAAATAGAGGCGCTTTAGAAATCTCTTTAAATTTCTGGGAGATCGCTCATTTTTCTCTTTTGTAACAAAGCTTTTGTCAATAGAATAGTTTCTTATTTACATAAAGAGACATTATCCATTTGCAGAATAGGAAGATTTCCTCCCGTTGTGAAGACAGCAGTGCCTGTAGATAAGAGGTTTGAGCATTTAGTCCTTTCTTGCAATGCTACTTCAGACCATGCTATCATCTGGATAGAGAGAGAGTCTCAGAAGGCTCTTGATGTAAGTCACTCAACTTCTCTCTCCCCTTCCTGTGCCTCTGCTGCAGTATTAAAGTTCCATGAGATTGCTTCTTTCAATGAAGTAATACAACAAGATTATCTTTACAAGTTATGAAGGGGAACTGCTGAAAGTTCCAAACCCCATTTTTATCAGTTGTTTGTGATCATGAAATTCATTTATGTATCGATTAATATTCTCGAGTTCTTCATGCCAAAGTAACCTATGAATAAATACTTATCCTGCCATGGCCAAGTTTCTTCATGTGGCTGATTTGACATCTCATTAACGAGCTACATGTTGGATAATTTGTCCATCCCTTTTTACACGCAAGTGTTTCTGATGATTCATACAAGTTTTGGTAGGTTAATAGAATTGCATAATCTGAATGGATTGAAAAAAGGTTATGTTTTTTCCTCTCCCCAGATCATGATGGAGAATGATAAAGCCTTAGAAATCCCAGTGCAGCAGAGGATGGAACGGCAGGCTTCAGTAGAGCGAGGACATGGCGAAGAGTACAAGGCGGCCCTCGAGCGAGCTGCTGCATTGGAAATCCCTGATGAAAACTTACCAGTCTCCTACGGAACTTTCAGTGAATTGGAAGAAGGTGAGAATTCTAGCCAATCAATCAAAGACGCATCGGTAGCATCGTCGATGAAACAAAAAGGTAGGTGGGATAAATTCATAAATCGGTTTTTCGATGAGGACCAGTCCGGTCAAATGGTGTTCAAGAAATCATAAGCCTCACTGAATTCTTAGGAGAAAGTAGGAACCTAAAGTATCATTCTTTTGACTGTAAAAAGAAACGGAGTTTTAGTAGATACCACATTTGTTCCCAGAATAGCACAGATATCTTGTTGCTTTGCTTCATTTGGTAAGCAAAAGCCATAGTCAAGAAATGACCTTGTGGTTAACTGGAATTTTATTCTATTTTTATAATTTATTATTTTATATTAGTGAATAAGATTTCAAATTATTCGTAAGAATATTCTTGACATGTTAGTCTTATTTTTTATGTCCGCCAACTTCTCTTTCAATTCGTTAAACTGGCAGAATATTTCTTCCATTTTAAAAATAAATCTTCAAAGGCCATAAACTTGCCGGTAATTATTCAATTGATAAATACACCAATCTCTAGGAATTTGATATCTAAGCATGTCATCGTACTTTTAATTTGATAACGATTTTTTTTTTTTTTTAATTGTAAAAGTTTTCATTTCTTTCCTTTGTAATTTATTTTTTGATATTTTCAAACAAAACTTTTAAAACAAAGGAAAGTATATAAAATACAAAGCTAAAACCAAAATATTATCAAAACTCAAACAAATTTCCATACTCTTAAGATGCATATTGCCTAGCACATGTTATTTTATTTTATTTTTAATATTACATCATTAACATTTACAACCTAAAAAAAAAAAGTTGATAATTGACCACTTGAATTATGCTCACACTAGTTTGTGTACAAGAAGAAAAAAAAAATCCCAAAATACTATTCTCATTTTACAAAGAGAGGACTTGGTGGCTTGAAATTTAAAGGAGAAATTGGAGAGAATTTGTGTCTAAATATTCATTTCCCAATGACATGTTTCTGTTCACATGTGATTGAATTCTCTACAAAACCAAAGCTGAACTAGAATCTCTGAAAAGGTTAGCAAGAAGCTGCAACCTACCCTTAAGGGATTCAAAGACATTGGTGTTTGTATCAAATAAAATTGGCCTTTTGCTTCCATTGTAAAAGGGTGATTTCAATATTAATGCATAAAACACCTTTTACAAGTGCTGTTTAATCATATCATTGCAACAGCTACATCTAATTGACAATAAATATGGACTCAACATCTAGAATTTTTAACTGTGAACTAATAATATTAATTACCCTGATCTGCAATGTATTGATGAATTATACATCCTGTTGGCTATACCTGGAGATCATGAACTGCTTCTCCTGCATTTGGCAATGACACATTTGTCAATAACAATGGTTCCAAATTTATCTTTTGCCTCTGTTACCAGGTCTATATGGACATGTTAACAAATGAACTAACTATTACTGAAGGATGTGATTTCAGAGAGATAAGTAGCGGCCGAGAGCTTTACCGTGCATTCTCTTGACAAAACGTTCAAACTCCATGAAGTTTTGTCTTTCTAAGAGGGGTGGACTGAGCCTATGATAGATAAAGGATGATAAATATCTCCCATCCGGATCAGCCAGGGGCTTGGCGTTATCCAATATCTTGTTATAACCTACTCTGTCGAGTAAAGGAAGAGCATTCTCACTAACAACGTCTACACCTGCGTCCCATGCAGCATTTGTCACCTGGATTGTTGGAGAGCAATTTAAAAAAGTAGAGAAAATGTAAGGGAGTGAGGATGTGTCAAAAATGACATAGTTCACTGATAGAACCCAACAGGACCAAAATGATATTAAAATATAAAAGGTAAAGAAATACAAGATAAACCAAATAATTTGAGGTACTTGGACCCTCCCTCTCTTGAGAGCACTCAAGCCTAAACCAACTGGTAACAAATTCCTTAACTAATTACTAATATACTCTTGATACCCGAATCCTATTCTAAGCCTATCCTAAGAGTATTCCTATCATTCACCCCCAATGAAGTCCAGCAAGGGGTATTTTCTATAGAATCTAAACAAGATTGAGCCTGTTTGGAATGACTTTCCAAGTGCTTAAAAAAGTGTTTATAAGTGCAAAAAAATTGTTTTTAAGCACTTAGAAAGTCATGCCAAACGGACACTCGAACAATCGTTTCTCCTGATATGTATATAGGCAGAAAATTAGGCATGCAAGTCCTATTAAAACATTATGAGTTTAGTATCTTGTTCTTACTTGCCAGACTAATGCCTCGGGATCAGACAACGTATTTGCAAAGTCTTCCCGCTGGTCTAACATGTGAAATCCAGCAGAAGTGAAGTTCAAAGAAGCAGAGTGCTTTTTCAGCATTGCCATAATTGCAGCATAGCCATCACGATTGCAAGGGTTATAGAACCCAGCAGTCAATTCAGCTGCATGACTTGCTGTCTTGTACCACCAGTGTATACCTGAGAGCTGCTCAGCAATTAAAATACAGCAGGTGGAGTGAATCAAGCAATGCAAATTAATTTATTAAGCCAGCTACAGAAAATTTGAACTTTAGACTGGTTTCTAATTTCAAACGGAAGTCCACAATAGAATGTAGCCAAAATACATAAGAAGTCAATTTAGCTACTATATGTATAATACAAGTTTGCAACAGAGTATTGGCAGTTTACAAAGTTTACTTACCTTGGCAGCAATGCGGGTTCCTTCAAAAGCTAACTTTGCCAGATAAAGTACCCGATCACTGTGATCCACTAAAACTTGAGAGTACCAATTAAGAAAGAACCTACCATAGTAGCCATCATAATCACCTCCATCACAAAAGAAACCTGTTTCATGTGGCCGAGAGCTATAGGATCCTGCATTATCTGGCCCTCTAGCCCAGAAGGAATGTCCCCTTGCTTCTGCTGCTTTCCTCAAATTTTTCAACAAATACTGATCATAACACTGAAATGAAGAAACTTTTAAGATCAGACTAATTAACAAATGATTTGGGAAGCAGATGAGATAATATATTAGCAACGAAACGTACATTGGGGGGGGATCTAATGTGATTAGGGGGATATCATGCACACTTCATAGAGTAAAAAAGGCAGTCTGTTGATATCTGGTTTTGATGGAATTGGTGGGGTCAACAGACAAAAATCATTTCAAACAACTAATTTTAAGATTTGAGAAAGAACAAGAATCCATAAAATTGCAAATTTTAAGATCTAATAGCCAGAAAATCTCATAATGTTACACAGGGCAACATATTACCTGGAATTCACCAATGCCAGGATATCTCCAGCCATGCTTAACAGGAGAAGATGGAAATCTAAGCTCCCCGCATGGTCCCAAACCAATTTCAATTGTTGTGATGACACCATCTTCAAAGAAATCATTAAATTCAACACGAAAGCTTCTCATGTAGTCAAAGTAAACCTATATGTATCATCCCAATGAAAGAAAATTAACATTATGTAATTTGCAGATCCATGTAACGAGGAAAATTCCCAACTGGTTTGACGTTTGGCAAAATGAAGGCTTTTGCTTCAAAATAACGACATAGATTGTTATAGCACTAGATCAACAGACCGCCCAAAGAAAATATAAATGATAAAACATGCATGCTAAGACATACAGCCGAAGTAAAAAGTGTATCCAAATTATGCCGCCACTTTATGGTAATGGATCTAGCTGGACTTATGCATCCGAAAAAACAGACTTGGTTCTCTAAATTCAAGTATGCTCAAGTTCAATCTATATCTTTACAATTAAATACAACCCTCATGGTAATCTTTAATTAATGTTACCTCAAGACCTGTCCGGCCTCTTAACACTCGCTCCTTATCAACTCCCCATGAGAGACATTCAGGATTGTGTCTTCCCTCTCTATCAGTAAAGAATATGTCAGGATTACTCCGCCCAATTTCAGCAACCCAATGAGGTAGTGGAATACAAACATCATCACCAACATTGCCTCCACATTCATGAAATGACAGCACAACCTGAATTGTATAAACCAGACAAGAAATTTCAATTAACAAAAACTTGAATATGATTGAAAAAAAACTACATCAAACTACAAAAGTAAGGGTAACCAACAACCCACTGAATTCGTTTTAATTTAATGCATGTATTTTAAGATTTAATTTTATATATTATTATCTTTTTGATGAATAACCAAACTTTCATTGAGAAGAAAAATGTAAGAATACAAGGGCATACAAAAAAGAGCCCAAAAAAAAGAGGTAGCCTAAAAAAAAGGCCTCTAATCAAGTAAAACAAAGCCTAACAAATAATTACAGAAAGGCTTTGCCACTAAAGCCCACAAAGAGACGTTAAACCTAATAAGGGCTTAGGCATCACTTAATTTTATTACTTTCATAAGGTAGTAGTTCTCCAGTTGATTGAAAAAGATATTGATGTCTAATAATGCAGGTAGATTTCAAGTCTTCCATGAAAACCAAGCAAGAATTCTAAAGATCGGCTGAAAATTCAGTAGAACTTTTAATCAACCTCCTAAAGATGTCTATTAACGTGGATCAGATGACTTAAAAATTTCAGCGAAAAAATTTTCCAAGTAAAGACCTACAGTAAGATCCTCTAATAGCCTACATCCCAAATGCTCAGTATCATGCATGAGCTCAACATAAACTTTCTGCTATAAGGTTACATATTTCGGGGCAGAGCTCCAACAAAGTTGATAAAATATATAGAAATGTAAATTCTTTTTTCAAAATTATGTATTGTGTATTGTAATGTACTGTGAATTGTAAGATTTATTCCATCTATTTAATATTTATATATAAATTACTTGATCATAAATTTAATCACAGACTTAAAAATTAAAATTTTAAACCGCAATGCACTGCAATACACAGAATATAATATTAAAAAGGTTTTTTTCCCTATTGAAATGAATATTGGTGAAGAGAGGATTAAAAAAGATACGAGAACGAACTGTCACCAGTCCTTAGCATTAGGAGACAAACAAAACTATCATGTGGAGAGAGAACAAAGAAAGCAAAAGAGTCAAGGAGGCATGAGAATTGAGATGATAACTTCACCTGTAATTTGAGCTTCAACTCATGCGCCATCTGAAAAAGTCTCCTGTAGCCATTCCAATTATATTCCTGTGGAGAATGAGCTTCAACTATCCCCCACCAACAATCAACCATGACACCATCAACATTAACCGATTTCAGAAGCCTTAGCTGCTTAAGCAATCCATCTGGATCAACTAGCTCACACTTCATATTAATGACACCCAACTATCACCAAAAAAGGGACATGTAAATAAGTACCGCTAAAACAATGTTAGCAGCAACAGTCTCCAACATTCACCCCATTTGTCAACACCAAAAAATGCTCTCTCACAGAAGGCTGAATTGTAGAGGTACAAATGAGGAACAGAAATTCAAAGTACTCAAAACAGGTTTACTAAATCCAACTTAATTGGTAAGAAAATAGGCACCTACCGGTAGCATCACATAAACTGGAATGTAAGCACTCCCAGCAAAATCACGTTCCGGTAATTTTAGTGTTGTGTCAACAATCTACAATGAACAAATGCCATATAACTTTCAATATATTGCTAAAGAATGTATTTTCATTACTAACGAAATAGATGAAAAATAATCATGCCAGAACTTGCAAATTTGCAATAAGGAGCTCAAAGTACTAATCACTGTTTTCAAATGCTTTTAGTAGCTTAATAAGTGATGTGCTTTTTCGATACTTGAGTTCCTAAGATAAGGCATTTCAAATAACATCTGAAGTAAGTCAGGTGCTTATTATGAATCATCGACCAGTCACATTCATGCTCTACTACAGTACATTGTCATAGTGAGGAATAAGCATATCCATTAGATCAATCAGTGTCTCAAATCAAGAGAAAGAACAACAAGAAACAAAGCCAGAGAAGGACACTGAAACAACCAATTTAACTACCTGCATTCCATCTACAGCATCAACTGAACTACTGATAAGTGGATGACCAGCTGACTGTTCTCCGGCATCTCCCATCAGAGATGAACTTTGACATCTAGCATTTGGGGACGCATCATACGGTGGTGAATTAGGGATAAAAACACCTTTCATTCTACATGCATTATATTCTGCCAAGCTCCTAAAACCACAACTGACTCCTCTAATGGAAGTTGCTGGAGTTTGTTGAGACGCCATATGTGAAGAAGATGAAGGTACTGCAGAAGAACCTCCTCCAGCAGGTTTGATGCCCTGAAAAGGTTGAAGAGAAATGTACCCATTTGGGTATTTCCTGAAATCTGTTAGAGGTGATATTCAAGGAATGGTGACGCAGCCTACTTAGATACTTCTGTGTCTGAATACATTCATAAACTATAATAGGAGTACAAAGTTTTTTTTGGTAAGAATAATAGGAGTATAAAGTTGATGAATACAATCTGCTTACAAACTCAACATTGAGATTAACTTTGTTGGTTGATTTTCCAAATGCTAATAATAATTATTTATTTATAATAAACTCTTCCATACTTCTTCAAAATTTATATAATTGAAAGAATTATTTCGTACGAGGGAAATATGGTTATAGACTTATAGCACAGATTCCACAATTGGGCCGAATGATGCTTATTCCGTGTATGGAAAATTCATTTAATTATATCCAAAAGGGGAATGTCTACCTCGAGTAACAAGTACCTGAGATCTTAGAGGAAACGTGGTTCCATCTGGAAGAACTTCCCAACCAGCTTCTTTAGCCAGAGCTGCAATCACATCATTGATATCTGCCCTAACTCGAAGATTATAATTACCATGTCGCCGAAGACCTGCCAAAATTCTAGCAGTGATTGCCCTTCGGTGCCGCTCTCTCAACTTTGTTCTCTCTTTCTCTTCTAGTGGTCTACACCTACGGCCACCCCCAGGGGTGCCCACTTGTTCTTGTACCTGGTGCTGTTCAAAGCGGTTATTGTTGCTACCACTTGACACCATCCTTCCATCATCCCTTACCATTAATGAAGTACGAATCTGCCTCTCCCCATCTTCTTCTTCATCATCCTCCTCTTTCACATCCATCTCCACATCTTCATCATCATCTTCCTCACTCGTACCTATCAATTTTTGCATATCGGTTGCCATAGTCACGCCGTCTCCAAATTATATGCCCCTTAGACGTAATTAATCTATGATTGATTATTTTACTGCAAATCCACTATTTCTCAATCTAGCGACAGTTAATGGCCAGATAACGCGTCCCATATGGTACCAGTACCACTATGTGCATGGACTTCTTTGCAAGGCTGACAGGAAAAAGTACTCTGGCAACAAAATGAAACTTGGTACTGATTATCACACGTCAAACTATTAATGAAAAAGCATCCAATAAAAATTCAAAACAATTTTTATAGGTAGAAGAACTCAAACTTTAAGACAAGTTAGTGCATGAAAGTTCCACATATGTCATCTTCAATAAATCAACGAGACAGAACAAGTTACTAGTTCAATTTTCTTGGAACATTGAAACTTCTAATCTCGTTGGCTAGAAAAAGTAACTCTTCATCTAAGAAGACACAATCCAAAAAGAGTTCGATATCCATCTTATTCTCCACAAACGCCATAAAAAGTTCACTTCTGAGAACACATATTGTATACTTAGCTCAAAAGCAACTTAAACTTTCGAAGAACAGAAAATTGCAGTACCTCAAGTACGTCACGTTTCATTTTCTTCACACAAGCCCTACCAGCAGCAGAAGAAAGCAACCACGTCGCCAGAGCCTCAAACCAACTAATTTCTTCGAAAATTTCACTTCCAAATCACAGTACCAAATTCTGCAAGAACAACTAAACAAACAAACAAAAAAAAAAATCCGTATGAATACCTAAATCTTCAATAAAACCATAAAAATTTCTCGAGGAGGAGAAGCAACCTTTCCGGCGAAAGGCAAAGTACTCCGGAATCAATTTGCCGTCGATCAGCCAGGCTCCGGCGGGAGAAGAATCAAGGACCATGGATTCGAGAGTTCACCGGCGACTCACTGGTACGGCGAGGAGAGAGAGAGAGAGAGAGAGAGATTGATTCTCAAGCGTGCGAGCATGCGAGGGGGAGGGTTTCGCACGCGCGCGCGTGTGGAGATGAGTGAGAATTGGCACGAATGAGGCGTGTAAGTGTATAAGCGAGTGAAACGAGTGGGTGGGCCGTTTTTCCGTGTGGGTCACACGTGTTTTGTGGGATTGGGCTAACTCCAACACGGGATTTTGCTGTTCTCCTTCCTTCCAAATGAGCACAAATCATGTGACGTGGACATTTTGTGATGAGGTTGGGCTCCAACTCCGGATTTTTATAGGGAATTGTGACAAATGGCTAAGAAAAAGAATCTAGTATGATTTTTGGCTAAATTAGTTTTGAAATTGGAGAATGCGAATGGCTACCGCAAATTCAGGAACAACCAATCGGTATTGTGTATTCTCATTTTAACCCTAGTATATACATCCATACGCAGTCGCTAAAGCCACCGTTTGCAAACTGCCGTTATTCATCCAAGATTCTATTTATCGAAAATTCAGGAACAACCAACCGGTATTTTGTATTCCCATTTTACCCCTAGTATATACGCACATCTACAGTCAATTACCGTTTGCAAATTGTCGTTATTCACATAGATTCTCTTTTCAAATTTGATTTCAAATTTAAAAAAGAGTAACTAGTATCCTCCTGAACCGAAAAATCAAGTCATTCATAGATCTACGTGAATTTATCATCAATAATTTTTGTTATTCGTTTAAATGATTATTATAACTTAATTTAAATATTCCCAAATCCCAGAAAATGGTCGTATAACAGATTATGATTGTATTTGACGGAGTCTGGAACGCGAATAACTTCTACAACGATTTTAAGTCTAGAACCGTGTCTGCTTGGTGTGATTCCAACCTCGATCAGCTCAAGGAATATGTGGTAAACCACCTGAAACTCTCAGAATGTAGATATTGATATACACAACGACAGTTCAAGAGCAAGTTCAACCCCAGGGGAGAAAGATTTTGGGTTTATTAACTCAGATGGAATCAACACATTGACAGAGAAGTTTTTATTGTGGATGTTGAGCCTGTAGATACCAATATACACAAAGGCAGTGTTAGAACAAATCCACTAAGGAATGCAACTCGAGGAAGGATGATGTTTGTGTTTCTTAATTCAGAAGGAATTGATGCATTGATGGAGAAGTTCATTAGTTTTGAGATAACGAGAACCAGGTAATGTTGAGTTATTGTATTAACTAAATGTCTATACTCGTATGTACATGGAGATGCCAGAGATATATACCCTTATCCATATGCAAGCGATTCATAGAATCGTGTTGAGTATGATGCTTGTTTGTATATACACGTATATAGATATATGTTGTCGTACTTATTGCATGTTTGTATACAATTACTTCTGTGCTTCCATGTATGTATGTGTTGTTATATACACATAAGTATTGAGTGGTTTTGCACGAAAAAGTGTATATTCATAGTTCAACATAAGTTTTTTCAATATTAAGAATTTAGATTTTTTGTTTAAATGATGTTAATTACGATTTTATATTTAATTCAAGGTTGTTAAAATGTCAAATTCGGTTTCAATCTTCCGCTACTTCTTTTTGTTTTGATTTAATTGGTTAGTTTGTTTTTAAAATTAGATTTTCTTTCTTTCTTATTATACTCCACTATTATAGATTGTATTTCTCTTTCCAAAAAGTTTAAATTGTATGTTAGAGGCATTTTTGTCCATTCTAATTATTAATATCATAATAAAAATTACGTTTAGCCATTACTTAATTTCTAAACATAGTTAGTCATTTTTCAAGTTAGTATTAAATCCTAGCCATTTTTCTTGTTGCCCCGATTTTGATGCATAATGTCTTAAATAGTTTGGTATTAGAGTTTCAGAAATTATGGAAATTAGACCGTTTTGGAACCAATATTTCACAAATGTCCAGTTATGAAAAAAATTTCGACTTTGTCTTGGCTCAAGATTTTCCAACTAAATCTTCCCTATTTTGCCCTTCAAAATTCTACACATTAAAAAAAAAAAAGATTCAACCAATTGTCGTCAAATTAAAGAACCTCATTTGCTCCATTTTCGTTGCCAACCGTCTAAAAAAAATCAACAAAAATTTGATCCTAGTTGGTTCTGTCAAGCAATATGAGTATGTTACTTTAAAAAAAAAACAAATGATCAAGCATCTTGGGTATGAATAAGTGGGTATTTTCAGTGTTTATAATTTTTCTTTTATTTTTTGTTTTTATTTTGTAAAACAGTATAAATAACAATCCAATTATATGGTTTACGAACTTTTTTTTTTTTATTAAAATTGCAAGTTTTAAAAGTTATTAAGAAAATAAAAGGTTTTTCAAACTTTTTATTTGAATATTGTGGTTTTTATTCCAACTGGATAGGTCGTCTCTCACGTGTCGCCCACAAAATATCAGACAAATTAAAAAAATAATAATAATTTTACAGTAGGTCGTCTCTTGAAGAGACAACCTACATTAAAAAATTAAAAAGGGGGGGTTGGAACGTCGTTGGTTCGGCGTTACGGAGCGTCAGGGGGTTGTCTCTCTTTCAAATTTAAAAAAAAAAAAAAAAAGAAACGATACCCTGGCATTCGTGTGACGTCCGAGGATAGAAGGGGTACATGAATGAACCGAGATCACATCCAAATGAGAGAGATCCTGAGGACATGAAAGTATGATCAAGATAAGCTTAAAAGAATTGATAGATACTACCTATACCAACAAGGTGCACCTTCCTTTTCAGTGACTCAATCATAGGAACTTTGAAGTTAAGCATGCCTAAATGGTAGGTAAGAGACGACCTACCTTGCGATTTTTTTCACCCAAAGCCATCCCAGGCCAGTGTTTTCTTTGGTCCCCACCTTCCCCACTCTTCTTTCTCCCCACTTCTTCTCTGTTTTCCAGCCGGCGCCGCAAAGAAGGTAATTTTTTATTCTTTGTCTTTTTAGAATATTGTTGAAAAGTATTATTATGTTGGTTTTTGTCGAAATTTGAGGTTTGAAAGGAGTTTTTTTTGTCGATATTTGGATAGGAGGGAGCTATTTTTTGTCTCTACTTTGGTTCTACAAGACGCCAAATCTGCAAATCTCAACATTTTCATCAAATTTGTGAGTTTTTTTTTTTTTTTTGCTATCTTTTTTCTAATATAGAATGATTTAGCATTGTTTTAGAGTATTGTATACTAGATCTATACTTTGATTGAATGTTGGATTGTTGAAGTCTTTTTTTTTTCTAATGTATGCTACATTTCAACCTTGTGGGTCTTTTTCTGTTTATTTTGATATTGGATTGTTGGAATATTTGATTAGTAAATTCAATTAATTATTTTTGTTAATTGTTGGATTTTATTTTTTTTCCCTGTTGGATGGTTAGATTATTTTGTTAAATTGTTGGATGAGTGTGTTTTAAATTATTAAATAGTTTATTATTATATGTATTATACATATATACACATTTAAAGTGTTTACATTTTAGTTAGTTTATTATTATTTTTACATCTATACATATTTAAAGTGTTTAAGTTGACTTAAATTTATTTTATATGCTAATTACTATATTTTTGTCTTAGGGTGTTTTGAATTTAATTCAAATGTTAAATAATTAGGTTTATATAAATTTTAATTTAGTTTATAATATATGTTAGCCTATTAATTAGAAGGGTAGTTTACTTTTAATTAATTAATGTATATTTTTAGAAACTAATTACGCATTCTTTTCTTTTTGCATAGAAAATGGAAGACAAATGTTTGGGATTTGTTTTACATACAAATGGTAATATGATTGATGGTGTAGACGGAGTCGAATATGATCGACCAGCATGTGGTGGTTTCACTGTTAATGCTCGTAGTGGGGTTGTCTTTGAAAAATTTGTTGAAATGATAGGATTATCGCTGGGTGTAGATGTTAGGAAAAATCAGTTAGATATAGTGTATAGACACCCTGAAGTATCACCATTGAGATCAATTAGATTTATGCCAATATCTATCCCTAACAATCAAGCGATGAATTTGATGTTTTCAATTGCATTATTTGTCCCAAATGTTGTACACTTATATGTCAATGTCAGAAGAATAGAAGATAATGTACAAAACTTTGGAGAAATTCCTAGCCAATGTTTTGAACCTAGCCAATGCATCGATCTGAGCCTGAATCAGTAGCACCACCATGTGATGGTGAAAATGTGGTTGTTGATAATACATTTAAAGAGTTAAGGACCGAAACATATGATGAATTTGAAGATTTGGAATTTGATGGTCGTGAACATACCATTCCTTTGGTAGTATTCACCCAACTAGATGGTCACACGGTAGATAGCACTATAGAACACGACCCAGTTGTAGCACCAGTGTCAGTTCAAAATGATCTGTTGTACAAAGGTTTGATTTGTCAAGACAAAGAGATTTTTCAACATGTGATGAAACGCTTTTCTGTTAAGTGTCACTCACCTTATGAAGTTGTCGAGTCAACGCCGGCGATTTGGGCAATAAGATGTATAAAGTGGGAAGATGGTTGCAAATGACAACTTCGTGCCATAAAAAAGAAGTCTCATGGACTTTGGGAGATCACTCAGTATGTTGATCCTCACTCGTGTTTCTACTCAGAATTGAATCAGAGTCATTTGCAGTTAGATTCAACAATGATTGCATTGGAATTTTGCGAGACTGTGAAGGAGCAACCTTCTATTAGTGTGTTGAAACTACAATCAGAGATAAAAGAAAAATTTGGATACCACGTTCCTTACCACAGGGTGTGGGAAGGAAAAAGAAAAGCCTTGGTAAAAGTGTTTGGTGATTGGGACGAGTCTTATAAACTTTTGCCCAAGTGGATGTATATGGTGAAACATACCAATCCTGGAACACGTGTGGAGTGGAAGATAAAGAGTACACACCTTGCAGGTCATGTTATCCTTACTTCAGTGTTTTGGGCATTTGGTCCATGTATTGAGGCTTTCAAGAAATGTCGACCTATCATCCAAATAGATGGTACTCATCTATATGGAAAATATAGAGGGAAATTACTTATTGCAACCTCAGTGGACTCCAATGGCCACTTGCTTCCACTCGCATTTGCCATTGTCAATGAGGAATGTCGTGAAACGTGGGGATGGTTTTTGAAACACTTGAGAGCGATCGTTTCACATAAACAAACATGTTTAATTTCTAATCGGCATCGTGGCATAATTTCTGCTGTCAACAGTATGAGTAATGAAGATGATGTGACACTACCTGTAGTTCATCACAGATTTTGCTTACGACACCTGGTCAACAATTTCAATAAAAAAATACAAGTGTACACGATTGAAAAATCTGGTTTATCGTGCTGGGTGCCAGTACCAAATTCGAAAGTACAACAAGATTGTTAAAGATATTAAAATGATGAATGGCAGTTGTATGAGTTTTTTCAACAATATTGGTATTGAAAAATGGACCCAATCACACAATGAAGGCATTAGGTATGGGTGGATGACCACCAATCTAGCAGAGTGCATCAATGGAGTTCTGAAAGGAAGTCGTATGTTGCATGTCGCTGCACTCGCTCAACTAACTTGCAGGGATTAAAGCCCTAGCGTAGCGGAAACGGTCAGAGGATCACACTGATTTTCAATCATGATTAAAATACCGTTACGGTTCACAAGCATTAAATTTTACAGCAACTAAAACTCAGAATATACATGCTGTAAAATGGTCGCAAAAGCATGCTAGATCTATTAGAAATAATCCTAAATTATACTAATAGATCCTAGTGATCAAGGGATTGAGTAACACTTACTTTGTAGGATGATCTTGAACGATTTCGCCTAATTCCCTTGATAAAAGCACCCCAAAACAGCAACTCGAATGCAACCCTTCGCTGGAAAAATTCCCAAGAACTTGAACACCACCAATAGAGAAACACCGGTATTCTCACAAGTATTATGCAAGAGGTAGTTTGTGGGAACTTGGAATTTCTAAGGGATTTTGGAGAGTTGATTAGATCTCTGTGTATTCAAGATGGAGGGAAAACGCAGAGCGTAAGAGCTAGAGAGAGAGCCTTCACGATGGAGAGAATAGGGTTTCAACCACACCCCAAAAATAACGGAACAACTCCCTATAAGAGCTCTCATCCCATCGTGAAACAATGTAGTGGGAGAATAAATCTCCATCAGTTAAAATAACTGATAATTGATTTATTCTTAATTAATTAATAAATGAATTATTAATTAAATTCATTAAATTAAATCAATATTTAATTTAATAATAATTATATAAAACAATTTTACATAATTATACCACATAACCTATAGTTTTAATATAATTCAATTAAATCAAATTTAATCAAATTTAAATTAAAACAACATATTAATTAATTCAACAATTAATTAATATTATAATTAAATATCATATATTTAACTATTTCTGTCTCATATCAACTATAGAATTAATGTACATCAAATGTGCATTAATTTTAACCTATAGTTTTAATATGAATCCAATTCATATTTTAACCGAATAATCGAACCCCTTCGAATATTCAATCCACCCTTAGAAATTTTCCTCAATGCCCTTAGTGAGCTACCGGTGGGACCTAATGGACCTACAGATCAGAAGCTCCAACGATATGAGATTAATCGGTTAAACTCATTAACCAAGTTAATCAATATTCGTTAACTGTGGTTCACTCCACTATAGAACCACAGCTGCACTCTTCTCACTGCAGATATATTTCTGTGTCCACGGATATCGACCATCAACAGCAAGTCAGCCCTTCACGTGTGTTCGTACCCCAGCTAGGTCAAATTACCGTTTTACCCCTGGGCTACCTCTTCATCCTTAAGTATCAGTGCTCCTCTAATGAACAACCTGTTTGAGGTCCAACCAACAAACAGAAGTCCCTCTCGTGCCATAGAGAGGGCAGGGCCCATTGTTCAAGACCCGGAGACACCACTTAAGGGAACACACCTCTACTTACCCTAAAGATGGGAAGGAGTGAATTCCATCTTGTAAGACTATGTTCCCAGCTCCCCACTCGATCTTGTCCCCAAAATGGTAGGCTTATTGAGTCGGCGAATAGGCCACTCTCACCCGTATAAATCAAAGGACAATGCCTCATGGACAGGAGTCCATAACCCACTCAGGATTAAGGCCAAGTTGCCTAGGTCATCCTAGTGAAATAGAAACCAAGCTAACTAACGGTGTTACAGTTAGTGGTTAACTATTTCGCGGTCCGGTCTTTGTGCAAACTCATTGCACAGGATACCCCCACTCGCATGTCAACTACATGAACGCGTTGGATCATTACGTTTGTATCAATATACAAAGCAGGCCGTATCCATAGTGTCACCAGGATAAGGTACCCAGCCTTATCCATATACTACAGACCCTTTAGGCTAAAACTTGAACATCGATCCCCATATGTCCCTACATACTAGTTCAAGTCTCATTCTATTAGCCTTGGATGTTTAGTTTATTGGATTAGGGTTAATAAGACAAGATATAATACAAACATTGAATAATACATCACTTTTATTAATGTTCGGTCAAATGTACATTTACTATCTACGAGTTTTAGGGCATCAAACCCAACAAATTCTACAGATGTGTGCAATATTTTGAGAGAAGAGAAGAAACCAGAAAAGCTTTGGCACGACAAGAGAAATATACTCGATAATCAAAGTTTAACTTCTTAGTAGTCTAATTACTTTCTTTGCATGTATCCTTATGTCACTTACTGTATCAAGTACGCTCATGATAAAATTGTTAAATGGGCATCGAGATCCAGTAAGCACGTGGTCGAGACATATGATCGATCCACTGGTGTGTTCCATGTGAGAACGGGTATCTACTATTTTAATGCCAAATGAGGGAATATTCAGGTGTTGAGATTAACTACAAATGAATGTTACTGTTCATGTCACAAATGGCAAACTTTTGGAATTCCATGTTCACATTTCATGGCAGTTTGCTCACGCCTCAACATGAATTACGAAGATTACATTGAGGGGACCTACAAGCTTTCGACATATGAGGAATGTTATTCTCCTCAGTTTCAACTGATTCCTCATGAAGACTACTGGATAACCCTTTCAAACATTCATACCCTTCATGCTGATAGAAGGTTGTTGAGAGAACCTGGTAGACCAAAAAGTTCACCCATTCATAACGAGATGGACTGGAGGGAACCAGCAACTCAACAACAATGTGGAATATGTAATCAGCTAGGTCACAATCGAAGGAAATGTCCTTCGAGACAAAGGGATGCACCATTGTGATTGTTTTTCATGTTTTTTACTTTTCATCTTGGATGTAATGTGTCATTAAAATGAATTTAGTTGCAACATTATGTTTAATTAATGACATATTATCTTCATGTTTTAGTTGTTCTTCTATGTTTGTCCTATTTAAAGATGAAACTAAAATTTTTTTATATTTTTTGTTTCTCCTATTTAGTAATTTAATTTCGAAGATGTAATTGTTATCATCATTGTAAAACAAACTAATTGAGTAACTGAATTGCATTGTTTTTCAGCTAATGGATCCAAACCCAAGACCTAATGATGCATCTGTTTTATACGATCAACAACTCCACCAACCAGAACGTGTTTGGTACGATCGTAATGTAGGAGAGCTACATTGTCGACGCACCATCCCACTACTTCATCGTATATTGCCAGCACTTCGTGTTTTAGGCTTCTATGGCGTGGCTAGATTAGGATTTATTCAGTTGGACTAGCACTTCATCATCGCACTTGTCGAGAGATGGAGACTAGAGACACATACATTTCATGTGCCTGGTGGGGAGACGACTATTACGCTACAGGACGTAGTAGTGTTACTCAGGTTACCAGTGGATGACGAGTCGGTCACTGGATCCCTAAAACATGACTGGAAAGAGATGTGTTTTAGGTTACTTGGTGTCACTCTTGGAAATAATGTCATTAAAGGGTCTAGATTAAGTTTGACCTGGTTAGCAGCTCAATTTCCAAGATTGGATGACAATGCTGATGATATAGCAGTGGAGAGGTATGCTCGGGCATACATTTTGTAGTTGATGGGTGGGATCTTATTCTCTAATAAGACTGGGGACAAGGTATATTTCATGTTCCTGCCATTGTTGAAAACTTCAAGGTTATAGGACGATATTCTTGGGGTGGAATATGCTTAGCGTGGTTGTATAGACAACTATGCAAGGCCATGAGATTAGATGCTTGAAAGATCGTGGGGCCCTTGATTCTCCTACAGCTTTGGGGTTGGGAACGATTTCCAACGATGGCTCCTCAATGTCACCACATCAATGATCATGAATTGGTTGGTCGTGAAGGGTTAAAATCCCTTACGCTGCGGAAACGGTCAGAGATCCAAACCCAATTAAATTTATGATTCGAATACTGATACGATGGCAACATTACAGCAACATATTTTATGGAAAAACTACTGTAAAAAGGCTACAAGCATGCTAATAGACATAAGAAAACCTAGATTTAATCTAGAGATTGATCCTATAGATCAAAGGATCAAAGAAATACATAGTATCGTTGTAGATCTTGACCGAAATCGTCAAATTTGCTTCTTGATCTGAAAATACAGCAACTAAAAGGACACTTTCTTTGCTGGAAATTCGATGAACACCACCACGTAGGAGCAACCGATATGACTAGTAAGGCTTTTGGTTAAGGTTTCTTGTGGGAGAAGAATTTTACTAAGGAATTGAGAGGAAAAATCTCTAGAGTTCTCTCTGGAACATCATACACCAATCCACGAATGAGAGCAAGAGAGAAAAAAGGCCAAAAACTAAAAACCTAATCGATAGGGAGAGGGAGCGTTTCTAGGAAGTGAATGCACGATCAGGTAACTGATATAATATTTTAATTTTAAATATAATTAAAATTAAAATCTAATTTAATTTAATTAATTAAATTAATATAATCTAATTTAAATCATATTTAATCAGATTATTCATTTAATAATTATTAAATGAACTTCCCACTTTTACCCTATAGTTTTAATATCATTTAATTAAATCAAATTTAATTAAACTAAATTAAAACTTATAATTAATTAATCATAAAATTGAATATCACATATTTCAATTATTTTATAGTATTAATGTGCATCCAATGCGCATTAATTTTAACCTATAGTTTTAATATGAATCCAATTCATATTAAATTTTCCTTAGTAAATTTACCTCAACATCTTATATGAGCTACCGGTGGGACCTTATGGACCTACAGTTCAGAAGCTCCAACGATATGAGATTAATTGACTAAACTCATTAATCAATTAACCAATATTCGTTAACTGTGGTTCACTACACTAAAGAACCACAGCTGCACTCTTCTGACTGTAGATATATTTCTGTGTCCACGGATATTGACCAATGACAGCAAGTCAGTCCTTCACGTGTGTTCGTAACTCCAGTTGGGTCAAATTACCGTTTTACCCCTGGGTTACCTCTATATCCTTAAGTCTCAGTGCTCCTCTAATGAACAACCTGTTTGAGGTCCAACCTACAAACAGAAGTCCCCTCTCGTGTTATAGAGAGGGCAGGGCCATTTGTTCAAGTCCCGGAGACACCACTTAAGGGAACACACCTCTTCTTACCCTAATATCGAGAAGGAGTGAATTCCATCTTGTGTGATTATGTTCCCAGCTCCCCACTCGATCTTGTCCCCAAAATGATAGGCTTATTAAGTCGGCGTGTAGGCCACTATCACCCATACAAATTAAAGGACAATCCCTCGTGAACAGGAGTCCATAATCCATTCAGGATTGAGACTAAGTTACCTAGGTCATCCTAGTGAAATAGAAACCTATCTAGTCAACGGTGTTACAACTAGTGGTTAACTATTTTGCGGTCCGATCTTATGCAAACTCATTGCACAGGATACCCCCACTCGCATGTCCTCTACACGATCGCGTTGGATCATTGCGTTTGTATCATAATACAAAGCGGGTCGTATCCATAGTGTCACCAGAATAAGGTACCCAACCTTATCCCTATACTATAGACCCTTTAGGCTGTCACTTGAACAACGATCCCCGTATGTCCCCACATACTAATTCAAGTCTCATACTAACAACCTATGATGTTCAGTTTATTGGATTAGGGTTATTTAGGCAAGATACAATACAAACAATAATGAATAATACATGAAATATTATTTTATTAATGTTCGGTCAAATGTTTACATTTACTATCCACGAGTTTTAGGGCATAAAACCCAACAAACTCCCACTTGAACTAAAACTCAAGATAATGGGATGTATATTAAAAAATAATCCAAAGCTGGAAATGGTACATGTATACTGTACATTATATGAAAATTAAATATACAAAATACAATAAACTAGGGCATCCTTCATACCCATTACACATCTCCCACTTGCCCTAGATTATACTATATACATGTCTCGCAGACCTAGACTCTCTGATGACCCTCGAACACTTTAGCCGAGAGAGCCTTCGTAAATGGATCAGCAATGTTGTGCTCCGAAGCGATCTTGGTAACGATCACATCTCCTCGTTGCACAATCTCCCGTATCAGGTGATACTTCCTCTCGATCTGCTTTCCTCGTTTGTGGCTGCGAGGTTCTTTAGAATTTGCTACAGCCCCACTGTTGTCACAGTATAATGTAACGAGCAAGTTCATATTTGGAACGACCTCCAAATCTGTCAAGAACTTTCTTAGCCAAACAGCTTCCTTAGCTGCTTCACAAGCAGCTACATACTTTGCCTCCATTGTGGAGTCTGCTATGCATCCTTGTTTGATGCTTCTCCAGACTACAACTCCCCCGTTAAAGGTAAATACTGACCCTGACGTGGATTTCCTCGAATCCTTGTCAGACTGGAAGTCAGAATCAGTGTATCCTGTAAGAACTAACTCCTTAGCCCCAAACACCAGCATGTAGTCCCTTGTTCTCCGAAGATACTTGAGGATTCCTTTTACGGCAGTCCAGTGGTCTAACCCTGGATTTGACTAATATCTGCTGACTATCCCTACTGCATAACAAATGTCAAGCCTAGTGCAGAGCATAGCATACATTAAGCTGCCCACAGCTGAGGCGTAGGGAATGCGTCTCATATCCTCAATTTCTTGAGGTGTTTTAGGACATTGCTCCTTAGACAAGTGAACCTCGTGCCTGAAAGGCAATAAACCTTTCTTGGAGTTCTGCAACGAATATCGAGACAACATTTTGTCGATATACGTTGCTTGAGACAAGGCTAGTGTTTTGTTCTTACGATCCCGAATAATTTGGATCCCAAGAACATATTGGGCCTCTCCTAAATCCTTCATTTGGAATTGGGTCGCTAGCCATTCTTTGACGTCAGACAGATACCCTACATCATTCCCAATGAGTAGGATGTCATCAACATACAGCACCAGGAAAGCTACCTTATTTTTGTTGATTTTCTTGTAAACACAAGGTTCATCAACATTTTGATCAAAGCCAAAAGATATGATCGCAGTGTCAAATCTAATGTTCCAAGATCTGGAGGCCTGTTTCAACCCATAAATGGATCGATTCAGCTTACAAACTTTTTGCTCCTGACCTTGGGTTATGAACCCTTCGAGCTGAGACATAAAGATATTCTCTTCAAGATTGCCATTCAAAAACGCAGTCTTGACATCCATTTGCCATATTTCATAGTCATAATATGTGGCTATGGATAAGAGAATTCTTATAGACTTTAACATAGTAACAAGAGAAAAGGTTTCCTCATAGTCAACCCCTTCTCTTTGGGTGTAACCCTTTGCTACAAGTCTAGCTTTGAAAGTCTGTACTTTCCCAGCTACATCTCTCTTTCTCTTATAGATCCATTTACACCCTATGGGTTTTACCCCTTCAGGTGGATCTACAAGTTCCAAACTTGATTGAAGTACATAGAATCCATCTCAAGGTCCATTGCTTTGACCCATTAGTCTTTATCCACGTCATTCATTGCATGACGATAAGACAATGGATCCTCAACACCATCATCCAGTATGACGACCTGAGTTTCAGTTAAACCCAAGTAACAGTCGGGTTGTGATACAACCCTCCCAGTGCGTCGAGGCTCTCGCACTATGTGAGGAGGACGAGATTGACCAGAAGAGTTGGCTCCTTCATCAACTCTTGTGAAAGGACCTGCTTCATCAACAACTCTTGTTAACTCTTCTGTAGCTTCTCCTAATACTAACTTACTTCGTGGTTTGTGATTCCTCATGTGGTCTTCCTCCAAGAAAGTGACATTTGTCGATACAAAGACCTTGTTTTCTTGTTGGTCGTAGAAAATATCACCTCTCGTTTCTTTTGGGTAACCAACAAATTGGCACAATTTTGAACGAGGTTTCAGTTTCTTAGGATTTTTCACAAGCACATGTGCTGGACAACCCCAGATACGGAAGTAACGCAAGGTAGGTTTACGCCCCCTCCATAACTCGAAAGGTGTTTCAGAAACGTTTTTCGAGGGAACATTGTTCAAAATGTGAACTACAGTCTCTACTGTATACCCCCAAAACGAGCTAGGCAATTGAGCATAGCTCATCATACAACGAACCATGTCTAACAAAGTTCTATTTCTCCTTTCTGATACACCATTTTGTTGAGGTGTATCGGGTGCTGAGAGTTGGGATTGGATTCCATGTTCTATCAAATAATTTTGGAATCTCAAATCCAAATACTCTCTACCTCGATCTGAACGAAGTGTTTTGATTGTTTTACCTAATAGGTTTTCAACTTCAGTCTTAAACTCTTTAAACTTTTCAAAAGCTTCAGACTTATGACCTATTAGATATAAGTAACCATATCTTGAATAATCATTTATGAAAGAGATGAAATATCCATAACCTCCTCGAGCTTTTACATTCATTGGACAACAGAGATCCGAATGTATCAACTCTAGAGGTTCTTTGGCTCAATAACCCTTTCCAGTAAAAGGTCTCTTAGTCATTTTACCCTCGAGACACGATTCACAGGGTGGTAATGAATCATCTTCTAATTCAGTTAGAAGTCCATTCTTTACCAAACGACTGATCCGATCGATGTTAATATAACCAAGACATGAATGCCAAAGATATATGTTGTTACTTTTTGGAGAAATTCTTTGCCTTTTATTTTGAGTTTCAGCAGTGTTAAACATTTCATGATTTAAAAGTGCTTTAGTTTCGGTTGGTCTTAAGACATACAAGTTGTTTTCTAATTTAGCAGAACAAATAAGTACTCCATTTCTAAAAATGAACGCTTCATTAAATTCAAAAGAAACAGAATGACATTGTTCTAATAAACTGGAAACAGAAATAAGGTTCCTTTTTATCTTAGGAACTATATACAAGTTTTCTAAAAACAAATATCTGTTTCCGAAAAACAACTTGGTCACTCCCAATGCAGAGGCTGAAATGACGTCTCTCGTTCCGACCCTGAACATCATCTCACCTTCCTCAAGAAACTTGAAAGAATCATTTCCCTGAAAAGAAGAACAAACATGATTAGTTGTTCCTGAATCTAATATCCAAGCATACTGATCATGCTCTACAAGGCATGTTTCTAAAACAAGTAAATCGAATTTACCTTCCTTTTCTTTCTTCTTCTCAGCAAGGTATTTAGGGCAGTTCCTCTTCCAATGTCCATCAACCTTGCAATGGAAGCACTTCCCCTTGTCGGCCACCACCTTGGCCTTACCCTTGCCTTGAGGAGCAGCAGGTGCCTTTCCCTTACCCTTCTTCTTCTTCTGAATCATTTTGGAGGAAGAAGCTTGAGGCACAGGCTTAGTCCTCGAGGATGAACCTGTTTGGTTTTATGCCCTAAAACTCGTAGATAGTGAATGTAAACAAATTGTATACTTGTTTCAATAAAGTGTTATTGAGTTTCTACAATAAAGTGTTATTGTTAAATATTGCACAATTTGACCCAAATCCAATAAACTAAGATCCAAGGTTGTTTGGATGTAACTTGAACTAGTATGTGGGGACATACGGGGATCGATGTTCAAGTAACAATCTAAAAGGTCTATAGTACAAGGATAAGGTTGGGTACCTTATCCTGGTAACACTATGAGATACGACCCGCTTTGTATTTGATACAGACGTATTGATCCAAAGCATCCATGTAGTAGACATGCAAGCGGGGGTATCCTATGCAATGAGTTTGCATAAGACCGGACCACGAAATAGTCAACCATTAGTTATAACACCGTTAACTAGTTAGGTTACTGTTTCAATAGGATGACCTAGGTAACTCAATCTTAATCCTGAGTGTGTCATGAACTCATTCTCATGAGGGATTGTCCTTTGATTAGCATGGGTGAGAGTGGCCAATACGCCGACTCAATATGCCTTCCTTTTTGGGGGCAAGACCGAGTGGGAGGCTGGGGACATTACAACACAAGAAGGAATTCACTCCTTCCCGCTTCTAGGAGAAGTAGATGAGTGTTCCCTTAAGTGGGGACTCCGGGACTTGAACAAAGGGATCCCGCCCTCTCACTGGCCCGGGAGGGATTTTCTGTTTAATGGTTGGACCATAAACAGGTTGTTCACTAGAGGAGCGCTGGTACTTAAGGAGATAAATGTAACACAGGGGTAAAACGATAATTTGACCCAGCTGTGATTACGGACACTCGTGAAAGATTGACTTACCGGCATAGGTCTACATCCATGGACACAGAAATGTTCTACAGTGAGAAGAGTTCAGCTGTGGGTCTTTAGTGGAATGACCCACAGTTAATGAATATTGGTTAACTTGATTAATGAGTTTAATCAGTTAACCTCATATCATTGGAGCTTCTTATCTGTATGTCCATTAGGTCCCCCTGCTAGCTCGTAAAGAGTAATTAGGAACAAATATATCTTGAGAGAATTTGAATAGTTCAAATTCATATTGGGAATTAAGTTAATTGTATAAGATACAAATTAATATAATGTATAGTGATGCATTAAAATATAAAGTCTAATTTGAGATTAAACTTTATTATATTGAGAGATTTATATATTTGAAAGAGTTCAAATATATGTCTAATTAAATATATGGTATTTAATTAATTATGAATTAATTAATTATTCAATTTAGTTTAAATTAAATGAGATTTAATTAAACTATAGTATATGAGAGAATTATTAGAATATGATTCTAATATGTAATTAATTGAATATGGGATCTTCTCAACAAAAAAAAAAAAAAAAAAAAAAATTGAATATGGGAGATATTTAATTAATTATTGAAATTAATTAATTGATTAGTTTAATTGAATTAATTAAATGTGATTTAATTAAGTTTAATTAAAATATATTATGTGAGGAAATTACATTTAAATAAGATTTAAATGTGCATGAGATTAATTAATTAATATGATTAATTAATTAACATTTAATTAATTAATATGATTAGTTAATTAACATTTAATTAATTGGTTTAGGGGGTGTTTGGGGCACTGAATAGGTTATAATAACCCCCCTTATTATAATCTATTCAGTGTTTGGGGCATCAACAAAAATAAATGGTGAGGTGGGTTATTTTTACCCCCGATTATTTTATCCATTCTCTACAGTAACCACCATTCAACTCACCCGATTATTCTATCTATTTTCTACAGTAACTCTCTCCTCTCTTCTTCCATGCGACTCCTTGACTTTTCCGACGACCAACGGCCGCCGTTGGCCGGCGAAGTTTCCGGCGACTTTTCCGACGGCCGCCGACAACTTTTCCGGCGATCGCCGACGACTTTTCCGACCACCGATTTTTTTTTTCCATATTTCTCCTTATTTTCATTTTGAAAAATATAAAAAATGAAAATAAAGAAAAAAAAAACAAAACAAAAACATCGAAGGTTGCCGGAAAAGTCGTTGACAACATTGAAGGTTAACCAACTTAAAAAAAAAACTAATATGATTTTTGAACTAAACATTTACAATTTTTATTTTGACAATACTAAAAGTTAACTAATATGATTTTTCTATACCAAATCCTAAACTTTTTTGTTTTGTAAAAAAAAATATATATCATAAAAAAAAAACTAGAAAAAGAAAACAGTCAGTTTGAACATTTGATTCAGAACTCCATGTTAAAACAGATCAGCACTCCAAACACAGACTATTTTATCCCAGACTAAAATAACCTGCATCCCAAACACAGATTATTTTATCCCAGACTAAAATAATCTGCACCCCAAACACAGATTATTTTATCCCAGACTATAATAATCTGCACCCTAAACACAGATTATTATAACCCCCAGACTATTATAACCCCCAGATTATTATAACCACCAAATATTATAACCAATTCAGCGCCCCAAACAGCCCCTTAATCAATTAATTAATTGATCTTGATCTAACGGTCAAGATTGTTTCCTAACCTCACATTAGGGTTTCCTCTCTTATAAAAGGAAAGATTATGAGAACCCTAGCCCTAAGGTCTCATTCTAGCCTCCCTCACATATTCTCTCAAGAACTCTAGAGACAATTTTTCTCTCCAAGAGTTTTTCCCATTCAAGATTAGGTAGTCCTACAACTACGTTCCTAATCTCAGAGTTATAGTGGGGAAGCCCTTGTGGTGGTGTCCGTTGAAGAATTCAGAGTCGTCAGAAGGTATGTTTCTCATCGCTTAGCTTTTTGCCAATGTATTGGTATTTTATAGAACAAAATTAATTTACGAATGGTCCAATTGCTTCTGCTGTAACGGAATTGGGAATTCCAATCCTTCAATTGGTATCAGAGCCGATCGTAGATCTAATCTTGTTTCTCTAAAATCTGCATTGGCTTTTGGTGGGTACCTTTATGCATTTGATGAATGAAAGGTTTGCTAGTAAATGTTTTGGGTTTTTGGCATTAGATTTTGCAATTTTTGTTGATTTGATCCATGTAAGGGCCCGGTGTTTTGGGCGTTTTATTGCAAATCGAGTCTGTAAGTTTGTGTCAATCGATTGTGGTTGCTTTTCTGTGAAAAACGATACAATTTAGGGCCAAAACGGATGGAAAACGATGCTGGAATCGAAGAAAATTTGGAAAGCCGAGAGAAAGCGTCGCGACGCTTATCTACGGCGTCTCGACGCCGGCGGAATTGCCCAGAAAACGACGAAGAGCGCGCTGGAAATTAAATAAAATAAAACAAAATTCCATAAATGACGTGTAAAACGCGTGCGGCTATGTTGGTTGAACATCGTCCTATAAAACCGAAGGTCGTGAGTTCGAATCTGATTTTGCGTGTATATCTTTTCATTTTGTAACGGTCGCGCGCGGTCCACGGATTTAGGTGCGGTTCGGCGCGAGTCTCAACGGTTTAGTCTTTTTCCAGCGTGACCGGTTCGATTGAGATTTGACCGGTTCTTGATCGGTTTTGGCTGTTTTCAACGATTCCTTCGAAATTTGACCGGTTCAGGTGCGGTTCTTAACCGATTCAGTAGTTTTTGACCGGTTCTCGAGTATTTTGACTATTTTTTCTTCAGTTTTTGATCGGTTCTGCTGGTTTTAGGCCGGTTCAAGTGGTTTTTGGAGCTGATTCAGTACGTTTCAGGCCGGTTCAAGCTGTTTTGAGGCTGTTTCGAGGCGGTTCACGGCTAGATAGGGCATGTTTTAGATTAATTATTGTAATTTTTCTAATTTATTTTGTCCTAGGATGCCAAAACCTGTCTACTTAGCTATTTATTTTGCTTTATGGATGTCATATAGCTTAAATTCCCACCATAGGTTAAGCATATTCATACATATTTAATTATAATTGTTATAATATAAGTATTATGCATGAATTTAATTTTCATGGTTATTTAATATAAATTGTTATGATTAAATGGATGAAAATTGAGAAGCATTGAGCATGAAATTACTTTAGTAAAAATATAAAAAGTTATATTTATGAAAGTAATTTATATGCTTATTTATTTTCATGAGCAATTAATATAAAGTGTTATGTTAATGTATGAAAATGTGAATGCTTATTTTAATTTTCTTGGGCAATTAATTTAAGAGTTAGATTAATTGAAGAAAATTAATTTGAATTGAGCATGAAATTACTTTAGTTTAAAAAATATAAGAGTTATATTTATATAAGTAATTTTCATGATATATTAATATAAATGTTATGTTAATGTATGAAAATGGTAATGCTCAATTTTAATTTTCTTGTATAATTAATTTAAGAGTTAGGTTAATTAAAAGGAAATTAAATTACATTGAGCATGACATTACCTTAGATTAATATAATTGTTATATTTTTGGCATGTCATGTATGCTAATGTATGGTTTTATAAATTAATTAGAATTTGATTGTTAATTTATTCACCATAGTAGCATGTTATAGGGTTAATTCATTAAAATTTATAATAGTTATAAAATTAATGAATAGAAACCGTTAACCTATAACAAAGAATTGCATGCAAACATAGGATCTTAGGATAAATGAATTAATTTTAAAATGTTTAAAATTAATTAGACCTAAGATCACATTTCTAATAGGATTAGAATTATTCTTACTTAGAATTAAAATTAGTTTTAATTGACTAAGTAGGAAAAACATTACTATGATTATAAGGGAACTCCACCGGTTAAGTTCTGTCTAAGGCTGGGGGTATTTAAGCTGACGGTTTACGGAACACCTCCTACTTGGGAACTGACCCGGAATACCGGAGTTGAATTAATCATAGTTAAATGTTAGCATGCAATGTAACTAGGTTTGTTAAAAGTGTTTAATGCACCTAGATCTTTAGAGTAAAGACCTTACATTACTGTGGTTATAAGGGAACTCTCTCGGTAAAGTTCTGTCTAAGGTTGGGGGTATTTAAGTTGACGGTTTACGAAACACCTCCTACCTGGGAACTGACCCGAACCTTGAGTTGAATTAACCATAGTAATGTTGACTTGCAATAATGGGTTTATTAAAAGAAGTTTAATTCACCTAAAACATTGCGGTTGAATCCTTTCCATAATTGTTATAATAGGATCAGACTTAGATAGATTGACTTAGCCGAATTTTATCTAAGTTAAACAACCCTAAATTAACCTTAGGACATTTTCAGTGGGAGGAAAATTACAAAACGAGATTTAAATCAAGTTTTGCTCCTACGTCCCTATATTCACAACGTGAGGTTCATGCTCGGCTTCGAGTCGCCTTAGGAGCGGCCTCCCTTCGGAAAGTGTTTGCATGAATCAATAACAAGGTGAATGGGAAAAATGTCTAGAGTAAGTGGGAGCGGGACACGTGTCAACGTATCCCTCGATCTCCGCCCCTAGTTCACACCGTGAGAGTCCTATGATCCGCCTGCAAGTTGTCCTGGCGCAACCATCCCTTCGGAGGGCCTGATCATAGGATTCGAAACATCGTGAACTCCTGAATAGGATAGGAACTCTTAAGCTAATTACCAACAGTTGTCTTTCCCTTCGGTAGCCTGTTGGTGCGTGCCTCTGAGATCTGAAAGTGGGAGGGTTACACTTACGGGGATGAGTTAAATGTGTTAACTAATCCTTGACCGAACAACGGTAACTAAACGATAACGGAATATGAGTGATTCTGGTGTTAGAGTTTGGTTGAGATTGTCTCAATTTAGAGGAGGAGTAGCTGACCACCCTTTGGTGGCTGTTGTTCTAAACCTTTGAAGTATCGTTGCAAAAACCAAATCAATAGTTTTATAGGGTTTCTTTGATTGCTTATTTGTTTTTGCAGAATTTGATTGGATTAGTTGTAATGGGTTAGTGCTATTAATAATACAAGTAATTTGTTACTTTGGCAATTATATAATAATTTTATGTGTATTGTCTTACGTCATTTTATAAATAACGGTAATACAACAAGCTTAAACGACAAATTGTGGTAAATAAGTCTAGGATTATTCTTAACTGAGGAATGTCTTCATGCCCCATATGTTTAAATCATTAAGAATTGTTCTTGATGAATATGACATAGAACCCTGATTAGCAAAAAGAGAACTTGTTCAAGACCATAATTTTCATTTACTTGTCTTGAAAACGTGATTAGTGAAGAATAGTGATTCTCCCTGAATACTTGATTCAGGAGCCACAAATCACGTGTGTTCTTCTTTTAAAGGAATAAGTTCCTGGGAACAACTTGTTGCTTGTGTAATAACTCTCAAAGTTAGAATTAGAGAGGTTATTTTGGCTAAAGCAGTGAGGAACATTAAGTTATTTTTCTCAGTGGGAGAAAATACATATTATTAGATAATGTGTATGTAATTCCTAAGATCAAAAGAAAGTTGATTTCCGTGTCTTGTTTGCTGGAACAATGTTACTCTTTACCTTTCTCTGCTAACGCAATTTTATTTCAAGAAAGGGGGTTGACATTTGTTTAGCATTACTGGAAAGTAACCTAAATGTTTTAAGACTAATCAAGAGTAAAGTCAGTCATGAACACTGAGTTGTTTAAGACTGCTACTACTCAATGTGAAAAGAGGCAAAGGATTTCTCCTAAAGGAAAATACCTTTCTTTGGTTCTAAGGTAGACCATATTAATCTCAATTTGATTGGGAGATTGGTCAAGAGTGAACTTCTAAGCGAGTTAGAATATGACTCTCTACTACCTTGGAAGTCATGCCTTGTGGGCAATATGACTGATAGATCTTTTACTGGAAAAGATCTAAGAGCCAAAGAGCCCTTGGAGCTTGTACATTTGGATCCTTGTGGTTCAATATGTTAAAGCAGTGAGAGGGCATGAATAATTCATCTCTTTTGGATGATTATTCAAAGGTATGAGTATCTTTACCTAATGCAACTTAAGTCTGAAGCTCTTGAGATATTCGAAGGGGCTTAGGACTGAAGTTGAAAACTTGTTAGGTGAGATGATAAAAACACTTCGATCTGATCAAAGTGTTGAGTATAGGGATTTGAGATTCCAGGACTATTTGATAGTACATGGGATCACACCCTAAATCTCATTTAGGAGAAATAAAACCCTATTGGATATGGTTCACTCCATGTTGAGCTATGCTCAATTGTCTGGCTCGCTTTGAGGTCATGCAGTGTTGACTGCATTGCATACTGAAGTAGGCAACCCCAAAGGAAATGAGAAGTGGATACTTCTTCAATTCACAAGAGAATAAAGAATTTGTATCGACAAATGCTAAATTCTCAGAAAAAGTCCACATCGAAAATCATAAACCACAAAGTAAAGTCGGTTTAAGTAAGTTAACTAATGAAGCTACAGTAACATCCACAAGAGTTGTTGATGAGGTTGGCTGTTCATCAAGAGTTGTTGATGGGCCAGTGAATCTGGTCAGTCACATCCATCTCAATAGTTGAGATTGACTCGATGTAGTGGGAGGGTTGTTTTATAACCTGAACGTTACATGGGCTTGGTTCAAGCCTAGGTCGTCATACTTGATGATGACATAGAGGATTCATCATCTTTTAGAAAGAAAATGAATGATGTTGACAACGATCAGAGGATTAAAACCATGGACCTAGAAATGAAGTCTTTTGTATTTCACTTCCATCTGGGATCTTGTAGATCTGCTTGATGGGTAACACCTATTAGTTACAAGTGGATTTACAAGAGGAAACGAGACATTCATGTCTTAACCAGAAGGGTTCATACAACAAGATCAAAAGCAAAAGGGTTTGCAAGCGTAAGTGATCCATTCATGGATTGACCTAAGCATTTCGATCTTGAAATATAAGATTTGATATAGTGACCAAATCTTTTGGCTTTAATCAGAACATTGATGAGTCTTATGTTTACAAGTAATCATCAATAGTTCAGTAGCTTACTTAGTGTTGTATATGATTGATATCCTAATCATTGGGAATGATGTAGGTTATCTTACTAACATTAAAAGAGGCTAGTAGCTCATTTCCAAATAAAAATCTAGGAGAAGCTGAGCTGGCCTTGTCTCAAGTGTCTTATATCTACAAGATGTTAGTTAGATATAAGATGCAGAATTCCAAGAAGGATTCACTACCTTTTAGGCATGGAATTCTTTTGTCTAAGGAACTGTGTCCTGAGACACCTAAAGATGTTGAGGACTTGAGACATAAGCCCTATGCAGTAGGGATTATCAGTAAGTATCAATCAAATCCAAGAATTGATCTCTGGAGAGTCGTTAAGTACATCCTCTAGTATCTTAGGAGAACGAGGGTCTATATGCTCGTGTATGGCACTGAGGATTGGATCCTTACATGATACACTGACACAGATTTTCAAACTGATAAAGATTTGAGGAAATCTACATCAGTATCTGTGTTCACTCTTAACAGAGGAGATATAGTATGACATAGTTGCAGCCTCAACAATATAGGCCGATAAGCAGTTGCTTATGGAGCAGCGATAGAGACTGTATGACTTAGGAAGTTCAAGCCTATTTTGGAAGGTTTTCCAAATATGAACTTGCCTATTGCAAGACAAGCAAGCACATTAAATCTAAAGATATATTGTTGATTCATTCACGAAGGCTCTCTCGGCTAAAGTGTATGAGGGTCATCTAGAAGGTCTAGGTCTACGAGTTATGTACAAAGATGTAATCTAGGGCAAGTGGGAGAAGTGTAATGAGTATAGTGATACCATTATGTAATGGGTATAGTGATGCCCTAGTTTATTGTATTTGTACATTGTATATGTTTTATACATGTATTTATATACCTGCTGCTGTATAGATTATTGTACATCCCACTAAACTAGAGTTTTAGTTCAAGTGGGAGTTTGTTGGGTTTTATGCCCTAAAACTCGTAGATAGTGAATGTAAACAAATTGTATACTTGTTTCAATAAAGTGTTATTGAGTTTCTACAATAAAGTGTTATTGTTAAATATTGCACAATTTGACCCAAATCCAATAAACTAAGATCCAAGGTTGTTTGTATGTAACTTGAACTAGTATGTGGGGACATACAGGGATCGATGTTCAAGTAACAACCTAAAAGGTCTATAGTACAAGGATAAGGTTGGGTACCTTATCCTGGTAACACTATGAGATACGGCCCGCTTTGTATTTGATACATACGTATTGATCCAAAGCGTCCATGTAGTAAACATGCAAGTGGGGGTATCCTATGCAATGAGTTTGCATAAGACCGGACCACGAAATAGTCAACCATTAGTTATAACACCGTTAACTAGTTAGGTTACTGTTTCAATAAGATGACCTAGGTAACTCAGTCTTAATCCTGAGTATGTCATGAACTCCTTCTCATGAGGGATTGTCCTTTGATTAGCATGGGTGAGAGTGGCCAATACGCCGACTCAATATGCCTTCCTTTTTGGGGACAAGACCGAGTGGGAGGATGGGGACATTACAACACAAGAAGGAATTCACTCCTTCCCGCTTCTAGGAGAAGTAGATGAGTGTTCCCTTAAGTGGTGACTCCGAGACTTGAGCAAAGGGATCCCGCCCTCTCACTGGCCCGAGAGGGACTTTCTGTTTAATGGTTGGACCATAAATAGGTTGTTCATTAGAGGAGCGCTGGTACTTAAGGAGACAGATGTAACACAGGGGTAAAACGATAATTTGACCCAGTTGTGATTACGAACACTCGTGAAAGATTTACTTACCGGCATAGGTCTACATCCATGGACACAGAAATGTTCTACAGTGAGAAGAGTTCAGCTGTGGGTCTTTAGTGGAATGACCCACAGTTAATGAATATTGGTTAACTTGATTAATGAGTTTAATCAGTTAACCTCATATCATTGGAGCTTCTGATCTGTATGTCCATTAGATCCCCCTGCTTGCTCGTAAAGAGTAATTAGGAACAAATATATCTTGAGAGAATTTGAATAGTTCAAATTCATATTGGGAATTAAGTTAATTGTATAAGATACAAATTAATATAATGTATAGTGATGCATTAAAATATAAAGTCTAATTTGAGATTAAACTTTATTATATTGAGAGATTGATATATTTGAAAGAGTTCAAATATGTCTAATTAAATATATGGTATTTAATTAATTATAAATTAATTAATTATTCAATATAGTTTAAATTAAATGAGATTCAATTAAACTATAGTCTATGAGGGAATTATTAGAATATGATTCTAAAATGTAATTAATTGAATATGGGAGATATTTAATTAATTGTAAAATTAATTAATTATTGAAATTAATTAATCGATTAGTTTAATTGAATTAATTAAATGTGATTTAATTAAGTTTAATTAAAATATATTATGTGAGGAAATTACATTTAAATAAGATTTAAATGTGCATGAGATTAATTAATTAACATTTAATTAATTAATATGATTAGTTAATTAACATTTAATTAATTGGTTTAATCAATTAATTAATTGATCTTGATCTAACGGCCAAGATTGTCTCCTAACCTCACATTAGGGTTTCCTCTCTTATAAAAGGAAAGGTTATGAGAACCCTAGCCTTAAGGTCTCATTCTAGCCTCCCTCACATATTCTCTCAAGAACTCTAGAGAGAATTTTTCTCTCCAAGAGTTTTTCTCATTCAAGATTTGGTAGTCCCACAACTACGTTTCTAATCTCAGAGTTATAGTGGGGAGGCCTTTGTGGTGGTGTCCATTGAAGAATTCAGAGTCGCCAGACGAAGGTATGTTTCTCATGGCTTAGCTTTTTGCCAATGTATTGGTATTTTATAGAACAAAATTAATTTACAAACGGTCCAATTGCTTCCGCTGTAACGGAATTGAGAATTCCAATCCTTCAGAACCCTTGAGGAACTTTTTGGAATGGGCAGGATTCGCCTCTCCACTGATCAATCCCTTATTCTTCATAAGAGATTGATAAGCCTGTAACTCATTAAGAAAGGTAGTCAGGGTGAATTTAATCTTGTTCATCATGGCATTCATTCTGAATTGCAAAAAGCTCTTCGGAAGAGACTCCATAATGAACGTAACCTGACTAGTCTCGCAAAGGATCACCCCATTTGCCTCCGCCACATTGAATTGGACCATCATATCCAGGACATGATCCCGAACAGAAACGCCCTCTTCCATGCGGACGTTGTAGACATATTTGAGAGCCTCATGTTGGAGCCGATAGGACGATGTCCAAACATCTCCCTAAGAGATTCCATAATCTCAAAGGCAGTCTCAAGGGGTTCGCATTTCTTGGCAAGCACGTCAGACAGACTCGCCAAGATATATGCACGGGTCTTATTGTGGGCCTTAACCCAACAATCATGCACGTCTCTTTCAGCCTGAGACGCTTCGAGACCAGGAGCTGGAGGACATTCATCCATCAAGACAAACCTCAAATCGTCGACTATTAAAATCATATTTAAAGTCGATAACCACGATGAGTAATTTTCTCCCGTAAATTTGTCATTTTTAAGCAGAGTGATAATCGAGGAAGACATTGCTGAAAAAATAAACATTTATCGTATTAGTTATCTTTACCTTAACCCATCACACAAGCAATACAAACAATTGTAAACATCCAATCAATTTTGCAAACTAGCAATCAAAGAACCCTAATAAACTATTGATTGTGTTTTGCAACGATGCTTTAGAGGTTTGGAGGAACAGCCACCAAAGGGTGATCAACTACTCCTCCTCTAAAATGAGACTTATCTCAATCAACTCTAATTCTAGAATAACTCATATTCCTATAGACCTTAACCACCGTTGTTCGGTCAAGGACTTGTTAACACATTTAACTTATCCCCGTAAGTGTTACCCTTCCACTTTTAGATCCCAAAGGCACGTACCAACAGGCTACCGTGAGGAAAGACAACTGTTGGTAATTAGCCTAAGAAACCCTATCCTTTTCAGGAGTTCACGGTGTTCCGAATTCTATGATCTTGCCCTCCGAATGGGTGGTTGCTCCAGGACAACACGTAGGTAGATCATAGGACTCTCACGTTGTGACTTGGGAGTGGAGACCGAGGGATACTAGACACGTGTCCCGCTCCCACTTACTATGGGCACTTTCCCCATTCACCTTGTTATTGATCCATGCAAACACTTGTCCGAAGGGAGACCGCGCTTAAAGCGACACGAAGCCGAGCATGGACCTCACATTGTGAATATAGGGACATAGGAGCAAAACTCGATTTAAATCAAGTTTTGTAATTTTTCTCCCACTAAAGTGACCTACGGTTCATTTTAGGGTTTATTAACTTAGATAAATCAGGCTAAGTCAATTTATCTAAGCCTAGTCCTATTATAACTATTATAATGAGGTCTAATGTCTAGGTGAATTAAACAAATTTAAAAAACCTAGTGACATTATTTTAACATTAACCTATGATTAATTCAACTCCGGTGGTCCAGATTAGTTCCCAGGTAGGAGGTGTCCCATATACCGTCAACTTAAATACCCCCAATCCTTAGACAGAACATCACGGGTAGAGTTCCCTTATAATCACAGGAATGTTAGTCCTACTTAGTTCATTAAAACTATTTTAAACTAAGTAAGATATATTTTAATCCTATTAGAATGTGACCTTAGGTCTAATTAATTTTAACTTATTAAAATTAATCAATTTTAACCTATGGTCCTATGTGTGCATGCATCTCTTGATTATATATTGACGGTTTCTAATCATTAATTTTAAACTATTCAAATTTTAATGATTAGTCCTATAATCATGCATAATATAGTTTAATTCAATTAATAATCATATTCTAATTAATAATAATTAAACTATATAACTTTGCATTGCATGAATTTTTAATATAACGATTATATTAAACTATGGATGTTTCATGCTCAATGCTACTTTGATTTCCATTATCAATAAAATAACTATTAAATTATTGTCAATCATGGTAAATCAAAGTGGCATGCTGCAAACAATTTATATTTAACTAAGTAATTGCATGCATCATGCTTTTCCATTTTCATGATTTTAATATAACTCAACTATATATTAAAACACTCATGAAAATAAACCATGCATTTCAATCATATATTATAATCTAATTATAACATACATAAATGCATGAGCATGCTTTATAACCTAAGGTGGGATTTATAATTTTATATGACATCCATAAAGCATATAAAACAGCATACGAACCGATTAATTGACCCCTAGGATAAAATTAAAACTTAAATTACAATAATAAAGCAAAATTCTATCATATTACAGCCTTTTGCAGCTCCGAACCGGACCAAAAACGCTCCAAAAGTGCCAAAACTGCTCAAACCAAGTCAAAACCACTCGAACCGGACCAAAAAAACCACTAAACAAGTCAAAACCACCAGCTCAGTCAACGGACCAGCGAACAGTCAACGAACCGAAGGGAAAAACGTTGAACCGCACCTCTTCACGGACCGAACCACCGAACCGGTCTGACGCAAAACGAACCGCGCACGCGTACGTTGAAGCCTCTGAACCCTGTACGCTGACGTCATCATTGCGTGCGATGACGTCAGCCCTACCCTGACGCGAGCGCGTTTCTGTCCGAAAATCCTTTTTTTTTTCTACGTTTCCAGCCGCTGTTCTTCGCCGTTTTTGGTCAAATTTGGTCCCGATCTTCATCGTTCTTCGATCTAAACTAGACCCGGACTTACAGAGACTCGATTTACAATTTAAATGCCCAAAAACACAGGGGCCCTTACACTTTTGATCGCATCAAAAACAATAAATCTAAGGCAAAAAAATCTCCAGTTCATAGCAAATTAACATTCACAATGCAATTTAATCCCAGCTAATTAGCCAATCGCAAATTCTAAATCAAAAATTTTAAATTGGGATGTCTCTGATACCAATTGAAGGGTTAAAATCCCTTGCGCAGCGGAAACGGTCGGAGATCCAAACCGGATTAAATTTATGATTCGAATACTGATACGAAGGCAAAAATTACAGCAATATATTTTAAGGAAAAACTACTGTAAAAAGGCTACAAGCATGCTAATAGACATAAGAAAACCTAGATTTAATCTAGAGATTAATCCTATAGATCAAAGGATCAAAGAAATACTTACTATCATTGTAGATCTTGACCGAAATCGTCAAATTTGCTTCTTGATCTGAAAATACAGCAACTAAAAGAACACTTTCTTTGCTGGAAATTCGATGAACACCACCACGTAGGAGCAACCGGTATGACTGGTAAGGCTTTTGGTTAAGGTTTCTTGTGGGAGAAGAATTTTACCAAGGAATTAAGAGGAAAAATCTCTGGAGTTCTCTCTGGAATATTATACACCAATCCACGAATGAGAGCATGAGAGAAAAAAGGCCAAAAATTAAAAACCTAATCGATAGGGAGAGGGAGCGTTTCTAGGAAGTGAAGGCATGATCAGGTAACTGATATTGATATTTTAATTTTAAATATAATTAAAATTAAAATCTAATTTAATTTAATTAATTAAATTAATATAATCTAATTTAAATCATATTTAATCAGATTATTCATTTAATAATTATTAAATGAACTTCCCTCTTTTACCCTATAGTTTTAATATCATTTAATTAAATCAAATTTAATTAAACTAAATTAAAACTTATAATTAATTAATTCAATAATTAATTATTCATAAAATTGAATATCACATATTTCAATTATTTTTCTCTCACATATACTATAGTATTAATGTGCATCCAATGCGCATTAATTTTAACTTATAGTTTTAATATGAATCCAATTCATATTAAACTTTCCTTAGTAAATTTACCTCAACACCTTATATGAGCTACCGGTGGGACCTTATGGACCTACAGTTCAGAAGCTCCAACGATATGAGATTAATTGACTAAACTCATTAATCAATTAACCAATATTCGTTAACTGTGGTTCACTCCACTAAAGAACCACAGTTGCACTCTTCTGACTGCAGATATATTTCTGTGTCCACGGATATTGACCAATAACAGCAAGTCAGTCCTTCACGTGTGTTCGTAACTCCAGCTGGGTCAAATTTCCATTTTACCCCGGGTTACCTCTATATCCTTAAGTCCCAGTGCTCCTCTAATGAACAACCTGTTTGAGGTCCAACCTACAAACAGAAGTCCCTCTCGTGCCATAGTGAGGGCAGGGCCCTTTGTTCAAGTCCTGGAGACACCACGTAAGGGAACACACCTCTACTTACCCTAATATCGAGAAGGAGTGAATTCCATCTTGTGTGATTATGTTCCCAGCTCCCCACTCGGTTTTATCCCCAAAATAATAGGCTTATTGAGTCGGCGTGTAGGCCACTATCACCCATACAAATCAAAGGACAATCCCTCGTGAACAGGAGTCCATAATCTACTCAGGATTGAGACTAAGTTGCCTAGGTCATCCTAGTGAAATAGAAACCTATCTAGTCAACGGTGTTACAACTAGTGGTTAACTATTTCGCAGTCCGGTCTTATGCAAACTCATTGCACAGGATACCCTCACTCGCATGTCCTCTACACGAAAGCGTTGGATCATTGCGTTTGTATCATAATACAAAGCGGGTCGTATCCATAGTGTCACCAGAATAAGGTACCCAACCTTATCCCTATACTATAGACCCTTTAGGCTGTCACTTGAACAGCGATCCCCGTATGTCCCCACATACTAATTCAAGTCTCATACTAACAGCCTAGGATGTTCAGTTTATTGGATTAGGGTTATTTAGGCAAGATACAATACAAACAATAATGAATAATACATGAAATATTATTTTACTAATGTTCGGTCAAATGTTTACATTTACTATCCACGAGTTTTAGGGCATAAAACCCAATAGGTCGACCATGCAGTTCTTAGTATGTTGATTGATTACAATTTGAACTCATGTTCTATTTGATCGATATAATTGATTTAAAAATTAATTTAACGTTGAATGTAGGTGGAGAGACCAATTTTGTGTGACTGGATCAACTACACATGTATTGATCCAATATAGATACATGTTTGATCTTCTAAAACCTGATCTGGTACGTACTTAGTATTTGAGAATTTTAATATATTTTTATTTATTATACTCGTACCTCAACTTTTATGTTATTGTGTTTTAGATGATATGGAAACCATAGAACCATGTCATGAACACTTTACCTCCTTACTGTAGCAATGGTCATGACATTTGGCAAATAGTAAGTCCACTCATATGTTTCCATATTGTTGTGTGGCATCTGCCTAATAGAGTGATTCGACAATTTGGCATGAAACAACTTAATTGTACCAGAAGTGTGCAACACGAAACCGAGACTGCATACCATCGATCTTTGTCATACAGATTGGTTCGTCCATCTTGGATCGTATTTAGTTTGATGGCATTCATGTGCAAATTTCATTGCAGCAAGTTCTCCAATAGATGCTGATGGAGATATGGCTTCCGACTACATGGACTGGTATGAGAATATTACTAGACGCTTCATCACTCGTGAGGGAGCCTCATATGGTCAAGCGATACCTTTTCCATTTCAAGTTTTCTTAATTTATATTAAATATTCTCTAACTTATATTACTATATGAAGAGGTCATGCTTCAGACGCATTCGTGATCTCTCTGAGGATATGGAGATCTTAAATTTGTGCAACAATGGTGATGCCAATATGGAGTAGCTCCATTATATGTACAACATACCTATTGCACCTCCTCCTAGATCTAGACATAGAGGAGGTGCTCGTGTCCAAGAAGAGGATATTCCAATACAGCCTCATATTACAGTACAGGAGAATATTCCAATCTAGGAGCATTTCTCACCAGTTGTATCGGAATAATTTCACCATAATGTTGAAGACATGCCTCCTTTTACTTAGACGCATGATGGTGTTGGTCCGTCCACTCCAGTGATGATGATACCGACCCCTAGTACTCTATACCTTCACACACTAATTCCACCATCATGGCATGATTATGAGGTTGGTCCTTCATCGTCATCTGCTCACGGACGTGGACGTGCACGTGGAGAACATGCACAATATGTATACCCTATAGAGCTTGTAGAAGAAGCCAGGGAAGAAGAGGATCCAGATGATCAGGTACCGAAGGGTCGTCGTCGGCAACCAGCTTGTAATTGGCGACGTTCGCCTTGTGGCACACATTAGTCATATTAGCTTCGTGTATTGACTTTTATTGAACTTATATTTGTACTGAATTTTAATTAATCAATCATCAGTTAAAAATGTATGTTTGTAAAAAAAATGATAATGATGAATTATTTATGCATTAAGAATATTTCTTTATGCTAAGAAATAAACAAAAGAATAAGAATTAATTGAAATAACAAATTAAAATGAAATTAAGAAACAATAACGAAATTGAAATATCTAAAGAAAAAAACAAAAAAAAAATCACAAAATATAACTAAACTACAAGTATCCACAAATTGAAAAAAAAGAAAAAAAAGAAAAATCAATATCCAAGGAATTGTTGTAAAAAAAAATATTCCTTGAAAATTTCTTTAAGTAGCAATATAATATCCAATGATTTTTTTTAAAAAAAATTGATAATATCCAAGGAATTGTTGTAAAAAAATATTCCAAAGAATTTAAAACATTAAACAAGAAATATAATTAGTGTTTATCTTTTTACAAAAAATAAAAATTAAAAAAGAGGTTATTAAAACAACAAATGAAAATCAAATAGTTTATAATAGACAATTGAGTAAAATAACAAGAAAAGGAATATATTAAAAGAGAGAAAAAAAAAAAGAAATAAACTTCTACATTCAAAACTAGGGCACATGGGGTTGTAGAGAACTACCAGAAACCAATTTGGAAAAGGGGTTGGTTGTGGTAATTTGTCTGCAGGAGACGACCTGCTAACAGCCGTTTGTAGATCGTCTCTTGAAGAGACGACCTATTGGGGCGCCATTTTTTTTAATATAAATATTGCGGTAAGAGAAGACCTGCCAGATTTTTTTTTTAATCGTAGTCTGGCGCGCGACACATGGATAGGTCGTCTCTTTCATCTGGAATAAAAACCACAATATTGAAATAAATAGTTTCAAAAACCTCTTATTTTCCTAATAAGTTTTAAAACTTTCAATTTTAATAAAAAAAAAAAAAAGAAAAAAAGTCCTATGGTTTGCATTCTTTTTTTTTTATTCAATTTTGTTATTAATATCTAATGACATAAGATTTTCTAATTTTATCTATTTGTTCACATTAACCCTTTTTACATCTAACCACTCAATTAATTGTAGAATGTAATATTTCTTCAAATAATAAATATATATCATGCATTATAATATATAATCAATATACCAAACCCATTATATAATATATATTCATTATTGTGTATTCAATTCATAAGTAAAACGTTTGAATGATAAATATATACCAGGTTGTATATTGTATCATAAATATATACTTAGAATTATATTATATAAACCTCTTTATATAGTATATATACAACATGGTTTATAAAGTTCATGAGTGAATTTTTAGAATTATAAATATAGGTTGTGATATGTTTTATCTATAAATATATACTTATATGTATAATATATAAACCTAATTAAATATTCGTCATATTTTTTTTATAGATAATAACCTCATTCACATACAAATGGCGTGTATTGTGGTCGTTAGAAGGAGATAACTATGTTGATTATCAAGTTTCTCAAATTAAATGTCGTTTAGTAATTTGATTGAAGCTATAAACCAAAAGTTAGGCAACCTAGGTAATTTTGATTCCCCTGACTTGTGTGTTTCCTTAGGATCATCGCATTTCATGAATAGTACATGAAGATTGTGGAAGACAAGGATATGCTTTGGTTGTACAACATTTTGTCTAAAGGTGTTTTAGAAGTATCAGTGGCGGATCTAGGAATTTCATACAGGGGGCACAATATACATAAAAAATGTAATAAAAAAATTTATAATGAAAATTTAAAAATTATGCATAACTTCATAAATGAATTAATTTAATACATAATACATTACAATTGGCTTCTACGAGTTTTCATGTTCTGAAATCGATCCATGATTCAATATATGCTACGAGACAGTCATTCATCCATTGATCTCTCATTCGATTACGCAATCAAGTCTTCACAATATTCATGGCAGAAAATGTTCTCTCTACAGTAGTTGTTGCAACAGGTAAAATCTATGCCAAAGTCAGCAATCGATAAGCTAATGGATAAACCTTATCTCTATTTGTCATGGCCATTTTTACAGCAAGATCACTGAGGCTTTTTAGTCCAACAAACTCAACATTTGAGTGGACATCAATAATATAATTTTGAAGTTGATACTCAAGTATAACGCCCCCGGATTTTAATAGCTATCCCAGCGACATTACTAACTCTTAACCAAAAACTAACCGTCTGCACCGAAAATTTCGGCAGCATAACGACATACATAGGACTAACCCAAAATTTTTCTTTAACCTGTTAAGCATAAAGCATTTCTAACTAACATTATTAAACGACTCCACCATTCTACAACACAACATAACATCCACAGAACCAACAGCCAGCCAGGCCTCGCAACAACAACTACTAACTGACCAGAAACACAACTGTAATAGAGCTTATAACATTAATTCATTCAAAACAAACTTAATGACTAACCACTAAAAGAATAAATGGAGTTCTTTAAAACAAACACAACTAGACCTAGAGTTAACAAGAATAATCAGATCTAAGCCTAACAGGACAACAGCTGTCCAACCAAATTAAGCAACAACTATCCAAGATGAAAATAAAATGAAAACAGCGCAACTAGCTAAAGCCCTAGGTCCTTCCTCATATGCCTCCTCAGCATCACCATGGTCCACGCAGTCTTCGTAACCTGCAAAATCTGGAAGTTGGGGGGAGAGAGAGGGGAGGGGGTCAGTACACTAAGGTACTGGTAAGTAGCCCCTCCTACCTGAGAAGCCATCAAACAGCAAACAAGCAACCAACATGCTCTTCATGCGCAAACAACATGCTTCCTAAAAGCGGTAGACACAATGTCATGTTCAAAAGCCAGTAAAACAAATGACTCTCCTAAGCCATAACTCATGCATCTCTCTATGCAATTCGCTAACCACTTATAGCTCCACGAGCTCAATCAACGCTCATATTTAGCCCTCACATGGCTCTCCACACGTGATTTTCGCGTCACGCTCCGCAAAACTCTCCAAGACTGACCCTTCGAGTTGCACCGACCCCTGACCATTTATACCCAGGGCCTCGACACTTCTCTACAGAGCTCGACATTCGACCCTTGACCATTTATACCCAAGGCCTCGAACTGTGCATCGACCCTTGACCATTTACACCCAAGGCCTCGATGACTAAGCAACGTATTGACCCTTGACCATTTATACCCAAGGCCTCAATACTTGCCTCAAGACTCATCACACCGACCCTTGACCATCTATACTCAAGGCCTCGATGCTCCTCTTTATCTAACATTGGCATATCGACCCTCGACCATTTATACCCGAGGCATCGACATCCAATAGTGATATATCAGCCCCCGACCATTTATACCCGAGGCCCTGATAATCACTTTACTTTCCTCGAAACCATATCAGTCCTCGACCATTTATACCCGAGGCCCTGACATCTCAATCACAACGCTAGTCCTCTTTAAACCCATGGTGACATGTCACCCCTCGACCATTTGCACCCGAGGTGCACTGACATTCACCCATCTTCCCTTTCTTTCACACTTTAGGTCCCTGACCTCTATCTCACATCTATCTAGAATGCATTTGCCCTGCAACATGCTTCTAGACTCATGCATCATGCCCACTAAGCATTAAATGTGCAACCACATGCTCTCAACTCATGCTTAACTCACAAATGCAAAACAAAACCAACATGCTTTACTTTCAATCAACACGCAACAACAGTTCATGCTTTTCCACGATTTCATATACATACATATATATATTCAAGAAACAGGAATAAGAGAATAGTTATAAAACGAGAAAACATTCAGCATGCATCACACAGTCAAACAGACTACATCAAGTAAGAACTACTTACCGGAAGCTCTAACGCCCCTAAACGATCCTAAAAGACTAACAGATCCAACCGGAAGAGCCTAAAGAGCTCAAACTACAAGCAATGATTACCAAGGGTTAGGAAATTGATTTAAAGCACCTAAGAGACTTCATAAAGGAAACAAAAGGTGCTGGAATTTACCGTTCAACACTCAAACAGCCTCGAATACAAGCTGATTTGTGTTCGAAAAGATCCAACAACTAAGATCCCAAGTCACCGGGTTATGGGTAACCAAAATCAAAGCCTTCCGGGTTGTGGGTATTCGCTGAACACGATCTTTGAGATCAAACGCTCGCTGAACAGCAACCGAATACACCTAATCCTGCAATTTTAAAGTCGATAACGAATGGGTAATCCAAATTCGAATTTGAAAAAGCATGGGTAATTACCAACTCACTGAAATCGCTTAAGAAAAGAGGAAATTGCATTGGAACCCGCAATTTCGGATCAGTCGCGCAACTTGGTCTCGATGGGGAAGCAACGCTGCAATTCTAGCGCGCGAGTTGGAGGAGGAAGAAGCCCGAAGCCGTGGCTTGGCTGGTGGCTGATTCTCTAGTGCACAGGAAGCTCGCGAGTAAGACGGCAACGCGCGAGAGAGAAAGCTAGCTGGAGAAGAAATGCCGCTGGCCATGGGTTGGGTCGAACTCGCCAGAGATGGGGAGAGAAAGAGAGAGAGAGAGAATTACTCACGAAGAGGACGCCGGAGAGAGAGACAGCTGCTGACGAACGCGAGGAAGAGGGAACGACGAGAGAGAGAGCTGCGCGGAGGAGAAGATGCAGCGTGGGTGACTGGTTTGATCTCCGGCAGCAACACGACGAGGCGAAGGGAGGAACGACAGCAACGGAGGGTGGGAGACGACGGCGGAATGGGAAGAGAATGCAGAGGGGGGCTGGCGGTACCTTGCACGAACAAGAGAGGGAGAGAGAGAAGGAAAAAGGGTTTTAGGGTTTTCTACTTCTATTTCTTTCTTTCCTTATTTCTTTTCTTTTTTTTTTTTAAAAAAAAAAAACAACTTAAGAAAAGAAAAACCCATTTAAACAAGAGTTAAACCGTAATTAGGATTCTAATTAAAATTTCCAAACTTAACTCTTAAAAGACTTGGGAAAGAAAATAACCCAATTGATTTGGGATTTGGGTCTTTTGTAGGGATGTCCACGGGGCGGGGCGGGGACGGGGATGGCTTCCCCGTCCCCATCCCCGCCTCCCATTTCAATCCCCATCCCCGCGAAATTCCCCGTTAAATTTCGCGGGGAATGGGGCGGGGATTCCCCACGGGGAATTTGCGGGGATCGGGTTCCCCGCGGGGAATTATTCCCCATTTAATTTTTTTTTCTTTTTTTTTTTTGTCTTCATTAAATCAAATATTCTTTTGATAAATTTTCAAAATAGTTAACTTTGCATGAAAAATGTTCATTAATTTTCTATTAGATAGTTAATTATTCACATAAATTCTTCATTTATATAGTAAATTTCTTCAACAAATCTCTTTTTTTAAAAAAAAAATCTTAAATCTCCTATTATAAACAAAATAATATTTCATATGAAACTATCTAATTATCTATACATATAATTTAAATATTTAAACTATATATTTCAAAGCAATCCAATTTTCTAAATCATTAACAATAAAACTTTAAATTTATATATAGTGAGAAATAATAATAACATAATACTAATAATTAAAAAAAAAAGTGAGCGGGGCGGGGAGCGGGGAACGGGGATGGGGAATACATTCCCCGTCCCCGTCCCCGTTTAGCTCGCGGGGAATTTTTTTCCCCCACTCCCTCCCCCATTCCCCGCTTAAACGGGGATTCCCCGCCCCATTAGGGGCGGGTCCCCACGGGGCCCCGGCCCCGCGGGGCAAATGGACATCCCTAGTCTTTTGATATTTAAAATAAATATCAAATTTTAAACCTCCAAACTTAGGAATTAAAGATTTAAATTTAAAAATCTTTTTTCCTAAATTTTAGAAATTTAATTTAACGACCCAAGGCTAAGCTTAAATTCTAATTTTCAAATTAGAACAAGAAAACTCAACAAATATCAAAATAGCTCGATTCCGAAACGCGGGGCGTTACATCAAGTATAGAGAGCTCGATAGCTGAAAAGTCTCTTGGATAAAATTGAGCAAGCAGACTAAGCTTTTGTCTATCAAAAGAAACAAATGAGTTACTCGGATTCAAAGATGCCAGACAGAGAAGTAATTCAATATTTGCATCAGTAAAACAATTATTCTACTCTTGAAGTTGCATATGAATGACTGCATTAAAAACTTCAACTCGATAATGATGCAAATTCGTAATTGGTTGAGATTTTCGTCTTTGTCGTCCTCGAATCAAAAATATATTATCCATCTTAAGAACTTGAATATCATGGCTATTGCAGAAATTAGAAACTACATCCAACAATGAATCCCAACTAGACTCCCTCTTAGTCTGCAATCTTTCTTTACAAATTTTGACTAAATTCATTGCATTCACAATATCCTGATCTTTTCTTTGTAATGCTTGAGACAACTCATTTGTGATTCCCAAGATAATTTTCATAAAATGTATATGAAAAACAAAGTCAAATGATTGGATCAAACTTATTAGAATCTCTGCTTCATATTTTTGTTCTGAATTTGATCCACTTTGTACAATTGTCTCAAGTACATCAACTACTGATGAAAACATTGTAATAAAGCTCGTTAAGGTATTGTAATGTGATCTCCATCGTGCGTCTCCTGGTCGTTTAATCATTGTCTCTTGATTTAATCCTCGACCACTTGATAGTTCACCATTATCTAAAGCTTCAAAAATTTTCAAGCTATGTTTCTCTTGTAGATGTTGGCTTTTTGGCCTTTAATTCAAATTAATTAATTTTAATTAATTAATTAATCAATGTTTTGATGATAACAAACTTGATTTTATTTATTAACAATTTTAGTGTTTTAAAGTATCCATAGTGTAGAGCTCGAAACAACGATTCCAACGCCTTGCCAAAACAAAATTGATGGAGAAAATCCAACCTGGCAGTGACACATGACAATGTGCTGATGTGGCATCCGACGTGGCATGTTCGACAGTCAAATTTGCTGACGTGGCGGATGACGTGACACCTCAAACTGTCAAAAAATGCTGACGTGGCAAATGACGTGGCGAGACGTGGTCCAATTAAATTGCGACACGTGGCAGTTGAATTTTAAAATGATTATTGGTCAAACGGTCAAATTTTTAAATTATAATATTATTTTATTATTAATTTTTATATTTTTTTTTGCATCCAATCAGAGACTGACACATGGCAGCCAACAGCTAGTTTAGCCCTTTTTGGTCTATTTAAGGCCCGAAAAAAATTCAAAAAAATGAGGAAAAAATTCTGAAAAAAAATACTACTCATCTTGGAGAGCATTCCTACCATTTTTTTGGAATTTTTGAGCTTCAATTTTTTATTTTTTTCATAGTCATTTGAGGGTTTTAATTGTAAGAAATCCTTACAAGATTGTGAGCTTTGATTTTTTTATCCACTCTTTGAGAGAGTTTATTCCTCTTGTTCTTCATCTTCTAAATCCATTGTAAGGGTTTCTCTTGATCCCGAAAAAGAGAGGTTGTAACGGTTTGATCCTGAACCGTGGAAAGGGTCAAGGATTGGGTTTGTTCTTGCTCCCGGAAAAGGTTTGTAGCGGTTGGACTTTGACCGTGGAAAGAGTCGGTTTTTCTAGTGGAATACCCAAGAGGAGCTTGGGGATTGGAGTAGGCCGGGTTGTGCCGAACCACTATAAAATTCTCGGTGTCTATTTCTCTATCCCTATCTTATTTTCATTTTTGCAATTAATTTGTTATTATATTTTATTTTCTAAAATTAATTTCAATAATTTATTCATGTTGTTAATTGTGCCTATTTGATAAATTAGGTTGATAGAATTCTATTTTTCATACTCCTGATCAACTTTCATATTTAAATTAATTAGAATACTTGAATTTGTTAATTTAAACGTTCTTGCTTAAATTGAGTTGAAATTATTTGCATGAAATTTGTATGAATTTCTTGTTTAAATTACTTCCATGAAAAAGTTTGTAAATTTGTTTAATTGGGCCCACCGTAGCAAAAAGTTTTATTAAATTCGAAGAAACCCTATTCACCCCCCTCTAGGGTTGCCATACCGATCCTACAGTAGAATATCTCGACGTTTTGTTGATGCCCCAATAACATTAACCAAATTTGTAACAATAAAAAAAAAAAAAAAAAAAAAACCAGCAATTTCCATATGATTTTTTGCAGTAGCTATAAGAGCTAATTGAAGTTGATGGGAAAAACAATGAATGTAAAAGGCACATTCATTTTCTTTCAAAATAAGTGCTTTCAGTCCATTGAAATCACCTTGCATATTACTTGCTCCATCATATCCTTGTCCTCACAAACTAGCAATGCTTAATCCATGTTGAGAAAAAATTCATCAATAGTCTCCTTAAGCGATAGAGCACTTGTATTAGCGATATGTATAATTCCTACAAATCATTCAATCACATAACCTTTATCCACATATTGCAATACAATTGACATTTGCTCCTTTGCAGAAATATCTTTGGATTCATCAATCAAGATGGAAAATAACTTATCACCTATATCTCTCATAACTGTATTAACAATTTCGACTGCAATGGAATTCACAATATCTTTTTTAATATCAAGTGCAATCAACTTCAAATTATTTGGAGCATTTTTCAAAGTCACAGCTTCAATATCCTTGTTGTGGTTGCCTAGCCATCGTAAAAGTTCAAGAAAATTACCTTGATTTGTTGAATCCTCTGTCTCGTCATGCCCACGGAATGGAAGCCCTTGGCGTAATAAAAATCGAATACAGCCAATTGATGCACCTAATCGAGTCTAATACTCAACTCGTGCTTGATTTGACATCCTATTAAAAAATGTCTCAATATGTTGCTCTTGTCTCAAAAGAGCCTCACATTTACCCCAAGCTTGATTATGTGCACTATTGGGACCACCAACATGAATTTGCAATTTCTCTTTTTTCTTCCAATTAGAAAACCCTTCACTTACAAAACATTCACCTCCTGATTGTTCACTAACTTCTGGTTTGAACAAATAGCAACATAAACAAAATGCAGCATCCTTTGAAATACTGTATTCTAAGCAATTAGAATATTCATTAAACCAAACTGGATTAAATCGTCTTGACTTTGCTCCAAATTTCTTGAATGGAAAATTATGATTTCGAGGCTGACAAGGACCTTTTTGTAAATATGCTCTACGAACTTGATCATGAATATTAACATTGTAATCAGAAATTTTAGTTTTTAAACCAAGATCTGCAGGTAGCTCTCCTAAATTGACTTCTGTATAAGATCTATCACTATCATAACTAGTATTACTTTTCTTTCTTGGAGATGACGATTCTGTTGTTGTTATTCTTTTATAATATCTCCCCATTTTGTTATTCTTGATCTTTTGTTAGGACACATGCATCCTGAACAAACTCTTTTACCTTCGTTTTCTTCTTCATCATATTCACTGTCGGAATATGAATTGGTTTCCTCTTGTAATTCAAGAATTTGACCTTCATCGGAACTATATACAATTGATTCTTCGAAATCAGATTGGATAATGTAGACACCGTATTTGGTCCGGCTTGATTTTTAGTAATAATGTTTGAAGTTTTTCAATATTTGGTGGTCAATTTGTTTTTTGGTATGCCAACAAGAGCTTAGCTCAACTGACATAAAGATGTACCGATAACCACAAAATTTGTGGTTCGAATCCCCTTCCCCACATATTATAAAAAAAAATTCGTTTTTTTTTTTGTTTTCATGGTTTATTTTCATTTTCATTTTATTTTATTTTTTTAGTTTTTATTTATTTTATTTTATTTATTTTTATTTATTTTTTAATTTTTTATTATTATTATTTTTTTTTTGGTCTTCCCCCATTCCTTTTCCCTCTCCCCTTTCTTCTCCAACTCCCCACTCTCCCCTATTCTTTCTCCCTCTCCCCTTTCTTCTCCAACTCCCCACTCCTTCCACCATTTTCTCATCCATCTTCCTCCCCAAGTTAGTAAAGCCTTCAAGTATAAAGGGGGGGGGGGGGGAAGATGGAGGATGAGGACAACAACAACAAAGAGAAGAAGTTGGAGTAAAAGTGAGCTTGAAAGAGTGAAGAAACTTGAGAAAGAGCCTAGAGAGAGAAGGAAGGAAAAGAAAAAAAAGAGAGAGGAGGAATCGTGAGGTGAGGAAGAAGAAAATGGTGAAAGAAAGAGAAAGAGTAAGTGATGGGTGGGTCCCACCTTGTTTTGTCTTTTCCCTTGTAATTTTATTTCATTTTTTATTTATGATTTGTTATTATTTATCATCATTATTACTTTTATTTATTTATTTATTTATTGTTGTTTTAATTACTTTTTTTTTTCCTTTCTTTAGTCTTGATTTGCAAATTTCAATTTAAATTCTAGTTTTGTTTAATTGGCCTAAAATTTGAAATTAATTTCAATTTGGAATTTTAAGTTGACTCATGAATCCCAATTTTTCATTTCGAATTATCTTTTAATTTGATATTATTGCCTAAACAAATCTTAAATTGGATTTTACTTTGGAGGGTTCATATGATTCTCATATTTAATTTTGATTTGTTATGCTCAAGCTAATGTCAAATTGAATTTAGTTTAGAATTTCAAATTAAAGTTTCCAATACTTTCCAAACTAATCTCAAGTTTTTTTTTTAAGAAAAAAAAAAACAAAATGGTAAGAGAGAAAATTTGAAAGAAAGAGTCTTGATTATGGAAACTTTTAGCCTAAAGTTTTGTTTTGAAATTAACTTCAATCTACTTTGACTTGGGAGTTTTTATTTTCTTTCAAAATTGGATTTCATCTAGTAAAGCCAAATTGAGTTTGATTTGAAAATTTGAATTGGAGGTCAATTTTGTTTTAATTTGGTTTTAAATTAAGTTTTCAAAAGCCTTCAAAATATTAAATCATTTTTTTTCTTTCTTCTTCTTAAATGGTTTTTACCACTCATCATTGTTAATTTACATTTTGTCGTTGAAATGTAAATTAATAAATAGGGAAAAATACATTTTTGGTCCCTGAGGTTTGGGTTAAGTGACACTTTGGTCCCTGAGTTTTCAAACTCAACAAAAATACCCCTGAGGTTTGAGATAAGGAGCACTTTGGTCCCTGTCGTCAACTTTTCTGTTAACTCCTAACGGTTGCTGACGTGGCACTATTATTTTAATAAAAAAATTATTTTTTTATCTTTTTTTAAATAAAAATATTAAAATAATAAAATATTAATAATTTATTATTTTTTTATTCTTTCCCCCTTTCTCTTTCTTCTTCTTCTTTTTCTCCATCTTCTCCATCTTCTTCATCTTCCTATCTCCGGCGACCGCCGGTCGCCGGTGACTATTTTTTTTCTCTTTTCTTCTTCTCTCTTACCCCCATTTTTCTTATTTTTCTTCTTTTTTTTTTCTTCTCTCCAACTTTTCCTCTCTGTTTCAGCGTTTTAAAAAACAAGCAGATCTGGGTGTTTAATTTTTTGTTTTTTTAAAAAAGTAACAATCAGAAAGAAAATAAGAAGGAAGGAAAAGAAAAGAAAAGAAAGGAAGGAGAAGAAGGAAAAAGAAAAAAAAAATGTTGTCGGCGGAAAAGAAATCGACCCATTTCAGATCTGAAAAAGGGGGAAAGCTGAAAAGAAATCAACCCATTACCCACCATCAGAAGCATCAGTAACAACAAAAGCAAGTGGAATAGAACCAAAGATCAAGAAGAAAAACAACAAGAAGAAGTCCCACAAAGTCATTAGAGCTCCAAACACATTCGGCAGTGCCCTGTTACCCTCTTCTTGGCTATGCGTTCAGTACATGCAGAAGCAAGAAAGAAGCAGAAGCAGCGATTACAGCAATTTCGGTGTCTATATTTCCCATTTAGGGCTAGGTTTTGGATTCTTCAGCGATTCCAGCGCCTGGTACGTCGATCCCAGGCACCCCGCCACTAATTGCGCCTCCGTCGTCGATGTTTCTGTCTTGGTGCTCGCGATTGGGCGTGGATCTGTGGCTGCCAAAGTTTCAGGCCGATCTGGAGACAAGGGCGATTTTGGAGCCACTAAAGAGGAGCTTGTTGAGGTCGAGATCAGTGATTAAAGCCCCTTCGTTTCAGTCAAATTTTTGTTTAAATGAAAAACAAAAAGAAAAGAAGGAAGATGGAAGGAGAAGAAAAAAAAGTTTGCCGGCAGCAACGACTGGCGGTGGTGGCCGGCGAGCGTGGCGACGACAGCAGCTTGAAGAAGAAGAGAGATGAGAACTGGAGAGAAGAAAGAAGAAAAATAAAAATAAAAGTAATAAAAAAGAAAGAGAAAGGGAGAAAGAATAAAAAAAATAATAATAAATTATTAATATTTTTATTTAAAAAATAAAAAAATAATTTTTTTATTAAAATAATAGTACCACGTCAGCAACCGTTAGGAGTTAACAGAAAAGTTGACGGTAGGGACCAAAGTGCTCCTTATCTCAAACCTCAGGGGTATTTTTGTTGAGTTTGAAAACTCAGGGACCAAAGTGTCACTTAACCCAAACCTCAGGGACCAAAAGTGTATTTTTTCCTAATAAATATGAGACAAAATAATTCATGTAGAGCCTATGACGGAGTTAAAATAATTTTCAAATTCTTGAGGTAGAGGATTTCTTTTAATTAAGAAAAATTTACATGATAATAAAGTCATGGGTTAACCCCACTCACAAATTTAAATCCTTACTTTATTTAAAGATAAGATGAAATTGGTGAGACATTTAATTTTCAATTTTCATTTTTTTTTCTTTCAAATTTTATTTGTTTATTCTTGTTAAGACATGGGCCTTTGATTAATGAATTTGAGTAATAAAATAAAATGTTTTCAAACGGGTGTTGTAGGGTGCTAATACCTTCCCTACACACAACTGACCCCCAAACCTAATTTTGGTTTCTAAGACCAGTTCATTTTTTAAAACGGGTGACCAATCACACCCCAAGATGATTAGTGGCGACTCCAAATCTTTAACCTCGAAAGAAATCCTTAGGAAAGGACGTCGGCCGCTCCGCGTCGCGATGACGTTGCGACAACTTGGCGACTCCACTGGGGACTTTTCTTAAGAGGGTCAATGCCGTTTTCATTTTTTTATTTATTATTCAATTCATTTTGTTATTTATTTATTTATTATGTGGTCCATCTTATTTTCTACGTAGTTATTGTTGGATTGACTTGTGGGAATATATTTTGTGCTTTAATGAATGCATTGTTAATTCATATTATATTGTCAATGCATATCACACACAACCACAGCTCTATACTCGGGCTTTACCTTTAGGATTAGGATCGAGGATGTAGTAGTGTCGACCTTCGAAGGGACATAATTGTCCTCGTGCAGGCGCATGAAAAAATCCTCATTCATTTGTTATTTTATAACATTTGGATTAATTTGGGGATCTTTTTATCCATTAAGGTTAGAATTTCTCTACCTCACTTCATATTCATGTCATGATTTTGTATTGACATCTTTAGTTTGAATAAAAGGGTAAATCATGGAAAATAGATTTCAAAGTCCACTCTTCTTAGTGTCACTTGTTTTTTCTTTCTTTTTTTTTTTTTTTGTTCTTCATTTTTTTTTTAAAAAAAAGGCTTAAACTTTGTTTAAAAAAAAATGTTTTCTTTTAAAGAATTTAAGTTTTGTCAAGAAAAAATTCTTTAAAAAAGTTTATACTTTGTTTTAAAAAAACTGTTTTCTTTCAAAGAATTTAGGTTTTGTCAAGAAAAAATTCTTTAAAAAAAAGCTTAGACTTTGTAAAAAAAGTTTTCTTTTAAAGGATTTAAGTTTTTGTCAAGAATAAAAATTCTTTGAAAACTAAAGTTTAGACTTGTTTAAAAAAATGTTTTCTTTTAAAGAATTTAAGTTTTGTCAAGAATAAAAATTCTTTGAAAAAGCTTAGACTTTGTTTAAAAAAAAAGTTTTCTCTAAAAGGGTTTAAGCTTTTGTCAAGAATAAAAATTCTTTGAAAACTAAAGTTTAGACTTTGTTTAAAAAAATGTTTTCTTTTCAAGAATTTAAGTTTTGTCAAGAATAAAAATTCTTTGAAAACTAAAGTTTAGACTTTGTTTGAAAAAATCTTTGAAAAGTAAAAGTTCAATTTTTGTTTAGAGAAAAATTTTCTTTTAAGTAAAGAGTTTAAGCTTTTGTTTATTTATTTATTTTTTAAAAAAAAAAAATCTTTTTTTTTTTTTTTGAAAGAGGGGATTTCTTTTAAATAAAGAGTCAAATTTTGTCAAGACAAAGAGGTTATTTAAAAAAAAAAGGATAAAAGAGTTCAATTTTTGTTTTAAAAAAAAAGTGGGTTTTAAGAAATTTAAGTCTTGCCAAAACAAGAAACTTTCTTTAAAAAGGGAAAAGCTTGTTTTCTTAAAAAAAAGTCTTTCTATTTTGTTTAAGTGGAAAAGTTATCCCTACATTCTTTTCATTTTTTCCCCTTTTTATCTTCTTTTCAATCTTTGTTTTTCCTAAAAAGGAATCTATCCCAAGGAGCGTTTTTTCCCTTTCCTTTTTTATTGTTTTTTTTTTCCTTTTCTTACTCCATTTGAAGTCAAATTTAGTATTTAGTAATTTAGCCATATCATTTAGTTTGGGTCATGCATCATGTTTTGGAATTAGTAGTGTCGACCTTCGAGGAGATTGTGAATGCTCCCGTGTAGGCGCATGAAAAATCTATTTTAATTTTAAGCTGTAGTTAATTATTATTTCCTTACATTTTCTTTTCCTCCAAAAAGGGAACAAAATGAATGCCAACGTACCCATAGAGTCGATACGGTCATCTTCCTCTGAATATGATGAGCTGAGTACTGTGCTACAATGGGCAGAGCAGACACAACTAAAACATGGGGAGTCTGCCTTATAAAAGCCTCGTGTCATCATCCTTCTCAAGTCAAGTTCAAATCATTGCTAATGAGCTAAGGGAGCTGAAGGCCATTTTGGAAGGTTTAACGCCGAAAAGAAGATTTATGTTCTCAAAGAGATACAACCATATTGCAGACCTCATGTATATTCCAGTTAACCGATTCACCATCCAGGCTTTGTTAGAATTCTGGGACCCGACCTACAGGTGTTTCGTATTCCAAGATTTTGACTTGGTCCCGACCATTGAGGAGTACCACACGATGTTGAACATTGAAGAAAAAGCTGGAGAAATGATCTATTGTTTCAACCCACAGTTAACTGCAAAAAGAACTTTATCCAAATTTCTAGTTGTACACCTAAAGGAAGTGCAGAAAAATGTGAAAGTGAAAGGGGTCGAAGAGTCTATATTTGCAGATTATCTAACAGAACTCGCTCGCAAACACATAAATGAAGAAAAGGGCCTGGTTCTGTTAGCTTTGTGCATCTACGGGATGGTTTTGTATCCCAGAGTTAAAGGATATGTGGATGGCGATGTCTTGAAGCTATTCTTCAACATTGAGCAAGGGGTGGATCCAGCCATACCTCTTCTAGCGGAAACGGTTCGGGCGCTCAATTATTGTAAGTCCAACAAAGGCGGGAAGTTGAGATGTTGTGTTCCCTTACTCTATATTTGGGAATACGGGAACAAAGTTAATCTAAGGGCATCTATAGGCACTCCTTGAATTACAAAAGAATCACTAACTCCTAGAAAAGACTTAAGGTGTAAATGGGGGTCTTCAGATGACAAACCATGGAATTGACCCACGGTTTGCAACATCTGAAACATTACCGGTTTCATTTCAAAATTTGCTGCCTCAATGTGAGGACGTGCAATCCTTGGATTTAACTCACCAAACATTGGAAAAGCATACGCTCGAATGGCTCTGGCCCTATCGTTTGCTACCAAGATAGGATTCTCAGCCTGATTATTTTGTTGTTCATTTTGCTCCAGCGGCTGGTTTTGCTGCAGCACACGATTCTGCTGGGGGTCAACTGGATCTTCTGGACCTTGCGGGAGACGCGGCACATCAGCCATTGGATTTTGCTGTCTACGCTACTCTCTCCTTCTTCTCCTGAATGTCCTCTCGATTTCTGGATCAAGCTCGAACCTTACCCCAGGCGGATCGCTCATGCCCCAAACTCACACCTGCAAAAACAAAAGAAACAATCAAAAAGTTCTAGCACCAAACCACTAAAACACATACACAAAACAGATCATATAAAAACTTATTCAAGTCCCCGGCAACGGTGCCAAAAACTTGTTGGGTTCCCAGAGTGAGTAAAAATGTAGTAAGAAATATACTCTAAAACTCTTGTGCAAGTATACACAATCCGCAGCAAGTAATAAGTATTTATCGAATCCAAGGTCTGAATTAGCTTTCACTTTATCTATTTTATGCAACTCTTTAATGGTTTCCAGAACGGTTAAAATGATTGGTTTTGATATAATGCTGAAGCAAAAGAAATGACAGAACATAAAGTAAAACAAATAGGCAGACAGATTAGAAACAGGCGCTGGTCAGGATTTAGTAATTGTTTTAAAAGATGCTCTAGCAATATTATTGATCATGCAAAACTCTCGCAGTCTTATTAGCGGATTCCTCCCGGGACTATGGGGATTTTTTAGAATGTGTTTCAACTCCAATGAAGCACTACCGATCAAGCACTAGGCAACTGGCTATCCCTAGCTCAGTCACTGGCGTTCACCAATACACAATGATCTAGTGTGATTAAATGTCATACACACCCTAAATCATCCCTGAAACTAGAAAGTGATATTCATACCGGCTAGCCAAGCGGGCACAAAATATAAATGAGCACAACAAATAATCAAGATGCATCAATCGACATTTATTGCATAGAGATTAAGCACGGCAACTACATGTTTCCTAACCAACGCCTAAAATTACTTAGTTCATAAAGCGCATAGAGACACACATTACAATATAAGTATATGCATCCATAACTACAAAGTAATACAAGAAAATATTAATTCCCTTGATCAGCTTGCAATTGATGGTCTTCTTGTTGGTCTTCAATCTCTCTCCTCTATTCGGCTCCCAAAATGGAAATGAGAAATGATCCCCTTCCAAGAGTGGAATGTTCTTCCCAAGGATGGAATTTCCTTCCCCAAAAAGGAATGCATTTGACTTGGGCGGCTATCTCCTTTTATAGAGTTGAGGAAAGCTTGAATTAGGTTGACCTAGACACGTGGATGGCTCTCCTTGCTCCTTTATCCCGAGATTAGCTTAACAGAATTCAGTTCATTAATTTGGCTAACGAACTGTGACGTGGCAGTTTTGCTCCGAGCTTTGCTCCAGCACAGTGTTTGCTCCCTCGAGTCGCTCAACAATACATTCTGCACAAAATAACTTCCAAAGCATCTATTCTTCCAAATGGGTTAAAACATATAATATCTATCTAAAAGCAACCCTATTTAGCACAAAAGACACACAAATCAATATAGAAATAAGGTCTAAATAACTCCCTTTTGGAAAGTTATCAGTCAGCTCCAAGCATTTCAAAGGGCAAGCGAACAATTGTCACTAGAGAGAGGACAACTAGAGGAAAAATACTCCTCATTAAGGGGAGATTATGCCATTATGAGAGAGGACATGCAAATAATTCTTGGAAAAGTAAATCGAACCATCAAGATCATGGCTAGGAGAGCCCAAGGATTTGCAGAATGGGCAAGGGATCTGCGAGAGAATACATCACCTATGGTCTCTAATGCGGAGGAGTTGTTTAAGTTTTTAGGGATGATTCGTAGAGACCTTGGGTACTTTGGTCACTTTCATTAATGTTCCCTGTCTCCTTGTTTTCCAATTCCCCAATTGTTTATTTTGTAGATATATTCATTTTTTTCCCTCAATAATAAAATTTCATTCATTCACGCATCTCATACTGTTCTTTCTTCTATTTCGTTTTTTTACTTACTCTAAGACTTTTCTTTTAAAAATAAAAACAGAACAATAAAATAGCTCGTTCAACAAGAGTCTACCACGCTTACAACACTAGGCGTAGAATTAGGATTATGGAAGAAAAGGGTGAACAAGAGAAGACTAAGCGGGACATCGAGGAAATCAGGGAAAAGGTTGATGCAATCATTGCCGCTTTAGAAAAGGGCAAAATGGTGGCAGATACGACTGCACCAGACATTCCGATGGGAAACCCTCAAGCTGGCCTACCATTTCCACCCAGTTTCGCTTCACATGTTCGTACGACAGCATAAGCGTCCATGCCACAACATACTACCTATAACCCCTTATATGACATACCTGTTGGGCAATACCCTTTTCCACCATTTAAAGAAGGCCAAATCCCCCAAATCCCCATGGCTAGCCAAGCTGGTGCTTCTTATTTCAAGCCAGAATTTTCAAAAATACCTTTTGCGGTCCCTAACTTGGATGACCCAGAAGTAAAGAAGGAGTTAGTCGTGCCCTCTAATGAAAAACTTGAAGTTTTAGAGGAAAGGTTGAGGGCCTAGTGTTTTTGGGAACATGGATATCACTCAATTATGCTTGGTTCCAGACGTTGTGATCCCATCGAAATTCAAACTGCCTGAATTTGAAAAATATGATGGGACGACGTGCCCTAAAAGTCACATTGTTATGTACTGTAGGAAGATGGCAGCGCACGTTCATAATGATAAGCTGCTTATACATTGTTTTCAGGACAGCCTAAAAGGTCCAGCCGCCCGTTGGTATATGCAGCTGGATAGTTCACATGTTGTCACATGGAAGAACTTGGTTGATTCCTTCCTCAAACAGTACAAGCACAATATTGATTTGGCTCCCGACCGACTGGACTTACAGAGGATGGAAAAGAAAAGTACTGAAGACTTCAAGGATTATGCCCAAAGGTGGCAGGATACGGCAGCTCAGGTCTAACCCCCTTTAACAGATAAGAAGCTTTCTGCCATGTTCATCAATACCCTAAGGTCCCCATTCTATGAACATATGGTTGGAAGTGCGTCGACCAATTTCTCCGATATCATGACAATTGGGGAAAGAATTGAGTACGGGATCAAACATGGTAGAATAGCCAAAACCGCTGAATCCTTAGGCACGAAGAAAGGCAATACTTCAAAGAAGAAGGAGGGAGAATTACAGATGATAGGGAAAGTGGATAAGTCCCATCGAGAAATCCACCAACCCATGGCACAATATCCTTCGAATTATTTACCTACATACGGATACTATCCGCACCAGATGAATAATACATCAACGCAGTACTCCCCATTTTATGGCCAAAATACCAAATCCCAAATGAATCAGAACTTTCAGTCTCGAAGACAACAACAAACAATCACTCCAGGTCAGCAAAATAATCGAGCACCTTATAAGCAAGCCCAATTTGATCCAATTCCGATGACATATACTGAGCTCTTGCCTCAGTTAATCCAGAACCATCAGTTGGCACCCAAGCCTGTTGCTCCACTGCAACCCCCTTATCCGAGATGGTATGATCCTAATGCAAGTTGTGATTACCATGCAGGTGCTGTTGAGAATTCTACAGAAAATTACACTGCTTTGAAGTATAGGGTGCAAGAGCTCATTAAGGCCGGATGGTTAAACTTTAAAAAGGAGGAGGGGCCCAATGTTGATAATAATCCTTTACCAAATCACCAGGTGAATGCAATAGATTAATGTTAGGATATTATCAAGAAGATAGATGTTACAGAGATCAAGACTCCCAAGGAGAAGCTTTTTGAGATTCTCCTCGTTAACGGATATGTATCAATTGAGTATGCACACAAGGACCTTGTTCAAGAAGGATTCGATGATAATCTGACTTGCCTATTTCATGCTGGGGCAAAGGGACATTCTTTGGAACAATGTCACCATTTTCATAAAAGAGTCCAAGAACTGGTGGATTCAAAATTTCTTGTGGTTGCCCAAGCCCATCACCAGGACAATGAAATAGGGGCCGTGGAAGAATTGATGCCTAAAGGAAAATTGAATCCATCTTTCAAACTGAAGCCACTCACGATCTATTACCGGGAGAAGACTACTACTCATGATCCAAAGTCGATCACCATTCAGGTGCCGGCTCCTTTCAAGTTCAAGAGTTCCAAGGCAGTACCATGGAGTAATGAGTACAAAGTAACTATTAATTCAGAAAAGCCACCACTTCCAGTTGATAACATTTCCAGAACGGGAGGCGTAACACGGAGTGGGAAATGTTACACTCTAGATCAGTTATTGAAGTGCTCAAAGAATACAATAGAAGAGAAGAATGAGAAAGTTGAAAGTAATACAGATAGCAATGTCAAGCCCAAAGAAACAACAGTGATGAAGAAATCAAGGGGCAAACAGACTGTGTCCGAAGAAGAAACTCAAGAATTTTTAAAGTTGGTTAAGCAAAGTGAATACAAAGTAGTGGAACAACTAGCTCAAACGCCTGCTAAGATTTCCATATTATCTTTGTTGTTATCCTCTGATTCGCATCGAGACACGATATTGGAAGCTTTGAACCAAGCTAATGTTTCCAAGGACATCACTTCAGATGGTCTAGATAATATCGTGGAGAATATAACTACTCACAACACCATAACTTTCACTGATGATGAGATATCGCCCGAAGGCACAGGTCACACGAAGGCACTGCATATTTCAATCAAGTGCAAGAACTTTTTAGTAGCAAAAGTCCTAGTGGATAATGGGTCTTCTTTGAACATAATGCCAAAATCAACGTTGGAAAGATTTCCAGTTGATATGTCCCATATGAGGCCAAGTACCGTAGTAGTAAGGGCTTTCGATGGGGCATGCAGTCAAGTGGTTGGTGACATTGAGATTCCAATACAAATCGACCCATGCACATTTAACATAACCTTCCAAGTTATGGATATCCCCTCTGCTTACAGTTTCTTGTTAGGGAGGCCTTGGATACATTCTGCAGGAGCTGTCCCATCATCGCTACACCAGAAACTCAAATTTTCAATTGGAAGGAGCCTAGTAATTGTATCTGGTCAAGAAGATATCTTGGTTTCTAGGCCAGCTTCAATGCCATATATTGATGCAGCAGAAGAAGCTTTCGAGTCATCATTTCAAACATTTGAGGTAGCAAGTGCTACAACTCTATATGGAGAAAACAAGAAATCCAAGTCCCGATATTCAGTCATGACATTCAAAAAAAGCAACAGTCGTTTAGATGATGTTTTAAGCCTATCAAAAAATGAAAAAAGATTTGGGCTTGGGTATAAGCCTAATAAAGCAGACATGATCAGGGTACATAAGCGAGAAAAAGAGAGGCGTTTGGCCAGATGTGAAAGTCGCAAACCAGAATATGGAGAAAAAGTCATTCTTCATCTCTACCACTCGTTTGAAAGTGCTGGTATAATTCGTCCAGGTGATTTTGCAGTTGCAGTAGTGACTAAAGAGGAAACAATGGGTCCATGGATCTACCCGTGCCCAAAAAAACTTCGAGCTCAACAATTGGAGTACTATTGAATTACCGTCATTTGTTGTTAAGATGTCAAAGTAATTGACCACTTTTTATTGTTTTTTGCAATTTCAATTTTCAATTTCAAGTTAGGTTAGTCATTTTACTCATTTCATTTTCTAGACTTCCTTCTATGTGTTCAAGTAAATTTCATCATTCAATGAAGATTTTAGTTCGTTTCCCTTTGCTATTGCATATTACACTCTCCATGGAAAAATATTTACTCTTCTTTTCTTCTCTTTTCTCTCTATGTCAAATTATCAACATCTTAAGCAGTAATACTGAGATTGAATGTGCAAACGATTCTCAATACGAACTTGATATTCCTATACACAATGTTGAGTCTGACGAGGAAGAAGAAGATTTTGAACCTAGTGCTGAGTTGTTAGAAATGATAGAGGAAGTGGAAAAAGCGTTGGGCCCCCATGAAGAGTTAACAGAGATAATTAACCTGGGATCACAAGCGGAAGTTAAGGAGGTTCAAATCGGCACAAATGTCTTTACAGAAACTCGCAAAAAGCTTATTGATTTGCTCATAGAATATGTTGATATTTTTGCTTGGTCTTATCAAGACATGCCTGGGCTAGACACGAATATTGTAATGCATCATTTACCACTCAAACCCGAGTGCAAACCAGTAAGGCAAAAGTTGCGAAAGATGAAGCCGGACATGTTAATTAAGATAAAGGATGAAGTCAAGAAACAAATTGTTGCTGGATTTTTTACTGTGTCCAATTACCCTGAATGGGTTGCAAACATTGTTCCCGTGCCAAAGAAGAATGGGCAAGTTAGGATGTGTGTGGATTATAAGGAGTTAAACAAAGCAAGCCCTAAAGATAATTTTCCACTCCCTCACATTGATGTGTTGGTAGATAACACTGCTGGTTTCTCTACCTTCTCTTTTATGGATGGTTTTTCAGGCTACAATCAAATAAAAATGGCACCTGAAGATCAGGAAAAAACTACATTTATTACATTGTGGGGAACATTCTGCTACAAAGTTATGCCGTTTGGTTCGAAAAATGTTGGGGCCACCTACCAGCGAGCCATGGTTACTTTATTCCATGATTTGATGCACAAGGAGATTGAAGTGTATGTAGATGATATGATTGCCAAGTCAAAAGAGGAGGAAGAACATACAATCGTTCTTCGCAAGTTGTTCGATCGATTGAGAAACTTCCAGCTCAAGCTCAATCCGAGCAAATGTATATTCGGGGCAACCTCTGGTAAATTGTTAGGATTTGTGGTTAGCCAAGAAGGTATCAAGGTCGACCTTGACAAAGTCAAAGCAATTCTGGAAATGCCGCCTCCGCAAACACAGAAAGAAGTTAGAGGATTTCTGGGCCGGATAAATTATATTGCTAGGTTCATAGCGCAATTGACCACAACATGTGAGCCTATTTTCAAGTTGCTACGCAAAAACAATGATGGCATTTGGAATGAAGATTGTCAAATAGCATTTGATAAAATTAAGCAATATTTACGAAACCCACCAATTCTCGTACCACCAGTGCCTGGACGTCCGCTCATTTTGTATCTCACCGTAACAGAAAGTGCAATGGGATGTGTACTGGGGCAGCATGATGACTCTGGTAGAAAGGAGCGAGCTATATACTATTTGAGCAAAAAGTTCACCAGTTGTGAAACCAGGTACCCCTCGATGGAAAAAACTTGTTGTGCTCTAGCCTAGGCTGCATGTCGCTGAAGGCAATACATGTTGTATTACACGACATGGCTTATTTCAAAAATGGATCACGTAAAATACATCTTCGAGAAGCCATGTTTATCGGGACGAATTGCAAGGTGGCAGGTTCTTTTATTCGAGTATGACATCACATATGTGACTCGAAAGTCAATAAAGGGGAGTGCTCTAGCTGATTATCTGGCACAGCAACCTATAGAGGATTATGAGCCGATGAAGTTTGACTTCCCTGATGAGCATATCCTCACTGTAGCAACAGAGAAAAACATATCAAATCCTGATATATGGACCATGTTCTTTGATGGAGCTTCGAATGAATTGGGTCACGAAATAGGCGCAATATTAATATCGCCTCGAGGAGAATTATTCCCTCTCACTGCTAAGTTGTGTTTTGATTGTACGCACAACATGGCTGAATACGAAGCTTGTTCAATGGGCATTCAAGCTGCTCTAGATATGAAGATTGAAAGGCTTCAGGTCTTGGGGGACTCTTTGCTAGTAATTCATCAGCTAAGAGGAGAATGGGAAACCATAGATGCCAAATTATTGCCTTACAAGCAACTTATAACAAGATTATCTCAGCAGTTTGATCAAATTACTTTTGATTATTCCCCAAGAGAGAATAATCGGATAGCGGATGCATTGGCTACTCTAGCAATCGTGTTCAATGTGGATTTCGATGAAGGGGTCCAGCCAATTAAAATCGAAAAGCGAGATGTTCCTGCCTCCTGCATGAACATCGAGAATGAGTCAGATGACAAGCCATGGTTTCAAGACATCAAACAGTATCTGAAATGCGGAACCTATCCTCCTAATGCATCAGAAAATGACAAGCGAACTCTAAGGAGATTAGCAGTGAAATTTTTCTTGAATGGGGAGATACTTTACAAAAGAAACTATGACATGGTACTGTTAAGATGTGTGGACGCCACAGAGGCTAATCAGATTATGAAAGAAATCCATGAGGGAATTTGTGGTACCCATGCAAATGGACATATGATGGCTAGACAAGTTTTGAGAGCTGGTTATTATTGGCTGACTATGGAAACAGACTGCATCAAGTATGCAAGAGAATGTCATAAATGTCAAATTTATGCAGACAAGACTCATGCTCCTTCATCCGAGTTACACATTTTAATTGCTCCTTGGTCGTTCTCTATGTGGGGAATGGATGTGATTGGACTCATTGATCCTAAAGCTTCAAATGGACATCGGTTTATCTTGGTGGCCATAGATTACTTTACCAAATGGGTAGAGGCAGCCTCTTATCGTGATGTGACAAAAGGGTCGTGATCAAATTCATCAAGAAGGAGATCATTTGTCGATACGGCCTCCCTGAGACCATAATATCAGATAACGCTAGAAACTTGAATAATAAGATGATGAGTGAGCTATGTGAGCAATTCAAGATTAAACATCTCAACTCCACCCCCTACAGACCGAAAATGAATGGTGTTGTTGAGGCTGCAAACAAAAACATAAAAAGAAATGTTGAAAAGATGACTGTAACGTACAAAGATTGGCATGAAATTCTTCCCTTCTCTCTACACGGCTATCGCACGTCAGTTCGTACATCAACTGGGACAACACCTTTTTCCTTAGTATATGGTATGGAGGTTGTGCTCCCAATTGAGGTGGAAATTCCATCACTAAGAGTTTTGATGGAAGCTAAATTGGAAGAGGCTGAATGGGTCCAGAATCGCTATGAACAGCTCAATTTCGTTGAAGAGAAGAGATTAACAGCATTGAGTAGAGGTCAGCTCTACCAAAGAAGGATGATGAGAGCATATGATAAGAAAGTTCGCCCAAGAAGATTTAGAGAGGGAGATCTGGTGCTGAAAAGGATCCTTCCATTTCAAAAGGATCATCGAGGAAAATGGACTCCAAATTATGAAGGACCATTTGTGGTGAAAAAGGCTTTCTCTGGAGGGGCATTAATCTTAACCAATATGGATGGCTGTGAATTATCAAGCCCAGTCAATTCAGACTATGTTCGAAAGTATTATGCATAGATTGTCTAACTATCTTTCCTAAGAAGGCTAGACAAAGTTGCAGAGTATTCAATAAGTTCTTTGGAAAGTTTCATTTCAGTCTCAGTATTTTGTTTAAAAAAGTTGTTTATCCCTCACCATCTCCACCCTCTCAGTTTAGAGATATTTCTTTTCTTCATTGTGTACTTTGGTGATTAATAAAGGATTTGTTTCCTCCATTTTGACTAGTATAGTTGTTATTTTTACGCCAATCACAAATGCAAATTGTGCATGTTACATCTGAAGTTCGGGTATTTCATTGTCCAGCCTCTCCGCTCTCTTTTTAAAAAAGGAAAAAGAAAAGAAAAAAGAAAAAGAGAAAAAGAAAAAGAAAGAAAATAGATGCTTTCACTATAATCGTTGAGGAAAATTGGTCAATTCTTGATTATTTTACCCTTCTCATGAAAAGTATGTTCGTTATTATCAACTATACTCTCAATCAACTGCAACCTTTATTTTGACCGTCGTTCATGTGCAAAGTTTCATATTACCATTCCTCCCTAGACAAGGTTCCAATTATCACACTGGGGCAAAACACCCAATCGTGAAGTAAGGATTCGAAATTACTTACTATAAAACCTTGAGCCTATCCCACCACACGTGATTTTTGTGGTAAACCAACTTGAATTACCGATTCATCATTGTTTTGCTAAACTCATCATGTATAGCTGTGGTGAATCTCCATATTTGTTTACCCCACCTGAGAGCCTTTTGCTAAGCCTGTCACATCTAACCATGTGGCAAAAATTCAAAACTACCCACCCCATGTTACCAAGAGAGTTTCGATGGTAATTAAATAGAGATGGACTCTTATGATTTGCTGCTTCATAATTAAGACTTGTAGTTCTTTGAGTATTCCTATATTTCAACTTTTTTTCAATCTACACTTTTCCTATACCGTTTCTATCTTTTGTCTTCTCTCCTTTTATTGGAAGGTGACTCCAAGACTAAGGATGATAATCTTGGGAACTTGGACTTAGTAACTGGACAAATTGTCTCGAAGTCTCAAAATCTTTCATTGAGTTTTACTTGAGAAATAACCCTATCATGGTACCGAGGAACATTGACAAAGAAATAACTTGGAGTGATTATTGAAGTCGCGAAGGATGGCTTACAGGTGGTTGATCTTCTATATGTGATTGCATTATATTCTGCCAGTCATGAAAAAATATATTTGGCCTAAAAAAAAGAAAGTTATGGAAAAGAAAAGAAAAAGAAAAGAGGAAGTGAAAAAAGGAAAAGAAAAGAGGGAATGAAAAAAGAAAATGAAAAAAGAAAGAGAAAAAGAAAAGGAAATGTACAAGGTCAAGATAATTCTTAAAATGCATGACTGGGGCAATCAATGTAGATCAAGAGGTCACACCTCCAAACGATTTGAAGATTTTCTTTGTCAATCATCGTTTGGAGCAAGAATCTTCATTGCTACACTAGGGCAAAGCCATCATTATTAAATTGTGACAATGGTCTTCACCACTATACTATAGCAAAGTCATTTCACCATTTATGTAAGCTGTTTTAGACTGGGGCAAAGGCGAAGCTAAGAGAATCACACTCCTCTTACGAAGAATCTTTCAGTCTCGAGCGGTTCTCTACATTCAAGAATAAGAAGCTGAATCACATTTTCATAGAAGAATCACATTCAAGGAAAGGGCCATTACAGTAATAAGGGTTTTTCATCAAAGATCTCGAGCTAACTTAAAGAAAGAACGAGATATATGAGATGATCCCTTGAGGATCTACTCCTTGTTCTCATAGTGGTTGTCCAAAGAATTGGGGTCACCTTAACAAATATTTTCATTTGAATTATTTCAATCTCTTATTGTTCAAGAGATTTTTTATGAAGGCAATTGTGACCCATGTTTTCTTCCTTCAGTCCTTCTCTCTTTCTTTGTTGACTACCATCCCCATTTGTCTCTTGGCCAAATTCATCTTCTTGTATCGAACCTTTTTGTCCACTACAAGGCTAAGGTTATGAAGCAGTTGAATCAAGTAAGATGTTTAATGTTATAAATTACCATTGATAGTTCTCTAAACTAGCATATGACACACTTCTAAAAACCTACCATACCCGATATGATTGAGCAATCTATGATTGACATATATGTTTCCTTTCAGATTGAGCAATCTTTGATTAACATACATGATCCCTTTCAGGTTGGGCAACCTTGATTGACACATACAATTTCTCTAAAGCATAAAAAAAAAAAAAAAAGAAAAAGAAAAAAAAAAGAAAAAGAAAAGAAAAAGGAAAAAAGAAAAGGAAAAGAAAAAGAAAAAGAAAGAGAAAGAGAGACAATCAAGATCCGAAGATGTCTATTGCTATATACTTTGAAAGCTTCCTTGACTGATAAATCTTTATTTCCTCTTATTAGATTCATGGGTAGCTTAATGCCTTTATTGTCAATGCAATATCAATTGAAAGTGTTCGATGTCTGCGACATCTAAAGCAATGACGTTTATTCAATAGACTTCGATAGAAGAGAATCTGAAGTGCAGAGGGTTTAGTGGGAAGAACATTGGAAAATTCCACTCACAAGGCGATTTGCTATGAGACGTTCGGAAGTCTTTAAACCAAGACCTCAAAGTGTTTTGGTTCATCGTCAGCAAAGCAGCCTAATTCACTTCGTCTATGTGTCTCAATCTATAAAAGCGGAACACAAGAAATGAGCTATTTTATAGTTCTGGTTTTCAAAACTCGCTAGTTTTGAAGTTTGTGTTTTTGAAACTTGTGCCCTGCACATTTTCATGCTGCATGTAAATTTGCATCTCATGCATTTAAGCATACTCTACATTTTGAGATTTTGCAAGTCTATTTTCGCTTCTTTTTGGTTAAATTGAACCTTGCTAGTTAGTAGAGGGCGAAGCCTGGTTGGAGTTAGGTCAATTTCATGTTTTATTTGGTTGGTTAAATCGAACCATGCTAGTCAGTAGAGGTCGAAGCCTGGTTGGAGTCAAGTCCATTTCATGTTTTATTTTGGTTGGTTAAATTGAACCCTGCTAGTCAGTGGAGGTCGAAGCCTGGTTGGAGTCAGGTCCATTTCATGTTTTATTTTGGTTGGTTAAATCAAACCCTACTAGTCAGTGGAGGTCGAAGCCTGGTTGGAGTCAGGTCCATTTCATGTTTTATTTTAGTTGGTTAAATCGAACCCTGTTAGTCAGTGGAGGTCGAAGCCTGGTTGGAGTCAAGTCGATTTCATGTTTTATTTGGTTGGTTAAATCGAACCCTGCAAGTTAGTAGAGGTCGAAGCCTGGTCGGAGTCAGGTCCATTTTATGTTTTATTTGGTTGGTTTAATCGAACCCTGCTAGTTAGTAGAGGTCGAAGCCTGGTCGGAGTCAGGTCCATTTCATGTTTTATTTGGTTGGTTAAATCGAACCCTGCTAGCTAGTAGAGGTCGAAGCCTGGTTGAAGTCGGGTCCATTCCATGTCTTATTTTGGTTGGTTAATCGAACCCTGCTATTTAGTAGAGGTCGAAGCCTGGTTGGAGTCAGGTCCATTTCATGTTTTATTTTGGTTGGTTAAATCAAACCATGCTAGTTAGTAAAGGTCGAAGCCTGGTTGGAGTCAGATCCATTTCATGTTTTATTTTGGTTGGTTAAATCGAACCCTGCTAGTCAGTGGAGGTCGAAGCCTGGTTGAAGTCAGGTCCATTTCATGTTTTATTTTGGTTGGTTAAATCGAACCTTGCTAGTCAGTAGAGGTCGAAGCCTGGTTGGAGTCAGGTCCATTTCATGTTTTGTTTTGGTTGGTTCAATCGAACCCTGCTAGCTAGTAGAGGTCGAAGCCTGGTCTGAGTCAAGTCCATTCCCTTTTTCTTTTGGTTAAATCGAACCCTATTCTTGTTTAGAGGTTGAAGTCTGGTCAGAGTCAGGTTCATTTCCTATTTCACTTGGTTGGTTAAATCGAACCCTATTCTTGTTTAGAGGTCTAAGCTCGATCAGAGTCAGGTCCATTTCGTTTCCTTTTGGTTAAATCGAACCTTATCTTTGATTAGAGATGAAAGTCTGGTCAAAGTAAGGTTCATTTTCCTTTTTCCAATTTTAGGCTATGCTTGGTTTAAGCATGAAGCCCTTCCTTTTATTTTTAACGAAAAATCTTCGCCTTCCCAATACTTTGTCTTTTTCCTTTGTTTACCCTTTCAATCCTTCAAGGATACACAACGGGGGGCAAACTGTACACACCGTATTTGGTCCTGCTTGATTTTTAGTAATAATGTTTGAAGTTTTTCAATATTTGGTGGTCAATTTGTTTTTTGGTATGCCAACAAGAGTTTAGGTCAACTGGCATAAAGATGTATTGATAACCACAAGATTTGTGGTTCGAATTTCCTTCCCCACATATTATCAAAAAAATTTGTTTTTTTTGTTTTCATGGTTTATTTTCATTTTCATTTTCATTTTCATTTTATTTTCTTTTTTATGTTTTTATTTATTTTATTTTATTTTTTTTATTATTATTATTATTTTTTTGTCTTCCCCCATTCCTTTTCCCTCTCCCCTTTCTTCTCCAACTCCCCACTCTCTCCCCTATTCTTTCTCCCTCTCCCCTTTCTTCTCCAACTCCCCACTCTTTCCACCATTTTCTCATCTATCTTCCTCCCCAAGTTAGTAAAGTCTTCAAGTATAAAAGGGGGGAGATGGAGGATGAGGACAACAACAACAAAGAGAAGAAGTTGGAGTAAAAGTGAGCTTGAAAGAGTGAAGAAACTTGAGAAAGAGCCTAGAGAGAGAAAGTGAATTTGAGAGGGAAAAGTAGAAATTTAAGCTCATCACCGCCGCCGCCGCCGCTTGCCCATTGATTCCAACGAGGTTCCTAAGTGAAGTTTAAGAGAAAAGAGGAGAGAAGGTGGAAGATCTAAAAGCAAAAAAAAAGGGAAGGAAAAGAAAAAAAAAAAGAGGGGAGGAATCGTGAGGTGAGGAAGAAGAAAAGGGTGAAAGAAAGAGAAAGAGTAAGTGATGGGTGGGTCCAACCTTGTTTTGTCTTTTCCCTTTTAATTTTATTTCATTTTTTATTTATGATTTGTTATTATTTATCATCATTATTACTTTTATTTATTTATTTATTTATTGTTGTTTTAATTACTTTTTTTTCCTTTCTTTAGTCTTGATTTGCAATTTTCAATTTAAATTCTAGTTTTGTTTAATTGGCCTAAGATTTGAAATTCATTTCAATTTGGAATTTTAAGTTGACTCATGGATCCCAATTTTTCATTTCAAATTATCTTTTAATTTGATATTATTGCCTAAACAAATCTTAAATTGGATTTTACTTTGGAGGGTTCATATGATTCTCATATTTAATTTTGATTTGTTATGCTCAAGCTAATGTCAAATTGAATTTAGTTTAGAATTTCAAATTAAAGTTTCCAATACTTTCCAAACTAATCTCAAGTTTTTTTTTTTAAAAAAAAACAAAAAAACAAAATGGTAAGAGAGAAAATTTGAAAGAAAGAGCCTTGATTATGGAAACTTTTAGCCTAAAGTTTTGTTTTGAAATTAACTTCAATCTACTTTGACTTGGGAGTTTTTATTTTCTTTCAAAATTGGATTTCATCTAGTAAAGCCAAATTGAGTTTGATTTGAAAATTTGAATTGGAGGTCAATTTTGCTTTAATTTGGTTTTAAATTAAGTTTTCAAAAGCCTTCAAAATATTAAATCATTTTGTTTTCTTTCTTCTTCTTAAATGGTTTTTACCACTCATCATTGTTAATTTACATTTTATCGTTGAAATGTAAATTAATAAATATGAGACAAATAATTCATGTAGAGCCTATGACGAAGTTGAAATAATTTTCAAATTCTTGAGGTAGAGGATTTCTTTTAATTAAGAAAATTTTACATGATAATAAAGTCATGGGTTAACCCCACTCACAAATTTAAATCCTTACTTTATTTAAAGATAAGGTGAAATTAGTGAGACATTTAATTTTCATTTTTCATTTTTTCCTTCAAAATTTATTTGTTTATTCTTGTTAAGACATGGGTCTTTGATTAATGAATTTGAGTAATAAAATAAAATGTTTTCAAACGGGTGTTGTAGGGTGCTAATACCCTCCCTACACACAACTGACCCCCGAACCTAATTTTGGTTTCTAAGACCAGTTCATTTTTTAAAACGTGTGACCAATCACACCCCAAGATGATTGGTGGCGACTCCAAACCTTTAACCTCAAAAGAAAAACTTAGGAAAGGACGTCGGCCGCTCCGCGTCCCGATGACGTTGCGACAGATAATGTTTAGAAGCTGTTGTTTTACATCATCATCAATTTCCAATTCATTGATCTTCTTTTTCATAGGACACTTAATGGCATAATGACCATTTGATCGACATTTGTAACATTGAATATTTCTTTTTTTAATTTCCACCTTTATAAGTAGGGCGTCTTTTGGTATAAGAATTATAGGGTTTTCTATAATTCTTTCTTTGGAATGGCCTATATGGCCTGTAATTTTGTCTCTCATGATGTTTTCTATATTTTTTATGGCAATTTTTCAGATTGTAGAAGGTGAATGAACCTTCCCACATTCATATTGATCGTAGAAGATTCCTAATTCTGCTCTTTTTTACCCAAATGTTTTGTTAAGCTTTGCTTGAACCTTGGATTCATTGCAGAGACGGATACCTTCACTTATTATGAATGAAGTTAAATTCCCATAGGTTAGATTATCCCAATGAATTTTTCCATCATATTTGGTATTCAAGTCGATTTTGACTCTTTCTGCAAAGTAACTGGGAAGGCCTTTGATAAATTGTTCCTTCCAAATAGAAGAAGAGCAATCAGCTCTAATCAGAACTTTGCTTAAAAACTTATCTTTGTACCATCTAAAATCTCCTAACGTTGGACACTTGGAATTAGAAAGATTTCAGCCAATCTGGCTTGATATTGAGCTGGATCTCCTATGAAGGCATTGGTTATAGTATAGACAAGAGTATTAACTGCATCGTCTATTTTTTCTTCTATTTCGATGGTTTGGGGTAATTGGCCCTCTGCCTTGATCGTTTGTTTTCTTTTTTCGGTACTTGAATGAGTCAAGATATAGTGACGATCACCCTCTTTAAGGTATTGATCCCACCATTGTTTCAATTGCCCTGTAAATCCTGTAACAAGCAGTTGGGCGATCTCATTATCTTTTTTGCCCCTTTGTCTATAGGCATTGGAGGCGATTAACATTTCGTTAATGACGTTTATGATTAGATAATCAGATATTCCATCCAATTTCCATTCATGGATAGCTAATCCATCATAAACGGCTTGAGTCATTTGCGTTTTTTCTTCAAATTGGATATTCGGGAATGATGGTTGCGGATACCAATTTCTCATCATCGAATATTTTGATGCTTTTGATTTTGTACCAATTTTCAAAACTTCGTTTGGAGGCTCAATTCTTTCTTCATTTAGAGAAAGATTTCTAGGTTTTTGGATAATTTGGTCAATAACAGAATCATTAATGACGTTGATCGTAGGAGTTGTCTTTGAAGTTAATGGTTGTGAAATATGAAGACTGTTTAGCTTTTCTTCAATTAAAGCTAAGGTTTCTTCTTCTTTGGTCATTATTTTGATCTTGCTGTCAATGACCGTAGGCTTGAATAAAGGAATTGACTCATCTATGGGAGGTATAAAAATTCCTCCGCTTGAGGATGAAGCAATAGAAGGTTTTGATATTTTTCCTTCAATCTTTTCTACTTGATTGGCTATGGTAGAAAGGATTTTATTGGAAAAATTGTTTTGAAGTTGGATATTTTTTATATCCTTAAGAGTTAAGACTAGGAGTGTTCTTTTCCTCTTTTTCACTGATATTTTTGAATGGGCTAGCTTTAACCTTTTTCTCCATAGATAGTTTCGAATTCTATCTCCTCTAGAGGAGGATGAGTTGAATGAATATTTCCCCTTTGACTTGTTTTCCAGGATTCTTGTAGCATGTTGATTTCGTTCTCGAATTCTTTCATCCAAGTAAAGAATGGAATATTTCGTTCAGCTTCTTCCATGAATGAATACCATTTTGATCTTTATTTCAGACCTCTGGTTTTCATCATAATTTTGGAAAAAGGCTTTTCTCTTTGTTTTGTTTTTTAGGGAAAGAAAGTCCTTTTTCAAGGCTTCTTTATCGATTGAAAATCCTTCAATAAGGACATTTAATTGACTGGCAAACACAGATCGACTATCCATATCTGTTTGCGTTGGTGATTGTGGTTGTTCTTCATATCAAACATTTGCCACATTATGTTCTATATTTACTGATTTTACTCTTAGCGAGTTAGATCTATCAATATAGAATTTGGATTCAATTTCTGAAGAAGTTCAAGATGTGCTTGGTTTTGAGGACATGAATTCCTTAACCTTCGAAGTCTCCGGTTCTTCAGAAAATTGGACTTCTACCGTTCCATCTGTATGCTCAACAATTTGGGCTAGATTTGAATTTCTTTTTGGTGGAGTGAAAGCTTCCGTAAGCTTCCATGTTGGATTTCTGGTTGTCGCAACGTCATCGTGACGCAGAGCGGTCGACATCCTTTCTTGGGTTTTTAAGAAGAAAATTGGAGTCGCCGCCAATCATTGAGGGTGTGATTGGTCACCTTTAAAATAAAATAAAATAAAATAAACCAGTCTTAGGAAACCAGAAATTATGTTCGGGAGTCGTTTGAGTGTAGGGAAGGTATTAGCACCCTACAACATCCGTTTTAAAAACGATTACCACATTATCTTATATTGTCCAATTACATGAGCAAAAACGGTCCTTCATTTTTACTTTTCTTTTAAAAAAATGATGAATATGAGAATAAAAACCCAAAATAAAAACAAGATGTCTCATTTGTTTTTACCTTAACTTTAGAAATAAAGTAAGGATTAGACATTGAGTTGGATTATCCAATTTAATATAAATCATACCTAATTTCCCCTTTAAGTAAAGAAAATTCGTTCCTCAAGAATTGAATTTAACTCCATCATAGGCAATGCATGATTATGTTTATTAAAAATAATAAAATAAATAATTTTTTTAAAATAAATAAATGTAAAAGAAGAAAATTATTCAAAGAGTAAATTCTTTTTTAAAAGGGAAAATGAGAATTTTCATACGCCTGCACGGGAGTTGTACTCCATGAAGGCACATTACTCAGTTCTGATAACCCCTTTGGAAAGAAAATTAATTTCAAAACATTTATGATAACAATCATTGAAATTGGCCAAGAGAAAATTAAAGATTTGATTAAAGCAAATTGGGGAACGAAAGAAGAAAAAAAAAATTAGAAAGTTTTAAAAAAAAAAATGAAGTTGGTAAAGTGCAAATGTGAATAAAATGAGAGAGAAATTAATAATAATAATAATAGTAAAATAAATATTTAATTAAAAATAGGAAAGAAAAAGAATATGGAATAAGGTTGGTAAAGTGCAAATGAAATAAAATGAGGGGAGATTAATAATAATAATAATAATAATAATAGTAAAATAAAGATTTAATTTAAAAATAAAAAAGAAGAAAAAAAATAAAGTAAAGTGGAGCCCACCTTTTTGACTTTCCTCTTTCTTTTCTTTCCTTCCTCCTTTCTCAATTCTTTTCTACGTAAGCTCCTTCCTCCCCCTCTATTTTTCTCTTTTCCTAAACCACTTTCTTTCCTCCCTTTTTCTCTTTGCTTTTTTCTCTTCTTTAATCTCCCTTCCTTTCTCTCCCTAAAAATTTCTTCTCAAGACTCTCTAACAAGCTCTCTAAACTCACTTCTCTTTTTTTCTCAACTAAGCTTATGCTCAAATCTTCTTCTTCTCCTTTCTCCCTCAAAAAAATCTTCTAAAAGCTCTCTAAACTAAACTCATGCTCAATGCCTTCTTCCCTTCTTCTTCCTCACCCCCTCCATTTATACTAAAAAAACCTAACTATTTTGGGAGGAGTGGTGGGTGAGGGATTTGTGGATAGCCATGCATTAATGTCATTAAAATAGGAATGGGAGAAAGAATAGGGGAAGAAGGAGAGTGGGGTGGAGAAAAAAAAGGAAAAAGAAAAGAAAAAGAAAACAATAATAATAATAAATAAATAAAAGAATAAATGAATAAGTAACCAAAAATAAAATTACAACTAAACTTTAGAATTAAAAATAAAATGAAATTAAAACTGTTTATGCTATGGTTTCATTTTAAAATTAACATTACATATTAGAGATACTCGAACATTATTAAAACCTCGTCGGACCAAGTACGGTGTTTACACTGGTGATTTGTTCCCAAGATAAACTTATAGGAACAGTGATTGAGGATTTATCTAGATTTGCTTCCAAGAGGATTGTGGAACCCTTTGGTGAGGATCTTAAAGCTCTTGGAGAGATGTTTGTATTCATGAGCTTGTAATAAATTCTGAAAATCATTACTGCAGAGTGAGATTCTTCTTGAATATCAAGATTTTTTTAATAGACATCGACTATCAGGATGTTTCGATCTTTTAATGAAAGCGTAAAATTTGGATAACAATTGAAGAAGATAGGTCCCTTTTCGAGATTGGATTGAACAATCCCAAGAAGAGAGTTTGAGAAGTTCAAATGCCTCTTATCTCTTAAAGAGACAAGGATAGATATATCCAAACCAAGTCTGAATAAGGGTTTGATGGCTATTTGAACTAATCTGATGTGAAGATAGTTAAATTCTTCATGGTGTTGTAAGATAAGCTTTTTTGAAAAAAGATTTATTGATTCATGATCGTTGTTGATGGGAATGTTTTTCTCAAAGATCTTAATACAGTTTCTCTGAGAGAAATTGAATGTACTATGGTAATAGACTGTTTTTGGATATCCACCTTTGGAATGCTCCATTGATGGAGTTTGTCTTCTATCTTGGCTATTGACAATTCTTGATTGGTGGTGTTTGAGAGTTTTGACTCTGAATCACCTTTGTGATCCTCATGATCAACGGAAATTGAAACAACTTTCCCTTTGACTCTGGAGTTGATAATCTTCTTTAAGAGCTTAGACATGATTATCTTCTTTTGTTCATATTTCAAAATAGAATAGAAATAATTTTCTTTCTTTCCTCAGAACTTTAAAAATGCATCAACTATATTGAGTACTAGTTACTGTGGAACAGGAGCTTACCAACGGACTTACACTTACTGCTGGGAACACAACCTTTACCAACCAGCGGACGACTAGCGGACGCAAGATATAATTGATGAGTTTCCAAAGTTTGGAAAATAGATTGAAAAATTCTTCCTTTTCTAGTAAGAGATATGTAAGAAAGAAGGTAATTTTATTGAATATTGGCTCTGATACCAATTGCTCCTCGGTAAAACGTGAAGAGAATTAGGATCATTTACAAGAGAGTAAGAGAGCGTGAAAATGTTTCAAACTTCCAAAGAAAGCTCGAATATTATAAAAGAAATTTCTCTATCTATGGTAGAAAGGATTTAATTGGAAAAATTGTTTTGAAGTTGGATATTTTTTATATCCTTAAGAGTAGGAGTGTTCTTTTCCTCTTTTCACTGATATTTTTGAATGGGCTAGCTTTAACCTTTTCTCCATGGATAGTTTCGAATTCTATCTCCTCTAGAGGGGGATGAGTTGAATGAATATTTTCCCTTTGACTTTTTTTTATTATTTTTCTTTTTCTTCTTTCTTTTTTCTTCATCTCCTTCTTCCCCATCTTCTTAGTGGATTAAGGAAACCAACACCATCCTTATCTGAGTTGCATTCTCCTTAGTGGATTTGGTCCAACATTGCCTCTGAATATATTGGTATCTACAGGCTCACGCTGACAGCACAGTCATTGTATTGTGTTGATATGTACACTTACATGAAATCCTTCCTGTATTGTTTGTATTTTCTGTTGAATTCAGGCTTGAACCGTCCCTACAGATACTAGTATCCACACTTTCAACATATACGACAAGGCAACAATCGTGGTACATCCCGTTACATACCCTAGCGAGCATCCAAATAAGATCTTTTTGTTCTCAGAAAAACTTATAATCCAAAAATTGTCTTCACCATTATTGAAGAGGTAGATCTGTGAAATTTTCTTTCGAGCATCAAGTCTAATAAGGTATGTGACAGAATCGGTGCCTAATCGCTTTCGTATAAGATCGAAACTCGATGGAAAGCCATTATTGAAAAAATTCTGGTGGTGCAATGACAATGGAGATGAAATTTGAATTCTGGATTTCAAGCAAAGATTGGAACGTTGATCGTGAAGAAATGAGTGAGAATGTAGAAATTTAAGCTTTTATTGGGACTGAGAAAATATAGGACATTTTTTTTCTTTTAACAAATATTAAGGAAAATCCACGTGACTTTAAGATTTTTCGGTTGAGAAAAATCTTACGTTGATTGATAGCATGCAGAAATGATATCTATTTCCTATTGATTTTAGCTAGTTTTGTGCTTGAATTGTGTGTTTTGAGGTGTTTTTATGTTTAAATTTCAGAAATTAGGCCAAAGAAGCAAAATCGGAGTTCTTGAGAGATTTTTTATGAATTTGGAGGCTTTTGGAGCATTTTGAAGAAGACCATCGAAGATCCAAGCCCAAAAGAAATGAGTTGGAGGCCCAAGATGAAGTCCAAAGGGCCATTTTTCAAGAGAAGTCCGAGCGAGTGGGCGTCTCAATGCTAGGCAAGTCGTGGAGAACAATCTGGAAATGGGACAGCGTCTCGACACTGCCTTCAGCGTCGAGCTTGGGCAACAAGTGTTGGGTTTTATGTCCTAAAACTCGTAGATAGTAAATGAAACAAATTAATCGATCTCAATAAAGCGTTATTTGAGTGATTCAATAATTTGGTTATTGAATAATCGAGTTTGCATTAATAAACCCTAAATCCAATAAACTAAGATCCAAGGTTGTTTAAATGAAACTTGGACTAGTATGTGGAGACATACGGGGATCAGTGTTCAAGTAACAACCTAAATGGTCTAAAGTATAGGGATAAGGCTGGGTACCTTATCTTGGTGACACTATGTGATATGGCCCACTTTGTATTTGATACAGATGCAATGATCCAAAGCATCCATGTAGGAGACATGCGAATGGGGGTATCCTATGCAATGAGTTTGCATAAGACTGGACAGCAAAATAGTAACCACTAGATGTAACGTCATTAACTAGTTTAGGTTTCTATTTCAATAGGATGACCTAGGTAACTCAATCTCAATCCTGAGTTTGTTATGAACCCTTTTCAGGAGGGATTGTTCTTAGATTTGTATGGGTGAGAGTGGCCTGTTTGCCGACTCAATAATCCTACCATTTCAGGGGCAAGACCGAGTGGGGGCTGGGAACATAAGAGTACAAGATGGAATTCACTTCTTCCCCTATTGGGGTAAGTAGATGTGTGTTCCCTTAAAGGCTGATTCTGGGGCTTGAACAAAGGCGTGTCATCCTCCCCTGGCCCGAGAGGAACTCCTGTTTAGTGGTTGGACCCTAAACAACTTGTTCATTAGAGGGATCAGTGGTACTTAAGGATCTAGAGGTAACTCAGGGGTAAAACGGTAATTTGACCCAACTGGTGTTACAAGCACTCGTGAATGATTGACTTACCGGTATTGGTCAATATTCGTGGACACAGAAATATATCTGTAGTGAGAAGAGTGCAACTATGGTTCTATAGTGGAGTGAACCACAGTTAACGAATATTGATTAACTTGGTTAATGAGTTTAGCCAATTAATCTCATATCGTTGGAGCTTTTGATCTGTATGACCATTAGGTCCCACCAGTAGCTCATATAAGGTGTTGAGGTAAAATTTCTAAGGGAAATAATATAATGTATGAAGATACATTATAATATAAAGTTTATAATTTTATTATTTCAAAAAAAAAAGGTTTATCATTTTATTAAACTTTATAATGTAAATTTATTTTGAATATTGATTCAAAATTAATTTAAGGGAGAATTGAATATTCAAAGGAGTTCGAATATTGAATTTAAAATATGAATTGGATTCATATTAAAACTATAGGTTAAAACTAATGCGCATTTGATGCATATTAAACTATAGGTTAAATGAGAGAGATATAATTGAATATGTGATATTCAATTTAATAATTAATTGATTAAAGAGTTAATTAATTATTTTATTTAATTTAATTTAATTTAATTCGATTTAATTAAATTATATTAAAACTATAGGTTATGTGAGGGATATTCGTTTAAATATGATTTAAATGAATAAGATTATTTAATTAATTAAATTCGATTTAATTAATTATTCATTATTAATTTAATTGACTAATTGTTAATTTAATTAAATTAATTTAAATTTAATTTATTAAATTATATTTTTATTTTATCAGTTAACATAACACGTTTAGTCTTTCCCCCCCATATCCTCCTGCTACACAATAAGAAGAAGGATTCCATTCAGGTGTGATCTGAGTTCACTGGTAGACTGACTTTCTCTCTCGTTTTTGGCTCTGCAATTTTTCTAGAAGAAAATTTTTTTTCCTCTCCCATTCCCTTCAGAGAAAAGAAAAGGCTCCCACAAGCAACCTTGATCAAATTCCATGTGAGAATACCGGTGAAGGCTTTTGGTTGTGTTCTTGGAGCAAGAATACAAAACGTGATTTTGACGGGAGCATAGTGCTGAGAAGGGTCTCCATCATGTAAGTTCTCTTAATCTCTAAATTGTTTTGACAATTAATACATGCTTAGACCTCTATTTATAGTAGATTAATTAGATTAAATCTGTGTATGTTTTTGCCAATCGTATTGGTATTTTGATTGTTTATTAAAATGAGTTGGTCCTCTGAAACTTTTCCACTGCGTAGGGATTTTATCCCTTCAACAAGTATATTACATCACGGCGTTGAGACGTTGTGACGTCAGTATCTCGACGCTGGCGCGGCTGGACATCTATAAATTGATCATTTTTCAGTCGGATTAAGGGAGCCAATTTGAGGGTTTTCACCCTATTCTCGATTCCACACTAAAATTGGGGTTTTGGGAGAAGACTTGGAGCCTTGTTGAAGATCTTGGGAGCTCGGGATCGATGGAGGTCACCATGGGATTGAGGAGATCGACATGATTATGAGCATTTCTATTCCCTTTTCCTTTGTTTTTAGTTTCTAGATTAGGTGTGATTAGGAATTGCTGGATGTTTAGTGATTATGAGTAGCTAATTCCTAAATTCTATGGGTTTGATTTAGTTTGTTAAACCTTTGTTTAATTAATGAATTAATTTGGTTTGATTATCATTATCATTCATTTGTGCACTTTGTCATTAATGCTTTTAATCACCTAATCACTGATTAATCGAATTGTTTTCTAAGTAAAAACTCGACGGAGATAAGCTTAGACCAGAACTGAATGCATGACTAATATTTATTTACCTGAGTGACACGGGATTAAATAAATAGACGTTAGAGGTTGTTAATGAAGGGTCGTAATGTCATGCTTAGTAAATAAGGAGGAAACCAAAAGGATATTCTTTATTAAAAGGCATGAGAATAGGAGGAGACTGACAGAAGAGTCCTTGATATTAGGCTTCTAGACTTATGAATCGAATGTCTAATTAATCCTAATTAGCTAATTGGTTAAGCAATTAAAGGTCCAATTAATGAAATCAACACCCTAGAAGTATCCCTCCAAATTGTGTCTCCATTTATCTTTTGCTTTCTAGATTAGCTTTTTAGTTATTCTTCTTTGGCATTAGATTTTGTTCTCTAAATAAAGCCAAGCAATAGCATTCACGGTAATTAATTGAATAAATCCAATCCCTGTGGAGACGATACTCTATACTCAAAATCACTATATTACTTGACTCGTGCGCTTGTGGTACGCCCATCATTGATTTTTTTTTTAAAAAAACTGAATATTGGTAGTTGGGTTGGACAAAACTGTAGATAACAATATACACTAGGGGTAAAATGGGGAAAAAAGAATCGGTTTATTGTTTCTTAATTTTCTATTCATCTGCCACAATTCCCCTTTTTAAATTCCTTTTACATGTCCAAGCGTGTCCCAACGTGTCCGATTTTTTTAAAAAAAGCAAACAGAGAAATTTGCATGTTCAACACGTGTCTGACGCATGTCCGTGTCTAATGTGTTCAACACATTCTTTATCTATATTTAAGTATATGTGCTTTATAGACCACATATTACCCATTTGTATAGAATTCATGCAAGGTCTTTTGTAAATGTATCTCAAATAATAATATTTTATAGCTCAAACCAAGAAGCAAATAATTTTCTTAAATTCTTTGGTGTCTTCTTGCATATCCATATTTAACATGAACCTGCAAAAGCTACTTCAAAAATTGTTAATCAAGATGACAAAAAAATAATCATTATAACGATAATCGATCTCTTTAAAATATCATCAATTTCCAAATGAGCAATAAATATCAAAAGAATAATAAATGGAAAATAACAACTCACAATGTTAATAACATATATTTTCAAAATAAATAAATAAAAAATTATGTTGATAATCCTAAAGCTTTTTCATAATGAAGTCATTCAAACTTTAACTCAAGCTCTTCTATGGTGCAAAACATTTCTCTCTTCTTTTTGATAAAAAAAAACAATCTTGTTGTAAAGAACCATAAGTCACTCGCGACTTACATTCCAAAAACAAACCTTTAACCATATTCATCACTTTTGTAATACTACATTTTTACTACAAAAATTATTTTAAATTTATATTTTTATTATTTTATTATTTTTACCATCTATAAATACTCTCATTCTATTTCAATTTTTCACACCTCAAATCTCAAATTCTCAATTTTCCCAAATTCTTCCAAAATATTCTCCAAATTCTCTCTTAAATTAGGAGCTCTAGGTTTCTAGCTTCCTAATCCACCTCTAGTTATCTATCTTCACTTGTTGGGTTAAGTTTAAAGGTTGTCATCTTTCATTACATTGTTAGTTAATTTTTGTTTTATTCATTATATAGTTATCAATTATCATTAGTTAATTATATAGTTCTCATATACTTTTTATTTGTAACTAAAGTCTCATTTTATAATTCAAATAATTTCTATCAATTAACATAATTTTAATTAACAACAACATCCTATCACATGTTAATATAAATATTATAAATAATTTTCATCAACTTCCATAGTGCATTTAATAATTCAAACAATTCTCATATTCTGGGAAAATGTCCAGAGACATTCTGGAAAAAATTTATGGAAATTGTGAAAATTGATGGAAATTGTTTGAATTAGTCAATGGAACTTTAATTGTGACTTAATTAGACTATAATTGACCCTTTTTTTTATCATCATATCTAAAAAGTAAGATGATATTTAGATGGAATTGTCGATTCAAATGTCAATATGTGCAAGAATTTTGAAAATAATATGAGAATTGTTTGAATTATTAAATGCAAATTTAATTTTGACTTAATTATATTAAATGCACTATGGAAGTTGATGAAAATTATTTATAATATTTATATTAACATGTCGATAGAATGTTGTTGTTAATTAAAATTATGCTAATTGATATAAATTATTTGAATTATAAAATGAGACTTTAGTTACAAATAAGAAGTATATAGGAACTATATAATTAACTAATGATAATTGATAACTATATAATTAATAAAACAAAAATTAACTAATAATGTAAAGAAACATGGTAAGCTTTAAACTTAACTTAACAAGTGAAGGTAGATAACAAGCCTGGAGCTCCTAATTTAAGAAAGAAAATAGAGAATATTTTGGAAGAATTTGAGAATCGAGTTGTGAAGAAATTGAAATATAATGGAATGAGAGCATTTGTATATGGTAAGAATAATAAAATAATATAAATGTAAAATTATAATTGAGAATTTGGGAATTGTGGCGTGAAGAAATTGAAATGGAATGAGAGTATTTATAGATGGTAAAAATAATTAAAATAATAGAAATGTAAAATTAAAAGTTATTTTTGTAGTAAAAACTAAAAAATGAATTTGAAAATTTGTAGTGTTTTGATGTGAGATTTGATAAATGAAAAGCAAAAGAAGAAAGTAAAAAAGTTTAAAAAACATGGGTTCAAAAATACAAAAAAATATAAATAAATAAACATTCGGGGATCAAACCCTGAATCAGGTAGCAACCAAAAGCATACACGCCCACTGAATCAAGTGGAATTAATTAAGATGAAAGCTTAAAATTAAATTTTAAACTAAAAAAGCTATTAAAAGATAAAATAAAAAAACCAACACATCTCGACATTTCGAGATGTCGCCGAAATTTCAACGACATGGGAGAAGATCGATACTTTTCCCCATACCGAAATTAAATGTCGACCGAAATTTTATACACTGTGCTTACATAATTTCCAATAACGCCACGGCCATAATCCCAAAAAAGTTGAACAATATTTGGATTCTAATTGAAATTACTATTATGCCCCCAACTCTTTCTTGCCCACCACCCACTTCATTCTGTCAAATGAGGCGTTCCCTTGGCCCCATTTGGTCCATTATTATTGTACCTTTTAACAACTTTTTATCTATCAACTTTAGGGGGAAAAAAAAAGATGTACTTGTTCCCATTTATAGGATAAATTTGAATGAATCTTCTTTTTTTATATATATATAAAAAAATAAATTTGAATGAATCTTAATTGAACTATAATGATGTTTACAATTTGAGTGTTATTAAAGAAAAAAAAAATCAAATTAGTCTATAACAATTTAGTTCTACTTGGATACATCTATGCTTATATTAATTGATAGAAGTATAAATGTGTATATTTTATGTATATATTGTGTGTCTAAACAAAAATCGAAGTAAAATTATTTATTTTGTTTTTATCTTGCTTTGATATAATATATGGATGAAAATGAAATCTATGTGGATATAGTGATACAATGTAAAATATCATTGTTGAGAGATACACCAAACGAGGTTTGGTAAGGTTGATTTAGCCTAGTTTTTGTTATTAGAAGTTTGAATCTTTCACTTGAAGTAAGAAAAAAATATTTTCACAGGAGTAAGATATATATATATATATATATATATATATATATATATATATATATATATATATATATATATTTGAATATAAACAGTTTTTTCCCGACCCTTTCTATTTGTTAAACTTATTTTAGGTTAAGTAACAAGATTTTTTTTTTTTTTTTTTTTGAGTTTGGTTAAGTAACAAGATTATGTCTAATAGGTTTTAAGACTTTATCTCTAATGGAGTTCTCCCTTTTAATTTTGTGTTTAATAGTTCATTGACATTATGAATCAATGATATATATACTTTCCAATTAAATCATGTTCAAGTTAACACTTTGATGCCTAGCTCGACATTAATTGGCATGTACCCTCGACCAAGAGGTCTGAGGCTCGAATCCCCCACCCCCAAATGTTGATGTACTAAAAAAAAAAAAGAAGAAGAAGTTAACAGTTTGGATTTTTTGTCTAATAAATTCATGGATTTAAAATGTTCATAAGCCTCTTACTCTTAAATACAAATCAAAAGTTCAAAAATCTTTTAGTCATAATGCCGTCTTAGCTCAGTGGTAGAGCGCGTGGCTTTTAACCACGTGGTCGTGGGTTCGATCCCCACAGACGGCGTTGAAATTTACTTTTTGTATTAAAATGTTTTTATTACGAGAATTTAAGCCGTATAAGCTCAACTTGTAATTTAACCTTTACAAATTTAATAGCCATCAAGCCGTCTTAGCTCAGTGGTAGAGCGCGTGGCTTTTAACCACGTGGTCGTGGGTTCGATTCCCACAGACGGCGTTGAAATTTAATTTCTATAGTTAACCTTTACAAATTTAATAGCCATCAAGTCGTCTTAGCTTAGTGGTAGAGCGCCCACAGACGGCGTTGAAATTTAATTTCTATAGATATAGAAATTTTATTTTACAACTTGTAATTTAACCTTTAAACATCCATGTCGTCTTAGCTTAATGGTACAACGATGGGTTTTGACCACGTGGTCGTGGTTTCGTTCGGTGCAATTTTTTCTTCTCCCTTTTCTCTCTCTTTATCATTTATCACGGGAGCAGTTGCAAGAATAGCAAAAAAATAAAATGGAATTTGCAACCATGTCATCAGTTTTTTAATGTTGCAAATATAGCAAAAAAAACATGGGTCCGCCTAAACATTAAAGTTGAAAAGTAAAAAAAAAAACCCTAAAAACACACTAGAAGTTGGAATTTCAAAAAGTATATCAATGGTGTTATTGATATACTATATATCAAGTACATCATTCATTTATTTGGTGTACTGATATACTAGATATTTGGTTTATCAATCAACTGATATACTAGATATATAGTATATCAGATGTATATTTCGTGAATATAATATATTTCATTTATGAAGTTTACACATGAGCTTTCATTAGTTTAGATATCTTTGATATACTTCATCAATAAAGAATTAGATATATTAGCTTTATTTTGGGACAATATGTGTGGTAGAGGATTTAAACCTCTAACCTATTGGTTGAATGTGTATATCTTATGCTGGTTGAGCCATGCTCATGTTGGCAAATATGTCATCAATATACTATACATCATCTTAATAATATACTACTGATACACTAATGATATACTTGAAATTACATTTTTAGTGAGTATTAATACACTAATGATAGACTTAAAATTGCATTTTATTGATATACTTATAACAAATTTTGCATTCCACGACCTTCATAAATTAAAAATATATAACAATGATTTTTTTTAATAACAAGTCTATCATTGATGTATTTAGCTACTCATAATCAGGTATATCAATGTTATTAATTATTTGAGTAGTATAAAAAATGAGGTAAGTTAAAAAAAAAAAAAAAAAAAAAACAAATGAGGTTTATTAACATTCATAACCGGTATAGAAGACAAACATTTATGTTATAAAAGACAAACATTTCATTTAAAATATGTAAATAACACAACATAATTCAATAAAGAGAAAAGAAAACATAACAAATATGAGTAAAGAAAGTAACATATCAAGTACATCATTGTTATATCAACATTTAATCAGGCATATCAAATGTTATGTTTATCAAATCAAGTATATATTAGATATATCATTGTATTCATTAGAGTATATCAAATTTGGTATATTAGTTAACTGATATACTTTATATTTCGTATATCAATAAATATAAAATATATCAGATATACTACTAATATACTTGTTGATATATCAACAACGGTAAAACTCGAATAATAAAAAAATGGAAATTAGATTTTTTTTTGCTACCCATTGTAATTTCTATCATTTTCACTCATCATTTTATGTTTTAATTAATGTACCATTTTGTAAGGAAAAAAAAAAAACTGTTATTTTATCACTATTATATGAAAACAAAGTCAAAGACTGGGCGGTCTCTGTTTGGTGCATTTTGGCAAATAATTTATATCAACCGAAGAAGCTCGATTCTCGAGCTTCCACCATTTTGAAAATCAAATGAAATTCCAATTGTAAAATAAACAATATCCTGATTGCACAATGATTCGCTTATGAAATGAACAAGCTTAAATTATGAAAACTTTTCCTCTTTCCATTTGATTTCATTTCTGAAGCTCCTTCTATCTATCGGGTCAAAAAGGTAAACCCCAAATTAGAATTTGTCAGCCCCACGATCAGATTTCTCATAAAGTAATCATAAACTAATCGATTAAGCCTCACTTTTAGCCCCAATTTGAAAAAGGGCAGCAGCTGAGAAGATGGTTTCCACTTTTTCCAGTATATTACTTTTCTGTTCAGAAAGCTGCTGCTGCTCTGTGTTGCACGGCTAAAGCCTAAAAGGGCGTCTGGGTTTTGCCATTCTGTGGCGTTTGAAAGAAATCTTAAGCCCCTTATGGCTAATGGCTTGGTGGGCTTTCGTTTTTCTTCCCCATTTCTTTTCAGATTTCTCTTTGTTTTTCTGGTAAAATGGCTAACGGAACTCAAAACTGTGATAGCGAACCTGGGCTTCTCAGAAAGCAGCTTGCTGTTGCTGTGAAGAGCATCCAATGGAGCTATGCGATTTTCTGGTCACCGTCGACTAGGCAGCAGGGGTACCGATTTTTCTTTTCAGTTCTTCTCGATGCCATTGTTCTTCTTTCTTTGCTTGTATATCTCTATCTGGGGTTTTCTTTTTCTTATGTAACTTTTGTTTTGTTGAGATGGATTTGTATTTGCAGATCAATTCACCAGATGGGTGTTGAAAACCCAAATGGGTGCTATGATTTTGGTCGTTTAAATTTGTGGGGGTTTTCTTTTCTGGCAACAATTTATGAAAATGAAGGGTTAATGGTCTTAAACTAGGCTTACTGTGATCTGATTTGAGTTTCTTCTTTCTTTTAACTTCACCTTTCCTGAACTTCCGTTTCATATTATTACTGAGAATTTGGATACCTTTGAGGAGCTCAAAATCTGAATTTAATCCGAAATAACTTGTACTTCCTAAGCTACCCCGGTGAAAAGCGCTTGAGTTGTTTGGAAGAATCCTCCAAAATCCAGAGTTTAAGCTTTTGGTTGAAAACTTAATAACTATTAACTTCAAATCGGCCTCGGATGGTGAAGCCTCCGGGAGTTTAGTAGGGCCAAGGGTGCGCCATGAGTATAATGCAAGGGGTGGAACTCTTGATAGACATATCTCTTGAACCTTGGAAGGGGGTGGGGGATGAAATGTAGTTGCTTACGACTTCACAGTTTCGTTTTCTCTGTGCTATTTGCTTTCTGCTAGATCTGTTAACTGGGTGCAAAACTTTCCCCGATTCTATTCTATGTAGTTGTTGTAGTAAAGAAAAGATTTGGTTTTGTACGTCAGGGTGCTAGAATGGTGTGATGGCTACTACAATGGAGACATCAAGACGAGGAAAACGGTTCAAGCTGAGGATGTTCATGCTGATAATATGGGCTTACACAGAAGTGAGCAATTGAGAGAGCTCTACAGTTCTCTCTTAGAAGGCGAAAGTGAACAACGTGCGAAAAAGCCTCCTGCCTCTTTGTCTCCTGAAGATCTATCTGATGCAGAGTGGTATTACTTGGTTTGCATGTCCTTTGTCTTCCATCAAGGCCAAGGGTATTCCCTCTGATCCATACTGATATTTATCCTTTGACTTTTGTTGTTTAATTTTGATATTACGAGCACTATCTATCTATTGTGCATAGTTTGCCTGGAAGAGCTTTAGCTGACGGTCGAACTATCTGGTTATGCAATGCTCAATATGCAGAGAGCAATGTATTCTCCCGCTCCTTGCTTGCAAAGGTTGGTTTTCTTTTGGTAGTAAACGTAACTAATTTGTTTTGAATAGTTTGATGCCTCATATCAGCAAGAAAATCTGACATTTTCTTCTTTTTCTTTTTTCATTGTGGGTTCTTATTATTGATGTCGTCGATCAACTACATACAGAGTGCATCAATTCAGGTATTGTTATCCTTGTAAAACATCATCTAGTGCTAATTATGATGATAAAGAAAACCAAAAGCCTTTCGACAATAGTGTGCCTTTGAAAAGAAAAAAGAAACCTCTTGTAATAAAACCACAAAACTTTGTTTCTCCATGTAAGCCTAAGAAATAATTCTTCTGGTAAATTAGTTGTACAGTATACTGATAGAATTTTTCTGGCCTTCTTATCTAATAAGTCAAACAAATGCTCCTTTAACAACATTGTTTATTATTTAAAAAAAAAAAACGACATTGTTTATTTTCTTCACAATATGGCAAAGAGGAAGTTGCACGTCTTTTTAAAGGAAATGGTGGTAATTAAGCTACTATTATGAGAAACTGGGTTGGGTTGTTGGCTACACAAATCATCTAAAGTTCTGCTGTTACATGCTATTTTCAAGGCTGATACTTGGGAATTGATCTTAAAATGGTTTTGTTTTGTAGACTGTGGTTTGCTTTCCTTACCTAGGGGGTGTTATTGAACTAGGTGTGACTGAGCAGGTAATATCCATGAACAAGGGTATGTCTCACAAATTTTTTAGTGATAAATTAGCATCATATGTTTATGTTTCCCGTTTCGTGTCATCTTTTTAAGGTCTCGGAGGACCCTAGTCTTCTTCAACACGTCAAAGATTTTTTACTGAAGTTTTCAAAGCCAATATGCTCTAAGAAACCTTCCTCCGCTACTTATAAAGATGATAATGGTAAGGAACCAATGGGTGCCAAATCTGACAATGAGATTGTTGAAGTTTTGGCAATGGAGAACCTTTATGGTTTGACAGGCTTATTCGACGGGAAGGCGGTAAATGGGATTCATAGGAAAAACAATAAGGAGTTCAGCATTGATTCTCTTGATGATTTTTCAAATGGTTGTGAACAATTTCATCAAACGGAACATTCATTAAGACTTGAAGGGGACAATGGAGGGGCTTCTCGTTTTCAGAGTTTGCAGTTTCTTGACGATGACTTCAGTTATGGTTTTCAAGATTCCATGAATCCTAGTGACTGTATTTCTGAAGCTTTGGCGAATCAGGAGAAAGTCTTATCTTCTCCAAGACCAAAAGGTGCCAAAAATTTACCTTTGAAAGAACTTCAAAACTCAAATCACACTAAATCAGGTTCCTTAGATCCAAGAACTGATGAAGACTTGCACTACAAGAGAACTATCTTCACCATTTTGGGAAGTTCAACTCAATTAGTTGGAAGTCCCCTTCTCCATAGTTTCTCAAGCAGATCCAGTTTCACGCCTTGGAAGAAAGGAATAGTTGAGAGACACACGCCCCTGGTGCAACAAAAATTGTTAAAGAAGATTTTGTTTACAGTTCCGTTATTATCTGCTGGTTCTCTAAATTGCCTGAAAGATGGGGAACAGTCAATCTCAAAACAGGGTAACAACAATTTGTGCACGAAAAACATCATGCATGACAAGTTGAGAGAAAATGAAAAATATATGGCCCTTAAGTCGATGTTACCTTCGCTTAATGAGGTACTTCCAGCTATTATTTGTAAAATTTGTGTCAATTTTACATGGAACTTGCCAGCTCCTAAGCATATACATTGTTGCATTTTTGCTTCAACCATATTTCCTTGAAGTGTTACAAACTGAAATTTTAATTATTTTATGCAGATCAACAAAGTATCGATACTCAACGATACAATCAAATATTTGAAGATGCTTGAAGCAAGAGTACAGGAGTTAGAAACTTGCATGGACTCATTGTATTATGAAGAAAGATTCAGAAGGAAATATCTTGACATGGTGGAGCAGACTTCAGATAACTATGACTATGAAAAAATTGAAGGCTCCTTAAAACCTTCAATGAACAAGAGGAAAGCCTGTGAAATGGATGAAACTGGCCTTAAGCTGAAAAATGACATTACCAAAGATGGCCTTAAGCTAGATGTGAAGGTCTGCATGAAAGAGCAAGAGTTTTTTATCGACATGCAATGTCCTTATCGAGAATATATATTGGTCGATGTTATGGATGCTTTGAATGATTTGCAACTGGATGCCCACTCAGTTCAATCTTCCGATCATAATGGTGTTTTCTCCTTGACCCTCAAGTCTAAGGTTTGTAGCTGAGTTCTGACATCTGTTTTTCATAGATTTCTTGTCTCAATTGATCTGCACACACACAAATGGGAAAAAATGGAAAAAGGCAACTCTCCAGTAACCATTCAATGACTTTAAAAGCAAATAGGAGTGCACGCTGAACCTGAGAAAACTGAAAAAACCAACTCGAACCAAACGACTCACATTCCTTCTAGCGAAACATGGACAAAGGTCATTTTTAAACTTGCATATGTACAAGTCGTTGGACATTTGCTCAAGGACATAGGGCTTATATTCTTCTGTCCTATTTCAAAGTATATGTTTTTCTTTAGATTAGAATTCTCTTGGTGCCCAGGGTATATACTCAAATTTTATCAGTCTGCAACTTTATTGAAGTTTTGAAATACTTGCTGTTGACTTTGCATTGGAAATGCTGTTATCTTATCTTTAGTGAATGGTATCGTGGTTAGTCTTCACAAATAGCTATATTAGTTATAGAACTGAAATGAATACTGTTGTCATTTAGAATGAAGGCTGCTGAGGAGTAGAATTATGTTTCTGTCTTTACATTGATACTCAGTAATTTACTCTTTCTAATTTGATTCCAGTTTCGAGGGATAGCAGCTGCATCGGTTGGGATGATCAAACTAGCTCTTCTGAAAGTTGCCAACAAGAGCTGAGCTGAGAGGGAAGCTTAGGATCAATGGTGAAGCATTTTCTGTAAGTCTGTAGAGTACAAATGAGTAGTGAAGTGCCAACTAAGAGAAGAAAAGAAGCTGACATTCTAACATCCTCCGCTTAGGATTTACAAATTAGGCAAGTTTAGCATCAACTGATAAGATTGACTTATAACTTTGAGGGATAAATCTGATCATTTACTGTTACTATTTGCTACCCACAATTAATTTACCATGTTTTAGTCATGTTGAGTTCTTCTGAAGTTTAGAATTGTAATTGCTTTTCATTGTGTGCTGGTAAATTTGTTTCTCCATTTTTCACTTTACCTCAATAACTTCGGAAAATAACTGGGGCCATGGCCATTTTCTTTTCTTTTTCTAATTTTAAGGTGAGTATATGGATCAGCTTAGATACAAGTTGACTAGTTTTATGGAGCAAATATTTTTTAGGAAAATTGTAATGGGTGGCTAAATTGTAGTGGGTATTAGCAAATGTATCAAGTTTTAAAAAAAATTGCAAATATAGCAAATTTTTTAAATGAGTTTTTTTAATTCTCGTTTTGCCCTGTTTTGACTTTGACGCAAGTGTCCTTCGTTTTTTTCTTTTTCTTTCCCCGTCTGGTTTCTTCTTCTCCGTATTTTTTTTCCACTCTGCCCAACTCAGCGCCATCCTTGCAATGTCAGTGTAACACTTTTACCTCAATTCCTCCCCACACACTTTCATTTTTCTTCCATCGTTATCATCTACAATTTCTTTTTTTTTAAAAAAAAAAAATTATCCCACATTTTCTTTAATCAAATCAATAGTTATACGGGTAAATTTATTTCAAAATTATAAGGATGATGATTTTCACGATATTATTCACTTTGTGTCAAATATATATTTTTTTTTCTAGTTTTATACAAGAGGCTTTGTTGTACCATTACTAATGAAGATGTTGTCTTTACTTCGTATCAATGCTAATGAAAATGTTGTCTTTGTTTATTACATGTTTGAGTGTATAAGAAGATCAGTACCACACTGGATCCTACATCATTTTAAAAGGATGGCGACATGACAACGAATAAATGTGAAAGAGTATACAGACTTCCTTGGTGTTCTAATACTCAGTCGATCATCTCTTCTCGTGGATTAGTTTCGATCGTCTTCTTCTTCGATTTGAGAATTTTTCGCATCTTCTTGTGGATCTCAGCTTCGATCCGCTACTTCGGCCCTTACAGGGTTGTCTTCTCTTTTTCTTGATTGTTCTTCTTTTTTTTCCCCTTCCATCATCGTTTTCTTCTCTTCTATTTCGTTTTCTCTGCTTTGTTTTCTCCTTTTTTTTTCATTATTTTCTTCCTCTTTTTTGTTCTTCCTCTATTTCGATCTTCTCTTCTCTTCGTTTGTTCGATATTGATATTTCTATCAATGATAGAGCTATAGAATTCTATCGCTCTGATAGAATCTATCAGTTATAGAATTCTATCGCCGATAGTGTTCTATCAATGATAGAATTCTATCACTGATTGAAATAGGATGAGATGGTGTTTATTTGAGAAATGGATGGGTAAGAGAAGGGAGAAGGAGAAGTTTTATATAGATTGAAAGAGATAGAAATCTTTGTATCAGTGATATAATAGAAAGTTTTCTATCACTGATAGAAAATATTTCTATCATTGATAGAATCTATCAGTGCTTTCTATGAGTGATAGAAAAACTTTCTATCAGTGATAGAAGTCTTCTATCACTGATAGAAAATCTTTCAATCACTGATAGAATCTATCAGTGATAGAAATCTTCTATCACTGATAGAAAAACTTTCTATGAGTGATAGAAAAACTGATAGAGTCTATCAGTAATAGAAAAACTTTCTATCACTTTCTATCAAACTTTCTATCACTTTCCATCACTGATATATTTCTTCCAGTGATAGAAGATCTTTTGTTTCTATCAGTGATGGTGATACATGGTGAAATCGAGCACCGAAAAATAAAGCAAAAACAAACAGTTATAGAAATTAAACACTGGAAAGCAAAAATCAAACACTGATAGAAAACCAAACAACAACAACCAAACATTTATAGAACACTGATAGAAGTGATATAAAATCTTTCTATCATTGATAGAAAAATATCTATCACTGATAGAAATCTTCTATCACTTATAATTTTCAATGGTGATAGAAGATTTATATCACTGATAGAAAATCTGGAGGGGTATTTTAGTAAATGCAACACGCAGACCGTCAGATTTTGCCATTTTTGCAATTTTTTTTGTGGGCTGCTAGATTTGCAATTACTTTGGCCCATATTGCTATCCTTGCAACTGGCCCTATTTTTTAACTCTTTAACATTCAAACGCATTTACTTACCCGTAATCAGAATGAAAATGATATTCTTTTGATGTTGTTTACTAGGAGTTGTTTGTAATCGTAATTAGAAACTCATTGATGTTATTTATATCCATATGGAATCAAAATGGAAGTATGTATGATTACCAGAATGTCCTCTCTCAATCTCAATTACAAAAAGTCAATTACATCACTCAACTCGCTCTCGCTAGCTATAGCTCTCGATTACTAGGGAGTTGTCTAGATTCGTAATCAGAAACTCATCTATTAGTATTTCTATTGCTCTCGATTTATTTGTACCTCACTCTCAATGTCATGGTCACCTCAATAGTGCTTTGAAATCTACAATATGCTAACCCACGTGACTGCATTGAGTTTGACACTTTCTCCTATTTAATCATTCTTATTGGCCAAAATGCATGGATGTTCATTGTCCATCCTTCTAATATTCTCTTTGGTGATTCATCTCTTTCTTCTCCTGGAACATGTCGTCTGATGATGAGTTTTTTGCTTTCCTCGAAGAACTATTCTAAGACAACTCCGAACAGTTTAGTGCATCAATACACATGCACACAAGGACTTCATCCCATGAAACTTTTGACTATGACTCAGTGAACTGTCAGAGTTTCTCATCTTCTTCTGACACTTTCTTTTTCTTTGACATCTTCATTTTCGAAACCGGAGCACAACTCAAGTTTAAGGCAAGACTTGGGTTTGATTGTGATCTAGGCATTCTCACCATTTGTGGAGTTGGTTCAAGAGAAGGAAAAGGAGAAATGCAAGTGTCCTATGATTGAGATCTCCTCATACTCTCAGTCTTTTGAAGGATCGAGAAGGAAGAGAAAGGAGAGAGATGTATCACCTTCTATGGTGATCAAGGTCTCCTCGGATTCTGATTTTCTGAATAATAATAGTCCTTCCTTTTATTCCTCTGTTTAGATGTTAATAATTAGATTCTATTATCTAAATAATATTTTTTTTGTATTTATTGTATAAAGTCTAAGTAAAAATGATAAAATCATCCTAGATTCCCACGAATTAGACATCTAGATTCCTATGCTTGCATAGTACAGTAAAACATCTCGGATGCCTAAATCTTGTCTTGTCTTCTCCAGTACATTCCATAAATCAAATAAGATTGCATCCAACAATTTCTTATTTTAGTATTTTTACTTGAAATACAAAAAGGGGGGATATTTTCTTTTTAAAAAAAAATGCAAGAAAGGGTTTGATTGCATTAAATTAAAGACATGATTAAAGGCAATAAGTAGTAGATTGCATGTTGATTTGAGAGAGAAGAAATGATGAAACTTTTGATTAGTGGCATTCCCTCTTTTTGTTTATAATAATAATTCATTAGTTGACTAAATGGCCATACTTTTTAGATTTATTATTTGAAAATGGTTTTGGATTTGCTCAACGTGGTTCCCAATTTCAAGCCACCCAAACCCATTACAAACATAATCTAACCAAAAGTTTAATAGATTTTACTAGATCATATTTAAAAAAAAAATTAAAAATTAAAATCTCCCCTAAATTTAGCTTTCATTTATTCATACAATATTGTACACGTGGAAGGGCGGATTCCAACTTTTTTTTTTCTTTTAAATAGAATAAAAAAAGGAACAAACTTTACAAAACTGGAAGGGCCAACTCCATCCCCGATTAACACAGTTGATATCAGTTGTTGTGTTGCGTCAAGATAAGACACTCTTACTCCCAAACTTTGTCGTGTTGGTTCGTTCGAGTATGGATAGCAAGGGTGTTGGCTGGTGGCTACCTTGTTTCCAATTCTTGAGGTAAATCACTTGAAAAAAGTGATTATTCAAATCTATCATCTATGAAAGAAAGATATTGTTGTTTGACTATCTGAACTATGATTAAGGTCGATAGAGTTGTTTATAAGGTAAATTACAAATTCTATTTTAATATTTTAATTTTTTTTTTTTTTTGAGAAAAAGCTAATTATGTTTTATTCTTAATGTTGACTTTTTTTTTTTAATTAATCTATATATCTATATATCTATATACTATATATAAATGACGCGGGGAGAAACTTTTGATTTCCTTTTTAGCCCCCTTTTAGTCTTCAAATTCCTTATTTGTCCTTCCTATTTAATTTGATTTTTAGATTCTGGCACACATATTTATTTTAAAAGAAAAAATCCATTTTTTAACTTTTAAAATTTGGTTTGATATTCAATCAAAATTTATATTTAATTATTTAATATTCAATTATTTATTTATTTATTATTTTGAAAAAAATTTAAATAAATGTTATAAAATCTCTACACACAGATTCTGATTGAAAAAAAATAATAAGATAAAATCTATATTCATATCTCCTAAATTTAATTTTTTTATACAAATTAGTGCATACATATCATGATTTATTAGAATAATAATAATAAATTAGTGCATACATATCATGATTTATTTTAAAATAAATTAAAAAAATAATTGCATATGTCAAAACATCCCATAATTTATTAAAAAAAAACTAAAAAAATATTAATATATATTTTAAAAAATATCACATTTTATTAAATAAAAAGATAAAAAAATATATTTAATTAATATTTCAAATTAAAATTAAAAATTGATATTTCAAATTAAAAAAAAAAATCAACTAAAAACGATTTTTTTTATAGAAAAATACACTTTTAGTCCCTTAAGTTTGAGTTAGGTTTCATTTTGGTCCCTGAGTTTTCCAACTCAACAATTTAGTCCCTGAGGGTTGGTTTTAGTTTCATTTTAGTCCCTCCATCCATTTTTCCGTTAAGAACTAACGGTTTGCTGACGTGACAATATTTTTTTATTTAAAAAAATTATTTTCCATTTTTTAAAATATAAATATATTAAAATAATACAAATATTATTATTTTATAACATTTTTATTTCTTTCTCTCTCTCCTTCTTCTTCCTCCTCCTCTCCTTCTCCACCATCGGCACCATCCCACTAAATCTCCAGTTGCCGCCGCCGCCGACCACCACCGGCTGCTGGCGATTTTTTTTTTCTCTTCTTCCTTTCTTCTTTTCTTCTTTGATTCTTTTCTTCTTCTTTTCACCTTTCACCTTCTTATTCACCAGCACTGCCGTCACCACCGTCGGACAGCCACCGCCATACCATTTTTTCCTTTTTTTTTCTCCTCTTTTCCTTCCCCCTCCTCCCTTTTTTCTTCTTCTTCTTCCTTCTTCCTCCCTTCCCTTTCTTCTTTCACTGTAAAAAAAAAAGGCTGGAACGAAGGGGATTTCCCCTCGTTCCAGATCTGGAACCCAGATCTGCACCACGACGAACAGATCATCAGCGAACTGAACGGACCAGCAGTGGCGGCGTGAGCAGGCTCCACGGCGACCAGTAGCGAACCAAATGATGTGAGCGGCATCGTGGGTTTCTTCTTCTTCCTATCCCACAGCAGCAACGACAAAGTGTACATGGTTGGGCGTTCGATCTAGAACGAAATCGAAGTGGGCGTTGGCGTTCGATCTGTGCGATTGAATACAACGTTCAATTTGGTCGACTAAAGACGGCGCTCGATCTTGACCAAAATTAGTGAAGAGAAAAGAAGATCGAAGAAGAAAGACAGAAGATGAAAAGAAAGAAGAAGGGTAAAGGTGTTGAGGACAGAGAAGAAAAAGAAGAAGCAAAAAAAAAAAAAATGCCGCCGGCGACGACAGGTGGCTGGCGGCAGGGACTTAGGGTTAGGGTTGGGGGAAGGAGATGAAATAATAATAAAATAAGAAAGAAAAGAAAAAACAATAAAATAATAATATTTTTGTTTTTTAAATATATTTATATTTAAAAAATGGAAAATAATTTTTTAAATAAAAAAATATTGTCACGTCAGCAAACCGTTAGTTTTTAACGGAAAAATGGATGGAGGGACTAAAATGAACTAAAACCAAACCTCAGGGATTAAATTGTTGAGTTTGAAAACTCAGGGACCAAAATGAAACCTAACTCAAACCTCAGGGACTAAAAGTGTATTTTTTTTCTTTTTTTTTTTTTTACATTTTCAAAGATTTTATATTACTTTCATTAAAATCAATTTTATATTAGAAGATTTTTTCATTTAATTATTAATTCTAATTGATTTTTGGTGGTGAAAATTAGAAGATTTTTTTCATTTAATTATTAATTCTAATTGGTTTTCGGTGGTTATGATAAATACCAAGATAACTGATTTTAGAATTATTAATTCTAATTGATTTTCAGTTGTGAAAATTATAGGTTTTTTTTTATAATTTAATTATTAATTGATTTTCAGTTGTGAAAATTAGAAGATTTTTTTTATTTAATTATTAATTTTAATTGGTTTTTAGTGCTTATAATAAATCAAATTTGTAAAATTAAATTGTGTGAAATCTAAATTTAGATCCCTTGTTTTGATTTTCAAAAATAAAAAGATAATTGAGTTTAATTTTCGATTAAATCAAATCAAGTTTTAAAATTAAATTTGAAAAACTAAAATCCAAATTATTTGTTTTTAATTTTCAAAATTTCTAATTTGAAAAGATTTATCATAACTACCAGGTTCACTTGAACCCTATAAATAGTGGTCAAACCACAGCAGATTGAAAATCATCTGAAAGAGGTGAAATTGTGAGTCTAGAAGATATAAAGTTTTTTTTTTTAAAAAAAAATTATTGGTCAAAGCTTTTATTATTATTATTATAGTCATAGTTTGCAAAGATCCGAAGACAAATTGAGAGCTTTTCATGGTGTGGTGCATGACGAATTAAAAAAATTGCAGCGGAGACCCATTCCTACTCAACGTAAGTGGGAAAAAAACTCACTTCTACCCCATCTTTAGCAACGTGAGTAAATATAGCATTTTCATTTAATGTAAATATATATATTTTTTCTTAATTATTTTTCAAGTAGACTAATGTATCTTTAGGAGATTTTGTTAGTTTTCTTTTAGTTTATATTATATTTTCGCCACCCTTACGAGTTTCATATGAATAAAAAATATTTTTTGAAGAATTGTTTTTTTTAAAAAAATCTCACGTTTATATTCAAATTCCTACGTTTATGTTATCTTTTTAAATTTTAGTAAAAATTAAGAATTGATTTTTTTTTTCATCTCATCTTTGGTGAGATTAAAAATTGGTTTTTCTAATTTTTTTTTTTTTAATTTTAGTAGATCATTCCCACGTTTATGTTTTCTTTCTTTTTTTTTTTTTTAAAAAAAAAACTCATCTTTGATAAAATTAAGAATTGGTTTAAAAAAAAAAGATTAAGAATTAAAAAATCTCATCTTTGGTAGAATTAAGAATTAGTTAAAAAAAAAATCACATATCATCTTTGGTAATATTAAGAATTTGTTTAAAAATAAAATCACTTTTTTAATTTTAGTAGATCATTCATACGTTTATGTTTTCTTTTTTTTTTTTAAAAAAAAAAAAAAAAAAAAACTCATCTTTGGTAAGAAAAGAATTTGATTTAAAATAAAATCAATTTTGAATTTGAATCTAAATTCACCCTGTAAATATCATTTCTTTTGATCTCCCATCTCTTGATCTTTCATTTACCAATCATGAATAATCTATCCATGCTCACAACAAAAAAACTGAAATACTAAAGAAGATGCATGGCAGATTAGTTCCTCAACTGAACAAATTGTTGTTTGATTCAAATTTCAATAAGTTTTAAATATTAAATTAGTTCAAATTCCGAAAAAAAATAATCTATTTGGGTTATTCAAATTCCAAGTTCTAAAAGGAAATAGGAGAGGTCACGATGAATCAAATCTAAAAAATATATAAAATGATTGAAGATATGTTTGATGATTATGTGTTGATTTAAATTCCAATCTATAGAATTGAAATTTATGAATTGATTCTTAATATTCTTATAAAATTAAATTATATTCAAACTATCACGATTTTATCATCTTTAATATATAATTAAAATTATTAAATCTTATTTTAAAACTTTAAAATAAAATTGTTAAATTTCGCGTGCAACACACATGTTTATTACTAGTACTGATAAAAAGTCAGACATGACATTTGAAAAAATAATAATGAATTGTAAAAATTACCCATTTACTTGAACCTATTGCAAATATTATAGTTGCCCAGTTAATCTTTTATTTGTACTAGTTGAATTACACGTGCGATGCACGTGGTTAAATTTTTTTTTTATCCTACAAATTTTTATAGTGAAATTTAAATTTTGAATGAGTCTATTTTGCATTTAGTTGTAAAATGAACTTTATCACCCAAAACACATTCAAACAGATTGAAGACATTGTTGGTGAAAGTTCAAATGTGTCCGAAAATCTCCAAGACATTTTTTTTATGGAAAAATATAAATTCGGAATAAATACTTTTTATTGGGTTTAAATTGTATGTATTTGCATGAATTTTCAAAGTTACGAAAGAAAAAGAATGTTAAAAATAGATAGGTGAATAAAATAAATATACATATGATGTAATTGAAATAAAAGTTGTAAAGTAAAAGTGATAAAAGAAAGTAATACAATAAGACAACTTATTACCTGAAGGGTAATTCTTTGGTGGTTCTTGGAAGAGATTGATTTCTTGGAGACTAAAAAAAAAAGATTATATTTCATTAGAATTATATCTCGATGTTTAAAAAAAAATTAAATAAGTATTTAATTAACCGAACCTTGATTACAGGAGAATCTCTTTATAAACAACATTTTTTGTATGTCTGGAAGGCAAATTTGGATTCTCTAGGGATTTGATAAGAACTTTTGTTGTTGACATTGAAACTCTCTTGATAATGCAACATAGAGTTGTCCATGTGAAAATACAGGTTGAGGGAGGTATATTCCAACATTAGGAACAGTTTGTCCTTGTGCTTTGTTTATCGTCATTGCAAAACATAATCGAATAGGAAATTGTTTTCTTTTGAACTTGAATGGATACCCTTCCTCATTAGGTGGACTTAATGGAATTCGTGGTATGAAAACTTGTTTTCCTGCATGTTCTCCCATTGCTACTTCAGAATGTATAATGTTTCTTCCAAATGATCGACATATCATCCTTGTTCCATTACACAATCCATTGGATGGGTCTAAATTTCTCAATAACATAATAGGACAATTAACCTTTAGTATAAGCTTATGTGGTGGTATTCCATTTGGTAGCAAAGAATTTAAAAATTCTTCCTGATAGTAGGCATTTGTATCATCCGTTGCCTCATCGAAGCTTTTGAAGGTTTTAACTTCTCCGGGAAAGATATCTATCAAAAGTTCATTCAAATAATCAACATGATCATTTGTTGTAGCTAAAATTGCTCTGTTGGTCATGTATTCCATTGATGTAGCATGAAGTTGTATATCTGGATATATCTTTCTTATGAATTCCATTTCCATGTTACTTCCAAAATGTGGTATTGCAATTTCTTGAGGCAAGATAACAATGTCATCATTATAAGTAGGTTCTTCTCCATTTCCAATTCTTAAGATAAAATCTGCAAATGCTTTGTCATTATGTACCCTCATATTCTGTTTCAAGTGCAGTTGATGCATTTTATCCCAAAGATACGATCTTCTCAAGCTAATTGCAACAGTTTGTTGTCTTGTTCCTTTTGGAAGTACTGGAAGTACTTGACGAAAATCTCCTCCAAACACGAATACTTTTCCTCCAAATGGTTGAGTACAATCCATTATATCCCTCAATGATCGATCAACAGTTTCGATTGTATATCTTTTTGCCATAGGTGCCTCATCCCATATTATTAGTCTTGCTTTTCGAATTAGTTCTGCTGTTACACTCTGCTTTGATATATTACACATTGTCGAATCATTCGCCTGTAATGGAATTTTGAATCTAGAATGTGCTGTTCGACCTCCAGGTAATATCGATGCTGCTACACCAGATGTTGCAGTTGCCAAAGCTATCATTCCATTTGATCTAACTTTTGCTAAAAGCGTTCGATACAAAAAGGTTTTTCCAGTTCCTCCTGGGCCATCGATAAAAAAAACTCCACTTTTATTCCCATCAATTTTTTCCATGATGATATCATATGCAACTTTTTGTTCCTCATTTAATTTTGTTGATGCTAGAACATCTTCTTCATCTACTGTAATGGATTCTTCATCTCTTATCTCTGTCATTGAAATGAAGTCATCATCGAAGCTGTCTATATGAACTGGAGGGAGATCGAATTGTGCAGTATTTTTTCCCATTGATTGGAGGAAGTAATTTAGGTTTTTCAAAACCAATTGAACTTGTTGTTCATTGGATAAATCATTTGATTGGTTAAAGTCTTCTGCCATGGCTTCGAAAAAACAATTCCATAATTTTCTAACTTCTGTAGGTTCACAATATACCAACAAAGTAGCAAATAGTCTTCGAAATGCACACGGCATCTCAAGCAATTCAGCCTTTTTCAAACAATCAATCAAACTTTCATCAGATTCAAGTAGTCCTCTTATTTGTGATGCTTCTTTAAAGGTACAATACTTTTTCCCATCAACTGTCAACAAATCATCAAAGGACGTTGGACCTCTAACATTATTCAATAAGAGCCTTAGATAATACCTTTCTCCCTCAATTGGATTCACGCCATTTATTCTTGCTATAACATGACCCCTTTTACGTTGTAGCCATTCTTTCATTCTTTTATCCCAGACATAGTACTCAGGAAAATCTTTGTACAATAGTTTTCTTGCATCTTCATTTCTTTGACATGTAGTAAAAAATTCTGTCAGCATTGTTCTGGATACATGATCAAATCCAATGAGTTTCTTTATATTTTGGTTTTCCCAATAAGAAACCAATTGTTGATTTGGAAGATGTAATTGCAGATTTATAACTGAAGGAGATATTTCATTTAGTCTGAAATAAAAAATTCTCCATAATGCTTCCGGTGCAGAAACCCACCTAGCATCTTGAAAGTTTTGAATCTCATTCACAGTAATATCCTCATCATTTACTATTGAAACTGCTGCTCTATCATGACCTTTATATATATATTTGTACAAATATTTAACCGCCTTGATTGCAGAACAAATTTCAACATTTATATGACAATTGTATCGTTGAAGAAGATATGAATTAAAAGGAACTACCCATTGATTATTTAACATGGCATTGCGAATGCATATCTGCGAAAAATTTTTTAATATCTATTACTACTTCAATTTTGGTATTAAGGAAAAAAATGTTTTCATGCATTGAGATAAATAAAATTTGTAAATTCTGTAAAAGTTGCGTACCTGTGTTCCATCGTTTCTTCTTCGATATATTGGATACGAATCTTTTCCTTGCATAGTTTGAGAAGAATATGGTCTAGGATAGTGGAATCTGCATGTTCCATTCATCATACATGGGCTATTTTTTCTCAATTCTCCACAAGGTCCATGTATCATATGTTTGATAACCAACTCATGAAGAAGTGGGTTTGCAGTCTTATCAGGAATTTAAGCCGAAACATAGTTATCATATTGATCTGCATTTGTTATTTTATACCCACTTTTAAAAATGATCAAAATATGAGCGTGTGGCAATCCCCTCTTTTGGAATTCAATCACATATACATATGCTCCAACCCTTCCAAAAACTTCTTTTCTAAAAAGTTGGTCTTTAAGGTCCTGTAATTTTGCTCGAAAAATTCGAGAAGTAAGATCTGGTCTATCTTGAGCTTGTTGTCCCTCTAAAAGTTCATCTTTAATTTCTTTCCACTCAGAATTGCACGTCATAGTAATGAAAAGATCCGGCTTTCCAAATCGTTGTACCAAGGCCATTGCATCCAAATATCTACGTCGCATATCTCTTGGACCTCCAACAAAAGAACCAGGAAGTACTATTCGTTTCCCTACTTTACGTGCATCTGCTTCTCCCGAGTTAACGACATCGACTAATCCTTGGTACAACTCTGATCTTATTTGAGATTGTTGTGTTCTAAAAAAATCCAATCTTGTTGTTTCAAGTTTTATGTACATATCGACAGCAAATTGTTGAAACAAACGTCCGGCTAAAAGAAAAACTGATTTTGAAGTTTCTCTAATTTGAAACTTGAAACAATAATATTCTCTACAGGAAATTCTTCCACGTTGTTTCTTTGTTAGACCTGAACATTAGAATTCAAATAATGTTGACTTTTAAAAAATAAAGTATGAAATATGAAATTGAAATATGTGAAATATGTTACCTTGATGTTCTCTTAGAAGGATTTGTTCAGGAGTCTGAGAAGCATTATTTTCTGAAGTTTGACAATTTATAAATGATGTCATCCCCTTCTCACTTGTTGTGCTACATCTTCTTATTTCTTGGTGCCATCCAGGTTCACCTTTTGGAAATAACAATGGATATTGTAGCGAGTCATAACAACTAAAATAATGTTTAATCCTATGACGCTTTCCTGAATGAGCATGGATAACAATGTCTCTTTCAAAAGGTGAAGAATCTTCATTTCCCTCAATCCATATAGCAGCTACTTGATTTACAGTGGGTATGTTATAGACTCGTTAATCAACTTTCACATTACTTGCAATTTGTATATGAATATCTTGAAAATGGTCAAACTCCTTCAATGATCGAAATACTTGTGCATAAGGATTGGATCGTAATATATCAATCAACTTTTGTACTAAACGGTCACTAATGCCTCCATCTTGCAACACACTCATTCTATTTTGAATTTCATTGTCAGTGTCATAAAAATATAATTGGAAATATCTTGGTCTGTCTTCTGGGAGTAAGGCTGGTAGATCATGATATATTTGTCCTTGGGCCCTAAATGTGTATACACCTTTTCTTGATGAAGCCAAATTTTTGTCCAAATTCACACCAAATGAAGTGAAAGAAAACATGCTATTATATGCTCTAATATTCTTTCTAAACATGATTCCATCATCGTCTACATTCAAATATAGGTTAAGCAATTGATCTGGAATCATAGCTGGGGAAAGTTGAATTTGTCCATTATAACAGGAAAACGTTGGTGTTTCATATTCAAATCTTGTTGCATTACAATAGGTACATGGAGACACCTTTTTCAATTTTCAATTCATGAATTAGTGTGTTCTCATTGTTCAAAGGCAAACCTGTTTAAAATATGAAACATTATTTTTTAAGTTATCGATATAATAAAAAAACATTAATCAAATCAAATATATCAAAAAGGTAAAAAAATCATACCTACTATTGTCGTTTCGTCTAGCCGACCTGTGTTAGGTGCAATTTCTATTTGGAGATCTTTTTTTTGAAAAGCTATTTTTGCCAATGCAATTTTTTTTGTATTGGCTGACCTTAGAATTTTTTCTCTTCGTTTTTCGATTGACAATTCTGAATACTTTTTTCTTTTCCGTGCATTTGCTTTTGCTTTTTGTTTCTCTTTCTGTTTCCCTTTATAAGAAATTAACAATCATACATTAGAATTATAAAACAATTATATATATATATATATATATATATTTGAATAATGTTTTGATACCTTTTCTTGAAGAACTTCCTTCATGTTCATAGTTGATGATGGAATTTGGATTAATCTCCATTGTATCTAAAAAAAATTAAATGTACATCACATAGAATAAAATAAGAATAAAAATGTATACACAATAATTTGACTATTATTATATGTTATAAGAGAATTTGTAAAATGAAAATTGAGGAAAAGTAACTACATAATAATTTGACTATTATTATTTGTTATATTTGTATGCACAAAGTCTTTATAAAAAAAAAAAAAAAAAACTAATAACAACAAAGAAAAGTATTATTATTTAATATATTATTTTATTAAAAAAAAAAAGAAAGAAAAAAATTAAAAAGTAATTAATATATTATTTTATTTTAAGAAATTAATAAATAATTAATAAAAACTAATGCCACATCAGCAATTTGTTAGTGTTTAATAGAAAATTTGACGAGGGGACTAAGAGTGTAATGAAATCCAAACCTCAGGGGCTAAAATGTCGAATTTTAAAACTTAGAGACCAAAATGAAACTTAACCTGAACCTCAGGGACCAAAAGTTTATTTTTCCCTAAGTTTAATATCTATATCTTATAATCTATCTATAATCTATAATCTATAATCTATCTATAATATATATAAAATTACGAATGTGAAGAAATTGTTTTACATAAAAAGGGACGTAAATATGTTTAACTTTACCATCATTATTCAATTGTAATTAACAATCACTCTCACCAATTACCTCCTACATTCTCTCTATTATTTGGCCTCTTGGTTGTTGCCATGTCATGAAATTTCTTATTTATCAAAATTTATTTATTTATTTTTATTGTTCTCTCAAAAAGTTGATATATAAGAGAGGATATGACAAGTATCTCCATTACTATGTGTGATGTTATTTTAAAGTATTTCTATGTTTAAATTTAATTTTAGTTTTTCCATTACTTGTGCAATTTGTAAATTTTTTTTTTCTGAAATTTGATAATTACGTTGTTTTCTCATTATTAATATTACGATCTAATCTCTCAAACCTTTTTTGTTTTTGTTTTAAATAATATAATAACCATTTTTTTCTTATACATATAACTCTAACTAAGTCTTTAATGAAGATTTGTGTTTGACATAATTTAATTGATTGTTTTTTACAATTTGTCATTAATTCCCTCATTCACCGTAATTTTTGTAAATTTTTTTTTATCATAGTCAGCGGTTCTTTATCTTTCATTTAGTATAATATTATAATATTTTAGTATTCAAAATATATGATTATGATGAATTTAAATGGTTTATGATTGTGCAACTAAAATTAGAAAATTACAAAATACTACTAATATTATGAATGTTGATTAACCAAAAATTCATAATATTTAGAGGAATATAATATATGATATTATAATACATTATAATTTGTTATAACCGAATACTTATAATATTAAGAACATTAAGAAATTTACAATATAATTGGTCATTTCATCCACAGTAAATATCATTTATGATTATGGTCAATCGATTTTACAATTGCAAAGATTTAAGTCATGAAATTAAAAAGTCAAAATATAAAATGAAGTGAATAAAAAATAACAAAATCAACTTTCAAATTGATTAAAATTGAATGGGCATTTTTCAATTTCATAGTTTTATAAAATCAGGCTAACCAAATTGAGATTGTTTTTTTTCTCTCTCTCTTTTTTTTAAATGTTCTTTTATCATATCATAGTAGATTTTAAAATTAGTTTAAACTTACTTTTATATGAAAGATATTACAAAAACAAATATCTAATGGTTCATCAATGTTATTTTTAATCTCTTAAAAAACATAAAACATAAATTGAAAACAAAAAACTAAAAATGGTTATCAAACATGTTTTTAAGAATTAAAAAAAAAATCCAAAAACAAAAAAAAAAATAATATTAAACAACTACTTAATTTTTCAAACACATAATTAAATCTAAATAATTATAACAATTTGTTTATCCTGTTAATCTAAATATAGCTTAATGTTACCTAATACTTATATTTTCTCACACTCCCTTCTAAGTGTTATTTTTTCATATCATAGCAGATTTTAAAATTAGTTCAAACTTATTTAAATACGAAAGATATTACAAAAACAAATATCAATTTTAAACTCTACTCAGGGACATGAAATTGTGATACCAACCTAATCTTTATCCCAATCAAGTGTATGTGCTTTTGAGAATCGACTCTCACCATGAAAGAAGGGATTGTTAACCACCTACCTCTCAACCCTAAAATGGCAAAGGAGACAAATGTAACAAATGAGAACATTAATAATGAAAGCTAATTCAAACCCCACATGCATATCAATAAAACAGAGGATAGTAGTGAAAACAAAACAATATGCTTACAGTTGTGCTTATAGTTATAACTTTGCAAGCGGAATTTTTTTTCCCATTATCAGGAAACAAATATGGTGTTGCAACTTGCAACAGTTGACCATCAAATACAAAGAATCTCATAGATGATGCAAAATAAAATAAAAACAGCTGATGAAAAATATAATGCTAAATTATATAAAATACGGCTAAGGTTACAGGATTTTTTTCAAGTATACCTCTGGATCAAATGTTCCAAATTGAAGCTTTTCAATTGTCTAAAAAAAATAACCTCTTGTTATAATCCATAAAATGTCTAATACCAGAATTTGTTCATAGTACAATCGTCATCTCCGGATTATACGTCAAATGAGTTAGTACTTCTTTTGATAAAAAATATTTCTGATAACAAAAATCTAAACATGACTTATACATTTAGATGGATCTTGTTGTTAATCTAAACAAAAATAATAATATTAAACAACCACCTAATTTTTCAAATACATAATTAAATCTAAACAATTATTAAAAAAAAATATCCTTATTAATCTAACGTAAACAGATGTAAAATGAAGATACGATTTGTTTGAAACAGAACGAAATTAGGAGGGAAAAAATCCAAAGATCCAAAGGAACTTAACAATCAAGCAAACAATCAAAAACAAAGGAAAAAAGACAATCGAAGATGATTTATTTCAAACAATAATAGAATAAAGGTAAAGGAAATCCATGGAAATTAAGAAAAAAAAAACATAAAAAAAAAAGACGGAGATACTTGCAATTTAAACTTACCAATTTCAAGAAATTGAAATCTACAACAAAGACTTATGTTGGATTTGGAATTAGATTGAGAAACACCCTAGGTCAAAGAATCATGAAACTATAAATTAGAATTTGTCATATAAGGATTAGGGACATCATCATACTATAATTAAATTGAAAAATTGAAAACAAAGAAATAAAGATTGAAGATGAATTTATAGTTCATACCTGAGAAATTAAAAAAATGGAACCCAATATGAAACCCAAGAAAATTGAATCGATTGCAGAAGAAACCGCCAGGGGAAGTTGAGGATTTTCAACTGCCCATTCAAATCGTAATTTTATTAAAAAGGTGCCACCTATATATATTTTATAAAATCACCAAAATTTTGTTTTTATATTGTAGAAGAAACCACCGGGAGAAGTTAAAGGATTTCCAATATTTTTTTTAAAAGGTGCCACCTATATATATTTTATAAAACCACCAAGATTTTTTTATAAAAAAAAAAAAAAAAAAAAATCAGGTACTTACTATTTTTGCCCTTTGATCTGTTTTGTATTTCTCGTTGTTGAGGAATTTTGGATGATTTATTTGTCTCATTTTTGTGTGTTTGTTCTGGTGTGTTATTTGTGATGATGGGGAACCTGAGCTTTTGAGAAATCGTTTGCTCTGACTTGCTTCGGTGCTGGATTGACTCTTTTGATATTAGAGCTTTGTTCTTTATGATTTTTTGTGAAATTGCCTTTATCAATTTTTCTTTGGCCTGGAGATCTGATTGCGGGAACTTTGAATGTCCCATCTAACGGGGCATTCCTACGCCACATTTAACAGAAACTCCTGGAGAATAAAATCTTCCCTAGCGGTAATGAATTTGTTAATATAATTTTTGAAAATTTCTTCTTCTTAGAAGGTTACTACGATTACTTTGGGCTTCAAACGTGGTCGTCCCTTTAGGTGTATCAACATTTGAGATTGTTTATCAACTTTAAACCCATTGCGTAGTTCTTATTTTCGGGAATTTTTTCTTTCAGCATAGACAATGCGTCTTCGTTTTTTAAAAGGTACCACATATATATTTTTTATAAAATCACCAAGATTTTTTTATAAAAAAAAAATATGGATTTAAATTTTACTATTATTTTTTTATCTTTTTTTTTGTTTTAAAAAATACAATAACCAAATATTTTTTTTTATACATATAAGTCTAACTAAATCTACAATGAAGATTTGTTTTTGAGCAAATTGTGTTGACTGGTTTTTACTATTTGTCATTAGTTCTCTCACTCACCGTAATTTTTTAAAAATTTTTTATCATAGTAAACGGTTCCGTATTTTTCATTTAGTATATATTATAATGTTTTAGTTTTTAGAATACACGATTGTGATGAATTTAAATTGTTTGTGATTGTGCAACTAAAATTAGAAAATTACGAAATACTACTAATATTATCAAAGTTGATTAACCAAAAACTCATTACAATATAATTGGTCATTTTATTCCCACTAAACATCATTTATAATTATGCCACTAAAATAAGGAAACTAATGAAAAATTAAAAATACCAAAGTTGAAATATGATAGTTAACATTACATGTGGATCGTTTAAATTAACAAAACAAATGTGAAAAATATAAAAAAAAAATTGAAACTATCTTTCTATTTTAATTTTTTTCTTAACATGTAAAACTTCAAGAGTTTCTAAGTCAGATTCTTCAACCTCTACTTTATTTATCTCTTGAACCACAAAATGTCCCTTTGATCGATCTCCTTCAAACTTCTTGTCCATGCGAACGAGGAATTTGTAAGTTTTTCCTTGTGCGAGGATGAAATTGCGATAAATTTTGGAATCCTCCTTTTTCATCTGAGATTGTAGTCAACAAATGAACAAATATAAAATGTTAGATAAAAATTTAGAGGGGATTTATTTAAGAAATAAATTTCTATTTTATATGATTACCTGTAAAATTTGGGTTGCATAATGGGAAACACTACTTCCAACTATGACTTCTGCAGCTTCAAAAGCAGTTATATGTGCAGTCATTTGGCCATCACAAATTTTAAGCTTTAGCATATATTTTCTAATGAATTGGACAAGGTCGTTGCAATTGTTACAGTGAGTCATTTTCTGACTTCCATTGGGATACACTCTCTGGTTGCAAAGTTTGCATTTCTCAAACCATGGATTGTCTTTGTTAACTATCTCGACAATTGAGCCAATGATACAACAATATAAATCATCAACTAACCCATGAATAATATCTTTGATGCTTACTAATTTTGCTCTTTCCATTTTTTTAGAGGGAGGAATAAAAGTAGACATGTATGTGTGATCCAAAAGAAGTTCCCTCCTACAAGAATAGTATAAATGTAGAAGTTAATTTAAATAAAGGTAGAGGTTAATTTAAATAGTAAATGCAGATTTCAAATTTAGAGATATATGAACAAATACCTGTAGAGGTTAATTTAATAGTAAATGCAAATTTCAAATTTAGAGATATATGGATAAATACCGTTCTTTTAGATCTTTTGAATCTACAAAATCTGGTTCAATTAAGATGTTGCTCGTCATGGTTGTTGCCATGCTTAATTCTCCTAACATAAGAAAAAATAAAAGTTAAATTAAGAATCCTCCTGCCCCTTATATTAGTGTTATATATTGGATTTAAAAAGTTTACCTTCATACATGTTCACCTTCAGATTGAATGCTAAAATTATTGGATTGTGAATAATTTGTTCTTCTAATTCTAAACCTTCATTGGTTGCCAAATCATTCCACAGTGTCAATCTAAATGGCTTGCCACTACAAATTAAATTACCACTTTTTAACATAAAACAACCATGAAATAAATAATTTTTGTAAAGGAAAAAAAATTGAAACAATTACTAACCTTTGTTCTAGCAAAAATATCTCTCTCTTCATCAATGTTTTATTGTTTGAATTTTTCATTTTTATTTCAACCATAGATCTCACAGAGAATACAATTCCAATAAAATCTGCAAAGTAGGTAGAGAATTAACATGAAAAAAAAAATAGGGTAAAATACCCTTTTGGTCCCTCATGTTTCGGGTTCGTTTCTAATAGGTCCCTAGGTTTCAAAATCGGACAATCAAGTCCCTACTGTTTTGGAAATACTTCTATTGAGTCCCTCCACCGTTAATTTTCTTAACGGCGCTGACGTGGCAATTAACGGTGCTGACGTGGCAACTTTTAAAAAATAAAACAATGTTTTTAAATTAAAATAAATAATAAAATGATAAAAGAAAAATTAAAAAAAGAAAAAAGAAAAAAAGAAAAAAGAAACTCTCTCTGCTCTCTTCCCCTCCCCTCCACGAATCCTCCTCTCTCTCCCACCCCCTTGAATCCCTCTCTCTCCCCTACCTCTTGAATCGCCGCCGACCCCTCTCTCTCCCCTACCCCCTTGAATCGCCGCCGACCACTCTCTCCCTTACCCCCTCGAATCGCCGCCGACCACTCCTTCCCCTTTCCCTTTCCTTTCGCTTTCCCTTCCCTTTCGTTTTTCCCTTCCCCTCCCTTTTTCAGATCTGACCATCGGCAAAAGGAGAGCTCCGATGCTGCCGTTTCTCCCCAGCTCCAACGCCGACGAGCTTTTAAAATGGAGGAGAGCTCTCATGTGGTTTTTGTTTTTTTTTTTCGTTTCTTTCTCAGATCTGAAAAGGTAGAATCCGTATGGTTTTTTTTTTTTGCTTAGATTTGCTCTGTGGGTGTTCGGAGGTGGGGGAGATGAAAAAGGGCGGCGGCGACGGCGACGGCGAACGATCGTTGGTGAGAAGGGGGAAGGAGAGGAAAGGATTTGGGGGGGGTATGAGGGAGAGAGAAAAAAGAAAGAAAGGAAGAAAGGAGAGCGGATGTCGGTGGAGAGGAAGGGATTGTTGGATTGGAGCTGGTCGGCGGATGGCGGTAGAGAGCAGCGGCACCGTCGCCGGCCGGCGACGAGAAGAAGAAACAGAACAAAAAAAAAAAAAGAAAGAAAGAAGGGAAGAAAGGGGGGAGGGTTTCGGGGTGGGGAGAGAGAGAGGAGAAGACGCCGTCGCCGTCGCCGTTGTCGTCGCGTCCATCGCCGGCAAGGGAAGGGAGGGGGAAAGGAGAGAGAAAGAAAGGGAAAGAAAGGGAAAGGGGAAGAAAGCTTCGGGTGGGAGGGTGGGTGGGAGAGAGAGAGTATTTTTTTTTTAAAAAAAAAACTAATTATTATTTTAATATATTAATATATTATTATTTTAATTCAAAAATTAATATTTTAATATTTTTAAAATATGCCACGTCAGCACCGTTACCGCCACATCATCACCGTTAAAAAAATTAACGGTCCAGGGACTCAATAGAAGCATTTCTTAAACAGTAGGGACTTGATTGTTCAATTTTCAAACCTAGGGACCTATTGGAAATGACTCTGAAACATGAGGGACCAAAAGGGTATTTTACCCAAAAAAATATATATCGAATAATATCTAAATATACTATAATTTTTTTTTTGGAAAAATAGTTACCTATCATTTTTCCTGTCATCCCAAATGATTCCATCTCAGAAATTTGGATGAAATTATACGTCAATTTATGAAGAGGAAATGGTTCTTCAATTTCTTCGATCGTCGTAGATGAAGACAAGGTCATTTCAATCTCTTCATTTACATTTGCATATTTACCATTCACATTTTTCACATTTCCATTTTCAATCAAATAAAATTTATTCCTTAAAATACCATTTCCGATGGTTTCTATAACTTCGTTGAACATCACTGCTTGAATTTTGGATCCCTGTAAACACATGAAAAATTGAATAAATTTAAGTTTTAATTCCCCTGTATTTGACCGGGAATATTAGTTAAGATTTTTAATGAAATTTAAAGATTACAGGAAATGTCAAGTCATCATAATCTAGGAAACAATGCAATACAGAAACATGTAAACTGAAACATTATTTAAAATAGAGAAGGAAATATCATCATCCATGATTTGCATAGGTAGGAATTTCCAAATCTAAATTTGAATAACAATGGATAAATATTAACTTTTGAAGATCAAAATTACCTCTTCATCGATGAAAATAAATTTCTGTATTTTCAAGGCGCCATTCTGACATGATTCAACATTCCCTTTACGAAGAACAAAAACTTTTATCTTCCATTCCCTTTGAAAGGCTTTAAGCTCTCTTATGAAAGAAACCATCATCTTCTCATTTGACATTTTGAAAATAAAGTTTTTGTCCAAGAAAATCAAAACGATTTGCATTTAAAGGGTGAAAGGATGTGTCTGAGAGGATGTGTTGTATGGTTTGAAAGGATGTGTCTATATGAATTTTAAATTTAATTTATCAACCATTGTAAATATTTTGTGAAAAGATGTGTATGTATTAAAAAAATGGATCTATATTGAGTGCATCTGACATTAAAATAAAGGAGATTGTCTAAATTTTTCTTAAAATAACATTTCAGTTCTGGTATAATGGTTCTCACAATAATGGCTTCAACAACAACGGCAGAATAAAACTAAAACCAAGAATCGAACAAACACTCAATGGAACGGCGAAAAAAAGTATGGGAATTTTGAATCCCATGGCTGGAGAAAAGAAATTAAATTGCCTAACACAGACTTTTTGACTTTGCTTAATCAACTAATCGCCATTTTTAACTCAGAAGTAAAATTCAAGAATGTGATCAGCATACAAAAACAAAAGCATGGGAAAAAACAAATCCAAAACTTACCATTCCAAGATTACAAACGCTACATAGACAGGAAAAAAATCGCCGACTCGTGAGGCCTTCGGCTTGCTCTGTTGCTGCTGGTAGTGGTGATCGAATCGCGAGAAATCAGCCGCCGACGCATACGATTTCATCCTCGGCGCCGTCGCCGTAGCGTATGTTTTAGGGCTTTTATTTGCCGTTCTGAAGCCATTTGCCACCATTCGAGTTACCAAAAATCTGAGCGCCATTTTTGGTTAAAATTGATACTGCAAAATCTTGAAGTCTCATGGAAAAGCGGCCTTGCTGGTTTTTATAGGACACATTTCATGGAAGTCTCATGAAGCTGCCAGGTGGTAAAACTTACACAACACTTTGACCGACAATAATTGGGTTACTAATTGGGTTCAGACTCAGACACATAGCCAATCTCGACTTTTCCCTTCTTCTCTTGTTCTCTCGGTCGCTGTCTCCTCCCTCGTTTGCCTGCGATCACGAAGCCGCCGTCGCCTGGGGGTTTTGCTTGCCGGCGACCTGCTGCTACGAAGTCTCGCTCCGACCGCTGTCTCCTCCCTCGTTTGCCTGCGATCACGAAGCCGCCGCCGCCGCCTGGGGATTTTGCTCGCCGACGACCTGCTGCTACGAAGTCTCGCCGCCGCGTCCAGTGCTCTCGTCTGGACTGTTCTGACCGCGTTTCAGCCGGCGCCGCCGTGGACCGTTGTCGTTTGGTTAAGTTCCGGCGAGTTTTATTCCTTTAAGCCACTGCCGAGAAGTAAGTGCTAGGGGCCGCTGTGAATCTTGTGTGGTGGGACTGAATGGCCGATGGATTTCACGATTTGACGGTGCCTCCACCCTACTTAAATATAAATATCATTAATCATTAATTAGGGCAAAAGGGTAAAGTAGGCATTATTTAAAATGTTAGGGGCAATAAGGGAATGGAAAAATTCTCCCCTCTAAGCCCCTTTTATATATAGTAGAGATTAATAGAAAACTTAAATCCCGTGGCTAAAAATAAATGTAGAATTTTCTAAAGCAAGATTGATAATTTAAAAAAAAAATGTTGAAAAAATATCTGCAGATGAATTAAAGTGCAAAAGTATCGTTTTCGCTTCACACATTTTTTATATTCTAAGTAACTAAGCTTTAAAATTAAATAAATAGTCAATTTCGATGCTCCATTTAAAAATTTTCCACAAAATTGGAAAACTTTTTTGGGTGATTTCCCTCTCGATACGAAATTATTAATTCATATTTTAAATTCCCAAACTTTTTTTTTAAAATAATATTTTGATCTCCGCATTGGTTTATTTTGACCTCTATATTTTCAAAATGTTTATTTTGGTCCTTTACTTTTGACTTTGATTCATTTTGATCTACTTACATAATATTCATTTCGATCCATATACTTTATTCACTGACTAAATTTTTGAAATATAGTAATAACTCATAAGTTTAATTAAAGGGCTTTCTTTGTATATAAAATTTTAGCTTAAATTTGATAAATAGTAACTAAATCGGACATTTTTTAAAAGTATAAGGACCAAAACGAACATTTTGAAAGTATAGGATCAAAATGAACCAAAATTAAAATATATGGGGACCAAAATGAATGTTTTGAAAGTACAAGAACCAAAATAAAGCAAAACCAAAAGTATAGAGACCAAAATAGTATTTAAACTTTTTTTTAAAGGAACTTTTAGATTTAGAATCAATTTATATGAAAACTTTTAACAAAATCGATTTATATGAAGTTATTTTTTAAAATATATATTAATCTTACACTTGTTAAGAAATTCCTCAATTTATACGGTTAAATCACATGCTATTCTAACCAATCAAATTTATGAGACAACATAATTTTTTTTTCCGCAATAGGTGATAATATAATGTCTTAACCAATTGATTTATATTTAGATTGACTAATAAAATTATTTCTAATACTAATTTATATATTGTATTTAATTAGTTATACTATGCTCAAGTTGGCTAATGAATTTATTTCCAATATTAATTTATACGGTTATTTTGATTATGAAAATGTAAGAAAGTTAAATTAGAATTTAAAAATTGTATCCATATGATTTAAGAAAATGTCAAAATATATCATTTTTTTAGAATACAAAAACTACCAATTATGGATTTGATTTTAAATGTCTAATTATGTCACATTTATGTCTATGAAGAAGGGGGAAGTCATTGATTGGACAACAAAATCAAGAACTTATAAAAATGTATCCTTATGATTTAGGAAAATGTCAATATATATTGATGATTGATTTGATGTTAAATGTCTAATTATGTCAGTTAATGTCTTTGGAACAAGGGGGAAGTATACTAAAAAGAGGGGGGAGGGGGGGTGATTGAAAGAAATGAAATGAAATCAATTCCACATTATGTTTTTTCAAAAAAAAAAAAAAAAAAGTCCACTTTATGTCTCTGTTAGTTAATCAAATATACTTGGTCCAATTACAAATTTTCTATTAGGTGTCTAAACTTTCAATTTTGTGTTTAAAACATCTTTGAACTTTAAAAATGCATCTCTAATTGATCTCTAAAATTTTCAATTTTGTGTCAAATAATGTCGCTGACATATTCAAAATTTTTAAATAACTGCTCTATTAGATATAAAATCGAATTTTATGTCTAATGGGGTACTAAATTTTTAATTTTGTGTCTAAAATGTTTGTGAATTTTTAAAAATGTTGAAAGACCTATTGCACACAAAATTGAAAATTCAGAAACCTATTAGATACAAAACTAAAAATTTAAGGACCTATTAAACATTTTTTAAAGTTCAATAACTTTGGATAAAATTGAAGGGGATTTGTGCATATAGCAAAAGGCGCTAAAAGTATTGCAAAAATAGCAAAAAATAAAACTATTTACATAAATACCAAAAAATATGTTAAATTACGAAAATACTAAGACTTTTATCACACTCCATTTAGGGCACTATTATTCGGAGTTTATCATTGATCGGCTTTGATTATCTGAGTCTATAATTGTCTATCAGTGACTTTGAGACTTCTAATTAAATCAAAGTCTATCGGTGTCTATTACTAATAGACTTTGATAATCAGAGTCTGTTAGTGTCTATGTGTTTTAAAAAAAAAATGCAAACATGGATTCATGTTGGTTTGGTCCCAAACCTAGTTCTTGTTAGGACTGCATTCTCTAAACTTCCAAAATTCCAAATAACAAGAGAAAAAGAAATGGCAAATACCTTCGGTAGATGATTAAAATCAATGATTAAGTATAAGAGTCAACTGTTTAAATCAACCTAAAATGTTAATCATTAAATTTCAGTAAAAATTAAATTTAATTATGAGTTGAGTTCTATCATAGTCACTGAGGGCCCGTTTGGTTTAAGGTTTTATAGATGTCTGGGAATACTATGCCTGAGAATAAGATTGCTGGGAATCAAAGATAACTGTGTTTGGTTGTGCATGGGAATGTCATCAGGATTTTATGAGAACAAATTATGTCTGTATTTATTTTTTAGAATTAATCAGGTAAACTTTATGTAATTTTAATAAATTAATCAATAAAATAATCAAAATTAATTCAAACTATTAATAAAAATTAATAAAATAATAATCATGAAATAATTTTAATGGGATAAACTATGTTAATTTAACAAATTAAAATTATTTAATTAATTTTTTAATAAATTTCTTTAACTACAATAATTTAATATATTGTATCCATAAAAATTAATTAGATAAATATTTAATAATAATATGATTATTTATTTATTATAAGGAAATCCAAAAAAGTAATTAATTGATTATAAATAATCGATAAGTAATTAATTATAATTATTGAAAAATGAATTTTTATACTAAATTCATTTAAATGATTTTATTTCAATAATTAAATATATTTTCGATAATATTAACTAATTAATTATAATTTTAATAAATATGTAATTACATCCGTATTTGTTAAAAAGTCCTAAAAAAAGTATTTGTTTAAAAAAAATTGAAACTCTTGAAAAATTATTATTTAATCTAATTAAATAATTTATTATATTATTTTTAATTTAGTAGCCATTAGTTAATTAATTAACTATATTCAAAATAAAATTGCATATAAAAATAAAAAAGAAGAGATGGGAAAAGAGAAAACCCATGCTTTTGCAAGGCATAGAAAACCCTTGCTTATGGGCATAAATGATGTCTGGGAATGCGTTATTTTCTAGGCCCACCACAGAAATCTTGAAACAAACAAGGGTATTAGAAACCCTTGCCCATTCCCATTTCCAAAAACCTTGTACCAAACGGCCCCTGATAGACTTCAATTATATAGAATTCTATCCGGGACAACGACTAATAGACTTCAATTAATTGAGTTCGTCATCGATAGAATTCAATTAAATGTCAGAAATCAATTTAATTGAAGACTATCAACTTCTCTCACTGATAGAAATCAATTTAATTCAAATCTGATAGAAATCAGTTTAATTCAAGTCTATCATTTTATATCACGAATATAAAACAGTTAATTAAAGTCTATCAATTTCTATCACCGATAGAAGTCAATTGATTATTAGTTAATTGAAGTCTATCAATGATAGTTACTGATAGAAATCAATTTAATAGAAGTCTATTAGCTTCTATCACTAAACAAAAAGATATTCTTGCCAAATGAGGTAAGTTACCTCGATAAACTTTTGTTTAATTTTTCAAATTTGTTATACAAGTACAATTTCAAAAATCGGATAATCGGATATCAGTGTCTAACACTGATAGATTTTGATTAATTGAAGTTTATAGAACATCGATAAACTTCGAATAATTGGAGTCTATTAGTTTCTATCATTGCTAGACTCTCCAATTAACAAATAGAAGTCGCAAGATTAAGGGCTAATTTCTTCTTCTTTTTCAAGTTTTTTATTTCTTTATTATATTATCGTCATTCTGAAACCATTTGTAAAATCCTTACCAAATTTTGAAAGTTATAAAAACAAAACTTCTAAAAAAAGTTTATATATTTTCTAAAGAAATATACATCGTTTGCTTACAATTTTATCTTTCAATTTATGTCAATTCCTCTTGGTTTGTAATATAATTCAATGTTTAAAAATTATTTTCAAAATTCTAGCCAAATTTTGTTCTTCAAAAAATAGATTTAAAAAAACCTTAATTTAATTTAATAAATTCGAATAAAATTGCAAAAATATTTTTTTTTAAAGAAAAGCATACAAAATAGCAATTCATATTTCTTCAAAACCCTTGTTAATCCCAGCAAAGTCTCTCACAGTGAAACCAACCTTTTCAAATTTCCCTCTTTCATCATTCTCTCTGAACCTCAAATAATCCGCGCAAACAAACGGCTTATACAGCCTCTCACCGCCGTCGCCGACCACCTCCTCCGGCGCCGATACCGCCTTCTCGTCCTCAAACCCCCAAAAGAACGCAATCGAGAACCGATTGATCGCCGGTCGCCTCAAAACCACTCTGTGCTCCGACGATCTCAGCCTGTCGTTGCTCCAAGCTTGAAGCAGGTCGCCGATGTTCACCACAAGAGCTTCGGATTCAGATTCTCTTTCGGATTCGGATTCCTCAAATGGGCTTATGTCGACCCATTTCCCTTCGCTCGATTTCACTTGCAGACCACCTGTTTGATCTTGGTACACGATGGTCACGCAGCTCATATCCGTGTGCATTCCAAGTCCTTCTGGTTCTTCATCGTCTTGCAAGGCTTCTGGAGCGGTGTAGTTGTTTATTCTGAGATATCCATGGCAATTCTTGAAATGGGGTTCATGGTATGTCTTCTCAAAACCTTCCCCTAAGCTCATCAGTATGTTCTTTATAATCTTCCTTGATAGCTCTGTCATTTTGTCTCCATATTCTTGCAATATCTCACTTAAATGCACATGAAAGTAGATTGTTAGAACAATAGAAGTAATGATTAAAGGGATAGAAAGTTTTTGAAGTGGATGTGTTTGTGAACTATGTGTACCTGAACTGGTGAGGGCTCTTTTGGTTAAAGAGGAAATCTGCTGAACTCTGAGCAGAGGCTGAGAAGTTTGGACCAGAGACTCTGAGGCTTTCAAAGAAAGGGGAGGCTATGAAATGGGGAGTGTAAGTGTTCAAAGAAGAGTGAGGGCCAATTTTGAGCTTGGTTTCAGAAGGGAGGCTGAAGATTTCATTGGAGAAGGAATGGAGTTTGTTGTAGATATCTTTGGAGATCCCATGGTTTTTGATATGGAAAAAACCCCATTTTCTGCAGGCATCAGCTAGTGAAGAAAGGGAAGATGGAGATAATGGCTGAGAAATGTCTAAAATGGGGAGTTCCACTGAGGCCTTAGATACAGACATGTTTGCCTACTAATTTGTCTATAGCTAGCTAGCCTATACTCCATAGGTGGATAATTATATTGCTTAAAAGGAAAGATGCAAATGGTCATAACTTCTTTTTTATTGTCTTTAGTTTTAATCATTAGTGGGTTGATTCCTGTCACTTGGAAAAGCAACCATGATTATGATAATAAAAACAAGAACACAGTGATTTGAAAAATTGCTAACAGATTCATAATTGTAATTGGTGAAAGGGTTTGACTTGACATGCTTAAAAATATTATTAGCTTTTGTTTGTTATGAGAAGCAAGCAGGTATTGTAGGAAGCTTAAATAATGCAAAGCTATTGCATTTACATGGAGCCAAGACAGGCTGGTTAGGAAGAAACTTTCTGCAGTGGACTTTTGTTTCATATATATATATATATATATATATTCTGAACAAATTGGGTTCTAGAGAGTTTGGATTCTTTTAGATAAAGGTTTGACCAATCCAAATACTTTGTTAATAAGCATGTAGGAGTTAGAAAAACACTGAATGTAATCATTATTTTGATTATCTTAATTTGAGCCCATAAAGTTTGATCTAGCCTCTCATTTAGAATGTTTAGTTGTAATTTTAGATGAAGATACTGGTGTGTTGATTTTTTTAATGATATATGTTGATGTCAAATGGGTATCCTCATCTCAAAAGCCATTTTAAGTTGCCTACTAGATTAGGTCTTGACTTTTCATTTTTACTTATAAACAACTGCATATTGGATTAGGTCTTGAGTTGGATCTCACAGAGTGTAAATCAAATGAAAAAGTTGGCCAAATTTCTTCAATTATAGAACCATTCTGGTTTGTTAGAGCGAATAGGATGAGAGCTCCTCTTCCCTTCACTCTCCTTTCCTAATATGAACCTTGAGCGAATTTCTTCAATTTCTTCAATTATAGAACCATTCTGGTTTGTTAGAGCGAATAGGATGATCAGGAGCTTCTCTTCCCTTCACTCTCCTTTCCTAATAGGATGATCAGGAGCTCCTCTTCCCTTCACTCTCCTTTCCTAATATGAACCATTCTGGTTTGTTAGAGCGAAGAGGATGATCAAGAGCTCCTCTTCCCTTCACTCTCCTTTCCTAATAGGATGATCAGGAGCTCCTCTTCCCTTCACTCTCCTTTCCTAATATGAACCATTCTGGTTTGTTAGAGCGAATAGGATGATCAGGAGCTCCTCTTCCCTTCACTCTCCTTTCCTAATATGAACCTTGAGCCATCAAAACTTTTCTGGCTCAACTTGTTCTCGTCCCCTCAGTTCAATAGGTTAATTATTGTTTCTTGGTTCATTTTTCTTCCAATTGACGATTTGATTTTAATTGATTTCATCGATTTTTGTTTTTTAGTAGGTCATGTCAATTTGTTTAGTCTTTAAGAAGTTAAAATCTTAAGCTGGTCCTTTCTTTTCTTTTTTTTTTTTTCCTGGACTAACATATTGATTCTACCAAACTAACCTAGTTACAACTCTAAATCTCACCATCAACCAGATTGCATTTATTTTTGTTAATGAAAATGTTAGGATGAATATGGGCATTTCTAAAGTGAAAAGCATGGGAGCATAAAAAAGTAAATTGGTTTGGGTACTCAAGATTGTTGAGGATCCCACATTGAAAAGATTGGTGGAGACCTCCCAATATATAAGATAGATGGGCTACTCTACCCATTGCCAATTGGTTTTGAGATGGAACCCCATATAATTTGATAAAGATGTGGTGAAAATAAACCTGAAAGGAAATACATATGTATCTTTTGGTTTTAAGTGGGTTTTTAGGCAGTTGTCAAAAAAGGAAAAAAATTGATCATTATGAGAACAGGGATAATGGCAGGCATGATAGATGTGTATTAGTCTCTTGTCCATGGGTTGTTTTAAAGGGCTGTGAAGCAAAACCAATGAGCCAAAAAAGGCAAGTTGATTCTAAAGGTTTGTATTTGGGTGAGATTTAAACCACCGAATTCAAAAGAAGGTGGAGATTCTTTTAACTTCTAAGCTATTCTCATGTGGAAGTGGTGACTGCTCAAGGTTGTTATTGTTTGATGAAGCCTTTACTTTTTTCGTTTTTTTCATTTTTAAATTATTAATTAAAATGCTTTTTATTCTCTATTTTTTATAATCATAGTTAAATAAACTTTGAAATGGCGAATTTCTAAAGTTATTTTGAAAAAAAAAAGTGAAAAGAAATATAAAGTTAAAGCCCCCAAAAGGTAAATTTCTTAAAGAAATTTGAATATAGAACTGATGATTTGATATGTAAAAATTTTATTCTCTTTATCACATATTAAATTAGTCATGAAATTTGTATATTCAAGATATCGGTTCAACAACAATCTTTTGTGTGTTGATCTAGTGAAAAAATAATTTTAATGGGTGAAGTTCTAGGATAATTATAAGTCTGTCTGGTACTAATTGACAAATTCTCATGAACTGATCAAGGTTGTTCCATATGCAAAAACTATCAAGGTAGGTGAGAGAGCTTATTTCAAGTGTAGTCCTACTAATGTTTAAAATGTCGATATTAACAAAGATGTCAAGGTCTCGATTTTATGAAAATATCCTAGAAATATCAATAAAAATGTCGATATCATTGGATATTTTTGGAAAAAATCTAAAAAACAATAAATAATTTAAAATTAATAAATAAATATTTTACACTCCCTAAGTAAGCTAAAATAGTTATTATTAATATTAAATTCACAGTAGTTCTATTTTGTTGCTATTTCTTTTTCTTACATTTCATCAATTTTTTTACAGTATAATGAAAATGTCGATTTATCCCTTGTGTCGATGTTGAACACCATGGATATATGGAAATATCGATAAAAATATCCAAATGTCGATGGAAATTTAATACCGTGATTCTACTAATGTGCCTTTGTCTTAATAAGACAGGTGAGAGAGCTCATAACATCTCCATTCATTAACAACGTATGTAAGAGTGCTAATTTCAAGTGTGTTGGTTCGGTGTGTGGCGCAATCCAACATGGCCAAGCAAGGAGTTCAAATGACCCTTTATTGGAAAAATGATTCAGCTAGGTCGAGCTCCGTCGATCGGTCGCTATCGTCGACCTCCGACGACCTCAAACTACTGGCCGCCATCGACCTCCATTGACCGGTCGCCAACGTCGACCTTAGACTATCAACCACCGTTGACCTCTGTTGACTGATCGCCACTGTTTACCTCTAACTATCGGGCGCCACCGTCGACCTCTGACTATTGACCTTTGTCGACCGGCCGCCACCTTCCACTTGTGACTACCGATCATTGTCGACCTCTGTCGACCGGCTGCCATCGTCGACCTCTGACTACTGACCGCGATTGACCGCTACCGTCGACCTTTGACTATTGGTCGCCGCCGACCTTCGTTGACCAATCGCTACTGTCGACCCCTAACTGCCGGGTGCAACCGTCGACCTCCAAGTATCAGGTGCTGTCGACCTCCGCTAATCGGCCGCCACCAACCTCCACTGATCGACCTCCGTCGACCTCCGACTATCGATTGCCACCGTCGACCTTCGATTACCGGCCGCCACCGTTGACCTCCGATGACTTCTGACGACCAGCCGCCACTTGCAACCTCTGACTATAATTTTAATGTATGTTATATTTAATCTTTAGCATATCGTCGTCTGTTGCATTCTTGTTTACGTTGAATGCCATATTCAAATATCGACGGCTGACATTCTTCTCACCTTCGAAGTACGCTGTTTTAATGTGGTGCCCTTCTTTTATCTGTTCTCTGTCTACTTCTGGGATTGGACCACAATTCAACCCTGTGATCAAAGCAAATTCTCTAAGTCCAAACTTCAACACCCGTCCTCCTATTAAGAAATTGATCTCCGAAGGATGTTTGGGGTTGCACTGCCTTTGTATCAAGTGTAGTAGCAACTGGGATGACTGGTTTGTTATCGCAAAATCAAGGTAGCTTCCAAAGCAGCTTTGGTGGAACCTGTCCAACACCCTATCTGGTAGGTTTGTCTTGATTTTTCTATGACGTCAGGCTTCGTGTGCAACAGGATTTTTAGGGGCTGCGTCCTTCTTGCCTTCGACATTAAGTACAAGGCATCCTATGATTGAGCCACCGAAAAGGAAGGTGCACCTTGTTGGTATAGGTAGTATCTATCAATTCTTTTAAGCTTATCTTGACCATGCTTTCATGTCCTTAGGATCCCTTTCATTCGGATGTGATATCGATCCATTCATGTACCCCTCCTAATCTCGGGCGTCACATGCCCATCCATCTTCAATGTGGCAAAACAAAAAAACACAGGATGCCTTGTACTTAATGCCGTAGGCAAGAAGGACTCAATCCCTGAAAATCCTGTTACACACGAAGCCTGACGTCATAGAAAAAATCAAGACAAACTTACCAGATAGGGTGTTGGACAAATTCTGCCAAAGCTGCTTTGGAAGCTACCTTGATTTTGCGATAACAAACCAGTCATCCCAGTTGCTGCTACACTTGATACAGAGGCAGTGCGACCCCAAACATCCTTCGGAGATCAATTTCTTAATAGGAGGACGGATGTTGAAGTTTGAACTTAGAGAATTTGCTTTGATCACAGGGTTGAATTGTGGTCCAATCCCAGTAGTAGACAGAGAACAGATAAAAGGAGGGCACCACATTAAAACAGCGTACTTCGAAGGTGAGAAGAATGTCAGCCGTCGATATTTGAATATGACATTCAACGTAAACAAGAATGCAACAAACGACGATATGCTGAAGATTGCACTCCTGTATTTCTTGGAGAGCTTCCTCCTACCAAGGCAGGACACCGTAAATGTGAACATGAAGCATATCAAGATGGTGGATGATGAAGAACTAAGAAGCACGGACACGCGACACACTAGCGACACGACACGGACATGGCGACACGCCAATTTCTAAAAATATAGGACACGACACGTTGGGGACACATTATTAATTTTTTTTTATTTTTTATTTATATATTATATGTATATATATTGTCATAGATACTTCTAAATAAATCATCCATACAAATTTAACATAACAAAACAATTATGCTTCATTAATAATTAATAATTAATACTTAATAGTTAATAACTTAATACTTAATACATAAACGATAATACTAATTGCTAAGCATTGTTGTCCAACATAAAATTACAATACAAATACAAATCAAAAGTAACTAAAACTCTCAACTCAAACTTCATCTTCATCACATTTGTCAGTAGGAGTGCAAACGAAAACCGAAAAACCGACGGATCGAACCGAAACAAACCGATCCAGTGGTTTGGTTTGGTTATTTTGAAAAAAACTGGACACCTCGGTTTTGTTTTTGGGAAAATCGAAAATTTTCGGTTCGGTTCGGTTCTTAATGGAAAAAACCAATAAAAAACCGAACCGAACCGTGTATATATATCCCCCTTAAAAAACCTAACCTATCGTTTCTTTTTCCAGCCGCACGCCAAAAAACCCTAACGTCTTCTCCCTTCGTTCCAGCCAGCCGCACCTTCTCGTTTTCCCTTCGTTTCTTCCAGCTGCACCATCGCACCTTCTCGGCTTCTCCCTTCGTTCCTTCAATTTCAGTCGCAACATCGTAGTTCGCACCTTCGCCCTTCAATTTCAGCCGCAACATCGCACGATTCGCACCTTCTCCCTTGGTTTTTAGCCGCGCCTCTCACTCTTCCAGGTCCAGCCGTGCTCGTTTCAGTCGATTCCAGCCGTGCTTCTCCAGTTTTCCTTCTCGGTTTCAGTCGATTCCAGTCTGATATGAACATTAGTCGATTTGCATAGCAGTTCGAATTTCGTGGGAGGTGAAATCTCAAATCCTTCTTCTTCTTCATCTTTTTTTTTTTTTTAAGAAAAATCTCAAATCTTTCTTTAACGTAACTGTGACTGTGAGAGGTGAAATCCCAAAACCGAAAACCGAACCAATGGATGAACCGTACCGACTGAAAACCGAACCAACGGTTTTGTCCCTTATTGGACATTGGTTCGGTTCCCTATTTTACAAAATCGAATACATCGGTTCGGTTCTTGGGCTCAAAATCGAGAAAATCGAACCGAGTTGCACCCCTATTTGTCAGCCTCAGCCCCACTGCCATCCTCAGTTAAAACCATCACCTCTAACTCTGGTTCATCTAATGACAAGTTAGCTACTTCAAGCATTCCAACATCTTCAAAAGAATCTCCAGCAACATCTCACAATTTTGTCTCCCCAAGTGAATATTCTGGAGTTCTTCTTGACAAGAGACGCAAATTACTATGAACATATACTAAATCATCTGCACGTTGTGGTAGCATCTTGTTCCGTTTAACAGAGTTAATAAATGAATACGTGCTCCAATTCCTTTCACAACATGAAGATGAGGAAGGTTGGCATAGTAGCTTTAAAGCAATTGATTGCAGGGTTGGTGCATAGACACCATGTATAGCCCACCAATCTTTGGCATTCTCATTATACCTAGCAATAATGGAATCAACATCATTAAAATCTTTTCCCTTTGTTGAAAATCTAGCAAACTCTAAGTTCACTTTTGCACGATCTTCTGGATCTGAAAAGTATCTCTTGATACACTTCATTCTCTCTCGAGTTACTTCAATGTCTTTATGTGGAGGCACTCGATTAGGATCCTCTTTAAGCCATTGCTCACTATAGTACCTAAATATAAGTTTTAAGTAACAAAAGTTGAGCTCTTAAACATTATATTATATATATAGACATAGAATGAATGAAAGATTTAATGATTAGAAAGTACCTTGGATTCAAAGAATGTGCCAAACAATGAAGTGGTGTATTGTTCTTGTTCCAACGATCAATAAGAATATTATGTACCACGTCATAAAAAGAAGAGACTTGTTCTCCACTTTTTCCTTCATGAGTATATATTGCCGCCTTCACCTTTTCAATCATAGAATCCCACATATCATAAACCAAATGAAGGGTAGGTGTATATGTATTGCAAACTCGGATCATGTCATATATGGTGAAGTGAATGAAAGGATATAATCAATTTTGTCCCACTAAACATCATCCAAAACCAATTGTTTCACATATCTCGCTTTTCCCACATCATCCTCTCTCTAACATGTCCATTTGTCACTAATAACCATAGCTTGCAACCCACCTTTAATGAGCTTAAACCTCTTGAGCATAATAATGACAGATGCAAAACGGGTTTCTGCCACAGAAAGCAATTTCAAAGATACAAACTCGTTAAAAATAGCCAGCCTCATTGAATGATTCATGATAAAGTTCTTCACCGCCATCACATCTCCAGCAATGTCAGAAATCCAACTACATTCCTCATACACTAATATATTGTTCTCAACATTTTTCGTTGCACATATATTCTTTAAGGCAAGATTAAGAGTGTGCACTACACATGGTGTCCAAAAAATTTTTGGAAACTGTGATTCAATGATTTGCCCCGCACCCTTGCAATTAGGAGCATTATCAGTTATCACTTGAATCACATTTTGAGGGCCAACCTCATTAATCACTTCCTTCAACAAATTTGCAATAAAATATTTATCCTTGACCTCACCTGAGCAATCCACCGCTTTTAGAAACATTGGTTGACCATCTGAGATTGCCATAAAGTTTATTAGAGGTCTCCTTTGTGAATCACTTCATCCATCACTTATAATGCTTACTCCCATTTCATTCCATGTGTCTTTAATGGGCTACAATAATCTCTTAATGTTTGCCTTCTCTCTTTGAAGAAGAGTTGTCCTCAACAAATTATATCCAGGAGGCACATAACCCGACAATAAATTATTTGCAGCATAAGTAAATGCACCTATAAAATGAGGATTTCTTGCTAAATGAAAAGGTAATCCTAAAGAATAAAACATCCGTGCAATAAGTGCATGTAATCGGTCTCTTGATGCAAGGTTAAACGATTTTTCTATTGCACTTGGAGCACTCTTCCTTTTTTTTTTGGCTAAAAAAAACTCGAATTATTCACACTATCTCCACCAATGGATAAACTTGAAGGTGGTAAAGGAACATTTTTAGGAGCCTTTTTAACCAAACGACTCTTTGCTTCATCCTCCAATTTTTGCATCTCGGCAATATCTTGAGGGATAACTTTTAAACATGCTCAAATTCCATGACCATTTATCTTCAATAAATGAGCCCTACCCTAGTATATGAACTTCTCTTTGAAACTTGACAAAAATTACATTGCCATAACATGTTTCCACCTCCTTCATTCAATCTTTGTTGTTTGGTCACATATTGCCAAAGTGGTTTTGATTCATCTTCAACACTAGAGGATGAAGGTGCTGGAGTAGATAGGGAAGGAACACTTGAGGATGACATCTAATTTTTTTTTTTTAAAAAAACCCAAATTTTACATGATGTTTTTGTCTAATTTTAAAAGGAAAAAAGATTATTGTAAAATAAAACTTACCTTACAGATTGAAGGAGAGGAGAAAAATCTCGAAGGAGGGAGATTGGGAGAAGATGACTGTCGAGGGAGAAGAGGATGTCGAAGAAGGAGATATGAAATTTTCGAATGGAAAGGGGCCACTGAACTTAAGTTACTGTCGGACACTTTTTTTTTTTTTTTTTTATAAGAGTTACTGTTGGCAGGCGACAAGCTTTAGGGTTTTAATTGTTATGTTTTAAAATATGGCTTGGGCCTTTGGGTTTTAATTGTTATGTTTTAAAATATCAGACAGTATTGGGCTTGGGCCTTTTCTATTTTAAAAGAAGGGGCTGGGTTATAAAAGAAACGGAGGGACGTTGATTTTTTGAAAAAAAGTGTACGGACGTGTCCGGATCGTATCCCTCACGTGTCCGGACGTGTTCGATATTTAAAAAAAAAATTGGGACAGCAAATCTGCGTGTCCGACACATGTCGGCACGTATCCGTGTCGGTGCTTCTTAGATGAAGAACTATTTAATAGCTACCCGTGGGGTAGGTGTGCATTCGATTTGCTGGTGGACTATATGCACAAAGCTTTAGTGACTAAGGGAGCTACATGTATAACAATGGGGACTTCATATTCCCCCTGCTTGCGTGGGCGTATAAAGTGATCCTCACACTAAGCTCCACCAAGAATTTTTTTGCCCGGAAAGTGTCTATACGCATACCGTGCATCATAACCTGGTTTGCAGACACGCAACCCAAGTGGAAGGACTTAGATCGCAAAGTTTTCGAGTCTTTTAAGGTAATTACCATATGGTTTATAATTTTAGTATTCTAATGTAACAATGTATGCTGACATAATGATGAACCTATTAACATACCAACTAGAGATAAGTCCACTTCTGGCCACCGATGAGGAGATGACTACGGATTTCTTCAAACCATTTGTTGATGGAGAAGCAGACTTACGACGTGAATTCGAAGCCCAAATGGTAAGGGAAAACTCCGTGCAAAATGTAGCAGGCTTGGAATTTAATCGAGGTGCGACATCAATGGTTGATAGTAAACAAATAAATGATGTTCTCGAGCAGATTAGAGAAGGATTGAATGTGATGGAAAAAAAACAAGAAGCCATGAATGAACGATTAGACGAGCTGGTTGGGAGTGTCAACTTAATGATCGACTGTAGGAAGACTAGACAGGTGACGAAAATGGACGATACGGAGGATGATGTACCTTTTATTTTTAGAGTATGTGTTACATTAGAATTGTATGTGTGTTTGTTGTCAATTGATTCTGTTAAACTGTATGTTAGTTGTGATCGATGAATTCTGTTAAACTGTATGTCCATTGTGATCGATGAATTCTGTTAAGCCAATATGTCTATGAATGAGGAATTTTGTTAAATTTGTTAAATTCATATAGGAGGCACGTGATTTCGTCCAAGAGCTGGATGACTTGGAAAATGAATAAGAAGAAAATGACGATGAAGTAGATTTAAAGGATGCCGAGGATGACACACTATTCAGGTATAGAAAAAACGACGAAGAAGACGACCCAACAGGACAAGCACACCCTGGGAACGTAGGTGGAATGACTGGAGCTGCGGGTACCAATGTGTCGAAAGCCCCCCACAAAAAAGATGGCCATCATGAAGGCGGGAAAGGGAAAAAACATGAGATACGGTACATTACATTCATGCCGCAAATACCCCCCCCCCCCCCCAACCCAAGTACTGATTTTGTACATTACAAACCTTATTGCAGCCAACTGATGTGTTAAAGGAGGTGGATGATACCACTAATGATGCCATTCGTTCTATCGACGAAAAGGAAGTTTATGAAAAATACAAACGAGATGTACGGGGAAAACAAGTATTAAATGTACACAGACAACACGCTGTAATCCGTTTGCCGTCCCATCCACACAGTGAGGTATGTGCGTGTTAATCATGAAAATACTTATAACATGCATGAGATACTAAGAAATATATCCCTAAAACTCTTCTCCCCCTATTGTCACAAGCTGAAGAAAACACCATATTTTGCTACTCAAGAAGTAGGACATGATCCAAAATCTCAAAAGAGGGTGCTTGCAGAGGTGTGTACTGTTTTTTATTCAATGTACATGAGATATTGGTCTGTTAACTATAATGCATTGTATGTGATGTTACTTATTAGTATTATATTCCTATCAGGTGAACACAAATATCACCTTCAACAGACAGATTAAAACCCAAAAACCTGTTGTTTTGATCCCAAGCGTGCAACCAAGGAGGTTGGGTCTGTAAGAGAACCATGAATATATTGATGCTCTCCGGGGGACTTGGCAACAAAAAATGCAGACAGATAAACCAGCCATCAGTAGTGCATTGTCTTTCAATCTTAACTTGACCCAAGAAATGAATAGGCATATCCAGAACTATCTTCGTGACTTAAAGACAATCAGTAGTTCACCGTTTGCTTTAGTTTTTTTTTTTTGGTCCATTTGAAACTTTTTTTTGTGCTTTGCCTGATAGTTAGAAGTAGAACGAACTTACACATGCTTCTTTTGATGCTACTTTATAGCAAGTAGGAAAAAAAACTCCAATGTATTCACCGGATAGAAAGGTGCCAAAGAATTTGTGCTACTTTTTTTTGTGCTTCTTTTGATGTTTTTTTTTTGGTATTATATACCTCTTGTTTTGTGCAAAGACCTTAAAATGGACGTTCCATGTATTTATTCTGGTGATTTATGGAATCAACTGTTATGTTTGATGAATTTTATGATGAATTTTATGTTGTTAGTATGTTATTTCTAGAAACACAGCGTTGTGACAAATGAATATGCAACAAGTATCTCGTTTTTATTTTTTGGACAAGTGGTATGTGCGTGAAAACAGGAATGCAAGTCTCCCTTTTGTTGTTTGCTACATTAAACAACAAAACACATAGCTAATGAACCCTGGAAAAATGTGAATTTTTTGTTGCGTTAAGTACATACCCCACAAACACACTGTATTTCAATTTAAGCCCATTTTTTTGGATTTCCATCCTTTACTGTGTATTTTGTTTTTTCCATTAAGATGAACCTCGCAAAAACATTGTATTTATACATGCCGAATGTGCCCAAAATGGTGGATAGAAAACAGAAACGATGTGTTATTGCCACAAATCAGGAAGACAAAAAATTATATAAACGAAAGACAAATAGACATACGCTCATGTTATACCACACACTGGGCAAACTGCCACTCATATTAAAAAACGACAAACAACGCAAAAAAACTTACCCTAACCACCGCAACTGCCAGAAACACAAAAACACCCCACATCATAATCTACCTAATAAAATCAAGGGGGATTTGCACAAATAGCAAAAACCGGCAAAAGTATTGCAAAAATAGAAAAAAAATAAAATTATTTGCGGAAATAGCAAAAAATACGTTAAATTACGAAAATACCCTTAGTATCTCCAATAGTCTATCAGTCCCTATTATTGATAGTCACTGATAGACTTCGATTAATCGGAGTCTATCAGTGATAAATACTAATAGACTTTGATGATAAGTTTCAATTAATCGGAGTCTATTAGTGATAGACACTGATAAACTTTGATTAATCGAAGTCTATCAGTGTGTATCACTGATAGACTTTGATGATCATAATCTATAAGTTTTTATCGTGTTTAATTCAAGCCTATCAGTGATAGCCGCTGATAGAAAACAATTTAATTCAAGGCTATTAGTTCAGTTTAATTCAAGGCTATCAGTTTCTATCCATCAGTTTAATTTAAGTTTATCAGTGATAATCACTAATAGAAAACCGTTTAATTCAGGGTTATCAGTTTCTATCACTGATAGAAATCAATTTAATTCAAGACTATTAGTTTCTATCACTGATAAAAACCAATTTAATTGAAGTTTATCAGTTTCTATCAGAAATCAATTTAATTAAAGTCTATTGACTTGTATCACTGATGGAAATTAGTTTAATTCAAATCTATCATTTTCTATCGAGGATAGAAATCAGTTAATTGAAGTCTATCAGTTTCTATCTCGAATAGAAATCAGTTAATTATCAATTAATTGAAGTCTACCAATGATTGTTACTGATAGAAATCAATTTAATTGAAATCTATCAGTAAAGTACTTTGCATTGCAATCATCTTGGTAATTAGAAACTCATCCAAAATTATTATACTACAATCATAAATTGAACAAAAAATTTAAGTCTCTTGTGGTAATTCGAACATAAAATCCAAAAATAACCATTACGAACAAGCGACTCTCAATCAACAATATAATTTTTAAAGCTAGCACACAAGCTCCGTGACCACCACCATAAAATTGCTATTCTTGTATTCTTTGTATTTCATTATCTATCAATTATAGCCCTGATAGACTTCGACCAGTGATAGTCAGTGATAGACTACGATTAACCGGAGTATATCAGTGATATACTTTGATATACCTATACAAACACTCACCAAAATTGCTATTTTTGTATTCTTGGCATTCTTGAATTAAAAAGAAGACCAACAAGAAGATGAAAATGCACAACCTAATAAACTGCACAGAAAAAAACAGAGGGAAAAAAAGCATATTAATCACACAAGAACTCCACCCACGTAAATGCACAAAAATGCACAAAAAATAAAAAAAATAAAAAAAAAGAAGAAGAAATCGTAACAACTCATTATACGAAAAAAAAAAAAAATCGTAACAGCTCATAAATGCACAAAAATGCACCAAAAAAAAAAAAAAAGAAGAAGAAGAAGAAATCGTAACAGATTTCAAAATACACAAGAAATGAGGGAAGAAAGGGTAAATGGAAAGTAGAAAAAGAGAAGGGTAAAATGGGAATATTCTAATTTTTTTGCCATATTTGCAATTCTTTTTACCTTGTGCTAAATTTGCTATTATATATAATTAATTTGCCACCCACTGCAATTACTCTAAAATCAATTAGATATGGGATTCCTGCAAGACCTATGATTATGCCCAACCTGCTCACATCGTCCACACTTTATAGTCGGCCTCCCTTTTATACACGACAGAATCCTTTTTTTTTTTTGGTCTGCCAACTGATCGTTTTGTGTTTGGTGGGAGAACATGGTCATCGCCAGCCCCTATGTTGTTTGACAAATGTGCAACATTGCCAACTGGGCGTATGTATTTACTATATACTTGAACTAAATTCGAAAGTCGATAGAACTCATGTGAGTACGTTGAAATTCCAAATTCCTCCGAGATAACGCAAGGCATGTGTGTGCACACGGTATCAGATCCAGGTCCCAATGTCTACACGTGCATGTTCGAGACAGAGTGTTAACCTCGTACTGCTTGGTCCGATCATGTATTTCCAATTGGTATTGATTGATATTGTAAATCTGAAACAATCGACGTATAAGAAGAATTGAAAAACACAAAAACATATTTTAGGGTGGAACTTATTGTAATGAAGAAATTCAAAACTCACATCCATAGTCCGACTCCGGTTTAGTGAAGATCGGAGCATATCTTCCGCCCAAGGAGATAGATCTGTGCGCTGAAAACTAGAAAACGTTCGACGTTCATAAAACCATCTTTGCGTCAGACTGCGTGCATCTTCAAGAAGATGAATAACAGGGAGTTCACGTGTATCCTTCAATATTGCATTGGTGCACTCAGATATGTTGGTAGTCATTAATGAGTATCTCTTTCTTGCAAAAAACACCCTTGCCCACCTAGGTTTCTCTAACCCTTCTAACTCCACCCTAATTGAGGGGACTATGTCTTCTAATTGCGTCATGTAATATTCATAGTCTTCGGTTGTGTATGCCCTCGCACAATTATGGAACACATTGTCAATCAAGTTAGACTTGTATTTTTTTTTAGGTTTCTCAATAAGTGTCATGCACAAAGTTCATGCTCTGCGGAATCGTTGCTATTCCTAACACCATTGAGGATGCTGAGATGTCCATCAGAAACAATAACAAGCTCTTTATGCTCACCTAAAACAACTTTTAGATTATGAAAAAACCACGTCCATGAACCATCATTCTCTGAATCTACTATCGCAAGCGCCAATGGTACAATTTGAGAGTTTCCATCCACCGTGCACACAGTTAGAAAGGTGCCAAAGAATTTGTGCTTTAACGTTGCACCATCCATCGATATAATCGAAAGGCAAAACCTCCATGCATGTATAGAAGCTGAAAGACACATGAAAAGTACTTGAATCTGCCTTGATCGTCAACATCAAACGCAGTATATGTGCCTGGTAAAAAAATGATAAACAGAACACATAACATGTTACTGGGCGTTGTGCATAAACAAATATAGTATATGTGTGATGTTGACCTGGTACATACACCATATAACACACATTCAAACCTGGGTTTTTCTGAATTAGAGCAGCTGAAAAAGCTGGGATTAATGCATATGAAGCTTCTAGTGATCCCCTGATGTACTTTCCATTTGTGTCTAATAGGTTTTTGAACTTTAAAAGTGCCAAATAAGTTATTAAACTTTTTAATGTTGTGTCTAATAGTTTCCTAGCACATTCAACATTTTTTTAAAAAAAATTATAAAGCTGAATTTTGTGTTTATAGAGCTTTCAATTTTGTATCTTGTACATCTGAATTTTAAAAAATGTTGAATAGTTAAAGACCCATTAGACACAAATGAAAATTTGAGGACCTCATATATACTATGTACATTGTTCATATTATTCTTCAACCCCTATTTTAATATATTTACTTTCAATTTGACATTCATACATATTACTCTATATATACCTCATATATACTATGTACACAGTTTTCTTGTTTTGCTTATTATAGTCACATATATTGAGTTTTTCTTTGTCAAACATATGGGGTGGAGGATTCAAACATATGTCAGTTAAACTATACCCATGTTTGTCCAAACACCACAATATAAGTGATAACATTAAACTATTATAACCTAACATATATACTGTGTTTATATAATAGATGCTTAAATTTAGAAAATATATACATGGTTTGAAATAAGCAATACATCCACAAAGAACTCTATTGATCTCACCATAACAAACTATTTTAAAAAAGGCCACTCCATTAAGCGACATTGGCATTTCTCTCCTTCATTAGCGAAGTTCAAACACAAACAATCCCACATGCCATTTCCCAAATAATATATGTATATATCAGTACATACCGCTCTCTCTATTCTCCGATGACTATGTGACTACCCGTTCCTCCATGTCATGCGCCATGATTGACTTTGCGACTACCCACAACACCCATAAGTAGCGACGACTGTGACCATCGAAATTACGAGGAAATGTAAAAAGTCAGTGGAAGATTCTTGCCTTTTCATTTTCCTCGATCAAGGATTGGTTGAAGAGGATCATATAGATGAATATGAACTGATTTTGGAATAATATGAAAATGGGAAATGACGAAATCACGCTCAAATGAAGATTTTTTTTTTAGAAGAAAAATGAAGATATTTCCTTTTATGCCTTTTTAAAATATAATATATTTAACTATGGGCATTATCGAACATTTGTAAAAATTATTGTGAAAATGAAAGTAGTGAAACTGAGTCTATAAAAGTGGCCCATATGTGTAAGTTATCCCTAGTTTGTTTGCAGATTTGGGCCTCAAAATCTTTAAACTTCATCAATGCTAAGATATGGGTCTGTTTGGACCGGTATCGTTTTCATATGGAGTATTCCTTGTAAATGACCATAAAATATGTATCAGACACACATAGTTTATATATTCATATGTATATATCATATTTTATATATTTCATTTTTTATATACCATATTCCAGAGTATACAGAAATATATACCACATGGTATATATGAAACATAAGTATATTGACATATGATATGTATTTTTGTATAATCTGGAATATGGTATATAAAAAATGAAATATATAAAATATGATATATACAAATGAATATATACGCTGACATTGACTGGAATGAGATATCCCTCTAAATATATTAAATATTAAAACTGAAAACGCACCCATCTAAAAACATGTTTATAATGTGTATATATGAAACTGACATTAACTAAAACGATATATCCCTCTGAATATATAAAATATAAAAACTGAAAACATACCCATCTTCAAAACACTGGAAACCGAAGCAGAAAAGTTTAACACAGTTTGCTAGAAACCTCCAAAAACAACTAAGTAAACAATGACCCAATAACCAAAGAAGAAAACAAACAGTATATATTTTATAAACCACATAACAAACTCAAATATACCTTCTGTGAATGAACTCCAATTGGCAACAACCAAAACACAATACAGACTTTCTTCTTTTTTTTTTAGAAAAAAACAATACGGACTTTCTAAACAAGAACGACAGAATGAATGGTCGACGTGAGCGTGAATGAAGGGTGGAACTTTTTTCACGTGAGATAATATGTGAGAGAAAATCTTGAGAGAATCAATGAGTTATTTAAGAGAGAGAAAGTGAAAGATTTTTTAACAAATAATTATTATGAGAAGATATTTTAGGCAAATATATGAATTATTTTATTTAGCTAAATTATGATAAAAAGGGTAGAATGGTAACAAAAATTGCTGGGAATCTAATCTTGAAAATCTTCAAAACTATTCACATATATGTAAATATATGTTTCAAACAGTCTATTCATAAAAAAATCTCTAAAAAAAAAAATCGTGCTACTCAAATGTTGACTTTTTGACTTAGATTGTCGAATTTATCTCTCCAACGAAATTAGGAGCATTACCTCTTTTTTTTTTCGTAATGATAGTGTATCTGAAAAAAATTGTCATCAAATCTTATATCATTCCTATCAATTTCGAATGAAAAAATATCTGTAATTAAGTTTGAAACCTAAAATATAATTCAACAAACAATGTGAATTATCAACGGAATAAAAAAAAAGATTTTCCTTTTTTGAAAATTTAATCAAATGGGTGAATTTTAACTGTTTTTTTTTACTATCATAGCAGTCACAATAATTCTTCTAATTGAATTTTGTTTGGTTATCAGTATCATTTTCTCAATACCAAACACCATTGGAGGCAATGTGGAGCTCCAATATGAAATCTCTCACCAAATTTCTCATTCCCCTCCCTCCTCTTTCTATCACATTCACAGTTCAAACACGATGATCGTCATAGCAACGACTGCTGCTATCTCCTTGCCTTATCTCTTTTTTGAAATCCTCGAAGCTCAATTTCAAGAAAGTCCGTAGTCTTGTTTCTTTTGACTTTAATTTATTTTTTGGTGTTTGGCTGCAATGTATTTCTATGGTTCAATATTACAAAGATGTAGTAGCAAACATAAGATGAAGATTTCTTTTCATAGTTTTTTAATACAGGATACTTGCTTACCTCAATGCTTAATATCTAAATTAGACTTTGTCCCTTAAATTTAAATACATAGTATTTTTCATCCCGAATACATGAATTTGCAGTCATTAAAATCATATGCTTTTTTTTTTACATACCTTTTACATGTTATTGGTGCTTTGATTTTCTAGATTTTTTTATTTATTATATATCGGTATTAAATTATTAACCAATTAGATATAGATTTTTAATTATTTTGTATTTTCAATTTTTTGGTTGCTTAACGGTTGATTTAAGGGATTTGTAGGTGGATTTAAAAAACCAAAAACCAAAAACCAAATGAGCATCAAACGGGGTCTATGATTTTAGATTTTATATAACTACTCCCTAATCACATAATTCCAGATTTTCTAGATTTTTTATTTATTATATATCGATATTAAATTATTAACCATAGTTTGGTTTGAATTTAAGTTTATGTATCAAATCAGTATTTTGATAATCAATTCGACTGATTTTTTTTTTTTTAAATTATCTTGTATTCTAATTCTTTTTTTTTTGTTAATGCCTCCAAAATTTTTGGGTGAATTTGTTTAAGTTGATTTGGATTTTATATTCGATATATCTACCATATATGATTTTAGATTTTTAGTTAGAATATTTTTTTCAATTGATATTCTAATCACTATGGCCCCGTTTGCATTTGATTTTTGGTTTTTGAAAATTATGCTTGTTTTCATCCAATTTTCCTACAATGGTTTTCATTTTGGACACACTTGAGTTCCTAACCAAATTTCAAAAACAAAAACAAGTTTTTGAAAACTACTTTTTATAGTTTTCAAATTTTAACTTGGTTTTTGAAAACAAGAGAATGAGTTAACATAAAACAAAGAAATTTAGAGGTAAAAGTAGTGTTTTTAAGCTTAATTTTCAAAAACAAAAAACCAAAAACCAAATAGTTATCAAACAGGGCCTATGTGATTCTAAGATTATTTTTCGTTGTTCACGTTTGAATTTTATTTTTTATTTTTTTTATTTTGTTAATTAGAATGATTTTTAATTTTAGATTTATCTTAAATCAGATATTTGATTTAACTACCCTATAATTCAAGATTACAAGATTTTCGGTTATATTTCTAGTTGAAGGTATTTTCATAACTTAATATTTCATATTTATTAATTCATAATACCGGTTTGACCATTTATTCAAAGAATAAATCAGTTTGTCATTTTTCAAAACGTGTTTTTACATATGACCATTTTTTTCATTATCCTTTCGTGAATACTTTTAATTAAGTATTAAGATTGAAAAATATATATCAACAAATCAGAGTGGCGCAACGGAAGCGTGGTGGGCCCATAACCCACAGGTCCCAGGATCGAAACCTGGCTCTGATAAAAAAAATAATAAAAAAACCAATGACTTAAATTACACCGACTACGATAATAACTTTTAAAGTTAAACTAAAAGTAATTATTTAATAAACTAAAAAGAACTTACAAAAATATCAAATATCGGAGATTTTTCCTCATTGGTTTACATAGAAAGTAATTTGTAGCTATTCAAATGGTCGGTTGCATTTTGAATTTAAAATTGAAAAGAGGCCAAGAACACAGCTGATATTCCTTATAGTTAAAAGAAAAAAGGAAAAGAAAAACAAAAATACTATTTATTCCAACAAAAGGATCCAAAAATAAAATTTAAAGAAGTACTGAAAATATAAAATATATATTTTTGGTTGCCCCCACCTCTCACTGTCATCAATTTCCAAGCATAAATGGAGGGGAATAAGAAATGATTATTGTTACTCAAAAAAAAAAAAAAAAAAAGAAGAAATAATTATTGGTGGTTATGTGGCAGCTATACATTTATTGGTTGCAAAAATATATCAGATTTGTCAAATTTCTAATAAAATATTGGTTTAAATTCTATTTTGATTTCTAAAATGGTAGGGATCTTGTACTTTAGATTTTGAACTTTTATATAATAATAACTATTTTGATAATCCCAAATAGTTTGTAGGAAATTATTACGGTAAATGGATAACGTAGTTTTGAATATGCGTATTAACACGGACATATATAGAATTCACACTAGTTGAAGTAGATGTTAGATGGACAAACACTAAATATTAACACGATCAAAATAATTGTTTTTTAAGGATGAAAATATATTGAATTAAATATTTTAAAATCCGTAGATCAAATTTGAATAAAATATCATTAAAAAAATAAAATTTAAACCTAAAATATAATCAATCAAAGCCACGGAACGAAAGCTAAAGGCACACGTTTTGTATTGTACTATCTTGGAAGAAAATATGAAGCAAATTTAATAGGGTAGTACAACGTTCATCACATTAATATAGAGATGTGTCTAATAGGTTACAAAGTTGAAAACCCTATTCATAAGAAGTTGATTTAACCTTATATAAGGTGAATATATAGATTTTCGAGTATTGAGTTAATACAGTTAATTAGGTTAAAGTTGGCACGGTCTAATTTTGAATTATGAATTATTCAATTTACAAAATCTCACTTATTGCATGATTTGACAAGACCTATACTCGATATAACTCACAATCTGAAACAACCTAGATTTCTGCACAACTTATGACTTTAGCTAGCAACTTGTGACTCAACATAGATTGTAATTCAGAACAAAGTTGAAATGATATTAACATAATAGTATGGTTTATAAATTTAATATTAAATAATTATATTAATTTTTTTTTTTGACAATATGTGGGGAGGGGGATTCGAACCACAAACCTTGTGGTTATCAGTACAACTTTATGCCAGTTGAGCTAAGCTCTTGTTTAAAATATTGTCTTGAATAAAGGTTATACATTTAAGAACTCAATACTAAGATTGCGTTATCTAGAAATTATATCTATAATAATAATTAATTAGTCTGTTTTTTTCTTGTCTAAATTATAAAAAATACTATGGAAAATGCTTCTTTTTTTTTTTTTTTTTCCTTATCTCACCATAAATTCTTCCTCATGAAAATTAATGAGAAGTTTTACCTATTTGTCATGTATTCATACACTAGTAGCTTTTCTTCTCTTTCAACACATCATTCCGAGAGCTTCACTAGATTTTCAGCAAGGGTATTTTTGAAACATTTATAACAATTTTAACGGTTTCCATCCAAAAATTAATGACAAAGGTATTTTTGAAACATTTTAAAGTTCAGGGACATTTTTGAAACCTTTTGAAGTTCAGGGGCATTTTTTAAACAAACTTCATAGTTCACAGTTTTTTTTTTTTTTTTTTTTTTTTGATGGGTAGACAAATTATCTCTTGTGCCGTTTTGTGCTCTCTCCAGTACTATTCATTAAGATGTGTGTTAATAAAAATTCTCTACATTGATTAGTTTATTACTTAATTTACATATATGCCAACTAAAATATAGTTGGACCAGTTAAAACATACATTCTCAAAGATCAGATGTTCGAACCTCTTATCTCCACATGTAGTTGAACTAGAGAAAAAACATAATTTACGTACTCCTCAGGTACAACGTCAATACATTAATTCTTATTTTGTAAAATTCCAATTTATATTAGACAAGTAAAAATAAGCTTAATTTTTCTAAAAGAACATAAAATTAAAATAAAAACCATTTATATATTAGTTTGTGACACATGGAAACATGTAAGATTTGTAATTTTTTGTAAAAAAAAAAAAAAAAACCTCACAAGCCAAGGTCGAGACATAAAGCAAAGCGAATACAAACCCAAGCAAAATCCAAAGCAACAAATAAAATTCAATAGAAAATGTCTCATTGGGAGGGAGCATTAACCTCACTAGCATTAATCGCACTTGGCATCTAAAAAAGATAGATGACCTCACCATCTGAAGAGAACAGCCCAATAAGATCAGGATAGGGGGATATCCATGAACACGAAGGTTATGCTCCTTCTAAATATGGTATACAATTGCACACCAAACCATCCTCCAAACTCTATGACATAAACTTTTACCTGCACTATAATGACAAATAATCCAGTCAAGCTCCGTAGACCAAGAAGTGATTCAATAGGAGGTCTGCCTCAAAGGAGCTCTTCACCCTACAATGAATTGCAAAACGAGAACTCAAAGAAAAAATTATCATGAGATTCAGATGCCCCCTGCACAAGACACAATTAGCAGAAATAGAAGAATTCCACTGGCAAATCCGATCACGTGTATAGTGTGAGTGTCTATCTTGAATAGCAAGCCACACGTTAAAAGAGTGTCGAAGAATGTTCTCACCAAACTACAAAAGTCCAAACCAAAGCACCACAACCTAGGACGAATCGAGTACCAAGCACTAGCCACTGAAAAGACACCAAAACCACAAGGGAGCCTGTTGCCTGGTAAGGTAATGCTAAAATATGCAATAAAAAGCTCACAAACACACGTGCAAGTATAGACGATCATTAGCAAGTGATAAATATTTTTATACCGCCTCCACAAGGATTGATGCAATGAATTTTACTAATCTAAACTAAATTCTATTGAAATTCAACAATAACTTGTAAGATTTTGTTTATTAACCTAAGTGCAATAAAAACAAAACATTTGCTCGAATTTAAAATCACAAAGATGCTAAGAAAAGCATACTAAATAGGACTTGGAATAGAGAGAAGAAAGCAGGCTCTCGAATTAGGGGTTTTTATACTTTTGTCGAATAACTTTGTTGGAGCAAAATACTTGCTAAATCAACTCACTCAGCAGCTTAACACGGAAACTTCTCGGTTTTCCTAAAATTAGTGAAACCACTTCAATTTGACCACTGTTATGTGCATTAGGTGGGTGATCATCCCTGAACTCACCACTTTTATGAAAGCTAATATAATTTAGAGCAATCAATTACTATTATTTTTCCCAAAACAATAATAACAATGCTAGAAAATGGTTGACTAGACGAAATTCTAGCATTAATCATGAAGAACACTCTAAATTGAGTTGAAATATAGCAAGATATACTCAATTAAGCATTCAGGTTAAGTACAAATTCTCCTAATCCTCACCTAAAGAGGATTAGTTCATGCTTAAGGAAGGAAAACAAATAAAACTAAAGAGAAATCTCATAATATGCAATCTAAGTACAAGAGAAGGATCAATAGAGAAAGAAAACAATAAAAGGAAAGAGAAAGCTCAAAATGGAAGCTCCAAATGGTGCTTTCTTCATGTCTCCAGCTCCATTTCCCTTTGGGTTTTTCTTCTCCAATCATTGTTGTCCATTTTTTCCTCTTCAAGACCTCTCTTCTTCCCCTTTTCTAACCCCAAAAACGATTGCTTATAAAATTCCCTATTCCCTCTTGATTCAAGGCTGATTGGGCGTTGAGGGTTTACTTTATGGCAGCTTCCCATTGGTTGAAAAAAATTGAATGTGTTAAAAAGGTGCCAACTCATTTAATGAATTCTATTCTTACGTGTGAATTCGTGTGTGCTCCAATTTTGCTCTAGTAATATCTGCTAACAGAATATTCTAAGAGAAAATTGCAACACCAAATAATCATGAACTAGTGCTTTCTTAGCTTCTAAATTCTCAATTAAGCCAATCAAGATATTTCATAGCAACCAATTAAACAACAACAACAATTTAGGAGAATTTAAACATTTAAATACCAACATTATACTCAATTAGAGAATAATTCAAGTCTAAAAGACTAACTAATAACTCTCATTTGGAGAGTTATCAGAACCACAACACTTAATCCTCCCTGTCGAGGACAACCTAAATAGGTAGCACTGAAGAAGAAAGATCCCCTAGGTCAAATGAATTACAAGGGCCAACAACAAGCACCAACAACCTTGAGAAGTCTGAGACTTTTGCATGTAAAGAGCTACCAGCATCTAAAACGATACTAGTTCTGAAATACTAAAGAATAGAGCCCATCGAAAACCAGGAATCAAACCAAACAAAAAAATGATGCCCATCACCAATCAAAAAATGCACTAGAGGACATAACTTATCTCTAACACCAAGGATAGCCCTCTAGTACCAAAGAACATTGTTTGATGGACGAATAACCTAAATACTATGCCCACGCAAAATATACGCCTTAATCCAAGCAACCCAAAAAAAACCCAGAACAAATAATAATAAGCCATAATAGCTTCATGACTGCCATATAACATTCCAAGAGGGAATGCGATAAACTCCCAAACCTTGAAGACATATCTCTGACCAAGCAACTTTTGCACCATCCACACTTTGAAGCTCTCTTCTAAAGATAAGACTGGAGCATACGATCTAATTCATGAACAACACAAGAAGGAAGAACAAACACACTAGTGAAGGGGATGAAAGCCCCGATGCAGCGGAAGCGCATCGAGAGGATCTCACGCCGTATATTAATTAACATTAAAATATCAATACGAAAAGGCAAAATGCTACTTTAATCATGCTTTAAAGTGGCTATAAAACATTATAAACATGCTGAAAAATACAGAAAAATAAAACTACTTTATTTTTCATACTTTTCTTAAGGAAATGAATAACCGCTACAAACCTTCGTTGTAGACTTGACCGATTCTCGCCAACGACGCTCTAACGATGAAAAACACAGCAACCTCTTTGAAATTCTTCGCTGGAATTTTTCTTCTCCAAGAACACACAACCACAGAGGGAGGCTTGAGAGAATGCACGAGTCTTGTCTTGTGAATCTAAGAGCAAGAGGGCTCCCTAACCTTTAGGTCTAGTGTTCTATTTATAGGAGAAAGACCACGAATAAAATATTCACATAAAATCAATTATTTCCATACCTGATTTAATCTTTTCCATAATTAATCAATTCCATGACCAATCAATCCCATAATTGATTAATCTTTTCCATAAATGATTAATTACTTCTACAAGTGATTGATCATTTCCATAATTGATTAATTTTGAATTAATTAATCACCAATTAAATATCATATATTTAATTTCCGGCCTTGAATTAATTAATTGCCAAATTTAATTTTAGGCCTTAAATTAATTAATTCATATTTGAACTCTTTCAAATTCCTATAAATTTAATATGAATCAAATTCATATTAATATTTGAATTTCTCCAAATATTTATTTCTCTCATAACAATATATCAATGTACATTATATTGTTTCCCGTAGTTAATTGAACATCTTCAATTTACATTTATTACTTAGTTGCCTCAAAATACTTTATGAGCTACCAGTGGGACCTAATGGACCTGCAGATCAGGAAGCTCCAACGATGTGAGATTAATTGGTCAAACTCATTAACCAAATTAATCAATATTCGTTAACTGTGTGTACATTCCACTATAGACTCACAGTTGCACTCTTCTCACTGCAGACATATTTTCTGTGTCCACGGATATAGACCAATAACGACTGGTTAGTCCTTCACGAGTGTCCGTAACACTAGATGAGTCAAATTACCGTTTTACCCCTAGGTTGCTTCTATTTTCCTTAAGTACCAGTTATCCTCTAATGAACAACCTGTTTTTGGTCCAACCATCAAACAGAAAACCCTCTCGTGCCATTGAGAGGGTAGGGCCCTTTGTTCAAGACTCGGAGTCACCACTTAAGGGAACACTCATCTGCCTCCCTAAGGTCGAAAAGGAGTGAATTCCATCTTGTGTGATTATGTTCCCAGCTCCCCATTCAGTCTTGTCCCCAAAATGATAAGCTTATTGAGTCAGCGTATTGGCCACTCTCACCCATACAAATCAAAGGACAATCTCTCATGGGCAGAAGTCCATAATCAACTCAAGATTAAGACTAAGTTGTCTAGGTCATTCTAGTGAAATAGAAACCTAACTAGTTAACGGTGTTATAACTAGTGGTTGCTATTTCGCGGTCCGGTCTTATGCAAACTCATTGCATAGGATACCCTCACTTGCATGTCTCCTACACGAACACGTTGGATCATGGTGTTTGTATCAAATACAAAGTGGGTCGTATCCATAGTGTTACTAGGATAAGGCACCCCAATCTTATCTCTATACTATAGACCCTTTAGACTTCATCTTGAACAGTGATCCCCATATGTCTCCACATACAGTTCAAGACTCATACTACAGCCTAGGATGTCTAGTTTATTGGATTATGGTTATTTAGGCAAAGACAAACATAATATAACTAACAACACTTAATGGAAAAATACATCAATATTATTTCATTAATATTCGGTCAACCGTTACATTCACTATCTACGAGTTTTAGGGCATAAAACCCAACAACTAGCTCAATAAACCTGAAAAGCTTCGAAGAACAAAGTGAATAAGGCTGAAGACACCCAACATAAGAAAGGGCTATGACAAACCAACTCCTCACATTGGCAGTCACTCGATCCAACAGAAGCTCACAATCAACATATACGAAAGTCTACGACATATGGGGGAGGCCCAAATAACGAATTGGAAGGGAGTCCAATGAAAAACCCATAAAAGTCGCAAGCCCCTCAACCTTACTAGGATCTAACCCAACAAAAAAATAGATCAGTCTTCCCAACATTACCTACAAGACCCAAAAGGACCTGAAATCTTCAAAGAGAAGCCTAAATAAAGCTTAAAGAGTCCTTATGATCCGAACTAAAAATCATCAACAAAACATAGATGAGTGAATTGAATGCAATCACACGATGATGAAATCCAAAACTAGGAAGAGGAGAATTCAGCAAATGAGAAAGAACCTCCATAACGATCACAAACAAATAGGGAGACAACGAATCCCCTTACCTCAAAACTCTACAACCTGGAAAAAAAAAACCCCTTCAATGAGTCATTAATAAGCACAAAGAACATATGGGACGTGATACAAGAAATCCTAGTGAACAGAACGTAGCCTTTTGGACATCAACCATTAACACACAATAAGGATTCCTCTTATTTCTATGATAGCGTCCCACTAACTAACACAATATGTATAAACATATAAACATAAAGTTTGATAAACTCAATTAAATATGTCAACCGATTAAAACAATATACCATTGACTTAACGTTATAATATTTGAATCTGAATCCTCACATGTCATCCAACTAAAAAAAACTCAATTATCACAATTGAAATGAGTTCTAATTTAATTTAATTTTTGTATGAATGCACTATTTGCAAACTTAATGGATTTTAGAGCAATAATGGGACAGATAAGATATGAATAAATGCAAATCAAGTATTGAACCAATCCTTATCTTTGCCCAAAAGAAAAAAAAAAAGTATTAAACCCATTAGATTCAATGCACAAAACACACACACGTGTATCTTCTCAATTCGCCCACACACACGTATATCCTCTCAATGCACCCACATTTTTTAGTCAAAGTCAAACCTCATCGTGTGTTATAATATATTAATATATTTTTACAACTCTTAGAAAGTGGACGGCACGTCTTCCTCACGACCATGCAACTTCTTTTACATCATCTATTTAAACATTATTCTTTTTTTTTTTTTTTTGAAAAAAATTATTTTCCATTTTTTTCTTCCATATATACATACTTTTTTTTTTGACAATAGCTCCATACATACATACATACATCACATGTGAGTAGCTAATTTTGTTAAGAAAATCTTAGTGCATTTTTTAGAGTGATTTTAAAATTGTTAAAATCACTTTTGTCATATTAAAAATCATCCTGAAACATGCTATTAATAGTTCAAAATCAATTTTGATGATATGAAAACTGATTTAAAAATGTAAAATCAAATATTATATTGATTTTGAATGATTAAAGACATGTTTCGAGGTGATTTCAACCATTTCAAAACTACTCTCAAACATTGACTTAGTAATAGTACTATCTATATTGCCGACCTATTTGAAAATTTTAGAAATATTATTAGAGAAGATCAAAGTTTTATTTATATATACTAGAAAATTTTTACGTGTATTATAGGTGTGAAATGTATTTTATTTTATTATTTTAAGTTTTAGAGTTAAAATATATATCTTTAAATTTTAAAATTCATTGGATACCTTTTCATTTTTGGTATGTGGGCCCATTTGGATAATAAATACATAGGGTTCTAAAAAATTTTATTTTAATTTTGAAAATTTGATTAAAATTCCATGAACATTCTTTATTTAATGTGATTGATCTTAATTTTAACAAAAATAATGGAATAAATCAAATATAAATTATCATTCATTGTTAGGTGCATGTTTAGAATTTTAAAATTATGTAAAGTACAAATAAGTTTTAGAAAAAAGGTTTGGTAAAAGAAAAAACTAATAAGAGGACAACTACACCTAATGTATTTTTCTCTTAGGTTGTTCTCTTAGGTTGTGTTTGGAACATTTTGATTGGAAGAGATTTCAAATAATAATAGATTTGAAATGAATTATCTTGTTTGTTATCTCAAGAAAAGAATGATTTAAAATCTAAAATGATATCAAATTTCGGGTTAAAAAAATTGTTTCCCACTAAAACTAAAGATTTCATACTAGTGAAAGTCAAATTACTTATTTAATCTTGTCATATTTTAATTTTCTATTAATAACTCAAAATTAAAAGTATATATTATTAAATTTTGTTTACTTTCTTTTCTTTTCCAATTACCATCCAAACACAAAATTAATTTGAGCATTGTTCAACTCATCAAAGCATTAAAACGTATCTTGTACCTTTATAAGTCATATGTTAGAATTACATTCTCTCTTATTTTCATTTTTCTTCTTTGACAATGTGTATGGGTGGGGGATTGAACTTCTGACTTAAGTACAAGCTTTATGTCAGTTAAGTCATGCTCTTGTTAACTTCTCTCTTATTTTTTTTAGTAGTAATACTTAAAAATATATATTCATATTGTTTAAAAAGCTAAGTCAATAAAAAATTTTGGTTGAACTCAACTCTAACAAACCAATAATGGAATGGATCTAGGCATTTTGGATGATTAGTATTTTGATCAGTTTGGTGCTAAAAAAGTAATGGTCAATTTGGGATGATAAAATTTTTAAAACTGAAATTTATTCTGTCAATTATTTATTTATTTATTTTTATGAATTTTCATTCATTAATTTTGACCAATTCAGTTTGCTATGACTTTTTTTTTTTTTTTTTGAGTACATCAACATTTGGGGGTGGGGGATTCGAATCTCTGACCTCTTGATCGAGGATACATGTCAATTACCGCAGAGCTAGACTCACTTTGGCAATTCAGTTTGCTATGACAATTAGTACTTCAATTACTTTAATTTTTGAAAATGTTAGTTCGCAATATAATCTATAATAAATTATATAAATTGGGCACTTAAAAAAAGAAAACAAAAAGAATTAGGCATCTAATTTTCATTTAGTGGTGGGATATCTTTAAAGATAGTATGTAAATTATTGGCAAAAGAGAACAAAATTAAGAAGAAAAAAAAATAAATAAAAACAAGAATTAGAATCAATCTGGGCCATCAAGCAAATTATTTAAGAAAATAAAAACAATGAACAAATGGGGAAAAGATATGAAATTTGTTACATATAGTATAGTTCCACATGCAGCTCATCATAATCTTGTTTATTAGAATCCCTGACACAGCCAAATTGGTCCTTTTTTTTTCTTTCATAAAATAAAATAAAACAAAAGAAGTTAAAATGCATGAGAGAAAAATCATATTTGATCAAAATAAAATTTGTAATTTTATATCACAAGACAAGATACCTATTTAATCATAATTTTTTGTGTTGGTGGGAGAATAATTTAAGTTTTTTTTTATTATTTTTTTTTATATATTTTTTATATTTTTTTATTTTTAGATTATTGAAGCATTCCTGAAAAAAACTATTTTATGAGAAAAACCATTAATTTTTACAAGTTGTCTACGTTTGGAGCATAATTTAAGTAGTTAAACATGAGTTTCTTTTATAATAAAGTTAGGATCTTCCCCTTTTAAAGATGTTTACTTGAGTTTTTCAAAAAAAAAAAAAAAAAAAAAAGATGTTTACTTGAGTTGCATAATATAAATATGTTTTCTCAAATATACAAGGAGTTTAACCATTTACAAAAATAGCACAATCAAAACCTAATTTTAAAATACTATAAGAAAAGTTCAATTTATGTTATATTTGTAAAACAAGTTATAACATTTGAAAAAATATACATTAAATTTTACTGTCAAGTGAAGTATTTAATTTCCACAAACTTTCAAATTTGTTTTTAACTTTTTTTTTTTTTTAACAAAATTTGTTTTTAATTGGACCTTGAACTAAAAAAGTGTCAGATATGTTAGTAATTCTGACCACTTCGGAATTCAAGGAGCAGACGTAGGCAACACGGCACAAGTCCGAAAACAAGACTAGAAAATGGACTCTAGAGGAGAAACAGGCCAAAGGGTCGGGCTAAGGCCGGAGGGGTCGGGCTAAGGCCAACCCCCTGCTCGGCCCGCTGTCCTTCCGCCTCAGTTTGGTCTCTGGTGTCCCTGGACGCCTCGGTTCCACCTGGTTCAACCCAAATCGTCTCTGAAAGTCTAGAAACCCTAAGGCAGGAAAATGTATTTAAACCCTTTTTCGTCACTGAAGTAAGAGATCCCAAAACGATTCTCTGAACTCTATTCCTCCTCTTGGTCTCTCACTCTCTTCCTTCAGCCTTTTGACTTAAGCATCGGAGGCGGTGTGGCAAGTATTATATCGGCGTGCAGGTTTCTTTTGTCTTATAGGCCACGTCTTCCCCCTCTTCAAACAAATTTACCGTTGATGGCACGTGAAGGTCAAGTGAGTTCCTCCTTGTTGGGTTTTATGTCCTAAAACTCGTAGATAGTGAATGTTAACGAATTATACACTTGTATCAATAAAGTGTTATTGAGGTTTGTGAAATACAGTGTTATTGTCATATTAAAGTCTAAAATTGCACAATATGACCCAAAATCCAATAAACTAAGATCCAAGGTTGTTTACATGTAACTTGAACTAGTATGTGAGGACATACGGGGATCAGTGTTCAAGTAACAACCCAAAAGGTCTATAGTACAGGGATAAGGCTGGGTACCTTATCCTGGTAACACTATGTGATACGGCCCGCTTTGTATTCGATACAGATGTATTGATCCAAGGCGTCCATGTAGGAGACATGCGAGCGGGGGTATCCTATGCAATGAGTTTGCATAAGACCGGACCACGAAATAGTAAACCACTAGATGTAACACCGTTAACTAGTTAGGTTACTGTTTCAATAGGATGACTTAGGTAACTCAGTCTTAATCCTGAGTGTGTCATGAACTCCTTCTCACGAGGGATTGTCCTTTGATTAGTACGGGTGAGAGTGGCCTGCACGTCGACTCAATAAGTCTACCTTCTTGGGGACAAGACCGAGTGGGGGGCTGGGGACATGACAACACAAGATGGAATTCACTCCTTCCAACTTCTAGGAGAAGTAGATGAGTGTTCCCTTAAGTGGTGACTCCAGGTCTTGAACAAAGGGATCCCGCCCTCTCACTGGTCCGAGAGGGACTTTCTGTTTACTGGTTGGACCATAAACATGTTGTTCATTAGAAGAGCACTGGTACTTAAGGAGCCAGAGGTAACTTAGGGGTAAAACGGTAATTTGACCCAGCTGTAGTTACGAACACTCGTGAAGGTTTGACTTATCGTTATTGGTTAATATCCGTGGACACAGAAATATTCTAAAGTGAGAAGAGTGCAGCTGTGGGTCTTTAGTGGAGTGACCCACAGTTGATGAATATTAGTTAACTCGATTAATGAGTTTAGTCAGTTAACCTCATATCATTGGAGCTGCTGATCTGTAGGTCCATTAGGTCCCCCTGCTAGCTCGTAAAGAGTAATTGGGAACAAATTTATCTTGAAAGAATTTGAATAGTTCAAATTCAACATGGGAATCAAGTTAATTGTATGAGATACAATTAATATAATGTATAGTGATACATTATAATATAAAGTTTAATGTGAGATTAAACTTTATTAAATTGAGAGAATTATATATTTGAAAGAGTTCAAATTTATAACTAATTAAATATGTGATATTTAATTAGTGAATAAATTAATTAATTGTGAATTAATTAATTATTCAATTAGTCTAATTAAATGTGATTTAATTAAACTATAATATATGAGAGATATATTAGAATATGATTCTAATATGTAATTAATTAAATGTGATTGATATTTAATTAATTATAAAATTAATTAATTTTTGAATTAATTAATTGTTCAATTTAATTTAGTTAAATATGATTTAATTAAATTAATATCTATAGATTAATTTTAATGTGAATTGGATTCATATTAAAACTATAGGTTATAAGAGAGATGCATATTTGAATATGTTTCAAATGATGGATTAATTAAATATGTGATATTTAGTTAATCATTAGATTAATTAATTTTGAATAAATTAATTAGTTGGTTTATATTAATTTGGTTAAATTAGATATATTATGTGAGAGCGATGCATTTAAGAATGATTTTTTTTTTGAGACAACATTTAAGTATGATTTAAATGCACATAAGATTAATTGATTAATGTGATTAATTAATTAATATTTAATTAATTAAATTAAATTCGTTTTATTTAATTAATTAAATAAATGAAATAAAAGAAAATCTCTCTCACTTAACCATATGCAGATTAGGGGTCATTTGTGATCGGGACGATTCTGCAAAATTTCTCAATAGCATCTCTCTCCCATTCTCTCATGCTCTCTCAAGTAAAAATACACAGAACTTTCTCTCTATATTTCAACTCCCAAAATTCAAGACGAGATCCCACAATCTCGTTCCCAACTCAGAGGATAGTGGGGAAGCCCTTGTGGTGGTGTCCGTTGTTGATTTCAGAGTCACCAACGGAGGTATGCTTCTCGTGCTTAATCTTTTGGCCAATGTATTCGGTATTTTGTAGAACGAAATTAAATTGCGAACGGTCCAATTGCTTCCGCTGTAACGGAATTGGGAATTCCAATCCTTCACTCCTATCCAAATTTGACCATCAACATTAGCTATTAAATTCAAAATTGGAAGTTTGATGATCTATTAAACACTTTAAAAGTTTGAGAACATATTAGACACAAAATTGGAATCTAAGAGACTCATTAGATACTTGGTTTAAATATTAGTAGTCCATTTACTTTTACCTTTGATTCATTTTAAAAACGTCCATTTGGTGTCTCCCAACCTTCAAAAAATATGTTTTGGTCTCGGTAGTTAAAAGTGATCATTTTGGTCCCTATTTGCAAATTGTTAATCCAAATTTCATATCAATAAACTCTTTTATACACAGTTATGACTACATACATTTGAAGAAATTTATTGGGTGTTGTATTATACCTAATTTGTAATTACAAGAATGAGATTAAAAAAATTATAACAGTAGTCACTTTTTAAAAGTACGTGGGACTACAATGAATAGAAGAAATTTAAAAGTATATGATAGAAAAAACCAAAAGTTAAGGCCCCGTTTGATAACCATTTGGTTTTTGGTTTTTGGTTTTTGAAAATTTGGCTTGTTTTCTTCCAATTTTCCTATCATGGTTTTCATATTTGCCAATGACACATTTGAGTTCCTAGCCAAATTCTAAAAACAAAAACAGGTTTTTGAAAACTACTTTTTTTAGTTTTCAAAATTTGCTTGGTTTTTAAAAACAAGGAAAGAAAAGTATTAGCAAAACATAGAAACTTGTAGGGAAAAGTAGGATTTCTAAGCTTAATTTTCAAAAACCAAAAACCAAAAACCAAATGGTTATCAAACGGGGCCTAAATTACAAGTTTAGTTCCTGAATTTTCAGATTTGTGTCTATTTGATCTCTAAACATTAAAAAGTTTCTAATGGTTCTTTGAATTTTCAGATTTGTGTCTATTTGATCCCCGAATTTTGAAAAGTGTCTAATAAGTCTTTAAACTTTAAATTGTATCCAATGTATTCCTGAATTTTCAATTTTGTGCCTAATAGAACCTTAACCTATTTGATTCTTTTTTTTTAAAAAAAAAAATACATAGACTTATTAGACACAAAATTAAAATGAGATTTTTGTATGGATGACCCTCTAAAATAGGCGGAAATGATAAATGTCTCACCTTTTCAAAACAAGGATATGTCATTTTGCTTGCGTCAGCATCCTAGTAAAGTTACCATTTTACTCTCTACTCTAACCTCGCTCTCTATCGCTACTCTCACTCTAGCTTCTCGCTCTCTCTCCAATCTTTCACTCTCTCTCTAATTTCTCTCTCTAATCTCTCGCTCTCGCTTCTCGCTCTCTCTCTCTCCAATTTCTCCCTCCAATCTCTTACTCTCTCTCTAATTTCTCTCTCCAATCTCTTGGCTCCCTCTCCAATCTAGCTCTCACTCCAACCTCTTGCTTTTAAATGCCTTAAATGTGTGTTTTTATATAGAGAGTAGAATAGTAATTTTGCTAGGATGATGATCATAAGCAAAAGGGCATATATCCTTATTCTGAAAAGGTAGGACATTTTTCAATTTGGTCTCTCAAAATAGGTCATCCATGCAATTGTTTCAATTAAAATTTAGTGCTCCATTAGACAATATAACATTCCATTTTATAATATCTAATAGATAAGTTAAGTTTTAAAAATTTGACTATGTCAGGGACCTCCAACGATGCCTCATTATAGACAGGCACCTAGACTGATTTGGATGAACCCTGGACAACTGCAGTCTGAATCTGCCACTGAAGAGTACGATGCCTCATTATAGATTGGCACCTAGACTGATTTGGACGAATCCTCAAACAGTGACTCCGTCAACCAACAAATTTTGTCATCTTCTCCTTCTTATTCTTCATTTTCTTCGACATCTTCAAAGCTGGAGCACAATGCCTCAATCGTGAATAACGACCTATTGCCTTCACCATCCATTAAGATTCTTGAAGAGATGGAGAAACCGAGGGTCCTTTGGTTGAGATTTCTTAAGAGTCTCAATCTTCTGAAGGACCAATGAGGAGCAGAAAAGGAGAGTAATGTATCTTCCCTTGTGGTGATTCACATCTCCTTCAACTTTGGATGACCCTTCGCCCCTCTGCATGCATGTAACCTACCTATATTTTGAATGAAAAAAAATACATATTTTACATGTCTCTATTATTTCTTTTGTCCTTATTCCTCTGGCTCTAACTCAATTATTAATGTCAATTAGTTAATTCATACTGAATATTGTGGGAAAAGATAAAAAAAAAATAGCGAGAGTGATAATTTCTGGTTTTCATTCGTTGCAAACTATCAATCTTGGACATCTTTCGTAAACCAGACTACTGAGGAAACAAAAACGAAAAAAGAAGTGAGTGTAAAACAAACAAGAATAAAATGGTTGTAATTGTAAAAGTAACAAAAAAAAAAAAAAAATCCATGGTATGAGTACCACATAACAAGGAATGAGAATGACATTGATCATCCTTTTGCAAGTGATGAGAATGGGTTAGAGTGGGTCCCACAATTTCAATTTTAGTAAACACCATCGATCGTAATCGAGTGGATCTCTTAAATTTCGTTTAGTTACCTTTGTTAGAGGTAAACACAACCTAAGTTGAATAATTTAACATGTCCTAATATATACAATTTAATCATCATTTTAATAATACAATATTAAAAATAAAAAAATAAAAACCATCTTAATTCTTTTGATCTTTCTAATTCCACATCTTCTTTAATGTCCTCTTCTCCAAATTCCCCAAACCTTACATACATTCATATATTAAATTCACAATACACATCCCTCTGAAAGCTTGTAAATCTCTGCAAGAACTCCATTTCCATGGCGGAATTCCTGTGTGTTCCTGGATCTGGGTCTCCCTTTTGCGATCGAATAAAGTCAGCCACCATTGTCGGGCGGCCAACTCCTCTGCCTTGAACTTCCATTTTCGTGGTCCTAAAGTTGCAGAACAACCTCCCTCTCTTTTTCCAAAAGAAAAGAAAAAGAGAAAGAAAGCAACAAAGCAAGGAGGGAATACCAATTCAAATCCTTCACTCTGTTCTTCTCCTCTTCTTCTTCTTCTTCATCTTCTTCAAAATTCAAAAACAAAAATCTCCCCTTTTTCAAAACCCGTTGCTTTTAAAGCCCCTTCTCCCCCAATTCTTCTTTCCCATTTCAAATGGAGAAACTTTCCATCTCTCAGGAAAATTTTCGTCTGGGTTTTCGGCCTTCGTCGTCTTCCATGGATCTCAACGACCAATCCACCATTTCTGAAACTTCCGGTCACTCTCCGGCCAGCGGCTACTCTTTCTCTTACTGCAGAACCAGCTCCGACGCCTCCGCCTTCTCCGACCCCACCACCGACGACAGTAGTTTCTGCACTGAGCCCTCTCCGGCCGTTCTCGCCAGACAGGGCACCAGAAAGTTTAAACTCGCCGTCGGAGGTAAGGTCGACGATCAGGACGCCATGGATTCCGGTGAGTGCAGTGTCGGAATTACAATTTTATCCTTCCACTTTTACTGCCTCTGTCTATTTAATCATTGTGATTAAGGTCCCGTTTGATTAACATTTAAGCTTAATTTTAAAAAACAAAAAACCAAATAGTTATGAAACGAAGTCCCGAAACCGACCAGAAACGTTTTTGAGGTTTGTTGCAGAAGTAGAGATGATGAAGGAGAGATTTGCAAAGCTTTTGCTGGGAGAAGACATGTCAGGAAGTGGGAAAGGAGTTTGTACGGCGGTTACAATTTCAAACGCCATTACTAATCTTTATGGTCGGATTCTTCTTCTGAAATTTTTTTCAAAACTGTGTTAAATTATTTTCTGGTTTGGTTTTGAAGTTTTGTTTTGTTTGATCTCAGCGACGGTGTTCGGACAGAATCTGAAGCTGGAGCCGTTGCCGCCGGAGAAGAAAGCCATGTGGAAGAGAGAGATGACTTGTTTGTTGTCTGTTTGTGATTACATTGTTGAGTTCTTCACTGAATCTCAAACCTTGGAAGATGGAACAACTATGGAGGTGAAGTTTTTATTTCCCCTTTTTTTGTTTTTTGGTTACAAAAATGGTGGGTACAAGGATTATCTGGTCATAAAATTTTCAAAACAGTTATTCCGACGGGTGCCCCGTTGGCGAAAGTTATCGTTCAAAACACCAACGTTGAAAAGTCAATAACTCGAAATTTTAATGGAGTGTATAGTGGTGTGCAGGGATCACAAAACGTGGACAACTAAGAGAGAGAAAATCCCACTTAGTTGTCGAGATTTTAATGGAGTGTGAAGGGAGATTCCTACACTAGTATGTACCAAGTATTGTTCAACTTGTTTTTTTTGTCTCTGGATTTGACCTTAGAGAGAAAACACATGTTTTTGGAAGATTAGAGAGGTGGGTCAAGAGCATAATGCAAGAAGTGGGGCCGAACACCGGGATTATCGGGGAAAAAAATTGAAAACAAGTATGAAAGCAAGACCAGGAAACTGTTTACAAGCAGCCTTGGTTCTTTTGTACTTTTTTTTGGTAAATACTCATTCTCACAAAGTTATGAAATCATGATGGTGTTTTCAGGTGTTGAACAGCAGACAAAGGTCAGATATATACCTAAACCTTCCAGCATTGCAAAAGCTTGACATGATGCTCTTGGTAAAGACTGTAAAAATCTTCATGTTTCAAAATGAAAGCAAAAATGTTAACTTATTTTGAGAGTGATCAATCTTTGTTTGCCTCTGGCAGAACATTCTGGACAGTTTTCAGGACGCCGAGTTCTGGTACTCGGAAAAAGGAAGCATGTCATCGGACTCGAATCGTTCGAGATCTGGTTCGTTTCGCCGACTCTCATTGCAAAAAGAGGAAAAGTGGTGGCTGCCAGTTCCCTGCATTCCTTCATGTGGTCTATCGGAGAAGGCGCGAAAACACCTTCGAAATAACCGCGAATGTGCGAACCAAATCCACAAAGCTGCCATGGCAATCAACAGCACTATTCTTGCTGAAATGGAAATTCCAGAGTCATACGTCGAAACTCTTCCAAAGGTTAGTCCCCTAATCGTAACATTTCTTCTTCGAACTCGTCCAAAGGATTATAAAGACCTGAGATATGTTATAGCTTTGTTTTCTAATATGTTTTCATGAAATGATCCTTTTTTTTTTCAGAGTGGAAAGGCAAGTATAGGCGATATGATATACCGCTACATGTATAGCGCAGACAAATTCTCACCCGATTATCTGCTCGATTGCTTAAACATAGGATCCGAACACGATGCGCTCGAACTTGCAGACCGAATCGAGGCTTCAATGTACACATGGAGAAGGAAAGCATGTCTAAGCCACTCAAAATCTTCATGGGAATTGGTAAAAGATCTAATGGCTGAAACAGACAGGGGAGACAAGAACACTGTTTTAGCAGAAAGAGCTGAGAGCTTGCTTTTGTCCTTGAAACAAAGGTTCCCTGAACTTTCTCAAACAACCTTAGACACTAGCAAGATTCAATACAATAGGGTAAGTTAAAAGGAAGCAATTTTTTTTCTCTCTTAAATTACATGTTTAGTCCTTAAACTTTTTATGTCTGATAAGTCTCTAAAGTCCCGTTTGATAACTATTTGGTTTTTGGTTTTTGAAAATTAGGCTTGTTTTCTTTAAATTTCCTCACCATGATTTTCATTTTTGTTAAAGACACGCTTGAATTCTTAACCAAATTCTAAAAACAAAAACAAGTTTTTGAAAACCACGTTTTTTGGTTTTCAAAAATTGGCTTCGTTTTTGAAACATGGGAAGAAGGTAGGTGAAAAACCAAAGAAACTTAGAGTTGGAAGTAGTGTTTATAAGCTTACAAACCAAAAACCAAAAACAAAAAACCAAATAGTCATCAAACGGGCCTAAATTTTCAAAATTTTTCAGTTTTTTTTCAAACTAGTGTTATCGGACCTAACAGACACAAAATTGAAAGTTTAGGGATCTATTAAACGTTTTTTTCAAGTTCGACATTGTATTTAACTTTTTTTTTTTTTTAATTTATAAATTTTAAAAATATAATATTTTTTGCAAAAAGATGAATGGATGTTTTTTTGATGTTGTAGGATGTGGGGCAAGCAGTGTTGGAGAGCTACTCAAGAGTGTTGGAAGGACTGGCATTCAACATTGTGGCTTGGATTGAAGATGTTCTTTTTGCTGATAGGTCCATAAGAAATCAAGAGTAGGACCCAGCTCTCCTATGTTACCAAGAAAAAGAAATATAGAAAACAATTTATGAGGTTTATATATAGTTGGCCTTTTCCTAGTTGTTTCAACTTTTAGAGTATAGATGAAAGTGAATAACATCTTTCTTCTAATGTTTAGTTGGGTAGGATTTTTTTTTTATTTTATTTTTTTTCTTTTTAAAAGTTGTTTGTTTATATATGTGGTTACAATTTGTATAAAAACTATGTTGTTGGTTGGGACAAACTGTCCTCCCTATCTGTAGAATATTGTTTACTTTTTAGTTCAATTGCAGATGAATTTATTTTAGTACTCAAATTAAAAAGCATAGTCAATTACCTAAACAAATCTTCTTCTCGAATAATCCTTTTTCAGTACTCTTTTTTTTAGTACATCAACATTTGGGATGAGGGATTTGAACCTCTGACCTCATGGTCGAGGGTACATGCCAATTACCGTTGAGCTAAGCTCGTTTTGGCCTTTTTTTGTACTCTATCCTAAAGACAATGTACAAATATAGTATTTTTCCTTGCTTCAAAATCTATATCTTTCATGTTTTAAACCGAAGTAAAATTTTAGTCATACTCATTAACAACTTTTCCTTCAAACAAATAGATTAAAAAGTAAAAGTATGTACATAATCAATGTGATCAACTTTTAACAAATATTAATAAAAAAAAAGGATATCATCTATAAATCTTCTTTATCCATACACATATTTAAAAATAGGGAAATTGTGACAAATGACTGAGAAAAAAAAAATCATCTTTCACATATTAGTTTGAGTTATTATTATTTTTTTTTTTATAAAAAAATTTGGTTTTTATGCTATCTATTTTTCTTTTTCATTTATTGGACTTCAGGTCTAAACAATCAACGTCAATCCAATAGACATATCATTGACTTAGGTTTTTATTTCATCTTAATCCATATACTTTCAAATCTCCAAATTTAGTTCTGGTACCTTTTATAAGATCTTTAAATTAGTTCCTACTATTAGTTTGAAGTTAATTTTTATTGAAATTGGTTAAATAATAACAACATATTACATGCAAGAAAATACCCAATTTGAACATATTTCCAAAATTTATAGGGGGAGGGCCAATAGAGACTAAAGTATTTTAGAAAAACTAACAAACAACAAGGACCAGTTTTAAGCTACATTGAAAGTACAAGGACTGAATTTGAACATTTGAAAGTACAATGACTAAAATGACATAAAGTAAAGGGACCAAAAAGATATTATAACCTTAATTTTTTAAGCACAAAAACTGAATACAATCACAATTCAAATTTCAAGGGCAATTAAAACTTTTTTAACACAAAACCATCTAAGTTAATGTACCCTAATAAATTTTATACTTGAATGTCTATTATTTCCTAGTACTTTTTTTTTTTGGAAAAACTTAAACATGCTTTTAGAAAAGCCTCCAAAATTTAGTGTCATATGCTCATACTATAAATTATGTTGATTATGCTATTATTGAGAAATATATAACAGGACATATCATAAATACCAAAACCTTATTGAGCTGAAACATGTTTGGTATGTTTCAATGAAATTAACTTAGAAGTATACCTTGAGGAGACCTTGACTTATACTTATTCATATTGCATTAATTGATTCATTTACTACATATGTGTACTTCTCTTAAAAATCTTCTTCTATTATTGCCAACATGAACATAGTTCAACTGACATAAAACTTGTACTATGACCAAGAGGCCTGTGATTCGAATCCCTCACCTTCATATATTGTAAAAAATGTTCAGACTTGGCTAAAAGAACATTGATGTCTTAACCATTAAATTATACTTATGTTGACATTCAAATTTAGGGCTTAATTTAACGAAATTGAAAGTTGACTTATTGACCTAAATACGTAGAGGTTAAAATGTGAAAATTTTCATAAAAACTATGCTCGAATGTCAATTTAGTTTCTACTGAGAAGAACTATTTCTATTATTATTTTCCTTTTTAAGAAGTATTATAAGTTAAATAAAGTGTGTGGACTTTAACCTACAAATATTAAGAGAGTTAAGTCGTTGAGGTATAGTCAAGTGGACATGTTATTAATTTTCTAACATAAGGATCATATGTTTCAACTTTCAAGATATAAATTATTTTCAATATGCAATTATTGAAAATTTATTGAACACATATATTACACGTCATATCATAAATACCAAACTTCTTGAGTTGAAATATTAAATACGGTCCAATGAACCAATTTAGAGGTATACCTTTAGAAGTTCTTTGCATTAATTGATTCATTTAATACATGCTGTTTTTTTTTTTCTAAGTTAGAGGATTCGAACCTCTAACCTATTGATCGGGAGTATATGTCAATTATCGTTGAACTATGCTCGCTTTGGTCATTTAATAAAAGCAATTGATTAAATATCTACTCTATTTTTATTTTATTTTGTTTTTCTTTTTCTTTCTTTTTTGAGTTCAATAACATTTTGGATAGAGGATTTGAACGTCTAACTTCTTGAACGAGAATATGCCAATTAAGTTCTGTTCATATTGACTATTATTTTTGTTTTCTAAATCATAATTGATTTTTAACTTCAAGATTGTCTTCATTGATAATCTTTGTCCATTGTCTCGCTGAACTGCTGTTAGATTATATTAAGTTACATTTAAACAATCTATAGTCAATAATTTTGAATGAATGGGATGGAAATGAAAAATAATTGGTACCTTGTCTTTATTTTTTTGACGTTTTGTAATTTATTGACTGATTTTTTTTTTAATTTATTAATTTTGAGGAAGTTTTCTAGGTTGTGAGGAGATTTTTTTTTTTAAGAAATTCAAGTTTAAAGTTTAATTGAGAAATTGAAATTTTAATATTAGAGTGAAACTCACTTTACTAAAAATAAAAATAAAAATGGGAAGGAAATTAAAAATGTTTTACCTTTATCCATGTATTAGTTGAGTGAGTCAATTTTGACTTTAAGAGGCCGTTTGTTTGACGGTAATCCAAGATTCCCATGGAATGGGCATCTGGATTACCTCGTTTGTTTTGTGGTAATGTTGGATACCTAGGAATTTCGGGATGCCCGGGCATCCTAGGATGCCCATACGGGAGGCATCCAAGGAGCTTTTGATGCCCTCATGAGAGATGGGTTTCAAAGATTCTCATGTTGAGGGCATCTTCGAATGACATTTTTACCCCCCCATTTTACCATTTGTATTTTTATTTACAAATAAATTAATTTATTCATACACTAAAAAATAAACATTTATTTTTTCAATTTTACATTTATATATAAAATAAATGATAGTTATATTGAGTAATATTTTAATTTATTTTTGATTTATTCTCTTAATAATAATGTTAATTCTACATTTCAAAAAACACACACATAAAATCCATTACAAAAAATATATATCTAAAAAAAATCTAATTTGATAATGTGATCAATTCAGTCCACTAAAATACACCGTGAATTATATTAATTGTCATGTTTTTTTTTTTAAAAAAAAATTAAAGTTGAAATTATTTTTTAAAATTAAACTAATATAAATGAATTTGTTCTAAAAAAAAATAACCAATTAAATTGATATAAAAATAAAACATTAGATTAGCAAAGACCAAAACATTATATAAATTTAAATTATACTAAACTAATAGGTAAATTAGCTAAAAATTAGTAAGGGCATTATTGGTATTATACATAACCTAAGAACTTTCCCATACAAAAATCCTGCAAAACAAACATAGTTATCTGAATATTCTCATATATTCTTATAAATTATTCCTTCAAAACAAACACGGTTATCTAAAATACCCAGCATCTATATTTCCGGGTATCTATAATTCCAGGCATCTTAATATTCCGGTTATCTAGATTCTCAAAAAACAAACAGCCCCTAAACTTTTAAATTTTATCAAATTAAAACCATAGACTTAAATAGGTTGTGAAATTAATAATTGAAATAATGAAATTGATACTTTTAAAGGAGATTTGTGGCTAGATAAGACTATTTAATGAATTATGGATATTTGTATTTTTAGTTGTTTAGGATGTTTTTGTACAGTTTGATCCTCTTGTTGCTGGGTTTGTATGTTTTTGTACAGTTTGATCCTCTTGTTGCTGGGTTTGTATGTTTTTTTTTTTTTTTTCCTTCTTAATTTTGCGGCTAAGATTAACTATTTCCTTGTTGAGTTTTAGACAATTTTATGGCTATTTAATTTTATAGATATATTAAATTTAACTTTACTTTTTTTTTAATGAATATTACCTGTACTCGGATTAATTTAATCAAATTAAATTTTTTTTTAAAAAAAGTATGGTTGAAAATTGAGACGGTCAAAACTAAGGTGAGTAGGCCCATTTGATCTCAATTTAATAAACTAAAGTTTTTTTTTTTTTTTTTTTTAGAATTCAACAACAATTTGGTGTAGGGGCATTCAAAACTCTGAGCTATTAATGTAACGCCCCAGGTTTTTCAACCACTAGTCTAGTGACGCTACTTCAACTCTAAACCCTTAACCACGAAACTGAACCATTTTAATGTTAGCTTTACGAGCTTCAATCATACTATATGTTTTGATGATAACAAACTTTAATTTACTAATGATAACAAACTTCAATCATAATGTAGATCTTGGAAAGACGATTCCAACGCAACTTGAATCGCTCGAATCGGAGTTCAAACGAGAAAGTTACAAGCAAAAGAAGATTGGAAGGGAAAATCCTATGTAGCAGTGACACGTGGCATCATGATGACGTGGCACTGACACGGCACACAACGATCAAAATTTGATGACGTGGCACTCCAAACGGTCACCTTTGCTTATGTGGCGATGACGTGGCAAATGACGTGGCTGATGACGTGGAGAACGTGGAACAATAACAGTGTGACACGTGGCAGCGAATTTTAATAATAATAAATAAAATCCAAGGGTCAAATTTTTAATTATAATATTATTTTATTATTAATTATGATTTTATTTTAATACAGTCAATCAGAGAGCGACACGTGGCAGCCAACGGGTAGTTTAGCCCTTTTTGGTCTATTTAAGGCTCGAAAAAATGGGAAACAATTATGAAAAATACTACCATCTTAGAGAGCATTTCAACCATTTTTGAGAATTTTTTAGCTTCAATTTTCTCATTTCCTTCAATTTTTAATTTTCCAATTTCTCCAAAATTCCATAAACTACACCTCATCCAAATTTGAATTCTTTTCAAATTTCATATCATTTAAAATCCTCATTTTATTCTCAAAATCTCCTAATTTCAATCTTTCAAAATTCATTTTTAACTTCAAAATTCTTTCCTTTGTCATTAAATCAAATTTCCACCATCCATTTTGAATTTAATCCAATAGCCAAAATTCAATTTCTCCATCTATAAATTGAGTCATTCTCTTCTCCTCCAACACACACTCAATTGATCAAATTTAAGCCTTCAAGTCTTTTACTCTCCTTCTCCAAAATCCTCCCATATTCTTAATCCGACCTATTTCAATTTTGTGAGGAATTTTTTAGTGAAATTTGTGGGTGCTCTTATTTGTGTAATTTGCCTTCGAGAGGTATATCTTGTTGTGAAATTTTTTGTATTGGGAATTGTAATAAGGTGTGGGTGCACCTTGGGAATTGAGTGAGCGGTTTAATCCTGAATTTGGAAAAGGATTTTGTAGTGGTTTGATCCTGAACCCAATTAAAAGGATCGTAGTGGTTTGATCTTGAACCCGTTTAAAAAAATTAGTATAGGTTGGGTCCTGAACCTGTAAAAGGATCAGTAGAGGTTTACTCTTGAACCTGGAAAAAAAGTCTGTTTGATTCTCACCCGTAAGAGAGTCGTTGCAGTAAAATACTCAAGAAGGAGTCTTGGGGAGTGGAGTAGGGATTTCCGAACCACTATAAAATTTTCCGGTGTTATCTCTTTCTCTCTACTCGTTTAATTTCCGCTATTTTACTTATTTGAGTAGATTGCATAACTAGAAAAATTATTATATATTTCTAACATATTGCATATTTTAGAGTGCTTATTAAATTAGGTTAAATTAAATTAAGTTAGTTTAATTTAGCAAAAAGAAAAAGTTTTAAATTTTATTAAGCAACCCTATTCACCCCCCTCTAGTGTTGCCACACGATCCTACATTTAAACCAAATGTACTGAAAATTTCGGCAGCATAACGGCATAACACTAGCTAACCCAAAATTTTAAACACTTGGTAAGCAAGACAAACACTTCTAAACATACCCAAAATCAAACTCCACCAAACTACAAAATAGTTTTCACAACCTAGCTTCTCTATACAAGACAGGTCTCGTAGCATCACACATTAAACTAAAACAAACAACAAGACATAAGTCAACTCCTTATTAAGACTAACAATTCAGCTTAGCCACATACTAACTAAGGCCACGTTTATTAAGACTAACTAAGAGCATAAACAGCTCAGGTGAATCTCTCACCATAACAAACACAATAATTAAACCAACTCAGCTCTAGCCTATTCAACCATAAACAAAGGAAAACTTAACATCCCAGGAATCTTCCTCGAAGTTCTCTTCTTCCTCACCACCATGGTCTAGCTTATCCTCCAAACCTGCAACATCTAAAATGTTGGGGGGAGATGGGGAAGGGGATAACAGTACAATCGTGGTACTGATAAGTAGCTCACACTTGTTAGGTCACAAGCAACAACCAATGTCAAACAACATGCTTCCCACACGAAAACAACATGCTTAAAAAAGCAATAAAACTCAACATGCTTGTAAAGTAGTAAATACCACCATGCACATGCTTCCCACACTATGCACACACCCTACTAGACATCACATGATTTACGCATCATGCTATGCAAACTTGAAAGGGATAAAGCCCTAGCGCAGCGGAAACAATCATGAAACCATACTATATTTTCTTAAGATTAAAATACTGATACAATTTGCAAACAAATTTTACAGCAATATAAACTACTTCAATCATGCTGGAAAACGTATAAAGCATGCTGAAAATTTATTAAAAAACATCTAAACATGGATTGAAATTCTAGATCTAATCTAGAGGGGATCCTATTGATCCAATGTCAAGAACTACTTACTATTGAGGTCGTTCTTGATACGTTTCGCCAAAAAACTCGATTTGACAGAAAATTCCAGCAGCGAGAACTCTTCTTTTGATGCTGCAAATCACTCACGAACACCACCACGTAGTATCACCGATATTCTCCTGGGATTTGGAGTTGAGTGGCTTGTGGGAACCAACTAAAATCTCTAAGCTTTTGAGAGGATTCTAGGTCTCTGTGTTTCTTGAAAAAAAAAAAAACAAAACTCAGAGAGCTACTGAGAGAGAGAGATTGCGTGAGAGAGAGATTGGGTATCCTGAATAACTTACTCAAATTGAATTAAGGGATGGAAAAATTAAAACCAACGATGAAAAAGCCCCACTCCCTTAATTCTCTCCTCTTCACGCGTGTAGGGTTAGGGGAGTGGTTGACTGATCAGTTTCTCAACTAATCAGTTAATTAATAATAATTAAATTAAAATATTAATAATCATTTAATTTAATTACTATTACATGAAACACTTTCATGTACATATCCCACTTAACCCATAGTTTCAATATAACTTAATTAAATCATAATTTAATTAAAATTAAATTAAAACATCAATATTAATTAATTCACCAATTAATTAATATTTCAATTAAATATCATATATTTAATTAAGTTTCTCTCAAATAAACTATAGAATTAATATACATCATATGTGCATTAATTATAACCTATAGTTTTTAATATGAATCATATTCATATTTTATAAAATATTTGAACCCCTTCAAATATTTAATTCCCCTTAGAAATTTACCTCAACGCCCCAAAGGAGCTACCGGTGGGACCTTATGGACCTACAGATCAGAAGCTCCAACGATATGAGATTAATTGGCTAAACTCATTAACTAAGTTAATCAATGTTCGTTAACTGTGGTTCACTCCACTAAAGAACCACAGCTGCACTCTTCTCACTGTAGATATATTTCTATGTCCATGGATGTTTACCATCAACAACAAGTCAGCCCTTCACGTGTGTTCGTACCCCAGCTAAGTCAAATTACCGTTTTACCCCTGGGCTACCTCTTGGTCCTTAAGTACCAGTGCTCCTCTAATGAACAACTTGTTTGAGGTCCAACCAACAAACAAAAGTCCCTCTCGTGCCATAGAGAGGGTAGGGCCCATTGTTCAAGACCCGGAGACACCACTTAAGGGAACACACCTCTACTTACCCTAATGTTGGAAATGAGTGAATTCCATCTTATAAGACTATGTTCCCAGCTCCCCACTCGGTCTTGTCCCCAAAATGGTAGGCTTATTGCGTCGGCGAACAGGTCACTCTCACCAGTACAAATCAAAGGACAATCCCTTATGGACAGGAGTCCATAATCTACTCAGGATTAAGGCCAAGTTGCCTAGGTCATCCTAGTGAAATAGAAACCGAGCTAACTAACGGTGTTACAGTTAGTGGTTAACTATTTCGCAGTCCGGTCTTTGTGCAAACTCATTGCACAGGATACCCCCACTCGCATGTCAACTACACGAACGCGTTGGATCATTGCGTTTGTATCAAAATACAAAGCGGGTCGTATCCATAGTGTCACCAGGATAAGGTACCCAGCCTTATCCCTATACTACAGACCCTTTAGGCTAAAACTTGAACATTTATCCCCGTATGTCCCTACATACTAGTTCAAGCCTCATTCTATTAGTCTTGGATGTTTAGTTTATTGGATTAGGGTTAATAAGACAAGATATAATACAAACATGAATAATACATTACTTTTATTAATGTTAGGTCAAAAGTACATTTACTATCTACGAGTTTTAGGGCATAAAACCCAACAAAACTAACACGTGAATTACGCGCCACGCTGTGCACCTAACCCACATGATTTCTGCTAGGGGTGTACATCGGTCGGTCGGTGTCAGTTTTGGGGGAAAACCGACACCGACCGGTCGGTTTTCCAAAAATGTGGAAACCGAAAGTTTCCTATGGGGGCTGCCAGCCGATCGATCGACCAGTCGGTTCGGTCAGTCGATTCGGTCGTTTTTTTTTTTAAGTTTCAGTTTTAGTTTTAGATTCTTTTTTCCATACATCGTTTTCTTTGATGAGCATTTTTAGTTTTTTTTTTTTATATCTTCTTTTATAGAAGTTTAAGAACTTTTTTTTAATAATGAATGTGAATGTTTTATTTTTAATAACTATAAAAATTATTGTAATTTAATATCTAAATTGATGATAAATTGAAATGTTTTCTCACCTATAAAATGAATAATTATGAATGAAAAATTGAAATGTTTTCTCACCTATTAATTAAGTGCATAGTCTCAAGTCCTATAAATTTAAATAATCGAAACACATACATAATTTGAAAGTCTCATAAATCATATAAATTGACACATATTACATTGAACATTCAACATATCACGTGCCTTATAAATTAAAACACTCCAAACACATAACTTGAAATAGTCTCATATGTCATAAATTATAAACAACAAATAGGAATTAACATAAATTACAGATAATTCTTCAAGAATCAAAAGTAGTTCACAAAAGAGTACTTAAAAAAAAAAAAGTCCTTAAAAAAGAAACATAATCAAGGATTCAAGGGATTGACATAATCATAACTTCGAAAAGTCAATCTCATCAACATCCTTTTCTTCATCAATGACCATTCTGAATCCTACAAAATTATACACAATAGATTAACACTTTTATGATTGAAAATAAAATATTAAGCAAACAAAAAAAGAAAACAAAGTAAAACCATTACCTTCTTCCAGTGTTGAGTTTTCCTCCAGAAGTTTGAAAAACTCAATATCTATTGGGTTGGAATTGAGCCAATTTTGAATGCATATAAGAGCCTCAACTATTTTTGGAGCCAATGAAGAACGAGAGGAATCAACTACACGTCCTCCAGTGCTAAAAGCAGACTCAGATGCTACGGTCGAAACTGGAATTGCCAAAATATCTCTACTTATTGCACTGAGAATCTCAAACTGATGACTATTATGCTTCCACCAATTAAGAATGTCAAAAGTACTATCATCCTTGGCAAGAGTTTCTAATAAATACACATCAATCTCTGACTCTCTATCAAAGGTGGTAGTCTCGACACTCGAGAATGAACGTGCACATCCATATGCCTCACTCTCATCATCAACATCCATTGTTTGAGCCCCACCCTTTTCTTTAGTAATGACACTTGTACATGTACTGCCACCACCACCAAAAAAAGATGAAGTAGAACTATATGCATGGAAGAGTTGTCTCAAAACCTGCTCTACTTTATCTGTCATGCTTTTAGCAGAAGTTGGCTCTAACAAGTTGTTGAAACAATCGACAGAAATTTCAACTTATATTGTGGGTCCAACACAACAGCAACATACAACAACAAATTGGTATTCTCATTATTTTCTCAATACTTCTCAAACTTAGACTTCATGCTCTTAGCCACATCACAAAGAATTTGATTTTCACTATCCATAGAATTCAATTGTATGCAATTTTGAATTGTGCTAATTTGGTGGAAAATCACATTAGACGTGGTATATAAAGAGCCTAAAATCTTTAAAGTGACATTAAAAAACACTTTCAAAAACCTAACCAACATCTTAGCATTCTCTCAATCTTCTCTAGTTGGTTGACATTCATTCATAAAAGTTGAGTCTTCATCCTCTAATATCTCAAAAGCTTTTTGGAACTTTGTAGCCGCCTCAAGCATCATATATGTTGAGTTCCATCTGGTGGAAACATCTAGACACACCAAACTCTTAGAAGTAATCTTTTCAATTTCAATAGACTTCTTAAATTTCGTAGCACGTGCAGGAGAAGATATCACAAATCTTACCACATTGCGAATCCTACTAATGCACTCATAATGCTCCTTGAAAGCATCAGTTACAATAAGATTTAATATGTGGGCACAACATCTAACATGCAAAAAATCACCTTTCAATAACAACCCACTACTAAATCTATTGATAAGATAAGCAACTGCAGTATCATTTGAATTAGCGTCCACCGTCAAAGTCGTAACTTTATCAATACCCCAATTCTTTAAATTCTTTTCGATGGTTTTACCAATGGTATCCCCTCTATGATTCTCAATCGTAGAAAAACTAAGAACCCTCTTATGTAAATTCCAACCAGAATCAATAAAGTGTGCGGTCAATACCATATAATTAATGTTTTGCTCAGAAGTCCAACAGTCAGTAGTGAGAGAAACTCTATAACGTTTTGCCTTAAACATGTCTTTCAAACGTTTTCTCTCACTAACATATATCTTAAGCACATCCCTAGCAATAGTTATTCGAGATGGAAGGACAAAATTAGGCGCAAACAAGGCTATTGATTTGTTGATAAATCTTTGAAAACCTATGTTCTCCACAAACCTAAAAGGCAATTCATCTAGAATAATCATCTCAGCAAGAGCTCTTCTACAACTCTCCAGACTGAAAGTCTCACAACAAAGTTTTGATTCAGAATCATCAATTGCTTCTTTAGGATTGAAAACCAATTGTTTTTGTCCTCGATCCTTTTTTCTTTGATAAGGGTATTTCTTACAATTTTCTAAATGGTGTTTCAAACTGCCGGTACCATTACGCTTGGAATGACATGCATACTTAGCCCCACAGTATTTACACTTAGCATATGGATCATTAGGATCACAATCTTTAATTTTCTCAAAATGATCCCAAACTACAGAGATTTTAGTATTCTTACGTTTTTTTGGTTGGACTCGAATGATCCACTTTGCTTTTCTTAGCTACACTCGATTTCTCCACAACATGGATCGAACTTTCTTCTGAACTTTCTTCTGGAATACTATCCATATTGACCCTATGAAAATAAACATTCGATGGAAATAATATTTAACAAACAACATTAGAAATGAAAAATTAGTAAAATTTAGTTTAATTCAAAGGCAACACTTGTCAACGGCGGATTTACCTTGGGCCTGGGGGGGCTCGAACCCCTCCTGAGCTATGAATTGTTTAATATTAGTATATAAAAAATCGCATTTTAAACGAAAGTCGTAGCTTGGTCGCGTTGGCAAGGGCAGCTGAGCCCCTCCTGAAACTGTCGTGCAGTCCATGGTTTGCTTCCTATAGCACGCACAAGGCCTCTTTTTTTTTTTTTTTTTTTTTTCACTATTCAGCAAGTTTTAATTTTTTTTTTTAGATAATTTTTAATCTTCTTCTTGAACATTTATATACGCACACAAGAAAAATATTAAAATAATGTGATTATTTTATTCATTTAAAAATATATACAAAAACTATTTTTCTAAAATTTGACTTTTGTAATTCAAAAAAAAATATATTTTATAAATTTAAATTGTAGGCTATATTTCCTTTAAAAAATTATAGGCATAAATTATTTACAAATATGAAACAATAACAAATATATTAAATTACAAATTTACTCTAAAAAAATTACAAATTTAATCACTAGACCTAGATAGTATCAAATAGGTCCAACTTTCAATTTTGTGCGTTAATCAATCCTTGAACTTTAAAAGGTGGTGTTTAAATTTTTTATTTTATGCCTAATAAATTCATGAACTTCCAAAAAAAATAAATAAATAAAATAATCAACTTTCAATTTTATATTTAATGAGTCTTTGACGACCTATTCAACATTTTGTGTCTAATATGATTGTCATTCTCAAAATTGAAAGTTTAAAAACCTATCTGACATTTTTAAAGTTTAAAGACCTATTTTCACAAAGTTAAAGTTCCAGGGCATATTAGACACAAAAATGAAAGTTCAGGAACTAAACTAGTAATTTACCCTAACAAATATATAATATTATAATTTTTATATTAATTTATTCTTTAAATTTTTTTATATCAAACCTAAACGGAAATGGATAGAAATATTTTAAAATTTTTGTTTCATTATTTTTTAAAAATTAATTTCATAATATTAAAACTTGCCGACGACAATTGCAATGAATTAAATTAATAGTTAAGTTTCTATTTACGAATTTTTTAAATTGCTTACTTGTAAATTACTTTTACATAATTTAAAGGAAGCCCCCCCTAAACAAAAAGTTTGGATCTGCCACTGACACTTGTAATATTTTTTCTAACAATTTTGACTTCTACCTTACTCATTTGCATTTAATAAGATATCAAATAGACAACTATAATCTCAAAGGACTTGTGTGTTCTATTCTATGAGTATGAAAAGTCCTAGAATGTAACGCCCGTAATTTAAGGAAAAATTCAAATTTATTTAGTTGGGAGTTAATTTGGAGTTGGAGGGAAATTAAAAGATTTGAAAATTGGTGAAAATTTAAAATTAGAGCTGAAATGGCAATTTCGTAAATAAACTGTCTTTGGAGCCAAGCAAGCCCTAAGCCTTCTTTTTATTTAAGACCGCACGGAGCCCTAGGAGGAGCCATCAGCCAAGTCAAGTTTTTTTCCATTCTTCTTCTTCCTTCTCCCTTACCCGACGGCAGCTCATTCTCTCTTTCAACTCCGGCGACGATTCTCTCAGACCAGCAACAACCCTTGCGCGTCTTTTCCGGCGGCGTCATAACGGTGCAGCAGCGACGGCGGCGTCTCGATTCAGCGACGATTTTCTTTCCGTTTTGCACAGACGCTCGTGGGGGTTTGCTTCGTGTGGGTCTTCCTCCGGCGGCTTCCAGCGGCTCCCCGACGACTGAAGCGGTTGCGACTCCCAAATCCGACGAGCTCCACGACGGCAATAGGTGTTCGCGTGATGGTTCGTGGGTGCGTGGGTCTTCTCCGGCGTGATGGGAGGCGCAGCAAGCAGTATCAGCGGCGCTCCAGTAGTTATGGGTGTCGGTTTTTGCAGTTTTCTGGCGAGGTCAGAGTGTTGCAGCAGTGTTTTCGCGTGGGTCTTCTTCCTTGGGCGTTTTCCGACGGCTTGGTGAAGTTTCTGAAGGGTTGAAATCCCTTTCACAGCGGAAACAATCAAGACCAATTCATTTCACAATTTCGTTTACGAAAAATCGATACATTAGCAAAGAAACAAATAGAAAACGATTTCTAAAAATAAGATTAAGCATGCTGGAATTTTTGATCTAAAACTATTTTAGAAACCAAAAACTTACATGTTTTGACGATCAAAACTGCACAATGCTCCAAGGATTCCTCCAATGGACACTACCACGCAAGAAGCACCCGCTATCCTCTTGGATTTACTGAGAACCGGCTTGTGGGCACCCAAAGATTGTCTTGGAGGGAATTTCCAGCAATGTAATTGCTGGTTTTTGGTAGAGAGAATTTGAGAGATCAGAGAGAATCCCCTCTGTGTGTTTTTTGCGTGAATGAGAGAAATGGCCAGGAGTCAGGGAAACCCCATCATCCATTACGGGATTAGGTTAGGATAACTCCCTAACCAATCCTGTTCATTGATAAAAAACCAATTAGATTTGGACCGTTTAATTATTATAAAATAATAATTATAAATTAAATAATTAATAATTATTTAAATAATAATAATTAATTATCTAATTAATTATAATTAATTTAATTAAACCAATTTTAATTAAATCAATTATAATATATAGTTTTAATTCAATTAAATCATATTCAATCGAATTAAATAGGCCATTCAATTAATTTAAATTAATTGATCGCACATTAATTAAATATCAAATATTTAATTAATTTTATAATTGAATCATATTCAATTTTATCTCTCATTTAACCTATAGTTTTAATGTGCATCAAAATGTACATTAATCTTAAATATAGTATTAATTTGATCAAATCATATTTAACCAAATTAAATTAATTAATTCATGAATTAATAAAATATCATATATTTAATTAAATTCATAATTCTCTCATTAATTAATTTTGAATCATATCCAAAATTAATTTTATTATAAAGTTTAATTCATTAATTAAACTTATACTATAATATATCTCCATATATTATATTAATTGCATCAAAATACAATTAACTTAAATTCCCTTTAATAATCAAGACTATATTATCTCAGAACCCGTTATGAGCTAGCAGGTGGACCTAATGGACCTACAGATCAGAAGCTCCAACGATATGAGATTGATTAGCTAAACTCATTAACCGAGTCAATCAACATTTGTTAACTGTGGGTCACTCCACTAAAAACCCACAACTGCACTCTTCTCACTGTAGAATATTTCTGTGTCCACGGATATCGACCAATGTAGTAAGTTAATTCTTCACGTGTGTTCGTAACACCAGTTGGGTCAAATTACCGTTTTACCCCTGTGTTACCTCTGGATCCTTAAGTAACACCGATCCCTCTAATGAACAAGTTGTTTAGGGTCCAACCACTAAACAGGAGTTCCTCTCGGGCTAGGAGAGGACGACGCGCCTTTGTTCAAGACCTGGAATTAGCCCTTAAAGGAACTCACATCTACTTGCCCTAATAGGGGAAGGAGTGAATTCCATCTTGTATTGTCATGTCCCCAGCACCCCACTCGGTCTTGTCCCCAAGAAGGTAGGCTTATTGAGTTGGCGTGCAGGCCACTCTCACCCGTACTAATCAAAGGACAATCCCTCGTGAGAAGGAGTTCATGACACACTCAGGATTAAGACTGAGTTACCTAGGTCATCCTATTGAAACAGTAACCTAACTAGTTAACGGTGTTACATCTAGTGGTTTACTATTTCGTGGTCCGGTCTTATGCAAACTCATTACATAGGATACCCCCGCTCACATGTCTCCTACATGGACGCCTTGGATCAATACGTCTGTATCGAATACAAAGCGGGTCATATCACATAGTGTTACCAGGATAAGGTACCCAGCCTTATCCCTGTACTATAGACCTTTTAGGTTGTTACTTGAACACCAATCCCCGTATGTCCCCACATACTTGTTCAAGTTACATGTAAAAAACCTTGGATCTTAGTTTATTGGATTTCGGTATCATATTGTGCAATTCTAGACTTAATATGACAATAACACTTTATTGCATAAACCTCAATAACACTTTATTGATACAAGTGTATAATTCGTTAATCATTCACTATCTACGAGTTTTAGGACATAAAACCCAACAGTTTCAGCGTTGGGTAAGAGGAGTAATTCGTTTTTTAGGCTGTTTTAAGCAATTTAAATGAATTTCCATTAGTTTGGTTATTGTTTTCAAGTTTCCCACGTCGATTAAGGGTCGGATTTGGAAGTAGAGTGATTTTAGAAGTCCGACCAACAAGCTTGAAGTTATTTTTGGGTAAGTCTCGATATCGATTTAGGCATTCTTGGTTTGTAGGACTAGTAAGGAAGTTAATTAATTTATTTTGGTGTTATGGGTAATTCCTATGTGGAAGGCAATCGTTTGGTTGAGATCGACGGGGCGTTGCTCGAGTTAGTTGGGATTCTAGATCGAGAATATTTAAGCCGAGGTAAGTGGCTTTACTGTTGAACTTTTTAAATTGGGTGCGAGTGTTTGATTTTCCAAAATTCCTGTGCTTTATGAATTGTTTGATTATGTTTCCGTTTATGAAAATTATTGAAAGCATGAAATTTATTATTATTGTTTGCAATTGTTAATGGTTGTAATATTTGAGTTGGTGGTCTCTCAAATTTTCATTATATGTATGAGTTTAAATGATTTATGAGTTTTCTTAAATTTTATAAGTATACATGAAATTGATGTACATTCAGACATGCCTACATAGGACTTAGGGACATGAAATTGATGTACCTAAGTCGAGGTTTGTGAAATTGACGACCTCGAGGTTTCGTGAAATTGACGACCTCCGTAGGAGACACATGAAATTGATGTGTCTAGGATATGCATGAAATTGATGTATATCCTCTCATTAATAAGTTTAAAATAAAGTTTAAAGCCACCAAAAATATATTTGTTGTTGATTTTTAAAAACGTGTTTAAAGCGTGACCCAACCTCAATAGTAGAGTCACTTACTGAGTATTTTAAAATACTCATTCTTTTCAAAAAAAAAAATTTTTTCAGGTAAAGGCAAGGGCAGGTGAAAGACGATTGATGAGAATCCGTTAGGCAGCCATGAGAGGACCTGAATTTCATATTTTATTTTTCTTCAACTTTTAGAACTCTGTTTTACTTTATTTGAATTGTAAATTTATTTGAGAAATTTTCTAAAGGCCATGTACATTTATAGTTTAGAAAATATTTAAGAATATTTAAAACCTTTAAAACTAGAGATCCCGAATAAAAGTTTTGTTTTGAGATTTTTACTTAAATTAGTGTTTATGTTTTAAAAATGTTTTTATTTAAAAAGGCCTCCAAAGCATGCATTGTCGTAACGGTCCCAAAACGACTATTTAAGAAGTCAGGTCGTTACATAGAAAGTTACAAAGTAAATTTTTTCTCATTTCTTTCAAGTTGCATAACCAAATTACCAAACTACATTCTTTCTCATTTCTTTCTCCAAATTTCAAGTTACAAAGTAAATTTTTTCTCATTTCTTTCAAGTTGCATAACCAAATTACCAAACTACATTCTTTCTCATTTCTTTCTCCAAATTTCAAGGTTTTTTTTTTAAAAAATCTTACTCTTTTGAATCCAGTTTGTAAGTTGAGAAAGACGGTGTGCCGGCAACCACGTCGCTGAAACTGAAAGAGAAAGACAAATAACGTGAGGAAGAAGTGAAAACTGAAAGAAAAACCAAAATATTGAAGAAAGACAGAGAGATCTGACCTTGCTTAGTGTAGTTGACGGCGCGAACTCAAGAACGGTTGTGAGAAAACGAAGCTGACGGCGCGAACTCTAGAATGGTGGCGAGAACTAGAAGCTGACGGCACCGGCGTGAGAGAAGAGATACTTTGGTAGTCGGCTGGTCAGCGACGTGGGCGTGAGAACGGCGTCGGCGAGAGAGTACAGATGAGAGCACGAGCAATGGGAGAGTAGGAGAGAAGGAGAACGGCGTGAGGTGAGCGACTAGCGTGAGGAAGGGTCTAAAAAACGAATGTCTGACTGAGTGGAGGGCTACTAGGGTTGCTGAAGGGTTTGGGTTTGGGCCGTGGAGGGAAAACATTGGGCTGAGGCAGTGAGGCTGATGCTGAAAACTATTTTTTTTAATATATAGAGAATTCGGTCGGTCGGTCGGTTATTTATATAACCGTTTGGCCGACCGACCAATCGATCGGTCTTCAAAAATTGAAAACCGACACCGACCGACCGCCGTCAGTTCGGTCGGTCATGTCGGTTTTCGGTCTGAAGATGAACACCCCTAATTTCTGCGTCATGCTACGCAACATTCACATGCATTACGCGCCATGCTACGCTAAACAAACGCATGCTTTACGCGCCATGCTGTGCAAAACCAAACACATGCATTACGCGTCATGCTACGCAAAACCAAACACATGCATTACGCGTCATGCTATGCAAAACCAAACACGTGAATTACGCGCCACATTTCACACCTACACATGAATTACGCGCCATGTAACGCAACCGCTAGACTCATACTACACATCCCGTGACAACATGCTAGCCCAACTAACCATGCTTAACACGACATCCCATCATGCTTAAACAACATAACACATGCTCATCACAAGCAACACAAACATATCATTCACGGTGGGAATTGACTGTTCATGGATCACACTATTGTGATCATTCCATATAGCCCAGGCTCTTACACAAACCCAATCCAACAGCGAGCCTTGATCCGAGTCAACTATTTCTAAAAAACGGTCCTGAATAGATGAGTGAGTAATTTCCACAATCTGAACCTGGCTATTTAACTGTCTTCACAATTTCTTTGCCCTTGAACAGCGAAATAAAGCATGATCGGTCGTTTCAGAGTACTTACCACAAATAGGGCACATAGCATTTGTATCAACGTGATGCTTAATCAAATTTACTTGGGTCGGAACAATCATGGAAAGCCCTCCAGATAAAATTTTTTATTTTTGTTGGGACTTTCAGAGACCATACAACCTTCCACCACTTCTTCAACTTCCCTGACTCAGACGAGGACGCCTCTATCTTCCCCATCATATAGACTTTATAGCCACTTCTCACCGTGTATTTTCCATGCTTATCAAAGTGCCAAATCCAAGTATCTGGTGCTGATGGGCTAATGGCCAGAGTACTTATCAACGCAACATCATTTGGACACAAACTAGCTTCCAACATAGGGATATTCCATTGTAGCGATGGAGTAATAAAATCATTTACCATTCGACAATCAGACTCCCCATTTGTCATCAGCACCTTGAAGGAATACGGCCGAGGAAGCCAAGGATCCGTGAAAAGATGAATGGAATCCCCATTGTCAAGATGCTTCCTTAATCCCTTCCTCAACAGCTCCATGCCCCAGACAAACTCTTCCAAAAATAAGAGAAAGACCCTTTCGCCTCTGCTTGAATTAGAGAAGAGTTTGGATAGTATCGACTCTTCAGAATTCGTGCCAATTTTGACTGAGGGTTAGAAAAAACCCTCCACGTTTGTTTAGCTAACAGAGCTTGATTAAAACCCTCAAAATCACGAAAGTTTAACCCACCCATCTCCTTCGGCTGACAAACCTTATCCCACTTCATCCAATGAATTTTTTGCTTACCTTCACTACTGCCCCACCAGAACTTTGCACAAAGAGATGTTAATTTTGATAGGAAAAGTTTTGGCAAACGGAAACAACCCATCACATATGTTGGAATAGCTTGGACTACACTCTTGATCAAAACCTCTTTACCACCTCTTGTGAAGAAGGTCGACTTCCAACCTTGAAGGTTATTTCAAATTCGATCCAGGATGTGATAAAAATCTCTACCTTTGCTTCTAGATAAGGTGGAAGGAAGACCCAGATAACTTCCTAGACTATTTACCACCTTCATTTGGAGGATCTGACTAAGGAAATTCAACTTATCAATCTCCACCGATGGGGAAAAGCATATAACTGATTTGTTAAAATTAACACTTTGTCCAGAGGCCTTTTCATACTCATACAGAACCCCTTTGAAAACACCAAATTATGACGCAGTTGCCTTAAGAAAAACAAGGCTATCATCTGCAAAAAGAAGATATGTCAATTTTGGGGCACTGTTGGCAATTGAGATACCTAATAACAGTTTATCACTAGCCGCTCTAGCAATTAAAGACGAAAGTCCTTCAAAACAAAGCAAGAACAAATAGGGTGATAGCGGACCCCCTTGTCGAAGACCCCGAGAGGGAACAATATGACCCCTGGGCTCCCCATTTAATAAAATAGAGAAAGACATTGAAGAAACACATTTCATAATAAGATCCGTCCACTTGGGATGGAAACCCAATTTCAACATGACTTGCTGTAGATAAACTCATTCGACTCTATCATACACCTTACTCATATCAAGCTTGAGGGTTGCGAAACCCAACTTTCTACGTTTCAGGTGAGTAAGATAGTGCAAACTTTCATGGCCTAGAATAATATTATCCACTATCGATCACCCAGGAATAAAAGCAGATTGGCATTCATCAATGATATTATGCAGAATATTTCTCATCCTATTAGCAAGAGCCTTCGCAACTATTTTGTAAGAAACATTACACATACTAATAGGACGATAATCAGTTACTAACCTGGCATCCCGACTTTTTAGAATGAGAAAGATATTGGTATGATTCCAAGCAGTCACTGGACTATCCTGATTCAAAATATCTAAACAATTCGCAATAGTTTGATCACCCACTATCTCCCAATATTGTTCGAAAAATAAAGTCAGAAAGCCATCAGGCCCTAGCGCCTTTGACGGGTGAAAAATCTTGACAACCTTGACGATCTCTTCCCTTGTGAATGGACGGAGGAGGGCATCATTCATCGCATCTGTCACTTTACGAGGAATACGAGACACCACCCTCTCTAAATCCTCTTGCGAGGGGTGTGATGATGTAAAAATATTGACAAAATAGGTATCAAAAGTTTCCCCAATGATATTAGGGTCGGATTGACAAACCCTCTGCGAATCTGTAATTCCTGTAATTTTATTTAGTTTTCTCCTGTTGGTAGCTTTATGGTGAAACCACTTCATATTACGGTCACCCCATTTTAGCCAGTTTTCACGCGACATTTGTTTCCAAAACATTTCTTCATCTAGGAGAAAAGAATCCAATCGAAGCTCGAGATCATGAATGACTTTAAAATTCAAAGGGAGAGGTTTCTCATATTCATGCTTAATCTGATCTCGTAACGCTGCAATGTTTCGTTTAAGCTCCGCATTTTGTCTACTCCCCCAGCCACATAATGCTAATGCAATTTATTTAATTCATGATGGAGGCAGAGCCCCCTATGATCCACGGAACTCCATGTTGCGGATTTAGCAATGATATCTGTTGGCATAGAAATGTTTCTTCAAGTAATTGTCTAAGTTCGTGAAATTAAAATATGCTAATTTCATGAAATTAGATTGAATTGGGTTCAATTTAAACCCAAATTCATTAAGGTAATTGGGTCAGAAGCCCAAAGTTTCAAGCCCAAGCCCATGAATGGGCCCAAATGCATTTCAGAGCCAACCCCGTGGATGAGCCCAAATACATTTCAGGCCTAAGCCCATGGGTCCAAATGCAACCAAGCCCAAGCCCAAGCCCACGAAGGCCTTTAGGAAACTCTATAAATAGGAGGCATAGCTTCTCATTTGGGGGACGGCAGAAAGAAAGGAAGAAGAGAAAACTCTCAGAAGAAACCGAAGATTGAAGCTCCTTCTACAAAACCGAAGATCAAAGCTCAGATCCTCATCAAATCCAGCTGCAGAACTGAAGAACAAGGCTCTAATCATCTTCAAATCCTGACGCAGAACTGAAGAACGAAGTTCAGATCCTCGTCAAAGCCCACTGCAGAATCGAAGATCGAAGCTCATATCCTCATCAGATTCAGCTACAGAACTGAAGAACAAGGTTCCGATCATCCTCAAATCCTGCCACAAAACTGAAGAACGAAGCTAAGATCCTCTTCAAATCCTGCCGCATAATTGAAGATCAAAGCTCAGATCCTCTCCAAATCCTGTTGCAGAATTGAAGAACGAGGCTTCGATCATCTTCCAATCTCACTGCAGAATTGAAGATCGAAGTTTAGATCCTCTTCAAGTCCTCCTACCAAATCGAAGACTGAAGCTCAGAACCTCCTACAAACCTGAAGACTGAAGTCTACCTCGATCCATCCAAAAGAATCCAAATCCTTCTGAAGAACAAACCTTCAAGACTAAAGCTGCTTGAAGACTCTATAGATCAAGCTAACTTGAATTTGTGAGAGAAAGCATCAAAGGATTGTAACTAGAGATTGTAATCCACTACACTTATACATAAATCAATACATACAAGAAGTTGTTTCACGAATCAAATTTCTATCCTGAAATCTCGTGTGAACAATTTGGCACGCCCAGTGGGACCTCTCTACCTTTCATCTCTTTCTCTCATCCAAGATCTACGAAAAAGAAGTGATGGCATCCAAAAAAGTTGTTTCCAAGACTTCAAGCTACTCGTACGTGGGACCAATTACTCGCAGATGCTCCAAGGAAATTCAGAAATCAGAAGAAGAACAAGCCTCTGTCATTGCAAATATGATATGGACTCAAATGGCAGAGCCAAACCAAGGCGAGATGGTCATGTAGGAAAATCCTTTATTTGACTATTCTACTTCATCTTCTGAGCAGGCAAAAGAGACATCAGATCCTGACGTGATGTCTGTAATGATGGCCAACATAGGTACAGACGAAGAAAGAATGGCTGAACTGGAAAGAAAGATCAACATGCTGATGAAGGCGGTTGAGGAGAAAGATTATGAAATTGCATCTCTGAAGAATCACATAGAAAGTCGTGATGTCGCTGAGTCAAGCCAAACACCTGCTGCAAAGAATAATGACAAAGGGAAGGCTGTCATGCAAGAAAACCGACCTCAACATTCCACTTCGATTGCTTCGCTGTCCATTCAGCAACTCCAAGATATGATTATGAGCTCCATTAGAGCTCAATATGGTGGACCTACTCAAAATTCTCTCATGTACTCCAAACCATACACTAAGAGAATTGACAACTTGAGGATGCCTACCGGATATCAACCTCCAAAATTTCAACAATTCGATGGAAAGGGGAATCCTAAGCAACATGTTGTTCACTTTGTTGAGACATGCGAAAACGCTGGGACTCGTGGAGATCTCCTAGTTAGACAATTCGTCCGAACCCTAAAGGGCAATGCTTTTGATTGGTATACCAACTTAGAGGCAAAGATGATCGACAGTTGGGAACAGCTTGAAAGGGAGTTCCTAAATCGCTTTTATAGCACAAGGCGAGTTGTCAGCATGACAGAACTCACAAGTACAAAAAAACGGAAGGGTGAGCCTGTCATTGGTTATATTAATCGTTGGAGAGCTCTAAGTCTTGACTGCAAAGACCGACTCACTGAGCTATCCGCTGTCAAAATGTGCATTCAAGGAATGCACTGGGAACTTCTTTATATACTGCAGGGCATAAAACCCCGCACCTTCGAGGAATTAGCAACTCGCGCTCATGATATGGAGCTAAGTATTGCTACCAGAGGGAATAAAGACTTTCCAGTCCCCGATGTGAAGAAGGAGAAGAAAGAAGTGAAGAACACCGAGATTGCCTTGAAGGGTGCTACAAGAGAATCCATGGTCGTCAATACGACCCCTCTGAAGTTTACTACTAATAGAAGAGAAAAGAAAATAGAGAAGCATCAAAATGAATGCGAGAAACGTCGCCTAACTTTGAAAGAAAGACAAGAAAAAGTCTACCCTTTTCCAGACACCGACATTCCGGATATGTTAGAACAACTGTTGGAAAAGAGACTTATCGAGCTCCCTGAATGCAAACGACCTGAAGAGATGGGAAAAGTAAATGATCTCAACTATTGTAAATATCATCGAGTCGTTAGTCATCCAGTGGAGAAATGTTTTGTGTTAAAGGAGCTAATCTTGAAGTTAGCTCAGGAAAGGAAAATTGAGCTAGATCTTGATGAAGTAGCTCAAGCAAATCACGCTGCTGTAATAACTCATCCTAGTGTCCAGTCCCCTACAAGTTTACCATATGATTAGGGAAGAAGCTTAATCCAATTCGACACCTTCGAACCTATTATCATTTGGTCTCAACTAGAAGCCCCAGGAAATGATTTCCCAGAAAGGGCCCTCTACCAAGAAGATCTTCAAGAAAAGATTAGGCAAATTGAAGACAAAGATGGAGGTTGGACACTCGTAACTCGACGAAAGAACCGAAAGCAAAATTGGGTTCAGAAAGAATCTAGCTTGTTTCAAGAACACAAAAGAAGAATTTTTCCCAAGAACTTTACTAGCAGGAATCGGTCAAACTGTTACATGTCACGTTGTCAATGTGATAGAAGATGATAAAGTCACCCCGATCGCGTCAGAAGCCATCACGAAGCTGGAAGACCTACCTTCCTTTTGTAGATGATTTACTATCGCTCCCTCAAGAGATGAAGAAACTCTCATCGAAGTGTTAAAGGATTGTAAAGCATCTGTTGTTGCTCCATGTTGCATGCCCATAGCTTTTACCGATGAAGATCTACTGCTCGGATCAAAACCTCATAATAGGCCTTTGTTTGTCTCAGGCTACATCAGAGAGCAAAAAGTTAGTCGAATTCTCATCGATGATGGTTCTGCCGTTAACATAATGCCCAAGTCTACCATGAATCAACTAGACATTCTGATGCAAGAATTGTCGAATAGTAAGTTAGTAATTCAAGGGTTTAACCAAGGCGGGCAACGAGCGATTGGCATGATTCGCTTAGAGCTCATTATTAGAGATTTAAAGGCTAACACTCTATTTCATGTTATAGACTCTAGGACTACCTACAAGTTGTTACTAGGTCGTCCCTGGATTCATGAAAATGGAGTGGTTACTTCCACGTTGCACCAGTGTTTTAAATTCTATCAAGATGGTATCAAGAAGGTTGACGCTGATACCAACCCCTTCTCAGAGGTTGAGTCTCATTATGCAGATGCGAAGTTTTATATGAAGAATGACAGCGTAGGGGAAGCTATGCCGTCAGAAGTTCCTTTGATAAAAAACAGCAACAAACCTGAGCGACAAACAAGCACGAGAAAAGAGCTAAATGAAAAGGCAGAAACTTCTCAATAAAGCAAGGTATCTCTTAGCCAAACAAAAGCTGAAGTGGCGAAAAATGAGAAGGTACTATGTTCAGAAGAGAAGAAGACAAACGCTCCTGTCTTGCGCTATGTTCCCTTATCTCGACGCAAGAAGGGTGTTTCGCCATTTCAGAATGCTCCAACAATTTAAGAGTTGGTGACATTGAAATTTTGAAAGAGAGTTTTATCACACCTTTTACAAAGATATCTAAACAAGAGGTTAAAGACAAACAAGTAGAAGCAACTCTACCTGATAGACGAACAAAAGAAGGGTTTGACCCTAAAGTGGCGAAAAATGAGAAGGTACTATGATTTCACGACCCATACTGAGTTTAAAATTTTACGAATCTTTGATCAAAGACCTGAACTTTCCTCAACGCAAAAGAAACTTCAAAAAGAAGGTTATGTTATACCCGTCTCAAGGGCTGGACTTGGATATAAGTCTCCTGAGCCAGTTCGAATTACAAGGAAAGGGAAAGCAAAAGTTGCATATTCGCTTCACATTACGGTGGAAGAAATTGATGATCCCGAAGAAGGTAAAGGAAGCGAAAATCACCGGACTTTTGCTTTTGATCGCATCGAACCGTCTGTTACACGATCTTCGATTTTTCAAAGGCTGAGTACAATTGTAGTAGAGGGTGAAAGTCAGCATCCAGCTTCTGACTCCACACGACCTTCAGCCTTCCAAAGGTTAAGTATGGCTTCTGAAGAAAAAGAAAATGTGCATTCAACTCCTACCACACGACTGTCAGCTTTCCAAAGGTTGAGTGTAACCACAAAAAGAAGGAAAGAACGATCTCCAATACTAGTCTCTAACATAACAAAGACTACCATCAAGCTAAAAGGTGATGAGAAAATTCGCAGCGCTGTCCCCTCACAAATGAAGAGAAAATTGCTTGTTTCCGTAAATACAGAGGGTTCATTAAAAATAAAGCGACATGATGTCGTCATCACAAGACCTAGAGAGAAAAGCCCTGATGATGAAGATGACACTGTTGTGTGTTACCACATCACCATAGGAGAGGAATCAGAGACTGAAATGTCTGACGAAGATGCAGAGGAGGCTCCACCGTCACTTGAAGATGGTGGCCAATCGACAGTTGATGAACTTAAAGAAATCAACATTGGTACGATAGAAGAGCCACGTCCAACCTTTATAAGTGCATTACTTACTCCCGAGGAAGAAGGCGATTATATGAGTCTACTCACATCATACAAGGACATTTTTGCTTGGTCATATAAGGAAATGCTAGGACTTGACCCAAAAGTGGTTGTCCATCGCCTTGCAATTAAACAAGGATATCGGCCAGTGAAGCAAGCTCAACGACGCTTTCGACCAGAACTCATCCCTCAAATTGAATCTGAAGTCAATAAATTGATAGAGGCGGGATTCATCCGTGAAGTTAAATATCCAACGTGGATAGCAAATATTGTCCCCGTTAGGAAAAAGAATGGGCAACTTCGTATATGTGTTGATTTTCGTGATTTAAATAATGCATGTCCGAAGGATGACTTTCCACTACCCATTACCGAGATCATGGTCGAAGCAACCATGGGACATGAAGCTTTGTCTTTCATGGATGGATCGTCAGGATACAACCAAATTCGGATGGCTCTTGAGGATGAGGAGAAAACAGCGTTTCGAACTCCAAAAGGAATATTGCTACAAAGTAATGCCCTTCGGATCGAAAAACGTCGGTGCTACCTATCAGCATGCCATGCAGAAAATATTTGATGATATGTTGCATAAACATGTGGAATGTTACGTTGACAACCTTGTGGTCAAGTCTAAACAACGACAAGATCATCTGAAGGATTTGAAGGCAGTCTTCGATTGCTTGAGAAAATATCAGTTGAGAATGAACCCTCTCAAGTGTGCATTTGGTGTGACATCAGGAAAATTCCTTGGGTTCATTGTAAGGCATCGAGGAATTGAAATTGATCAATCCAAAATCGATGCTATTCAGAAAATGCCAAGCCCAAGAAACCTACATGAGTTGTAAGTCTCCAGGGTCGTTCGGCCTACATTAGAAGATTCATATCTAACCTCGCCGGCCGATGTCAACCCTTTCAAAGATTGATGAGAAAGAATGCAAGTTTTGAGTGGGATGATACATGTCAGAATGCTTTGGACAGTATAAAAAAGTACTTACTCAATCCTCCTGTCTTAGGTGCCCCTAAGGCAGGAAAGCCGGTGATCTTATATATTGCTGCACAAGATAGATCTGTTGGAGCGATATTGGCACAAGAAAGAGAAAACCCCAAAGAACAGGCCCTTTATTACTTAAGTAGAACCTTAACATGAGCTAAGCTAAATTACTCTCCAATTGAGAAGATGTGTCTCGCTTTTTTCTTTACTATTGATAAACTAAGGCACTAAATGCAAGCCTTCACTGTACATTTAGTGGCAAAAGTCGATCCTATCAAATATATTCTATCTAGGCCTATCATTTCTGGACGCCTAGCTAAATGGGCAATCATACTTCAACAATATGACATTGTGTACGTGCCCCAAAAAACAGTAAACGGACAGGCATTGGCAGACTTCTTAGCCAATCATCCAATCCCATCAGACTGGAAATTATGCGAAGATTTGCCTGATGAAGAGGTGTTATATATTGAAATTATGGAACCCTGGACCATGTACTTCGATGGTGCAGCACGAAGGAGTGGGGCAGGAGTTGGCATTGTTTTCATTTCACCTGAGAAACACATGTTGCCCTATAGCTTCACACTTAATGAATTATGCTCAAATAACGTTGCTGAATATCAGGCACTCATCATTGGCCTTCAAATGGCTTTAGAATTCGGGATAAAGTACATCGAAGTCTATGGCGATTCAAAGTTGATAATAAATCAAATATTACTCCAATATGATGTAAAGCATGAGGATTTAAAACCCTACTTCGAGTGTGCAAGACACTTACTGGAGAAGTTTGATAGCATAATACTAGAGCACGTCCCAAGATCAGAAAACAAGAAAGCAGATGCGTTAGCAAACTTAGCTACTGCCTTAACAATTTCAGATGATGTAGCTATAAACATTTCTCTCTGTCAGAAATGGATTGTTCCATCAAATGCACATCATTGTGAAGAAGTCGATGTGACGTCGGCTTATGAAATCGAAGAAGAAGATTGGTGGCAGCCTATCATAGACTACTTGCAACATGGAAAGCTTCCCACTGACCTTCGACATAAAGCTGAGATACGAAGAAGGGTTGCCCAATTTGTCTACTATAAGAATACTCTTTATCGTCGCTCGTATGAAGACCTTTTTCTTTGATGCTTGGGAAATGAAGAATCTCAAAAAGCATTAGAAGAGGCACATTCGGGCATTTGTGGTGCTCACCAGTCCGGACCAAAGTTGCAGTTCCAGTTAAAAAGAATGGGATATTATTGGCCTACAATGATTCAAGACTCAATGCAGTACGCCAAGAAATGCGAAGCTTGCCAGTTTCATGTCATTTTCATACATCAGCCACCAGAGCCTCTTCACCCAACTATAGCTTCATGGCCTTTTGAAGCCTGGGGGTTTAACCTCGTTGGCCCTATAACACCTAAGTCCTCGGCAGGACATTCTTACATCCTCGCATGGACAGATTACTTTTCAAGATGGGCTGAAGCCGTCGCGTTAAAAGAGGCCAAGAAAGAAAACGTTGTGGATTTCATCCGAACTCATATCATCTATCGGTATGGCATCCCTCATCGTATCGTGACAGATAATGGAAGACAATTCTCCAATGGCCTGATGGACAAGTTGTGTGAAAAGTTTAACTTCAAGCAGTGCAAGTCCTCCATGTACAACGCCGCGACATATGGATTGGCGGAGGCATTCAATAAGACACTCTGTAACTTATTGAAGAAAGTGGTCTCCAAGACGAAGAGAGAATGGCAGGAAAAGATTGGTGAGGTGTTGTGGGCTTACCGAACTACTCATCGAACTCCTACAGGGGTCACACCTTATTCCCTCGTCTATGGAGTAGAAGTTGTACTCCCATTAGAACGAGAGATTCCATCACTAAGGATGGTCGTACAAGAAGGGTTGACAACTGAAGATAATGCAAGGTTGCACCTTCAAGAACTGGAAGCACTTGACAAAAGAAGATTAGAGGCTCAACAAGCACTGGAATGTTACCAAGCACGGATGTCTAAAGCCTTTGATAAGAATGTGAAGCTTCGATCATTTCAAGTTGGTGATCTGGTACTCGCTGTTCGAAGACCCATCATCACGACACGACACACAGGGAACAAATTCACACCTAAATGGGATGGACCCTACGTCGTCAAAGAAGTCTACACAAACGGAGCATACAAGATCGTAGATAAAGACGGATTAAGAATAGGCCCGATAAATGGCAAGTTTCTTAAAAACATTTATGCTTGAAATGTAATACTCCTTATCGTAAGAGTCTAAACTACATGATGCTCCTGGCCCGCATGAGCTTAAAAGGCAAACGACCCAAAGAAAATAAAAATAAAGAAAGTCCTTTTTTATTTGAACTACGTTATGACTTGATCCTTTTTCATTCGAAGGGTACGTAGGCAGCTTAAGAGAAAAAAAACTTAAGTTTAGTCAAAGCAATAAAAAAAAACACTTTCATGCGAGAAATAGAATTCTAGAACTTTATTATAAATAAAGAAAGTACAGATGCCCAGTACAATGAATAAAAAAAGAATGTCTAAAAAAAACCTTTTTACATGAGATAAGTTGCAATATAAAGAAAGAAGATCTCAAATTAAGGATTCCACTGAAGTTCCTTCAGCTCATCGCGGGTACCCTCCCAAAGACCGCGAAGTGTCGATAGAGTTTGAACGTCTGAAGTGCTGATAGTGGGGGCACACTCGACGCTACCAATCTCCTCGCGTATTTGTGAAACCGCTAGCTTTTCTCGATCTAGGTCATTTTCCTTCTCGGAAACCAAATTGGAAAGCTTTTCTGACTCAACCTCTGCAGTTTTCAATTTGGCCTCTAATTCTGCGACCTTGGCCTTTAATTCTGCAACCTCTGAGACAAAGCAAGCAAGTCGCTTCTGAAGTACATTTTTCTCCTCAACAATACGACTTTCAACAGATAAGGCCTTTTCTAAGTGGAGCTTGTTTTCCTCCAATTGACTATCTCTAATCTGTGGAGTTAGGTAAGCAGAGAGTGAAGATTGCATTCCGAGGTATTCTCTCACTTTCTAGAAGTAGCCGCCGACAAACTCTTGCAGAGGTGCCAAGTTATTTGTGCTAGCTTTGGTCATTGCACCAAATATTTTCAGCGTCTCCTGCTCAAGGTCACCAACGTGTTCAAAAGAGGTACGTACGATCTTCCCGTGAATGCTTTTCCACATGGACAAAGCAGCCTATCACCGGAAGCTAGAGATTACGTTGTCAGCACAAAAATAAGAAACTTCGGGTGCTAGAATAGCTTTTTTTCCCTCGGTTTGCTGTGGATTCTCGTCGGTGGGGGGAGGATGCGAAATTATGACCTCTTTGCTTTTTGACAGGCAGCCAATATTCTTCGAGGTAGAAGCAAAAGCGTTGGGACTTGTTAATGATCGATCCTCCAAAGGTACCTGCAAAGTAAGAAGGGATACAAGAGTAAGTAAATGAAACTGCAACATGTGTGTAAAAAAAAGGGGATGGGTTTGAAGGATTGGAATTCCCAATTCCGTTACAGCGGAAGCAATTGGACCGTTCGCAATTTAATTTCGTTTAACAAAATACCGAATACATTGGGAAAATTCAGAATTCATAATTCTACAATCTAAGGTTAAGCAAACTTACCGTCGTTGTCGACTCAAAACAATCAAGAACGCCTTCTTGATTTGCAGGGACTAAAAGCGAAATCACCAACGATGTGGGACACCACCATGAGATTTCCCCGCTATATCTCTGAGTTTGGGAACTTAGTTGTGGGACTTAATGGTCTCTTGAATTTATGGGAATTACAGAGAAGAACTTTTACTCTCTGTATGTTTCTTTTTGGTTGAGAGAAAAGTGAGAGTATGGAGAGAGAAAGATGCTGTGTTGAATATGCAGAATGAGAGCTTCCTCTTAGACCCCTTCTGCGTGAGTTACTAAAAGTGAGAGAAAAAAATAATATAATAATTAATTAAATAAAATTTAATTAATTAAATATATTTGTCGCAACGTCATCGCGACACGGAGCGGCCGACATCCTTTCTTGGGTTTTTAAGAAGAAAATTGGAGTCGCCACCAATCATCGAGGGTGTGATTGGTCACCTTTAAAATAAAATAAAAAAAAAACCAATCTTAGAAAACCAGAAATTAAGGTTCGGGAGTCGTTTGAGTGTAGGGAAGGTATTAGCACCCTACAACACCCGTTTTTTAAAAAAACGATTACCACAATATCTTAAATTGTCCAATTAAGTGAATAAAAACAGTCCTTCATTTTTATTTTTCTTAAAAAATGATAAATATGAAAATAAAAACCCAAAATGCAATAATGAACACAAGATGTCTCATTCGTTTTTACCTTAACTTTAGAAATAAAGTAAGGATTAAACATTATGAGCTGGATATCCAATTTGATATAAATCATGCCTAATTTCCCTTTTAATTAAAGGAAACATGGGTGTACATGATTATGCTTATTAAAAATAATTTAAAAAAAAAATAGATGTAAAAGAAGAAAATTATTCAAAGAGTAAATTCTTTTAAAAGGGAAAATGAGAATTTTCATACGCCTACATGGGAGTTGAACTCCACGAAGGCACATTACTCAGTTCCCATAATCCCTTTCAAAAGAAAATCAAAACAATAACAATAATTGAAATTGACCAAGCAGAATTAAAGATTAGATTAAAGCAAATTGGAGAATGAAAGAAAAAAAAAACAAATAAATTAGAAAGTTTAAAAAAAATGAAGTTGGCAAAGTGCAAAAGTGAACTAAAATGAGAGAGAAATTAATAATGATAATGATAATAATAATAATAATAATAATAAAAACAAAAAAAAAAAAAAACAAAAGAAATAAAAAACAAAACCCCACTTTTTTACTTTTCTCTTTCTTCTTTTTTCCTTCTTTCTTACCCAATGTTTTTCTCTCTCCCCGTATACTCATTCCTCCCCCTCTCTTTTCCTCTTTTCCTCTTTTCCTCTTCCACTTTCTTCTCTCTTTTTCTATCACTCTCTAAGCTAAGCTCACTTCCTAAAAAAAATTCTCTCAACTAGGCTTATGCTCAAATCTTCTTCTTCTCCTTTCTCCCTCAAAAGAAATTCTTCTAAAAACTCTCTAAACTAAGCTCTTGCTCAAATGCCTAAACTCTCTCAAGCTCACTTTTACTCTAAACTTCTTCTCTTTTTTTTTTTGTTCCCCTTCATCCTCCATCTCCCCCCTTTTTATACTTGAAGGGTTACTAATTTGGGGGGAAGATGGATGAGAAAATGGTGGGAAAAAGAAAAAAAATAAAAAAATAAAAAAAAATAATAGCCATGGGAAAAGCTTTAGAATAGGGAAATGGTGGTAATGGGGGAGCTTTCTAAGCCTTTTTTCATGAAAGCTTCCCCTTGAATAGGAATGGGGAAGACAAAAAAAAAAAAAAAATAAATAAATAAAATAAAATAAATAATAAATAAATAAATAAATAAAACCATATTTTTGATAATATGTGGGGAGGGGGGTTTAAACCACAGACCTCGTGGTTATCAATACGACTTTATGCCAGTTGAGCTATGCTCTTATTGGCATACCAGAAAAACAAATTGACCACCAAACATTGGAAAACTTCAAACATTATTACTGTAAATCAAGCCGGACCAAATACGGTGTCTACAGTTTGCCCCCCTTTGTGTATTCTTGAAGGATTGAAAAGGTAGACAAAGGAAAGAGACTAAGTACTGGGGAGGCGAAGATTTGTTTAGTAAGAATTTGAATTTAGAAAGGAAAATGAACTTGACTTAATCAGGTCTCGACCACAACTCAATAGTCAGGTTTGGTTCAACCGAGGGAAAAACTGAAAACGGACCTGGATTGACACAAGCTTCGACCTTGACTGAATAGTCGGGTTCGATTAAACTGAGAGAAAAACTTAAAACGGACCTGGATTGACACAGGCTTCGACCTCGATTGAATAGTCAGGTTCAATTTAACCGAAAGAAAAAATGAAAATTGACCTGGATTGACACAGGCTTCGACCTCGACTGAATAGTCGAGTTCGATTTAACAGAGAGAAAAACTGAAAACGGACCTGGATTGACACAGGCTTCGACCTCGACTGAAAAGTCATGTTCGATTTAACCGAGAGAAAAACTTAAAACGGACCTGGATTGACACAGGCTTTGACCTCAACTGAATAGTCGGGTTCGATTTAATCAAGAGAAAAAACGGACCTGGATTGACACAGGCTTCGACCTCGACTGAATAGTCGGGTTCGATTTAACCGAAAATAAATTGATGCGAATTTAGCACTATCCAAAAACTATGATACAAATTTCTTTAAAAGATATTTGATAGGTCGGGCACCCCATTCACATCACCCTTGGTAATAGACCTTAATTGGATCATGAACTCCCTAAACAACTTGCTCTTTGTTTGATGACCAAAAATGTATCCGGAACGACTTTGCTCCTGTGATAATAATGGTTTTGCCCCAGTTTAGGAAGACAGAAATAATGTTTTTGCCCAAGTTTAAGACTTTGTCATGTTGAAATGACGGTTTTGTCCTCCATGATGACATTCCATCAACCTTCATGATCACGACGCTCTTGAAAAAATATTGCCTTTGGATTCTTTCTTTGGACATATGTATTTCACATCGAATCGTTCAAGTTACCACCATTGATTTGAAATATCACGTTTAAACATTCATAGTTGAGGAAATATTATGGAGAGTGAGGGAGAAAAATGGACAAGATATGCCATGCTTCGAGAAGGGAGCTTCGATTTATGACTAAAATTCAATAGACATATGTGTCAATGTTAAGGTTCTAGAACTTGAGACAAAAGTAACCTCTTAAACATGATATAGAAGTTGAAGCGTAACTCTCCTAGACACTTGTTGAATTCCCGCAACTTTGCCGAATCCTTTGATACACAAGTAGCCTATGCGTAATATCTTCGAACCTGATCTGAATTAACTGGACTTGGCAGCTCATTACCATCCATGTTAGTCAAGACTAAAGCTCCTCCAGAGAAAGCTTTCTTCACCACGAATGGTCCTTCATAGTTTGGGGTCCACTTGCCTCGGTGATATTTTAAAAAAGGAAGAATTCGTTTTAAGACTAAATCCCCTTCTCTGAATACTCTAGGACGCACTTTCTTATCATAGGCTTTCATCATTCGTCTTTGGTAAAGTTGACCTCTGCACAATGCTGTCAATCTCTTTTCTTCAACAAAGTTGAGCTGCTCATAGCGGCTTTGGACCCATTCAGCCTCTTCTAAATTAGTCTCCATGAGGACTCTTAATGATGGAATTTCCACTTCAATAGGAAGAACAACTTTCATACCATAAACTAATGAAAATGGTGTTGCCCCAGTTGAAGTGCGAACCGATGTGCGATATCCATGTAATGCAAAAGGAAGCATTTCATGCCAATCTTTATACGTCACCGTCATTTTTTGCACAATCCTTTTTATGTTTTTATTGGCAGCTTCCACTGCTCCATTCATCTTTGGTCTATACAGAGTTGAGTTGACATGCTTGATCTTGAATTGCTCACATAACTCAGTCATCAATTTATTGTTCAGATTTCGTGCATTATCAGATACTATGGTCTCAGGAAGACCATAACGACATATAATCTCTTTCTTGATGAATTTGACCACAACTCCTTTCGTCACCTCTCGATAGGACATTGCTTCTACCCATTTGGTAAAATAATCTATTGCCACCAAGATGAACCGATGTCCGTTTGAGGCTTTTGGGTCAATAGGGCCTATAACGTCCATTCCCCACATGGAAAACGGCCATGGTGTTGTCATAACGTGCAACTGAGATGCTGGAGCATGAGCTTTATCTGCGTAGATTTGACATTTGTGGCATTTTCGCACATATTTGATACAGTCGGCTTCCATGGTTAACCAGTAGTAGCCGACCCTTAATGCCTGTCTAGCCATCATGTGTCCATTTGCTTGGGTGCCGCAAATTTCCTCGTGAATTTCTTTCATAATCGTGTTGGCTTCTTTTGTATCTACACATCTCAAAAGTACCATGTCATAGTTTCTTTTGTAAAGTATCTCCCCATTTAGGAAAAATTTCACTGCTAATCTCCTTAGAGTTTGTTTGTCATTTTCTGATGCATTATGAGGATAGGTTCTGCATTTCAAATAATGTTTGATGTCTTGAAACCACGGCTTGTCATCAAACTCTTCTTCTATATTCATGCAGGAGGCTGGAACATCTACCCTTCCCATCTTAATAGGTTGTACCTCATGATTGGGGTCTATGTTGAACATGACTGCAAGCGTAGCCAAGGCGTCTGCTATCTGATTACTCTCCCTTGGTAAATAGTCAAAAGTGATTTCTTCAAATTTATGAGACAAATCTAATATAAGCTTTTTATAAGGCAGTAGCTTAGTGTCTCTTGTTTCCCATTCTCCTCTCAATTGGTGAATCACCAGCATAGAATCTCCCAGGACTCGAAGTTTCTTTATCTTCATATCCAATACAGTTTGGACACCCATAGAACAAGCTTCATATTCAGCCATATTATGAGTACAATCAAAACTTAGTTTGGCGGTGAGAGGGAACAACTTTCCTTCAGGCGATATTAATACAACACATATCCCATGACCTAACTCATTGGAGGCCCCATCAAACAACATGGTTCATGTTTCCAAGTCTGATATTTCTTTTTCCACCATTATAGTGGAGACAAATTCATCAGGGAAATCAAATTTCATTGGTTCATAATCGTCTATAGGTTGCTCGGCCAAATGATCGGCTAGTGCACTTCCTTTTATTGACTTTTGAGTAACATAGACAATATCATACTCGGATAAAAGAACCTGTCATCTAGCAATTCTACCAGACAAAGACGGCTTTTCAAAGATGTATTTGATAGGATCCATCTTTGAGATAAGCCATGTTGTGTAGTACAACATATATGGTCTCAAACGGCGAGCGGCCCAAGCTAGAGCACAACAAATTCTTTCTAAAAGAGAATATCTGGTTTCACAATCAGTGAACTTTTTGCTTAAATAATTATGGCTTGCTCTTTTCTGCCTGAACTGTCATGTTGTCCCAATACACACCCCATTGAATTTTCCATCACTGTAAGATATAGGATAAGTGGACGATTTGGAGTTGGAGGTACAAGAACAGGAGGGTTTTGTAGGTATTGCTTGATCTTTTCAAATGCTTTTTGACAGTCGTCATTCCATATGCCTGTATTGTTCTTACGAAGTAGCTTGAAGATTGGTTCACATGTTGCTGTAAGATGTGATATGAATCTTGCAATATAATTCAATCTTCCCAAGAAACCTCTGACTTCTTTTTGAGTACGTGGTGGTGGCATTTCTAGAATGGTTTTGACTTTGTCTGGGTCAACTCTAATTCCCTCCTAGCTTACGACGAAACCCAACAACTTGCCAGAAGTGACCCCAAATGTGCATTTACTCGGATTCAGTTTCAACTTGAATTTTCTCAATTGCTCGAATAACTTTCGGAGAATGGTTGCATGCTCTTCCCCTGGTTTTGACTTAGCAATCATGTCATCAACATACACTTCGATCTCCTTATGCATTAGGTCATGGAAGAGAGTAACCATGGCCCGTTGGTAGGTTGCCCCAGCATTTTTCAATCCGAACGGCATGACCTTATAACAAAAGGTTCCCCATAATGTGATGAATGTAGTTTTCTCTTGATCTTCAGGTACCATTTTGATTTGATTGTAACCTGAGAATCCATCCATAAAGGAAAAAGTTGAGAATCTAGCTGTGTTATCTACCAGTACATCAATATGAGGAAGTGGGAAGTTATCCTTTGGGCTTGCTCGATTCAAATCTCTATAAACAACACACATTTGGACCTGTCCATTCTTTTTAGGTACTGGCACAATGTTAGCTACCCATTCTGGATAATTAGCAACTGTTAAGAATCCTGCATCAATCTGCTTCATGACTTCCTCTTTTATTTTGATTAACATGTTCGGCTTCATCTTGCGTAACTTCTGTCTCACTGGCCTGCATTCAGGCTTAAGTGGCAAATGATGCACCACAATACTTGTGTCTAAACCAAGCATATCTTGATAAGACCAGGCAAAAACATCAATGTATTCATGAAGCAATGTTATTAACCCTTGACGGCTTTCAGCATACATGTTGGTCCCGATTTTAACTTCTTTAATCTCTACTTGAGATCCCAAGTTAATTGTCTCTATCAACTCTTCATGTGGTCCCAATATCCTCTCTTCTTCTTCAATCATTCTCAACAATTCAGGAGTAAATTCTAGATCTTCCTCATTACCACTTGTTCTCTCATCAGACTCAACATCGTATGTACGAGAATCAAGTTCGTATTTAAGATCATTATCGCTTTCAATCCCAATATCGCTGTTTAAGAGAGCGATTATTCAGTGTGATGAAAGAAGACAAAAGGAAGGAATGGAATAAATGAAATCAATGCTAAAAGAAGTAGACAAGAGAGATTCATTGGATGATAGGAAAGAAAGAAAAAGAAAAAAAAATGCTTCTTCATTAACAAATGAAATATTGACATAGAACACATAAATCATCAAAACAAAAAACAAACAAAAAGTTTAACAATTACTTTGATATCTCATTAACAAATGATGGTAGCTCCATTACAGTCCAATTATTGAGTTCAAAGTCTTTTGGGCACAGATAAACCAAGGGACCAGCTTCTTTCATCTGTTCGATTATAGCCATGACTGCAGGGTCTTGAGATTCCGGATGAATTATTCCAGCAAAGATGAAGGTATCATGAAGATGAGGAATGATATTCATTTGATACTTCGGCTCACAGCTCTCCAATCTAGCCAGCCATTTTTCTCTCTCCTGTTTGTGTGCTTTAATCATATCTTTTTTGCTTGGTTTATATCCCAAACCAAACCTCTTCATATTTTTCGACATATTCAGCAAATTTTCGAGGCTTTGGTTGCTTCCTGTTAAGGAGAGTTTTGAAAGTTGCAGCTTCATTTTCCCTATCTCTCCGTATAAAGTTGTGGCTTTTGCAATCTCAAAAGCTTGAAATGATGACTCAAAAACCTCTTCTGCTGCTTCTATGTAGGGCATTGAGGAGGGTCTTGACACTAAGATATCCTCTTGTCCAGATATGATCACTAGTTTGCGGTCGACCACAAATTTAAGTTTTTGGTGTAATGATGATGGGACCACTCCAGCTGAGTGAATCCAGGGACGCCCTAACAAGAAGCTGTAGGCCGAATTAATGTTCATAACCTGAAAGGTTATATCGAAGGTGCATGGACCTATCTGGATGGGCACTTCTATGTCTCCAACAACTTCACTACGTGCCCCATCAAAAGCTCGTACGATCATAGTGCTGGGCCTTACATGAGACATATCAACAGGCAATTTCTCCAACGTGGATTTAGGCATTATGTTCAAGGAGGAACCATTATCAACTAGAACTTTTGCCACAGCAAAATTTTTGCACTTAACTGTAATGTGCAAGGCTTTAGTGTTTTCGGTGCCTTCTGGTGGTAACTCATCATCTGTGAAGGTTACTGAACTGGATGCAGTTATGTTTCCAACGATGTTATCCAAGTTGTCCACCGTAATATCCTGCGGAACATAAGTTTGATTCAATATGTCCAACAAAGTCTTACGATGCGTATCTGAAGCCAATAACAAAGCCAGTATGGAAATCTATGCAGGGGTTCGACCTAACTGTTCAACCACTTTATAATCACTTTGCTTAACCAACTTCAAAAATTCTTGGATGTCCTCTTCATATGCTGGCTGTTTAGCATCTAGGTTCTTCACTGCAATGGGCTCTTCTGTTTTTTCCTTGATATCTTCAGTGATCTTGGCTTTTCCTTTTTCTTTACCCTTGGGTTTCAATAGGTCTTCTGGTGTATAGCACTTCCCGCTTCGTGTTAGACCTCCTATCCCAATGATATTATGGATTGGAAGGGGTTCAGAACCAACAGTTACCTTATATTCATAGTTCCAAGGTACTGCTTTTGAACTTTTATATTCAAAGGGAGTCGGAATCTGAATGGTAATCGGTCTTGGCTTGGAATTTGGGGTACTGGGTTTCTCGCGATAAGAAATTGTTAACGGTTTTGGCTTGAGAGAAAACCTTGAGCATTCTTCTATAATATCAACTTTCCCATACTGAGGGAGCTGAGCCATCTTTTGAGAAACTGTTAAAAAATGTGAATCTAAGAACTCCTGGACCTTCAAACGAAAATGAGGACATTGGTCGATAGAATGCCCTTTTGCCCCAGTGTGATAAGAACACATCAAACTGTCATCGTATGCTCTGACACCCAAATCTAATTGGAGGCGTTCTACTCCAATGTATCCATTACTGAATAATATTTCGAATAGTTCTCCCATGGGAGTCACTATGCTCTCAGCATTCTTTTTCAAATCAGCTCCATGAACCTCTATCGCATTTACTTGTGCATTCTGATGGTTTGGCAGAGGATTGTTGTGGACATCTGGACCATTTTCTTTCTTAAAGTTCAATCATCCTACCTTGATCAATGCTTGCACCCTATGCTTGAGTTCAGTACAGTTTTCAGTGGAATGTCCAATTGCTCCTGCATGGTAGTCGCAACGGGCATTTGGGTCATACCACTTTGGGTAAGGTGGCTTTACTGGGTCTATTGGCACGGGTGCCAGCTGATTATTCTGGAAGAGTTGGGGTAGAAGTTCGGTATATGTCATCGGAATCGGATCAAAATGAGTCTGTCTACGAACGCCTTTATTGTTTTGGTGTCCTTGGACATAAGGAGTGTTCTGTTGATTCCGAGGCTGGTAGCCTTGAGTAGGACGAGGATTTTGGACGTAAGGGGATGAGTATTGGGCTGACGTATTATTGATATAGGGTTGAGGGTAAACATATGGAGGTGGATAGTGATATTGTGGCACTCCGGCATTAGGGTATGGTTGTCTTGAATTGAAACCAATCATCTGAACTTCTCCCTCTTTTTTCTTTGATGGAACCCCTTTTTTCGCTGTTGATGATCCAGTCGTATCAGTTATCTTTCCATGCTTAATTCCGTACTCGATTCTCTCTCCAATTGTCATTATGTCAGAGAAATTGGTAGAGGCACTCCCAATCATCTTATCATAGAAAGGAGATTTGAGAGTATTAATAAACATGGTCGACAGCTCCTTATCGGCTAAAGGTGGTTGCACCTGAGCAGCAGTATCCCTCCACCTTTGGGCATACTCTTTAAAGCTTTATGTGCTCTTCTTTTCCATCCTCTGGAGGTCTAGGCGGTCAGGAGCCATATCTATGTTGTGCTTATATTGCTTTAAAAATGAATCGGCTAGATTCTTCCATGAACATATATGAGTGTTGTCTAACTGCATATACCATCGAGATGCTGGACCAGTAAGACTGTCCTGGAAGCAGTGAATTAACAGCTTGTCATTTTGGACGTATGCTGCCATCTTCCTGCAATACATGATGAGATGGTTTTTAGGACAGGATGCTCCATCATACTTTTCAAACTCGGGCACCTTGAATTTTGGAGGGAGGATTACATCTGGTACCAAGCATAGCTTGGTCGCATCTATATTTCTGATGGCGTCTGTTCCTTCTACTGCCCTTAATCTTTCCTCCAGGACTTCAAGCTTTTCACTAGAAGAGACTTTATCACCTCCCGTTAGCTCTTTTCTGATTTCAGGATCATCTAAATTGGGAACTGTAATGGTCACCTTGGGAGGTACCTCTGTGGGTAGTGAAAATCCAGGTTGATTGTGTACATGCACTTGCTCATTCTTGAAAAATGGAAATGGGTGCTACTCTACTGGAATATTGTACAATGGATGATATTTTGGAGTAGTACCCTCTGTTGATTGCCGGATTGGAGGGTCATTCATTGTATTGCTGGACTGAGCAATATCAGGTATTATTTTGCCTCTTTCCAGGGCGACAAGAATGGCATCCATTTTTTCTCGTAACTCCTCAATATCTTTCCTTATTTTCTCCATCTCAGTACTTTGCTCTTCCATGATCCTTGTCCTGTATCTTGTGACGTAGGTGTGGTGGATTCGAGGTGACCGAGCTATCTTATGATTCTGTTTATATTTTTAATGAAAAGATATTTTAGTGTAAGAAAAGAGAAAGACAAAACGAAACATTAAAAAAAATAAAATAAAATAATGAAAAAAATAAAAAAAAATGGCCTTGATATTAAATTAGAAAATGATAAAACAATGTAGCAGCAAAATTTGTGCAAAATTGAATTACAAGATATTTCAACTATCTAAATAAAACATAAACTAAAGTAAAAAGTTAATAAAATTGCCCCCAATACTCTAAACTTATACGAAGTTTTCCCAGAAACTTGAACACATTCTTTCTATTCGGCTGTGTAGGTGTTATGACTTTAGAGAGAGTACGTGCATCTTCTGCTAGTTCATCTGCCCTTCGAGTGACTCTCCTAATTTGAGTGAGCATATGTTCCGCTTTACTTCGTAGTGTCGCGTGGTTCTGTCTCGCAAACCCAAAATCATCGCTTAATCTGTCGTACTGCTCCTTTAAATAGGTATAGTCTTTCATTAATCTGTCAGTGGCATCCTGATACTTACCGAGGCGAACATTGAGTGACTAAACGGACTCTCTTAGACCCTTGTTATCGTTGATGAGCTCCCCTAGTTGATCTTCTCTAATCTTGAGCGTTAATTGCAGGTCGTCAATTGTTTGACATAGCGTTCCATTCTTTTCTTCTACCTCAGTAATCGTTTGGTTCCTCAAACTAATGCAATCTTCGAGCTCTTTCATCAACTCTTGGAGTGAGGCAATCTCAGATTGTTGCTTCAAAACTTGGTCATTCCTTGACTTGAGAGTTGCTTGGGAGACTTCATTATCCCTTCTTAATCGATGCATTCTTCTGTTCAGGTCGCGGGCCTCTGTGTCTAATGCTGAAATTTCCTTTTCTAACTATTCTTGTTTGCTGACACTTTCCTTTAATCGGTTCAACTCTTTTTCTAGTTCAACATTGCGCAACAAACCTTGCTTTACCTCCAATTGCAACCTTTCACTTTCTTGAACCAATGATGAATTCGCTTTTCTCAATTAATCACATTCATTTTCGCGTGCTGCCTGTTCTGTCTGTTGATCTGGTATCACCTTTGCATTAAGTTTTATCTTGGTTTTCATTTTTGGTGACACAAGCACGGTTTTAGCTCTGTTCGCATGCCATGTTTTGTACGCCTCTGTGGTATCATCATGAAACTGACCACTCTGGATTTTAGTGATCATTTCATGCTTTCACAATTTTCTGAATTCTATCTTTACAGAAGCCTTTATCATAAGAAAATTCGAAATCCTTCAACTCATGCGTAGCAGGGATGAATTGTCGGACCCAAATTTGGCGTACTACCAATAAAGGAGCATAGGCTATACATCCCCAAGGACCCAAAAGAGGTAAACTTTGAAATTTACCACATTTATAGATCATTGGCCTAGTTGACATCCAAGGGGCTCTCCATATTACATCTTCTACCTTTAGTTCGGAGAAAAAGGCTTCCCAAGCGCTCCTTTCAGGGGAGGATGAACTCCAACCTGATTGCACGAACTCTGAAATGGGAATTTGCAGCTTATTCCAGGAACTTGAAAATTTGATCTCTGGACATTTGAATTCTGGTGGACACTTCACATGACTAAGGACCCAAATGTACAATAATGGTGCACACCCTATAAATCTTCCTATTCATTTTGTTCTGCAATAATTTAATGAACGAAAAGTTTCTGCCAATACAGGAATAATGGGATCAACTCCTATTTCTATCTTAGCAAACAACTTGACCACGCGTTCCTCAACATATCCACATGCTTTAGGAAACAAAACAACATTAAAGATACACAATGCCAATAAAGTTAATTCCTTGTCTTCATTTGCAAATTTTTGTTGAAGAGTAAGGATGTAGTCCAAGGGTAGGCATGTGTTCTCTCCTTTTATCTTTACTTGTTTCTCAATGTCGCTTGTAGGAAGCTTGCCCAAAAGAGTAGATAATGCTCTTTTCATTGTAAGCTCTTGATCATAAGAATAAGCTTCAACCTCTGTTCGTGCTGGCATATGCAGAAGGGATTGATATTCCTCTATTGTAGGAGTCATGTCGATTGAGCCAAATGTGAAACATCTGTAGGCTGGATCCCATTGTCAAACCAAAGCTTTTAATACAGAATAATTGACTTGTACATACATGAGCTGAGCTAGATGGCCATATTTGCTTGTAAATTTAGCCTTTCTATCTACAGTTAAACTTTCCCAAGCCCGTTTTACTGTTTCTAATTGACTTTCTGGAAAACTGACATCCTTAAATTGAGAAACAACATTTTCTACTAAAGAATCTTCGTGGGCTTGTTGTACATTTTCTGACCATTGACGTACTGTTGCTTGATCTTCTATACCCATTTCTTGTATTGGAGGGGGTGGTTTTATTTTACTCATACTTTAGTTTCCGCCAATGTAAATAATCGAAAATTCTGTTAATTTAATTTGCACAATTTTCTTAACTACATTAAAAGAGATTTTAAATGATATTTTCAATGAGTGAAAATTGAAAATTGATATAAGATACAAGGGAAAGAAGAAAAATAAATAAACTTTGACAATAATGCATGTAATAAGTCAAATCCTAGAACTATATGAGTGGAGTTTAACTCTAAGGCATCCTAGAAAAGGTCCCCAAGCTTACCCACCGATTTAACGATGTAGTAGGCTTTAGAGGAGAATTCCATGCGCCTGCACGGGAATCGAAATTCAACGAAGGTCACACTACTCAGTCTCCGAGCCTTGAATTAATTAATTTGCCCAAATAGATTTTAGGCCTTAAATTAATTAATTCATTATTTGAACTCTTTCAAACTTCCATAAATTTATATTAATATTTGAATTTCTTCAAATATTAATTTCTCTCATAATAATATATCAATATATATTATATTTGTTTCCCTTGGTAAATTGAACATTTTCAATTTACATTTATTACTTAGTTGCCTCAAATTACTTTATGAGCTACCAGTGGGACCTAATGGACCTGCAGATCAGAAGCTCCAACGATATGAGATTAATTGGTCAAACTCATTAACCAAATTAATCAATATTCGTTAACTGTGTGTACATTCCACTATAGACTCACAGTTGTACTCTTCTCATTGCAGACATATTTTCTGTGTCCACGGACATAGACCAAAATCGACTAGTTAGTCCTTCACGAGTGTCCGTAACACCAGTTCTCCTCTAATGAACAACCTGTTTGTGGTCCAACCATCAAACAGAAAACCCTCTCGTGCCATTGAGAGGGTAGGGCCCTTTGTTCAAGACTCGGAGTAACCACTTAAGGGAACACTCATCTGCTTCCCTAAAGTCGGGAAGGAGTGAATTCCATCTTGTACGATTATGTTCCCAGCTCCCCATTCGGTCTTGTCCCCAAAATGGTAGGCTTATTTAGTCGGCGTATTGGCCACTTTCACCCATGCAAATCAAAGGACAATCTCTCATGAGCAGGAGTCCATAATCAACTCAGGATTAAGACTAAGTTGTCTAGGTCGTCCTAGTGAAATAGAAAACCAACTAGTTAACGGTGTTATAACTAGTGGTTACTATTTCGCGGTCCGGTCTTATGCAAACTCATTGCATAGGATACCCCCACTCGCATGTCTCCTACACGAACGCGTTGGATCATAGCGTTTGTATCAAATACAAAGTGGGCCGTATCCATAGTGTTGCCAGGATAAGGCACCCAGTCTTATCCCTATACTATAGACCCTTTAGGCTGTTTCTTGAACAATGATCCCATATGTCGCTACATATAGTTCAAGACTCATATTACAGCCTGTGATGTCTAGTTTATTGGATTAGGGTTATTTTTAGGCAAAAACAAATATAAAATAACTAATAACATTTAATGGAAATATATATCAATATTATTTCATTAATATCCGGTCAACGGTTACATTCACTATCTACGAGTTTTAGGGCATAAAACCCAACAAACTCCCACTTGAACTAAAACACTAGTTAGTGGGATGTAAATGCAGTAATCTAAAGCTGGAAATGTCATGTATATTACAATGAACTAGGGCATAGTTATACCCATTATACATTTCTCCCACTTGCCCTAGATTAGATGGCATACATATCTCGTAGACCTAGACCCTCTAGATGACCCTCAAACACTTTAGCCGTGAGAGCCTTCGTAAATGGATCAGCGATGTTGTGCTCTGAAGCGATCTTAGTGACGATCACATCTCCTCGTTGCACAATCTCCCGTATCAGGTGATACTTCCTCTCGATGTGTTTACCTCGTTTGTGGCTTCGAGGTTCTTTTGAGTTGGCTACAGCCCCACTGTTGTCACAGTATAGTGTTATGGGCACGTTCATATTCGGAACCACTTCCAAATCAGTCAAGAACTTTCTAAGCCATACTGCCTCCTTAGCTGCTTCGTAAGCTGCTACATACTCAGCCTCCATGGTTGAGTCTGCTATGCATCCTTGTTTGATGCTTCTCCACACTACTGCTCCTCCATTGAGGGTGAATACTGATCCTGATGTGGATTTCCTTGAATCCTTATCAGCTTGAAAGTCAGAGTCAGTGTATCCAAGAAGAATCAAATCCTTAGCTCCATACACCAGCATGTAGTCCCTCGTTCTCCGAAGATACTTGAGGATATTCTTAACCGCTCCCCAGTGGTCCAACCCTGGATTAGACTGATACCTACTGACTACTCCCACTGCATAACATATGTCAGGCCTAGTGCAGAGCATAGCATACATTAAGCTGCCCACAGCTGAGGCGTAGGGAATGTGTCTCATGTTCTCAATTTCTTGAGGTGTCTTAGGAGACTGTTCCTTAGACAGGTGTACCCCATGTCTGAAGGGTAGCAGTCCCTTCTTGGAGTTTTGCATCGAATATCGAGACAACATTTTGTCAATATACGTTGCTTGAGACAGTGCTAGCGTTTTGTTCTTATGATCCCTAATGATTTGGATTCCGAGAACATATTGAGCCTCTCCCAGATCTTTCATTTGGAATTGGGCTGCTAGCCATTTTTTAACGTCAGTGAGGTATCCTACATCATTCCCAACGAGTAGGATATCGTCTACATAAAGTATTAGAAAAGCTACTTTCCTTTTGTTGACTTTCTTGTTCACACAAGACTCATCAACGTTTTGGTCAAAACCAAAAGATTTGATTGCAGTATCAAATCTAATGTTCCATGATCTGGACACTTGTTTCAATCCATAAATGGATCGATTGAGCTTACAAACCTTTTGTTCCTGACCTTGGGCTATGAACCCTTCGGGTTGAGACATGAAGATATTCTCTTCAAGATTACCATTCAGAAAGGCAGTCTTGACGTCCATTTGCCATATTTCATAGTCATAATATGTGGCTATGGATAAGAGAATTCTTATGGACTTTAACATGGCTACAGGAGAAAAAGTTTCCTCATAGTCAACCCCTTCCTTTTGGGTATAACCCTTTGCCACTAGTCTAGCTTTGAAGGTCTGTACCTTTCCAGCTACATCTCTTTTTCTCTTATAGATCCATTTGCACCCTATGGGTTTTACCCCATTTGGTAGATCTGCGAGTTCCCATACAGAATTGGAGTGCATTGACTCCATTTCCAGGTTCATGGCTTTGACCCATTCATCCTTATCTTCGTCATTCATTGCCTGTCGATAGGACAATGGATCCTCAATGCCATCATTAGGTATGACAACCTGAGTTTCAGTTAAACCCAAGTAGCGATCAGGTTGTAATACAACCCTCCCACTGCGTCGAGGCACTCTCAACGTTTGAGATGGACGGGATGGATCTGAAGAATTAGTTCCTTCATCAACCCTTGTTGAAGGTCCAGCTTCATCAACAACTCTTGGTGACTCTTCAATAGCTTCTCCTAATATTATTTTGCTGCGTGGTTTATGATCTCTCATGTGGTCTTCCTCTAAGAAGGTGGCGTTTGTCGATACAATCACCTTATTTTCTTGTGGTTCGTAGAAATAACCACCTCTCGTTTCTTTAGGGTAACCAACAAATTGGCACAGTTTTGAACGAGGTTCCAGTTTCTTAGGATTTGTCACAAGCACGTGTGCTGGACAACCCCAGATGCGAAAGTGATGCAAACTAGGTTTACGCCCCTTCCATAATTCGAAAGGTGTTTCAGAAACACTTTTCGAGTGAACATTGTTCAAGATGTATACTGCAGTCTCTACTGCATACCCCCAAAACGAGCTAGGCAATTGAGCATAGCTCATAATTGATCGAACCATGTCTAACAAGGTTCTATTTCTCCTTTCTGATACACCATTCTGCTGAGGTGTACCAGGGGCTAAGAGTTGAGATTGGATTCCATGTTCTATCATATAATCCTAGAATCTTTGATCCATATACTCCCCTCCTCGATCAGATCGAAGTACTTTAATAGATTTACCTAACAGGTTTTCAACTTCAGCCTTAAACTCCTTAAACTTTTCAAGGGCTTCAGACTTATGTCCCATTAGGTACAAGTAACCATATCTTGAATAATCATCTATGAATGAGATGAAATATTCGTATCCTCCTCGAGCTTTTACATTCATTGGACCACATAGATCCGAATGTATTAACTCTAAGGGTTCTTTGGCTCTGTAACCTTTTCTAGTAAAGGGTCTTTTGGTCATTTTTCTCTCGAGACAAGATTCACAAGGTGGTAGTGAATCATCTTCTAACTTACTTAGAAGTCCATTCTTTACCAAACGACCGATTCTATCGATGTTTATATGACCAAGTCTAAGATGCCAAAGATGAGTATTGTTACTTGTTGGAGAAATCTTTTGCCTTTTTCTTTGAGTTTCAGCATTTTTAAATAATTCGTGATTTAAAAGTGCTTTGTTTTCGGTTGGTCTTAGTACATACAAGTTATTTTCTAATTTGGCTGAACAAATAAGTACACCATTCTTATAAATGAACGCTTCATTCATGTCAAAAGTAACTGTATACGATTGTTCAATCAAACATGAAATAGAAATTAAGTTCCTCTTAATCTTGGGAACGATTAACAAACTTTCTAAAAGTAAGAATCTATTTCTAAAAAATAACTTCGCAACTCCCACTGCTTTAGCTGAAATGACTTCTCCAGTTCCGACCCTGAGTGTCATTTCCCCATCGTTCAACTGCCGAAAGGAACTATTTTCCTGAAAAGAAGAGCAAACATGATTAGTTGCTCCTGAATCAAGTATCCAGGTAAACTCATCATGTTCTACCAGACATGTTTCTAAAACCAGTAAATCAAATTTACCTTCCTTTTCCTTCTTTTTCTTAGCAAGGTACTTTGGGCAGTTTCTCTTCCAATGTCCATCTACATTGCAGTGAAAACACTTGCCCTTATCTACCACAGCTTTGGTTTTTCCCTTGCTTTTAGCAGCAGTACCGGGAGCTTTCCTCTTGTTTCCTTTCTTCTTCTGAGTTTTCTTTGAAGAAGTGGCTACAGATTTAGTTCCAGAGGATGAACCCTTCTCGAACTTTCTTTTAGAGTGAACAACGTTTGCCTCTCTTTTTATATGTCCCTTGTTCTTAAGAAGAGACTGATAGAGTTGTAGCTCATTCAGGAGGCTAGTCAGGTTGAATGTTATTTTATTCATCATTGCATTGCTTCGAAACTGTAGAAAACTCTTCGGAAGAGATTCTAAGATGAATGCAACCTGACTACGCTCATCTATGACCGCTCCGTTTGCTTCTGCCACGTTGAATTGGACCATCATATCCAGGACATGCTCCCGAACAGACGTACCCTCTTTCATGCGACAGCTATAAACGTATTTGAGAGCGTCATGGTGGAGTTGGTAGGACGGCTGTCCAAACATCTCCTGGAGAGAGTTCATAATCTCCCTCGCTGTTACCATGCCCTCATGCCTTTTAGCCAAGACTTCAGATAAGTTGGCTAGGATATAGACGCGAGTCTTATCATTGGCCTTTGTCCAGCGGTCATAAGCATCCTTAACTGCTTGGGATGCATTACGAGCAGGGGCTGGAGGACAATCCTCTGTTAAGACGAACCGCAGATCATCGACAACAAGAATTGTATTCAAGTTCGACTTCCACGTAGTGTAATTTTCGCCGGTTAATTTCTCATTTTTAAGCAGAGAGACAATTGAGGAAGACATTGTTGAAATTTAAACAGACAATGACCGTATTAGTTATCTTTGCCTTAACCCATCATACAAGCAAACAATTGCACACAATCCAATCAATTTAGCAAAACAGACAATCACAGAACCCTAAAACTATTGATTTAGTTTTGCAACGATGTTTCGGAGGTTTAGAATATCAGCCACCGAAGGGTGATCAGGCACTCCTCCTCTGAAATGAGACATTTCTCAGCTAATTCTAATTCCAGAATAACTCATATTCCTATAGACATTAGCTACCGTCGTTCGGTCAAGGATTTGTTAACACTTTTAACTCATCCTTGTAAGTGTAACCCTCCCACTTTCAGATCTCAGAGGCACGCACCAACAGGCTACCGAAGGTAAAGACAACTGTTGGTGATTAGCCTAAGAGCTCCTATCCTATTCAGGAGTTCACGATGTTCCGAATCCTATGATCAGGCCCTCCGAAGGGATGGTTGCTCCAGGACAACCTGCAGGCGGATCATAGGACTCTCACGGTGTGAACTAGGGGTGGAGACCGAGGGATACATTGACATGTGTCCCGCTCCCACTTACTCTAGACATTTTTCCCATTCACCTTGATATTGATTCATGCAAACACTTTCCGAAGGGAGGCCGCTCCTAAGGCGACTCGAAGCCGAGCATGAATCTCACGTTGTGAATATAGGGACGTAGGAGCAAAACTTGATTTAAATCTCGTTTTGTAATTTTCCTCCCACTGAAAATGTCCTAAGGTTAATTTAGGGTTGTTTAACTTAGATATAATTCGGCTAAGTCAATCTATCTAAGTCTGATCCTATTATAACAATTATGGAAAGGATTCAACCGCAACGTTGTAGGTGAATTAAACTTCTTTCAATAAACCCAACATTGCAAGTCAACACTACTATGGTTAATTCAACTCAATGTTCGGGTCAGTTCCCAGGTAGGAGGTGTTCCGTAAACCGTCAATGATAGCGCAATTTATTGTGCTATATTTTATATGATATTATCGTTAGTCTCGAGTATTATTTGGGCATTTTTATCTCTATTTGGTTTTGTTTTGTAGGAATCAAGCATTTCAATGGAAATCGACGTTTTTGAACATTACCGGTGATTTAGAAGTTAAAGAATAAGTTCGAGCCAAGAAAACAGCAAAGGAAGAAAAATTTTGGGCCTAGCGTTGAGACGCTAGCCCTTGGAGCGTCTCAACGCTAGCCAATAATCAGGAGAGGCGCGAGATCGAGGCAGCATCGAGACACTACCTCCACAGCGTCTCGACGCTGCAAACATTCCGGAAATAAATTAGGGCATATCGACACAGCATCGCGACGCTGTGTCCTTAGCGTCGCGACGCTGTTGCGCAGAAAAGTCAGTATATATTGTTTGCGATGCCATCTGATTAGAGGAGCTGTTTTGGAGAGAAAAATACGACTTTTGAGAGCACAATCTGGACAGAAGAGGGCAGAAACATAGAGGAGCTTAATTTCGGAGCTTAAATCGGGAGGATCGTGGCGGGAACGCGCGGGAATCACGGCTAACGAGTTTTAATCTTTCTCCCTTATTTCTTGTACTGATTTATATGATGTTTGGGACTGATTTCGCTTGTATTTTAGAGACCATGTGTAGCTAAATTTCGTTTCTTAGGGGCTTGATGTAGCCATTAGCTTGTATGGATTAATTTATGGTTTTTTAGGACGTTTCGTAACGTGGTTTATTTATGCAATTGTATGCTTAGTGCTTATAATCCCTTGATCACGGATTGTATGATTTTCGTTTCTGAACTAATTGCTCGGGAGAGGGTAGTTTAGATTAGACCATCAATTGCATAACTTAGGTAATTCTTTAATCGGGAGATTTGGGATTGCTTGAGAAACCGTTATAAGGATTGTTCTTATTGCTTATGCTTATTGTTGAGATTAGATAGGGATATCAATTTCTTAATTTGCATAAAGAATTAACTGTACTCGGGAGAGGCTTTTAAGTATCGATAATCCTTGGTTTATGAACTTGTTACGAATTTGTTCCTAATTATTCTTTAAATTAATTCATGCATCTAATAGGTGAAGTCAATTCCCTAAGGCCTTTCTCCATTGAGTTTCCATATTTTATTGCTTTGATTAGTTTGTTATAGATTTGCATATTTCTCGATTATTTTCTCTAAATAAAATTGGGCGAATATACCTTTAGTAATTAGGGGAACTAGAAAACCAATCCAGAGGACGACATTCGATTTTCAATCACTATATTATAACTTGGGCCCGTACACTTACGGTTAGCAATTTGCGCATCAGTCAACTTAAATACCCCCAACCTTAGACAGAACTTTACCGAGAGAGTTCCCTTATAACCTCAGTAATGTAAGGTCTTTACTCTAAAGATCTAGGTGCATTAAACACTTTTAATAAACCTAGTGACATTGCATGCTAACAATTAACTATGATTAATTCAACTCCGGTATTCCAGGTCAGTTCCCAGGTAGGAGGTGTTCCGTAAACCGTCAACTTAAACACCCCCAGCCTTAGACAAAACATTACTGGTGGAGTTCCCTTATAATCACAGTAATGTTTTTCCTACTTAGTCAATTAAAACTATTTTTAAATCTAAGTAAGAAAAAGATTCTAATCCTATTAGAAACTGATCTAGGTCTAATTAATTTTAAACAATTTAAAATTAATCCAATTTATCCTATGATCTTATGTTTGCATGCAAATCTTGATTATAGATTGACGGTTTCTAATCATTAATATTAAAGAACTATTTCAAATTTTAATGATTAATCCTATAATCAAGAATCTAGGGTTTAATTCATTCAACAATCTCATTCAAATTAAATAATTAAACCATACTAATTGCATGAATAATATAACAATTACATTATTAACTATGGATGTTTCATGCTTCATGCAATATTGATTTTCTTTTAATATAACAATTATAAGCCAATCAAGAAAATCAATCAAGCATGCTTCATTCATCACATTAAACATAACTATTTATATCTAATTTAAGTAATGACATGCTTCATGCTTTCCAATTTTTCATATAATTAATATACACTTATATTAAAAAATATGAAAATAATTCCATGCATTTAAACATACATTATAACAATTTATAATATATAAAAAATGCATGAGCATGTTTATAACCTAAGGTGGGATTAAAATTCTATATGACATCCATAAAGCATATAAATAGTAATTGAACCGGTTAATTTTGGCCCCTAGGATAAAATAAAGCATTAAATTACAATAATTTTAGCTAAATTCTATCCTAAAATCCTTCTGTAGCTCCAAAAGTTGGTCTAGACAGCACGAATCGCCCCGAACAACCTCGAACCGGCTTCCAAATCACAAACCATGCAAAAAATTGGCTGAACCGGACCAAATAGGTCCCAGCCCAGCCGAACCGGACCGCCCACCAGCTTGGACCGCGTCTGTTGAAGCCCTAACGAGCGCCGCCATCGTGACAGCGTCCTGACGCTGTGCGCTTTCCTTATCTGAGCTCCTGCAGTATCGAGACAGCGTCGAGACGCTGTTGGAGTAGCGCCCCGACGCTGTTGCGTCTGGAGGCAGAATCTGGGCAGTAGCAGCATCGTTTCTTCGATTTTTCTTCCGATTTCAGCGGCGATTTCTTCGTTTTTCATCTCATAAAAACCTATTCTAGACCCGGACTTACATAGGACTCGATTTTACATAATATACCCGAAACACCGGGCCTTACATGATCAAAATCACATAAAAATAAAATCTATGGCCATAAAATTAACCTAAACAGTTCAACGCAAACCGAACATACATTATGCATAAATCCCACCTATTAGAGCCTATCGCAAATTTTAATATTAATTAATAGGGACAGCGATGGCTCTGATGCCGATTGAAGGGAATAAAAGTCCCCACGCAGCGGAAGCGCATCGAAAGGACCTTACGCCGTATATTAATTAACATTAAAATACCGTTACGAAAAACTCAAATACACTTTAAACACACTTTAAAGTTGCTGGAAAATTGGTTTAAACATAATGAAAAATAAATCTAAATTTATTTTCATGCTTTTCTAAAGAAAAGGGCAAGAACCGTTACAAACCTTCGTTGTAGACTTGACCGTTCTTCGCCAACGACGCTCCAACGATCGAGAACGCAGCAGCCTCCTTGTCTTATAATCGCTGGAAATTTCTTCTTGATTGACACAATAACCACAGAGATTACACCGGTATGTCTCTAAGTCTAGGAGGCAAAAGACTTGTGGGAGTCTTTCTCTAAGAGGGAGGCTAGAGAGAATTCTAGGTCTTGTCTTGTGATTCTAAGAGCAAGAGGAGAGTATCGCTGACCAATTAGGTCTAGTGTTCTATTTATAGAAGAAAGACCATGAATAAAATATTCAATTAAATCAATCTTTTCCAAAATTGATTCAATCTTATTCTTTATTTAATCAATCCATGATCAATCAATTCCACAATTGATTAATCTTTTCCACAAATGACTAATTACTTCCATAAGTGATTAGATCATTTCCATAAATGATTAATCACTTCCTTAAGTGATTAATATTTCCATAATTGATTAATTCTCGGTTAATGAATTCTTTAATTAATTAACCACCAATTAAATATCACATATTTAATTTCCAGCCTTGAATTAATTAACTTGCCCAAATAGATTTTAGGCCTTAAATTAATTAATTCATTATTTGAACTTTTTCAAACTTCCATAAATTTATATTAATATTTGAATTTCTTCAAATATTAATTTCTCTCATAATAATATATCAATATATATTATATTTGTTTCCCTTGGTAAATTGAACATTTTCAATTTACATTTATTACTTAGTTGCCTCAAATTACTTTATGAGCTACCAGTGGGACCTAATGGACCTGCAGATCAGAAGCTCCAACGATATGAGATTAATTGGTCAAACTCATTAACCAAATTAATCAATATTCGTTAACTGTGTACATTCCACTATAGACTCACAGTTGTACTCTTCTCACTGCAGACATATTTTCTGTGTCCATGGACATAGACTAAAATCGACTAGTTAGTCCTTCACAAGTGTCCGTAACACCAGCTGGGTCAAATTACCGTTTTACCCCTGGGTTACTTCTATTTCCTTAAGTACCAGTTCTCCTCTAATGAACAACCTGTTTGTGGTCCAACCATCAAACAGAAAACCCTCTCGTGTCATTGAGAGGGTAGGGCCCTTTGTTCAAGACTCGGAGTAACCACTTAAGGGAACACTCATCTGCTTCCCTAAAGTCGGGAAGGAGTGAATTCCATCTTGTACGATTATGTTCCCAGCTCCCCATTCGGTCTTGTCCCCAAAATGGTAGGCTTATTGAGTCAGCGTATTGGCCACTCTCACCCATGCAAATCAAAGGACAATCTCTCATGAGCAGGAGTCCATAATCAACTCAGGATTAAGACTAAGTTGTCTAGGTCGTCCTAGTGAAATAGAAAACCAACTAGTTAACGGTGTTATAACTAGTGGTTACTATTTCGCAGTCCGGTCTTATGCAAACTCATTGCATAGGATACCCCCACTCGCATGTCTCCTACACGAACACGTTGGATCATAGCGTTTGTATCAAATACAAAGTGGGCCGTATCCATAGTGTTGTCAGGATAAGGCATCCAGTCTTATCCCTATACTATAGACCCTTTAGGCTGTTTCTTGAACAATGATCCCATATGTCGCTACATATAGTTCAAGACTCATATTACAGCCTGGGATGTCTAGTTTATTGGATTAGGGTTATTTTTAGGCAAAAACAAATATAAAATAACTAATAACATTTAATGGAAAAATATATCAATATTATTTCATTAATATCCGATCAACGGTTACATTCACTATCTACGAGTTTTAGGGCATAAAACCCAACAATTACAACATAACAAGATGGTAATAGACAAGATGACATGCAAATGAATGACATAACTAAGATAAAGTACAACATAACAAGATGGTAATAGACAAGTGAATAACAATATTCCAAACAAATCATATTATAAAGTAAGGAAAAAAAATAAATAAAATAACAAAAATAATAACGAAGGGACCTAAAGGAAAATTCAATTAAAGGACAATAAATATATCAATGGCTGCTTGACCCTCAAAAATCCCCAGTGGAGTCGCCAAGCTGTCGCAACGTCATCGCAACACGGAGCGGCCGACATCCTTTCTTGGGTTTTTAAGAAGAAAATTGGAGTCGCCACCAATCATCGAGGGTGTGATTGGTCACCTTTAAAATAAAATAAAAAAAACCAGTCTTAGAAAATCAGAAATTAAGGTTCGGGAGTCGTTTGAGTGTAGGGAAGGTATTAGCACCCTACAACACCCATTTTTTAAAAAAAACGATTACCACAGTATCTTAAATTGTCCAATTAAGTGAATAAAAACAGTCCTTCATTTTTATTTTTCTTAAAAAATGATAAATATGAAAATAAAAACCCAAAATGCAATAATGAACACAAGATGTCTCATTCGTTTTTACATTAACTTTAGAAATAAAGTAAGGATTAAACATTATGAGTTGGATATCCAATTTGATATAAATCATGCCTAATTTCCCTTTTAATTAAAGGAAACATGGGTGTACATGATTATGCTTATTAAAAATAATTTAAAAAAAATAGATGTAAAAGAAGAAAATTATTCAAAGAGTAAATTCTTTTAAAAGGGAAAATGAGAATTTTCATACGCCTACACGGGAGTTGAACTCCACGAAGGCACATTACTCAGTTCCCATAATCCCTTTCAAAAGAAAATCAAAACAATAACAATAATTGAAATTGACCGAGCAGAATTAAAGATTAGATTAAAGCAAATTGGAGAATGAAAGAAAAAAAACAAATAAATTAGAAAGTTTAAAAAAATGAAGTTGGCAAAGTGCAAAAGTGAACTAAAATGAGAGAGAAATTAATAATGATAATGATAATAATAATAATAATAATAAAAACAAAAAAAACAAAAAAAAAGTAAAGAAATAAAAAACAAAACCCCACCTTTTTTACTTTTCTCTTTCTTCTTTTTTCTTTCTTTCTTACTCAATGTTTTTCTCTCTCCCCGTATACTCCTTCCTCCCCCTCTCTTTTCCTCTTTTCCTCTTCCACTTTCTTTTCTCTCTTTTTCTATCACTCTCTAAGCTAAGCTCACTTCCTAAAAAAAAACTCTCTCAACTAGGCTTATGCTCAAATCTTCTTCTTCTCCTTTCTCCCTCAAAAGAAATTCTTCTAAAAACTCTCTAAACTAAGCTCTTGCTCAAATGCCTAAACTCTCTCAAGCTCACTTTTACTCTAAACTTCTTCTCTTTTTTTTTTTTTTTTTGTTCCCCTTCATCCTCCATCTCCCCCATTTTTATACTTGAAGGGTTACTAATTTGGGGGGAAGATGGATGAGAAAATGGTGGGAAAAAGAAAAAAAAATAAATTTAAAAAAAAAATAATAGCCATGGGAAAAACTATAGAATAGGGAAATGGTAGTAATGAAGGAGCTTTCTAAGCCTTTTTTCATGAAAGCTTCCCCTTGAATAGGAATGGGGAAGACCAAAAAATAAATAAATAAAATAAAATAAAATAAATAATAAATAAATATAAAAAAACGATTTTTTTGATAATATGTGGGGAGAGGGTTTTGAACCACAGACCTCGTGGTTATCAATACGACTTTATGCTAGTTGAGCTATGCTCTTATTAGCATACCAAAACAACAAATTGACCACCAAACATTGGAAAACTTCAAACATTATTACTGAAAATCAAGTCGGACCAAATACGGTGTCTACAATATTAATTAACTAATTAACAATTTAATTAATTGATAATATAATTAAATATCTAATATTTAATTATATGTGCAATAAACCATATTAAATGCACATCCCTCACTTAATATATAGTTTTAATTAAGTTTAATTAAATTAATTAAACTAAACAATTAATTAATTCATAATTAATTAATTCTTTGACCAATTAAATATCACATATTTAATTAATCATACATTTGAATCATATTCAAATATGCATCTCTCTTATAACCTATAGTTTTAATACGAATCACATTCACATTAAAATTAATCTATAGTTTTAATTTAATTAAATCACATTTAACTAAATTAAATTGAACAATTAATTAATCCAAAATTAACTAATTTTATAATTAATTAAATTTCAACCATATTTAATTAATTACATATTAGAATCATATTCTAATATTTCTCTCATATATTATAGTTTAATTAAATCACATTTAATTAGACTTATTGAATAATTAATTAAATTCACAATCAATTAATTTATTCACTAATTAAATATCACATATTTAATTAGTTATATATTTGAGCTCTTTCAAATATATAATTCTCTCAATTTAATAAAGTTTAATCACAAATTAAACTTTATATTATAATGTATCACCATACATTATATTAATTGTATCTTATACAATTAACTTGATTCCCATATTGAATTTGAACTATTCAAATTCTTTCAAGATAAATTGTTCCCAATTACTCTTTACGAGCTAGCAGGGGGACCTAATGGACCTACAGATTAGAAGCTCCGATGATATGAGGTTAACTGACTAAACTCATTAATCGAGTTAACCAATATTCATTAACTGTGGGTCACTCCACTAGAGACCCACAGTTGCACTCTTCTCACTGTAGAATATTTCTATGTCCACGGATATTGACCAATAACGGTAAGTCAATCCTTCACGAGTGTTCGTAACTTCAGTTGGGTCAAATTACCGTTTTACCCCTGAGTTACCTCTGGCTCCTTAAGTACCAGTGCTCCTCTAATGAACAACCTGTTTATGGTCCAACCATTAAACAGAAAGTCCCTCTCGGGCCAATGAGAGGGCGGGATCCCTTTGTTCAAGACCCGGAGTCACCACTTAAGGGAACACTCATCTACTTCTCCTAGAAGTGGGAAGAAGTGAATTCCATCTTGTGTTGTCATGTCTCCAGCCCCCCACTCGGTCTCGTCCCCAAGAAGGTAGGCTTATTGAGTCGGCGTGCAGGCCACTCTCACCCGTACTAATCAAAGGGCAATCCCTCGTGAAAAAGAGTTCATGACACACTCAGGATTAAGACTGAGTTACCCAGGTCATCCTATTGAAACAGTAACCTAACTAGTTAACGGTGTTACATCTAGTGGTTTACTATTTCGTGGTTCGGTCTTATGCAAACTCATTGCATAGGATACCCCCGCTCGCATGTCTCCTACATGGACGCCTTGGATCAATACGTCTGTATCGAATACAAAGCAGGTCGTATCACATAGTGTTACCAGGATAAGGTACCCAGCCTTATCCCTGTACTATAGACCTTTTAGGTTGTTACTTAAACACTGATCCACGTATGTCCCCACATACTAGTTCAAGTTACATATCAACAACCTTGGATCTTAGTTTATTGGATTTGGGTCATATTGTGCAATTTTAGACTTAAATTAACAATAATACTTTATTGTAGAAAACTCAATAACACTTTATTGATACAAGTGTATAATTCATTAACATTCACTATCTACAAGTTTTAGGACATAAAACCCAACAGGGTTGCCAATCGAAGATTGATCGTTAGATGATTTATTTACCTTTTTTGGCCTTTTCCAATGATGATCGTCATTGCTGCTATGACTTTCTTCTTCATCACAAAGGTTGTTCATTGGACGAGTTGACGCCTCAATCACCCTCTTACCAGCTTTTTTGGTATCCAGATCTTCATGAGGTTTGGGCTTAGTTGAAGGAATAGTAAAACTATTCACTAAAAGATTTATGCCTTCTTCCAAATAGCGCCCATGTTTTTGCGACCACCACTTATCATAAGATCGAGTGGTTTGATCACAAGGATCTAGTAGGCGCGCTGGGAGGTATACCTTCGATAAAGTCAAAGTTACAGTACAGATTCTCCAAGATTGAAAAACATTCTCAAGGCTAACCGGGGGAGGATCATTATGTAAGTCATTTGGTACATCCTGGTGAAAACCAAATTGACGGCTGAATCGACAAGGGTTGTAAGCTTCTATAGTCATGAAGTTTCCATGGCAAGAAGACAAATAGCAAGATCGGAGGCTTATAAAGAATGAAGTAGAGGAAAATGATAAACCCTTAACGTCTTCCAAAATTTCGGTTTTATCATTCCTGGAGGGAAGACTGGCATGCCACATTATAGATGTGCCTTGATGAATTAGCTTGCGAACTTCAAGACTGTTGAAGTATTTTGCACCACCTTCACCAGAATAGTCAACCATCAGGGGACCCCTTACTGGCGTATGCAGTTTAAAATGGGTGCCAAAATAATGTGCTAGCCAGCCATAAACATAATGAATGGGAAAACAAATATCAGGACGTCCAGTTGAATGTGGCGTATTGAAAATTTGGCCGAGTCCGTGATAAATGTTGGATAAAACTGGGACTGCAAGATTGAAAATAGCACCTTCGGCCATTATGCTCGCAACTTTAAATACATCGGGGCGAAGAAAATTCACATTCTTGTAGGGAAACACAAAAACACACAACCAACAGGAAAGAAAGACGGCCAGATACGTTCGTTCTTTCCATCCTTCCTCTACACCAAGATCTTGAAACAGCTCTTGTTCTTCGTCAGACCAGTCGCGTGGCTGGGTGATAGACCCATCTGGATTATGAGTTGAACGAGGACGAGAAGATTTCTTTGGCCTACGAGAAGGAGGCTTGGCGTATTTCGAATCACCTTTAAACCAAAAGGAGATCCATAGGTGAGTAGAAATTTGTTGTCTCTCCATTTGCTGGGATGCAATACGATGATAGGCATCAAAAAGATATCCACAACTCTTGGGTAGATGGTCGTCCTCGTTGCATAATCTCAACAATTCCTCACAACAAGGAATAGTTTCATCATAAAATCTCCCTTTGATGGGAAGACCTCCAAGTTTCCACATGTCCCACAAAGAAATGGATATTTCTCCAGATGAAGTGTGAAGGGTGTTGGTTGAAGGACACCAAGCTTCACAAAAGGCCCGAACTATGTCATTGTTGCGATCATAGGAGTATAAAGAAGCTATCACAGCTGCATATAAACCAGAGCCTCGTAGTAGTTTCTTGTTCCGAGCAATGACAAATTCCAGCCACTCCCAATAACAAGCAATGTGAGTAAACTCTTCGTTGAATTTAAGTAGGGGCCCCCAACGAACCTGATTTTCAATGATGCGACGCCCCAACGTTGGTTCTGGATTAACATTTGACTTCTTTCCATGTAAAGAAAATCGTAGAATCCAAAACTTAATGGAAGAGTTTTGGCCTTGAGTCCTTTCTACAGACCATTCCGAAAGAAAATGAGATTTGTCCAATTCAAGGTTTGACTCTGCAATGGAAGTCTCTATTGGAAGAATAGTCCCACTTTTGATAGGTTGATCTTTGTCCAGTAGAACAACCAGACTTTTCTTCCCCTTATCTGAAAGCCCTGTGAAATGCACCATGTTCCTACAAAGAAAAAAAGAGAAGGTTAAAAGAAAAGATATAACATTGGTCAAAGCAATGGTGATGATTTTATTAAATCACATAATATAAAGTGATCAGCCTGAATTCTATGGGTGAGCAAAAATTTCCGAAAAACTGATCCGACCGACTGAAACCAGTCGAACCGACGTCGGTCGGTCGGTTTCATTCAATGATCGGTCGGTTTCGGTTTGGCATAATGCCAAACCGAAATGTCGGTCGGTCGGTCCGTTAGGAAGGTCGACAACCGACCGACCATATTTAAAAAAAAAAAAAAAAAAAAAAAAAAAAAAAAAAAAAAACCCTCTAATATCAGCCATAACCCAGCCCACACACATAGCCGGCTAGCCCCTCTCTCACTCTCAGACAAACCATGCCCAACCCAGCCCACATTTATTATTTTCTTAAAAAAAATAAATTTCATTTATTAGCCCAGCCCCAGCCCACCATTTATTATTATTTTTAAAAAAAAAAACAGATTCTCATTCCCATCGTCTTCTTCTTCGATAATAAACCCTCGCCGTCGCACGCCTCTCACTCTCTGACTCAACAAACCCTCGTCGTCGTCGCCCCTCCGACTCCGATCAGCCACTCGCCGCCCCTCCGCCGTCGTTTTCTTTTTCTTCTTCTTCGTCTGCAACTCACTGCGCCGCCGTCCTTTTCTTTTTCTTCTTCTTCGTTCTGCAACTCGCCGCCTGTCGCCAGCACTTCTGCAAATCGGTTTAAACCGACCGACCGACCGCCGGTCGTTTGGTCGGTGAAAATAACAATTTAAAAAAAAATCGGTTTCCAGTTTTGGAAATAGATTATGGTCGGTTCGGCGTCGGTTTGGGGCCAAAACCGACCCCGACCGACCGATGCTCACCCCTACTGAATTCCGCCAGAATCAGGGGGTGATCACTTTCGAAGCAGGATGAAAGGGGGCAAGTGATCAGCCTGCATTCCTTCTGAATCAGGGGTTGATCACTGCCTGAGGCAAGATGTGAAGGGCGAGAGACCATCCTGAATTCCGCCTGAATCAGGGGTTGATCACTGCCTGAGGCAAGATGTGAAGGGCAAGTGACCATCCTGAATTCCGCCTGAATCAGGGGTTGATCACTGCCTGAGGCAAGATGTGAAGGGCGGGCAAGTGATCAGCCTGAATTCTGCCTGAATCAGGGGTTAATCACTGCCTGAGGAAACAGAAGTGAGAGAATGACCAGCCTGAATTCTAGGGGTGTACATCGGTCGGTCGGTGTCGATTTTGAGGGAAAACCGACACCAACCGGTCGATCGGTTTTCCAGAATTCTAGAAACCGATCACTTTCGACCAAGGTGTGTCAACCAACCGACCGATTAGTCGGTTCGATCGGTCGGTTCGGTCGGTTTCTCTTTTTTTTTTTAATTTTATATATGTTTTAATTTTTATTTTAATATATGTATATATAAAATATTGCTTACGTTTTTTTTTCCTTTTCTTTTTCCTTATATCTTTTTCTTTTATAATTTTATGAGTCTTCTTTTATATCTCTTTTCTAGGAGTTTTTTTTTATGATAATGAAACATATGTTTTATTTTTAATAACCATATAAATTATTGTAAATTTGTAATATAATATTTAAATTGATGATAATTTGAAATGTTTTCACATCTGTAAATTACTAAATTGAATAATAATGAATGTACAACATTATTCACTGAAATGTTTTCTCTGTAAATTGAATAGTAATGAATCTAAAACATTATTAATTCAAATAGTCTCAAGTCCTATAAATTAAAATAGTTCAAACACATAATTTGAAAGTCTCATAAATCTTATAAATTGAAATAGCCAAACACATCTGTCATCTGATATAAAATAGTCTCATAAGTCATACATTGAAATGGTCCAAACACACATGAACTGAAATAGTCTCATAAGTCATAAATTACAGAGTCACAGACAACAAATAACAATTAACATAAATTACAGATAATTCTTCAAACGTCCTTCAAAAGAGTCCTTAAAAAAAAGTCCTTCAAAATGAAACATAAACAAGGATTTAAGAGACAGACATAATCATTCACAACTTTGAAAAGTCAATCTCATCATCTTTTTCTTCATCGATGACCATTCTGAATCCTACAAAATTATACACAATAGATTAACACTTATAAAATTGAAAATAAAAGTTTAATCAAGCAAAAAAGAAAATAAAGTAAAAACATTACCTTCTTCCAGTGTTGAGTCTTCCTCCAGTAGTTTGAAAAACTCAATGTCTATTGGGTTGGAATTGAGCCAATTTTGAGTGCATATATGAGCCTCAACTGTTTTTGGAGCTAATGAAGAACGAGAGGAATCAACTACACGTCCTCCAGTGCTAAAAGCAGACTCAAATGCTACGGTCGAAACTGGAATTGCCAAAAGATCTCTACTTATTGCACTAAGAATCTCAAACCGATGACTATTATGCTTCTACCAATTAAGAATGTCAAAACTACTATCATCCTTAGCAAGAGTTTCTAATAAATACACATCAATCTCTGACTCTCTATCGAAGGTAGTAGTCTCGACACTTGAGAATGACCGTGCAAATCCATATGTCTCACTCTCATCATCAACATCCATTGTTTGAGCCCCACCTTTTTCTTTAGTAATGACACTGCCACTACAACCACTGCCAATGCCACTGCCACTACCACCACTGTCAATGTCAATGCCACTACCACTACCACTACCACCACTGCCAAAAGAATATGAACTATATGCATGGAAGAGTTGTCTCAAAACCTGTTCTACCTTATCTGTCATGCTTTTAGCAGAAGTTGGCTCTAACAAGTTGTTGAAACAATAAGACAAAAATTTCAACTTATATCGTGGGTCCAACACAACAGCAACATACAACAACAAATTGGTCTTCTCATTATTTCCCCAATACTTCTCAAACTTAAACTTCATGCTCTTAGCCACATCACAAAGAATTTGATTTGCACTATCCATAGAATTTAATTGTATGCAATTTTGAATTGTGCTAATTTGGTGGAAAATCACATTAGATGTGGTGTATAAAGAGCCTGAAATCTTTAAAGTGACATTATAAAACACTTTTAAAAACCTAACCAACATCTTAGCATTATCCCAATCTTCTTTAGTTGGTTGCATTTCACTCATAAAAGTTGAGTCTTCATCCTCTAACCTCTCAAAAGTTTTTTGGAACTTTGTAGCCATCTCAAGCATCATACATGTAGAGTTCCATCTAGTGGAAACATCTAGACACACCAAACTCTTAGAAGCAATCTTTTCAATTTCAATACACTTCTTAAATTTCGAAGCACGTGTGGGAGAAGACCTCACAAATCTCACAACATTGCGATTAATAAGATAAGCAACTGCAGTATCATTTGAACTGGCATTGTCCACAGTCAAAGTCATAACTTTATCAATACCCCAATTCTGTAAATTCTTTTCAATGGTTTTACCAATGGTATCCCCTCTATGATTCTCGATTGTAGAAAAGCTAAGAATCCGCTTATGTAAATTTCATTCAGAATCAATAAAATGTGCCGTCAATACCATGTAATTGATGTTTTCTCCAGAAGTCCAACAGTCAGTAGTGAGAGAAACTCTATAACGTTTTGCCTTAAACATGTCTTTCAAACGTTTTTTCTCACTAACATATATCTTAAGCACATCCCTAGCAACAGTTATTCGAGATGGAAGGACAAAGTTAGGTGCAAACAAAGCTATTGATTTGTTGATAAATCTTCGAAAACCTATGTTCTCCACAAACCTAAAAGGCAATTCATCTAGAATAATCATCTCAGCAAGGGCCCTTCTACAATTCTCCAAACTAAAAGTCTCACAACTAAGTTTTGAGTCAGAATTATCAATGGCTTCTTTAGGCTTGAAAACCAATTGTTTCTGTCCTGGATCTTTCGTTCTTTGATAAGGGTATTTCTTACAATTTTCTAAATGATGTTTCAAACTACCGGTACCATTACGCTTGGAATGGCATGCATACTTAGCCCCACAGTATTTACACTTAGCATATGGATCATTAGGATCACAATCTTTAATTTTCTCAAAATGGTCCCAAACAACAGAGATTTTAGTATTCTTACGCTTTTTGGTTGGACTTGAATGACCCACTTTACTTTTCTTGGCTTCACTTGATTTCTCCACATCCACAACATGGACCGAACTTTCTTCTGAACTTTCTTCTGGGATACTATCCATGTTAACTCTGTGAAAATAAACATTGAATGAAATTAATATGTAATAAACACTAAAGGAAAAATTAATAAAATTTAGCTTTCTTCTAGTTTTCTAAAACTTTTAAAAATTATTTTTGAAATCTAAAAACTAAAGCTTTCACTTTTAGTTCTAATTTTTCAAAAATCGTATTTTGAAATGATGAAATCTTACTCTTCTGAGGAGTCCAGTGTGTCGGCGACAATGTTGCTGAATCAAAGGAAACATAAACAAAAAGAATAAGGTTAAGTCCTCCCGTAAGCAAAATCAAAGGATATTGTTTTGAATAATTGTTGTCTACATTATGGAGTTTAGTGATACTTATGAATAATTTTTGTCTACAAAGCAAACACCATTACTGATATGAATAAAAGCTCCAACTCAAATCTAAACCTAAACAAGATCAAACAAAACAACAAAAATTCTTATAGATCTAACTCAAAACAGCCCAACAAAACAATCATACTAAGATCTACGAAAATATGATGAATCGAAAGCATACCACAATAAAATTTTTAAAGAAATTACGAGAAATGAGAGACAGAGATGACTTACTGCCTTACCGGCGATGACTGAGGGAGAGAGAGATAGGCGTGACAAGGCAGCGGCAAGGGAGAATAGAGAATAGAGATGGCGCGGCGACGGCGAGAATAGAGAGAGAGAACCGAGAACAGCTAGAGACGGCGACGGCAAGTCCCACGGTGTGACGGCGACAACGAGTCCCACGACCCACGGTGTGACGGCGAAGGCGGACGACGGCGTGACGATGAAGAGACCGACGGCGTGGTGATTGGCGAAGGAGACTAGTCGGTTGATTTCTTTGGGGGCGTGAGACTGAGAGGTGAACGAAAGTTGCTGCTGGGCTGAAGGGATTTTAGAATTTAGGGTTTTTTCGTTTTCTTTTTATACCATATTAAAATTTTTTAAAAAAAAATCTTTTTTTTTATTTTATATGAATACCGATTTGGTTGGTCGGTTCCTTGTGAACGAACCGAACCGACTGACCGACCGATCGGTTTTCCATTACATGGAACCGACACCGACCGAGTGAATTCCACCTGAACCAGGGGTAGATCACTCCTCATTTAAGAAATGATTTTTTTTTAAATGAAAAAAAAAATTCTTTAAAGAAAAAAAAACTTGCCATATTGGGAAATAGCTTATAATAAGTGCATATTCAGTCAAGATAGAATGAAAGAAAAATATGTATTCACCCTAAATACCAAGCAAATATTGATTGTGCGATTGAACTGGATGTCAAACAGAATTGTTTTCTAAGATTTGGAAAAGAAAAAAAATAGTTAGCAAACAAACAAAAAAAAGTTTGCATAAAAAAATGCTCATAAAATCAACAATGAGGAAAATATGCTTAACAAAAATAAATAGAAAAAAGAGAGAAAGTTTTCCCTTTTAAAAAAAAGATTTTTTTTTAAGAAAAAAAAAAGTAGAAAGTTCAACAAAATAAACAAAGTATGAAAAAAAAAATCAAAATAGAAAAGAAAAATAAAAAAGAGAAAATTTTCACATAAAAAATATATAATTTTTTTTTTAAAAAAAAAAGGGGTAGAAAAAAAATATATATATATATATATATAAAAAAGAGAAAGGAATAAAAAAGGTTAAGAAAGAAGAAAAATTTTAAAAATAAATAAATAAATAAAAGTTGAAAATCGAAAAAAAAAAGGGTTAAAAAAGATTAAAAAAAAAAAGAATTAAAAAAAACTGAAAGTTTAAAGAAAAAAAAAAAAGAAAAAAGAAATTTAAAAAAATATATAGAAAAGAAAATAAAAAGAAAAACAAAAATTTTAAAAAAAAAAAAAAAGGAATAAAATAAGATAAATTTTAAATTTGAAAAACAAAAAAAAAAACTTAAATGGAAAAAGGCATGTACACGTTTTCCCCCTAAAAAAATGAAAAGCAAAAAGTTGAAAAAAAAAAAGCTAAAGTTGTGTCTTCTTCCCCCTTGCTCTTTTTCACACTTTCTCTCTCATCCTCACAGTCTCTCTCTATCCCTCTATTTTTCTCTCTCGCTCATCTCCCTCGTCTAGCAAGACGTACTCACGCCGCTGCGCCGTCCTCCACGCCGTCGTCACTCGCGCCGCTCCGATTGCCACCGCACGCCGCAAGTAACGCCAGCGTTTCTCTCTCTTGTCGCACACCCTCACAATCTCTAATGAAGTGAATTCCATCTATCCTCGGGTATATATAATGTCAAATCTCTGAGATATTATCTCACAATATGGGTAAGATCTTATTTTGTTTGTTTCAACCGAATGAGAGAATCTCAATTTCAAGCTTTGATTGAATTTTTAATATCACATAAAATCCAAGATTCATGGTTAATTCAACAAAATTTTGTTTAGATATTTAATTCTACTCCAAGCCCAAATTCTCCCCATTCTACTGTGTTACTTGGTTAATTCCAAATTTTCGTCCAACCCAAGATTTGGGTAAAAAGAAAAAAAGTTATGCTTCAAAATTGGGAATATCTTGGATTCTCCTCCAAATGAAGGTTCTAGTTTAAATCCTATTCCGATTAAAAAACAATCCAAAACAAAATTAAAAAGAATCTGAACAATTTTTTTTTAATTGTTTTACCCAAATTTTGGTGAATTTAAAATTCAATTTTCGATTGGAATTTTACGCCAGATAAAATCAACCAGTAAAATTCAAATTTTCAGCACTAGTGAATTGTTGGAGTCATCCCAAAGTTCAACTTAAATCAAATTTTATTCGAAGTTAAATTCGTAATAAATTTTTTATTGTTTCAAAGCCAAATTTGGGTACATTCCAAAGTCCATAGCAATCTAGACTGGACTAAAATTCAAGTTTTGGATATAGAAATTCAAAGTCAAAATCCTAGTTGAATTTAAGTTCCTTCCAAATAGAAATTTGGGAATAATCCAAAATTTTATCCCAAAATCGGCGTGGGACTTAAATCCTTGTTCAAATTAAATTCCAAATTCAAGTCATAATTTGGAACTTTATATCAAATTAAAATTTGGGAATAATACAAAATTTTAGCCCAAATTGAGATTTTATCAAATTCAAATTCTACCAAAACCAAAATTTGGTAGGATTTTGCCTCAACTCCAAATTTACTCAAAGCATGATTAAATTAGAATTCAATCCCAAGTTCAAGCTAAGTTGGCAAAAGCTCAAATTATCCTTCAAATTCAAAGAAAATGGTAGAATTCAAAGTTTCTTTCGAAACCAATTTGTGGTAAATTTCAAATTTTTACCTCAAATCCAAATTTTGCCCAAAACAGGAGTGAACTAAAATTCAAATTTTATTTTAAGTTCAAAACCTGAAAATAACCTTAAATCATGCTCCCAGTTCAAATACAAATTGGGTAGTCAAAATTATGAAAAAAAAATTATTGCCAAGTCATAATTTTCGAGATTCACCCACGCCTATTCGTGCATAAATCTCGAAAATGGGTGGCATATAAATTTTTCTTCAAGTAATTGTCTAAGTTCGTGAAATTAAAATTTGCTAATTTCATGAAATTAGATTGAATTGGGTTCAATTTAAACCCAAATTCATTAAGGTAATTGGGTCAGAAGCCCAAAATTTCAAGCCCAAGCTCATGAATAGGCCCAAATGCATTTCAGGGCCAAGCTCGTGGATGAGCCCAAATACATTTCAGGCCTAAGCCCATGGGCCCAAATCCAACAAAGCTCAAGACCAAGCCCACGAAGGTCTTTAGGAAACTCTATAAATAGGAGGCATGGCTTTTCATTTGGGGGACGGCAAAAAGAAAGGAAGAAGAGAAAGCTCTCAGAAGAAACCGAAGATTGAAGCTACTTTTACAAAACCGAAGATCAAAGCTCACAGATCCTCATCAAATGCAGCTGCAGAACTGACGAACAAGGCTCTAATCATCTTCAAATCTCGACGCAGAACTGAAGAACGAAGTTCAGATCCTCATCAAAGCCCACTGCAGAATCGAAGATCGAAGCTCAGATCCTCATCAGATTCAGCTACAGAACTGAAGAACAAGGTTCCGATCATCCTCAAATCATGCCACAAACTGAAGAACGAAGCTAAGATCCTCTTCAAATCCCGCTGCATAATTGAAGATCAAAGCTCAGATCCTCTCCAAATCCTGTTGCAGAATTGAAGAACGAGGCTCCGATCATCTTCCAATCTCACTGCAGAATTGAAGATCGAAGTTCAGATCCTCTTCAAGTCCTCCTGCCAAATCGAAGACTGAAGCTCAGAACCTCCTGCAGACCTGAAGACTGAAGTCTACCTCGATCCATCCAAAAGAATCCAAATCCTTCTGAAGAACAAACCTTCAAGACTAAAGCTTCTTGAAGACTCTGTAGATCAAGCTAACTTGAATTTGTGAGAGAAAGCATCAAAGGATTGTAACTAGAGATTGTAATCCACTACACTTATACAGAAATCAATACATACAAGAAGTTGTTTCACGAATCAAATTTCTCTCCTGAAATCTCGTGTGAACAATATCTTTATAATCATCTCTCTTAGTCCAAAATTCCTCAAAACGAAAACGACTACCTCGTCTATTGTTTACTGTTACGGGAAGAGAGTCGAAAATAAGTTGAATTGGACGATGGTCAGACTTTGCCCAATCCAGATTCTTAACACAATAATCTTGATAAAGCTCGCAGAAATTGGAATTTGCAAGGAAACGATCTAGACGCGTACCAATCTGATCATTAGTATCTCGCCTATTACACCAAGTAAAAGAATCACCCTGATAACCCAAATCATGAAGGGCACAATCATCCAACACACTTCTAAATGCATGAATCAACCGTTGATCTCGAAACGGGTTGCTCTCTTTCTCAGAATTCCAGAGTATTTCATTAAAGTCACCGCCTAGTACCCATGCAATTTCATCGTTATTATGCAGCCGACGTAGTAATTCCCACGTCTCATGTCGAAGACTATTATCCAGTTGACCGTAGATATGTCAGTAAATCGCCATCGTTTCTCATTTGCATGGATGCTAGCATCAACGTGATGAATTGAGAAATTACGAATCGACACATCCAACCCGTCTTTCCAAAGCAAACAAAGACCCCCACTCAAACCTCTCCTATTCACAATAAAACAACCCGAATAATGCAACATGACTTCTAATTTATTAAGAACGGAAGGAGAGCACTTAGTCTCAGAAAGAAAACATAATTGGGGATTTATTCGAGCCAGTTCTACGCTCACATTACGGAATGCCCAAAGACTTCCCAATCCTCGGACATTCCAACATACAATATTCATTCTTCCTGGCGGGGTTGTCCAGCAGTCCCCGCCTCAATACAATCAGAATCCACCAATTTTAAACGTTTTGGATTTTCCTGAGGTGACAGATCTAGACCTTCCTTGCGTTTCCGTAGCTCCATGCCCATCTTTGGAATCATCCCTTTTGGAACGAAGCCCACTCGTGCAAGTTTTTTCCAGAAGGCTCCTTTCGGTTTGCATCTGGAACTGGCGACTAGGCCTTTCATTTTGGGCCCAACGTTTTGATTTTCAGCAACTGGACTTGGCAACTTCCCGTTAGGAGAGACCACCCCCTCTGGATTATTGAAGTGCCTATCATGCCCACTTGGAAACGATGAATCATCCATGATGAGATGTTTAGCACACGCTACCTTCTATCCCTCACAGTCAGATCCCAACAAATCAGCCTTGATAGCAGTAACCGATCCCCCATTAACTTCGCCATCATTCACGGGATTGATTGTCGCTACCAGTTTTTGATTCAGCTCTTGGTTACATTTTTCCCATAAATGCTCATTATCTGTCATTAATTGCTTTCCAATAACTGCCGAAGTGTTGGGATAGGTGTCCTAAAACTCGTAGATAGTGAATGATAAACGAATTATATACTTATTCGATAAAAGCGTTATCGAGACTAATTCAGTAAAGTTATTACTGAATAAAGTAAATTGCACTTATAATTACCCAAATCCAATAAACTAAGATCCATGGCTATAGGATGAACTCTTGAGCTTTATGTAGAGACATAAAAGTGGATCAAGCTTGAGTAATAGCCAAAACGGTCTATAGTATAGGAATAGGGTTGGGTACCTTATTCTGGGGACACTATGAGACGCGGCCCACTTTATAGATGGTATAGACGATGTGATCCTAAATCGTCCATGTAGAGACATGCGAGTGGGGGCGTCCTATGCAATGAGTTTGCATAAGACCAGGACCAAGAAATAAGTCACTCTCGCTTTATAACACCGTTTACTGACGAGATTGACTATTTCATGTGATGACCTAGGTAACTCGATCTTAATCCTGAGCTAACTATGAACTCCTGTTTATTCGGGCTTATCCTTAGATCTGCATGGGTGAGAGTGGCTCAGTATCGCCGACTCAATAAGCCTCCCATTTCAGGGATAGGAACGGGTAGATAGCTGGGGACATAGTCGTGCGAGAAGGAATTCACTCCTACCCAAAATAGGGATAGTAGAAAGGTTGTTCCCTTAAGTGCTGACTCCGGGGCTTGAACAAAGGGATCCCGCCCTCTCATTGGCCCGAGAGGGACTCGGTTTATTGGTTGAACCATAAACCAATTGTTCATTAGAGGATCAGTGGGACTTAAGGAACTAGAAGTACTATAGGGGTGAAACGGTTTTTTGACCTAGCTATAGCTACGAACAACCTGTGAAGGATCGACTTACTAATCATGGTTAAATCAAGTGGACGGAAATATATCTATAGTGAGGGGAGTGCAACTATCGGGCTATAGTGGAGTGTCCCGGTAGTTAACGAATGTTGGCTAATTTGGATAATGAGATTAGTCGGTTAGCCTCGAATCGTTGGAGCCCATGATCTATAGGTCCATTAGGTCCCCCTACTAGCTCATATCGGAATTAAGCCTAGAACAAAAGATAGGAAGCTTTGAATCGTTCAAAATCGGGAAAAAGGGTATTATCGTAAATTGTGTTTGACACAATAATTTAATTATGAATTAAATTAGAAAATGAGAGATGGAGTATTTAAAAGTGTTTTGAATACCATATATATGTATTAGGAATCATATATGATTAATTGCACAAGATTAGTATGATTAATTGGATTAATCATAAGAAATCATTTTGAAATGCCTCAAAATCAATTACCTAATGTTAAATTCAATTTGGAATTGAAATGAACATTAAATTGCAAGCTTGAAATTAGATTTCAATTTGTATTTAGTGGATTTAGTTGGAAATCCACTTATGCATGAACATTCAAAGTGGAAAGACAACTCACTCATGCATTGTTGCATGTCTTGTGAGATGTACACCTAGAATCCACTTGAACTTGCAAATACACCATGTGTCTTGTGTCTTGAGGCTTGGGTTTGTATGGAGAATGTCTTTAAAAGGAGCTTGAATCAGATTCAAAGAAAGAGACAGCCATTTGCTTAATGTTATGCTGCTGGAATTTGGACTCAAAGTTCTCTCATCTCTCATTCTTCTCCATTGCTTGATGCTTCAAGCATTCCCTTCCCATTCCCTATCTTATATAGACTCCCACAAGTCGTTCTTGGCCCGGAGTATAGTAGGGAAGACTCTAGAGGTTGTCCAAGGAGCATAGGAGAGGCAAACACCACAAGGAGTTCAACATAAGTGAGCTACAAAGGTTGGTGTTTTCTAAACTCTCTATTCTGTCTTTTCTAGAACATGCATGCTTTAGGAGTAAAATTGAATGTCTTAAGTGCTTTCGATCTTCAATTGCTTCTGCATGTGTAATATGTACACCTTCACGAAGGAATCATAACCGGTCGAGCCACCACACCGCCACGCCTGCCTTCACCGGACTCACCATCGACGTCGGCCCCCTGGACAGCGAGTAGTGAGCCGGCCCTTCGAGAACCTGCTGGTCTGCACCTGTCGCCGCCTCTGATCCATAATTCCGAGCAGAGCTACGAGGCGTAACCAGGGGAGAATCTGTAGATGTACCTGTATCCATGGCTACAAGGGATTGAGAAAATTTTGGCACCCTAGGGGATTAAAGCACCCCTTTCTCCACTTGTAGTTCCTTAGCTGGTGAATGTGCAACAAAACCACCCTTACCACCATAGTGTAACCACTCTCCATATTGGGGAGAAAAACTATGTGATCGGGCAAATTTGTAGAATTCACCACAGTCCTTCGATAAATGGCCAATTAAACCGCAAAACAAACAAAATTTCGGCAACTGTTCATACCGGATAGTACCGCATGTTAAACGATCATATACTAACAAATACAATGTATATGTGGATGGTTGGGCAGTGTGTGTAATGTGTAAGATATTTGACCTGGATTTTTCTCAATTAAGGCTGCCGAGAATGCTGGAATTAGTGCATATGAAGATTCAGACGATCCCCTAATAGACGTGAGTGCAAGTTCACGACCCCTCCAAGCATTGTCATAGCTAATGTTAACACCATGTATTATCCTCATGTAATCAACAATGTCGCGAGGGCGAATTTGGATCTTGTCATTTATCTTTAAAAAGGAATTCACGCACTCCCCTACAATCTAGGATGTTGCTTGTCTGTGGTCATTTTTTACAATATCAATGGAGCATTCGTGATGAGAGTGTGCTTGTCCCTGAATTTACGGACCATCCACAGGTCTCCATCTAAATATCGAGATGATCAGATGTACCAACAACATGAAATGTCCTTACACCCAACAACAAATGATTTCTGATTTGATTTAATGGTACGTAGCTAAAAACTATTCTTTAAAGCAAGTAAGTATATTGCTTTCTTCAACTGGTCATTGCTTTGAAAAACTGAATCTTCACTCAGTGGTACTGAAGATGACAGCGGATCAATATCAATGTAGTCAATAATCTTATAATTTTTTCCACTACTTTTTGGCTGCGAGGATGATTTGTTGTTATCGAGCTGCAAAGATACTATATTTGAAGCCAAAACCTTGGTTTCGCAGTGGTCGACAACAACACAAATATCGCTAGGCATCCCATCAACGATGTTTGACATGAACCATACAACATCTCTGTCGTTGGTGATCTTGATTATGTTTGATTTATTGATCTCATTCATATACATGGTTAAACGCGTGATCACTTGGTTACCAAACGAAAAAAAAAACTTGCTTCGAATGCATTCAGTAAACATTCCTATTGTGCATTCCATCGAGATTGGCACATTAGTAGACATGAAATCATGGTAGCAGTTGTTTTCATCCTACCTTCCATTAAACAGTACTGTTATGTTTGAGAGAGACATATGTGGCAGACATGAAAATATCAGAAGGGATAACTTGAATTACACAGTGTACGTGGAATATGTTGATGATCAGTTCAATTAATTCAAATTTGCAGTTGATTAAAAAAATATATTTGTTTATCTTGAAGAGATTTTGTTTGTTGGAGATCTATACACTCTACGCAAGTATAGGATTTGAAGAGATATAGTTTGAATTTTTTTTTTAAAAAAAAAAAGATTCAGTTTGTTGTGGAGAAACCAGATACGGTTGTTAGGGGGTTATTGCAGGTGGATGTTATGGTTGTTTAGGCGCAGTTACAGATGGATGATATAGGAAGAAATCTTGGCAGTGGCAAAATGGGTATAATGCAAGTGTTGATGCCATTCAGACATCACATGTAGCCATATTCCCGTTTGGGCTAACTACATGGATAGACCATTTTATACCTTAAATTACGTAAATGTCTAGTTTTGAAAAAATTATCGGCTTTGTCAAAAGCCAAGCCAATATAGAGATTCATTCACGGAAATACCCATCATATTCCATGCAAATTCAGATAAAATTTAAAAAAAAAAAAAAGAAAGAAAAAAGAAAAAAGATTAATTAATTAGGATTGATATTTAAAAAAATTCCCTAAAATATCTCTTAGGGGCTGTTTGGGGCGCTGAATTGGTTATAATATCTGGTGGTTATAATAATCTGGGGATTATAATAGTCTGGGAGTTATAATAATCTGTGTTTGGGGTGTAGATTATTATAGTCTGGGATAAAATAATCTGTGTTTGGGGTGCAGATTATTTTAGTCTGGGATAAAATAATCTGTGTTTGGGATACAGATTATTTTAGTACAGGATAAAATAGTCTGTGTTTGGAGTGCTGATCTGTTTTAACATGGGGTTCTGAATCAAAGGTTCAAACTGACTGTTTTCTTTTTCTACTTTTTTTTTTTTATGATATACGATTCACCTTGATTTAGGGTTATGTTTTTTTTTTACAAAACAAAAAAGTTTAGGATTTGGTATAAAAAAATCATATTAGTTAACTTTTAGTATTGTCAAAATAAAAATTGTAAATGTTTAGTTCAAAAATCATATTAGTTTTTTTTTTTAATCAATAAAATCATTTGAAATAAACTTGAGTGTGGTAAATACAATTTCGTTTGGATGTTCTTTTTTTTTTTTTTAAGTTGGTTAACCTTCGATGTTGTCAACGACTTTTTCGACAACCTTCGATGTTTTTTTTTCTTTATTTTCATTTTTTATATTTTTCAAAATGAAAATGAAAAGAAATATGAAAAAAAGAAAAAAAAATCGGTGGCCGGAAAAGTTGTCGGTGATCGCCGGAAAAGTCGTCGGCGGCCGTCGGAAAAGTCGCCGGAAACCTCGCCGGCCGACAACGGCCGGCGGTCGTCGGAAAAGTCAAGGAGTCGCATGGAAGAAGAGATGAGAGAGTTACTGTAGAAAATGGATAGAATAATCAGTTAGGTTGAATGATGGTTACTGTAGAGAATGAATAAAATAATCGGAGGTAAAAATAACTCACCTCACCATTTATTTTTGTTGATGCCCCAAACACTGAATAGGTTATAATAAAGGGGGTTATTATAACCTATTCAGTGCCCCAAACACCCCCTTACCGTTTTTTTTTTTCCAAATTTCCATAAGAAATCATTAGTAGTCAAAATTGTTCAGATTCTCCCTCCCAAATTGATTTCCTTCATTTCTTCCATGATTTACTTTCCAAACCGAACAACCGAGATCCTCTCAAACACGATTTTGTTTCAAACTTTTCGCATCCACCATTCTTTTCACCTCCATTGCTACAATTTAGTTGTGGCCGCAACTCCAATTGGGTTATAGAATATATAAGTGGGATTATATTTTCCATGTTAACAAATATATTTGTGTTTATAGAATATATATGTGGGATTATAAATATCAAACAGAGGGTTGTATTCACCCTGTAAAAATCATACATTGATTATTATATATATATGTATGTTTGCTTTTAGGGCATATTTATAAACAAAAGCAGTTAAACTATATTCATGGATTATATTTAAATTGCTATTTGGATTGTGTAGGGATAGGAAATTCACTCTTTCGATGCCTAAATCTTTAATAAATTCACCCTTACCTACAATGTTGTAGTGTAGTATCATAGTGTAGACTTATATGATGATTATATAATGACGTTTAGATAATATATACCTAAGTATATGTTTATCAATACCATACACTGCATGGTATACATTTATGATTTTGAAATCTTACCATTGAACTATATAAACAAGGACGTATATATAATATATATAGGATTATATAATTGTTTATATATTATACTGCATGGAATATATTTATCATTTCTAGAAATATAAAATTTACCGAAAGTTGTGCAAATAAAAACATTTTATATCGTTAGTAGACAAAAGAATAATATATATATATATATATATATATATATATATATATATATAAACATCCCAAACTTTCAGATGTTTAGCAGACAAAAGAAAAATAAATAAATAAACACCATAATACATACGAGCAGAGAAAACGAAAATGTAAAATCCATACCCTTACACTTTTTGTTTGATAGAATTGAATAAAATTAAAAACAAAAGATAAATACAAATCACTTGGTAAACATTTTGGAATATAAACAAAATTAAGAAAATCGTGTAATAAAAAATAATACTCAATTCTTTATTTTTTTTTAAAAAAAAAAAACATATTCATTGAGGTGAGCAGGAGTTGACGTCAATTTTTCTACATTTGACGGCAATCAAGTTTAGTGGTATTTTGTGAAATGTGTTTAGGATTGGGTAATATAATTAATTTGTTTTAATGGTGAATTTTATTATGGAAAAAATCATATACCAAGTCAATATTCAATATGCAAAATTTTAAAGAATAAAATGAGAATAATTTAACTGAAAAATCTTGAGCCAAGACAAAGCTGATAATTTTTTCAAAACTAGACATTTGTAAAATATCAATTCTAAAATGGTCTAATTTCCATAATTTATTTCAGTTTCGGCCATTCAGTCCAATTTCTCTTAATTTTTCAAGGCCAACTCAGCCCAGCCCAATCTCAATTCTCATTCTCTAGTCTCTAATTTTGACCCTCTGTAACTTACCCTACTTGCTCTCTTTCTTCTTCTCCTTCACCCCCTCACACTCTCCGACGCCGGCCTGATTCCTCACCCCCCCGGCGGCAGCTGCTCACCGGCGCCACTCCTCTCCGGCAAGCACTACTCTCCTTGTCGAACTAAAACCTGCGACGGCGATAGACCCACCGCGACACGAACACCCCTGCAGCAATCCTCTCACTCCCGTCACCAAGGTAAACTCTAGTTTAATCCAGCACTTTAGGACCATAGATCGATTCAGTTTACAATTCTGCTCAATTATTTCTGAAAACCCTTATCTCTGTTTATGGATTCCTTACGTGAGTTCTTGCGTGTTGTTTGCTTGATTGCTTATGATTTGTTTGCCTTATTATATAATCGTTGCAAATTATTTCTATTTAACTATGAAATATATGTGGGGTTTCATCAATTAGCATTCTGAAATTTCTGATGTGATTATCTAGGGCTGATATGAGCGGTGAGGTATTTTGTATTTTTTATATTGAAATTAGAAAAGGTGAGGGCATTACGTGCAGTGACGGCCTTTCAGCCTTCTTTGCGTTCGCAGTCTAGAATTTCTGTAGAAATCCTTACAATATCATTGAAGATCTTCGCTTGAGTTTTAGCAGTATCGTAGTCTTGAAGTTGCAGCACCAAGCCCAATGAGCAGCAACATGGAGAAGCCGCAGAAGTCTAAACTGCCCGAAATTGTTACGTTGAATCACGCATCGAAACTGGTAATCAATTAAAATTTCTTTAATCACTTCATCATGGTTCTGAATTTGTTCTCATTTGGGTTCTCCTCGTTTTTTTTTTTTTTTTTTTTGAATAACCATGCTTTCATTGAGAAAAAATGAAAGAATACAAGGGCGACCAAAAACAACCAGCCCACAAAAAAGAGGGAAACCCCATTATATAAAGGGGCTCCAATCCAAAATAATAAGACCTATGGGATAATTACAAAATAAACGCGTCACCGACGCCCAAAGAGAAACCATATATCTCACAAGGGACCAAACCTCAGCCGAGTCCCTCTCAAACCCTCTAAACGTCCTATTATTTCTCTCAACCCAAAGCCCCCAAATAATAGCGCAAATCCCTGCTTGCCACAAGAATCTCCCCTGCTCACGAAAAGGGGGATGGGGGAGGAACTCCTCGATCATCTCTCTAAGGTCCCTGTGCCTAGCAAACTGCAAACCAAACGAGACAAAAAACATGTCCCAAACAGCCCTAGCAAAACTGCACCTCCACAAAATATGGTCGAGGTCTTCCTCCGCCATCCGACAGGTAATGCAACAAAAAGGCCTGATCAAGCAAGGGATCTTTTTGGAGAGCCGATCAAGAGTATTAAATCTTCCATGGATAACCTGCCAGATGAAAAACTGCACCTTTTTTGGTACTTTCACCTTCCATAACATGGAAAAAATGGACGATACAGTGGGAGAAGGGTTTAGCAAACAATGGAAGAAGGACCGACAAAAGAAGCCCATGGAAGGGTTGGGATTCCACAAATGAAAATCCCTCGAAGTACTGAAGGTGGTCTCCTCAATCAAGGACAAAAGAGACAGAAGGTCAGTAGTATCTCTATCAGATAAAGAGCGCGCGAAGCCAAAAGAGTAGGATAGAGAGCTCCCTGAAGGGTTCAAAACCTCGGCCACAGAACGATTTTTCATGGAAGATAAATGATAAAGCCGAGGGAAAGTAGCACAAGGGGGTCTCTCCCCCACCCACCTGTCCTCCCAGAAATATGTATCCTCCCCATTCCCCACAGAACAATGAATAAAAGAGGTCAGAAAAGGGAGCTCATGAGAGATTTCTTTCCACGGATTTCTAGAAGTGCCTTTGATCCCCCCGTCACCCATTCAGAAGGATGAGGGCCGTGTTTGCTAACAATAATCCTATGCCATAGGGTGTTGGATTCAGAGTAAAAGCGCCAAAGCCATTTTGCCAACAAAGCTTTGTTACGAATTCTCAAGTTACCCACCTCTAGCCCCCCTGACTTAAAGACTTCCCCACTAAATCCCAGCTCACAAGATGCATAGATTTTCCTTCATCCACACCTTCCCACAGAAAGTCCCTCATAAGCTTCTCGAGAGCCTTACACACCGAACATGGGGCTCTAAAGAGGGAGAAGTAATAGATAGGAATCCCACTTAACACAGATCGGATGAGGGTCAACCTACCTCCTTTGGAGAAAAAACTCTTTTTTCCAATTTGCAAGTCTTTTCCTCACCTTATCCACCACAGGGTCCCAGAACAGCATAGATCTCGGGTTATGCCCTAATGGCAAGCCTAAGAATAAGGGAGCGAACTCATGTCACAACCAACAAGCTCTGCCCATCTCCTCACCTTGCTAACCTCACAGTTCAGGCTCAAAATCTGGCATTTACCCCTATTAATTTTTAGGCCATACATGGATTCAAAGAAGGCTAGGATGTGGTTCAAAAGTAAGAAGGAATCCTCTTTTCTGGAACAGAAGAAGATCGTGTCATCCGCCAATTGAAGGTGGGATAAAGGAACCTTGTTCTGACCGATCTCGAAACCTTCAAGAATTTTGCCCTCCACTCCTCTACAAATGATTCTACTAAGGGCATCCACAACCAGGAGAAAGATAAACGGGGATAGGGGGTCCCCTTGACGAAGGCCCCGGGTAGCCCGAATTCTGCCCTTTGGTCTCCCTTTGGTCTCCCAGGAGAAAGATAAACGGGGATAGGGGGTCCCCTTGACGAAGGCCCCGGGTAGCCCGAATTCTGCCCTTTGGTCTCCCGTTGATGAGAATCGAATACGTAACTGATCTCATACAACTCCAAATCCAAGATCTCCACTCGTACCCAAACCCTTTCTTAACCAAAATCTTGTCCAAGAAATTCTAGTCCACATGATCATAGGCCTTCTCAAAGTCAATTTTAAAGATCACTCCCTCACGCCCACTCCCACGATAGTCCTCGATAGCCTCATTCGCAATAATTGCTTGATCCAAGATTTGTCGACCTTCAAGAAAGGCCCCCTGAGCCTCAGTGATTTCTCCTCCTTTGTTGTTGGGTTGAAACACACATGGTTTAGGGTTGAAACACACATGGTTTTGCTGCTAGCACTATTTTGCACCTTGATTTATATTTACCTCATTGTGGCTTGCTGAATGTGTTGTTAAGTTTTCTCTTCCATGCCCATTTTTCATGTTTGATTGAATAGCTTTCAATTTTTCTTTCAGTTTTCTGTTGATAAAACAAAAAATTTAAGTGGGTGAGATAGCCTTTTCCAGAACACTGAAATTTAACCCTTTAAACAAACTAATTGTGTTGCAACATGAATCACGGTTATTGATTAAAAAAATGTCTCACATTTGAAGTTCGTATTGAAGTGAAATACCGAGCCTTCCTATCAAGAGCTAGAACTTGCATTCTCTAGGAAAGAAGAAAATTGTAAGTGCAAATTACAAGGATTGGATGAAAAATTCAATTAAAATAAAAATGATATCCTCGAACTTGTCTTCAAATGCTTTTCATTTGTTACTACAAAACAAAATAACCTACAATTTTGCCAATACTGGATATTTTCAGTACATTTCTTCTCTAGAGTGAATCCTCAATGGGGCCAAGTCTGCAATTTCCTGCCATAAAATGTCATAACGGTTCTTAAAGGGTGCATGTAGAGGTGTCTATTTGCTATGAGGTCTTGCTTCTTGGCAAGATCTAGGATTTAATATCCTACGAGTTTCCTAGCAAGTGACAACCAATGTAGTTAGTTGGGTTAAGCGGTTGTCCCTTGAGATTAGTCGAAGTACACACAAGCTGGCCCGAACACTCATGGATATTAAAAAAAATGTCTTGGCTTCCTTGGTTATGTTAAAAAACTAACAGTTAGTTCTGTCATTATTGAGAAGAAAAGAAAATGCTGGAGATGGCATCTAGGTGGGAAGGGTCAGGATGCACTCCCCATCCCCAACCTCCAATGATTTTTCATCTTCTTCCCTAACTCATTTCCCAATTTGTGGAAGTATAGGTCAGGGTCGAAAAACTATGTATGTGGATTAGAGAATAGATGGTTTATTGCATCACAATGTTGTACACAAAGAATTGTCCAGAGATTTGACAAACTGAATATCCATCTTATATGCAGGCAGCGCAATGGACGAGCAATATGACAAAATCCAGTATGAAAAAATGTGTAGATGATAATGAATCGACCGTGGTAGAACCTGAGAATCGACCTCCAGGGTCAGTATACATCTATCTAAATTTGACTATCACATTAAGCTGTTTACTAACTTTGGACCTGTTTCTCCAGCCTTGGACTTGGAGCCAAAGTAAAAAGCCAGTTCAGGAATGGACCTTCTAATGACCCACTTGATAGAAAACTATATGCCAAGTTGGATGCTGGGAAAAAGCAAGCTGCCAGAAAGGCGTCGGAGGATGCTCCCGTACTTAATAATGAAGATGATGAGGATGACAATGATGAAGAGAGTAAAACTGCCATCTTCGATAAGAAGCGAGCAGCAACTCCAGTAACTATGCCTCCTTTGCGGGCCAAGAAAAAACGGAGGTAACTACTTTTGTAGGTAGGGAATATTGATTATCAAACTGGTTGTCTGACAGTAAAAAAGCGAAGAGCAACTTAATAGGTCCCAAACCAGAGGTGAGTTTTGTTCAATCCATTTTAATACATCAGAAAAATGAAAATAGAACCAAAAATCATTATGAGTTACTTGTTCTATAGGGTATCTTATCTCTTAGAGGTTATTTTAGACAGTTCTGAATTCAAACTTGTTTCAAATTCTTGAAATAGAAATGGTATTCATAAGAATGCTGCATTTTTTAAAAGTTTGTGATCATTGTTTATTTGAAAAAATAGAGGAGATGACTTCAATATAAACCTCCTCAACCTTGTCTAAATACAGTGGCATTATTACAGACTAAGTTTGAAAATCCAAATGGGACTTAAATAATTTTATTAGGAAACTCCTTTTATCAAAAAAAAAAATTATTAGGAAACTCCTAAGAAATTCCTTTCAAGTTGGCTCACAAACCAAACTGTACATCTGCATAAACCATTTTATTTTCAGTTGTCTGGTTTTGTAATTGTAATTTTAAGTCCCGTTTGATAGCCATTTGGTTTTTGGTTTTTAAGCTTATAAACATCACTTCCAACTCTGAGTTTCTTTGTTATTTTTATCTACCTTCTTACCGTGTTTTCAAAAACCAAGCCAATTTTGGAAATCTAAAAAAAAAAAAGCAGGTTTCAAAAATTTGTTTTTGTTTTTAGAATTTGGTTAGGAATTCAAGTGTCTTTAACAAAAATGAAAACCATGGTAAGGAAATTTAAAGAAAACAAGTCTAATTTTCAAAAACCAAATGGTTATGAAACTGAATCTAAATTTTTGAGGGTTGTTTTTTATATTTCTAGCTTAGTGTAGAATGTTTAGTTGATTAAACTTTTTAATGATTTATTATTAATTTTTTGATAATTTTCTAATTTAATTTTTCAAAATTATATTAATTTTATCATTTATTCATGTTCAAAATTTAAGATGATTTCTTTAAAAAAAAATTAAGATGATGATGTTAAAAGCTTTAAGATCAAGATTTAGTTGGAATATTTTCAAAATAATTTTTTTTTTTTTAGGAAATATATATCATTTCATTGATGTATGAAATAGATACAAAAGGAGATAATAGAGAAGACCTTATCAAAGATAATTACAAAAAACATCTCCAATGAGTTAGTAATGTAGATAAGCTGTAATTACAAAAGGGGGGAGAGACTACTCCAAAAAATCGCTAGATATGTAATGGATTCCATAAACTCATGAATATTGTGCGACTTATTGGAGAAGATTCTGGCATTTCGTTCCAACCAAATGCTTCAAAAAAAGGCATAAATGAAGTTGCAGCAAAGGATTTTCTTTTATTCTTTGAAAGGGTGTCCCATGATAGATGATTTAAGGAGAGTGAAAATGTCTCCCGGTCTAGCAAATTGCCATCCAAATGCTTGCTGGAGAGTGTCCCAAAAAATAGTCACATAAGAGCACAAGCTGAAAATGTGAATTTGCGATTCTTGAGCTTTAATACAAAGGCAACAGCAGCTTGGGGAGAGGGACATTGAAGGCATCTTACGTTGGACAACATCAGCTGTGTTAATGCAAGCATGGCTAAGCTCCCACATAAAAAACTTGACCTTTTTGGGCATTGAACCTTTCCAAAGCAACCTGTATAAGTCCACATTGGATGTGTTTTTACTAAAGGCCAACTCTTTAGTAAGAGATCCCGAGGAAAAGACTCCTGATTTGTCAAGGGACCATACCCATTTATCAACCTCTTCTTTGATGGTGAAGGTAGATAGATGGTGAGACATGGAAGCCCATTCGGATGATTCAACTTCGTTCAAATTTCTTCTAAGCTGTAGGTTCCAAGCTTTTGAGGAGGGGTTCCATAATTCAGCAATATGGGCATCTTTTTTGTTAGATAGATGATAAAGATAGGGATAATTCACCCGAAAGCTTGAGGTTCCATGCCAAACCTCCTCCCAAAACAATGTATTATTTTTGTTGCCCACTTTAATAGTAATATTACTGTATAGAGACATCTTTCTCTAACGACCCTTCTTTCTCTCTCCATGACTTCTCTCTCCTCTCTCCCCCTTCCGCCCCCCGTCCACCTTCTCTATCGGAAGCCTACCCTTTCTTCGCCATGATACCGTCCACCCCAGTCCACGCGTCGTTTCACCATCCTACCGACCATGAATCCTTCGCAACCAACATCACAAGCAATCAAGATTGAAAAAAAATCCTTCTCCATCAGTCGAGATTCGAGAAACCCAAACCTTTACCGTCTCACAGAAGCGACCCACGAAAGAAGTTATTCTCTGGCCTTATCCCTAGAGTAGATTACATGGCTTAAATCTTGCTTATCCCGTTTCTGCGACTTCCCTTTGAATCAAAAGTATTTCAATGAAAAGAGAATAAACGACACAGTCATATGGGTGGAGAAGACAACAAGCAAAAAAGGTCACACAGCAGAAATTGCGAAATTAGGTCCAAACGGGGGTCTTAATAAGATCATTGTACCTGTGGGAGCAGAAAGAAAAGGTTGGCGCAACCTATTAACTCACATTAACTCCTTCACCACCGACCCAAAGGTTATAAACCCTTGCCCCATCAATGAAACCAGTGTTGACACATCTTATAAAGATGCTTTAAAGAGAAAACTAGATGTGCTTGATGATTCCCCCGTCCCTGACCCAAAAGCCTCATACAACACCGCCTCTACCCCCCAGATGGCTGCCATTTTCTTATCTTTGGCAGTTATTGTACAGCGTAGGCATTTCCATGATAGTTGGCACGACATTATGAGGGCTCTTCAACAAGAAATATCGGCATTTTGCTCAATCAGCCCCCTTTAACCCGACAAAGCTATGCTTGCGTGTGAAGATGACGAACAGGCCCGGGTCCTTGCCAATATCAAAGGGTGGTACAAGGTGGGCAAGTTTCAAGTCAGGTTCTTCCAGTGGAGTGCGGCAAGTTATGAACGGAAATCTTATGGTTCCATCATACGGGGGATGGATAAAAGTTTGGAACCTTCCTCTAGACAAATGGTCTATAGAAACTTTCAAACAGATTGGAGACGTTTGTGGGGGATATCTGGAAACAGCCACTAAAACCTTAACTAGAATGGACATGATGGAGGTAGGGATTAAAGTGAAGAGAAACCACACAGGCTTCATCCCTGCTGAGGTTCATATTCCTTCATCCTCAAATAGATCTGTAAGGGTTGTTATTGACCCATTCTTTATGGAAGATTACAGTATTGGTTATATCGCCGGCATCCATTGGAAAAATTCTGGTAGCCTCGGTTCCAATAGTCGACACATATAAAACAAATGATAGTAAAAAGGTTTTATTTAACCCACATGCGGCCGTTGAAAAGGAAAATGGAAAAGGAAAATGGAAAAGGGGATGATTCCCAAATTTCGTACAGTTTCGCTGCCCAAGAAGACCCTATCAATGTTCTAGGTGCAGAAGAAGATCAGACTCCATCTGACATGGGCCCACATCCTTTAGCTAACCACACGTTATCTCAATCCCAAATAATCTCCCCTACTAGAAAATCTGATACCGAAGCCACAAAAGCCTCCAACCCGAACTCGAATCCCCAAAAAAACCCATGTACCAATGCCCAGCCTACTCAAGAACCTTCGTCACCAAACCCACCTTGTCTGGAAAACCAAAACCAAACCCGACCCACACAAGGCAAATCCCATATTGGCCCAATCCGCATCAATCCTCAGCCTCCTCCCAGCCCCACTCTTGATAGCCCAATCCCATCCCATAGCCTACAGTGTGGACGGAAAAAGCCCATCACCATCAACAATGGAGAGACTTTTCTCCTCACGGGCACTAAGCATTCCACAGATACGGCTTACCAGATATCAGATTCGGAAGGAGATTTCTCTTCCCCATGTTCTCCAGACGTGAACAACTCTCCTATCGTGCCCCATCCCAGGGAGGTAAACAAAGTTGACTCTCCCCCAACTATTTCCAATCTTTTTGGCTTACAAGAAGAACAATCCACCAAAATAGATTCTCCCATCCCTTTGAGGATTGAGGAACCAGTGGAGGAAGATACTCATCAGAACTTGGCTATGGAGAGCTCTATGCTGATTGACATAAATGTTGAGGAATTTGAAGAGGTCGAAACAGATCCAGACACCCCACACCAATCGCGAGATCCCACAGTCTATTTTCCCATTCTTTTCCCTTGGCTGGCCGAATATGGCATGTGTATTATGCCAATACCAAACCGATAAAAGCTCACAAACACAGCAAAAAAGAAGAAGAATTGGGTGAAAGAGTTACAGAATCTTCATTCCATAGTAAATTATAACACACCAACAGCTAATCGCCAATTGGGAGGGTCAATGAACCCTACATGATTATCATCTCTTGGAATGTTTGGGGCCTTGGCTCTTGGAAGAAAAGAGCCCTTATCAAAGATTTTATCTCCTCACACAACCCAGCTTTGGTGATTCTTCAAGAAACTAAGCTCTTCTCCATCGACCGAAAAATTTGTTAAATCGGTTTGGAGCTCTCGGAACATTGCTTGGGCAGCTATTGATGCCGCTGGAGCTTCTGGAGGCATTATCATTTTGTGGAATGAATCCACCTTTGATGTTTTGGAGATTGTTGAAGGTAATTTCTCCCTCTCTATATAGCTCTCTCTTGCTGATGGATTCTCTTTTTGGATCATAGGAATATATGGGCTAAATTCTTCTTATGACAGGAAGTTTTTTTGGAAAGAATTATCCGATTTGCAAGCTCTCTGCCTCCCAAATTGGATATTAGGGGGAGATTTCAACATTACTAGGATGGTCTTGGGAGAAATCGACTGTTTCAGCACCCACTCGGGGTATGAAAAAATTCAACAAGTTCATTGAAGACGCTGCCCTTCTGGATATCCCCATAACCAATGGAAAGTACACCTGGTCCAGTTTTCGCCCAAGACCCACCATGACTCTCATTGATAGATTTCTTATTACAGACAATATTTCCTCCAAATTTGGATCAGCTAGGGCTCGGAAATTGGATCGAAATACATCAGACCATTATCCAATTTGCCTTACGCTGGGTAAGGAGAAGTGGGGCCCCTCCCCTTTTCGTTTCATCAACGCTTGGTTATCCCATCATTCCTTCTTGCAGACGGTTGAATCATGGTGGAAGAGTAACCCAGTGCGAGGATGGTCGGGTCATGGCCTCATCCAAAAATTAAAGGGGCTGAAAAAAGAATTAAAAACCTGGAATCAGCAGGTATTCGAATCCCAAAAGGAGATAAAATACAAGCTGAGCAGAGAACTCTCTATCATTGACAGCAAAGAGGAAATAGATCTTTTATTTGAGCGATTATATTAGAAGATCGAATATAAAGGATGAATTGTTGGTTTTAGCGGCTAATGAAGAAGTCATGTGGAGACAAAAGTGCAAATTAAAGTGGTTTGTTGAAGGAGATGTTAACTCTGCATTCTTCCATCGTTTAGTTGCATCAAGCAGAAGAAAATACGCCATTTCTGAGATTTTATCTGTTGATGGTCACAACCTTATGATCGATGATGATATAGAAAAGGAATTCTTTCATTTTTATAAGTAGTTTTCTCCAAGAAAGGTAATAGACAGCCTCTTCCTACCATTGATGATTGGAATCCCATTTCTTTGGAACAGAATTCGACGTTAGAGACTCCTTTTACCGAGGTAGAAATCTATTCAGTAGTGTGCGATCTTGGCTCGAATAAGACTCCCGGACCCGACGGTTTCACAGCCGAATTCCTTAAAAAATCCTGGAACATCCTTAAAGCGGATATTATAGGGGTGTTCAATGATTTTTTTCGGAATGGTATCATCAACGCAAGTTTAAGTGAAACATATATAAGTCTCATTCCAAAGAAAGTGGACGCTAAATCTGTGAAAGACTATAGGCCCATAAGCCTTACCACCTATCTATACAAGGTCATCGCTAGAATTTTGTCTAAAAGATTGAAGAAAGTCCTCCCAGATACGGTTACGGGCGACCAATCAGCCTTTGTAAAAGACCGACAGATTATGGATGCTTGCCTCATAGCCAATGAGCTTATAGATGAATGGAACAGAAAAAGAAGAGCAGGTGTGGTCATAAAACTTGACATTGAGAAAGCCTTCGACAGGAAGGCCCATAAGCCTTCGGTTGATTGGGATTTTCTAGACGATATCCTTAGAGTTAAAGGTTTTGGCACCCGATGGAGAAAGTGGATTAAGGGTTGTATATCATCTGCCAATTACTCTATCATTATCAATGGAAAGCCGCGAGGAAAAATTATAGCCTCTAGAGGCCTTAGACAGGGAGACCTGCTGTCTCCTTTCTTATTCATCATGATCATGGATTGTCTTAGCAGAATGCTCATCCAGGCCGAGAATATAGGATCTATAGAGGGCTTCCGTGTGGGAGAAGGTACTAATGTCATCTCTGTTACCCATCTCCAATTTGCAGACAACACCATATTATTCTCCTCTCCAGAGAAAAGTCTTATTGACAGTCTTTACAGAATCATCCACTCTTTCGAAGAAGCATCTGGATTGCACATCAATTGTCAAAAGACTGAATTTCTACGTGTCGGTATTGACTTACAGTCTGCATCCGCATTAGCATCAGCCCATGGATTACCATTAAGAGGGAGACCAAGGTAAGTGGACGACCAAGAACCAAGCTTCACTCTTTCGAAGAAGCATCTGGATTGCACATCAATTGTCAAAAGACTGAATTTCTGGGTAACGGTATTGACTTACAGTCTGCATCCGCATTAGCATCAGCCCATGGATGCAAGCTTGGTTCTTGGCCGTCCACTTACCTTGGTCTCCCTCTTAATGGTAATCCTCGCACTATGGATTTCTGAACTTCTGTCATCGAGAAAGTGGAGAAAAGGCTCCACAATTGGGGGGCTATCAACATCTCTAAAGGTGGTAGACACACTCATTCAAGCGATGTTAGCCAACCTTCCCATCTATTATTTTTCCATCTTTCTTGCCCCCATGAAGGTCACGAAAGCTATAGAAAAGCTATATAGGAATTTCCTTTGGAGAGGGGGGATGGAAAAGATAGGAAGCCATCTTCTTAAATGGTCTCTTTTAAAGACCCCTATTGAGGAGGGCAGTTTGGGCCTTTATGACATACATAAAAAGAATATCTCCCTCTTGGTCAAGTGGAATTGGAGATTTTACAAAGAAAAGGATGCTCTCTGGAGGAAGATTATTGCTATCAAATACGGAGTCTCCCAAAACAACTTCAAGTCGGGTAAAAAATCTTTGAATTCATCTAAAGGTCCTTGGAGAGCTATACACAAAATGCAGCCCATCATCTACAACAATATTGAAATCAAAGTTGGTAAGGGAGATAAAACTTTGATTTGGGAAGACATTTGGCTTGGTTCCTTGAGACTCCAGTCACATTTTCCCCTTTTATACAGTCTTTCTTTGAAAAAGGAATCATACATCATTGATTTTTGGAATCCTTCCTCTGGTGCATGGAACTTACATTTTAGAAGGAATCTAAATGAAGATGAAACCACTAAATGGGCCATTTTATCCCGTCACCTGTCATACTCTACCTTCAAAGAAGCGGACGACTGTTGGTTTTGGTCCTTAGAAAAATCAGGTGAATTTTCCACCAGTTCTCTCACTAAAAAGTTGGCCTCCTGTGGTGCCCACACTCATTCCGACCTATACAAACAGTTATGGAAAGGGCCTATGTCGAAAAAGGTAAAGTTTTTTATGTGGGAGCTTAGCCACGCTTGTATAAATACTGCTGATGTGGTTCAGAGGAAAATGCCTTGGATGACACTATCTCCATCTTGATGCTGCCTATGTTTAAAGGACCAAGAATCTCAAATTCACCTATTTAGCCATTGCTCCTATGCCTCCGCTTTTTGGGACACTCTTCAGCAAGCTTTTGGCTGGCACTGCGCTCGACCAGGAGATATCCTTTCTCTCATAAAAGCTTTTGTGGTCGGGCATCCTTTCAAGAAAGAAAAGAAGTTCTTATGGCTCAACTCTATATATGTTTTTTTTTGGAATATTTGGTTGGAGCGTAACGCCAGAATCTTCAGCGATAAGTCTCAAAATTCTATTGCCTTCTTCGAATCTACATGTTATCTTGCTTTATTTTGGAGTAGCCACTCCCCCCCTTTTTGTAATTATAGCTTATCCTCACTATTATCTCATTGGAGATGTTTTTTGTAATTATCCTTGATAGGTTCTCCTTTTGTAACTATTTCATAAATCAATGAAATGGCATTTGTTTCCTATAAAAAAAAAATAATAATATTACTGTAAATCAGGTTCTGCAATTTGTAAATAGCTTTCCATGGACCTTTTGAAGAGTACAAAGATGATATCCCAAGTTTGAGGTTGTTTTTGGCAACCCCATATTTTGCAACAATAATCTTCCTCCAAATAGCATCCTTCTCGATATGAAACCTCCAAATCCACTTAGCCAAGAGGGAGATGTTCTTTTTGTGGATGTCATATAAGCCCAAACCTCCTTCCTCGATGGGAGATTTTAAAAGAGACCAATTTAGTGTTGGACCGGTATGACAACCCTAGAGAGGGGGTGAATAGGGTTTAATTAAATTTTATAAACTTTTTACTACGGTGGGCCCAATTTAAACAAATATGTGAACTTTTTACAAATAATTAATTTTAACACAAATTGATCTATAAATTAGAAATATATTTCAAACACCATGAATAACTCAAATGTAAATATTGTCCATAAGCATGAAGAATAAATATTAACAATTAATTTCATGCAATTTATGATAAAGAACATTAATTGCAAAAATTAAATAGTAGAGGGTTAGAGAAAATAACACCGCAAATTTATAGTGGTTCGGCAAACGGCCTACTCCACTCCCCAAGCTCCTCTTGGGTATTCGATTGAAGAACACGACTCTTTCCACGGCTTAGAGTCCAACCGGTACAATGTTCTTTTTCCGGGAGCAAGAACAAACCCGATTCTTTCCACGGTTTAGGATCAAACCGTTACAACCGCTCTTTTTCAGGTTCAAGAGCAACCCTTAAAATATTTGGAAATTTTAAGAACAAAATTACAAACTCTCTCAAAGAGTGGATATACAAATTTTCGCTCACAAATTTGTAAGAAAAATTCTTACAAATTAATGCCCTCAAATGGCTAAGAGAAAATAAAATTGGATGGCTCAAGAATCTCTCAAAATAAAACTCTCACAATAAATAGAACAACATTAAAGTTTGAAGAGATAAAGCAATAGAAGAATTAGAGAGAAAGTGTTGTATATTGTGAGAGATTGGGAGTATTAATAGGAAGGAGATGGAGTAGAAAGAAATTTGAAATTGAGCTTAATTTAGACCATTGGATTCAAGTTAAAGAAAAATCAATGTGGAAATTAAAAGTAAAAAGAAATTTAAAATAATAATATAATATAAATTTATAATAATAATAATAATAAAATAAAGAAAAAATCTTTTTAATTTTAAACACTCCAAAGGTCAAAACATGAAAATCATAAAATAATAATAATAAGTAACGGTAAAATGGAAAATAAAAATATATATATATTTCAAAAACCACTTTCCAATATCATCATTTAATGCAACTGACTTTTGATTATTTTTTTTTTAATATAATCGTTAGACACATTATATATATTTATTAAAATAATATATATATATTTAAATAACCAAAAGAGGCCTCATGTGTCACTCTCTGATTGATCCACGTGTCAGCGACGGATTGGTCAATTTGATGCTGATTCAACTGCCACATCATCATCATGGATATTTTTCGTTAAAACTTGTTTTGGCTATAACTTCTTCGTTTTAGCTCCGATTTGAGTGATTCAAGAGCCGTTGGAATCGTTGTTCCGAGCTCTACGCTATGGGCACATTAAAACACTAAAATTTTCAGTAATTAAAAATTGGGTTTGTTATCATCAAAACATTGATTAATTAATTAATTAAAATTAATTAATTTGAGATTAAGGGCCAAAAAGCCAACATTTAGAAGGTGCCTGCCTCTATTTCCGTGAGTCCCTCTCCATAGGTAGTTTCGGAATAGTTTTTCAATAGCTTTTGTGACTTTCATGTGGGCAAGGGAAATGGAGAGGTAGTAGACTGGGAGGTTTGCTAGAGTAGCTTGTATAAGAGTGTGACGGCCTCCTTTGGATATGTGGTTGGAACCCCAATTGTGCAATCTTTTTTCAATCTTTTCAATCACTGGAGACCAGAAATTCAACGAACGGGGGTTGCCATTAAGAGGAAAACCAAGATATGTAATCGGCCACGATCCCAACTTACACCCGAAGGAAGAGGCTAAGGAGGCAGCGTGCTGTTGGTTGATACCTAGGCCCAAAAATTCAGTCTTCTGGCAATTTATATTCAGACCTGATGCCTCTTCAAACGATAGAATAGTGCTGAAAAGGTTGTTGATGTGGTTCTTATCTGGCGAGGAGAATAATATGGTGTCATCTGCAAATTGTAAATGGGTGATGGATAATGAATTTAAGCCCCTCCCAACCTAAAAACCCTCAATATCTCCTCTAATCTCAGCTTTGTTAAGCATACGACTGAGACAATTAACAATCAGGATGAATAAAAAGGGAGAAAGTGGATCTCCCTGTCGAAGACCTCTAGAGGCTAAGATTTTTCCACGGGGCTTACCATTGATAATGATGGAGTAGTTTTCTGATGAAACGCATCCTCTGATCCATTGTCTCCATCGATTGCCAAATCCCTTTGCTAGTAGGACCTCATCGAGAAAATCCCAGTCAACCATATCAAAAGCTTTCTCAATGTCAAGCTTTATGATCATACCTTCCCTTTTCTTTCTATTCCATTCGTCAATAAGCTCATTTGTTATAAGAAGAGCATCCATGATTTGCCTATCTTTAACAAAAGTCGATTGGAAACCAGTGATCGTGTGGGGGAGGACTTTCTTCAGTCTTTCTGATAGAACTCTGGCAATGATTTTGTATATGCCAGTGGTGAGGCTAATTAGCCTATAATCTCACATTGTTTTTGCTCCGATCTTCTTGGGGATAAGACAAATATATGTCTCATTAAGACTAGCATTTATGATTCCATTCCTAAAAAAATCGTTGAACACCCTTTTAATGTCTTCTTTGAGGATGTTCCAGGATTTTTTAAGGAATTCAGCAGTGAATCCATCGGGACCAGGAGTCTTGTTGGTACCAATGTCAGATACAGCTCTATAAATTTCTGATTCGGTAAAGGGGGACTCAAGAAAGGCATTTTGTTCATCAGAGATGGGGCTCAAATCGTCAATTTGTGGGAGAGGAGCGCGATTATCTTTCTCGGTGAAGAGTCCTTTGTAAAAATCAAGAAATTCTTGTTCAATATCATCATCATTCAGGATACTTCGTCCTGATGCTGAAAGGACTTCAAAAATGGCGTTCTTTCTTCTGTTCGCTGTAACAATGTGGTGGAAAAAGGCTGAATTAACATCTCCTTCAATAAACCATTTGAGTTTGCATTTTTGCCTCCAGATAATTTCTTCCTTGGTCGATATATTCATCATATCAGCTTTGATAATCGATCTTCTATTGATATCTTGTTCGGTTAGTTGGCCATTTTCCTCGTTGTTGTCAATAGCAGATAGCTCACGGCTTAAAGCAGATTTCAGTTCCCTCTGTGTGTTAAAGGTTTGCTGATTCCAGAGCTTAAGCTCCCTTTTCAACCCTTTCAACTTTTGCATAAATCCATGACCCGGCCAGCCTTGTAACGAATTCGAATTCCACCAGTGATCCACCATCTGCAAGAGATCTTTATGAGATAACCATCCGTTGATAAAACGAAAGGGGGATGGGCCCCATTTTTCTTTACCCAAAGATAGACAAATAGGAAAGTGGTCTGATGTGCTCCTCTCTAGCTTTCTCGCCTGTGCTGATATAAATTTGATAGATATATTGTCGGATATGAGGAATCTATCAATAAGAGTCATAGTGGGATTTGGCTGGAAACTAGACCATGTGTATTTTCCGTTGGAGAGCGGAATATCCTGTAAGCCTGTTGTTTCTATGAATTTATTAAATTTCCTCATACCGCAAGTGGGGGTTGTGTTGGTCGATTTCTCCGAAGACCATCTAGTAATGTTGAAATCGCCCCCTAGTATCCAATTTGGAAGACAAAGGGCCTGCAAGTCATGAAGTTCTTGCCAAAGGAATTTTCTCTCATTTGAAGAATTTGGACCATACACTCCTGTTATCCAAAAAGAGAAACCACCAGCCAATGAGAGGTGTAAGGAGAGGGAGTATATACCTTCAACAACCTCCAAAACCCTGAAGGAAGACTCATTCCACAGAATGGCAATACCCCCCGATGGACCATAGGCGTGGAGGGCTGTCCAGGCAATGTTTCTCGAACTCCAAACTGATTTGGCCATCTTTCTATCAAAAGAGTGAAGCTTTGTTTCTTGAAGGATAACAATGGCTGGATTTTTTGTTGTGAGGAAAACTTTGATGAGGGCTCTTTTCTTCCATGAGCCCATACCCCTAACATTCCAGGATATTATCTTCATAAAGGGGTCATTGTCCCGCCCATTTTGAGAGAAGCTGGAGTTTTGTTGATGAATGGAGATTTTGTAACTCTTTCACCCATTGAGTCTTCTTTTTTGCTGCAGTAGATAGCTTATTTCTGTTTGGCATTGGCATGATGCACATGCCATGTTCCGCGAGCCAAGGAAAAAGAAAGGGAAGATATGCAGCTGCATCTCTTTGCTGGAAGTGGGTCTTGGAATCGGATTCATCTCCTGTCAATTCTTCTACATTGATGTCGACCAAGGCTGTGGTCTCCATCTCAAGGTTTTGCTGATTAACTGCCACAAAGGGCTCCTCAATCATCAACGGAATGGGGCTTTCAATATCAAGGACCTGATCTTCGGAAGATTCGAATAAGTAGGATATAGTTGGAGGAGAAACCGCTTGGTTGGTAGCCTTTTGTGGGTGAGTAGGGGGAGATTCATCCAAATTCGGAGAGCATGGGAAGGAAAGAGCTCCTTCTGAATCTGATTGGTGGTCAGTCGATCCAGTCAAATGTACAGTGCCCGTGAGAAGGAAGGTTTCCTTATTATCAATGATGATGGGCTTTTTCCGGCCATGTTGGTTATTAATGAATGGGATTGGGCTGGTTGGTGGGGAGTTTGTCAAGGGGTTTTTGTCTGTAGGGGCTTCGGGATTAGGGCAAAAGGGTTGATTGGTGCAGGTTTGGGGTGGGCCATCTGGATAAAGTGGGCTTTTTGGGGCTTGACGTGGGGGCTGATGATTTGAGTGGGCCTCTGATTGGGGAGTATGGCTAAAGATTTTGGGGGGAAAGGGTTTTTTGGAACCGATGGTGGTGGCAACTATGGATTGGGGAATCACGTGATCTTCTAGAAGGTGTGGGGCCCAATCTGATTGCGTCTGATAATCCTCTATGTGACAAGCCTCAATAGGGGCTCCTTGGAGGGTGCAACTGTACGATATTTGGAGATTATCCCCTTTTTCAATTTCCTTTGCTTGGGCGGCACGTGGCTATAAAGCACCTCGATTGTCAATGGTTTTTCCAAATTTTTCAGCGCTTGTATCATCATATTCCATCGGACCTTATGAGGGCTCTTCAACAACACTTTTCAAAATAATTATTTTATTAGTAAATTTTGATTTTTACCATTGAGGTGGGTGAGTCAATTTTAACTTTAAACTTTCAATTTCATCAACGTCTAAACTTGAATTACTGTTCTATTTAATAACCATCGAATTAAAATTTAAATATTAGTCCTAGACTAACCAATAAGTCATACAAAGTTCAACTATTAAGAATGTTCACTTAGCATGCCAAAGAAATTCCTATCATTAATCATGAAAAATATCTAAATCTAGTCACAAATTCGAATAAATAAAAAGAATGGCAAAATACACTTTTGGTCCCTGAAGTTTGAACTTGATGTCTATTTGGTCCCTGAAGTTTAAAAAGTGACACTTTAGTCCCCAAGGTTTAAAAAATACTTCTAAATGGTCTCTGAGTTAATTTGACCGTTAGTTGACTTAATGGAAAAATGATGTGGCATGATGAGGTGGCACATTTTAATTGAGATGGCCAATTTAATAATTTTATATTATTTTTTTTATTACATGCCATTTTCTTTTTCTTTTTCTTTTCTCTTTCTCTTTCTCTCTCTTCTCTTATCTTCCCTTCTCCCCTCCGTTCACCTTCTTCTTCCCTCTCCTTCTTCTCTATTCCCCTCCGTCAAATCCTCCACCCTCTAATCTCCCATGTAATAAAAGAACAATATAAAAATGCATTTGAAAATAATTGACTCCAATCTACAGAATTGTTATCTACTTGTGATTTTTCTCTTTCTTTCATTATAAGCTTTATATATAGCATAGATTTTGGATTAATTACGAAATTGTTATCTCATAGAGGGTGGAGGATTTGACGGAGGGGAATAGAGAAGAGGGAAAGGGAAGAAGAAGGTGAATGGAGGGGATAAGGGAAGATAAGAGAAGAGAGAGAAAGAGAAGGAGAAAAAAAAAAAGAAAAAGAAAATGACATGTAATAAAAAAATAATATAAATTTATTAAATTGCCCACCTCAATTAAAATGTGCCACATCATCATGTCACATCATTTTTCCATTAAGTCAACTAACGGTCAAATTAACTCAGGGACCATTTAGAAGTATTTTTTAAACCTCAGGGACTAAAGTGTCACTTTTTAAATTTCAGGGACCAAATAGATATCAAGTTCAAACTTTAGGGACCAAAAGTGTACTTTGCCCTAAAAAGAACTCAAATCTAGTCACAAATGTCGTGTTTGATAACTATTTGGTTTTTTATTTTTTAAAATTAAGTTTATAAACATTACGTCCACATTGTTTCTTTGTTTTATTATCTACCTTCATTCAAAAACTTTTTTTTGTTTTTTGAATGATTGAACTTATCCTAAGGAAATTGAGAGAAAACAAGTCTAATTTTCAAAAACCAAATAGTTATCAAATTGAGAATTTTTTTTTAGAATTAATTACACTAATTCAAGTATAAGATTTAAAGTGAACACTTATCTAAGTTTAGGGTTTAAGTTGATAAATGAATTGACTCATCGAAGGTTTCTCATAATTTATTATTATAACTATTATTTTGGGAAAATACTTTTTTGGTCCCTAAGTTTTGACGAATATGTGCATTTGGTTCCTAAGTTTTCAAAAAAAAAAAATCTTTTTAATCTCTAAGTTTTGAAAAATAAGTTTAAAAGATTCTTAAGTTTTCAAAATGAACCTTTTTAGTCCCTGAGTTTTAAGAAATTGGTTTAAAATGTGTCTCGTGTTGTTTCTTCAATTTTTTTAAGATTAATATTTGTTAATTTTTTTAATTTAAAAAAGTCATTCAATATTAAAAATTTTATATATATATATATATAATATAAATTTAAAAAAGTTGGAAAAATAATATGATTAACCTTTTAAACCTATTTCTCAAAACTGAATGACTAAAAAAGTCCATTTTGAAAACTTAGAGACCTTTTAAACCTATTTTTCAAAATTCAGGAACTAAAAAAGTCTATTTTGAAAAGTCAGGATCAAACACACCTATTTTTCAAAACTCAGGAACTAAAAATGTTTTTTTTTTTTTCGTGATGTTTTAGTTCATTAAAATTGAAATTGAAAACTCAATGTTGAAAGAGAAATTTTGATCAATCGCAAATTGCCACGTCATTTTTTAAAATTAATGACGAAATTATAATTAATTAAATTTGGGACCAATTATAAATTGACATGTGTCCCAAATTTAATTTGAAGACAAAGTTGGCCAATTATAAATTTATAGAGTCAAATTTCTATTTGATCAATTAATTAAAAATAAATTATTTTGATCAAATTAATTAATTTGACCAATTAATTAAAAAATAATTAATTTGATCAAATTTAGGTCTTTTAAATATTTAGATCATATGGTTTTGGGTCAAATATAAACGTCAAATAGTTGAACCCAAAACCAATAAAGCCCAAGCCCAAATTGTTAGGCCCAAAAGTCACCAGGGCCCATCCAAGGAGAACTTTATTTCAAGAGTTCAGAAATTCTATTCTACACTCTCACAAAGATAAGAGTTCAGAATTTTAAAGCTGCAGAACCAGAGAATTCAGGGAGACTCCACCAAGGCTGAAGACTGAAGATTCTGAAATCCATAAGTTCTTGAAGATCAAACATTCTTCAAGACTTCGACACTCCTTGAAGACCAAACATTCTTCAAGATCTAAATATTTCTTGAAGACTGGAGACCCTTCAAAACCGAAAGACTTCAACAATCCTTGAAGACTCCAAGACTCTAAGACTTCAAGACCCGAAGACTTCAAGCTCCAAGAATTGGAGTCTAAGACTTCAAGACCCGAAGACTTCAAGCTCCAAGAATCCATTGAAGCTTCAGACTCGAGATCAAGCGTTCTAGCCCTCGAGTGAAACACATTCACACATAAGAGAGAGAATCAGAGGATTAACATTAGAGATTGTACACTCACACGCATACAACATTAATACAAATATATTTGTTTATTCCTTGTGTCTCCATCTCTAAAGTTACGTGTGAACACTCAACAATATAAAAAATATATAGAACGAAAATATTATTTCAAGAAAGAATATGGTGAACCCGTACAAATAGGTTTCACAAATCATTTAAATTAAATTTCAATTTAATATTAAAATTGCGAAAGCATAAATATCATACGAAGTATATTCTCCCGATGAGACATGAGTTTACTTTATAGATAAGGACATTTGTTAGATGATCAAAAAAGTCAATAATCATATTTTTAATGTCCATGATTAGCAATTTGTTTCTTATTATACTTTTGAATTATTTAAAAATTATATAATTAATTAATTATCAAACGACCATGCTTCATCTCCTAAAAGAAACATAGTTCATCAATTAAGTCACGATTTTAAGTCCTTAAAGTTAGAGGTTAAAATTTTCTCTCACGAACTCGAGAAAAAATGATATTCATTCTCATTTTGATAAAAGTAAGTTATATATATTTGATTCGTAAATATTTCTACTAATTTCATTTAGTTTCCAAATTTTCAAATATTTCATAACAATTCTCAAATTTTGGATTAAAAAACGGATTTAGTCGCTACTATTGATTGTTTATTTAACAAAAACCTAACATTTATTAAATGTTTTAGTCCATAATCGAGTATGTTTGGTCGATTATTTCAAAAGTTTCAATTTAGTTTCTTATATATTAACTTATTTTCAATTTAGGGTGTGTTTGGTTTAACTTTTCAAGTGTTTAATTTTGAAAATATATCATTTTGAAAAAATTTAAGTGTTTGACAAAGACTAAAAATGACTTATTAAAAATTAGATTGATAAATAAACCATTTTGAGAGAAACACTTGAAACCAACTTTTTAAAAAAAAAAAAATTTCACCAAAAAAAAAAAAAAAAAAAAAATCTTAAGTAAACAATAACTTGTGTAGAAAAATATTTGTGAGGAAATGCAACCAAACATATGAGTGTTTAAATTCTAAACCATTTTTATACAAAATGTTTTTTTAAAAAAATGCATTCTTGAAAAACAATTAAATTAAAATGTATTCCAAACGGACCCTTAATATCTCACCGATGATGATTGTTAAATTTGATCAAGGATAAACCTACCTGGTATTCTACTTGAAATTTAAAGGATAAAAAAAATGTCATACAAGATTAAAAATATACTTGAAATTTCTACTAAATTCTTAGAAATCTAAAGGGAAAATTAGAGATTTCTCTTTCTCAATCCAATTTACTAACCATTATATCATGAGTTTTATCATCAACCAATTTTAATATTGCCCAAACTATAAAAATAAATAAATAAATAAATAAATAAACTAATAAATGATGTGGATTGAAATAAAAGAATGTCAAAACATAAGTAATAAATTAAAACTTTTTAATATTACAATTTGGGTATACTAACCCTCCGAAGCCGCAATTGTTGAACTCAAATAATAATAATAATTTGAACATAGATTAAATTAAATTATAAGTTTAGTCCTTAAACTTTGAATTTGTGTCTATTTAGTCCTTGAACTTTCAAATTACAATTTTAATCTTTGAAACTTTCAAAGTTTTTAAAATTCACAGATTTATTGGACACAAAATTGAAATTTTAGAGTTCTATTAGACATAAAATTAAAATTTATGTTTAATAGGAATTGATTTTTTAAAATTTCAAAAATTTCAAAGACCCTCTTGTTTTTTTAGTTCAACACCATTTGGGGTTGGGGATTCGAACCTGTAACCTTGAGAATACATGAAGTTGAGCTATGCTTTCTTCATAAATTTTCAAAGACTTGATAGACACAAAATTGAAAGCGAACATAGTTTAATTGCCATTAAACTTATACTAATAACCAAGTTCGTGGTTCAAATTCCCACATTAATAATAAAGAAAATATACAAAATTAAAAGTTAACATTTTAGGGGTTGTTTGGGGTGTCAAGTTGGTTATAATAGTTTGTGGTTATTATAATTTGGGGTTATAATAATCTATGAAGTTGAATAGTATGTGTTTGGGGTGCAGAATATTTTATATTATTATTATTATTGTGATGAGAATAGTAAATATGACAATCAATTTTGCTATCTATTCTAATTTTGAAGAGGAAAAAAAAAACAACTCCTAAAATGTACTAATTTATAAAAAATCATTAAATGCCAAATACAGTGACACATCTTATTTTGATCCCAACTAAAAAAAATAGATCATTAAATAAATCTTTCAAACATTTCCAATGTTTAACATCTAAAAAAAATCAATCAAAAAGCAAGAAATGTAATATTCATTAACATTTTTTTAATACAACAAATACAAAGTATAAAAATTGTTATGACAGTAGTCGAAAATTCAACAAAGCAAGAACGAAAGAAAGAAGAACAACATAGATTTACGTGGTTCACTAACGGTGTGTTAGCTACATCCACGAGCAGAGAGTGAAAGTAGTTTTATTAGTGATGAGAAATCATATACAGATTACAGAGATTAGGGCAGATTAGGTTAGGAGAGTTTATATATGGCACCACTCTTAGCCCTAAGAGAATAGGTCCAGAACGGAAATTACATATCTAATCCCTATACATAATTTAGCTTAGGGGGCGTTACCCCCAAACCCCCACCAGGCGCTTTGCCCCTGGACCCAACTCGCTGACCGGTCGGTCAGCGAAACCCCCGTACTTGGTCATTCGGAACGCTAGAATATTAAAAAAAATTTGAACATTCGATCTTAAAAAAAAGAGTATATGTCAAATCCCACATGTTATTGAACCAAAAAAAATGTGCATAATTCATGTGTTATTCACAATCAAGTATGTATTATTTAACAAACAAATTATATATTTTCAATCAAAATGTCAAAAGAATATAACCACACAACATATACAAAACAAAGCTTTTCTTAAGTACGTATGGGTAAGAGGAACTTGGAATTGCCGCTGCCGCCATCGGTAACTGAAAATCTTTTTTTTTTTTTCCATTTTTTCTTCTTTCTTCTTATTTTCATTTCAAAAAATAAAAAACATTGGTCGCCCCCGATAATCGTCAGAATTTTTGTCAAAATTGTCAGCAAAGATCATCGGAATGTTCGTTAAAGGTGGTCGTCGATGGCAATGAGGCTGAAAGATGTAAGTGGATTATAATAGCAAAACGGAAGTACTATAGCAAAACGAGATTAAAATAACCCAACCCCCCGTTTAATTAAACCAACCTTCCAAACCTTCAACTCAATCTAGTGCCCAAACACCCCTTACCATGACACTTGAGGAACTAGTAATTTATTCTATTATTTATTATTATTATTATTATTATTATTATTATTTAGAGACTATTATTTATTATTATTATTATAGAAACGTACATGATGTCAATGGAAGAATTCCGTGTTGTTTACGTCATTGTAAATTATAAGACAAATTTTAAATACTAAACAGAGCTGACTTCCGATTCCTCTTCTTCAAGCAATTGCAATGGCGAGAGAGAGAGAAGTGGACCGAGTAAAGTTTCTCATGAATCTGGGTTTGTTTTTCGTTCCATTTTATATTCAGATCCTCACCTCTTACATTCCCTCAAATTCATGGCTGCAGAAGATCTGCAATCCGAAATACTTCGACCAAGATCAATCCGTCACCCCTGACGATTTCGTTTATTCATTCCGTTCGGTTTTTCTTCTCGGAAGAGCCTCGCCATTCCGGATTCAAAAAAGGCTGGAATGGGTCATCAGAGGAAGCTGATGTGGGTGAAATAATGAAGTGAAGTGAGGAATGTCGGGTTTGCTGAGAGAAGAAAGGTTCTATGTAATGGCTGATTGTGTTTGTTGATTCAGAAATTGAAAGATATTGAGTGGGTTTTTCTTTTTCCCTGTTTTGAGTTTGAGAAGGTTCACTAAAACCCTATAGGAATTATGGCCAGTAGCAGCGGAAATGCTGCAGTGGCACCTGCGATGCTTGGGGTGGAAGATGTGGTATATGTGGCTGTGGGAAATGATATAAACGAGTGCAAGTTGAATTTGGTCTATGCTATAAAGCACTCTGGCGGGAAGAGGATTTGCATCCTTCATGTTCATGAGCCAGCAAAGATGATTCCAATCTGTAAGCTCGCTGACAAATTTCAATATGTTCACTTGATTTTGCTTAATCGTCTGATTTCCATTGCTCTTGGTTGGGAGAAGTTGAGTAATTACTTTTGGCTGTTGATATCTTTCTTTTTCATACTAACAAAGATATTTGACTTTTACTTTTAGTGGACAGCATTGATTGGATGACCAAGTTGGGTGATTGAGAGTGGTTGTAAATTAGAACTTGTTTAAGGTTAATATGAGGAAGAAAATCCTAATTTAATGTTAGATTTTCTTTTTACCAACAATTGCGGGCTAAGGAATCGGCCTTTGTGATGGTAATTAGTGTCTTATCTACTAATCTATGTTCGGATTGATAATATTAGAAATTCTTAAGATTGATAGTAATGTAATATGATATCAGATTAGGATCTTTTCTATGTTTAACCCTCTGAATTGTTTTTTGCTCTTCATTAACTAAAAAAGTTCGTTTCAAATTGTTTGACTTTTGAATCAATGAAATTGAACACTTACACGAATTGAGTATTTTTTTAGACTTGTTTGGGATAATTTAACTGATTATATAGCAATCTTGAACTGAGATAATAGCTAGAGGTGACTTACTGCTGGTAGCTTGATTATGGAAACACCTGATCAATTATTCTGAATTGTCTCTTCCATGCATCAAGTGGGAACGAGATTTTTAGCAAGTTCTATGAAAGAAGAGGAAGTAAATGCATACCGAGAACTTGAGAGGCAGGATGCGAATAAGATTCTTGATGGATTCCTTCTTCTCTGTCAGCAAGCAGGGGTACATATCCATTGTTCTCTCCCTTTCAATATATTTTCATTGTTCATTGAACTAAGTTGGATTTTAAGATCTAGGGTTAAGAAAATAGTTAAACATCATAAATATACAATGTGAGATGTGATAATGCTAATCATTTTTGGGCTTTTTGATGGTATCAATAGCTAAACTGGGTTCAACACAAGGAATGATTTCAAATTTCATTTGGGATTGATTCTGTTTGTTCTTCTATTCATTAATGTCTTACTTCAGGCTCAGGCAGACAAACTTTATTTTGAATCAGACAAAATTAAGAAGGGAATTGTTGAACTCATCTCCCTTTATGGAATTAGAAGGCTTATTATGGGTGCAGCAGCCGACAAGCATCACTCAAGGTACACTCTAGCTACTTGCATTCTATTTTTCTTTCATGTATATCTGCTTTCATCTCTTAAGGTAAAGGTTTTTTTTTTTTTAAATGATGTTTATTAGTTACTCTGTTTGCACACATTCATGCACTCTGCTCTGTAAATGGTCCACAACTGAAGACTCTGACAAATGGAATGATGGTTTAAAATAAAGAAGTAGAAAAATTAGGAAGGGAGATGTAAATAAATGTAAATGATAATAGTTGAAGGAAATTAAAAGAATGGAAAAGATTGGGTTTGGATAAACACAACACTTCTTCAATTAGTGAATAGTTGTTTTGGCATAGTGTAAAGCGAATAAGAGGGAGATGATAGCTATTTAGTTGCCTTCAAACAGGATATACTGTTACTTCAACAATATTAAAAATTCCTAATGGCTTAATCATTGTGAGGTTATCAGTCTTTGTGATGGTTTCGTTGTGGGAGGAGGGCAATGTCAGATATAGTTAACTAAATTGAGGAGAAAATAGCATATGTATGTAGTATGCGATGATTGTTTATCTTCTTTGATGTTGCAGAAAAATGACAAAAATCAAGTCGAGGAAAGCTATGTATGTTCACTTGAAAGCTCCAGCTTTCTGTCAAATTCAATTTGTTTGCAACGGGCAGTTAATTCGCATTAGGTTTGTTGTTCTCTCTCTTAATCTGATTTCATCAATATGGAGGGTTAATGCCAGAAAGACATATGGCATTGCTAGAAACAGATTTATGTATCGAATATGTTATCAGCCCTGAATAGTGAAACTTCTAAAATATAGGCATGTTGTGGAAAATCAACATCCTAACTTATGATCAATTCTTAAACATCTGGTCAATTCTCCTGGTCCTTAAACTTCCGGTCAATTCTTATGGCAGTATGGCTAACAGTTGGCAGGAGATTTATCGAACTGTTATGGATTGCGTACTTGTTTGTTGTTTTAAGATTGCAATTCAGTTATCTGACAACTAATGCAAATACTGCATATAAATAGGGAAGCTTGTCCACGAGAAGCTCATGCAGATATCCCACCGCCATCACCTCAGTCACAGAACATCAACGGTGAAAATTGGAGATCAGTGCAATCTGACCAATTCAATGGGAGAGACAGTCCATCAATAGTTCTGGAAAAGCGTATGATTTCAAAGAGCACATCAAATCCTAGTGGAACTTGGAGCCCTTTTGAGCGTTCATATTCAACAAGTTCTTCTAGTGCGTGTATGGATGTTACATCTTTAAGAACTGCGGAAGATGATTGTGGACTAGGATTAATTTCATCTCTTCAGTTGAAAGATCTCGCTCCTAACTCATCTCCTCTCCATTTTCTGGTATGCTCGAGTATCAGTCAAGGACATTTCTTACATATTTTGCATCCAAATTTTTAGCTTTGAGCCTTGAATTTTTTCTAGGGCAGAAATGAATAAGTGAACAGAGAACTTTTTTTTTTTTTTTTGCCTTTCTATTTTTCAGGGATTTCAGCAAGATGGAACTGCTGATGAGAGTCTTTGTATTCAACTTGAAAAGGCGATAACTGATGCAGCAAATGCCAGGCGAGAAGCATTTAGAGAGGCCATGAGGCGGGCAAAAGCTGAAAAAGAACTTGGTGATGCTATTAGCTGGGTAACTCTGCTGACAATTGTCTTGTAGGCTTGATCTTGGCTTTATTCACTTACGTAGATAATGCACTGTCAATTGACTGTGTTGTTGGGAAGTGGTCTTTTAGATATCATAAATCTTTTGGATTTGAGTGTTCTTATTGTATCAAGTTGTAGTCAGCAAGTAAATCTGAAACATCTATGATCTCATATGGTTATAATTAAATATACAGGCTAAAGTTTCTGAAGCCTTATATGCTGAAGAGTCAAGAGAAAGGAAAGAAATTGAAGAAGCGCTGTCAAAAGAAAGAGAAGAACTTGACAATGTGAAGAACCAAGTAAATGAAATGATGGAGGAGCTCCAGATCGCTCGAAACAAGGGATTAGAATTTGAGAACCAAATTGCAGAATCTGATCAGACAGTGAAGGAGCTGGAGCAGAAGATTCTCTCAGCCATAGAACTGCTGCATAATTACAAAAATGATCGAGATGAGTTACTGAAGCAGCGAGATGAAGCACTCAGAGAAGTGGAGGACATAAGGACAAGACAAGTAGAGGCCACAAGTAAACATACTGCTCAATTATTCTCTGAGTTCTCATTCTCAGAAATTGCAGAAGCGACCCAGAATTTTGATCCCTATCTTAAGATTGGAGAGGGTACACATGGGAGCATTTATAAAGGTCTGCTATTTAACACTGAGGTTTCCATAAAATTGCTCCGATCTCATAACTTGCCGAACCCAGTAGAGTTTCAACGTGAGGTATGAATGGCCTGGATCCCTTTTAATATTTCTGATGAGTTAAACTATTTATTGTCATATATTTGTTCAGCCTAATGCATTAACTTTTAAGTACTACAACTTCTACTCAGATCGTTTACAATGTCTATTCTTTAAGAGTTTTATTTCTTGGTTCTTGTGTCCATGTGAAATGCGGTTTTTTTTTTTTTTTTGGTGGGCATGAATATGAAATATTTTATTAACATGATGTTAAAATATTATTATTAACTATATATGTAGTAGTTAAAATTGATTTAGGCTAAACAACAATTTGATGTTGTTAATTAATTAAAAGTAATGAACCATCATGGGTTGGCCTTAGTGGTCAATAAGGGCCATGGATAAAATGAAGGGTTTAGAGGGAATGAGTTCAATCCATGATGGCCACTTACCTAGGATTTAATATCCTACGAGTTTCCTTGGCGCAACCAAATGTAGTAGGGTCGCCAACCAGAGCATAGCTCAACTGGCATAAAGTTGTACTGATAACCACGAGGTCGTAGGGTCAGACGGTTGTCCCGTGAGATTAGTCGAGGTGCGCATAAGCTGGTTTGGACACTAACGGATATCAAAAAAAAAATAATAATAATAATTAAAAGTAATAAGTATTAACCAAAGTTTATCTATTGTGCTTCTAGGTTAACTAGGTGCTCTTATTTTGATCTTAATTAAGTTCATATGTTGTAAGATAATTAAGTTCTAACTTAATTAATGCCATTTTGTTGGTAACGGTAAAGCTTTTATTACGTGATTTGCATGCAGTGTGTTGGAGGAATAGAATTTTATTGGTATTTTGTTTGGAGTGTAGTTGGTGAGAGTTGATCCATTTATTGCTGATTTGTTGGTTAAGGCAGAAATTTTTATTTCGTACTTTGCTTGAAGAGTTGCTGGTGCTTGTAGAGTCTTTTTATGGTGATCTCTTCCATGCCTCTTCAATTTTATAGCCTCTTCAAGTTTAATGGTTCTATTGAAGATTTATCTTTGGCAGTCAAATGGTTGCTTGATTTTGGCAGCCTAATGGTTGCTTGACTTCATTGATTTTGATCAGCTTGCTGCATTTTGTCTTTGGAAGCTTCTCATTTGGGTTTCCTCGGTTTCATGATTGCTCTCCAGCTTTGTTATTTTTCTTTTTGGGTTTTATTTGGCTCCTTAGTCTAGCTTTTTTGGTTGTTCGCAGTTTCAGCTTTTCTTTCAGCATTTGGTTGGGTTGCTATTTACTTTCCTTTATTATTTTGTTTTATCTTCTTTTTCTCCTCTGTGGAGTTTGTATTGCTTGAGCATTAGTCTCTTTTCATCTCTTCAATGAAAAGTTTTGTTTCTTGTTCAATAATTAAGTTCATATCTTGTTAGATGACTATCTTTCCTCACTGATATAATTAGTTTATAAGTATGATTAGATCTTGTATCTTGTATCTTGTTTTGTTAGATAACAATGTTTCCTCATTTATATCATTAGGTTCCAAATAAGATTAGAAGTTCGGAATCCCTTATATCAAGTCAATTTCAAATATTTCCTTAATATATTTTGTTGTACATGTTAGGTTGATGTATTGAGTAAGCTGAGACATCCCAATATTTCCACGCTCATTGGAGTTTGTCCGGAGGCTTGTATTCTTGTTTATGACTATTTTGCCAATGGAAGTCTAGAAGATAGGCTAGCCTGCAAGGACAATTCTTCTCCGTTATCATGGAAAACTCGGATACGCATCGCCACTGAGTTATGCTCAGCTCTTATATTTATTCATTCGAATAAAATTTGCAAGATTATTCATGGGGACTTGAGGCCTGCGCATATACTATTAGATGCAAATTACGTTCCCAAACTTGCAGGATTTGGAACTTGTCATTTTTTGCCTCATAATGAAAAGTCGAGGCACAATGAAAATGTATTTGCCAAAGCTGACATGAAAGACAATCATGAATTTCCTCTCACAACGAAGGTGGATGTTTTTTGGTTTGGCATGTTATTGTTAAGTTTGTTAACTGGAAAAACTGACTTGAGGATGAAAGAAGATGTCCAATTCGCCATAGAGGAACGAAATTTGAAAGATGTATTGGATCCACGAGCGGGGGACTGGCCGTTCGTGCAGGCCGAACAGTTGGCCCAGTTGGCATTGAGGTGTTGCAATACAAATAGTATGTACAGGCCAGACCTTGAGTCTGATGTGTGGAGGGTACTTGAGCCAATGAGGGCTTCTTGTGGAGGTTCACTATCAATATGCCTAAGCTTTGGGGAGCAGCAAGTGCAAGCTCCTCCTTATTTCATATGTCCTATCTTCCAGGTAAGTTCTGAGCAGAATCCTCTCTCTATTGGCTCATTTTCTTGCTCTGATGGTGTTTTAGCTCAAGAATATGTGAATTGTTGTAAATGCAAGTTTCTGAGCTGTTTTGTGTACGTCTCTTCCACTATTATTGCCTCTTCTGCATATTCTTTTCATTTATGAAACCTCTTAGCTAACTGAAAACCAAGTTGTGTTGACTTTTGAGTCTTTCCCATTATTCACGCTGTTTCTCAATACAGTTCTTTCATAGGACCTAGGCTTAGATATACTATTGGTCTCGAGATTTGTATCCATTTTTTTGGTTTGGTCCTGAAAATTTGTTCTATTTCGGTATCTAAGGCCAGTCTAATAACCATTTGGTTTTTTATTTTTTATTTTTGAAAATTATGATTGTTTTCTCCTAATTTCTTTATCATGGTTTTCATCTTTGTTAAGGACAAATTTGATTTATTTGTCAAATTCCAAAAACAAAAACAAGTTGTTGAAAACTACGGCCCGTTTGATAACCATTTGGTTTTTTATTTTTGGTTTTTGAAAATTAAGTTTATAAACATTACTTCCATCCATAAGTTTCTTTGTTTTTTTATTTACCTTTTTTCATGTTTTCAAAAACCAAGCCAATTTTTTAAAACTAAAAAAAGTAGTTCTCAAAAACTTGTTTTTGTTTTTAGAATTTGGCTAGGAATTCAAATGTGTCTTTAACAAAGATGAAAATCATGATAAGGAAGGTAGGAGAAAACCATGTTAAAAAAAATGTAGGGGAAAACAAGCATAATTTTCTAAAACCAAATGGTTATCGAAGGGACCTATTTTTTTTAGTTTTCAAAACTTGACTTGATTTTATGAAAATATGGGAAGAATGTAGATAACAAGAACAAAAAAATTATAGGTGAAAATGGTGTTTATAAGCTTAAATTTCAAAAATCAAATGGTTATCAAACGCAGCCTAAATTTTAGAATGTCAACTTCAGTCGTATTGTTCAGTCTTGCCTAAAATTTTTGTTTTAGGTTATTTATGAATGACCTAACCTCATTCACTGTTCTTTTTAGATTAAATGACTGAATTCTTAAAGGATGAAAATAGGGTGTTAAAAGTATAGAGATTAAAATACAAGTTCAGGAGAGAAACAGAGATTGTATTTAAAGCTAAAAAACTTTTATCTCAACTTGGTTCCTTCGCTGGAAAATACATTTTATATGTACAATATCCTATGCATCTACACCTCTGATGAATTAATATTTCACTTCTTCCATTGGAAAATTTTAGGAAGTCATGGAGGATCCTCATGTAGCAGCGGACGGGTTCACCTACGAGGCAGAGGCATTGAGAGGATGGTTAGACAGTGGACACGACACTTCGCCAATGACGAACCTTAGGCTCGATCACCGAAACCTCGTCCCTAACCGTGCTCTTCGTTCTGCAATTCAAGAATGGTTGCAACAGCACCAGTAAGTCTATTGATTCATTTTTATATTCTTTTTCTGTTTCTATATAGTTATTGTTTGCCATTCCAAAAGTAGGGGAAAAGAAAAGGAAGATATGGAGAGAGAGAGAGAGAGATGAAAAGGGAAACAATAGAAATGTAAAGGAAAAAGATAACAGAAAAAGGAAATGAGCTGTGTGAATAATCTGTTTCTTTTTTGTTTGTGGTGGGTTCCTAAAGTTTGGAGAATGAATCTGCTACCATCCTTTTGCTGTTGGGTAGCAGTGACATAGAAAAGGATGTGCATTCAATTCCATCCCATTGTGTATAAAAGTGTGAATATATACAAGTCTGTTTCTTATATTTGATTTGATGACTTAAATTACACCATTCCAAACAAGTTGTCCATTAGACAAGATGCTATTTTCCACAAATCCTTTCACCTCCAATGAAATTAAATTAGTCTTTTCATGTTTTTTTTTACGCCATGTGGGGATTCGAACCACAAACCTTTCGGTCATTAGTACAAGTTTTATGTCAGTTGAGTTATGCTCATGTTGGCAAGGCTCTATCATTGATTACTTAAATATCAACCAAGAAATTGTACAGGCAACTAGATTATCTTTTTGTTTGGCTATCTATATATAATGTTATCTTATAATGTCGTGTCATTTTTCAATTTTATTTTTGATGTTCTAAAAGTTTCGATCTTGTCTATTATTATTATTGTTTTGTCAATTTAGTTCTCGTGTATGTTAGACATTAAAATTCATCGGCAAAATGACGGTGTTAAGTAAAATCATTTATTCTAATCGTAGACGGATGATATAAAATTTAGAGGGGAATGGTCTTGCTAGAAAACTTACAAAATTACAAAATTGATTTTCAATTCTAATCAAATCACATTGAGCCAATAAAGCTTGAAAATCAAATTATAGCAAGGTTGTTGGGTCCTATAAGATCAAGCCAATAAACAACCTATATAGTTGATTGGGAAAAATACACTTTTGGTTCCTGAGGTTTGGGTTAAGTGACACTTTGGTCCATGAGTTTTCAAACTCAACAAAAATACCCCTGAGGTTTGAGATAAGGAGCACTTTGGTCCCTGCCGTCTATTTTTATGTTAAATACTAACGGTTGCTGACGTGACACTATTATTTTAATAAAAAAAAATTATTTTTTAATTTTTTTAATAAAAATAAATAAAAACAGTAAAATATTTTTATTATTTTTTATTATTTTAATTATTATTCAAAATCTCTTTCTTCTCGGCCTCTTCTTCCCCTCTTCTTCACTCTTCCCACCTCTTTCTTCTTCTTCTTCAAGTCTCCGGCGACCGACCACCACTCGTCGCCGGCGGCCGGCGGCCGGCGACTCTTCTTTTTTTTTTTTTTTCTTCCCCTTCTCTTCCCCTTTCTTCTTCTATTACCCCATTTAAAAAAAAAAAAAATTAGAAGACGGAGGGACTCCTCCTCCTTCGTTTCCAGCCGAAAATAGAGTCGTCGGCGGCCGGCCGAAACTCTACCGACGACGTTGAACAGATCTATGTCCGGGAATCTGAGCGGCTGTCTGACGACGTTGAACAGAGTCGCTCTGTTTCCAGATCCTTTGAAGGGCGTGGTTCCGTGAAGAAGCTCGTAGAGGAAGATCCCGAAGGTCCACCAGTCGACAGTGCTTCCGTGGCCTTCGCCTTGTACGATCTCCGGCGCCAAATACTCGTGCATGCCGACGAAGGACATAGATCTGGTGGGCTCAGCCATGAGTTCCGGCAGGGCGCCGCCGACGAAGAGGTCGAAGTCGGATTTGGACTTGCGATTCTTCTTGGAAGGGAGGATGCGAGAGAGGAAGTTGGAAGGCTGCATACAGCCGTGGACGACGAACTCGTCGTCGAGCATACCACCGCTGCCGCCATCGTTGCCGGTAGTGGAGCTGCCGTTGACGTTGACGAAGGAGGATTTGACGAGAGTGGGGCTGACGGAGCAGCGGAGAGAGAGGTTGAAATCGGGGAGGATGATGTGGCCTTCGTCTCGGATTAACAGGTTCTCTGGTTTCAAACCCTAAACAGAAAAATGGGATAAGAGAAGAAGAAAGGGGAAGAGAAGGGGAAGGAAAAAAAAAAAAAAAAAGTTGCCGGCGGCGAGCGGTGGTCGGCCGCCGGTCGCCGGAGACTTGAAGAAGAAGAAAGAACAAGTGGGAAGAGATGAAGAAGAGGTGGAGAAGAAAGGGATTTTGAATAATAATTAAAATAATTAAAAAATAATAATATTTTACTGTTTTTATTTATTTTTATTAAAAAAATAAAAAAAAATAATTTTTTTTAATTAAAATAATAGTGTCACGTCAGCAACCGTTAGTATTTAACAGAAAAATAGACGACAGAGACCAAAGTGCTCCTTATCTCAAACTTCAGGAGTATTTTTGTTGAGTTTGAAAACTCAGGGACTAAAGTGTCACTTAACCCAATCCTCAGGGACCAAAGTGTATTTTTCCCTAGTTGATTTTAGACATATTCAAGTCGCTAAATTTTTTCACTCATTTTATTTGACATCTAAAATTTTAAATGTTTTATTTTAATCTTTTGACGGTTGAATATATATATATATATATTGAGTTCATATTTTAATCTTGATATGAAAAGTGTTTGTCCTTATGGTTAACTTTCTATTTGTCCTATATCAATAACTAAAATCGTTTTAATCATCTTGTACTAAAAAAAATTACTCAGATCATTTTGATTTAATAATTTGTCCTTCTACTCTCTACCATGTCATTTATCAATAATTTGAACCATTTTAATCATTTTGTACTAAAAGACTTAAATCATTTTGAGAACTTAATATTTAACCTATTACATGTGTCTTCAAATATTTAAGATATATTTCAATAATTCATCAAGTAAATTTATACAAATTTCAAGATTCCAATTTTAAAAAAAAAATGTTTGAAATTTTTAGGGTCATTTTTTTTTTTATTGGAGTTCAAGTATTAAAAATGAATCAATAACCAATCAAAAGTTGAATAATAAAAACAAAATTTGAAAATTTAAAATAAAAATATGGTACTGATTTAACTGTTAGATGTGAGTGAGAATTGACATCACACACTTATTTTATAGTGGGCAGCAGCCTGGAGCCCATTTCACCACAAAATTCTTTCCCTCTCTCTCGTGTAATAACGAAGGCTAACTTTAAAAAAGGGTTTGTTTCAAAAATACTTTTATGGTTAAGTTTTTTAGGAAAAATATCAAAGTTTCAGTTTTATCAATACTCTTGAACTTTAAAAAAAAAAAAAAAAAAATTAAAAATATCATTATTGAAAAATGTTTTTTCTTTTTTTTCTTTTTCCTCTCCATGTAACTTTTTTCTCCATCAAGATTAATTCAAAACTTTGCTTATAAAAGTGATGTGTAACATCATATGAAAACAGAATGGCTCTATTTGATAACCATTTGGTTTTTTAAAGTTAAGCTTAAAAACACTACATCCACCACTAAAGGTGTGTTTGGTTTAACTTTTCAAGTGTTTGATTTTGAAAAAATTTATAGTTAGCAACCACTAAAAATGACTTATTAGAAAAGGAGATTGAGAAATAAACCATTTTGAGAGAAACACTTGAAACCAACTTTTTTAAAAAGAGTTCTTAAATATACAATAACTTGTGTATAAAAACACTTATGAGGAGGAAATGTAACCAAACATGAGTGTTTAAATTCTAAACAATTTTTATACAAAATGTTTTTTTAAAAAATGCATTCTTGAAAAACATTTAAATTAGAATGTATTCCAAACGGACCCTAAGTTTCTTGGGTTTGTTATATACCTTCTCCCCATGTTTTATTTTTCAAAAACTTGTGTTTTGTTTTTGGAATTTGGCTAGGAATTCAAATGTGTCATTCACAAACATAAAAACCATAGTAAGGAAATTGATAGAAAACAAGTTTAAGTTTCAAAAACCAAAAACAAAAAACCAAATGGTTATCAAACGGGGCTTAAATTATTTCTTTTTGAAAGTATAAAAAAGATAAATAGGAGAAAAAAAAACATTTTTTTTTCTTTTTTGTTCTCTCTGTTTATGTATGTTAGTGATGAGTAGAATAATTATTAGAAGACTTTGGGTTTGATTCAACTTACAAGATTAATTAATCAAAAGTTTTATATATGATTTTGTTTTTATTAATGTTTAATAAGTGTTATAACCACTATATGCCAATTTATTTTTCCTAAAATTAATATAGGGAAAGCTAATGAGTAGTGGCTGATGAAGAAATAATGTTGAAAATGCTATCAACAAAATTAAGTCAAAGACATAAATAATTCAAAAATGAAGCATAAGTCATTTTCAAGCTTCAACACGAAAATCTAGTCAAATTAAACTCTTGGAATGATGTGTTGAAAGAGAAAAAAAAAAAACTCACGATCCATAAATGCATGACAAATAAGTAAAGTTTTTCACTAATTTTCATGGAAGAATAATTTATAGAGGGAGGAAGAAAACAGAATAAATATTTTTTAGTATGGGTATTTTTTAATTTTTTTTAAAGTTCAAGAATATTAATGAAACTAAAATTTTAACGTTTTTGTTTTTTTTTAGAAGAAAAAACTTTAATGTTCTTCATTCAAAACTTAACTGAAAGAGTATTTTTAAACATTTTTTAAAGTTCGGAAGTACTATTTATACTTAAAAAAAAAAAAAGGAAAAATACACTTTTGGTCTTTGAGGTTTGGGTTAAGTTACACTTTGGTCTCTGAGTTTTCAAACTCAACAAAAATACCCCTGAGGTTTGAGATAAGGAGCAATTTAGTCTCTGTCGTCCAATTTGCCGTTAAACCCTAACGGACTGCTGACGTGACACCATTATTTTAATAAAAAAAATTATTTTTTAAATTTTCTAAATAAAAATAATATAAATATTATTATTTTAATTATTTCTCCTTCCCTCCCTTACTCTTATTCTTCTCCATCTTCATCCTCTCCCTTCTTCTTCTTCTTCATATCTCCGGCGGCCGGCGGCCACCGCTCGCCGCCGCCACCGGCGACTGATTTGTTTTTTGTCTTTTCCTTTCTTCTTTTTCTTCTTCCTCCCCTCTTTCCACTATTTTTTTTTTTAAAAAAAAAAAAAAAAAACCCTCCTCCCTCTCCGGCGCCGGAATCGAAGGGGGGTTTTCCCCCTTCGTTTTCGTTTTCGTTTTCTTTTTCCTTTTTTTTTTATTTTTAAAAACAGTGGAAAGAGGGGAGAAATAAGAAAAAGAAGAAAGGAAAAGAGAAAAAAAAAATTCAGTCGTCGGCGGCGAGCGGTGGCCGCCGGCCGTCGGAGATATGAAGAAGAAGAGAGAGGATGAAGATGGAGAAGAAGAAAAGTAAGGGAGGGAAGGAGAAATAATTAAAATAATAATATTTATATTATTTTTATTTAGAAAATTTTAAAAATAATTTTTTTTATTAAAATAATGGTGCCACGTCTGCAGTCCGTTAGGGTTTAATGGCAAATTGGACGACAGGGACTACATTGCTCCTTATCTCAAACCTCAGAGGTATTTTTGTTGAGTTTGAAAACTCAGGGACCAAAGTGTAACTTAACCCAAACCTCAGAGACCAAAAGTGTATTTTTCCCCTTTTTTTTTAAATAATTTAGCCAATAATGAATTTAAAACCGCACGTGCGATGCCTCGATCAGAATGGCACATGAGCGGATTGGAACCACGCTGAAAACCATGTGAGGGTCCCACGTTTGTGCCGTACGGCTTCAACTAAAGAAAAGGGTCCGAATCGGATGCAGCCGAGTTCATAGAACTGGAACACCTTAGCCATGTGCTGATTGGCTAGAACAGGATAACTACGACGTGCGAAGAGATTGACCTGTAGGAAGTCGACACGTTTCGGTTGTATGTGGAGTTTGCCGCACGTTGCGGCGGAATTATCTTCAATTTGAATGTACGGCTGAATACGGAGGTTGGAACATGTTCAGACGGTAGCCAGTCACCGGCTTCCCATGTCCCCTCACGCGCTCGTACTTTTTGGTCCCGAGCGTGGCTTGCACGCGTTAACATTTTGTGAAATTATCCTTTTCAAAAGAGGAAAGGACTTGGAATTCAATTTGATTATATATCAATTGAGTTGAATTTGGAAGTTTTAGGATATTTTTTACTTTTTTGGAAAGTCATGGTTAAAAAAAGAAATCCTAAATGTAACAAGGAGTTACTATTCCTTTAGGTAATTTTCAATTTAGTTTTTAAATTTATCAATAATTTGATATTCAATTTATTAAAATTTTGGTTAAAAAAACATTTTCGTCAATAGAGCTTTTATAAAAGTAATAATTTAGGTCTCGTTTGATGATCATCAAGTTTTTTGTTTTTTGTTTTTAAAAATTATGATTGTTTTCTCTCTTATTTCCTTATCGTGGTCTTCATATTTGTTAAAGATACATTTGAATTTTTAGCCAGATTCCAAAAATAAAAACAAGATTTTGGAAATTATTATTATTATTATTATTTTGTTTTCAAAATTAGACTTATTTTTTAAAACATGGGAAAAATATAGATTACCAAATAAATAAATAATTAATTATAGGTGGAAGTAGTGATTATAAGTTTATTTTTCAAAAACTAAAAAACCAAAAATCAAATAGTTATCAAAATGGACCTTAGTTATTGACACTTAGTTTGTAACAATTTAGTTCATGTACTTTTAAACTTGTAACAACTTAATCCCAAATTTTTTTAATGTAATAATGACTAGTCTTTGTGCTCAAAATTTTTCACAATTTGATATATATGAAAAATCTCATCAAAATTAAGTGTCAATTTTTTTTTAGTATAGTGAATTAATTAGTGTAATGTAGTTTATAAACATGTTTGATCCCTAACCAATTCGTTGATCTATATATATAAGAGATCCTATTAAATACTAACAACATTTTTCACTACTAAACCATTACAAATTTTAAAATACAATGATTAAATTGTTACAAAATTAAAATGGTAAGAACTAAATTATTACAAACTGACGTTAATAGGTCAAATCATTACTTCTAGAGTCTGAAGAAAATTCAATAACCAATAGTGTGTTTAAATATAACATTTTTCAATAGTCGATATAAAATTTTTCTTAATTAAAAATTGCTAATAAAAAAAAGACATATGTAACCAAAATTTTCTTTTATTGGATGTGTTAAACACATGGATTTGCCACTAAGATATGTGTCCCTTGAAAGAAGTAGATTCTGTTGTTGGATGAGATTATTTATTTATTTATTTATTTCAACAATACACATAATTTGGTCCAAGTTATGTTGGTTTAACTAGTTAAACTATATTAAGGTTGACCTTTTGTTCACCTTTGTCGATGGACAGGTTGATTTTTATCGACAAATATAGATTAGGATTAATGTGTCATAGTATTTGATGTACACATATTCAAATTGAAACAAAAATTTAATAATATATCAACTTTTTGTCGATAAGATATAAAATTTTGTTACTAAATGACACAATTGAAAATTAAGGACCGTGGTGTATATTTAGCCTTCAATTTATTATATTAATTAGATTAGATTAGATTTTTTTTTTTTTTTTTTATTTTTTGTTTAAACTTTTGGAAAGTCATGTTTTAAAAAAGGGAAAAATATACTTTTAGTCGGTTTGGGTTAGGTTTCATTTTGGTCTATGAGTTTTCAAACTCAATAATTTAGTCCCTGAGGTTTGGTTTTAGTTTCATTTTAGTCCCTCCATCCATTTTTCCGTTAAAAACTAACGGTTTGCTGACGTGACACTAATTTTTTTTATTTTAAAAAATTATTTTTGAAATTTTTTAAAACATAAATATATTAAAATAATAAAAGTAATATTATTTTATATTATTTTTATTTATTTCTATTTATTTCTTCCACGCTCTTCTTCTTCCAGCCACCATCGCCGGCGAGCCTTTTTTTTCTTTTTTTTTCTCCTTCTTTTCTTTCCCATCGTCTATGTGTTTTCCGACCGCCGGCGAACTCACTTCCCCCCCTCCTCTGTGTGTTTTCCGGCAAGCAGACCCACGCTGCAACACCTCTCTCCCTCTCGTTCTCTATTCTTCCATCCGGTCATGAAAACCCACACCATTTTCGTTTTTCTTTTCTCTTCGTCAGTGTGTCGTCGTTAACCTCCAACCGTCGCCGCTCCTCCCGCTGGCTCTCTCCCTCTCTCTTGCTTGTGCTGGTCGCTGACAGTGGGAAAGTTTTTTTAAATAAAAAAACGAAGGGGGAAATCCCCTTTGTTTTTTTTTGTTTTTTAACTTTGCAGTTTCCGGCGAACACAGGGAGGCAGGGGAGAGCGATGGAAGGCGACAGTGACGACTGGGTGAACGACGACAGCGAGGGAGCAGAAGCCGTGGGTCTGCTATCCGAAAAACACACATAGGGGGGGAGGTGGGTTCTCCGACGGTCGAAAAACACACAGACGAGGGGGAAGAAAAGAAAAGAAAAAAAGGTTCACCGGCGGTACCAACGTCAGTAGTTGGAAGTGGAAGAAGAAGAGTGGGAGAAATAAATAAAAATAATATAAAATAATATTATTTTTTATTATTTTAATATATTTATATTTTAAAATTTTCAAAAATAATTTTTTAAATAAAAAATTAGTGTCACGTCAGCAAACTGTTAGTTTTTAAGGAAAAAATGGATGGAGGAACTAAAATGAAACTAAAACAAAATCTCAGGGGCTAAATGGTTGAGTTTGAAAACACAGGGACCAAACTGAAACCTAACTCAAACCTCAAGACTAAAAGTGTATTTTTCTCTAAAAAAAATTATTGTTTGAGCTATACTCATATTGACAATAAAATAATTTATTGTATTGACATTTTATTTTGACATTGATGATTTTCACGTTAAGTAAAATAATTTATTTTAGAATATCACATCGTAAATATGGAAATGAATATTTAAAATTATTATTCATATGTATGATTTTAATTTTTACAAAATAAAAATCTTAATGTTATTATATATATTTCGGGGGCATAATCTTAATATTATTTAAAAACCATAAGCAAAAATAAAATAAATATCTATTTAAATTTTTGAATTTGGATTGTTTTATATGGAACACCAACTAAATGTTGGCTACATTAATTATTTAATTGTCAAATCAAACATAAAGAATTTAGTCCCACTTCTATTCCATCGAATAAAAACGTCTCAAGTTCAATCCAAGTCATAATCAAACTTAAATACAAATTTATTAAATACTTATTTTTAAGTTTATTATTATTTGTTTAATTCAATTGTTTTTTAGGTAAAGTGTGTTATATATGTATGTATTTAATAAAATTTAAACATGACATGATAGAAAGTTTCTATTTAAAATATGAACATATATTTATTTTGTTTTAACCATACATTTGTAAAAATTATATCAAATGTTGTATATGTCAACATGAGCATAGCTCAACTGAAATAAAACTTGTACTAATAACCAAAAGGTCTGTAGTTGAAATCTACCACCCTCACATATTGTAATATGTATATATATGTATATATATATATATATACATCAAATATTGTATATAACTAAATAATTGTTCTTACATTGGACATAACTCCATCGATTAAAACATTAATCACAAATTTTGAATCTCCACATTTTTTTTTTGAGGAAATTGAATCTCCACATTTTATATTTGAATTATAATATCAAAAAATATATTTCATATTTATGGACCAAACAATAATTATTTTTTTTCTCCTTAAATAAAATATGAATAAGAATTGATTACCTAATTTATCCCAAAAAAAGGGATTAGGTTGGATTAGGTTATAAACTAGGGGGAATTGGGTTGAGTCCAAATGATTAGCTAAGCACATTAGAAATAGGGTCTTTCTTTGTTTGTTTTTTAGTTGAATAGTTTGAATTAATTCAACTAGTTCAAGTTTATTGATAAAAAACGTTACTCAATAATCCTACTTCTATGTCTCAATTCGTCCTACCAATATTTTAAAAATTTATCAATTAAAAGTTCTAGAGTATTTGTTTTTATAAAACAAAACATGACATCATACTACAAGAAAATAAAGAAAAAAAAAAAACTATCGTGAACTCGAACAAAAACTCAAATCTTCGATCAAGAGGTCGGAGGCTTGAATCTTCCACTTTTTTGTGTTGTTAAACTAAAAAAAACTATTGTTATTTTTATTTTTACGGTTCTTAATAGAGTTTTAAATTGAAACAATAATAATCCAAACCTACACATTTGATGTAAGGTGGTTAGTTGTTTTTTAAGTCAATCACACAACTAGCTTGTTCAATTTTAACAAGTTTATAACCAAGATAAATTCAATAAAATCCAAACTATTTAGGCACCGTTTGATAACTGTTTGGTTTTTTGTTTTTGGTTTTTGGTTTTTAAGCTTATAAACACCACTTCCAACTCTAAGTTTATTTGTTTTTTCACCTACCTTCTTCCCATGTTTTCAAAAACCAAGCCAATTTTTTAAAACTAAAAAAAGTAGTTTTCAAAAACTTGTTTTTGTTTTTAGAATTTGGTTAGGAATTCAAGTGTGCCTTTAACAAAAATGAAAACCATGGTGAGGAAATTTAAAGAAAATAAGCCTAATTTTCAAAAACCAAAAACCAAAAACCAAATGATTATCAAACGGGGCCTTATTAATCAAAATGTAACATCCACTCATTTTTTATGGTCAGGTTTACATTTAAGCATGAAGTTTGACTTTAACTATTTTAGTTATACTTAGGTTGACAAAACCACACTTTATAGTTGCACACTATCTTCAACTAATTTAATTTTATCATGGAAATCTTTTCAATAATTCCTCATTCAGTAGCATTTATGTCCACAGGAAAAAAAAAAAAAACAGTTAAGATCAATTATTCTAAAAAAAAAAAAGATTATTTTTTAAAAAGAAATTAAGATTAATTAGTTTCAACTTTATTTATTGTGTGTTTGGTTTAACTTTTCAAATGTTTAATTTTGGAAAAAAATCATAGTGTTTGGCAATGACAACCACTAAAAATGACTTATTAGAAAATGAGATGGAGAAATAAACCATTTTGAGAGAAACACTTAGAAACCAACTTTTCTAAAAAGATTTTTTTTTAAGTATACAATAACTTGGGTATAAAAACACCTATGAGGAAATGTAACCAAACATATGCGTGTTTAAATTCTAAACAATTTTTATACAAAATGTTTTTAAAAAAATGTATTCTTGAAAAACATTTAAATTAAAATGTATTCCAAATGGACCCTAGAAAAAGTTGAACTACAATAAAACCTAAACCAAACAAATGTCTACCAATAACTATGATTAATACCTTAAAATATACTTAAACTTATCCTATATTTTCAATGGTGATGTTAGAGAAAATATTTAGCGGTAAATCTGGATCTTTCTATATATCTTAACATTGACAACTAAGAAAAAAAGAAATCATTATGTGTTTTCCGATTAAACGAGATTTTTTTTTTTTTTTTTTTTTTTTTTTTTGAATTTAACAATTTTGAGGGTAGGAGGTTCGAACCTCTGATCATACATGCCAATTACCGTGGAGCTATACTAACTTTGAGACACATTAAATAAACAAAATTGGATGAAGATAGAGAGGGATTGAAATTAAGGGTCCGTTTGGAATACATTTTAATTTAAACGTTTTTCAAGAATGCATTTTTTAAAAAACACTTTGTATAAAAAAATGTTTAGAATTTAAACACTCATATGTTTGGCTGCATTTCTTCACAAATTTTTTTATACACAAGTTATTTTTTACATAAAAAGTTTTTTTTTTAAAAGTTGATTTTGAGTGTTTCTCTCAAAATAGTTTATTTATCAATCTCATTTTCTAACAAGTCATTTTTAATGGTTGTCAAATACTACAATACATACTCCGACTCAAAAGAAAGTCTGGTTTAAAAAGAAAGAAAGAAACTCAATGGAAAGCTTAAATCCGTATAGAAATGAATGAATGGTGAAAAGTACAATAATGGAGGTCGTGAGGTTGGGGAAAAGGACAATAATGGAGTCAGCTCCTGTGCAGTTCTCCACGCCATAGTGACGCGTGTATCATACGGATAAACAGCAACGGCTATGGATGGATTCTTCTCCCATCAGAGGGAATCCCATAAAGAAAACCAGTTCAATTCAACGGTTCTTGTACACGGCGTTTTCCATTCGTTTTCGTTTCTCATGGCCATAACAACGACGACCCAATAGAAAATCAAACTCAAGACTGAACCCTCAACCCAGATTTCTCTCTCCTCTCTCCTCGTTTTTTTTTTCTTCTTCTCTTGTTTTGCAGCTTCCTGTGAGTTTCTGCTATAAACCGTAACTTTCTCTCTCTGTTGGAAAATTTACTTTGTTAAAACCCTATTTCTTGCTTCGGATCTTGGGATTGGAATCGGTTCTGGGGTTGTTGGGCCGTGATGAATTCGCGGGGAGATGTGATTACTGCGCTGCTTTTGGGTTTGGTGCTGAGTTTGAGGCTGGTTTCAGCTGGGGATATAGTTCATCAGGACAGTGTAGCACCCACGCGCCCTGGCTGTGAGAATAATTTCGTTCTGGTTAGAACTCTTGCTTCTTCTCTACTGATGATTCTTGATTTTTAACTTAATTGGAAGTTTCAATTTGAATTTCTTGCTGTTGTTGCTTGAATTGTGTGGATTTGATGGTGGGGAAATTTGGGTATTGGCTTATTTGTCTTTGTACTCTAGAATTTGAATTGCACAAGTAAATTGGACAAAGCTCTTCAGAGAAAGTGGGCTTAATTGAAGAAATGAAAATTTGGGACTGGATGGTCGTGGTGTATTTGTGATTTATGTGTCAGTCTTAGCTTAATGAAGCTCTTCATTCAATTGTCCTCTTTCTCTCTCCCTCAAATCTTTTTTTATGGTTTATTTTTGCTTTCGTCTATTTGGCTGCTGACATGATGACAAGAAACGAATTAAAATGATGCTTGCTTGTTATATGTACTGAGAACTAAAGAGTTAGATTCATTGGATGGATTGGAGGTAGAGTCGATTGATTGTTCAACCAGTGATGATTTTGAGAATTGTAATCTGTTTATCCTGCAATTGTGTGTATAGTGATTTTATATTGTATTTTCATTGATTTTTTGTTAAGGTGAAAGTCCCTACTTGGATTAATGGTCAAGAAGCAACTGAATATGTTGGTGTTGGTGCTCGATTTGGCCCAACCCTGGAGTCAAAGGAAAAACATGCTACCCATACTAGAGTCGCTCTAGCGGATCCTCCTGAGTGTTGCAGTATGCCCAAGAATAAGGTATGATTTTCTAATTTCTAGTTCCCTTAATTTAGATACATTTCTATACAAGTACAACTCAAAACGTGCTTCTACTTGGTTGTGGTTTTTTTAGCTTAAATCACTTTGGTCCCTACTCCCTAAACTTTGAATTTTGATTTGTAATAGTCCATATACTTTTGATTTTGTAAAACTTTAATAAGTAACAATTTAGTCCTGTACTTTCAAATTTGTAACGATTTAGTCCCTATCGTGAAAATTAATGTTAAGATTTAATGAAATTTCTTACATAGATAGATTAATAAACTAATTTGGGACCTAATATGTTTATAAGCTATAAAGTCTAGTCTAACAATAAAAATCGACATTTAATTTTCATGAATTTTTTTGCGACAAGGATTAAATCGTTACAAGTTTGAAAGTACAGGGACTAAATTGGTATTTATTGAAGTTCATGGACTAAATTGTTACGAAATTGAAAATATATGGACTAAATCGTTACAAATCAAAGTTCAAGAACTAAATTGTTACTTTCATCAAAGTTCAAGGACCAAATGTGATTTTTAACCTTTTTGGTATTGATGTATAAAGATATATATACTTTTGAAGTTCCATTGGTTTGAAATCGAACTGTTTGGTGTGCTTGTAGCTGGCTGGAGAGGTCATTTTGGTGCGTCGTGGAAATTGTAGTTTCACAAAGAAGGCAAATATTGCAGAAGGTGCTAATGCTTCAGCTATCCTCATCATTAACAACAGTAAAGGTACTTACACATTTTCTTTTCCTGTTTTATTTACCATTGATTAGGAAAGGATCTGAACAAACTATATGACTAGATATTTACTGACTGCACTCTGCTGCAAGATCTTTTGAGGTTACCTTTTTTGCAGCAGGTAGATGTATATATATTGTAATAACAAGTTGTGGATACCACTCATGATCTTGTTGGTACTTTAACTGTTGCAGTACTACAAAAAAATCTTACTAAGAATTTATTCTTTATCATTATTTTTGATGAAATGAACACTAATTTCATTAAGAATATGGAAGTGTAAAGGATGCATGACGTGCACAGGAAGAGGGAACAAAACACAACCTCAAAGAACCTATTAGGAAACTACCAAGATATACCCCCCAGGATGAAGATGAAACAAAAATTGGAATGCCACAGAACTCACAAGACTGAGTTGCTCACAGAAATAAAAGCGTTAAATTGAACCGAGCACTAAATCTGCTCAATATTTCATTGTAAAAAATCCTGCTGTTCCCTGAACTGAAAATAAGTCTAAAGACTACAACCATCAGAGAATCTCACCTTTCCCATTCTAGGAAGGATCAAGCAACAACTTGCCAGAAACTCTTTACTCTGATGAGTGAGAGCAGTATGCATCTCAAATCTGGATGTTTACAAGTCAAATATAATAGGGCAATGAAGGAATGATTGCTTTTGATTATAATTCCCTTGAACAATGAACCACTACAAGGCAAGCCAAGCTGATAAAATTCTCTCGATGGAGTAACAAGATCACATGCTACTTTGAGCTAATTTGCCTTGCCTTCTTCAGGTCATAAACTTTCTAGGTTCTCAAAAGGTAGAGTGAGAACCAAAGTGACATAGAAAGTTCAAGGACTCGGAAGAAAAAAAAAAGGAAAGGACCTAGAAGAATTTAACCTCCAAATTCTAGAATTATGAATTAGAGGATTAATGATACAGATTTGAATGAGCTTAAGATGAGAAAGAACTTGTTGAGGCTTTGTATCATTTTTTTTTTCTTTGATAAAGATCCAACTTTCATTGAGAAAAAAAAATGAAAGAATACACGGGCATACAAAAAACAAGCCCACAAAAGGGGATCCAACTAAAGAAAGGGATCCCAATCAAGCAAAATAAGACCTAACGGATAATTATAAAACACCTTAGAAACTGACGCCCAAAGAGAATCATGAAATCTAGTGAGAGACCACACATCATCTGAGTCCCTCTTCCTCCCCCTAAACACTCTATTATATCTTTCCCCCCAAAGATTCCACAACAAAGCACACATCCCTGCTTGTATCATTGGATTCCTCTTGCAATTTGAAATAAATGGAGTCAAGTGAGGAGGAACTGGAAAGGCAAATAATACATGAATTGAAACTGCAAAAGAAGTTATCTACATCTCTCCATGCAAAAACTTTCAATAAAACTCACATCTTTAACACTCTCCATAAAGCCATGGACATCTATAGAAGGGGAAGGAGGATCACCTTGTTTAATGTGTCTAGCACCATCAAAAGTACCGTTAGGTTTACCATAGATGAGAATGGATAACTTCGTACACCGAAGACAATTTTGGATCCAAACCTTACATTTCTTTTAATGTAAAAAATCCAAACTAAATGCTCATAGTATTTCTTAAGAGTGATACTGAACAGGACTTCTTTTTTTTTTTTTTTTTTGGTTCTATAAAACTCCACCACCTCACCAGTTAAAGAAACCTTATTTAAAATTGTTTGCCCTTACAGAAGCCCTTTGAGAAAATAAAATAGTGAAATCTCTTTGATCTTGGAAGCTAGTACCTTAGGACTAATTTCATGCTGGGGTCCCAATGTTCTTAGAGAACTAATAAATGGAAGTTGAATAAGGGGAAACGTTATGTTAATGGTAACCTTGTTGCGAAATGGCTACAACACATGTTTCCTTGGATCTGATTTGATCACCATCCCAAACCATCTTGGAGAGAAGTCAAAAAGTAGATCATACTCTGCCTAAGTTTAAACCATGTAAAGGTGCCATACGGAAGAAAAGTTTCGGCAAACTAAAAGTCCTCAATTCAAGAATTTTCCCTTGCTGTGTGAGGAACATAATGCAAGTCACATTAATTTTACCGACCAACACTATTAAGGATCACTGTACCTAAAAAAGGCACCCAACTAAATTTAAAAGCCTCTCTCTCTCTCTCTCTCGCTCACACACACTCTCTCCTAAATCATGTTTTCCTTTCCTCAATAACTAAATGGGCAAAGAAAGCTTACCTCTCATACTTTCAAACATTCTGAGGATATCATATCTGATGTTATTCAACAAATAGTTTCTTACAGAACCCCCATAGGAAGTAATTTAACCCCATCCTCATACCCAGGTCTCATAACTTTCTATGAAATGGAAAATGTCTTGTGCATTCCTCACATCCATGCATAAGATATATGCCACGTTTACCTTGAAGGGTTTAAAACATAGGGACCTTCCTAGACCATTTATAAACAGCAATTGGGAATTAACTCCTTTTGGGACAAGGTGACTGATGATAAACTTGAACCTGAAAGATAGATAGCCTTCTTAGAACATGAGTCAACTCCTTATGGGACAGGGTGGCTAATAATAAACTGGAAGTGGAAAGATAGATTACCTCAACCACACCTCTCGTAGCTATAGGGCCCGTGTAGAAATATATTTCTAGATGCAAAAACTGGCTTGATTCAAAATTTTCTTTGGTTTTAACCTTTTAGGTTGTGTTGCTAATAAAGATTTTGGGAGGACCTTTAAAATGTTTAGGGTTAAGGGTCTTCCATAGCATATTTACTAGATTTTATGCTGTAGCTAATTCTAAATAGAGACCAACTTTTGAGTGCTGGAAAATGAGCTTACCAATAAGAACTTAGTTTTAAGAAGGCCTCTTCGCTGACAAGAGACGATAAAAGGAACTATATTGAAATCAAAAGGGCAGAACAACCTAGGGGCCGAGGGAAGACAGATCCCTCGCCCGAAAACTACTTCAAAAGGGCTTTCCAATCCCTAACAATCATGAGCAAGCTATAATTACAAAAAAAATTCTTATGAAGGGAAATCCACCAAGAGGCCTAAACCCTAAAAAAAAAAAAAAAGGCCTCTTCACTGACATGAATAAAGGAATGGGGAACATGGTGAAGTTGATCTCACAGATAACCTCAAGTGATAAAAGGGATAGAAAGAGGTGGAAGCTTGAAAATCCTGGTCCCTTCCAACAAAATTATGTCATCTCTCTATTGGATTTGTGTCAGACACTTCATAAAGTTGTTAAATGTATTGGGAGGGGGAAAAAACCTCCTAGAAATATGGCTTTTGGTTCTAAAGAAATATTCACATCGTTGAAAGGATTCAAAGGAGAAACAGTGGACCATGTCCAAGTTTCCCTTGGTGTATTCTATACAGGAAAAAAAGAAGCACGATTTAGTGAAGCATGTCTGAGCTTCTCTTGGTGCATTATGTGCAGGAGAAACATGAAACTCTGACATGTAATCATACACTGCAATTTTGTTCACAAGTGATGATACTTTCTGCTCAGAACCTTTAGAATTCAATGGTGCTTTCTAAAAGACTATCCAAAATCATTGAACAAATCATGTGCAATATAGTATTCCTTTCATAGGAATCCTACGTTGCAATGCTGTTAAAGCTTTCCTTTGGTAACTTTGGTTTGGTTTGAAGGAAACAAATGAACTTTCCAAGACATTGTGTTTGATTTTGGGAAATGGTGAATTTGTTAGCCTTCAAATGGAGTTCCCTTTCTAATTTGTTTTGTAATTGTTCTCTTTCTATAATTTGTGCCAATTGGAGTGCTTTTTGTGGCCGCTTTGGTTTATTCTTGATTCTTTGTAGCAAGGCTTTTGCATGAATTGAATCATTTGCTTTTGAGCTGCTAGTTTGCTCACTCAATTTGGGATGACTTGTTTGAGGTGGTTAAGTATGTTTGGCTCATAACAGAGAGTTGAAGGATGTCCTGCTTCATCCCCTTTTGGGAGAAGGGTGGGGCTTTATGGAGCTTTTGCTTTTTTGCTGTTTTATGGGACAGAGATACAAGATCTTCAATATTTCAAAAAAGAGATACAAGATCTTCAAGGGTGTGAAGTGTTGTGTGGAGGAGGTTTGTCCTTAGCTAGATTTAATGCCTTGCTTTGGACATTTGTGTCTACAGATTTTTGTAATTGATAGTTAGGACTTATCCTCTTGAATTGGAGCCCTTTCCTTGTTCGTCAGCCTAGACCCTGTTTGACTCCTTTTGGGCTGTTGTTTTGTAGGCCCATCTTTTGTTTCTGGTTATTGTTGGCCCTCTCGTATTATATATATATATATATATATAAAAGTGCATTCTTTAATCAAAGGGGTTTCTTATTATCTTTCTTAAAACTTAAAAGAGAACTGAAAAAGGAAAAGTCCTCGCACAAACTCCTCTAGTGGAGAGGATGTTAAGCATTCTTTTTATACATTGTGACTATGCCTATGGATGTTGGGCTCATGTCCTCAAATTTTGAGTCTCCTGGTGTTTTCCAAAGGTAATGGTGGGAGTTCTCACTCAGTTATTTGTTGGGTTGAAGCTGACAAAGGTCTACGTGCTCTTGTTAAGTGCTAAAATGAATCTGCTTAGTGGTGGTACTTGCGGCTGGAAAGGAATGGAAAGATTATTAAAGATACGATTAGAATATGGGTAAATGGGATTTAGTAAGTTTTATTGCATTCTCTTGGATTTCTTAGGGGACAATTATCTATAACTTACTCTACTTTCCTCATTATAGCCAGTTGGGAAGCCTTTTTGTATCTTGTAATTTAGGCTTTGGTGATGGATTCTACTTCTCTCTTTCATCTTTTGTGTGTCTACCTCTTACTTTGTTTATAAATACACGCTTTTGTCTGTTTGTTATCCCAAAGAAGAAAATTCCTCCAAGAGTCCTTTAACTTAAGCTACCTTGTTATAAAACTGAAACTCACCAATGAAATTATGTTTGTCTCAAAAAAAAGTTATAAGACTGAAACTATGTCTGTGGCTTATTCTACGTAGGTCTCTCTCTCTCTCTCTTTCTTTCTTTTCTCTTCCTTCTTTTTGTTAAAGTTTATTAATAAAGTTTTGTTGCAAGGTGTTGGATCTTTAAGCCCTCCATATCACTTTTATAGTTTTTTTTTTTTTTGAAAAGGAAACAAACTTTTCATTGAAGATATGAAAAGAGACTAATGCTCAAAATACAAAGATACAAAAGATAAGGAAATGAAAACAGCCAATAAAAGAACAACAAGATAATGATAAGAACCGCCAATAAAAGATCAACACACGGCTTTAAAGGCAACACAAAAACAACCCATAAAAGAACAATGAAGACTTTGGATGGAGAAATGAAAGCATCCCAATTAAGGTAAAAGATCTAAATAGAGAAGGCTGAATAAAGCTTGGACAATGAACTCCATGACGAAGCTTTGAGGCGAGCTACAGACGGATTTCCCAAGTGGTGGCTGAAACTTTCCGAATGTAGTAACTAAAACTTTCCAGGCCATTAGGTGGATAGACTTTATTTTTTGTTATTTATATAACTGAAAGAATGGCTCAACTCACAACTGCCCCTTTTGAAATATAGTTTTCAAATACTTATAAAAAAATCTGTAAAAAATTTTTGTTTTTGTAAAAGAGAATTCTTTTTCCTTCTGCAGAACTTTTCAAGATGGTCTGTGAGGAGAATGAAACTGATGTAACCATAGGCATACCTGCTGTCATGCTGCCTCAAGATGCTGGTGATAGCTTAGAGAAAGATTTGAAGAACAATATCTCAGGTGTGTATTTAATTTCTACCAATTTGGTAATTAGCAATTCCTTAGTGTTTTTCTTCCCCTTCAATTCCATTTTAATCGATTTTAGTGTGAATTTACTGTTATTTCAGTATCTGTGCAACTTTATTCCCCACTCCGACCAGTAGTAGATGTTGCAGAAGTATTTTTGTGGCTTATGGCTGTTGGTACTGTCTTATTGGCCTCTTACTGGTCTGCATGGACTGCAAGAGAAGTGGCTATTGAGCAAGATAAGCTGCTGAAGGTCCTATAGCACTCCGTAGATATTCTTTCTAAATAGTTTCTCCTTGGGAATACTTGACGGACTTTGTTATTCCATTTGCAGGATGGTTCAGATGAGTTGCTGCAGATGGAAGCCACTGGTTCCAGTGGTTACATAGATATTAACACTACAGCTGCAATTCTCTTTGTGGTGATTGCTTCATGTTTCTTGGTTATGCTCTACAAACTAATGTCTTCCTGGTTTCTTGAGGTTCTGGTGGTTCTGTTTTGCATCGGTGGAGCAGAGGTTTGCCCTTCCCCATTCTTCTCTTTTTGCAGGGTTGTTTAGATGGACAAATTGCTTTGTATCTATAACCAGTTGTTATGAAATCTTGTGAATGACACAACGTCCAAAAACTGAATCAATTTATTTGATTCATAAGGAAATTGTTTTAAGATCTCAGAATCTTCAGATGTTTGAACATTAATGATCAGCTATAAAACAATTGATATAACTAGTATATATTTTGAAGAGCTCTTTTGTTCTTAGCTCATTGGCATTTGTTTGCATCTATGTTGACCTCATGCGTATCCATTAGCTTCTGATTTTCCTGAACTCTCTCCATCGTCCCTACCTCTTAACTCGAGGCCTTTCAACATCCTTAGCTTCATGAACTATTGAAACATTAATCTCAGTGTTCTGCATGTGTAAAACGAATGGTTGCGAAGTTAAATTCTAATATTTAAATAAATTTAATCATTGCTTGTGTTGTGACGAGGCTGTATCTCATAGTATTTCTGTGTGCTAACAGGGACTTCAAACTTGCTTGGTGGCTTTATTGTCATGGTACGTATCTTTCCTCAGTTGTCTATGCTTCAATTTCTATAGCTGCTTTGCTCAAGGAAGAAGAAGAAGCAAAGATTTATAGATTCTCTCTCTCTTGTGTTCGGCATGCTGTATGTTTTTTGTTTCTCACTCCAAAATTTTTCCCATGGCCTAGTTGGCTTTGGGATGTAGTGCAGTGGATGTTGATCACAATCTAGCTCTGTTATTTATGATTTCCTGTCAAGTGTATTTTCCTTTCCTCGAGTGCTTAGTCATTAAAATTTACCTCCTTTGCCTCAGCTATTTAGCATTTTGTTTCAAAACTGTTGTGGATAAGGTTAGTATTCAGGGGATCTGTTGCGAACTTGCTCATATCCTTATTTCTGTTTTCTTACAATTTGCGCTCAATATCTTTGAGTTATATAAAATTAGCTGGAGAAGTTGCGACTTCATATCTGCACCATTGTTGTCTAGCTAGAAAATTTCACCGCATATATAATAGCATGGCCTTGCATGGAGCTGTATTTCTATCGGTGTTTAGGAAAAGAAAGGATGACATTTTGAATTACTTTGAATTTTTCCATAATATATTTTCAAATTTTTAGTGGGATGAAACTGATGACATAAGAACTATAGTTTCAGATGGTTTGAACATGCTGCTGAGTCATATATCAAAGTACCCTTCTTTGGAGCCGTGTCCCATCTGACGTTGGCCGTTTCTCCTTTCTGCATAGCATTTGCTGTTCTTTGGGCTTATTATCGCAAAATATCGTTTGCTTGGATAGGCCAAGATATCCTTGTAAGAAATCCCTGTTTCCAGTCTTTCAATTTGCTTGCTTCATTTCTTTTACATTTGCATCTTAAATTTTCTTTTCTTTCTATCTTTATCTCTTCCCCCCCTCCTCCCTCTTCTGGGGGGAAGGGGGCAGGACAGCTGTTTCCAAGAACCTCAAATATTAGTCGTTACTTTTCCTTTTTAATATAAATATATCTTTTAATTTTTAATATCAGAATAATATTCATACTTTTTTGAGTTGCGATTTGCTCGATTCTCAACTTGTGTAAACTTCTTTACACCTTTCTTGGCATGGCTAGGCTGGATATCTTCTCTCCCTCGCTCTTGCTCTTTTGTATTATTCATTCGTTAGTAAAAGTTTGGTTGAAAAATGACCTGGTTTAACAGTGCATATCTTCTGAAGTGTGACAACTCAACAAATCTAATTACACAAATCTAATTCTTGTCTTGATCCAATTTGGCATGCTAAATGTGGATGCGACTGACAACAGCCAGGATTATTTTATAACTGCCGACTCACCTGTTTCGTATGGAAAAGGTTTCCCTTTACCTTCAAGTGAAACTTGAATTGGTGTGATTTCCAAACTTATTATTGTAGCTTCTTTAGGGTTACCCTTTAGGAAAAAAAGCTAAAACTCCGTTCACTCTCTCTTTCCCATTTTGTGGGAAAAGAAACATAGCATTTTCACTCTCGCGTAAGCTGGCCCGGACACTCACGGATATCAAAAAAAAAAAAATAAAAAATAATTGCAATGTGTAGTTGTAGTTCTGGGATCTTTTCTATTACCTTTTCTACTTTGGGTGCCAACTTTGAGCTTCTTCGTCTTTCTTCCTTTTTTTTGTTATTACTCTAAATTTTAAATTCTTGTCAATTAGAGGACCATATTTTAATCTCCTTGGTAATTCTCTTTAAAGAAGCAAAAATTTCATCAAAGTATGATGAGTATAAAAGGAGACAGGAGAGTTAAGTTATCAACCCAACTCAAAAATAAAGGAGGTTACAAAAAATTACTGCAGTTGGTCTTTTACAAAAAAGGGAGTTGCAATCGAAGAAGAAATATTTGAACAAGCAACCCTAAAAAGTAATAATCCTGCACAAGTTACCAGAAGTCCTAGAGTTTCAAAAACTTTTTGATTCTTTTCCAACTTGATTTTTCAGTTGTTAGCTTTGACCACATTCATGTACAAGAGTACAGCTTTTTTTTGACATCATGGCCTCAAAGGAGCAAAGAACCTGCTCTAAGTTTTCCATAGTTCAAACTCCTTTCTGTTTTCCCCTGTTCTCTTATAAGAACTTTTTGACCAAATCTCGTAAGCATTTTGGCCTAGGTTCTTGCAACAAGATAACGCAATGAAAAACGTGTTCCAGTATTGATATAAAAAGGCTATTAACTCGATGGAAATGCTTAACAGCCTTCCTAATTATTGTTTTTCCCTTTTGCGAGCTCCTAAGAAGGCTATTAACTCGATGGAAAAGATTATCAGAGATTTTGTATGGAATGGAGGGACTTATAAACCTGGAAGCAATCTTGTTAAATGGGAATGGACTGCTCTTCCCATCTCTTTGGGCGGTTTGGGGATTGGATCCCTCCATCATAAGAACACGACCTTACTAACCAAATGGCTATGGAGGTTCACGCAAGAAAATGAATCCCTATGGAAGAAGATCATAGTTAGTATCTATGGGACATCTACCCATGGGTGGAAGACTTGTGAATTGGAGGGGAAGAAAGGCAGTAGACCTTGGGTTGACATAGCAAAAAACAGTACTCTCTTTAGCAGATTCTCTAGCTTCAAAGTAGGAGAAGGCAAAAATATTCAGTTTTGGGAAGATGTGTGGATTGACCAAGCTCCCCTCAAAATATGATGTAGCTGATTATATGTCTTTTAGTTAGTTATCTCTTTAGTCTATCATGTGATTAGCATGTGCCTTGTAACCACTTTTAGTTAGTTCCTTTGCCTATTTAAAGGCTGGAACTTCATTAATAAATCATCATTCTCTCATTCTAATTAATGATTAGTTTCGGCTACACCATATTTGGTATCAGAGCGCACGATTTTTGGGGCGCTTCCACTATGACGACCAAGAGAGTCTCGACCAACGTGGGAGAAGATTCATCTTCGGTTGGAAAAGAGCCGGAGCCTACCACCACCCTCTCACCACGAGCAACAACTGTACGCTTGCTGTCGGTTGAACAAGATGTGAAAATCTTGAAGAATGATGTGGGTGAGATCAAGAAAACCTTAGAAATAATCTGCAAGAAGTTGGTAATTAAACCGGATCAACAATCAACAAACCCGATGATGCAAACTAGGAATGGAACAAAGGAGCTGAATTCAAAACAAGAAAAGCTAGGAGCTGAATTCAAAACAAGACAGTGGCAAGAAAAGCTTGGAATGGAACAAAGAATGGTCCAAGAAGTAGATTTGCCTCCAAGAATGGTCCAAGAAGTAGATTTTCCTCCAAGAATCCATCAAGAACGCCGACCAATGCTCCAAAAATTCAACAATAATCCCTTATATAGAAGACAACAAGACGGGACGGACTCCTCGAGAAACAAGGACCTTGGAAAGATGGGAAACATGGGGGAACCAATGGGGCAATCTACCATGGAGAGAACTTATCAAGAACAAGATAAAACATCTCGGGAATTGGAAGAAAGGATGAGATAGCGGCAAGAAAGACAAACAATGGAGCAAAGAATAGTTCAAGAAACACATTTAGCTCCAAGAAAGTATCAAGAACAGCGAATAATGCATCAAGACTTCAACATCAATCCATTATATAATAGGCAGCAAGATTGGTTAGAAGAAACATCCAGTGAAGATGAAGATGGACCATTGGACATCCAAGTGGAAAGGCACCATAGACTTCCCTATCAACAACCAGAAAATGACTTCAAGATGAAGATTGATATTCCAACATATAGTGGGAAGATGGAGATTGAAACTTTCTTGGAATGGGACATAATTTCAAGATTTAAGGAGAGAATGCAAGGGAAAGATTCATGGGATTGGTCTGAATTATTCGCAGATTATGTAACAATATGGTCGTTTATTACCTAACTCGAGGTCGAGTTATTTTTGTTGGGCGGGGAAATCTGATGTAGCCGATTATATGTCTTTTAGTTAGTTATCTCTTTAGTCTATCATGTGATTAGCATGTGCCTTGTAACCACTTTTAGTTAGTTCTTTTGCCTACTTAAAGGCTGGAACTTCATAAATAAATCATCATTCTCTCATTCTAATTAATGATTAGTTTCGGCTACACCAAAATAGCATTCCCAGATATTTACAATGTCTCCCTCAATAAGGAGAAAACTATTTTTGATTGCTGGGATAACGAAAATCAATCGTGGAATCTAGGCCTTAGAAGGAGCCTTTTCGATAGAGAGCTGCAAAATTGGATAGCGTTGGTGGAGAAGCTTAATATGGTTCATCTAGGGGACGGTTTGGACCGTATCATTTGGTCCCTTGAAGCCTTTGGAACCTATTCCAGTACATCTATGGTCCATCAACTAAATGCTAGATCCTCCAAAGCCAACTTGCCTCTGACCCGTTTGATATGGAAAAGTAGTTGCTCGAAGAAAGTGAAGGTATTCTTATGGTCTGTGGCTTTTAGAAGTCTAAATACTGATGATAAGCTTCAAAGAAAATTTAGGGGGTGGCCCTCGGGATGCAGATTTTGCTTGAAGAAAGAAGAAAATCTGGACCATATATTTCTACACTGTGAATTTGCCTACCAATCTTTGGTGTTTCTTGGCTAAAAGGTTGGGTATCTATTTTTGCTTGCCTAGAAATGTTGAAGATTGGCTGATGGAAGGTTTGAGCGCCTGTAATTTGAAAGGAAGAGCCAAAGTTATTGGCAGCTGTGCCTTTAGAGCGTTTTTGTGGCATATTTGGTTGGAAAGGAACTCTAGATTGTTTGAGAACAAATCCCTCCAAATAGATTCCTTTTGTAATTATGTACAAAATACGGCATCTTGGTGGATATCTTTACATAAGAAATTCTTTTGTAATTACAGCCTTTTGATGATTGTTAGTGATTGGAAAGCTCTTGTAGTTTAGTTTTGGGGGGAAGGGAAGGGGGGGGGGGGTTCTCTCTACCCGACCTTTAGGTTGTCTCCCTTTTTTGGTGGAATGTTATCCTATATCTCGTTTCTTATAAAAAAAGAGTATTGATATAAAAATGAATTTATCTAACCCATAAGGTTAAGCTTTTGGGTTGAGTGGTAATTTGACGTGGTATCATAAATAGGAGATTATGTGTTCAAATTTGTGTAATATCGTTTTCTTTCCCAAGTAATATTGTGGGGCCTTGTTCTAATCTCCAAGTTCACTAGTGAGGGGAAATATTGAAGTATTGTTATAAGATTAAATTTACCGTAACTCATAAGCTGAAGCTTTTGGGTTTAATGGTAATTTAATAAAATGATTTTAACCTTCTTCATTATTGGGACCACACACTAACTAGGGAATATGGTTAGGAAGGTGATAAACCTCCCATGCATGAGTTTGGTAGAGGAAGAGTGCGGCTTTTGAGGAGAAAATGCAAAGCTCTTGAATTCTTTCCATCGTATTCCTTTTCCTTTTTAATTGAAAGCGGTCTAGTTTCTACTTCATTCCAACCTCTAAAGATATAATGCCACATTTATGTTCTCCTCCACCATTTTTTTTAAAGAAACAAAGAGAATATATAGAGCTCTTTCCATTGTATTCCTTTTCCTTTTTAATTGAAAGCGGTCTAGTTTCTACTTCATTCCTGCCTCTAAAGATATAATGCCACATTTATGTTCTCCTCCACCATTTTTTTTAAAGAAACAAAGAGTATATATATATATATATATATATATATATATATATATTGATAAGAAACCAAACTTTCATCGAACAAATGAAAGAATACAAGGGCATACAAAAAACAAGCCTAAGCCAAAGAGGAGACCGACAAAACTACAAAAACGGATTCCAATCCAAAAGAATGAGACCAAGATCATAATTACAAAAAGGTCTAGTGACCGATGCCTATAAGGAAGAATTAAATCTAACTAACTCCCTAACTTCCTCAACCGATCTCTCCTTATCCCTAAAGAGAGACAACCTAAGGGCTGGGGGAAGAGAGAACCCCACCCAAGGAGCTACTTACAATACTTTCCAATCATTAAGAATAATGGAGAAAACATAATTACAAAAGAACTTGTTGAAACTATAACACCACCAAGAAGCATTAAGCTATACAATATCCCAATAAATAATGAGAGAGTTAGACTTATCTTAAAAAATTCTTCTATTCCTTTCTAACCACAGGCTCCAAAAAAGAACTCTAGAGGCAAACTTCCATAGGATTTTGGTCTTTCCTTTCAAATTCCAGCCCCCCAAAGATTAAAAAAGCCACCCATCAACCAATTTAGGCAAACATATTTGAACCCCAAAAAGATTCAAAAGCCTTTCCCAGCATTGTCTAGCAAATGAGCAGTGTAGAAATAAATGATCCAAAGATTCTTCATTCGACAAGCAAAGAGAACATATAGAAGGGCAAAGAGCATGCTTGGGAGACATCTTTTGAATTCTATCGTGGGTGTTCAAACTCCTATGAGCCACCGACTACAAAAAGATTTTAACCTTCTTTGGGATTTTAAAGTTCCAAATCAGCTTCATCAAGGAACATTTTAGCACTGGTCTAGAGCCAACCAGCTTAAAAAAGAGGGATTTGGTGGAAAAGCTACCCCTCGGGTCAATCGACCATCTAATTTTATCATCTTCATGGCCCAATCGAAAAGTTTCTAGCTTTGATGTCAAGCGTAACCAAGCGGGAAACTCTCTATCAAACACCCCTCTCCTAATATGCAGATTCCAAGTCCCTTGCCCTCATCCCAACAGTCAGCCACTGTAGCATCTTGCTTCAAAGACAACACAAAAATGTTAGGAAGCTCATCTTTAAGAGGAGAATCCTCAATCCAAATATCCTTCCAAAATCAAATAAATCTTCCATTTCCGACTTTAAAAGAGAAATTCTCATAGACTGACCTCAACTTCGCAATATCAATATAAAACCAAGGGCGGGTCCTTGAACTCCTTGAGGGGGATAATGTCATCCATCTAAGAGGCTCTTCCCTATAGGTGCTAGCCACCACTTGCCTTTAGATGTCTTCTTTCTCTATAGAGAAACGCCACCACCATTTAGTGAACAAGGATGAATTTTTGTGTTCAAGAGAGCCAATCCCAAGGCCACCATGGGGGGGGAGGTGGTCTTCCATTCACAAGACGATGAGTACCAACATTAAAATCTCCACCTTCCCAAAAAGAAGGAGATGAGAACTGTCTTTCTTCCATAGGTGGGTTTCTTAGAGAAAGAGTAGAAGTTGTATTTCCTCTTTAGAGTCAAATAATGATGCCATTCTTACATCAGAATCTGAAATTGAGAGGGAGGTTCTTTCTCTAATAATGTACAGCCAAAGAGTGGAGCATAGATATGCGACGGAGGGTTTGAGCTGGTCTACCTTGTCTAGTTATTGGAAGGAACGGTTGGAAGCTCCCTTTGAGGGGGTTGAAATTAAACTGATGTGATGAGTTTGAAACTCTAAGTCTCTTGGTGCAGACAGGACAACTAATGAATTTTTCAAACTCCTATCTTCGCAGTTGTACCTCAAAAACGTGCTTGAATACCACTTTGGTAGGATTTCCCGCTTTTTAAGTAGTCTCAAACACTAGAGACCAAAGAGCCACATAAGCCTTTGGTTTGTTGCTTGCTTTTTTCAAAAGGGAGTTTGTATACTTGAACTTTTTTTGTGTCCTTGAACCTTTTATTCATTTATTTTTTATTATTTAATTTTTTCCCCTTCCCATTTTCGTATATCAATGAAAAGCTAATTTTCTCTAAAGAAAATAGTTCAATTGTTAGTAAAGAAGAAAATAACAACTCTTCTTCATGGGCATCCGTTAATCGGACCTTTTGTAATTACCCATTGGGGCTCATTCTTTTTTATCGATATTTGTTCTTGTAATTAGTTTTTGGAGCTTTTTTCAGCGGGCTTGTATTTAGTTTTCAAGACTTGTTTCTTGTATGCCCTTGAACCCTTTCGTTTTTCTTGATGAAAGTTTGGTTTCTTATTAAAAAAAAATGTTAGTAAAGAAGATGGTAATTGAAGATCTAAGAATATAATCTGGATGCCTCTTTGTACTGACATGTCCATGGATTGATTCTTCTTCTAATATTTCTATTTCAGTGATGTCTCAAGTTGCATTTTGATCCCAAAGTTTTAAATACCTTAAAGAAAATGATAATTGAAGACCCTTCGCTTTCTTATATGCATATATCTGTGTGTTTCTCTTTGTTTCTTTTTTATGAACTTGATGAGATAAATTTACAGATTTAGAGAAACTTTCATTAATAGTTTAATTGATTCTTTTACTTTTCTACTTTTTTTTGCAAACCCTATGGGTTTAAATAACTTTCTTTTGGAGTGGATAACTAGGATAGTATGTATGGCTCAAAATGATCTATCTTCTGGGGCATGTGATAGTTCTTTCACTGGCCAAGGTTTTAATTTAGCTACTAAAGTATTATGGACCTATGTTACAATTCAAACATATAGTTTGATTTATATTATATTTATAATGTCCATCCATTTGTTTGATGGGATTTCAATAAAACTTTGTCGTCTGAACAACTAAGTGATGAAATGACTTCCTGTTCCCACTTTGAATCAGGGTATTGCGCTCATAGTTACAGTTCTCCAGATTGTTCGAGTTCCTAATCTCAAGGTAATCTTTGAGTTGCCTGCATTTTCAGGTTTTTCCTTTCTTCCACTTGTTTGCCTGGTGATCAGCGATGGCATGAAATCATTTTCTCATCATTTTTAGTGTCATAATTTCCTTTTTTGGTATGATCATTTCATCAAGAAAATCTTCTTGTCAATTTCAAAATGCATACACACTAAAGACTGATATAATACATGTAAGAGACCATTTTGTTGATATTTTGCCGATATTGCTGATTTTTTTTTCAAAAATAAACAACATTGTATATGGAGACAATATGCTGTCTCCTATAGTCAGAAAATCTGTTGTCTCCTATATAGTCAACTTTGAGATCATGAACAACTTCACAGATATCAAATTTAAGTGCCAATGTTCCTATATCTTTTCAAGAAAACAAACTATAACCTAGAATCAGCTTTTGATTATTTTATTTCTTATCCTCGTATTTTGTCAAATACCTGTATTAGTAGTTTGTGGAGATTTTCAGTTATATTAATTAGTATGGACTTGTGATTGTAGTTGGTCAGTTTCTAATTGGAAGTCCTTGGCGACTAAAGAAAATTACATAGATGTTATGAGCTTATTTTGTAATAAATATTCCAATGAATTATTGTGAGAAAAGACACGTGTAATTCTACAATATTATACACTAGTACAACATAGATAAAAGAAAGAAATGTAATTTCATGCATGCATACAAGCACATATGCTCCAAATTTTGGTGCCCTGGCCTCCATTATGCTGCATGTATGCTATGAAGTGACGTTCTGGCACTAGGCATAGATAATTGTTATGTGAAATGATTGGATCATAGTGGACACAGATAATCCCAAATGTTCATATACAGAACAACTAAGACAAATTAAAAGCTATTTGAACTTTTAAGCCAAAAAAAGGAAGCTACATTTGATATTATTAACTTAAGAGACTCAATTCCATCCAACAGTTGGCTGTTCTTGCCTGGTTGATATAAATTGTAACTTCATAGATTTTAATGCTATAAGTGAACCGTAGTTTCTACATTGAACAATTTTTTTGGAGAATTCTGTTATACTGATTATTGGCATATGAGTTTATAATTGGAAATTGTGGAAGAAAGTATTTCTACATTGAACCCTGCATCTGGAAATTGCAGGACAGTTTTAATTGAAAACTCCAAATTTAAACTTCAAATCTGTTCTCTATTATCAGGTTGGGACGGTTCTACTCAGCTGTGCCTTCTTGTATGACATTTTTTGGGTATTTGTCTCAAAATGGTGGTTCCACGAGAGTGTTATGATAGTGGTGAGTGGTTTGTTAAAGCCGTCCCCCTTTTCCTTTGTTCTTTATAGGCAATATCGTTTGTCACTACCAGGGACCTGTCTTATTTTCTGGGAATTTCAGGTTGCTCGTGGTGATAGAAGTGGAGAAGATGGTATACCCATGCTGCTAAAGATTCCACGGATGTTTGATCCTTGGGGAGGGTACAGCATTATTGGGTTTGGTGATATTATCTTGCCAGGACTTTTAGTCGCATTTTCTCTAAGGTGAAAGATACAAATTCAATTTTTTAATATTCTGTTCCTACAGTTAGGCATCTGAATAAGTTCGACTTTTAGTGGGTCATTACTAGGCAATTTAAATAGACTTAACTTATTCTCAAAACATATACATTGTCAACATTGTCTTAGAGATTTCATAGTACTTGAGAAAAACTAGAGCTCAGATTTAGTGTTTAGATGGGAAAAGCTAGACCATCAAATTATGCCTTTCTTTTTTTTTTTTTTTTGGGGGGGGGGGGGGGGTGGTGGGGGTAAGGGTAACTTAACCCTCTTGTCAGTCGGATTAGACTGATTAGTAGTTGCAATCTTCCGAGAATGCTCAGTGATGAGTAACTTGGCCAACACATTGTCATCAGTGGTGGAAGTCTGTTGTAGCATAGCATTCTAATATTCAATCCCTGGCAAGAGTACCATCATCATATGAAAATGTTTGCTTGGGACACGTGTTCTGATGTAAACTGATAGACCCCCGGTTAAATATGTGTACAGTAGCAGGCGTAAGAAGGGTAGGGAGAGAAACTGTTAATGTTCTGTTAAGTTGTTGTGAGTTGGTTAGGGGTTAGTTGTGAATACTATATAGGTAGAAGCTTGTAAGAGGGGAAGATACCTTTTGACTAGTCTCAAGTAGAGAGTGAAGGTGGAGAGGCCGGGAAGCTCTTGAATACTTCCCTTGACTGTAAACCGATACTTTGTTCATAAATAATATCGAGGCTCTATCATAAGCCAATCGTCCATGGAACTTAATGGTGGATTGCTAATTTTTACAGATATGATTGGCTTGCAAAGAAGAAACTCCGAGCAGGTTACTTCGTTTGGGCAATGACTGCATATGGCACAGGTATGATAAACACAAAATCTATGCATGGTAAACTTGAAACATGTTACTTCATATTGTATCTTATCTTCAACGATTGGAGTTCTTTCTCGTTATTTATTATTATTATTTTTATTTTGTGGTTTTTGCTTTTGTTGCCTTTTGTTTTGAATCTTTTGATATTGGTTGCCCGTTTGTATTCTTTCATTTGTTATATGAAAATTTAGTTTCTCCAGCACAGAACAAAAATCTGGGACAACATTCAAAACTCGATATTCTCAACTCAACCATTGTCTTGCATATTGTGATGTTCATTTTGCATTTCAGGCCTACTCATCACCTATGTAGCTTTGAATTTAATGGATGGACATGGCCAACCAGCTTTGCTTTACATTGTCCCATTCACCCTTGGTAAGTACCACAGTTCTAATACCCGACCCGCCATCCTACCAACAAATTGGCCTTTCTATGTGAAATAGAAAAGTAGAGGGGGGGATCTTAAAAAAGTATTGACTTCATTGCAGGCACATTTTTGACACTGGGAAAGCAAAGAGGGGATCTTAAGATTCTTTGGACAAGAGGAGAACCAGAAAGGCCTTGCCCACACATCCAACTCCAACCTTCCTCTCAACATTAAAAGAACAGTAAGTAACCAACCTTGCATCATAACCCCAACACCTGTTGTAATACCACTATTAGGAGCACAAACAACTTAGAGAACTCTTTTCTTTTACCTTTCTCAGGCTGTAGATGACTTCCATGTGTAATTTATATAGCTGTTTTACGAACTATATATACTTAACACAGAAAGCACACTCTTGTTTTCGAGCTGCTGTCTCTGCAGTTCTGCTACTTGTGTTAAAATGTGATGTTACTACTGAGAATCTAAGATTGTTTCAGGAAAAACAACACAAACAGCAAACAACCAAACAACCAGCAAACAACTGTCATGCTTTCTTTGGCCTAGTGGTAAAAAATAAGCAAGGGGCTTTAGAGGGAATGATTTCAAATCATTGTGGTCACTACCTAAGATTTAATATCTTATGCGAAAGCGAACATAATTCAGTGGTAATTGACATTTACCCTCGACCCAGAGGTCAGAGGTTCGAATCCCCCACCCCAATGTTGTACTAAAAAAAAAAAGATTTAATATCTTATGAGTTACCTTGACAACCAAATCCGGTAGAGATGAAAATGAAAAACGTCACTTTACAGATTGAGTTAAGAAAGGCAAGATGATTGCAACTTTCTGGTGACCAATCATCCTAAGAGCCATATATGAAATCTATAGATGTATAATTCTTTTTCAATTCAAGTTATTCCGAAGTTTTGTAACTTCATTGATGTGACCACGAGGATTATGTTCATTAAGTTATCTATGAATTTGTGATTTATCAAATTATGGAGTAAATTGTAAGATGCATAACCAAAATACTTAAACAAAAGGAAATATTCATGAGAAGAATGTGTTGTTCTGCAAACTACATGAACAATTAGCTCTCAGTTTCGTTTAGTTAATTATCTAAAAGAGGTATTGTTATTAATAAGCCACAATTTTCTCTTTTCGAAAATAGATAGTAAAATGAAATTAAGAGTGTGTTTAGATTGTGATCCAAAGATAGGAATTTGAAATCAATGGATTTAATGGAAAGCATACTTTATTTCATGTTTTTTACTGTTATTTTTAAAAGGTTAAATTATGAAAAATACCGCTGAACTATGGGGTTAGTTTCAATTATACATTGAACTTTAAAAAATTTTCATTTTAGCCTTTGAAGTTTGTTTAAAAAAAACTCTTGAAGGTTTTTTCTCGTCGAATTCATGGACGAAAAATGACGTGTTTGCATATATATTATTGCTTATATAAATAGATTTGAATACATACGTGGAAAAAACAATAAAAGCACATGCAAACGTATCATTTTTCATCCATAAATTTAACATAAAATGTCTCCAAGGGTTATTTTGAAACAAATTTCAAACCTCAAGGGTTAAAATGAAATTTTGAAAGTTGATGGGTGTAATTGAAACCAATTAAAAGTGTTTAATAATTTAACATTTTTTTTAAAAGTGTTTGGTAGCCACATATGAAATCTGAAAACAATTAAAGTAAGTTTTTAACATTTTTGGGGTGCGCTCCGTTGGTGATTTGAAAACAAAGATCTAAAAACAAGATTCAATAAACACGTTTGTCATATTCGTTAAAGTGAATCCGAAAACGTAAAACATAATCTAAATTACATACCAAACCTTTTTGAGTCAGAATCCAAATAATATTCAAATAGTGTTTTCAGAATAAATCTACCCAACATAAATTTTCTGAAATTAAGTGGAATTTGAGAATAAGAAATTAAATTTGGATAAGATACCAAGTGGGCCTTAAATTTGAAAATCATTTCTTAGCAAACCAAAGAGCCCAATATAAAATGTCCATTGTTCAATCATTTAGATCCACCCTGAGTTGTTTCTCTTGTCAAATTCATGCTTCTAAAGCATTGCCTCTGTGATCACTGTGGGGGAAAAAATGAAGGTGCCTCTGTTATCAAATGCATTTGAAATGTCCTTTCATATTAGAATCATTTTTTACATCAACTTGAGCATAACTCAAATAGTTAAGGCATACATTCTCGATCAAAATATTAGAGGTTTGAATCTTCACCCTTACTCGTAGAACTTAAAAGAAAAAAAAAAAAGATTCATTTTTTATTCCCTTGTAAATAGTTATCGCTATGTAAATTTTTAATTAGGAAAACCTCCATTGCCTACTTATAAAATCCTTTCATTTAGACACCCAACTTTTCCTACTCTTAGCATCTCTAGAGAGGAAAGCCACATTATTGAGTTTTAGGGAAATGTACCTAACTAAATTATAGTGATGGAAAAAATATGTCACATTCCAAGTTCGTAATGAGAATGGACTAAAACATAACATTATTTTGCTAACCTTAATATATTTCTCATCTCATATTTGTTGAAGAAAAAACATTTTGTAGTTTGAATAATTAACATTATAACCATATTTTAAAATCTACAAAACTAAAATGGTTCATTATTCATCCAACCACATGCATACACATTGAAACTTTTCATAATTACTAATTACTCATCATTTTTTTTTCTTCTTCTTTCTCTTTCTATGTTATTTTTTTATTTTAAAAAACCCTCTCCTATGGAAGAAATTATTAAGTGCTTTCGATGCAATAGGACGAATAGTTTTTCACTGTTGGATATAAGAGAGAGAAATTATAAAAGTACCTCGCTTTTGTATCCAACAGTTATTAGGGACAAATAAATTTGAAAATTTACATCCGACGGTTTTAAAGAGAGAGCCTCATTGCACTAGGAGCACCTAATAATTTGTCCTCCTATAGGGCACGACAATACAAGAAAACTACTTCGAAACTTTTTTTTTTCCAAAATTATTTTTGGAAATTGACTAAATGACACAAAAATTAATACCAACATATTGAAATTTCAATTACCCATGAACAAAAATGAAACTTTGCTTTCTTTAGCTGATTTAAGCATCCACAAGTCAAACTTCACAACCAATTAAGAACCAAATAAATTTATAAAATCAACATTAATATATATATAGATAGAAGTTTGTATTGAATTAATTAAAAGTTGAGCTGGCGAATCAAAAATTAAAAGAAGCCGTATATTACAGTTGAAGTTGGTGGGATCAACAAGCTTTCATTATTTGACCCAACTATGTCTCAATCCATCTCATTTCAACCCTAATTTCTTTTGGATAGTAAACAAACAATACTTACCTATACATCGATTAATACAAGTATTCTTTTGACTTTTTTATGTGGTTTAAAGATATTAATGGATCGACGTATCTAATAAATATATTAGAAGTAGATCAACAAAAGCACTTTAGAAAGTCGATAGGAATTCCAACTAACTAGTGCGCTTCACATATGTAGGCATAAGTATCGTTTATGTTAGAAGGACAACCAATACAAGAATTTACAAATGTGGTAATATTTTTTAAAGGAATTTTTGGTTTAAATCTAATATTGGTTTTTAAAGCTTTAGGTTTGGATTTTGATCCATGAAATCTCAAATGTCTATTTTAGTATGGAACTTTTAAATTGTAATCGTTTTAATATATTTTTTTTTTTTTTTACTTTATTGCCAATTGTTCAATCGAATGTGTATTAATACGTTGATGTTGACATCCTGTTTGGACCCATGGAATAAAATATTATATCATTAAATGACGTGTCAAATGGTGAATGAAGGGAGTAGGTACTTCAGTAGTACTAGAAATTTTCCATGTATTGAAGCCACATAAACTTCTTAAGGTGGGCATTGAGTGGAGTGGAAATTGATGAGAGAATGATGACAATACAAAAAATATATATATATTTTTTTATTTTTTTTAGAGTAAAATAGATATTTTGAAAACTTAGAGACCAAGATGGAATAAGATTAAATTAATTTAGAGATCCAAATGAGATTTAGAAAAAGAAAATACTAATTACGTTTTAGAATTTTGTACTACAAAATATATATATATATATATATATATATATATATATATATATATATATATAATATAGAATGAATTATTGCAAACATGACACACACAACTAGATTTACATTCGATACAATAGTCATTGATGATTTAATGGATGTTGAGATGTGATGGGCCAGGTTAGTGTCAAATGTAGAGTTATGCTACCAGCCGACATTGGCCACACTAATTGCCATGATTTGGCGTTTTTCGAGTCTAACCTGCCACCAAGACTTACAATAGTCATTGATATGGTTGATTGATGTTTGATGTAATCATATTGAACCAGTATCTCACCAGACCTCTTAAATTTATCTTCTCTTTGTATGTGTCATATCTAGTTGACCCAACTCAACAAATTGACTAAATGAGGTTTTATAATGTTTCATTAATTAAATTTCAACCATAACAAACAACATTAATCATAATAATGTTGGATACCAAACACAAACTAAATCTAGAAATTGAGGAATGACTTGCTTAGGGCCAAATTTGAAAGATTGAATGTAGTTTTGGATTTCTTGGCAAACTATACAAAAGTCATATGTGGGTCCATTGGGAATAATGTAAAGATAGTGGGTCACCAAAATAAAAGTGGGAGACCCATTTTATCAAAACTTCAACAACTCCAAATCAATTTCTTGTGGATTGTATTAACCAACCTCAACTTCCAACCATATTCTTTTTTTTTTCCTCTTTCTTTTTGCCTTATTTTTTTTTTTTCTTATCTTGTCATGTGATTATCTTTCAAACTTGACATTATATAGATGATGCCCTACAATTCTATTTTGTTTTGATCCCTTAATTTTTAATGTTAATCTAGTTTATTAAATTTTTTAATGGATTTAATTGAATTTCCAGGTAGATTTGAAATGACATATAGTAAGATTTCAACTGAAAAAAATACCAAAAATAAATTTGGTTCTTAGAAGCTACAATCTTCAAACAAAAGGATAAGAATTCAGACTTATAATCTTTAAAGGAGGTCGTAGTGGGAGGTAATTCATTATTTTTATTCATGTCTTCGTATTTTATTCTTATGTTGTAATTTAAAACTATTGAAGAAGACAAACAAATTTCCTTCCTATCCGAAATAAATTTATTTCTTATAAGAAATTTGTAAAATAGAGTTGTGACACGTGGCAACTTTGATGTTTTAGACTAAACTCTATTGAGGTTTACACGTGGCAACTTTGATGTTTTAGACTAAACTCTATTGAGGTTTTGTAGGGTAGCTTGGTTCTACAAAATGGTTTTCAAAAGTTATTTTTTTAATAGTGGTGGTTGAGTAATTTAATATGGTGTAACTTTATATAAATCCATGATATATTTTTTCTTATTCTTAAAATAGATCATGACTCATGAGTAAAAACAAATAAAAATAAAACTATTTTTTAAAGATAATAAACTAATAAGCATATATATATAATTCCTCAATTTTGTTTTAAGCAATAAAAAAATGGCTTTTAAAGTAAGTTCAACAACCTCAATCTCTCTCTCTCATACACATAAGTATATTCTTGTTCTATGTTTCTTTTCATTATTTTTTAAATTAATTTATGATTTGTTTATTTATTATTATTTTTTTCTTATGATATTAAAAAAAAAATGGAGATCCTTAAATTGAAATAGTGAATTAAAAAAAAAAAAAAAAAAGAGAAGGATGTTGCAAGCAATTGATCCATCAACCACCAAATAAGCAAATTTAATAGCCTCCTAGATCAAATAACTTCTAAAGTCAAACCTTCTTCTCCATGCACATGATAATGTTCAATTCTTCAAACCAAATTTAATTTCAAGATAGTGACATAAAAGTATTTCATCTTAATTAATATAATTATTATTTTCATGATCATTCAAATAATACAAACTAAAATAAATATTGTTCTTTTTATGCTGCAACGTAGCTATTGCATTAGATATCAACATTAATAAACATATCGATCTTTTTTCTCTTCCTACATATGTAATTAATTTAGGATGCTCTTAGTTTGAGTATTTAAATTATTAAGAATTGTCTTATATTATTTATTTCAAAAAAAAAAAAAAAAAAATTGACTAAGCCTTTCAAGATTTTTACTAAATTTGTCTCATCTCGAAAGTAAAAGTATGAACACAATGTCAATCCAAACATAAGTCGGATTTTATTGTCCTATGTCGACGTAAGGATCAAATGTTCAAATCCTATCTAGCATAAAGTTAAAAAGTTTATGTATTCACTTATTAAGTTATTTTTGGGAGAAAGACACTACGACCATGAGAGATCACATTCAATTTTAAATATATACAAGACTCCAATTTCTTAGAAGCCCATGTGTTTAAAAGTCATGGTAATTGATAACTCGTTTTAGCTTTTACTATGATCCAAATAAATTCATACATCAATTTTTTTTATGCATAAATTCATGCATGGTCATGATCTATCAGATAGACCGTACGAAAACGTATAATATCAATGACGATTTTTTTTTTTTTTTTAATAGACCACGACTAATATATATGTGACATGAGGGGGTCTTAAGAATATAAGACCAAGCTAGATATAAGTGTTTTTTCTTTGCTGTGTCTAAAGTAGTAAAGAAAATTTCTAAACATTAATGATCAAGATACAACATTATTAGAAGATAATCTCAATTAAGAAGATGTCAATGCATATTAAATTTGATCATTGATGAGAAGTTTTTAAGTTATGTAAAAGTAAATTATATATTATTTGTGTAGTACCTATGCTAGCTCTCTTTTATTGAAATAATTATTTTACTGGATTTATGTCATACTATCCAATAAATTTTTAGAAGTCAAAATATTTCAAATTCTAAACTTAAAGAAAAAAAAAAAAATAACATGCGTCAAAATAAATCATATAGGTGCATTCCACAAAATTTTTTCTTCATAAAGTAAAATAGATTTTTTCCCAATTTTTTTGAACAAATAATTTTAATAATTTTATTAAAATATAGGTTAAATTACAAGTTTTGTTTAGGAATTCGAGATTTGTCTCTAACCATTCTTAAACTTTACGTTTTATATCGAATGGTTCCTAAACTTTAAATTGTGTCAATAAATCTTACCACTTTCAATTTTACTAGTTAACCTATTAGAAAATTTTGAAACTCACAAAAGCTATTACCAACAAAGTTGAAGCTTGAGGTCTGCTAATTAAACCTATTTTAAAGTTCAATGACGTGTTAGACAAACTCGAAGGGACAAAATTTATAACTTTAACCTAAAACATGTAAGCTAATAAATTGCCTAATTGACCCATCTAGAAAGTGTTGCAAAAATTAGTTGGAGCATTAACTAATGGGTCACACTCAAATAAGAATTTGCAAATAAAAGAAAATAAATAAATAAATAAATAAATAAATTCAGTGTATTCAATTTGCCAACATTGCCTCCAACAACCCCAACTGTCCTTCACCAAAATAATTTCAAAAAGAGGAAAAAAAAAACACAAATTTCATAGAGAGAATTAAAATAAAATAAAATAAAATAAAATAAAATAAAAAATCCATCTTCCCTCATTTAAAACCCCACCTTCCCATATTTTTTTTTTTAAAAAAAAAAAGAAAAAGAAAAAATCCCACTCAATGCCTCTTCATCTTCTTCTAAATCTCTGATCCTCCTAAAATCCCCCTCATCCTGCCCAGTCGCCGGCCGATATCCACCGGAAACCGCCATGGCCTCCGCCGCGCACAAAACAGCCTCTAAGTTTCGCTCGATTACGAGTTGCTCCGGCGTGGCGTACGAGTCGATCGCCGCCGATCTCGACGGAACGCTACTGATTTCGAGTAGTTCTTTCCCCTACTTTATGCTTGTCGCGATTGAAGCCGGTAGCCTTCTTCGTGGCCTTATTCTGTTGCTTTCGCTTCCGATTGTAATAATCGCTTACTTGTTCGTGTCTGAGGCCATTGGAATCCAGATCCTCATCTTCATCTCTTACGCTGGCCTCAAAGTCCGCGATATTGAACTCGTCTCCCGCGCCGTCTTGCCTAGGTAAGATCGAGACCGATTCGATTCAATAATCATAGCTCTTATAGGTCTGTTTGGGAACGTTTTCGTTACATAACTATATTTGATTACTATTTCTTGTTTATTACTTTCTCCTTGTGTTTGATTACTACTTCTTGTTCTTTTACATTTTCGTTTTGTCATCGTCTCAAAACTGTATTAGGTAATTGTTTTCGTACTTCGATGATTTTGTATTTGAGTTTTGAGAAACTACAAATCAAAGAATAATTACTAAACAAATAAGAAAGTACTCGAAGAAGGCTTGCACAGTGTGGCTGGTAGTAAAATTATAGTTTATGATTTTGCCGTCTACTACTACTATAATTATTTTGAGTTCCACGGATTTTGAAGATATGCATCTTAATTAATTGATCTGTGGCATCTGGCTATAATTTGTCATAGAAATTGAAAAGAATGAATGAGAAATGAGAAACTAGAAGCTCTTAAATTTTTTTTTTGGAAAGAGTGTAGTTAATTTCATAGACTGACGAGGGAAAAATTTGTGGAGGTTTTACGCGGCGGATGTGAGGGCGGAGAGTTTTGAAGTGTTCAACAAATGCAAGAGGAAAGTGGTGGTGACGGCGAATCCGACGATAATGGTGGAGCCATTTGTGAAGGATTTTCTCGGCGGAGACAAAGTTTTAGGCACAGAAATCGAAGTCAACCCTAAGACCAAGAAGGCCACCGGATTCGTCAAGAAACCTGGAGTTCTGGTTGGAAAGTTGAAGAGATTGGCTATTTTGAAGGAGTTCGGTGAGACTTTGCCGGATCTTGGCATCGGCGATCGCGATTCCGATCACGATTTCATGTCCATTTGCAAGGTACGCTCCTCATTATTCTCCATTCAACTTTTCAGGCTATCCTATATTTAGGGTTTGTTAGGCAGGCGATATGTGTAGGTTTGTTTATTACGGGCTAGGTAATTAGCTTGTTCTAACATGGTTTATATATATATATATATATATATATATAGTTTTTTTTTTAAATTGATATTTATATATAGTTCAAAAATTTATAAGACAAAAAATTAAACTATGACCTTCTTTCTTTGAGATAGTAATGAGTGTCTTATCTAGAATGTTTGGATTGACAAATGTAGTAAAAGATGTGTGTCTTGTTGTAAGGAAGATTCAATCCTCTTATCTTTTGATAAAAAAATATATATCTTAACCAATTAAACTTGTCTAATCAACCCTAGTTAAAACTATACCATTTAAAAAAGTGTAAGTTTCCTAAAAGCAAAAAAAAAAAGAAAAATGAAAAAGTGTAGGTTTAAATCCTTGGTACATATTTATAATAATGTAACCTTCTGAATGAAAAGAAAAATTGAAGATACATAGTTTAATAGTGATTAAGAAACTTGTTTGCTCATAAATGCTTGAGAATCATGGACTTGTAGGCATCGCATTGAATCTTAAGGGACCCACCATTGTAAAGTTTGCCCATCCCCTAATCTCATATCACCACACTGCCCGCAACTTTTTAACAAATTGAGTGGTCCAAAAGATAGACTCAAATTCATAAACTTTCAAATTTTTATACTTTATATTAATAAATGTCTTTCTTTCTATAAACAGATCAACTACAGGAATGAATGCACACCAACCAAAGCAAAAAGTAGATAAATAAATGTCTCAAGTTTATTTTGTTCGTTTTTCTTAAATATATATTTCATTTAAATTTATAAAATTCCAATTATTATTTTTTAATCCCTCAATTTTACATTAAAAAAAAAAAAAAAAATATACAAATAG